>JALAZF010000091.1:442500-2842500 GCA_022829125.1 Lathyrus tuberosus | reverse complement strand
CTTGTCAGAAGATAAGAAATTATCCAGAACTGGTAAGCAGAAGCAGAATCTATGACAATGGTAACAGAGCCAGAATTGCTCATTACAAGGCTGTGAATGAGAAAAAGGGTAAGCAGAGGTTTGGAGGTACTCCTTATAGTGCTCCAGCTGATAAAGGGAAACAGAAAACTGATGTAGGAAAGAAACCAAAGGAGAAAGAAGTAGGTGTTAATACTCTCAAGTGCTTCAGATGTGGTGGTGCGGGTCACCGTGCTAATAAATGTCTGAATGAGGTGAAGAAGTGTTTCAAGTGTGGTAAAGCAGGTCATGTTATAGTAGATTGTAGGGCCACTATGCCTATCTGTTATAACTGCGGAGAAAAAGGTCACATCAGCACTCACTATGAGAAGCCAAAGAAAGCTCAGGCCAGTGGAAAAGTATTTGCCTTGGTGGGAGCCCAATCCACTGATGAGGAGCGTTCCGTCAAAGGTACTTACCTTATTAATGATATTCCTATGATTGCTATCATTGACACGGGTGCAACACACTCGTTTATTTCTGTTGACTGTGTGAAGAGATTAGGGATTGTGCCATCTACTCTAGAGCAGAGGATGACGATTGAAACTCCATCTATTGGTTCTGTGGTTACTTCTTTGGTGTGTTTGAAGTGTCCACTGACCATGTTTGGTAGAGATTTCAGAGTGGACTTGATTTGTTTGCCACTCGGTAATCTCGATGTTATTTTGGGAATGAATTGGTTGGAGTTCAATCGGGTTTATATTGATTGCTTCAGGAAGACGTTAATGTTTCTTACTCTTGAAGAGGAAGCATTAGCAGATTCGCTATCTAGCAGGGAGTTGAGGGCGTTGTTGGAGGATGAAGCGAAGCTGTTTGCGGTGTTTGCCTCGTTATCTGTTGAAAGCCAGACTTCAGTTAATGAATTACCAGTGGTTAATGAATTTCCTGAAGTGTTTCCAGATAACATCATAGAATTGCCTCCGACAAGGGAAGTTGAATTCACTATTGATCTTGTACCGGGTACCAGACCTATCTCTATGGCACCGTACAGGATGTATGCATCAGAATTGGCAGAGTTGAAATCTCAAGTCGGAGAATTGCTCGATAAGAAGTTTATTAGACCAAGTGTGTCACCGTGGGGAGCTCCAGTGTTGTTGGTGAAAAAGAATGATGGTAGTATGCGTCTGTGCATTGATTACCGTCAGTTGAATAAAGTGACCATTAAGAATAAGTATCCACTTCCGAGGATTGATGACTTAATGGATCAGCTGGTAGGAGCTCGCGTTTTCGGCAAAATTGATCTGAGGTCGGGTTACCATCAGATTAGAGTAAAGGAAGGTGATATTCAGAAGACTGCTTTCCGAACTCGCTACGGACATTACGAATATGTAGTGATGCCTTTCGGAGTGTCTAATGCGCCGGGTGTGTTTATGGAATATATGAATCGTATCTTCCACTCTTATCTGGATCAGTTTATTGTGGTATTTATTGATGATATACTGATTTATTCTAAGTCTGACGAGGACCATGCAGGACACTTGAGAATCGCATTGCAGGTGTTAAAAGATAATAAATTATTTGCAAAGTTCTCGAAGTGTGAATTCTGGTTGAGGACTGTGAGTTTCTTGGGTCATGTTATTTCTGGTGATGGTATAGCGGTGGATCCATCTAAGGTAAGTGCAGTGCTTCAGTGGGAAGCTCCGAAGACAGCAACGGAGATTAGAAGCTTTTTGGGTTTGGCAGGTTACTATAGAAGATTCATTGAAGGGTTTTCTAAATTGGCATTGCCATTGACTCAGCTAACTAGGAAGAATCAAGCTTTTGTTTGGGATGCTGCCTGTGAGGAAAGTTTTGAGGAACTGAAGAAGAAATTGACTACAACACCAGTGTTAATTCTACCAAGTCCAAATGATCCTTTTGTAGTGTATTGTGATGCGTCTAAGATGGGATTAGGCGGTGTGTTAATGCAAAATGTCAAGGTAGTGGCTTATGCTTCATGACAGTTGAGGGTGCATGAGAGGAACTATTCTACTCCTGATCTTGAATTAGCTGCAGTAGTTTTTGTATTGAAAATTTGGCGACATTATTTGTATGGATCAAGATTTGAAGTATTCAGTGATCATAAGAGTTTGAAATATTTATTCGACCAGAAGGAATTGAATATGAGGCAGAGAAGGTGGTTAGAGTTCTTAAAGGATTATGATTTCAATTTGAGTTACCATCCGGGAAAAGCTAATGTGGTGGCAGATGCTCTGAGTCGGAAGACAATCCATATGTCAGCCTTGATGGTGAAAGAAATGGAATTGATTGAGCAGTTCAGAGACTTGAGTATGGCTTGTGAAACTACGCCAGGGAGTATTAGATTGGGTATGTTGAAGGTGAATAATGACTTTTTGGATGTAATTAAAGAAAACTAGAAACTGGATGTGAAACTAGTAGACTTAATGCCTACAGGAGGAGGTGATCCTGATAATGATTTTAAAGTGGATAATGTTGGGGTGTTGAGATTCCGGGCAGAATTTGTGTACCGGATAATGAGGAATTGAAAAAGGTAATCTTAGAGGAAAGTCATCGGAGTAGCTTGAGTATTCACCCGGGAGCTACAAAGATGTATCATGACTTGAAGAAGTTATTTTGGTGGTCCCGTATGAAGAGGGACATAGCTCAGTTTGTTTATGCTTGTTTGATATGTCAGAAGTTAAAGGTGGAACACCAGAAACCGTCAGGATTAATGCAACCGTTGGAAATTCCGGAATGGAAATGGGACAGTATTGCTATGGATTTTGTTACTGGTTTGCCAAATACGACGAGAGGCTTTGATGCTATTTAGGTAGCGGTGGACCGACTTACGAAATCCGAACACTTTATACCAATTAACATCAGTTTTCCATTGTCGAAGCTGGCAGAGATTTATATCAGAACAATTGTGAAGTTGCATGGTGTTCCGTCGAGCATAGTGTCGGATAGAGATCCGAGGTTTACTTCAGAATTTTGGAAGAGTCTACAGGAAGCCTTGGGTTCCAAATTGAAGTTGAGCTCGACTTATCACCCACAGACAGATGGTCAATCAGAGAGGACTATCCAGTCGTTGGAAGATTTGCTGAGGGCCTGTGTGTTGGAGAAAGGGGGTGCGTGGGATACTCATTTGCCATTGATTGAGTTCACGTATAATAACAGTCACCATTCTAGCATTAGAATGGCACCTTTCGAAGCTTTGTATGGTAGGAGGTGTAGGACACCTCTGTGTTGGTACGAAACAGGTGAGAATGTGGTGCTTGGACCAAAAATTGTGCAACAGACTACTGAGACAATTCAAATGATCCGTGAAAATATGAAGGCGTCTCAGAGTAGGCAGAAAAGTTATCATGATAATCGAAAGAAAGATTTGGAATTCAGTGAAGGTGATCACGTGTTCCCGAGAGTTAACCCAGTGACCGGTGTGGGACGTGCATTAAAATCGAAGAAGTTGGATCCTAAGTTTATTGGACCGTATCAGATCTTGCAGAGAGTTGGTGCAGTTGCTTACAGAGTGGCGTTACCGCCTGAACTTTCGAACTTGCATGATGTGTTTCATGTGTCGCAACTTCGGAAGTATGTATCTGATTCATCTCATGTTATCCAGAGGGATGAGGTGCAGATTAGAGATAATCTTACTGTGGAGGCGATGCCGATAAGGATCGAGGATCGCAAGATGAAGCAACTTAGAGGAAAGGAGATACCTTTGGTGAGAGTAGCTTGGGGAGGAGCTGCTGGGGGAAGTGTGACCTGGGAGCTGGAGAGCAGGATGCGAGAGTCGTATCTGGAGCTATTTCCATCAGGTAAATTTTTTAGGACGAAAATAATTTAAGTGGGGGAGAGTTGTAACACCCCAAATTTAAATTATTTAATCGTCATGTTTTATTTTCAATTGTTTGGCTTTGTTTAGGGGGTGTCTGAGTCCGAAGGGGTAATGTTAGTAGTGATAAGGTGGGGGGTGTGTCCATTAATAGTAATATGGAACTTATTGTTATTAGTATTATTAATATTATTATTATTATTATTAATAGTATATTTCATATTATTATTATTGTTATTATTATTCTCCTTATTATTATTAGTATCCTTATTATTATTATTATTATTATTATTATTATTATTATTACTATTATTATTTTAAATTAAAATCTGATTTAATTAATTTGATAATGGGCTAATGGATGAATGGAGGGGAAGTTTAGTAACTAAGCTGAGATTAGTGAGGGTTAGTGGGAGAGTTAGCCATAATCAGATTTTGGGAAAAGAAAGAGTTAGAGAAGAAGAACAAGGAAGAGCTAGGGCACCCATCTTCATCAATTTTGAAGGAATTTGATCAAGAAATTCGAGGTACGGGGGGAGAATGTGTTTAATATGGGTGATATAATCATGAGAGGGTAGTGGGGATTCCTTAACCCCGTAAGAATTCGTATGTATAATTATGTTTGAATTTATCTGTGTTTGTGTGAATGATTGCTGTGAAATCCTTGTTGTGATGCCATATTGGATCTGGAATTCGTATGATTCTTGGTGAATAATTCTGTTGTTGCTGCTGTATAAATTATATGTGTTGCTGGACTGGTTTATGCAGGTGAATATGACCAATAATTAGATCTAAGAACCGTAAATTGGATTAGTAATGATAGGTAAAGAAGTAAGATGAAGAATAGGACTTGAAACTAGTGTAGAAACAAGTATAGGACTGGATTGGAGGGGAAAAGTGAGGGTCCCGTAGCAGAAACCAGACTGGGTGGGAAATTACATTTGCGTAATAGATCTGGACATACGCGTATCAGGTAGGGCAATACGCGTATGGCTATGGTCAATACGCGTATGGGAGGGCCAAAAGGAGGCTTGGTACGACCCTCTGCCTGTACGCGTAACGGTGCGCGTATGGAGGCTGGGGCAATACGCGTAAGGGGGTGGCATTACGTGTAACGAGATCTGAAGTGAAATTTTGATGGAAAAACAGGTCTCTGCCCATACGCGTATCAAGTGAGGCAATACGCGCATGGATGAGCGAGAGAGATGGGTAATACGCGTATGGCCCAGGTGTAGCGAGCGATTTTGGACGTGGTTCTTAAGCGCTGGTCGCTCTCTGCGGTTTGAGCTTAAAACTACAGGTCGATTCATTTTTTATCCTATTGTGAGCTGAATAAGGAAGGGAAATAGATGTCTCCAATTAACCCTGCTTTGCATACTGAGTTTAAACAGCGGTCTGTTAGGTTACGAATGCTATCAAAGTGGGGGGCCTTTGTACTGGTTATTTGTATTTTCGCCAATACGATTTCTTTCTTTTTATCTGGGCAGAAGGTTTCTGGCGGGGAACAAGGATTAGGATGTTAGGACTGATGCTTTTTGATGGGTATGTGAGAGTATGGATGAGCGAGAGAGATGGGTAATACGCGTATGGCCCAGGTGTAGCGAGCGATTTTGGACGCGGTTCTTAAGCGTTGGTCGCTCTCTGCGGTTTGAGCTTAAAACTACAGGTCGATTCATTTTTTATCCTATTGTGAGCTGAATAAGGAAGGGAAATAGATGTCTCAAATTAACCCTGCTTTGCATACTGAGTTTAAACAGCGGTCTGTTAGGTTACGAATGCTATCAAAGTGGGGGGCCTTTGTACTGGTTATTTGTATTTTCGCCAATACGATTTCTTTCTTTTTATCTGGGCAGAAGGTTTCTGGCGGGGAACAAGGATTAGGATGTTAGGACTGATGCTTTTTGATGGGTATGTGAGAGTATGTGATTTTGGGTTTTTGTTTAGTGTGCTCGCTAAGATCTTTTCTTTCGATCTTATGCCTACGTATTTCCGTTTACCGAAACAGGGAAATCAGAGCGTTCGTAGTTCCTCCTATTCTATGGGAGGAAATGGGTGTTTTTGTGTCTTGTTCAAAGCCCAAGACGTGAAGCGAAAGGTGATTTATATCTTGATCAAATCCCAAGATGTGAAGCTGAAGAGTTTATTTGTATCTTGTTCGAAGCCCAAGATATGAAGCTAAAAAGTCTCAACTTTAGAGAGAATTTGTCATCTCTAAAGAAGGGTTTGTCTATCACAACTGTTGGGTGACTGGTTATAAAGGAGAAATACTTTAACCGGGATACGCGGATCCTAGCAATGCCATAATTTCCTTTATAGGGGATTTTAACCTGAAGGAGAAGACTTTAACTCAGTGTAGAGCAATGCCATCTTTCCTTAGGAATTTCTCATGCTAAAAGAGGGACAGTGGCATGGATGTAGATGATCCAGAGGCTTGCCGCTTACAGCGATTAGATGAAGGGGAAGGAGTTGTTGATGTTTGTGTACTGTGAACGAGGCACAACTTTGATGCCAGTGGTTTTCTTATATAAAGCCTAAGAGGAGGCTATCATGTGTCTCGTACAAAGCTCGAGAAGGAGGCTAAAAGGTTTTGACTTGACGATGAAGTCTTTTGGTATCTCGTACGAAGCCCGAGATGGAGGCTGAAGAGGTAATAGACTCAACGAGGGAGTCTCTTATGTGTCTCGTACAAAGCCCGAGAGAGAGGATAAACGTTTGTTTGACTCCGCTGGGGAGAATCATTGTACCAAGCCTAATAGGAGGCTAAGATGACTGTTTCAGTTGAGTGAGAGGTCCAATATACTGATTTTGAAAGAGAAGATCAGTTCTTATATGAGCAACACTGTACTCATGGATTCGATTCAAGGATCCGGGTTATTCCTGTTCTTTAAGGAAGCGGGAAATCCGAAGGGTATTGAGACTGTCCGAGTCTATGGGTTTCCTTCCTATTTTACGAAGGGGTCACTTGAGAATGTCTTTGAGACTCAAGGAAGTTAGACTGTCAGAGTCTAGAGTTCCATCTTTTGTACCATGTTTTGAGAAACAGTAGTAGACTCTATGAAAGTACTGCTCTATGCAGATGACTAAGTTCTGTTCCTATACCTCTAGGAGGTCGTCGGGACAATTTGTACGAAGCCCAAGAGGAGGCTGGAAACTTTTAAGAAGCCGAGGGGTCCTTGTACGAAGCCCAAGAGGAGGCCGTCATTCCTGGAGGAAGAGATCATTATACGAAGCCTAAGAGGAGGCTGTGAATACTTCTAAGAAGCCGTAGGTTCCTTGTACTAAGCCCAAGAGGAGGCGGGGTTGCTTTTAGGAAGTTTGTGGGTCCTTGTACGATGTCCAAGAGGAGGCCGATGCTTTTAAGAAGCTTGTGGGTCCCCAAACCCCGAGAAATTCAAGGCAAGCTATTCACAAGGAATAGATCAAGTCAGGAAAGTTCGAGAATTTGGAAGAAACTCAAAGATGCCATTCACGGAGAAGACATTCATCTTGGGGAGTAGAGTTTCTTGACAATTCCTAATGAGGACAGCCGAAGAGAAGAGTGTATCTGGTGATCCTATTGGGGATCTAGCTGTCTATTTCTATGAATAAACGAAACGGCGTCACCTAGTTCTAGACGTAGTTGCCGGGGAAACTCGAAATATCTATACTATTATTACACAGTTGATATGAGTTTATGAAAGAAGACTTACAGTGAAACAGCCCCATAATACTGTTATATGTATATGAAAGCGGTAAATGAAAGCAATAACCACTTACTCGGTTGTAGAGCTTCCATGCTGTTTGGTTAGTTGTTCAACAAAGAAAGATTGAAAACAACAGTATATTCAAAATCAAAGGAGAAAATGCTTTGAAAAAGAAAGATTTGGGGCTTACGGCTCAAGGAGAGGCCCAGGGTTTTATCAGTGAGCGCACTGTTGTTTTCGTACAAAGGGACTTATACAAGTGACTGAGGCCCAAAAAGGTCTTCTGTACAAGAGGGGTTGGGTCCTACACTCTAATAGAGGCCCAAAAAGTTTTGAATTTACAAAGGGTTGGGTCTTACACTCTATTAGAGGCCCAAAAAGGTTTAAAGAAAAAGAGTGGGGTTTATAACACGAGGGTAGGCCCAATTGATTTTTTCGTTTAAAATGGCGATCGTGCCGAGGTTTTCTTTTTAACGCAGAGGGACTTATACAATAAGTGAGGCCCAAAATTGTTTTGGTTAAAAGAGGATTGGGTCTTACACTCTATTAGAGGCCCAAAAAGACTTTGAATGGGTCTTATAGCTCGAGAAGAGGCCCAAGTTTATTTTTCAAAAGGCGACGATCACGCCGTTTGTTTTTTACGGTATCGGGACTTATACAATACACTGAGGCCCAAAAATGATTTGGTCGAAAAAGGATTGGGTCTTACACTCTATTAGAGGCCCAAAGTGTTTTTGAAAATGATTTATGAGGGTTGAATTAATCCAAAAACCCTAATTTGTTTTCAAAAATGTATTTAATTGAATAAAAATTCAATTAAAATGATCAAAATTGTTTACCATATGAAAAACAAATTGTGATCTTGGATTAATGCTTCAAAAATTAAGTATTGACCTACAAAATAATTAGAAAGCATTAAAAGTTGCAAAACCAATGTAGAAAAAATATTTAAAATGTCAAAAAACAATTAAAATATTAATTCTTTGCAAAAATATCAATTATATGAAATAAATAATATTTTTGGGATTTTTTGGGAAAATAAAATATTTTAACATTTTTGTGAATTATTAAAAAAAGAACCAATCAAAAATGATAAAAATTGAAGGAGTTATTAATTTTTCAAATCATTAAAAATAATAACATGAAAAATAACAAAAATGAAAAAGTGGTAAAAAGAAGTCTGGGGCGAGGGGGATTCGAACCCCAGACCTCTCGCTTGCCAATACTCACAAAACCAGCTGATGAACCGCTGGGGCGCAATGCCAATTCATTAATAACATGGCAAGTGAAAAATATATATCAAACTTGTTGGATTTTTTGAAGAATGGCGCCATGGCCATCTTCTTCCTCGAGCTCGTGCGTGAAGCACCATATCTCACTCATCTCTCAACCATTGGACATGATTCAAATACCAAACTCGTGCGTTTTTTCACAAGGAATAAGATGGCAATACCCAATTTTATTCATTTTCAGTGTGGAGTAAAATAATCATGATGAACACAGATGAACCCTAATTTGAAAAAGCAATCGTGCAGGCATGGTTATGAGGTCTATGATCCAATTTTTTGAGGCAAAACAATCAACACATGATGGCAAGCAAATGGCAAAAATATCATGCGAGGAAATATGCATGGATCATGGAGTTTGAGTTTGAAGCTCACCTTGATGCAAGCTGAAATGGAACTTTGGCCAGATGGTGTTCCAGTCGTGAATTGATGATCCCTACAGCTTCAATGGATGTTATGGAGTGTGTTGCAAGCTTTGGAACACTCTGAAACCTTCTGGATCAAGCTAGAGACCTCCACCTGCAAAATTGAAGCATAATGGCTTGGTTGAAGAGTGATTTTGAGCCTGGGGTGTTACAGTTGGTGTTTAAGTGTTTGGACACCTCAAATACATCATATGTGATGTGTTTGAGCAATTGGAATGGATTGATTGTGGCTGCAACTCAAAACCCGATAGTGGTTACTCAAAAACAAGAAAACTTGAGGTTTAAGAAAGAATGAGAGAAAGCAGTGCTGTAACTGGCTTTGGTGTGAGTTGAATGATCCATTGGGACCTCTATTTATAGGTGATCAACTTTTGTTTTGGAGGAATAGTGAATGGCTGCTGGATCAGATCACATTTGCATGGATTGGCTTGGAAGATTTCTTCTAAAGCAAGGCAAGCTAGCCATTCCCAAGAGCAGGGCTATGCCTTGACCAAAACCACATTCCTCAGATGTTTTTATTATTGTTTAATCAGAGAAATTGACTGAGTAGGGTAGTTACCTTGACAATGCACTATTCCACATTAATGCACTTTGAATTCAAGGCAAAATGTACCAAAGTGGATGAACTTCAAGTTGGAAGATTCCTTGGTCTTTTGACTCAGATTTATCAGTTGGATCAGTTGCATTGTGATTGGTTTGAACACAGGTGGCATTGTGATCCTTAGTTTTTGGCTCAAAATCGTGTGTGGCAAGCAAACATGCAAACTGATTTTTCCAAAACAGCTTGGCGCAGCATGACTTTGGGCAAGGATTTTTCTTGGCTCAAGTTGAATCAATTCATGCTGTTGAGTTCTTTGAATTCTTGGCAACATATGCAACAACATTGATGTTTAACTTTGGACTTGATTCAGCTTGCAACTGTGTGAAAAAATCCCACAAGTTTTGGTGTTTCAACAAAATCTGTCTTGGACAGAATTTTTCTAAGTGTTGGAAAATGGTACATTTTCATGTTTTCAGCCACTTTGGCTCACTCATAACTCAAAATCCATAATGAATTGGAGTTAGGCCTAGTTGAAGTTTTTGTAGAGGGTAATGAGATCTATAAATCAAGCTTTGGATGGAAAAAATGGCCTTGTGGTTTAGGAGTTATGGTCCTTCAAAGTTGGTACCTTTGTCACTTTATTTTTAACTTAGAAAATTTTCTAAGTTTTTATGGTTACCCCTTTTACAAGTTATCCAACTTTTATTGATTTTTATTGATGAATGATGATTCAAATCATACATAAACATCATTTTAGGGTCAAAAATCCAATTTGGTGAAAAATCTCAAAAAGTCAAAGTTGACTTTTGTGCACAGTTGACTTTTTATCAGATGAATTCCAAACTGTGCAATTCTTCAGGAAATCATGTCCTTGACCTAAATCAAACTTGATGGACATGTTCCAAGGGTGTCATAGGGTGTATTGAGGTATGTCCTAGGGTTTAGGAACATGTCTTGGTCAAAAGTCAAAGTTACAGTTGACTTTTCCCTTAAAACCCTAATTGTGGTGCAGATGAAATTGAGACTTGTTGCTCAAGCTTCTTGGATTAATCCATTGTTCCAAATGGATCAATATAGTTCATTAGAGACCCTCAAATTATGTCTTGAGGTCTTGGCTCTTGATTTGCCCTAAAAGTCAACTTAGGGGTGAATTAGGTCAAGAAACCCTAATTGCTGATTTTTGATGTATGCATCCCCTGAGGTCAAATTGACTTGATGATAGGGTCCATGAGGTTCCATGGGGTATATTAGGTTATTTTTTGGATCATTGGCTTGTGCCCAGATGAAAATTTCCATCTGGAGGCCCTGGTCGATCAAAACCCTAATTTGGTGACACTGGCGATCTTGAGGCTTGATCCACCTAGAAGGGAGCAGCTTTGTGCTTAATCCTTAAAGTGGGAGTCCTTTTGGTCCATTGTGGATGTTTGAGAGGTTTAGACAAGTTGAAGATCATGTCATTCCTTGATTGATCCTTTGTCTAAGGCTCTGAGAGGGCTTAAAACCCTAATTTTGATTGTAGTGAATGCTCAATAACCCTTGAGGCATTTGATGAGGCATGATGGTTCATCCATATTGTGATGATGATTGACACAATGATGGGACATCTTAGTGGTCAAAATTTGGGGTATGACACCAGGGCAATACGCGTGTGGCCAGGGAGAGTGTATAATTTTGCCGTTTCTCGATTTATTTCCCGTCTTCGCGTCCGAAGTTGTTTCTTTTGGTTTGAGAGGTTGGGAATAGATGTCAGACCTTGAAAAATGTAGGATTGGTGGTAAAAATAATTAATTTAATAATTTTGGTGAATTAATTAGTGATCAGCTAGTTAGCGTCGTGTGAGGTGTTTTCTGTGGTGTTATGTATTGATTGTGATCAGGAGGATCGTGGAAATGTATGAGTGTGATTATACATGAATTATATGCATATTGATTTCATGCATTCATGGTGTGTCGGTGGGGATGGATCATTGCTCAGGAGGAGTGTATGTGATTCATCCGAACTCCAATGTGGAGAATGGTGGGATAAATCATTGCCAAGTAGAGGTGTATGTGATTTATCCGGGTTCGATTGAATGAACCATGGTGATTATTGGTACCACATGCATTGTGTCTATTGTTGAGTCGCATTGCATTATCATTTTATGTTGATTGAATTATGATTGAAAGTGACAAGTAGGTCGTGCTTATGTGATTATATGATTGTGTGTGAGTAACTACTCTTATCATGTGTTATTTTCCGTTTATTATTAAATGTAGTTCTCACCCCTTTGTTGTTGTTGTGTCTGTGCTTCTTCGGAAGTACAGATAATCCAGGTACTTGAGTTGCTTGGAGTGCGTGTTGCCTGTTTGATTCGTAGGAGTCGCTCTGATACGTAACACGGGAATTTTGGGGATTTTATAAATTGTTATTCTTCATTAAATTTTGTTACGTATCTCTTTTGAATTCATTATTTTGAGGACCACGAGTTTATGTGGAGTTTTGGAGTATTTTGGCAAGTGTGCCGTGAATTGAATAAATAATTGTTTTCCGCTGTTTTATTTCTTTAATGAAATGAGTTTTCGTTGTTGGTTTAATGATGTGGCATCCCGCTTGTTGGTTGTAAAACTCTGATTTATCCGTATTACTTTTATTTTTATAAAATGGGAAAGTGGGGTGTTACAGTTGTGACTGCCAAGTCGTGGGTTATTGATGAACAACCGTCATGTCTTTTGGATTTTGCTTTTGTGATTTGAGTGTGTAATTGGGTTAACTGAACACTACCCTGCCCCAGGTTCAGTGTAAGGGTTTGAATATCCGAAGGAAACTGCTACTTCTTGGCTCGAAGTGGTTAACTAGGGATTAACTCCTTGTCTCTCCAGTGTTTGGGGAATTGAAACAATGCATGTACATCATCGACGAGATTTTATCTGAAAGCCTACGGTTTGCAATTATGGGTATTTCGTTTTCATCATCCTCCCTCCAATCATTTCTAAACGGCAGTTGATAAAGAGAGTGAAGTGGATAAATGTGTCGGTGATTTGCAGTAAATGGAAAGAATGAGTGAATACAACATAACTGATTACAAACATGCATAGTTACTACATTAAGAGAGCCATATACGAAAGGCAATGTTCAAAACATACAGTACTTAAGCAAACAGAAACAAAATAACAAGAATGCAAATGACGGGATGGCAACATTACTGCCTTCTTCGGGGAAACTTGAACTTGACTTGACTTGATTTGACTTGGCTTGATGCTGGAACTAGCTTGGCGGCGGTATATGGTTTTTGATGACGTTTGGAGCCCTCCCATTGAACGTGAGAAACTTTGTGTCGATCATGTCTTGAACCTTGTGTTTGAAAGCTCTGCAGTTCTCGATCGTATGCCCTGGAGCACCCTTATGAAACTCACAATGAGCATTAACATCATAATCGGGAGGGATGACAGTTGGAGGAGCCAAGTCTCTCAGAGTAATGACCCTCTTTTCCAGCAATTGAGCAAAGATCTTGGCATATGACGTTGGCAGACGATCAAAGTCTCCATCTGGCCTCCTTGTCCTTTGTTGATTAGGCTGACGTTGTGGAGCAGCTCTCTGTTGTTGATGTTAAGGAGGATACTGATACCCTTGCTGATTATAGGACTGTTCTGAGGAGCCTGTTGTTGAGGTATTGGAGCTTGAACAACTTGAACTGTTGGCTGATAAGGCATTGGAGCGTATTACGCAACAGCAACATACGGATACTGGAAGTAAGGGATTTGATAAGGCATTGGAGGGGGAGCTTATTGAGCTTGCCCTTTTTGAGCAGAGATGACATTTATTTTGTTCTTTTTGTATCCATTGAAAGGCTTCTTGGCTTGAGACTGGCTGCCAGAACCTCCTTGGATCCTTCCGCTCTTTATACCTTCTTCGATTCTCTCACCGATGATTACCAAATCAGAGAATCCAGCAGAAACGCTACCAATCAGCTTCTCATAGTATTGGCCTTACAAAGTACCCATGAAGATGTCAATCAGTTCACGGTCAACCAGAGGCGGAGGCACTCTTGCAGCTAGCTCTCTCCAACGTTGCGCGTACTCCTTAAGGGGTTCATTTTCCTTTTGAGCCATACTCTGAAGTTGAGTACGATTCGGAGCAAGGTCGGTGTTGTATTTGTATTGCTTGATGAATGCATCAGATACCTCAGCCCAAGTGCGCACACTAGTATGCTTTAGCTACATATACCATTCGAGTGATGCCCCAGACAAGCTGTCTTGGAAGCAATGGATCATCAGCTTTTCGTCTTTGGCATAGGCAGCCATCTTGCGGCAGTACATCTTCAGATGGATGTGAGGACAACTGAGACCTTTGTACTTTGGGAATTCCTGTACTTTGAACTTGGGAGGAATGACAACATCTGGCACCAAGCACATTTCCAGAGCATTCAGAGAAGTTGAGCGGTGTCCCTCCATGACTCGGAGTTTCTCGGCTAGATCACGGCACATCTTGATAGCTTCAGAATCCTGAGCAGCAGTAGGGTTGGCAATGGGGATAACAGCATGATAGTTTTGAACCTCATCGTATTGATCTTGTAGATTTTCCTCAGCATGAGGAATAGGAATCTGAGTGACAACAGGTTGGGCTTGCGGAATAGCTCCAACAGTAACTCCAGATGTTGAAAGTGGTTGAGAAATGACTCCCTCAGCGGCAGGAGTGAAGTTCATTGGTATCCTATAAGTGATAGGGTTGGGAACAGGAACTGAGAGCCTTGAGGTAGATCCTTGAACAGGCACATTGTTGTTGGCAGCAGTGGCTTCACGCAGTTCTTCTTCTTTTCTAGCCATTATGATGGCTTCGAGAATCTGGTCAATCTTTCCCTTGATAGAATCCAACTCTTATCTGAAGGCGGCTTGCTCTTGTTGAATCTGCTCCATCATTCATCTGGTATTAGCTCGATTTGCGTACTGGTGTCGAGGAATAAACTTGATTTACTGGAGAAGGAAGGAAGTTGGAGTGAGATTCTGAGGTTGAAAATGCAATGCAAGATGCGTAACAGATGCAATGCAATGCAATGCAATGACATGAGATGCAATGCCAGATGCAAGATCTAGGATCGCAGATCCCAAGTTCAGCGGATTCTGAGGTTGGCCGTAGGAACGGGTCAAGAACCACAACTAGGATCAAGAAAGCCCACAGGTAGGTTTCTAAGACGGGTAGGTACCTAGAATTATAGATATATTTCGACACATTATAACCAAGATGAAGAGACATCCGACTATAATATCCTCGAAATAATCTCGTCTAGGTGAGGTCTTCGTTTCTTCCCCACGAGAAAGACTCCTCGGAGGCATCCACTACACAACCATCGACACACGGGTTCTATGTAGGTTCTTAGAATCCTAGATCGAGGTCGAAAATATTACTGTCAGAAATTAATACGTTTGAGGGATCTCATCTAATTGTGGCATTCACATTAACCCACAAGGAGTTAACACTACCAACCACCATGGATAAATGGGTTAATGGTCCTTGGGATCAACGACTCATGCTCGAAAACATTACCATCACGACGAAGGAACATCGAAACGATAACATCTCCAAGGGAGTCTACTCCAAGCGGGGTTTTCGCTTTGGATCATGCAGAAGAGACCACAGAAGCCTCCACTACATAACCACCATCCTAATCCTAGGGTTTTTCTAGACTCGAGTGTAGAGCCATCTCACAAATTTCCCAATGTAAGAACAACCCAACAATGTCACAAAAGGTAACACATATAAGGAAATAGGAAAGCAAGTAAATAAGTAAACAAGCGAGAAGAAAACATGCAAACAAAACTAACAAGCTCGCGATTCGAATCAAGATAGGCTCGACTCTCTCTTGCATGGAGCAAATGGTCCCCAGCAGAGTCGCTAGCTGTCGCACCTCGAAAGTTCATCGAAGACACGACCCTCGCGCGAAAGGCACGGAACAGTTCGACAGAGTCGCTACTGAACTTTATTTATCCCAAAAGAGAGAAAGGAAAATATCGAGAAAACCTTTAAGGAGGGATAAGAACATGGTCGTCGCAACCATATTCTGGGTTCGGGAGTCAGTTACGTGAGGGGAAGGTACGCGCACCCCCTCATGTCCGTTGTACTCAACGGGAACCTCTTGATTCGAATCACGATGCTCGTTAGCTAAGCTTGTTTGTTTTCTTCTAAAAAATAAATGCAAAACGGTAAGATAAAAGGGAAAAGATTCTAAGGGGAAATGGGTGGTTTAAGGATAGGGTGCTCGGCAAGATCATCGCAATCTTGTGGCTACGTGTGCTCATTCGGACGAGAATGAGTAATCAGAGCAATCGTAGTTCGACTACGGGGTTTGACAGAAAAAGATGATAGTGTGCTCGCCAAGATCATCGCAATCTTGTGCCTACGTATCTTTACTCGGACGAGAGTAAAGAATCAGAGCAGTCGTAGTTCGTGGTACGCCCACGAAAAGAGGAGAGTTGGTTTGTTTTAAAGGCGTCAGTTGCTCGCACACGAGTAAGAGAACCCGTGCCTAAACAACCGAAGAGAGATCAAAGACTTGAACCTCTATTTTTTCACCTTGAAAATAGTTGCGATAGTTGTTAGTCGTTTTTGAGTTTTATTGTGAAAATTCGCTTGACGTTGGATCAAGGGTTTATTTGTATGCGAAGAGGTTAGTTTGAAAAAAAAGTTTGTTTAGAGGTCGATTTGAAAATGGCTCAACGACGAGTCGAGGGTTTGGTTGAAAAGAGTTTTGTTTGAAAATGGCTCGATGACGAATCGAGGGTTTGGTTGAAAATGGGTTTGTTTGAAACTGGCTCGATGACGAATCGAGAATTAGTTTGAAAATGGGTTGTCTATGCTAGTCCCTAGGGGTGCTCCTAGTAAACAAACCACAATCAAAGAAACAACGAATGCGTACATCAGAATGGGAGCGGGGTACATGTAAAGTACAAGGGATGACATGAAATAAAAGGTCTCATTGTAAGGTAGCCCAAGAGGAAGACGTGTGTGTGCGAGGTGTCCTAAACTAAGCCTTGAGCAAGATTCAGACAAAAGCTCCAAGCAAAGAATAGTAACCAATTGTCCACCAATTAGTCTTTTATTGTTTCGATATTTTTTAGTGTGTTTTGATTAAGGTATGAACAAAGAAAATGGTTAGATGAACGAGTATGAATACGATGAATAATATGAATATGAACAAGATAAATATTGACAAGAAAGTAAAGCAAGATAATATTGAAAAGAAGTAAAGTTAGTAGTTAGTTGTTAATTGTTAATCGGGTCCAATGTAGCGCTGAACCATCGTAGCATGGTCTATGACGAAAATCACACTATAAGAGGATGCACAATTTGATCTTTGTGCTAAAACACGATGGAGAAATGATATTGAGGATCATTCTCCAATTGAATCGTGCCACACGAAAAGAAAAGATGAAGATCTCGTCTTAATCACAAACTTTCGTCGATTAATCGAAGGCAACCTATCACGATCCCAAAGTATAGAAGGAGATCTCGATGATCACTCACTACAGATTTGAAATAATGAATGTTAATCGCTTCAACCATCAAGATTCGTGAATAGAAAGACTTCATCGATCGAAAATGAAAAAGAAGATAGAAGAAAATACGAAATGAAAATGAAATGGAAATAGAAAATAAATCGAAGTGGTCTCGTCTTAATCAAGATTTAATCGAGAAATCGATAATCTATGATATTTGACTTTCATTGACCAACAAAAATGGAAATCAAAAAGAGATCAAAAATAAGAAAGGTCTCATCTTTACCAAGATCTTAAATCGATAAATCGATAATCTTTGGTTTTAGATTTTCATCGACCGATAACAAAGAAAAAAATAAACGGCCTCATATTGATCAAGATTGTAGATCGATTTGAATAAATCAACTAGTCAAGATGTTTGTTATATCATTGGCCCAAAATTAGAATCAGAATGAGAAATAAAATCAAAAATAGAAAATGGAATAATAAGGTAGATGAATCAAAGATTAATGGTGAAATTCTAAAGTACACTATTATTTAAGAAAGTTTAGAAAATGAAAATAGTAAACAAATTAAAGAAGAAAAAAAGGGAAAGAAATAAGAAAGGGGTGTAGCATAGAAATCTGGTGTAAACAGTACATGGAATCATGTGGGCTTAAGCAAGCCCATCATCCATTCTCACACGTACAAAACAAAAAAAACAGGGGGGTGTACTAAAGAACTGAAGAGGTGAGGAAACACATGAGGATCATGTGGGCTCACAACCCATCACCTCTTTACACGGTCACCAAAAAAGAGTGGTGAAACACACAAAAAAACGGACTAATGGGCCAAGGTGTAGCCACATGGATCTTGAAACATCAACATTTTCCTTAAAAAAAATAGTGATGACACGGTTATAGACAATGCTATGCTTAAATGAAAACAACATTACGTTTGAAACAAGGATGAATAGAAACAACAGTAACAAAAGCTTGGTCAAACATCAACAACAATAAAAAGCACTGTGTAGAAATCATCAAGTTCTTTTTAAACTCAAAACAAGGCAAATGAAAAAAAAAACAGAGCAGAGCAAAGCCATTAGAAACGGAGAAATGTGAAGAACAATCACGCAAGAACCTTCTCAGCGTATATTTCGAGTTTGATTTCAGGTTTGTCTCTTTCTCGCTCGGTTCACGATTTCGGTTTGAGTCCTTTTCCCACTGTTCATGTGTTTGATTTTGATTTCGTTACTCTCAATCTCTCTCAATGGTTCTGGATCTGATTCATCTTCTTCTTTTTGTTGGATCTGGTCGTGAAAGGGTTTGAGTGGGTGTGAGTTTTGAAGACTAGGGTTGAGGATGGAAGGGAGTTTTGAGGTTTGCTGTTGTTGATGATTCTCAGACGAAGATTTTGTGTTTGGGTTGAGGTTGGAGAGAAATTTCAGCAGAGTTTCAAAGGCTTCTGGAGCTTTTCAATTGAGGGATGAGAAGGCTCTATTTATAGATGGAGTTGGGTGAGCATTCGATGCCGTTTTGCTCGATTTTGTGCATTTTGGTTGTTGTACGAATTTCACAGCTGGCCTTGTTTTGGGTGTGTACAGGTTGTGAATTGTTTTGTTGTTTGTGTGCGTTTTGTATTGCTGTTGTTTTTGCAGAAAATGGTTTGGCAAGGTGTTGTGAATTGGTTTGTGGGGTCCTTCAAATTGTGAATGCTTTTGTTTTTTTTTTGCTGCTGCAGGTTTATGAAATTAGGTGTGTTGTCTGCTGTATCATGGTCATGTAATGGTTAGGCTTGGAGTTGTACGGTTTGCTGAACCTCTTGAAATCGGTGGGGGCGGGCGAGTTTTGTGCGAGGATTTTGGTTGCAAAATGTGGCTCACATTGTGGTTTGTACATTTTTGAATGCTGAAGAATTGTTGGAATGGAGTATAAAGGCTACGTAATGGTGATGGTCCCTACGTTGTTGTGTGTAGAATCATGGTTGCTTTTGTTGTTGGCAGTGTCTTGGTAGTACGTTGGGGCGGTTCGTGATTGTTGTCGTATAGCAGGCACATGCTTTTGGAGGTTGCGCAGGATTTTAAATGTAGCTTTTGGTTTGGAACATTAACATTTCATGGTATTAGTGCTTTGGCTCTTGTGTGTGAAGATGGAATAGGCTGAGATTTGTGCCTTGTTATTGGTTTGGACTTGGTAGTACGTGTGTTTCATGGGCCATGTAGTAGCTAGCATCTTTGTTGTGAATGAGCGCAAATGGGCTTGTAAATGGGCTTCACATATTTTAAATCACGAGCCTTTCCTTAAAATTTCCATGAATAAGTTTCTTTTGTGTAGAATTTTTGTAATGAATTGGACTTTAAATTTGTACAAACTTTCTTGATCTTGCCTTTTGTTCTTTGCCAAATTTGGATGTAATGAGCTTGAATAAATCCTTGAAAAAATTCATCATGAATTGATCTTGAATCATCTTGGATTGGGAATAGACTTGAGCCTTAAATCAATAAATCAATCTGAGCCTGGCCACTTGAATATTAATAAACCAAAGCCTTTAATATGAAACTCCTTGAGTCAGAAAATGCCTTGAAATCAGAGAACCATGACCAAACCTTAATTAAAACTTAAACTTGATCTTGAGGATCATCAACCATGAAGCACTTGTCTTTGACATAGCCTAATATCTTTGAAAATGAAGCACACTCGTCTGACCAAGATTAGGTCAAACCCAATTGAATCTTAATCATCACTGCATACACACTTGATCTGATAACCTTGCTTGAACCATGATTCACCCTTACAAGACTTGAGCTTAGACAACATGAAGACAACAGGCACATATTTTTGTATTTTCTGAATATGGTTAGTGGATGGATATACAAATGGAGATTATATACAGGTAGGACAAATTTGGGGTATGACACCAAATTAAAATAAAAATTAAAAAACAAAAGAAAGAAAGTATATGGCACCTCCCTTTTGCAACGAAAAAAAAAATAGGGCATAACCCATTGTACTGAGGCGTCATTTCAAATGGCTTTTGATGATTTTATTTTGCCTGAGGCGCCATCCCATATGGCGCCAGCATGTTTCTCTTTTTTCCAAACCCAACCACTTTGGTATTTTATTTGAATAACTTGTTTTTATGCTATATTTTTTAATAACTTGGTTAATTTAAAAAAAAATTCATCGTCAAACATATACTCCTTCTATTCTTTTTTTTTAAAATAAAATTTATTTTTTAAGTTGATTATATATATATATATATATATATATATATATATATATATATATATATATATATATATATAGAGAGAGAGAGAGAGAGAGAGAGAGAGAGAGAGAGAGAGAGAGAGAGAGAGAGAGAGAGAGAGAGAGAGAGAGAGAGAGAGAGAGAGAGAGAGAGAGAGAGTCAGGGGAGTCCTGAAGGGTGTTCAGGAAGAATGTTGGCACAGGACACCAGCTTCTTAGAGGCATCAATTTTTTTTTACTATATATACATATATTTAAATTTATTTTTGACTTATATATATATATATATATATATATATATATATATATATGGTAAAAAAAATTATGAATTATTAAAAAGGACATCAAATTCATAATTTTGACAGGGCACTTAAAATTTCGAGGACGGCCTTGGATCAGTAAATTTATAAGTTAAAAGTTTCTTATAAAAAAGAATATAAGAAATGACAGATAATTTATCTCTTTTTTCTTTCTTTCTAATAATACATGTTCATTGGACATTTTAAAGAATACTTAATCTAAATAATGTGAAAATAAAAATGAAGGAAAAATCATAGAATTAATATAACCAACTTAAGTATCCACATGAATCAGACCCTATATTTATACATTGTAGGGTCAAAATTTAATTAACTAAATCCCACGTAAGTAAATAGTGAATTAGTTAAGATAATTAGCTAACTTACTATAGTATAGAAAAATTTGAAAAAGAATAATTAACTTTTTAATAAGCATGATATATCAATTATATTTAATACCCTCTTTCAACCTAGAATGGATATTGTACAACCCTAAATTGGTAAATAGAATGGTAAAAGTTCTAAGATATATGTGACATGTTGTGCTGTATGTATTGACCTCGGGTGGATTATATTGGCTTGGACTTTGTCTCGGGCAACATGAGAGTCCACTTTGATGTGCTTTGTTTGTTCATGAACGACTGGGATGTTGGCAATGTGAATAGCTGACTTGTTATCACAGTAATTTGTTACAAGTTTGTCATGTGCAATTCCAAGATCTTAAAGTAGATAGAGAAACATCGAGCTTCACGAGTGACGTTAGCTAGAGCACAATATTCCATCTCTAGAGATGATCAGGATACAACATGTTGCTTTTTACTTTTTCAATAGATTAGAGAGCTATATAAATAAAAACAGAAGCCAATGGTGGAATGTCAGGTGTCATGGAAAGACCTCTAATATGAGTCAGCCAAGGAAAGAAGAAGGCATATGGTATTCATTTTCACAATTGGAATAAAATTCAAGGTAATCAATTCCCTCAACTTGATTGAACCCATTTACTACTAAACGAGTTTTATACCTTTCAATAGTACCATAGACTAAGAATTTGATTCTGAAAATTTATTTGCATCCAATGGGATTTTTGTTTGGAGGGAGAGGGACAAGGTCCCATGTATTAATAGTAGTTAGAGATTCAATTTCATAAGCAATAGCATGCTGCCAATGAGGATCTTAGATAACTTTATAGTAAAAACTATCTTCATAAATAATTTAAGATTAAAACATTATGAGTATGGGATAAATTATTTTAAGACATTAATTTTGATTGGGGTTAGGATATGTTGCGTGAATTGTTGGAGATAGGAAGGATTGAAGTACTTTGAATAAGAGAACAATGATGATCTTCTAAGTATGTATGAGGCTTAGTATATTGGATTTGCGAGTAAGTTGAAGTGGTTGAGGGAGTATTGATGAAATTAGTTGAATTGTTGGGTGCATCGACATGAAACTGTAGTGTAGTGGTGGGAATATTAAGAGCAAGATCAGGAGTATTGTTAAGATAGTCTAAAAAGTAGTCGTGGGGTGGGGGGTCATTGAGGTGTATGTGGTATAAAGGACAGCGTAAAAGGTTGGGGTGGAAGATGTGTAAGGAAATATGTGTTCAAAGAAGAGTGAGTTTCTTGAAATAAAGAGTTGTGTACTTTGTAAATAAAAAAGAATGTAATCTTTAACACCATGTTTATAACCTAAGAATATGCATTTTCTACTTCTAGAGTTGAATTTTGTTCTCTTACGTCTAGGACTAGCACTAAATACCACACAACCAATTTTTTTAAAGAAAAGTAATCATAAAGTTGTAATGCATAATAAGAAAGTAAGGGGATTTATTCTTCTAAAATTTGGAAGGGAGTCTATTGATAAAAACAACATGAGATAAAGCATGAGCCCAAAAAAATTATAGAAAGGTTAAATTGAAAAAGTATTCCCCTAGCAAACACATGAAGGTTGATGATGGATCCTCTGTTCCATATAAAAATCTTAAAAAAATTCACGGTCATTATTAGTTCTTATTGTTTTGACATGGGGTAATACTTTTGGCAAAGGAAAAACTTTATTTATTTGAGTAATAATGATATGAGAAGGTTTCCCTAGGTGATAGTACCAAAGATTATAAAAGTATTGATCTTAGTCTAATGGAAATATTCTTATGGGGAACATGTTTATAGGGAGAGCTAAGATAGTAATAACCTTAGTGAAGTTTAGTTGCACAAATCTTCTTCTGGACAAGGTTCCTTGTATAGTGCAATAGTTGATGTTAAAATTGACAGTGCAATCAAGGAAATGAGTTAATCTACAATCAAGGAAATTAGTTAATCTAAGGACAAATATTAGATTGGTAAAGAACTTAGGTATGTATAAAACATCCTGAAGATAAAAAGTCAGTATTGAATTTAGTCATGCTAAAATTGTTGGTGGTGATGGTGGCACCATTAGGGAATTTAACAACTATAGTAGGTATGATATTTAGAGTGTTAAAGAAATATTTACAATGACACACATTGTTTGTGGCCCCTATGCTTGAAATCCATGTGTTATTACTATGTAAAGAATAAGGATTTTTTATAATACCTAAAGTGTTGTTAACTAGTGTTGAAAATTTTGAATGTTGGTTGAAACAATAGGTGAAGCTTATTGAATAAGAACCAATAAAGTATGGTGTTGCTTAACAATGAAATAATTTCATGTGATATATTATTGATCCTCCAAGTTATTAGGTGAAACTCCTTCCAAGTGATGTGATGAAGTTGCAGCTTGGTTGAATTGGGGATTTTTGAGATAAGGTGAAAAACCATGATTTTTAAAAGAAAACATATATGGTATGCCTAGGCTTGTTGAAATAGCTACATATTTTTATTCCTTTACCAAGTCCGTAGTGATGCCCCTTGTTGTTTAAGTCTTGAATACAAGGATGAGTGTTTATTTTGAAGAAGTTGGTGCAGAGTTTGTCCTCGTCACCAAAATGAGCAGTGAATTGACACTCCTGTTGAATGATCATGGAAAAGACTTTGTTAATATGAGGAAGAAAACTCATATGTATTATTTGAGACGTAACCACTGCATGTTGATCATTTAGGACTTTGAGGAATTGTATGACATAATCTGATTCTCTATAGGAATTGTTGGTTGGTAAATTATTTCAAGAGAACTTGATGGCGCATGTATAGGTAGGAAGAGGTATATAATTGTTAAGCTCTTGCAAAAGCTTCTTTATCATTGTGAAGAATTATGTTATGGTTTAGTCTCCTTTCTTGAGATTGAAAATTTTCTTTTTGAAGATCAACAATCTGAAACACCTCTCTTTGAATGTAGCGATCTTGTTACTCAACCTTAATCTCATGAGCAATATCCATCCAAATTAACTGTAAAGACCATATACAATACATGCCTCAAATCATATATTATACATGAGTTTCACTTTTTGGTACTGAAACATAATAAGTTCCTAGTTAACACATTATATATATAAATGCCTCTAATACAAAACACCTAAAAGTCTAAGGCATTACATATACAAGATGTTCCAAAATGATAAAAACTAAGAACTAGATCAAAACAATGATCTCAAAACATAACGCCATAGCGGAAGCCATGCCATCACAAAACCACGATCCGTAAGGAAAGTCAAATAACCTTGTCCTTACCCTTCGCTAAACCTGCAGAACCTGTGATGTAAACAACAACAGTGGGGTGAGATACATCAAATCTCAGTGAGTTCCCTATCTTAACGTCCTCTCGGCTCTACAAGGTTCTAACAACCTAACTCAAGTCAAAAGGGGAAAAGGGGAGTGACCCTGAGTACACACACACTATATGGAAACATGTTATGAGTTCATCAACTCACAATATCACTAATCCGTAACCATGCCAAGGCATCCCCTATTCCCGTCCTCTTCTACGTCTAGAAGTCGACCCGGGTCATGGATCCTTGCAACCTACTTGACATACGAATGGATTCGGGTTCTACGGGCCATTAACCGTTATGAACCGTCACTTCTCACGGGCCTTATACCGTCACAAGCCTACGCTCCATGGGCGCCATTCGTACTAAAATGAAATGCGGGAATCAAACCTGCCAAGTAGTGGTGCATATGTTTCAGAGGAGCTCGAGACCCATGAAACGCACTCGCAAAAACAATAATAACCGGTTACGATTACGTGATCTCACAAAGACTTGATTGTATTCGACAATCTCAAGGCCATTATGCCTTATCACAACCAAACGGTTAACACACATGTTCCATACTAGTGTTTATCCATTCTATATTCTTCCGACACTGTTTGGGTTAATTGTCCTCACTCTACTTATTTTATGTTTTATCATACATACATTTTCAACAATAATTACACAACATTAAACACTAAAATCAACAAAACGACACAATTCCAACAATTCCGATATAATTTAATCGGCCGTCAATCTTAAAACCCATGTAATAAGAAAGTACATTTTATTACCTTTCCAACGATACCAAAATTGTTCCATTCCGAGTTACGGATAAAAAGTTACGGCATTGGAAACAAACGATCGGGAATAAAATATCACAACAGCAGAATTCTGCAAGTCCCCTGGCCATACGCGTATTGGTACTCCCCGTACGCGTATTGCCTAAGATTCTCGCCCAGCCATACGCGTATTGCCCAAGGCCATACGCGTATGGGCAAGGCTATTTTCCTTCAAAATTCACTTGTAAAAGTCCAATACGCGTACCACCATGTCTCATACGCGCATTGCCTTGTCCATACGCGTAACGCCCAATTTTCTTCACATCCATACGCGTATTGCCCAAGTCAATACGCGTATGGCCCTACGTGATACGCGTATGGGCAGTTTGAACCCAGAAATTTTCCTACAGAATCTGTCTGCTACGGGTTGATTCAATTCAACCCCAAAATCCCATTTTTTCCAATCTAAAATTCATCAAAACATGTTATAACATAACAATCAGTATAAACATACAATCACACATTGCATTTAGCAGTTAGATTCATGAATTTCAATGCAAAATTAATCAATTTCCACAATTCCAATCTAACTCTAACTAAATAAAACTCTACCCTAAAGAGTCTAACTAGAACCCACCTGGATTACTAGACGAGGAGGTTGATGCGGAGACGATTGAACGAAAAACAGATGAATTGATGATGATCTTGAGCTTTTGGGAAATTTTCCTCTCTTGTTCCTCCTCCTTCCTTTCCTTCTCTTCCTTTTCCCTTTCTCTTTACTATCCTTTGTTTGTTTTACAATTGAGAAAGGAAAACATAGTAAAGAAAATAATTTCCATCAATTAGCAATACTACTAAATGTCCAAATTAGCTCCAATGCGCGAAAGAATAAAACTCAACGTTAAATACTATTAATTTAATCAACTATGAGTTCGTCAGTTTACTCTAATTATTTTATCAAATAATTGTTCAGAGTACTCCGGAACCCAGTTGATCATAATAATATTAACCAGAGCGTTTATAAATTTACGGGGTATTACATCCTCCCCCCCTTAAATAGAAATTCGTCCTCGAATTTAGAAGATTACCTGAACAGATGTGGATAAGATTCTCGCATTTCCGATTCTAGTTCCCAAGTAGCATCGCCCGGATGCGTCATATCCCATTGCACCTTAACAAGTGGAATATCTTTGTTCCTTAACACTTTTGTTTCTCTTCCCACAATGCAACTCGGTTGTGGTTCAAAAGTCAAATCTGCTTCTATTTCCACCGATTCTGGTAGAATTGGTTGAAGAGGATCAGGAACAAACTTACGGAGCTGAGATACGTGAAAAACGTCATGCATCTCGAATAGAGAGGGTGGTAAGGCTAATCTATAAGCAACTTCACCAATCCTTTCTAAAATCTGATACGGTCCCACGTATCTCGGACTTAACTTACGTGACTTAAACGGTCCTTTCAATCTCAATCTCGGAGTAACTTTCAGAAATACATGGTCACCTTCCTCAAATTCCAAAGGTCTCCTACGATTATCCGCATAACTCGTTTGGCGATCTTGTGCTTGTTTAACCTTCTCGCGGATCATTCGAATCTTTTCCGTAGTCTCTTGAATAATCTCGGGTCCTATAATTCTATCTTCGCCAACTTCTACCCAACACAAAGGTGTTCTACACTTCCTCCCATACAATGCTTCATAAGAAGCCATACCGATGCTCGCATGATACTCTTGTTATAGGAAAACTCAATTATCGGTAAAAGTTCTTTCCAATTTTTCCTCTACTCTCTAGCACACCAGCTCTTAACGTATCCTCTATCGTCTGTATTGTTCGTTCAGTCCGACCATCCGTCCGAGGATGATTCGACGTGCTTAAACGCAAATTCGTACCCACAACTTGTTGGAACACTTTCCAAAATCTCGAAGTAAACTTCGGATCTCGATCGGACACAATACTAGAAGGAATACCATGCAATCTCACAATCTCAGCAATAAACAACCTTGCAAGATGACTTGCCTTATAAGTAGTCTTTACAGCTAAGAAGTGTGCAGATTTCGTTAGTCGATCCACAATTACTCAATTAGAATCATAACCTCCTAGTGCACGAGGTAAACCTACTGCAAAATCCATAGAGATACTACTCCACTTCCAAACTGGAATATCCAAAGGTCGTAACAGACCGCCCGGTCTTTGGCGTTCAATCTTCACCTGTTGGCACACTGCACATTCTGACACATATTCCGCTATATCCTTTTTCATTCCAGACCACCAATAATCTTTCTTTAAATCTTGGTACATCTTCGTAGAACCAGGATGTATCGTAAAAGTACCTTTATGAGCTTCATCTAAAATCTTCCTTTTCAATGACTCATCCTTCGGAACACAAATCCGTTGATTAAACAGAACAATCCCATCTGTAGCTCGTGTAAAACCCGGTTGAAGTAACAACTATTGTAACTCCTCCCTTAACATTTGTTCTTGTTGAATCTCAACTCTCAAAGTAGAATTGACATTCAAATTTCCCATGATCACACCATTCGGAATCCACACAAATTGGAGATTAAGATCTCTAAACTTCTCCAACAATGAATACTCCAAAATTATCAATTCCGCACTATGAACCATTTTCCGACTTAAAGCATCCGCTACTATATTCGCTTTTCCTGGATGATACTTCAATTCTAAGTCATAATCCTTTAAGTACTCCATCCACCTTCTTTGTCGCATATTCAACTCCTTTTGATCAAACAAATACTTCAAACTTTTGTGGTCACTGAACATTTCAAAATGTACATCATAAATAATGACGCCACACCTTCAGTGCAAACATCACGGCAGCTAGTTCCAAGTCATGAGTTGGATAATTCTTCTCATGAACTTTCAACTGTCGAGAAGCATAAGCTACTACTTGACCACCTTGCATCAGAACACCCCCTAATCCCTTCTTAGAAGCATCACAGAATACTTCATAAGAGTTGTTAGGATCAGGAATAATTAATACTGGAGCACTCGTCAAACTTTCCTTCAAATGCATAAAACTTTGTTCACAACCTGAATCCCATTCAAAAATAACATCCTTCCGAGTAAGTTTCGTCATTGGTAAGGCCAATTGAGAAAAACCCTTAATAAACCTTCTATAGTAACCGGCCAATCCCAAGAAACTTCTAACTTCTGAAACATTTCTCGGTCTCTCCCAATTAATTACTGCTTCTACTTTCGATGGATCCACTGCCACACCACCTCAAGATATAACATGTCCAAGAAAATTAACTTCCGACATCCAAAACTCACACTTGCTCAACTTAGCAAACAATTGCTTCTCTTACAAGACCGATAAGACAATCCTCAGATGTTCTCCATGCTCTTGTGGAGTACGAGAATAAATAAGAATGTCGTCAATAAAGATTACCACAAATTGGTCCAAGTAAGCCTGAACTATTCGATTCGTGCAATCCACAAAAACCACTGGAGCATTAGCCACACCGAAAGGCATCACTAGGAAGTCGTAATGACCGTAACGGGTTCTAAATGCAGTCTTTGGCACATCGGAACTCTTCACTCGAATCTGATGATAACCCGACCGTAAATCAATCTTTGAGAACACACAGGCTCCTTTTAATTGATCTAACAAGTCGTCTATCCTTGGTAAGGGATACTTGTTCTTAATAGTCACTTTATTCAACTTACGATAATCGATGCATAAACGCATTCCCCCATCTTTCCTTCTTTACCAATAACACTGGAGCTCCCCAAGGTGAAACACTAGGCCTAACGAAATGCTTAGACATCAAGTCCTCCAATTGGTCCTTTAATTCTCTTAATCCAAGCGGCGCCATCCGATACGGAGAAACGGATACAGGAGCCGTTCCTGGTATCAGGTCAATAGAGAACTCAACTCCTCTCTCCGGAGGAAAGAGTAGTAACATTCTCTGGAAACACTTCGGAGAATTCACATACAACTGGAATACTCAGAACTTGTTGTTCACTACTTCCCTCCTTAGTAGGAACCAACAAAGCAGATTTCTCTTAATTCAAACAAGAAATTTACCATTCTCACCGTACCTTCTAAAATCGTTGATAAAACATCTTTCAGAGTAGTCTCAGCAGATGGAATAATAATTAGCTTCTCCTCACAACCGATAAACACCGAATTAGCAGAAAGCCAATCCATTCCCAGAACAACATCCACTTTCTTGAGCGGCAAACAAATAAGATCTATCTGGAAAACTCTTTCGTTCACCGACAACACACAATTTTCACACATCAGGGGTGTTTCAACCATTTCATCCATGGCAGTAGTAACCACCATAGGAGGAAACAAAGGAATAGTTTGCAACCCTAGTCGCTTCACACATCTCAAAGACACAAAAGAATGTGTAGCCCCACAGTCAAATAAAACAAAACAAGGTTGACCATTAACAAAACACGTACCCGCAATCAAGGAATTATCACCCTTTGCTTTCCTTGCATCCAGAGTATATACTCGACCCGTAGTCTTCCCTTGTGTCTGATTTCTACCCTGAGGACAATCCCTCGCCAAATGGCCCACCTTCTGACATTGATAACACTTCACACCTTCGATACCGCACTTTCCCCAATGATTTCTACCACAGTGTCGACATGCACTAGTCCTAGAGCTCTGAACTTGTTTCCTTTTAAAAACTCGTTGCCTAGGATTAGACTGTTGGCTTGCCCTACGCGAACCCCCTTCTGTCCGAACTTCCTTCAAACTGTTCTCTGCCACACAGTATTGCTGCAACTGCTGGAATTCAAACTCTCTTCGGATCCTCAAGGAACTAGGAAGATACTTTTCAATAAAAATAGACCTGAACTGCTCCCACACCTTAGGTACACCTTGCATAGTCATAAAAGCTGAAGCAACCCCCCACCATCTCTCAGCCGGACCCCTCAGTGAGTGAGAAGCAAACACTACCTTGTTCTCCTCACTACAGCAAATTATCAGAAAAATTCTCTCCATGCCAGCAATCCAGTCATGAGCTCTCACAGGATCCATTCCGCCATGAAATTCTGGAGGATTCATGCGGAGAAAATCCCGAAAACTCCCACCTACAATCTCTGGGACAACCACTCGAGGATGAAGACCTACATTCATCCGTTGCACCATATGTTGCATGAACTGGTTCTGCTGCTGCTGCATCTGTCGCACAAACTGATACAAAGAAGCATATGCATCGCCGCCTGGCGGATTCATCCCAGCTGGAGGATTTGTGGGTCTACCACGATTGTTTCTGTGTCCGCCAACCATGTTCCTAAATGTCATATAGATAGAATTAAGTTGATCAGGCTCAATACCATAAATATAACACTTAAGACCCATAGCGACACAACACATATGAAACGGAAAGAAACACTTATACTATTTCATGGCTAGGTCGAGGATACGACCTGCTTTGATACCAACTGTAAAGACCATATACAATACATGCCTCAAATCATATATTATACATGAGTTTCACTTTTTGGTACTGAAACATAATAAGTTCCTAGTTAACACATTATATATATAAATGCCTCTAATACAAAACACCTAAAAGTCTAAGGCATTACATATACAAGATGTTCCAAAATGATAAAAACTAAGAACTAGATCAAAACAATGATCTCAAAACATAACGCCATAGCGGAAGCCATGCCATCACAAAACCACGATCCGTAAGGAAAGTCAAATAACCTTGTCCTTACCCTTCGCTAAACCTGCAGAACCTGTGATGTAAACAACAACAGTGGGGTGAGATACATCAAATCTCAGTGAGTTCCCTATCTTAACGTCCTCTCGGCTCTACAAGGTTCTAACAACCTAACTCAAGTCAAAAGGGGAAAAGGGGAGTGACCCTGAGTACACACACACTATATGGAAACATGTTATGAGTTCATCAACTCACAATATCACTAATCCGTAACCATGCCAAGGCATCCCCTATTCCCGTCCTCTTCTACGTCTAGAAGTCGACCCGGGTCATGGATCCTTGCAACCTACTTGACATACGAATGGATTCGGGTTCTACGGGCCATTAACCGTTATGAACCGTCACTTCTCACGGGCCTTATACCGTCACAAGCCTACGCTCCATGGGCGCCATTCGTACTAAAATGAAATGCGGGAATCAAACCTGCCAAGTAGTGGTGCATATGTTTCAGAGGAGCTCGAGACCCATGAAACGCACTCGCAAAAACAATAATAACCGGTTACGATTACGTGATCTCACAAAGACTTGATTGTATTCGACAATCTCAAGGCCATTATGCCTTATCACAACCAAACGGTTAACACACATGTTCCATACTAGTGTTTATCCATTCTATATTCTTCCGACACTGTTTGGGTTAATTGTCCTCACTCTACTTATTTTATGTTTTATCATACATACATTTTCAACAATAATTACACAACATTAAACACTAAAATCAACAAAACGACACAATTCCAACAATTCCGATATAATTTAATCGGCCGTCAATCTTAAAACCCATGTAATAAGAAAGTACATTTTATTACCTTTCCAACGATACCAAAATTGTTCCATTCCGAGTTACGGATAAAAAGTTACGGCATTGGAAACAAACGATCGGGAATAAAATATCACAACAGCAGAATTCTGCAAGTCCCCTGGCCATACGCGTATTGGTACTCCCCGTACGCGTATTGCCTAAGATTCTCGCCCAGCCATACGCGTATTGCCCAAGGCCATACGCGTATGGGCAAGGCTATTTTCCTTCAAAATTCACTTGTAAAAGTCCAATACGCGTACCACCATGTCTCATACGCGCATTGCCTTGTCCATACGCGTAACGCCCAATTTTCTTCACATCCATACGCGTATTGCCCAAGTCAATACGCGTATGGCCCTACGTGATACGCGTATGGGCAGTTTGAACCCAGAAATTTTCCTGCAGAATCTGTCTGCTACGGGTTGATTCAATTCAACCCCAAAATCCCATTTTTTCCAATCTAAAATTCATCAAAACATGTTATAACATAACAATCAGTATAAACATACAATCACACATTGCATTTAGCAGTTAGATTCATGAATTTCAATGCAAAATTAATCAATTTCCACAATTCCAATCTAACTCTAACTAAATAAAACTCTACCCTAAAGAGTCTAACTAGAACCCACCTGGATTACTAGACGAGGAGGTTGATGCGGAGACGATTGAACGAAAAACAGATGAATTGATGATGATCTTGAGCTTTTGGGAAATTTTCCTCTCTTGTTCCTCCTCCTTCCTTTCCTTCTCTTCCTTTTCCCTTTCTCTTTACTATCCTTTGTTTGTTTTACAATTGAGAAAGGAAAACATAGTAAAGAAAATAATTTCCATCAATTAGCAATACTACTAAATGTCCAAATTAGCTCCAATGCGCGAAAGAATAAAACTCAACGTTAAATACTATTAATTTAATCAACTATGAGTTCGTCAGTTTACTCTAATTATTTTATCAAATAATTGTTCAGAGTACTCCGGAACCCAGTTGATCATAATAATATTAACCAGAGCGTTTATAAATTTACGGGGTATTACATTAACTTCTAAACTATATCATCTTTGATGAAATTAGTCATCCATGTAATGACCATTGTGTTACACCAGTCCCATGCAAGAGAGACACAATCAGTGTCTTCTAGGGGTGTTAGGGTCTATCAGGGAACCCTAATTTGTTTTTCGAATGCATAGATACAAGAATTAATCTGGACCAATAATGATAATTTTGTTTGTTGAGATAGGGGAAACAATTGCAAGCCCATGATTGTCGATGGGATGCATGAAGTAAGTGCCTAATATGTTTGATTGATAGTTTCTGGTGATGGCAGGGGTTGACTGATATTGTTGTTGTTTTGAGAAGAAGAAGAAGTAGGTGAAGGAAATTTGTAGCGATGACAAGTTCAAGGATTGATTTAGTGGATGTCATCTCCGAAGAAGAATGTGACCAAGGCAATAAAGAGAATGGTTTGAGGAAAAAATAGATGGTGGTTAATTTCTGAGAGTTGAGAAGAAAGAAATATTAAACATTTATGGTTAATTTCACTAAAGATGCGAGCTTTAAATAAGTTATGCCTGACTAGTCATCATTTTTATTATGTTTTATAAGTTGTTACCAGTAGATTTCAAGTTTCTTTTGATGTTTTCGTGCCATATTTGGATAATTATATTGTGTTTACCAACATTTTAGAGATTTTGATGATTAATAGTGTCCCATATGTCATTTGATATTCTTTTAAGTGTTTTTATGTGTGGTAAAGTTGCAAATACAAGAAGAAAGGCAAAAAGACCAAGTACAATTCCAAAACGCATCCCCAGACGTGTTTAGGATGCCAAGGCACCCTAAAATGGAATTCCACTGCTAAAACATGTCCTTAGACGTGTCCTAGATGCCAATGAGCCTCATAATTGTTGTCCGTTAGTCAGACACGTCCCCAAAAGCGTCCATGACTGTTAAGCCTCCAAGAATAGTACCCTCTGGTGAGGCACGTCCCAATACTCGTCTGAGTGATCCAGCAAGCTGGGAGATGCGTCCCAAGATGGGTATGACAGGATTTTAAGGAAAATTTCCCTCTGTGAGATGTGTCACATGTGTATGACACCTTTTAGATGCCCAGATTTTCCTGAAAATCCCATTCCAAGTATATAAAGAGGGAGAACTATATTTTTCAGGGGAACCTGGGATTCGACGGAAAAAAGTTTATATGGGGTACTAGATATGGGAAAAAAAGTTACATGAAGCAATATTCAATGAAATTCTATGTTGATTTTACCTTCTTGAAGATTATTCTATAATGTCTATTACTTGGGTTATGTTTTCTTTCACTATTATAATTAGTTAAATCCTCTTATATTAGGGATAAGTTATTTTTTAGTTAGTTTAAATTCATGAATTGACGTTTTTAATAGCCCTATTTTATTTCATTATGATTTATTCCTTTCTATTCTTAAAGCTAAGCTCTTTTTTACAAATAGCAAATTGAGTTATGGTTATTTGTTAAAAAGGGATTTTAACAGTAACGCTTGATAGGACTATTCCAGATTAGGTATCACCTAGAGATATGTTTATGAACTAGAAACTACATTGTTCTTGTTATTGTAATGTTTCGGGTTCTCTCACAATCAACTAAGGTATTAGGTTTTGTTTTGAATTACCAAAGTTTTATTCACTAAGAGACTAGGGACATACCCGACCCTGCACAAATGCAAGGAGTTGTACAACACCGAGCCCCAAATATCTTTTTGGTCAACTGAACCAAAATTGTAACTCTAAAATTTATCATAGTCCTCGAGATCGATATTCTGGGTTTTTCTCGATATTACTACATTGAAAGATTAGTACACTTGCTAATGTACTAATCAAGTTTTTGGTGCTGCTGTTGGTGATTGCCAAAGATTTTAGAGTTCAAAGTATTATTTTAGTTGAAATCTTGTTGCTCTGCGACTAAAAATTTTATTTCTGTTTTATTATTTTTATTATAACTAATTTGTGTATGATATTTGCATGCGAAGAGAATCCTCAGCTGATTTTTCTTTTGACATAAAAATCGAGAGAACCTTAGGTGCTTATCACAATTCAGGTACAAAATTAGAAAAAGAAGTAGGACACATTATGGCTAGCGATGAACCAACACCTGAAAGACTACTTGGAGACTATGGAAGAAAGAATGCACTGAGAAGTAGACTGGAAATAGTGAATCAACCAATGAATGTTCCTAATTTTTCAGTTACACCCGACAACCTTCTGTCAACTTGAGAAGAGGAATTTTATAGGAAAAATTAATGAAGATGCAAACAAACCTCTGCAAAGGTTCTTGACAATGAGTGCAACTCTGAAAATAGATGGGCATACAGAATAAAGCAAGAAATTGAGAATGTTTCATTTCACTCTAGCAGAGGATGTTGAAGAATGGTTTTATTCGCTTCCAACAGATAGCATTACTACTTGGGAAGAGATGGAAACAACTTTTCTAAATGAATATTTTCCTGCTTCAGTTTTCCTTAGAAAATAATATGAAATCCTTAATTTCAAATAGAGGGAAGGCGAATCATTGGGTGATGCATATAAAAGATTCAAGAGACATCTATTTGCATCTCCTACACACAATTTTAATAAAAAAAAACATATACAAATGTTTGTTAATGGTCTCCGATTATAGATTAAACAACTGATTGATACAATTGCTGGTGGCTCATCAAAGTTTACGACAACCACTGGTACCAAGAAGATTATTGAGGTCATTGCTGCAAATGAACATCTGGAGTTGTTTGATCGATGAACAAGTAAACTAGAAGGGGTAATTGAATTGAAACTAGTAACTCAGAGTATAAAGATAGAAGACCAAGTTGCAGCCAAAGTAGAAAGGAGACTTAACACAATGGACATAGGAACTCAACAGGTGGCTCAAGTACAACAGGCTCAAGCAATTATTTGTGAAATTTGTAGAGGTATTAATTTTGCCATGACTGTGTAGCACACCTTCAACAAGTTGAATAAGTTACTTATCTCAAACAGAATAACCCTTATTCCAACACATATAATCCAGGATGGAAAAATCATCCAAAATTTTCCTGGAAAGATCAGCAAGGGAGTTTTCTGAAGCAAGGTCCAATACAATACCAAAATCCATAATAAAAGTTCAAACAGTATCAACAGGCTAATCAACAATTCCAACAGCAGTTTCAACAACAATTTCTGCAGCAACAACCAGCCCCTAAAAAAGTAGATTGGGAGATAAACCTTGAAAATGTTACTGCTCATAATGCTTGTAACACCCTAAACCCCGCACATAATTATCAAAGAATTTAATTAACAAAATACAACCACTTAGGGTGTCATACGCAACAAACATGGTTTGCTCCATAACATGGGTTACAAAAAAATTAATGCATACATTTGGACTTAGGATGTTTACATGACATCAATTCGATGTTTACACAACATCCAACTCATCTGGCAGCATTGCAGCGGAATCATATATAAGCAATTAAAAAACCATATAACACTCATAGCATTTAGTCTCATAAACTTCAACTTTCATAACATAAACCAAAGAAGTTGTATTATCCAACTCTCAACACTTTGAGATCTCAACAAATATGATTAGTAAACTTCAACAAAACAAAGCCAAGCAAATGAAAATAAACGTTTCCAGCCCGATGTTACATGATCAGAGCAAGACCTTACTAATGAAAAGACAAACAAATGGAAGTTACTCCAAGAGCTATCTTCAACTTACTCCATCTAATGCTACTCCTGAGTATATGCAGGATGCCCATGTAAAGGAAACATTCAAACAGAAGGGGTGAGAATACACTTCAATAATTAACAGTGAAAACAAGCGGGAGTAGATTATCACATAGAAACAACATATACATTACTCAATCAACACCAACATATTAAGTATTCTCATCCAACAACACATCAACAACAATTAATACAAATGCAACACTTATGCAATGTACTCAACACTGACTTGACTTGTATGTGGTACTAAATATGAACACTCAGGTTCATTTCACTCCCCGATCCCCACCATAGGATAAGATTCCCTCTTGGAACCGGAGCACACCAAATTTCTACCATCACCATAGGTAACACTTTACTATTCCCCCATAATAGGAATTAACTACTCGCATCCGATCTATCACCATAGGATCTAGACTCACAAAAAAGAACCGAAGTTCCGATAACATGAACGCATGGACTCTCAACATGCAAAACAAAACTTACAAATTGGTCCCGTGTATGCCACCAACAACGTAATCCACATAAATAATAACATGCATATACATAAAAACAAGAACCATCATTAGCACAACATCACAAACACAATTATGCTCAATCAATCATTTAACAGCATCATGTAAACATTTCATCATAATACAACAAACCATGTAATCAAATACTCAGATTACCCATTCGGCCCCTAAAAAACTTTCATTAGATAGTAATTCTCGCTAGCTTTCTAACGCTTCGAACGACACTCAATTTGAACTTACGAATCAAAAGATATGGACAAAACGATTTCGACCGAAAGACACGAACAACGGCTCCCGCGGTGAGCGCGGCCGTGATAGACAAAATGCAGAATTTTTGCATTTTTTATCATTGGAGGCTTTCCGGACCTCTGATTTCGATTATGTAAAAACTTAAACGCTCAAAAAATTACAACCCATGCAATACTCTAATTATCTCAAGTTAATTTACAATTTTAAAACAATTAAATCATCAAATCATTGTTTCAATATTATGCCTAAAACCTTCGAAATTACAACGATGGTGGATATAGGTTCAATCATCAAAACATAAAAATACACATATAAGGAACACGAAATTCATTATTTAATAATCATATAACTACTATCATAACATCACAATTCAAAATTATTAATCAAAATATCCAACCCTAAGGACGTTAAAGGTCCCTCCATCTACCCCTTATGCTTTAACACCCATTAGAGAAGCACATCTCCCCCTTACCTGAAATCCTAGCAATTGATGTAATCATATCTTGATTTCCCTTCTTCTACCTCTAGCCAATTCCCTCTTTTGCTGCAATTTCCAAAAACATGTACTGACACTCTCAAATTCTCCAAATCCATATTTTATTCCAAAACCTATTTCCTTCCGATTAGTCTCTTCCCTTTTTTATCCTCAACTTATCCTCATATTGCCCCTAATACCCTCACTCCTCTTACTAACTCCAATTTTATTTTATTCTAATTATCCTAAATATTATCCTCTTATATCAATTAATATACTAAAGCTATTATTTTACCTATTAAAATAACTCTAAATTATTCCTTCCACCCATAATTATTTTACCGTACTCCTAACTTAAGGACTCACACCCCACAACTAAACCAACAATTAAATAAATAAAGAAAACGCATAATTAATTAAATGATTATCATAAAATATTCTATACACAAAACGGGGTGTTACAACTCTCCCTCACTTAAGAAATTGTCGCCCTCGAAAATTACATGTAGGTAACAGAGTCATATATGACTCTCTCATCTGCTTCTCACGCTCCTAAGTCATGCTCCCACCAGCTGGTCCCCCCCACAGCACCTTCACCAAGAAAATCTCTTTACCACACAACTGCTTCACTTCCTGATCCTCTATCTGTATGGGTGATGTCTCCATAGTCAGGTTGTCTTTCACCTCCACATCATCCACCTAGATTACATGGGACGGATCTGGAATGTACCTCCTTAAGTGAGACACATGAAACACATCACGAAGATTCGTAAGTGGCAGTGGCAAAGCAATTAGATATGCCGCTTCTCCTATCCTCTGCAAGATCTGGTATGGGCCAACAAAAGTGGCATGAGATTTCAAGAATTCAAAGCCCGACCAACACTAGTTATTGGCGTAACCCTAAAAAACACATGATCTTCCTCCTAGAACTCAAGTGTTTTCCTCCTTTTGTCATGGTAACTTTTCTAATCACTCTGCGACGTTTTCATCTTCTCTTGGATCATCTTGATCTTCTTGGTCGTTTGCTGAATAATATTAGATCCGAGCACAACACTCTCGCCTAACTCATACCAACACAAAGGAGTTCTACACCTCATACCATACAACACCTCATGCAGTGGTATCCCGATACTAGCATGTAAACTGTTGTTGTAGGTAAACTCAATCAACGACATGTAGCTATCCTAAGCACCTCCTTGTTCTAGCACGCAAGCCCTCAGCAAATCCTCTAAAGACTGGATAATCTTATCTCTTTAACCGTCCATCCGCGGATGATAAGCAGAACTCAACTTCAGCTTATTTCCAAACATAACTTGCAAACTCTCTCAGAATCTTGTTTTAAATCTCGGATCTCTATCTGACATAATACTCGAAGGAATACCATGAAATTTCACAATCTCCTCAATATACAACTCATCTAGCTTCTGCAAAGGGGTATTGAATTTTATCGGTATAAAATGAGCCGATTTGGTCAACCTGTCAACAATCACCCAAATGGAATCACATCCTTTCAAAGTCTTCGACAAACCTGTTACAAAATTCATGGAAATGCTATCCCACTTCCATTCTGGAATATTCGATGGTTGCATTAGGCCCAACGACTTCTGATGTTCAATTTTTTCCTTTTGGAAGTCAAACAAGCATAGAAAAATTCAGCAATATATTTCTTCATCCCTGACCACCAAAACATCTTTTTCAAGTCTTGATACATCTTGGTCGTACCTGGATGAATACCCAGCTTACCACAGTGTCCTTCCTCAAGAATAATCTTCTTAAGTTCGGGCATGTCTGAAACATACACTCGATCTCTGATTCTCATCACACCATTCCTGTTATTCTAAAGTCACCACCCTTATTTTGATTGATTAACACAAGTCGGTCAACCAATCCCACATCGCTCTTCTGACCCTCTCTGGTATCTTCAATAATACCACTCATCAACTTCAACGTACCCAACTTCACACTATTAGGAGTCTCTTCACATACCTAACTCATGTCTCTGAACTGCACGATCAATTGCAACTCTCGAACCATGAGCATTGACATGTGCAAAGACTTCATACTCAACGCATTAGCCACGACATTAGCCTTACAGGATGGTAATTTAGACCAAAATCAAAATCTTTCAACAACTCAAGTCATCTCCTCTGCCTCATGTTCAACTCCTTCTAATTAAATAGATACTTCAAAAAGATAATGCCTCCAAATTTTAAATAAAAAAACCACAGACCCTAACTCTAGGTCATGCGTAGGATAATTCCTCTCATGAACCTTTAACTGCAAAGAAGCATAAGCCATAACATGACCATTCTGCATCAGCATGTCACCTAAACCCATCTTTTACGCATCACAATACACTACAAAAGGTTCATTCGGGTTTGGAAGAACCAAAACTGGAGCAGTCGTCGACTTCTTCTTGAGTTCAACAAACTTTCTTCACATGCAACGTCCCACACATAAGCTTGACCCTTTTGAGTCAACTGAGTCAAAGGCAGTGCTAACTTTGAAAAACCTTCTATAAACCTGCGATAATAACCAGCTAAGCCAAGGAAACATCAAATCTCTATATCAGACTTTGGAGTCTCCCACTGTAACACAACATAAACTTTCGACAGATCAACAACAATTCCCCCACTAGAAAACTCATTTCTTTTAACCATAATTCGCACTTGGACAACTTGGCATAAAGTTTCTTCTCGCTCAACACCTCCAATACAACCTTAAGATGCTTCTCATGCTCTTCTCCTAATTTAGAAAATATCAAGATGTCGTCGATAAACACCACAAGGAACTAATCTAGATAAGGATTGAAGATTCTATTCATATACTCCATAAACACATCGGGCACATTCGACACTCCAAACGTTACTGTATACTCATATATAACCATACCTCATTCTAAAGGCGGTCTTCAGAATGTCTTCTGGTTTAACACGAATCTGATGATAACCAAACCTCAAATCTATCTTGCTAAACACACATACGCCAACCAACTGATCCATCAGATCATCGATTCTCGTTAGAAGATACTTACTCTTGATAGTTACTTTATTCAGCTATCTATAGTCAACACAGAGCCTCATGTTGCCATCTTTCTTCTTTACTAGTAACACCAGAACACCCCACGGAGAAACACTCGGCCAAACAAATCTCTTCTCAAGTAATTATTTTAACTGTTTCTTCAATTCACTAAACTATGAAGCAAACATCTTACATGGAGCCATCGACACTGGACTCGTACCTAGCACTAGGTCGACTACAAACTCCACCTCGCGTTCTGGTGGTAAGTCGCTGATATCCTCTGGGAACACATCTAGAAAATCACACACAACATGCAAGTCGACAGTTGCAACTTTATCGTGGAATTGTAAAGATGCAAACATTGCAAACATCTGCGCTTCACCCTTTAAGAGTTCTACTACTTTCTTAGTAGATAAAAACATCAGCTCTCCACTATCACCAAACTCTGGGAACCTCACGATTTTGCTCTAGAAATTGATATGAACACAGTTGAATTTCAACCAGTTCATTCTAAGGATAACATCAATTTGATGCAAAGGCAGACATACCAAATTCATCGCAAAACTCTTACCATAAATGGTGAACGATCAACTCAAACATACTAACGTAGTAGTAACAAAACTATTGCTCGGGGGGATCAATAACCATACTCTCAATCATAGAAGATAATTTTAAACCCAACCTCTCAGCACATTCAAGCGAAATAAACAAATGAGTAGAACCAGTATCAATAATAGCAATCATCTCAATTGTTAATGAAACAAGTACCTCAGATCAAGTAATCCTTCTTGGAGACTTCTAAACAACTCAAGGCAAAGACTCTACCATTAGTATGGGCAGCAGTAATTGTCATCTTCTTTGGCTTCTGACATTGCGTACTGATATGACCCTGTTCATCACAGTTGAAACAAGTTTGATCGTCGTTTTTGCACTTAGAAACACGATGACATGCCTTCCCACATTTGAAACATCTCAGAATTTTATTGTTGCAATCATTAGCACGGTGGCCCTGCTCGCCGCACTTAAAGCACTTGACAGAAGCGGGTGTTTGTCCCCCACTTGTCTTCTTCCCATCTGAAGCCTTCTGCTTCCCTTTTCTATCTGGAGCACTATACGGTTTCCCACGATCCTGGTTCTTCCATTTCTTATCACTAATATTCTTATAATAAGAAGATTTGGCTCTACTATCTTCATCAAAGATTCTGCACTTGTTTACTAGCACAGGAAACTGGCAAACATCTTGATATTTAATACCCTGCTTAATCTCCAGACGCAATCCATTTTCAAACTTGATGCACTTAGACACTTCAGCTGCCGAATTATTATAATGCTGCAAAACTTCACTAGTCCCTCAAATCTGGTAGCATACTCAGCAGCAGTTGAATTCCCTTGTTTCAGCTCAAGGAATTAAATCTCCTTCTTACCACGCACATCCTCAGGAAAGTACTTCTCCAGAAATGCAGCTCTAAACACATCGCAAGTGATCTCTGTACCCATAATTTTCATTCTCTGGCGTGCATTATCCAACCAGTCTTCAGCTTCCTCTTCCAGCATATGAGTACCAAACTGTACCTTTTTAACCTCAGTACAAGCCATCACCTGGAAGATCTTCTCAATCCCTTTTAGCCACGTCTGTGCGCCATCAGGATCATGTTTACCCCTAAGATCGGCGGGTTGTTTAACTGAACTCTCCCCAAAGCACAAAACTCATCATTCTCTCCAACACTCTGATGATTCTGAGGGCTTTGCACCATTTCTTGAGCCAATGACTCCAAAGCTTCGACAATATTATTATCGTTTCTTCCTCCAATCATAATTCTACATATAGCTAATCAACATTAGAAGAGTCAGCACCGCAATAGTGTTTGCAGACTTATCGACGAATAAGGTACATGCATCATATAAAAACCTAAGTGAAAGGACCAACCAGGCTCTGATACCACTATGTAACAACCTAAACCCCACACATAATCATCAAAGAATTTAATTAACAAAATACAACCACTTTGAGTGTCACACGAAACAAACATGACCTGCTCCATAACACGGGTTACAAAAAAAAATTTAAAGCATACATTTGCACTTAGGATGTTTACACGACATCAATTCATCTGATTTGTACTTAAGATGTTTACATGACATCTAACTCATATGGTAGCATCACAACAGAATCATAAATAAAGCAATTAAAAAAACCATATAACACTCATAGCATTTAGTCTCATAAACTTCAAATTTTATAACATAAACGAAAAAAGTTGTATTATCCAACTCTCAACACTTTGAGATCTCAACAAATATGATTAGTAAACTTCAACAAAACAAAGCCAAGCAAATGAAAACAAACATTCCCAGCCCGATGTTACATGATCAGAGCAAGACCCTGCTAATGAAACGACAAACTAATGGAAGTCACTCCAATAGCTATCTTCGACTTACTTCAGCCAATGTTACTCCAGAGTATCTGCATGATGCCCATGTAAAGGAAACATTCAAATAGAATGGGTGATGATACACTTCAATAATTAACGGTGAAAACAAGCAGGAGTAGATTATCACATAGCAATAACATACACATTACTCAATCAACATCAACATATTAAGTATTCTCATCTAACAGCACATCAACAACAATCAATACAAATGTCACAGTTATGCAATGTACTCAACACTGACTCGACATGAATGTGGTACCAAATATGAACACTCGGGATCATTTCGCTCCCCGATCCCCACCATAGGATCAGATTCCCTCTTGGAATTGGAGCACACCAAATCACTATCATCACCACATGTTCATTTCCAATGCTTCAAATGACACTCGATTTGGACTTACAGATCAAAAGTTATGGGAAAAACAATTTCGACCAAAAAACACGAACAACGGACCCCGCATTGAGCGCGCCCACCCTGGGCTAAGTGCGACCATGACAAATATAATGCATAATTTTTGTGTTTTTCATCGTTGAAGACCTTATGGACCTCCGATTTCGATTCCGTAAAAACCCAAACGCTCAGAAAATTACAACTTATGCAATACTCTAATTATCTCAAGTTAATTTACAACTTTAACACAATTAAATAATCAAATCATTCTTTTAAGATTATTCCTAAAACCTTCAATCATCAAAACAGAAAAATACACACATATAAGACACACAAAATTCGTCATATAATCATCATATAACAACCATCATAACATCACAATTCAAAATTATGAATTAAAACACCCAATCCTAAGGAGGTTAAGGGTCCCTTCATCTACCCTTCATACTTTAACACCCATTAGAGAAGCACATCTCTCCCTTACCCGAAATCCTAGCAATTGATGCAACCCTCTCTGTATTTTCCTTCTTCTACCACTAACCAATTCACCTCTTTTGCTGCAACTTCCAAAAACATGTACTGAAACTCTCAGATTCTCCAAATCCTAATTTTATTCCAAAACCTATTTCTTTTCCATTAGTCTCTTCCCTTTTTACCCTCAACTTATCCTCATATTTCCCCTAATACCCTCACTCCTCTTATTAACTCCAATTTTATTGTATTCTAATTATCCTAAATATTATCCTCTTATTTCAATTAATATGCTAAAGCTATTATTTTACCTATTAAAATAACTCTAAATTATTTCTTCCACCCATAATTATATTATCGTGCCCCTAACTCAAGGACTCACACCCCACAACCAAACGAACAATTAAATAAATCAATAAAAAGTATAATTAATTAAACAAATACTGTAAATTATTCTATACGCAAAATTGGGTGTTACAACTCCCTCCCACTTAAGAAATTTATTAAAAACTAGATAAGTTTGGGCACACCCATGGTGATACTGAAATGGCAACTATTCGAAACTATTTTATTGAAAAATTAGTACTAGCCATAAATGTACTTCAACAATCAGGTGTTGCCTTAGAAATCTGTAGTGTTAAATTTGTGAAAGTCTCAATTAGGGGCGACGTCAGGGTCTTCGTCTAGTAAGACATCCCCCGGGCGCAACCTTTACAAGGTGGGGGGTTTTGCCTTTAGAATAGATAAAATGTCACTACTACAAAACGCGCAAACAACAACGCCAGGTTTACAAGGAATTCATTTACACCGTTATAATTGGTTATAATGTTCGCGCATCAGTGAATAGCTGGATTTATTACTACGGTTGTCTTATAACACCGTAGTAATATATGATTTGTAGCAAGCTTCGATCCCCAGCAATTACGTGATTTCAATTTTTTAGACTACATTAAGCGTGTGTCACTTAAGTCCATTATTTAAAAATTAAATTGTAAATGATTTTACAACGGTTAATAAACCAACCGTTGTTATAGGACTTTTAAAAAAATAGAAAATAGAAAATTATTTAACCAAGATATTTAACCACGGCGTTACTAAACAACCGTTGTAAAATTTGAAAATTGCATGACGGTTGTAATTTCTAACCGTGAAGAAAAGTGATATTTTTTAGTATATAAGCGAAAGTATCTATCGTTCAGTACATAGCAGTCGTTTCTCTCAAAAGAAAACCCTAACATATTTCACTCTTCCCTTTCATAACATAACTCTAAACATATTTCAACCTTCATATACGTCTTCAGATTCGTCTTCACTAATTGCTAACTTGAGGTTTGTTCATTACATTTATACTTCGACTTCGTTTACTTGTCTTGTTAAAAATGGGTTATAATTTTTTTCGTGAATGTTCTCATTTTTTTCAGATTCATCATCACCACCTTAACAAATCGTATGCTTTCGCTATGTTACATATGGTTTGTGTAGCTATGAAGAAAAATACAAGAAGTATGAAGCCATTGTGTTAACTTTATTCACCTTGTATTTTTTTTCATAGCTTCATGAACTAAATGAAATAGGAAAGTGTCTCAGCAAATCCTCCCATAAAGTTTCACTGTATATTTTTTTTTCTTTTCCATAAAGTTTCCATCAAATCCTTCCATTAAAATGTCTCAGCAGTCCGGCTGTAGCCATGGAAACAGGTTCTCAAATCGTTTAAGGTACGTATGCAAGTGTGGTCTCAACGCTCCGTTGATGACGACATGGACCGACTCGAACTCAGGCTGCCGTTTCTATGGTTGTGGGATGTATAAGATTCAAGGATACCAACAATGCTCTCATTTTGCTTGGTTGGATGACGGGATGGATCCTAGAGCAAAACAAATAATTTCTTCACTAGTAAAGAACTTGAATGAGGAGAAGGGAATTGTTAACACCTACAAAGCCAAGGAGGACGAATTGATGTTGAAGGTGAAGATCCTGAAGAAACAGTTGAAGATTACCTGCCTGGATTTATTTTTATTTTTAGTGTTCATTGCATTTGTTGTAATGGCGAATTAGGTTATAGCTTATTAGGTTTGTATGTTTACTGATGGTGTAATGGTTGATGTATTAGTTACATAAGATTCATGTGATGATGTTATGGTGTATCATGAATATGATACAATTAATATTATTATAACTTTATCACAAATTTGTGTTGTATTTTCTGCTGTGATATGATGAACAATAATTATTATAAATCCATGTTGTTTTTATAACTAATACCATAACTCCACCATACAAGATTTCTCGCCTCCGCGTGCAAGCCATAATTATTATAAATCTACTAAGATTTCTGAGTATCATTTACTCTTAATAGATATCATGCACACATGTATTTTTTTTATCAGTACAAAATCTAATTAGGATGTTATAGGTGTTTGTCACAAAAGTTATTTCTCCCTTACAAATGTTTTTAATTTGTTTGAGTCTTTTTTTTATCATCCAATATTAATATATTAATTTTATGCATATAGTTTATTTAAGATATCAAAAGATATAAAAAATTAAATAAAATGTTGAAAAAGAATTACAAGTGTGGGTATTGTGGTGAAGTCTCATATTAGCTAAGAATGTGGAGACTTGAGCATTTATAAGTGGTTACCTTAAGGTTTTGGGTGAGTATGTGGCGTGTTTCTCACAAACGTGTGTTGCTCATAAAAAGGAAGACTTCAAAGTAAAAATGCTCCTTCGTATTGACCCCCCAATAGCCTCAACAGTGGTATCACGAGCCTTTGGTTCGAGTGAAGGGACCGACTTACTTGTATCGAAATGTCCGTAGGAGGTGTCCTGTTGAAAAGTGTCAAAGGCGGACAAGTGTATGTGGATAAAAGAGTTTTCACTTGAGGGAGAGTATTGTGGATATAATCGCATTTGAGAGGGAGTGTTGAAAAAGAATTACAAGTCTGAGTAGTGTGAGAAAGTTCCACATTGGTTAGAGTATGTGGTGTGTCTCTCACAAATATGTGTTGTTCATAAAAAGAAAAGCCACAAAATAAAAATCTATCTGATATTGACTCCGAATGATCTCTACATAAAAAAAATCTTTAATTTTCTTAGATAGTCTTCTCTCTTTTTATTTAAAATTTAAGAGCATTTTCTTAATTTTTCAAATTTTCAAAATTTGTCAAGTGCATGTCTCAATCAAATACCATACAATTCTTTCCTTAATGCTTCAGATATTTGAAAGCAAACCTTTAAACTTGACAAACATGATTTGTCAAGTGCAACTTCCGCTGTTTTGTGGCTGATTCATTGAGAATTTAGATTTTTATTTATTTTTTGCTAAATGACTGGGGTATATAATATATCCATTTATTTTGGGAAGTGTATTCATTTATGTAAGCAAAATGAGACGGCACAATGTTGGATCATGTCTTCTTGTTTCTAAGAAAAAGATAATGGAGGATTTGAAAAAAATTTCACTATCCAAAACCAAGGCCCCCACAGTTCAGGAAATAGAGGGGAAAATGAAAATGAGTTCTGAACATAGAGTTGGATATTTTGTAGCATAAGATAAGATACAATACATCATGGGTTTTAAATCAATATGGATCTGTGTTGGTGGTGTGGATTGATACAATCATACAATAGTAAGGATATTTTTTGACATTGTACTATATATTTTGAGCCACATAAAATATTTAAATCAATATTGTTTTACTGTAATATTATATATATATATATATATATATATATATATATATATATATATATATATATATATATATATAGTTCATATCCTATGAGAATATTATTTTTATGTAAGAACATAAGAATAAATTTGAATCATTAGATTTTAAAATAAATGGTGGAAATTATGTGTGGTTTTTGTTTTTCTCTCTCCTCCATTATTAAAATAAATGATGGAGGAAAGAGGGAAAAAAAACTGACACATAATCTCCACCATTTATTTTAAAATCTAATAGTTTAGATTCATTCTCATGTTCTCACATAAAAATGTCATTCTCATATGATATGTTCCCTATATATATATATATATATATACTCCCCCATTCTCTGTTATACGCAAATTTTAACTTTTTAGATTCATTGAATAAATGATGTATTTGGACAATATATAGGCCAGATACATTAATTATTCAATGAATCTAAAAAGTTAAAGTTTGCTATAAAAGAGAATGGAGGGAAAGGTTTGAAACATAAAGTGTAGAGTGAAGTGTGGATCGCGTCAGCCGTCTAATTGATATGGATGGCTTGCAATGCTCCTAGAGGCGGTAATACCTGCTTCAGGAAGAATGGAGGTCTATGTGATATTCATGTGTGCTACACTTGCTTTATCATTAAGCCTCTCGTCTTGGGCGTTACGGGTGGCCCAAAATAGTTTCCTTCAAGCCTTTGTCTATGCTTTGCAAGATGAGGGTTTGTTGTGTATGTTGTAACCTAACTACTTGGTTGTGGACGTGGAAAGCTTTGATGGACTTCACTATTATTTGGAATAGACACATTGAATACTTTTCCTGTAATAGGTAATCTTTTGCTAGGATTAACTTATGTTTGCCCCAATGTTAGTTGCTGATGATGTTTCCTCTTCTTTAAAATACTTGAATACTTTGAAGAGTTTTCGATTAAATCTTAACCAATGGTGGTGCGTACTAGATCGTACAGTCTTTATTGGCTGAGGCACATATAAGAGACTTCTGAAGTACCATTTTCCCTTTTCTACTAATCGCGACCTATAAAAGAAATCATTTTTGCATTTATCGTAATTCTTTCTTGCGAGCAAGACTCTTACGTGATCTTCGTTTCTTAGAACTTGATGTAGCGCGATTTTTGTGGTTTCGAATCACTATCGCTTTGGTACTACAGTTCGATTCATTTTTTATCCTATTGAGCTGATTAAGGAAGGGAAATAAATGTCTCCAATTAACCCTGCTCGCAAATTGAGTTTAAACAGTCAAAACTGTTGGCTTACAGATGCTATCAAAAGGAGGTTCGTCTTTTAAGGTTATTGGCTTAAAAACACCTTGTCTGGACTATGGGCTAGGTTTTTGGTAAGGGATTAGGTTGGATGCTTTTGATTGATATATGAAGGTACTGGATTTTGGGTTTTTTTATTAGTATGCTCGCTAAGATTTTTGCAATCTTATGCCTACGTATTTCCGAGACAGGGAAATCAGAGCGATCGTAGTTCCTCCTATTCTATGTGAGGAAAAGGTTATTTTGGTGTCTTGTTCAAAGCCCAAGACATGAAGCTAAAGGTGGTCTGTATCTTGTTCAAAGCCCAAGATGTGAAGCTAAAAGGTTTAGATGAGAGAGAATTTGTTATCTCTAAAGAGGAGTTGTTGATGTTTATATGTTGTGAGCAAGGCACAGATTTGATGCTAAAAGGTTAATTGACTCAATCGAGTTTTCTTTATACAAATCCTAAGAGGTGGCGATTGACCCAACAAGAGGGTGCCTTTTATTTGTTGTCTCGTACGAAACCCGAGATAGAGGCTAAAAGGGTTGACTCAACAAGAGAGTACTAACAAGTGACTGACTCAACAAGAGAGTGCTTTTTATGTGTCTTGTACGAAGCCCAAGACGGAGGCTAAAAGGTTTGACTTAACAACAGAGTACTTTTATTTGTCCTGTATAAAGCCCAGGACGGAGGCTAAAAAGGTTGACTCAACAAGAGAGTCTATTTGACAGGTGATTGACTCAACAAGAGAGTCTTTTATACTCAACAAGAGAGTGTTTTATTGTCTCGTACGAAGGCCGAGATAAAGGCTAAAAGAGGATTGACTCAACAAGAGAGTCTTTTATACTTAACAAGAGAGTGTTTTATATGTGTCTTGTATGAAGCCCAAGACGGAGGCTAAAAGTTTTGACTCAACAAGAGAGTATTTTATCTGTCTTATACGAAGCCTAAGACGAAGGCTAAAAAGGGGTTTGACCCAACAAGAGAGTCTGAAAAGGTTAGCTCCACTGGGGAGAGTCATTTGTACAAAGCCCAAGAGGAGGCTATTTTACTGCTGAGGATTAGATCCATAGGCAGGATCAAGTGGGAGAGCCCTCATGAGAGAGGTCGGGTTTCTGAGTGATCAGTGTTTTTTCCTATGTTTGAAAGGAACTTGAGAATGTATTTGAGACTCAAGGAGTTTAGACTGTCCAAGTCTAGAGTTTTATCCATTGTACAATGCCCAAGAGGAGGCATGGGCATTAAGGGATGAGTATCAACCCTAAAAATGACCGGAGGTTTGACACTGGAAAGACTGCTCTAGCAAAGGATGACTAAGTTTTGTCTTAAACCTTTAAGAGGTCATCAGAGTCCTCTTATTAAGCCCAAGAGAAGGCATGAGAACTTCTAAGAAGCCGAAGGGTCCTTGTACAACGCCCAAGAGGAGGCGGGGTGCTTTTAGGAAGCCTGTGGGCCCCCAAACCAAGAGAAGTTCAAGAAATACAATTCACAGAGAAGAGATCATTCCAGGAAAGTTCGAGAATTTGGAAGAAACTCAAGAGATGTTATTCACGGAGAATAGATCAACTCTGGGGAGTAGAGTCTCTTTGACAATTTCTAAGGGTGACAGTCTGAGAAAAGGTTCACCGAGAATACTGCCTTTCTCTTTGTTCCATATTGTTTAACCCCCAAGAGAAGGGAAGACTGTATCTGGAATCCTATGGGGGATCTAGTTTTGTTTGTATTTAAGAGTGACCAACAAGGCTTTACCTAATGCTAGACGTAGTTGCCGGGGAAAACTCTAATTAACTATACTAGTATTACAAAATGGATATCTGACAAGTATATAAAGGATATGAAAGAAGACTTACAGTGAAGCAGCCCCACAATACAGTTATATACATATGAAAGCGTATAAACACTTACCCGTTGTAGAGCTTCCATGATGTTTTGTTAGTTGTTCAACAAAGAAAACTTTGATAACAATATTATATTCAAAATCAAAGGAGAAAGTGCTTTGAAAAGTTGTTGGGGCTTACAGCTCAAGGAGAGGCCCAGTTGAAAAACAACGATTGCACCGTTATTTTGAAAACTGTACTGGGGCTTATACAATGATTGAGGCCCAAATTTATTTATGTACAAAGGGGGGTTGGGTCTTACACTCTATTAGAGGCCCAAAGATGGGTCTTATAGCTCAAGGAGAAGCCCAGGGTTTTTGTTAAAAAGGCGACTATCGTGCCGAACTTTTTTACTATATCGGGACTCATACAATACACTGAGGCCCAAACTATTTTATTTATAAAAGGGTTGGGTCTTACACTCTATTAGAGGCCCAAAGTGTTTTAAAGAAAGGAAATGGGACTTATAACACGAGGGTAGGCCCAGATGATTTTCGTTTAGAAATGGCGATCGCGCCGAGATTTTTGAAAACGCGATGGGTCTTATACAATGACTGAGACCCAAAAATGTTTTGGTTTTCAAATGAGGGTTGGGTCTTACACTCTATTAGATGCCCAAAGTGTTTGAAAAAGATTGATGAGGGTTGAATTAATCAAAACCCTAATTTGTTTTCAAAAATATATTTTAATTGAATAAAAATTCAATTAAAATGATCAAAATTGTTAAACATGTGTGAAAAACAAATTGTGATCTTGGATTAATGTTTCAAAAATCATGTTTTAGTCCACAAAATGATTGGAAACCAATTAAATTTGGAAAATCAAGAAGGAAAAAACATTTTATATGTCAAAAAACAAATAAAACATTAATTCTTTGCAAAAATATCAAATATATGAAATAAATAATATTTTTGGGATTTTTTGGTAAAATAAAATATTTTAACATTTTTGTGAATTATTAAAAAAAATCAACTCAAAATCATTAAAACTCATAGAGAAATTAATTTTTGAATCAATTAAATAAAATCACAAAATTCAAATAATCAAATATTCAAAAAATGGCGCAAAGAACATGCCAAGAACATGCGCCATCCCTCTGTTTCTGCAAATTGGCGTTTTCTCTCCAATCTCACTGAATACTTGATGAAATCACATAAACCACATATCAATCTGCTCGTTTTCACCTCACGATCATGTCTATGGTCTTTAATTTCATTTATTTTAAGTGTGGAATAAGAAATCAAAGAGAAACCTTAAGATCCCTAAAATTAGCATGAAGGCTCAGAAATTCCATACATGATTCAAACAAAGCAATTGATTGAGGGTAAACACTCTATGCATGATTATGAACATATGGCAAAATTATTGTGCAGCAAAATATGCGTGGATCAAGAATTAGAAGAGCTCAGGCTTACCTCTTGCAGCTGGTGATCGTGTTTTGTGTTAGAGGTGTTGCAAGCTGGTTCCAATGATTTGCACAACTTCCTTAGGTGTCAATTAATGTGTCTGAATGCTTGGAGTGGTTTGAAACAAGCTGAAACTTGAGATGGTACCTCAAATGAACCTCTGTCAAGAACTTGAGCAGTTGGCAAGTGATTTTGTGATTTTTGATGTGGGAGTCCTCTTGATCCTTTGTGGATGTTTGAGAGGTTAGACAAGTTGAAGATAATGTCATTCCTTGAATAATCATTTGTCTAAGAACTCTGAGAGGGCTTGAAACCCTAATTATTGTTTGTAGTGAATGCTCACCCATCTTTGGGGAGACTGATGAGGCATGATGGTTCATCCATATTATGATGATGATTTACACAATGATGGGAGATTTTAGTGGTCAAAATTTGGGGTATGACACTTGATATGCACGAGAAATTGATTTATTTTCCTTAAGATAAAGCCAAAGTCTTCTCCTTGCTTTTGCCTCTTTTCTAGGATTTCCTAAATAGTGAGCTTTAACTACTTCTTCTTCTCGTTTGAAAGATTTCTTCCATTGTTGACACTTTATGATATGAGTTTTTGTGCTTGAACTTGTCTACTTATCCCATATTATTCGTACTATTCGCACCTTCATAGAGTTTCATACTATGGAGTTTGCGTGAAATATGCTTCAGAAGGCAAAAATAGACCAGTGGATATCAACTTTGCTTTTGTCTGTGAGGGTGGCTTAGACCGTGCTTTGATTGATGTGGGGATTTCATCCGATTGGGGGTTGTTTCCACCAAATGGAAACAAGAGGATATGTAGCAAATATGACAAGTGCATCAATCCATGTCACAAATGCTTATTCTCCCTTATGGGCTTCTATCTTTCATTCATTGATTTTGAGATAAGTTTTATGAATCACTTTATGATCTCCCATTCGCAACTGCATCTGGTGAGTTCCATGTTTGCCAAAGTTTTTCAACATTGATGTGAATACAAGGGGGAAAGCTGACCATGGTATTATTCTTCCATCTCTTCAAAAGTTGAAATAGCGCGGCTAATCAGGTGCCTGATTTAGGTATGATTTCTTTGAGGCAAACTCCAAATTCTTTTAGACATATTATGACAACGTGAAACATTTCAATGATCGAATCTTCTTGGCTATTCCTGCTAACTAAGAAGCTTATGCAAAGATATATAAAATAGATCCTAGGCCTCCATATGTATGTAAGAATTTATTCCACAAATTCTGGAGTCAAAGTCATTTCTTGACGGGAAAATAATCTTATGTTTAAAAGGATAATGACCTATCTCAAGAAGAGGAAGACCTGAAAAGGAAATTGGTGGCCTTTTACAAGGAGCTTGATTATGTAGGCCTCTTGATGGAATGTAAAGAAAGTGGTTAAAAAGGTTCATTAAGACCTGTTGGCTAGTGGACGCTAGAACTATAGGGGGAGAGGAAGTGTATCTTTGGTAAGTGACGTAGAAATCTTACTCCTTGAATTCTTTCTTTGAATAATTCATTTTTAATGACTCCCTAATTGATTACGCATGTGCAATGAAGAGTGAGTAAGTAATGTGGTATATGAAAAAAGATTTTCAATCTACCTTTCTCGTAGAGGTTGCTTCAATTACTCTATATACTAGGGGAGCTTCTACTTCAGGAATTTCAACTGGTCCGACTGTTCAGACTACGCCTTCTTCAGAACAAGTGGAAGTTTGAGTTTCAACTACCAGGGCCATGGTGGACGACAGTCTATGCTCACTACAACCTGATGTTGGGAGAAGTCCTACTCATTGATAAGAACTTGAAGAACTTTGGGTAGAAAGGTCTCTTATAATACATCCTCGACCGAGGCCTACTGAGGATCATGCATCAGCTCTAACTGGATTACCTCTTGTGTTGTTAGATTTCCCTTGTTCAAGAACGATTAGGGATTTTTGGTCTTCAATCTCTAACGAAGATTATTCTTACTTTTCAAACAAATTTGAAAAGCTCGTCGAGGAGAGTTATCATATTTATCATACCACACTCGTCGGGTATCTGCCTTCATGGTCTTTGGACTTGTTGGGCAAGGGAGTTCTTCCTGCCTTACCGTCTCTATATGGAGTATGAGATGCGCAAAGAGCGGGTTAACGCTCTTTATTGTTGAAAAAATTGATGATTAAAGAGATTCGGGAAGCATTTTCCACATTGTCTAACATGAAAAGTGTCGTGTAACATTTTGGGTATCCCGACACACTAGTTAAGAAGGTGAAGATGCTTGCTCAGGAGGTGACAACAAAGAATGAGGCTTTAGATTATGCACATGCATCTTTATTTAGGGAGAAGGCCAATCTTGATGAAGTAAACTAATCCTTGGAAAATTCCTAGAAAAATGATAGAAAATCTTAAGATTTCGTTGAGTGAGTCTAAAGAAGGTCCGAAGAAAGCTGGGGATGACCTTCGTGAGATACATCTCGAGAACCTTGTTGATACAAGGAGTATCCCAAATCATCGGAGAAGAGTTACTCTATCGCTCGGGACTCTTTTGAAAGTCCTTTGAAGTAGATAGAACATTTTATCCTAGGATCTCTTGAGATAAATTTTGTCTTGACTAAGCAATTGAAAATGGAAATGTAGTTTCCTTGGTGGACTAACCTTTTTTTACGGCTTGCTTGTACCTTCCATGCATGTATCCAATGATTAAGTAAACTTTATGATTTTGTTATGTAACATGTATTTCATATTTTTTTTACTTACCATTGCTTTTACCTCTTTACATGATGTTGATTTCGTCTCGAGTTTATTTCTCTGGGATACAGTTTGTCCTCCAAGGCCATGTTAGAAGTTTTATTTTACGTTTCTAGGGATTGTGCTCAGCCAAGGGTCGATACCCCTTCACCGTCCCCAGGTAAAAAACCGTTTTGAGGTCGACATATGGAAGACTTATCGATGCCGCTAGAATGGTTAGTTACCAAGAAGGGTGTGGGTCGGTAATTGCCACTTTGTGGTCTGCTTTCTTTGTGTGTGCATTAGCACTGTGGAGTTTTGACCACTTTAGTCATACGATTGTGGCATTTGTTACAACACCCTTGAGTCTTTAAGATGTTGCTTTGATTGCTTTGGCAGTATATCTGCGGCATTTATGACACGACCCTTGACTCATCGTTACCTTTTATAATCACAAGGAAAATTAACAATTTAGTGGAAGTTTATTTATTCTTTGATGGAACACTATTATAAATCATAATAATGTGTCAATGTTTTACATAAGGATTGTATCAAAATTAACCGATTGGAATAACTGTTGGAATACAAATAGAGTTAGGCTTTTGTTATCGTTCCACATAGATTGTTAGAGATATCACTGCCTTTCTACAGTTGAAAAGGTTTTAAACTTTAATCGGAACAAAGGGTTTTGGTTGTTTTCAGTCGGAACATTTGCATTCAAAGTTAAGTAATGAATGGTAAAAAGATTTGTTTTAACGATTTATAAAAACATGTCAAGATTAGTAGCCGGTAATCCGCTTTCGTACGTATATCTTCGAAAAAGCGTGTGAACTTTCTAACGATAAATAAACTCACATATCCTCTCAACAAGTTTCTCTTGAACACTTGTTGTGGGATTAATCATATTGATCCTTTGTTGATCTCTCACACAAACTATCAATATGATAACATTTAAGAACAATATTTATGAACATCAACATTCAAAACTATCTCTAGCCTCATGAATATTTGATGGATTGAAACTTAGGTCAAGTTTTAACTCATATCTCTCAATCATGAATCAAAACAAAAGATGAACCATAAAAACAAAGTTTCTTCTCTATATTTATCATTAACAAAGTTCACAAACTTAATACAATATCAATACATACAAAAATGATGAATTACCTCCACTAATCTTGACACTAGAAGTGCTTAGCTCTCCATTGACATGGAAGCTTCACAAATAAGAAAATAGAGAAGAGAAACAAGCATCAACGATGATCTCTCGACAAATGATGCTCTGATTCTTCGAAAATAGGATACTACAGTGTTTACAATGTTTTTGCTCTAAGAAAATGAATAGTGATCCACAAAAATCTGATCTAATCTATTTATAAGGGGGCTGAGTTACGCAGAGCACGCTAAGCGCGCAGCACCGCGCTAAGCGCGCTGCACTTTATTTTTAAACTGCCCTTGACCGCGCTTAGCGGGTTACAGACTGCGCTAAGCGGGCTACCTGCTGGAAAATGCTCCCAGACCGCGCTAGGAGCGCGCTAAGCGCGCTTGCAGCATGCTTCAAAAATCCAATTTCTTCAAAAATGCTCCTTAAGAGCCTTCCATGCTCCAAGCTTCCATTGAAATGCTAAAACCTACAATTATAAACACAAAAGTTAAATAAATAAGTCTAATAATGCAATTAAACTATACTACGATTATTTATCGGAAACAACGGGAAAAAAGCATCGATTAACAAATAAAGATCTCAAAAGGTGCCAAAAACTAAACTAAATATTAACAAATTTTAGCACCTAACAACTCTCCCCAACTTGCTTCTTTGTTTGTCCTCAAACAAAGGTAAGATAGAATAGAAACAAGAGGAATATCGGATAAGCAAACACAATAAAAAATCAATGGTTCAAACTAAATTGATGCGCTCGCAAGTACTGCTCAGCTTTAACAAAGAATCAAAACATGTCTATGAACTAACTTCTAAACAGAAATAACAAGCACTCATCATAAGCAAACAAATGTTCAAACGGGAATCACCTACTTATTTAGATGAGCCATGCTCAATATTTACAAGGGACAAAACACACTCATAAGCACTTGTGCCCTATCCAAAACAATTTACGCAATCATCTCACAACTAATGAAAACAATGGAAACAAAGATCACAAAAGGACTTTTATCGGTTGTAACTTGGCCGGGGTTAAGAAACAAGGGGCATATGTACACGGCCATTGAAACAAGAAAGGGAAAATTTCATGAAGATCATTTTCTTTTCTAAACAACCATTCTTGCTCAAACTTCCAACTTATTCTCACAATGCATTCTATTTCTTTCTTTGATTCCCACAATTTTTCCTTTTCTTTCTTTTTTGATTTTTCCTTTTCTTTCTTTTTCATTCTAGTTTTGATTTCACTTGAGAATGCATTGTCCACAATTCCTTCTTCTCTTTCTCAATGAACCAATCTCCCCAACTTCAACAATACTATAAACTTAAATCAAAATGCTCTTCAAAACGGTTAAAGTCCGAGCTCATGCTTCAAAGATACAAATTTTATTTTTTTTCCCTTTAGGCTCAAGAGAGGTTTCTAATATTCACACACTCACAAGGTGACTTGAAGTTGTTTTTGGAAAAGTGGTTCTACTCATAGTACTCAAAAAAATTGCCTTGATCATTTCAAAGTTTCCAAATTTTCAAAACTACAAGCAAGATTAAACATAAACCATTTGAGTAAGCAACAACTACTTGAATCCCTCAATAATTTGTGAACAATGGAGGAAACTCACATATGTGGTAATGTACTAATTGATTCCCATATGAACATACATGTTAAATGAAGCAAAGCTTGATATTTATGTAAAGCAAAAAGTTCATACACATGCTAACATTCTACAAAGCACAAACAGAGTACCTTTTTGTGCAACAATCCAGAATTATATCATCACCATCAATGATTGGTGTAGCACATCACTTTTGTTCAAAGAAACTAAAACTTGCTTCATCAATCAATTACCTTAAATAGAGAACAAACACAAAAAAAATTGTACCAAAAATTCTAAACAAAAAACATCATCCGCTCGGATGGAAAATTCACTAATAATAAGAAAATATTTTAATAATTATCCAAAAATCAACATCCGCCTGGATGTGAACTACAACAATATCTTAAACAAAAGTCAATAATACTAGCAACAAACTAAACATAACAAAATACAAAGGTGGAACAATCAAACTCATCAATAAGAACTCGAACTCGATACTCCATCATCACCACCATCATCATCATCATGAACAGCTGCTCCCTCCGAAACACCTAGCCTGGCCTCAGGCCACCTAGCATATGCCATGAGGTCCTCTCTAGACCTCAAAGGGTGATCAACATGAGGCTCTCAGATCTGAATCTGCAGCTGCATCTGCATCATAGAATCATGCATAAACAAAAAGGCACGCTGGTGAGCCTCGTGCATGGCCCAATTGGCCTCAGCACTCGAATCACGAACACGCCTTGCAGGGGCAGCAACAACAACAGGGACAACTTCATCGTGTGCCTGTAAACAATGACGGGCGATAAAATTGTCATCCAAAATAGCCAATTTCACATTCCCATGGTTTGGAAGGGTGACTCGCGCCTTATGGAACAATACCATAATAAGCCCAGGATAAGTCAAAGTACAAGCCACCCTATCACCTAACGGTGTAGCGCTCACAACAATCCTCTTCAGCTCATTAGAAATGATCCATGCTAAATCCACAGTCTTCTCGTCGTCAAGAATACAAGCTAAGAGGCCCGCTGTCTGCATAGGAATGGAGGATGTGTGACTACGAGGCTTTAGGTTATGCAAGACAACCGACATTACAATTTGAGTCTCCGTAGTCAACACACCTCGCATGAACTTCAGAGGGGCACCATTAGCGCCCAACTGATAAGACTGCCCTCTAACACACAAAACTCATCCTCAACCAACTCTAAGTGATTCCCAAGGTAGGTGTTAATTGCATCCCTAGAAAAATCAATCTCCTTGCCCCTTACCCAAATTTTAAAATTGAAAGCCTCATCACCCGAAGGCAAGGCATTAGCAAAAAATTCCCTCACAATATCCAGATGATATTCGGGGTAAGGTTCAGAGAGCTTGTCCCAGCCTCCTCCTTGCACCGGAGAAGTTGTGCGTTGATAACTTCCTAAGGGATTAATCTGTATAATCCTATCCGCCCAAACAGTCGTTCTCTCGAGTTGTTGATATCTCAGCTGCTGTTCAAGACCAAGAAACTGATTGTGATCAAATTGTCCTGATGGAGGTCGTCTTGCTGGGTTTGATGTCGAACCGACACGCTGTTTCTTTCTACCAGACATCTGAAAAAAAACACAACAAAACATCCACAAAAACAGACAAATACGTTAACGAAAACAACATGAAAATATGTCTAAATTCCTAAACAATTACGACAATTCATCCAAGGGATCAAAACAGAATTTTAGAAGAGGGGAATTTTTCTGAAAATCCCAGATCGCGCTAAGCGCGCAGGAGCGCGCTAAGCGGGCTCTGCGATTTGCAGAAAAACTCCTCTCTGCAACAGACAACTACCAAAGGATAAAACCCTAATCCTAAAACAGAGACATATTCAGAGAGATTCTTCAATCATGAATACATAAAATTAAAACCCTAATATCTAGAAAAAAACCTAATTTCTACATTCAAAATCCCTAATTTCTAAAATCAAAGTTCCTATCCACATGCAATTACACTAGTCTAGTGATAATAATGGGAAATGACAAACAAAAAGAAGAACAAGATGAACAAGAACATTAAACATTAAAGCTTCCACCCAAAATGGGTTTTGTTTACATGAAAAATTAAAAAGAAAATGAAGAACTTACATTTGTTGATGTAGATAATGAGCAAGAAAATGACAAAGATGAAGCTAGGGCACAAGGAATCCAAGGAACTCTCAAAAAATTTGGAGAAAAATGAAGTTGGGGAGAAGAAGAGAGAACTAGGGATTTTGTGAGAAAAGGGTGAAATGAGGCACAACCTTAGAACCCTAGCTTCTAAAGCAAAATCTGGGCCGAGTCAGCACTATTGGGCCCAGACAAAACCATTTTTTTTCAAAATTTCGCAGACCGCGCTAAACGGGCTCTGGCCGCGCTAAGCGCGCTGCTCACTGGAAGTGGGGGTGACTTTTTCATCAGAGCACGCTAAGCGTGCTCCTGCGGGCTAAGCGGGCTCTGCAACACCAAAAATACTACCAGCTGCTCAAAACTTGTTTCCAGCAGCACAAAACATCATTCCAAGCATCCAAAATCACACCAACTTTACAAAAACATGATTAAACAACAAATTGACCAAAAAACGATAAAAGCTTACAAAATTGGGGTGCCTCCCAACGAGCGCTTATTTAACGTCGGATAAGCTCGACGGTCCAAGACGATCAATGAAGAATGTCTAGGAGAACGGAACAATTTTCACGATCAAAATGACCTCCAAGGTAGATTTTCAAACGCTGACCATTTACGGTCCAACAGTCTTTTTTCTGCATATCTTCGATCACAATTGCTCCAAAACTTTTCACCTCTTTGACAAGAAATGGTCCTGACTACTTCGATTTTAACTTTCCAGGGAAAAGTTTCAACCGGGAATTGAACAGTAATACCATTTGACCAAACTTAAAATCCTTTTGACGGATCTTCTTGTCATGGTAACCTTTCACCTTTTCCTTATACAACCAACTAGAATGATATGCGGCATTCCGCATTTCCTCCAATTCATGTAGTTGTATTTTCCTTTTTTCTCCGGCCAAGTTTTTATCAAAATTTAACAGTTTCAGGGCCTACAATGCTTTGTGCTCCATTTCAACGGGTAAATGGCATGTTTTACCATAGACCAATTGAAACGGATTTAAGCCAATTGGCGCCTTGTAAGCGATACGGTACGCCCACAATGCCTCATCCACTTTTTGTGACCAATCTTTTCTTGAACTTGACACAGCTTTTTCCAGAATCTTTTTCACGTCACGGTTAGGCACCTCGGCTTGACCGTTCGTTTGTGGGTGGTAAGGGGTCACCACTTTATGCGTTACACCATAATGTTTCGAAACACTTTAAGGGATGTATTGCAAAAGTGTGACCCTCTATCACTTATAAGAACCCGAGGAGTGCCAAAACGGGCAAAGATGTTTTTCTTTAAAAATTTTATTACCGTTTTGCCATCAGCCTTAGGTGAAGCAATCGCTTCAACCCACTTTGAAACATAATCAGCCGCCACTAAAATATACTCATTTCCAAAAGAGGGTGGGAATGGACCAACAAAATCTATGCCCCAACAATCAAAATTTTCAACCTCTTGGATATTTTGAAGGGGCATTTCATCTCTTTTTCCATTTCCACCAGTTCTTTGGCAAGTATCACAACTTTGCGCATGGAGATTTGCGTCTTTAAATAGAGTAGGCCAATAAAAGGCTGATTGCAAGACTTTCGTGGCCGTTCTCGAACCATTAAAATGACCTCCATAAGGCGAGTTGTGACAATGCCAAAGAATACTCTGAGCTTCATCACTAGTGACACACCTTCTCAAAAGGTTGTCACCTCCTAATTTGAACAAATAAGGGTCATCCCACACATAATAATTCGCATCCGATAAGAACTTCCTTTTTTTATTCCAAGTTAGGTCTTCGGGTATCCAACCGGTTGCTTTGTGGTTAGCAATATCCGCAAACCACGGCCTAACTTGGACTCAAAACAATTTTTCATCGGGAAATTCCTCTCGGATTTCCTTTTCTGTTTTAGTTACCTCCACATTGATCAAGCGGGACAAATGATCCGCCACCAAATTCTCTGAACCCTTTTTATCCTTTATTTCCAAATCAAATTCTTGAAGTAAAAGGATCCAACGGATGATCCTTTGCTTCGAATCCGGTTTAGTGAGCAGATATTTGATTGCCGAATGATCAGTGTAGATAACCACTTTTGACCCTATTAGGTAAGAACGAAACTTCTCAAGTGCATATACAATCGAAAGCAATTCTTTTTCGGTTGTGGCGTAATTTACTTGCGCCTCATTTAATACTTTGCTTGCGTAATGTATAGCATGAAAATTTTTGTCCTTCCTTTGATCTAATACCGCTCCAACAGCGTAATCACTCGCGTCGCACATTAATTCAAAATTTAAAGTCCAATTTGGCGGGATGATTATTGGAGCGGTAATTAGTTTTTCTTTCAAATTTTGGAAAGCAATAAGACATTCATCGTCAAAGAGAAATACCTGATCTTTGTTGAGCAAGTTTCTCAGTGGCCTTGCTACTTTTGCAAAATCTTTGACGAATCGTCTATAAAATCCCACATGCCCTAAAAAGCTTCTGATTCCCTTGACGTTGGTAGGAGGAGGCAACTTTTCAATCACTTCAATCTTCACTTGATCGACTTCAAGGCCTTTGGAAGAAACTTTGTGCCCAAGCACAATTCCCTCCGTCACCATAAAGGTACACTTCTCCCAATTCAACACTAAGTTTGTCTTTACACACCTCTCAAGGATGGTTTCCAAATTCTTCAAGCATAAATCGAAAGATGCTCCAAACACGGAAAAATCATCCATAAACACCTCTATTGTCTTTTCTATGAGGTCGGAGAAGATAGCTTGAACACACCTTTGGAAAGTTGTCGGCGCATTACATAAGCCAAAAGGCATCTTTCGATAGGCAAAAATGCCAAAAGGACAAGTAAAATTTGTCTTCTCGTGGTCCGCCGGGTCAACTGCAATTTGATTGTAGCCTGAATAACCGTCCAAAAAATAATAGAATTGTTGCCCGGATAACCTCTCGAGCATTTGGTCCATGAATGGAAGTGGAAAATGGTATTTTCTTGTTGCGGTATTCAACCTTCTATAGTCAATACACATTCTCCACCCCGTCATAATCTTTGTTGGGATTAACTCATTCTTCTCGTTTCGGATAACGGTCATGCCACCCTTTTTAGGAACAACGTGCACGGGGCTTACCCATGGACTATCAGAGATCGGGTAGATCATTCCTGCATCCAAAATCTTCACAACTTCTTTCCGAACAACCTCTTTCATAGTAGGATTCAAATGGCGTTGTGGTCGAGCTACCGCCTTGAAATCATCTTCCATTAGAATCTTGTGCATACAATACGATGAACTAATTCCTTTAAGATCGGAAAGAACCCACCCTATCGCTTCTTGATTTCTTTTCAACACTTGAATCAAACGGGTTTCTTCTTTGTCGGATAAAACGTTGCTAATAATAATCGGCTTATTCCCACTTTCATCAAGGAATGCATACTTCAAATTAGAAGGAAACACCTTTAATTCAAGTTAAACTTTCTCATCACTAGGTTCTTTCTTCAACTCTTCATTCTCAACTTCCCATGGTTGTAATTCTTTGAGAGATTCAAGCTCTTTCAAACATTCTTCAAGAGCTCTTTCTTCTTCATCGGAAAATACTTCAAAAGAATCATCAAGAGCCATTTACAAAGGAGACACTATATGAACATGCTTAGAAACCTCCAAAGTTGCTTCTTCTATTGCATCGAGACGAAAGCTATCATGTTTGTCTTTTGAATTCTTCATTGCTTCGAATAGATTAAAAGATACCTCTTCATTTAGAACCCGCACTTTCATAAGGTCATCATCAACATCTATCATCATGCGAGCGGTCTTCATAAAAGGGCGACCAAGAATTAGAGGAGCATCCTCATCCTCTTCCATATCAATAACAATGAAGTCCACCGGAAAGAAAAATTTATCAACTTTCACCAACACATCTTGCGCCAACCCAATCGGATGAGTGGTTGATTTGTCGGGCAATTGCAATGTCATCCGGATGCCCTGAATTTCAATGTTCCCAAGCTTTTTCACAATAGATAATGGAATGAGATTGATGCTTGAGCCCAAATCAATAAGGCCATTTCCAACAAAGACATTACCAATTGTAACGGGTAAGGTAACTCGCCCCAGATCGGTTTCTTTCTTCGGAAGAGTTCTTTGAATAATAACACTACAATTTGCCGCAAGAACAATGGTTTCTGGCTCTGAATATTTCCGCCTCTTTGTAAGAATATCCTTCATAAATTTGGCGTACTTCAGCATTTGCTCTAGAGCTTCGGAAAAAGGGATGTTGATTTGTAGTTGCTTAAAGATATCCATGAATCTTGAGTAGTGCCTAGCATTGTCTTTCCTTGTCGGCACATGAGGGTAAGGCATATTTTGAGTCGGTATCGGATTCATCTTCTCCTTCTCCTTCTTAACTCTCACATGTTTCTCTTTTTTCTTCACTTCCTCCACACTCTCATTTTCAACTTCAACAATATCATCATTTTTCTTTTCAACTTCAACAACATTATCATTTTTCTTTTCAACTTCAACAACATTATCATTTTTCTTTTCAAATCCTTCCTCATCACTATCCTCCTCAACAATACCATCAATTTTTTCTTCTTCCACACTTTTGTCATTTTATTTTGCAAACTCCTTCCCACTTCTAGTAACGATTGCTTTGCAATGCTCCTTCGGGTTTACTTGAGAATTTGCGGAGAATGAAGGACCCGATTGTTGCTCGGCTATTTGTTTGGCAAGTTGCCCCACTTGATTTTCGAGATTCTTTATCGCCGCATCGCTACTCTTTTGGTTGGCCATAGACATTTGAATGAATTGATTCAAAGTGTCTTCCAACTTAGAGCTAGGAACCGGAGGTGGTGGAGGTTGATAAGGATTTTGCCGGCTTGAAGAACCGCCACCATAACCTTGATTATTTTGATAGTTCCCCCTGGGTTGATATCCTTGATTGTTTTGGTAATGTTGTTGAGGATTGTTTTGATAAGGTTGTTGTTGTTGTCTTCCTTTATAATCTCGTTGATTGTTCATGTAGTTCACTTCTTCAAATCCCGGTGGAGGACAAAATCCGGTGTCGTGCTCTCCTTTGCAAAGGTCACAACATGCAACTCGCTTACTCTTGCTCGGTTGCTCATGTATTTTCTTCAATTGTTGTGGAAGCTTCGACATTTGTTGAGTCAAAAGTTCCACTTGTTGAGATAAAAGCTTGTTTTGAGCTAGTATAGCATCATTAGTTCCCAATTCCAAAACTCTCGGAGTCCTTTGAGAAAGGCCACGGTTATGGCTTCCCTGATGGTCATTCAAAGCCATTTTATCAATTATGGCAATGGCTTCTTCGGCACTCTTGCTCATCAAAGATCCACCTGCGGTGGCATCCAACAATGTTTTCTGCACTAGTTGAAGTCCATTCTAAAAAATATGAATTTGACACAATTCATCAAAGTCATTCCCCTTGCATTTCCTCAACATATATTTGAATCTCTCCCACGCTTCGTTGAGAGATTCATATGCACCTTGCGTGAACACTGCTATTGCGGTCTTTGCCTCCATGAAACGATTATGTGGAAAAAATCGCTCCAAAAATTTTTCTTCAAGTAAATTCCAATCAGTCATTATTAATGTCGACTGATCAAGATACCATTCCTTGGCCTTCCCAATGAGGGAATGCGGGAATAGTCTCTTAAATAGAGATTCCTCTTCAGCTTCGGGCGCACCAGTTGCTCCCGCAATCTCATAGAACTTTGTCAGATGTGTATAAGGATCCTCATGATCCATACCAGTAAAAGGACTCTGATATAGAAGCGAAAGAATACCAGTCTTCATTTCTGAATGCCAACCGTTATGAGCATTGCGAGCAAACTGTGCATTATATCTTGGACTGTTGGTACATGGTCTAGAAGCATGTGGTGGTGGTGGTTGTTCCATATCTGGAAGTAACTGTGGAAATGGTGGTGGTGTAGAAGTCGAACTTCCCTCTTGTTCTTGCCTTTGTCTAGCTAGTTGCCTCCTTCGTCTCGTTCTGCTATTGATTCTACGAGCGGTTCTTTCAATCTCGGGATCGAACAAAAGTTGGCCCGCCAGTAGCTTCCCTCGCACAAAACAAAGTCTGCACACTAAACAAAACAAATCAACAAGCTCAAGAAAAAGTTAACAAGCTTAAAACAAAACAACTATTGCAATGCTTGCAATATCAATCAACAATCCCTGGCAACGGTGCCAATTTGTTGGAATACAAATAGAGTTAGGGTTTTGTTATCGTTCCACAGAGATTGTTAGAGATATCACTGCCTTTCTACAGTTGAAAAGGTTTTAAACTTTAATCAGAACAAAGGGTTTTGGTTGTTTTCAGTCGGAACATTTGCATTCAAAGTTAAGTAATGAACTGTAAAAAGATTTGTTTTAACAATTTATAAAAACATGTCAAGATTAGTAGCCGGTAATCCGCTTTCGCGCGTATATCTTTGAAAAAGCGTGTGAACTTTCTAACGATAAATAAACTCACATATCCTCTCAACAAGTTTCTCTCGAACACTTGTTGTGGGATTAATCATATTGATCCTTTGTTGATTTCTCACACAAACTATCAATATGATAACATTTAAGAACAATATTTATGAACATCAACATTCAAAACTATATCTAGCCTCATGAATATTTGATGGATTGAAACTTAGGTCAAGTTTTAACACATATATCTCAATCATGAATCAAAACAAAAGATGAACCATAAAAACAAAGTTTCTTCTCTATATTTATCATTAACAAAGTTCACAAAATTAATACAATATCAATACATACAAAAATGATGAATTACCTCCACTAATATTGACACTACAAGTGCTTAGCTCTCCATTGACATGGAAGCTTCACAAACAAGAAAATAGAGAAGAGAAACAAGCATCAACGACGATCTCTCGACAAATGATGCTTCGATTCTTCGAAAATAGGATACTACAGTGTTTACAATGTTTTTGCTCTAAGAAAATGAATAGTGATCCACAAAAATCTGATCTAATCTATTTATAAGGGGGCTGAGTTACGCAGAGCGCGCTAAGCGCGCTGCACTTTATTGTTAAACCGCCCTTGACCGCGCTTAGCGGGTTACAGACCGCGCTAAGCGGGCTACCTGCTGGAAAATGCTCCCAGACCGCGCTAGGAGCGCGCTAAGCACGCTTACAGCATGCTTCAAAAATCCAATTTCTTCAAAAATGCTCCTTAAGAGCCTTCCATGCTCCAAGCTTCCATTGAAATGCTAAAACCTACAATTATAAACACAAAAGTTAAATAAATAAGTCTAATTATGCAATTAAACTATACTACGATTATTTACCGAAAACAACGGGAAAAAAGCATCGATTAACAAATAAAGATCTCAAAAGGTGCCAAAAACTAAACTAAATATTAACACATCTTAGCACCTAACAATAACCACTTCTTATTGACCATCGGGGACGTGATGACTAGCTTCAACTTCACTTATATTGGCCACTAACACACATCCTTCCAAGATGACTCATCCTACCTTCAAGGAGATGAATAACCTTGTCTCGCAATTGCATGATGAGGTAAGCCATGGACTTTGTGGTATTTGAGATTTAGGTGTACTAGGGATGCCACTGCATCTAAAGTCGTCGTAAGGATTTTCCTTCCTTCTTGTCTTGCAGCAGTGCTTTGTAGATCCTTGTCAACCTGAATAAACTGATCCTTATCATCACTGCCTCACCATGGACTTTGTGGTATTTGAGATTTAGGTGTACTATGGATGCCACTGCATCTAAAGTCGTCGTAAGGATTTTCCTAGGATGCCTTCATAGACACTATTACAAAGAACTACCAGGAACTAAGAGTCAGTTTCCATGATATGCCATTCTTTTCTTAGGGTGACCATCAACTCAATGTACACCAAGGATGGGTTATTCTGTCATTGAAGGCTTGGAGATCGGATCCTTCGTAGGGCCATAACATCTTTTTCTTCAGCCTAATTTTTTCAAAAAGGTCTAAATACATTATGTCATAGTAACTGGCGCTATCAATAAGCACATGGGAGACTTTGAAATTAGTAATTATGGCCATTATCACCAAAGGAAATATCTTTTTCGGGATCCCTCTTGCCTTTTCATTGTCGTAGAATCTAAGGATTGGCCTATCCGACGCCCCGGTTGAAGTATTTTTGTCCTTCTATCTAACGACCATTAGCTCGATGATGTTTCTCTTCATTGTCCCTTTGGAGGAATCCTTGCTCTTGGGATGCCACCAATGATGGAAACAATGTACTGTTGTTTTCCTTTATGGTCTTATTCTTCTTCATTGTTGGTATCCTTCCCTTTGTTTCTAGCAACAAATTTGAAAGTTTTCCAGAGAACATTCCTCTTTGATTAATCTTCCTAGATTCCTCAGCCTCTTTATCATTTCTAGTGTATTCAATCAACCATACTTTCTTGATCAGTCCTTCTATTACATCGTTCAATTGGATGCAGTCATTCATGATATAGTTGTGAATCTTATGGAAATAACAGTACTTGGACTTATTTGTCAGGGAAAATTCCCTGACTGGGTATGGGTTCATGATCCCTACTTTGTTTAACTTGGTGTTTGTGCATTCCTTCCAGAATTTCTCCCTCGAAGTATTTAGGGGATTGTATGCGTTGAACCTTGTCTGGGGACCACGTTTGCCTTTTTCTTTGTGATGGCCACAATCTTTCTCAAATGCCCGATTGAGTTTGGGATTACCCGATCCTTGGCCTTATTTATTATCTAGAAGTTTTTCTTCATAATAGATGTAAGTTTTTTCCCTACTAAATAAATATTTTAAGCTATGGGTCTCCTTGAGTCTTACCTTTTCCCTGAACATGCAGTTCGACCTCAACCTCTTCTCGAATATCTAACATTTCAGCCTGTCATACCTGCCCCCCACAACTACTTCCACTTTGGTGAAGCGATCTATGTACCCGTATAGTGTATCTTTCTTCCCCTGAGTGATTCCACTGAGCATAACCATTTTTGTGGGTTTCCTCTTTCAGGCGGTAAAATTGGCGGTGAAGGCTCACAAAGATATTACCTAGAGTCTATGATCCCGTCCAAGAGGGCCTTCAACCAAATCATATTATGGTCGTACCCCAATTTTGTCCAAGCATTTACATTTCATCTTATTATTAATCATGCTTGCATATTTTCATTTTTGGGTCAACTTGGAACAATTCATCGCATTTTTCATCCTTGCAATGGTTTAAAAATAATCTCTTCATTTTTGTTTTTTAAGGAACATTTCACTGCTTCACATTTTATTAACAATTTAAATTATTACCTTATTTGTTTTACTTTTTATTATGTGCATTGTTGTTTTACAAAAGTTATAAAAAAAACAGAATTACAAAAAGAATGTCTCAAACCACATGCATCATCCCATATCTTGCTTTTCCATTAAGTTTCTAATTTTACACAAGGGACAAAAATTATAAAAAACTCATAAGAATATCTTATTTTGATATCATCCCCATACATACATTATCATACATACATCATAAAATCTTATTTTTTCCATCTTTCACAAGTCATTACGAAGTTAACAAAGTGGCACAAGAGACAAGAAGAAACTTCAAATATTTGGCATTCTCATTAATCATCACATACTATGCTATTACATCATTCAAAATTCATATAAAAAGTCAACATAAATGGCCCTAAAGACAAAAGTTTTCAAAATATATCATTTTATTCATTTACATCATCATACATCATTACATGGCCATGAAACTTTTGCAGCAAGAAATTCTCTTGTATTACATTCCTCGATAACTAAATTTTGTAAGAACAAGTTTGGTTCTACAAACATCCTTATGTTTTTATGATAGCAAAGTGTAGAGAACAAATTTTTACTATGATTTTGTTCGTTTGGTGCGCAGATAAAAGAAAACAGATTCAGACTCTATAGAAGCCAAATCTGAATGTAAATGAAAACTTAAGAAAGTTATTAAGCAAATTATAAACTAAGGACACACTCTAAATAAAAAGGAAGAATACAAAGGCGTGTTTAAAGCATGTTCAAGCTTCAAGATTTTCAAAGTCAATACTCCTGCAAAGAAACATTTCAAATGGTTTGGTCAAGAGACTCTGATAAAATAAACTCTGAAATTCGAAAGTCATCAAAATCTGTTTTTGTGGTATTCTTGTAGAAACTTTATAAATATTGTATACTCTGGGTGTCATCAGGACACACTTATGAAGAAGGCACCTCTGATACATTCTATATCATCCTATCCTCATCAAGTCTTCAAACTTTAATAGGTGTTGATCTTCGAACCTGTTTATCATGTATGCTAAAACATTATTCTAGAGTATTTTAATGGGTGAAGAGTTACTATGCATTATGCTAATGAAACGTCAAACCAAGAAAGTACTACTTCAAATGGCTAGGAAAATATTTTCTACCTACCCAAGATTTTATGTTGTACCTACCTACTATACAACAAAAAGTATTCCTCGAATAAATATTCAATCCTTCACTACCAACGGGTCTATTCTTCACCCTGAACGGTAACATTCTCTATCTATTTAAGGAGAACTTGGAAGATTAGTGAAAAGTGAGTGATGTAGAAAAGGCATAGAGCTAAATGTTGAAAAACCCAAAAAATGAGAGAAATAAAATATAGTGTTCTCAAACAATATACATACACTTAGAGTGGTCTTATATTATAAATGGTCAGACACAAGATATGTTTTCAACCCATAAACACAATGAGAAACACACTTCATTGATCTAGAGCTGTAGAATGTAAAGACATAAGGAGTGATCTCAATCATCAAAAGATCATCTGCAAAAGCACAACGAGAAGAACATCTGTGCAAAAGCAAGAAATAAAGAGAAGAAAATCATTTAGAGCTCAACCTTTTATATCTTTCTTAAGTGTATATTCTAGTTGTAAATCTGTGTTATGTGCTTATTTAAGAAGCGTACTTGTAAACACAAATATATTGTAACCAAGTTTGGTTATATTCCTCAAGCGACCAGATTGGTCAAGCTCTTGAGAAGTCATTGACAAGTAGTTATTGAGTATTAAATCTTCTTAAGCGACCAGGTTGTTCAGGATCTTAAGGAGTCAATGACCGCCATATTTCTTAGGGGACCGTGTAGGTCAGAATTCTTAAGAAATCACTAACAGCCTGTCATTATTTTGTAAACATATTGATTATCAGATTAAGTCATTTTCTAAGGTGAAATCACTCAGGTGGATTGATTGGATATAGCCTAATTAACAGTAAACCAGGATAAAAATACTTGTGTTCATATGTTTATCTTTATCGTTGATATTTAATAGATTGGGTGGGAAAAAGTTTTAATCTTGAAACCCAATTCAAACCCCCTTTCTTGTGTTTTTTGCACCTTCGATTAGTATCAGGGCCTTGTTTATGTTTTTGACACATTGTGTCAAACATTTAACCGTGTCAGAAAAAGATCCATGGTCTTTTACTTAGAACGATATTGATTATCATTATGCCAATCCTATAAGGTTTGTTGAAGATAAATTTGATTCCCGCCAAGACAGGATAAAATGTTTCCTTCTTGGTCAAAAATGCAAATTTATGGATAGGAATCTAAATGGCTACACTCATCCTTTGGATTATAATTACATAAGGCTTGTAAGTTATAAGATGAATGAGTATTAAAAAAAGGATCACAAAAATCATCATGAATCCAGAAATATTGTGCTTCATGTTGTTTCTTACTAAAAGTATGTGAAGATTTCAAATAAAGACTTATCCAATTCTATATTTGATTATTTAAAAAGGGAAAAGAGGATTTGGTTATCATAAACTAAAGAATTTCTTGTCAAATCCTATACCCATAAATAAAGTGTAGAAGTCAATATCATTGCAGTTCCACCCTACTTTTGGCTACTCTATTTTCTCTAGTAAAGATGAGATTTCATTCATGGTGTCTGGGTATTGGATGCCTTCTACATGTAAAGGAAAGGAAGGCATATATTCCAAGATCTGGAAGTTAAGCCAAATGGATCTATAGATTATGAGAAAAGTCAAAAGTGTAAGTTTATTAACTCAGAATCTTTTAGTCTGAAGATAAAGCAAATATGACTCTAAGGACATAACTTCTGATAAAATCAACTAGAAAGTAAATCATCAGAACATATGATGCTTTAAAGCTCCAAAAGTGTTTTTTAAAATAAGAAAAGGTAAGCAAAGGTAAGTCTTAGTGTCTCACTCAGATCCCTCTTATTTTATGGTGTAAAACAATTATTGCTTGTGTGGCTCTAATATAATACATTTTTAATACATTTATCCAACTGAACAGTTGAGGTGACCTAATTGGGGATACTGTTTCTTGTATTTATATAAAATAATTTCTTTTCGCCTCCCTTATTAGATTGTGTGTTTTCAATTTATTTTAATAATTTTCTCTACTAAATCCACGACGCACTCACTTCTCACACACTACACAACTTCTTCTCATAACCCACACTTGAAAGTTTTTCATCCTCCAAACTCTCTCTCTCTCTCTCTCTCTCTCTCTCTCTCTCTCTCTTTCCTAAAAAACCTAACCATGGCTGACCTGCAGCATCAACAACAAGAGCTACTACTACAACAACAACAACAAAATCAACAATATCATTCTTCTCAAAAGGAAATTACCATGATGAGAGGCATCCCGAAAATTTATTTATCTACTCCAGTGGATCAATTGGAAGTTCTATGTGAAACTATTGTAGATTTTGATAACCTAGAGCAATATGGGTTTAATCTCTCTGGCAATGTTGCAACCTAGGGATGGGAAGTCTACTTCAATAGGTTGAAAGGGCCAGTCTATATGGATTCGGTAAAATATTTTTGGATTCATGTAGAAGCTATAGAAGTTCAGGTCTAGTCCAGCATTTTGAGTTAAAATATTCAAATTTATGAGAAATCTAAAACTAAGCTACTAAATCATGATGGGCCAGGAAAAAAGGTTATCAAATGTTCAAAAAGGAGCAAAAGTGAAGGAAGTTGTGGCTACCATCTTTCAAAAAGGATCAGATCCAGGGGTCAAGAATCTTAAATCTCAATCGAAGATATGGGCCAAGATTATCTTGGGGTGAATTCATCATCGTCCTGCAAACAACTCTGCGAACTACATTAATGCTGACAAAAAATACATGTTGTATTATACGGCCAAAGGTATCAAGATGAATCTTCCTTCCATCATGTTTAAATAATTGAGAGAAATGATTAAAGAGACAAAGAACTAAGGCAACAAACAAAGGAAATGGATTCCTTTAGGCAGGTTGATTGCTGACATCCTAGTTAAAAGCAAATTGGTAGCCAAGCTAGAAGAAATGCAATTTTGTGATGACCTCTGCATAGATGTGGGCAAATCCTTCAAAGGGAGAAATCTTAAAAACATTCGTATGATTAAATATGTTGTGAAACCTGAAGGGATGGACATGGAATTTGTCTCCTCTAGAAGGGTTGGGATTGACGACTTTCCTCTATTCACTAAGCATGATCCTCCAGAGGTTTTATGGCTTACATGATAAGTTTTTTTAGCTGGTGGATCTGATCCAGGTGTGTACGTTCGCAACTTATTGGATGCTTTTCCTTAAGTAACTCTTAATACGAAAATAAAGTATAAAAAGGATGGTGAAGAAACTTCAAATCCTCCTCTTTGTCCAGCTAAGAAAATGAAGAAGTCTGAGACCTTAAGAAGGACTCAGAGGTCTGCAGATACTGAAGCTGTTGAAGTCCAGAAAAGAATAGCTATTAAAGCCGCTAGAGCTGATGAAGCTTTCAAAGCTGCTAAATCCACTAATGCTGCTAAACCTGCAGAAGATGCTAATGTTGCTGAAGCTTCTAAAGCCTATGAAGCCACTGATGTTGCTGAAGTTGCAATGATTATTGAGGAATTAAGTCATTTGACTAATGAAGTTGAACAAGAATTTGTTGAAGCTTATGCTCATCAGAATCCCTGTAAGTTTTCTAATGTTGAGATCTCCACTATTTTTGAATCTGTAATTGTTGATACTTCATCTGTTCCTATTCTAATCACAACCACTACCAATCTATCAAATAAATCTCCAACCAAAAATGATCTAGAAGCCACTAATACTCTTGAAACAATCGAACCAAAAAACACAATCTCAACTGAGCAAACCCCACAATCTCCTTATTCACCTCAACAAGCACCACCCATTCAACAAACAACAATACTCACCAGCCAACTTGAAATCACAACAGAAATTGAATTAATCCAACAACAAACTCAATCACCAACTTCCTTTAAATGCGTCATCTATGTACCTCTAACCACTTCTGAAGCCACACCCATTAACATATCACTTCCTCTATCAAATCAAATTGATACACCTATTCCTGATACTATTCTTGACGGATTATTCCAATCAGAGGATTCCTTTATTGAGAGAGAACTTTTCTCTAATAAGGATCCATCAGTTGTTGAGCTTTTATCTTCCTCCTCTGAAACAGAAATCAATTCAGAAACACGAATCCCCACCATCAAGCCTGAAAAATACCTCTCTTAAACCCTCTTTTGGTGAAGTATGGATAGATATAAAATTAAAAATAGCTGAAAGTCCGAGCTTTACGAGGCAGGTTATCACAAATTGTGTTAACCCTTCTGAAAGCAATGCATTATGGGATCGTTACATGGACTTGTCTATACACTGCTTCACTTTCCTCAAGAATCTTTCTTATAAGGTTGTTCGGGAGAATTTTATTCCCATATTCACAAAAGTAATGTCTCCGATTCTAGAAATAAAGAAGTATGCATATAAGTCCCTAGCTAGGTCTAAGATTTTGGAACTCACAGCACTTGAACAAGTTCTACCTCAAATTGGAGCTGAAATTTCCATTGATCATCACTTAGATATTCAGTGAAATGTTGAAATAACTATTGGGATTATTGTTCTTGAACAAAACTTGGGTGTTCCTTCTGATGTCATAACATTTTCTGGGATTGTTCAGAACTTATATTCTCAACATGAAGTTGGAACAACTTCTTGGATTGCATCTTCTGAACTAATTGCTTTTGAGGTCGTTATTCCTATGATTTTGAAGACTTTGGAAGAGTTGAAGAGAGAGAATGAAGTGGTAAGGAACAAGCTAGATCATCAAGAACAGACCAACAATCAGATTCAAGACATGTTGTCAACAATCCTTTCTAGACTTCCACCACAACCATAAAACCTTATTTTTAGCTTTGTGTTAAAAATTTTGAATCTATTCATTATGTTGTCCTTTCTTTTAGTTATAAAAATTTTGGTTCTTGTTTTAATCGTGATTCTTTTTTATGAGGACAAAGAGGGAGAAAAGTAATGACTTTGATCACTTTTATTAAGTTGATAATTTCCAAACTTTCTTATCCCAAAGAGTGTGTTAACATTCACACTCTGAAGCAGTCAAGGATAATGACTCTGAAGAATTTAATTTAACAACTCAGAAGAAATTATTTTACCAAAAGTGTTTAATGGAATCACAATTCTAAGTCTTGTACTCAGAAGGAGCTTGCAAACCTCACTTGACACTTAAGCTAAAGAATTTTGATAGTCTAAAATACTCAAAGGAAGCTTACAAACCTTACTCTGAATTTTAACATAGTTATCTGATTCGAGATTTAATTGAAACCAAAATTATTTTGGATCTTAAACTCATGGGGGGGGGGGGGGGGGGGGCTTGCAAACCTTAATCTGTAGATTTAAGTTGAAGAAATAATTGTGAAAGTATAAAACTCTAAGGGAGCTTACAAACCTATCTCTGAAATTTTATAAATATGATTATATCTTAAATGAACCTTCTTTGAAACCAAAATTATTTTGAATCTTAAACTTAAGGGGAGCTTGCAAACCTCTCCAAATGAATTTGAGTTGAAGAAATAATTTTGAAAGGATAAAATTTAGGGGGAGCTTACAAACCTAACTCTGAAATTTGATAAACATGATTACCCAAGTAAATTGTTCATCAAAATACATGGATTTGTCATCATCATAAAAGGGGAGATTGTAAGAACAAGTTTTGTTCTACAACTATCCTTATGTTTTGATGATAACAAAGTATAGAGAATTATTTTGTACTCTAACTATGTTTGTTTAGTGCACAGATAAAAAAAACAAATTCAGACTATGTAGAAGTCAAATCTGAATGAAGGCGAAGTCTGAAGAAAACTATTAAGCAAATTATAAACTAAGGACACACTCTGAGCCAAAAGGAAGAATACAAAGGTGTGTTTGAAGCATGGTCAAGCTTTAGGATTTGAAAAGTCAACACTCCTATAAAGAGACATTCAGATCGGTTATGTCAAGAGACTCTGATAAAATAGACTCTAAAGTTCAGACATCATCAGAATCCGAGTCTGTGGTATTCTTGTAGAAGTTTTGAAGATATTGTCTACTCTGGTTGTCACTAGTAAACACTTCTAAAGAAGGCACCTCTGATACATTCTATGTCATCCTAACCTTATTAAGTCTTCAGACTCTGATAGGTGTTGAACTCTGAAAATATTTATCATGTATGCCAAAACATTATTCTGGAGTATTTTAATGGGTGAAGAGTTACTATGTATTGTGATAATCAAACATCAAATCAAGAAAGTACTACTTCAAATGGCTAGAAAAATATTTTCTACCTACCCAAGATTTTCCGATATACCTACCTACTCTACAACAAAAAGTGTTCCTCAAAGAAAGCTTCAATCCTTCTCTACCAACGGGTCTATTCTTCATCCTCAACGGTAACATTCTCTATCTATTTAAAGAGAACTTGAAAGATTAGTGAAGAATGTGTGATGTAGAAAAGGCATAACACTAAATGCTGAAAACCCCATAAATGAGAGAAAGAAAATAGAGTGTTCTCAAACAACATACATACACTTAGAGTGGTCTCGGATTATAATTGGGCAGACACAAGATGTTTTCTCAACCCATAAACACAATGAGAAACACACTTCATTGATCTGGAGCTTCATAATGTAAAAACAATTAACTGAAAAAGTAAGAAAGAAAGAGAAGTAAAGCACTTAGAGCTAAACATGTATATTTCACTTAAGTGTATATACTCTAGTTGTAAATTTGTGTTATTTGGTTATTTAAGAAGCATACTTGTAAACACAAATCTATTGTAACCAATTTTGGTTATATTCCTCAAGCAACTAGATTGATTAGGCTCTTGAGAAGTCAGTGACAAGTAGTCAATGGCCGTCATATTTCTTAGGGGACCGGATAGGTTAGAATTCTTAAGAAATAATTAACAGGATGTCATGGTTTTGTAATCATATTGATTATTGGATTAAGTCCCTTTCTAAGGAGAAATCACCCAGGAGGATAGACTGGATGTAGCCTAGTTAAAGGTGAACCAAGATTAAAATATTTGTGTTCATATGTTTATCTTTATTGTTATTGTTTAATAGATTAGGTGGGAAAAAGTTTTAATCTTGAAACCCAATTCAAACCCCCCTTTCTTGTGTTTCTTGCACCTTCAACTTTCACAACCTTTACCACTCATTCTCATCACCAATGCACACGGATCACCCTCTCACACTTTTCATCACTCAATTTCATTTCCCTCTCAATTTTAACAACATTTCACACATTTACTTTACACACTTTAAACCTAAGTCTATTACTATAAGAAAGGGTAGAGAATGAGTGAAAAGAGGAACAAAAAAACGTGTGAAATGAATGGAGACTAGCAAAAAGTGTGTGAGGTGAGTGTGTGAAATTAATTAAGAATAGCAAAAACTCTGCAAAATCACATTGCAATCCCTCTATAACTGAGAGTTTCTTCATCTTGAAGAAACTCTAAGATATTTTGCTTCACCCGAGCCTTCAATCATTATAAGCAATCACCTTCATCATTCATCACCTTTGTCCTCGCCTATAAACTTCGTTCATAGCCACACTATAGACAAAGCTCATCTAAAAAAAACAGTTCAAATAAAGTGAATCAGGGTGAATTTTGGAGGATACAAGAAGAAATAGAGGAGGAAGAGTGGAAAATAAACGGAAAATAAAAGAAAAAGTGAGAAAAATACCTCGCAGGAAATTGGGCAGCTTCCCCGAAAAATACAAACTCATCGGCTAGAAAACTCATATTAGCCAGAAAACTCATCGGAATCTGGAATTCTAATTTGGTCTGATTTTGTTATTTTCTCGCGTTTCTTCCATCGATCTTGTTTCTGCACCCCATTCAAATGATTTCCCCATGTTTTTTTGGCGTAATTCCATCTAATCGATACAAACAAGGGGATTAATGATTTATAGTTCTAGGCATTCTTGAGCTTCATGTTTGATTTCGAGATTTGATAATTGTATGTTTGTTGTTGTTTGACTTTGTTTGGATTTAAGAGGAAACTAGTGATGAAACTGAGAGAGATATGAGAGTCGAGGGGGGTTTAGTTTTCTTTCTGAAAAAATTGTGCGTTGAGGAGAGAGGAAGTTGTTCTGCTTTTATGTTTTCATGAAAGAAATCGTGAATTGAGGAGAGAGAGATGTTATATCAATTTTGACTTTACCATCCATTTTTTACTTAAAAATAATTAATTCAATAAAAAGTGGTTTGAGAAGTAAGGGAGGCGCCCAAACCTCTACTTCTCCCTTCTCACTTGTTTTTTTAGGGTTATATTGTTCCTTGGTCTTGGCAATTTGGGCTTTCTATTGGGCCCTAATCTTGCTAGCCTCCCATCAAATTTGTGCACCCTCTTGGTTTTTAATTACTTTATTGCACTTTGTTTATTATTAATGAACTTATTAATTAATTTAATCGTGTTGTGTTTTTTTTTTTTGCTTTGAATTATTTTTGCTTTTATTTGATATTGTCATAATAGATATTATAAAATCAATAATCTTTTTTAAAATAAATCAAAGATGCTTTCAAAACCTAATCAAATTTATTTTATTTTTTACATTTCAATAAACATGGATGAAAATGGGAATGAGTGGATGTACATCTATTGCTCTTCGAATAGTAAAGTGGGAGGCGCACACCTCGATGCTTCGAATATTCGTCTTTCGTCTAAAAACACATTAATCAAACTTAATTTCAATATAAAATAAAACTTATTTTCAAAATTAAATCAAGTTTATTTTCAATTTGAACCAAATCTTTTCCATATTAAAACCAAATTAAAAAGGAATGGGTGGATGCACATCCTCTTGTTCCTCGAATAAATGGGAGGTTGGTGTATGCTTCATTACTTGAATATTCATCTTCTTAATACAAACACAATAATTAAAACTTGAATGAAAAGGGAATGGAGGTTGCACATCCATTTATTCTTCAAATAAACAGGTGGTTGGTGTGAACCTCATTGCTCGAATATTCTTCTTCCACCAATAAATTTCAAAGTTCAAATTTGGATGAAAAGGGAATGGGTGGATGCATATCCACTTGCTTCTCGAATAAAAGAGTGGTAAGTGTACACCTCATTTCTCTGAACATTCATCGCCCACCTAAAACAAATTCAACCAATAAAACCTTTTTTCCGCCTCTGCACGACGAAATTTTTTTCATAAGTAAGCGGTGTCTTATCTATTACAATGCGAAACACAAACTAGCGCTTCATTCCTCCCATGTGCGAGTGTCGCTCCCGGGATTTTCATCCTAGTACAAACGCGAAAGTGGCACCAAACAGAGTCGCCAGCAATGTGTATTTATCCCAAGAGAGGGAATGGAAACACCGCATAAACCTGAAGGAAAGGAAAGAGCATGGTCTTGCGACCAAGAGAAATGGGTTCGAGAGTCGGTTACGCGAGAGGAAGGTATTAGCATCCCCTCGCGTCCATCGTACCCGATGGGATCCACGCTTGCTTGTCTCGATCAAAGGGTGTAAGGAAAGGATACTGGAAAAAAGGAACTGGAAAAGGAAAAGGAAAAAGAGAGAGAAAAAGGAACAAATGTAGGGAAAATAAAAGAAGTGCTCGCATGGGCCCTACCCCACTGCCTACGTATCTCATCGGGAGCATGAGAATCAGAGCGACGTAGTTCCCCTCACTAGGGATGGATTGTTTGTGTTTTTTAAGGAACGGCTAACGTTCTAGCTTAGGTGTTGCAGGCTCGCTGGTCCGAGTGCGTTACCATCTTGCAAGAGAACGAGTAGAAGCGCGTTCGTACGCTAAGAGTGAATGAGGTGAGAAAAGAATTCCTGAAGGAAAGACGTTATTGTTTGTTTTTTCTTTTAGAAGGAAGTGTTTTGGATTTGTTTGCATATGACAGTGTATCCGGATCTTAGTCATTGGAATGTGTACATTCTCACATTCCAAGATGGAATGGGTAAGAAAGCACACTAAGGGTGAAGAAGACCCCCACACTTAGTTCCAATTGTCAAGGTTCAAACACACTAGCATACTTGTGTTTATTAAGTGTTTTTGTTAATTAAGAAATGAAGAAATGTTTTTTTATTTGTTCCTTCAACAAGTATTGCATTTAAGTCCCTCATACAAGATCAAATGTTTAACACATTGACCCAAGATGGGCTATATGCTATACATTCTAAGATTATAAGAGAAGACCCCTTATAACCTTTTCTTTATATGAAGGGCCTAAATGCAATAAATGCCTACCTTTATTAGATGTTTTGAGTTTCCTTTAAGAGATGAGAAGAGAGACTCAAGAGAGGAGAAAAGGTAAAACCTATGTGGACTAAGACTCAATCCTAATTGAAGATTAAAGGGAGTGATCCTAGAGGTTTGTGAGGTTTCAACCTAAAGTCTAAAGAAAGAAAGAATTAAACAATTCACTTCTAAAGTAGAAGATGAATTGTAATTCAAAAAGGGAAAGTAATGAGTTATTAAAAGAAAGCACATAAGTGATTAACAAAACATAAAATGGAATTGTAAAAGAGAAAGGATAGAAGTTGAATGTGGATTCTTTATCCACACTCAAATGAAACTTACCAAAGCCCCTACATGGTTAGTAAACATATGTACAAGTATAGGAAGCAAGGAAACATTTAATGCACCATAAAACTCAAAAGAATTAGATGAGAAATCAAATCCTAATGTCACAACCAGAATGTACATCATATGGAAAACAAATGATTATTATCAAGCAAGTCCAAGTGAACAAGCAACAAACATCATCAATGGCATTAGAACATGTTACCACAAGAAAAGGAAGATGAAAGATGAAAAAGAATGATAAAACATGCATAAATGGAACATGTAATCTAAGGATCAGAATTGAAATGAAGTAAAAATGACTCACCAATATCTCACAAGTATTTCTGAAGTAAACATCAAGACATTTAAGAAGTGATAGAAGAAGTAGAATTGAAATGGAAGTTCAAAAGAGAACACAAGTACAAACACAACATGTTAAAGGTGCACAAAGTTTAAATAAAAATCAACATGCAAGGATGACATGCAATATGTACTAATGACCTATAATATCAAGTGAATAGTTCACAAAGTAGGCAAATGATCATGCAAGTATGTACAAAAGAAATCATGTAAACATGCACAAAGATCACAAGGATGTGACATGTTGTAATGCTTCAAATGAAATGTCTTAAACAAAAATCAAATGAGTTCATGAAAATTATTCAAACATGGTATTGAGGTACACAAAACAGAAATGAATCACTTATCAAAGTATCATGTAAAAATTCAAGGCAAAATGATGTCAAACAATGCACTTAGGTCAAGTATGCACATCATACAAAGTAGCACAAAAATGAACACCAAACATGCCATAAACTGGCCTAAAAAATCAAATAAAAATCATTTAACATACCTCAAGATGATAGTGACTCAATGAAAAAAGAAGAGCATCAAAACAATTTTTAATGATTGAGAACAAAATTAAACAAAATCATGTACCACATTAAGAATGCATACAAAAGAAAATCAAAGAAAAATATAGAACAGGGGAAAAAATGTCATAAAATCAAGAAATAAAATCATGAAAAATTTTCTAAATGTTTTAAGAAGACTCATGAATTTTTGTGGAATTTTATAACGCAATTTGGTATTTTTAAAAATTAAAAAGAAAACGTGTAGCAAAAATAAAAAAAAAATAAAATGCAATGCAAAATCAATGGGGGTGCATGCCTAGTAAAAATGAGTTCAAAAATCATTGGGCCTTTAGCAATGGAGGTGTGGATAGCAAAATAGTCTAGGTCCATTAAGCACGCATAACACAATAACTACCATGCTCCTCAGTCAACACAAGTCAAAGCAACTACAACCATCAGATTAGGTCAAGTCAACACAAAGGTCAAAGTAAACAAAATCAATGATCACGCGTGGAGGAACACAACAACTAACATGCACTGCACCATAAAACGTTTAAATGAGAATCAGAAAAAAAAAACACGTGAGGAGCACATTCTTTTTAATGCGTTGTCACGTTTTGGAGCATTGGATCATGAAAAATGGACGGACAGGATTAAAACGCACATAAACCCTAACAATTACAGTCACCGGCCGGAGGTGACTTCCGATCACCTTCTCCGGCCAATAGCCACCACCTGCAACTCTCACTCTTCACCAAAATGCACAAATCCTATACCAAAATGAAGCTAAGCTAACGCAGATCATGAATTCAGTGACACAATATACAAACAGTTCATGACATGAGAGAACCGAACCAAGGAAGATTTGCCCTAACATTTGGTCTATGCCTCTAAAGGCCTATCAACTAGCCAGGCAAGTTCTTGAGCTTATAAGAAGCTGCAAGAACCTGAAAACAAACTCACATCAAGTCTATAATGGATGAAACTCGTACCTGAATATTGGAGATTTGGAAATACTCTTCAGAAAACCAGAGATCTTAGCTTCTTCTTCAACCTTGGAGCTTCACGAACTTAGCAAAATAAATGCTATACAACCAATGGTCTTGAGAGCAGAGAGATTCAATGTTGAACAATGCTTGCAAAATCTTGAGGACTGTGTAGAAAGGCTTCAATTCAATGCCATTGATGATGATGAAGATGAAGTAGATGAAGGAAAGATGGTGAAGCTCGTGTGAAATCAGAGGGAAAGTAGAGAGAATGTGAGGGAGAGTTTGAAGTGTTTTGAAGTGAAAAATGAGAGAAATGAAGCTGAATGAAAATGTGAAGTGAGATTTTGTTTTATAGTAGGCTTTAACCACGGTTAAACTGAGTGAGGTTAACTGAGTTAAAGTGGTTATGCTGAGTCCACCCTAACTAACTGAGCCAAGTTAGTTAGGGCGAGTTATCCAAGGCTGTGATATGGTGGAGAAGGTGTGTGACAGTTGTGGTGGAGATCAATGGAATGAGCTAATTCATGTGTGCTGCAGCAAACAAACTTGTTCTATAAGTTTCCATTCCTTTTCCTTTTTCATGAGCATGGGTAGCACGTGGTATAGTAAATAGGAAATATGTTTGGCTAAATGAAGCAATGTTGGGATGGTGAGCAATGCACGGGCAAGCTAAGACAACAACAATAACATTCCTTTGTTTTTTTTTTTGTTTTATATGACAGTTGAGCATAATGGAGATAGGGTTGTTTGAGGATGAATTACTCTCTACTCCATGGGTGGTTTAGTGTGTTTTTGGATTCAATTGAAAGAGGGAATATAATGCAACAAGTTTGGTTTGAGATTGGAGTTGATATGAAGTGTGTAAGAGGTTGGAAAATAGCCTTGAACAGCAAGGTTTGGAATTGTGTGGTGGGCGTGGGAATCAGGTCATGGCATGGCAAGTGACATGCATGGAAGTTCAGCCTAATCAACCTATCTTGAGACCAAAATTTCCCCTTTATAAATTGATCAAATGGGATTTTGTCCAACATGAAAATTGAAGGTGACATTGCAATGAACAACTTTCATGTTGAAAACTTTTCCATTTGAGGCCTTTAATTATGAGAAAAATGAGTGGACATTTGGCTCACCAACTGTTTGAGAAAATGACTGCGCGCGTGCCCTGAAAATCTTGGTCATGACCTAGTTTTGGACCTACTTTGCTCAAACTTTGATCAATCATATCTCACTCAATTTTTATCCCATGGAGATGTTCCACATATGGATGTGAAGCTTAAAACAAGATCTTTTGTTGTGGCCGAGTGGAATTTTCATTTGGTGCTTCAATTTTAAATGGCCTTGGTTCAAACTCTGATGCAAAATGGCCAAAACTTGCTATTTTTAGTAACCCTTCCTCTTCCAAAAATGGCAACTTTCCACCTCTTGATTTTTTCATGATTCCTTTGGAGTTTCTTGACCAAATTTTGTACATTGGACATATATAACATGAATTTCATGATTTTGGGCTCAAAAAGTCAAGAGTTGACTTTTTCCTCTGATTATTTGACTTGGCCCCAAATTTCCTGATTTTTGATCTTTCTTCCAATTGAACCACCTCCAAAACCAATTGAGGGGCAATTCTCCATACACATACACTTAAGAACATGTAGAATACCATGACATCAAGTTTTGTCCAAAAAATCAAAGATTCCATGATTTAATGGGAAACCCTAGTTTTGGTGCCCACCTCCTAGGAGAAAAATGTGCAGTCTTCAATTTCAAATTCCTCAGAGTATGTTGTGTACCTTCTTAAAGGATGATGATATATGCCACTTGAGGATGATTTTGGATCAATGAGCTATCTCTTTTGAGGGTTTTTCTTCATTTTTTGAACCTCTTGCATAGTGAAAGATGTAGTGCTTCAATCTCCCATTGAATCTCTCATTCTTGAGGTTATGGATGTTCCATTGAGATAGTATGAGACATGAAAGGCTTCTTGGCTTGCCTTGAGGCAACTTGACTGACCTTTTTGTGCTTTGAATGATCTCTTGATTGTCCATCTCCCACCTGATCACATGCCCTGATGGTAAGAAGGATGCCATTCTTCATTTTTCTATGTTAAATGCAATGCAATGCTAATGAGATGGATACGATATGATAAATGATAATGCCATGCTATGATGCCAAAAGGGGAGAGCAAATTTTGGGGTATTACAGCTGCCCCTATTCAAGCGCTGTAGACCTGAATGCCTGAAAGCAATTGCTTTCGGACTTTCAAGGTATATAGTGATTGAATACCAAATATAACCAAAAATTTGCTCTGGATGATGAAGAAGAAAAGGGATATAAACCCAACGAGACTGCTGGATTGAATCTTCGATGAAACGTCGGAGAGATCTGTCTTTTGAACGACGCCAGACGACTACTGGCTTGCCACGCTGCTGGTGGACTTTAATAATGTCTTTTATGCAACTCCAGACGACTACTGGCCTGCCACACTACTGGTGGACTTTGATAACGTCTTTTGAACGACGCCAGACGACTACTGGCTTGCCACGCTGCTGGTGGACTTTAATAATGTCTTTTATGCAACTCCAGACGACTACTGGCCTGCCACACTACTGGTGGACTTTGATAACGTCTTTTGAACGACGCCAGACGACTACTGGCTTGCCACGCTGCTGGTGGACTTTAATAATGTCTTTTATGCAACTCCAGACGACTACTGGCCTGCCACACTACTGGTGGACTTTGATAACGTCTTTTAAACGACGCCAGACGACTACTGGCTTGCCACGCTGCTGGTGGACTTTGCAGCTTCGTGCCACCCGAAGAGGGACTTTTGCCAATCCACTGTTGGACTTTTGCCACCCGAAGACGGACTTTTGCCAATCCACTGTTGGACTTTTAGAATATGCCACCCTTAGATGGACTTTTCGCCAATCCACTGTTGGACTTTTGCCACCCGAAGACGGACTTTTGCCAATCCACTGTTGGACTTTTGCCACCCGAAGACGGACTTTTGCCAATCCACTGTTGGACTTTTAGAATATGCCACCCTTAGATGGACTTTTCGCCAATCCACTGTTGGACTTTTGCCACCCGAAGACGGACTTTTGCCAATCCACTGTTGGACTTTTAGAATATGCCACCCTTAGATGGACTTTTCGCCAATCCACTGTTGGACTTTTGCCACCCGAAGACGGACTTTTGCCAATCCACTGTTGGACTTTTGGAATATTCCAATACCGGATTGCACTCTGCATCCGTGTCAGACATCTCTGCCGACTTTGCTGAGGAACAATGATCAATGCCTTGACTTTAGAGATTCCTGAGAAGATAGTATCCCTGTGGGAGAATAAATGAACAATCCGTCTGCTTCGAATTGTCAAGTTTGCCAAAAATAAATTGGACTTGAAGAATAATAAATCTGCCAGTAATCACTTCATCTGCTGGGGAAATGAATTCTGGTCACAGCGATTCCGCTGGGGATGAGAATTTCTTTGCATGGCGTCTTGCTAAGGAAGAAAAGTCATAAAAAAAACTCTGCTTGGGGATCTATCCAATCCAAGACCCTTTGTAGGGGTTATCCACCTTTTGACCCGGCTGGGGAAAGACTGTGCCATCCTTGTTGAGGAATAGATTCTGCCGATCTTATAAACCTCTGCGGGGAGAACAACAACTCAGCTGGGGAGTATTGCTGACAAGATTCGATGCTGACCTCTGTGGGGGATCATTACCAGAGACACAAACTTGCTGGGGACCAGAGCTACTTTGCCAGGGATATGCGAATCCTGGTTAGAACATTCCCCTGCAACTTGCTAGGAAATAGTCCTTAGAGATCTGTTGGGGAAACCCAAAGCAAATCCACAGTAGTCTGCTGAAGAATATGACTGTCAAGCTTAGGATAAGTACCACAATGCCCCATGTTAGGCGAGCTTCCCTTTAGACAATTCCGTTAGGGATGACGAGTTTATAACAAACTCTGCTTGAGGAAACTGCTTTAAAACGTCTCGTGCTGGGGAATGCCTTTTGAGAGGATTTTACAGAAGACCAACTGTCCTCGAACTCTACCGGGGATGATCAACACTTCATGCTGGGGAAACAAACATGCCCCATGCTTGGACAAACCAACAATTTGTCCCCGAAGAAGATGTCATAAGAGGATTTTACAGAAGATCTAGCCTCTTCAAACTCCTACGACTTCGCTGGGGATAATGACCATCAGTTTCGGTGTCGACGAGACCACTCTTTTGGGGAACCTGTGACCGTTATCGACAAAAAAAAACTTGTAGCTGTCGGAAGTACTGTATGAGAGAATCGACTTAATAAGGTACAACGGTACCCAGTTGAACTTAATTCACTGAGATCGACCCGTTATGAACAATCGTCGACCGAACGATGAACGCCGATCTCCTTACCCATAAGTGCCCCAGTCTTTTGCGTGGGGTGATTTATTGCTGGTCTTGTGCTTAACATCATCTGCACCTACTACCTGCAACAAAAGAATATACCCACATGCCCCGAATATTGCGTGGCTAGAATCCACCATCCGGGAATATTCAACATTCAAAGTAATTTCAAATGTTTTTTTTTCGCATGTTATTGCAAGGCCGCCATGTTTTCAAATGCAATGTTTTATCAAAATTAGGACGTTTTTGCAAACAAAGCAATAAAACAAAAATAGGAGGCTTTTTATTGAAATTCAATTTATTGACTGAGAGCCCAGAATAGGCAATTACATCCGGAAGCAATCCCTGGAAAGAGGTGATCGCTGAAAATTGAGAAAAGAAACTATCCTAATGGCAATGTGAAAACGGACTTCCACTGAGTTTCCATTCTGTTATGACCAGTATGTCTTCAAAACTCTCCGACCTTGCGTTCTGAGGACTGATCAGACCGATTCCTATCTTTCAGAACGTCAGTTGTTCAAACGATAATGGGGTACAGATAACTCAGACCGTAGTCATTCGCTTAAATCCCTCTTTTGTGTGGACCGCCCTTTCAGGTTTTCGATCCACCAGGATACCCTTTTTTGCCTAAGTTGCCCTTTCGGGTTTTCAACTTACCGGTTGTACAATTTTTCAATTATATCCCTAATTTTTGCCCGAACCTTATTCTGTTTTTGGTTCGCCGGGATGCCCTTTTTTGCCTGGATTTTTTATTTTTATTATCCAGCGGGTCTATTCATGCGAAGTATTTTTTGACTACGTCCGAGTTGACAGGGGATGAAAAGTCTTCGCCATCCATGGTTGTAAGCAATAAAGCTCCGCCCGAAAAGACCTTTTTAACCACGAATGGACCTTCATAGTTAGGAGTCCATTTGCCCCTGTGATCTGTATTGGGAGGAAGGATCCTTTTGAGTACCACATCTCCGACTTTGTAAACCCGAGGACGCACCTTTTGGTCAAATGCCTGCTTCATTCTGCGCTGATATAGTTGCCCATGACATACAGCCGCCAATCGCTTTTCCTCAATAAGGCTCAGCTGATCAAATCTGGCTCGTACCCATTCAGCTTCATCTAGCTTAACATCCATCATAACTCTGAGGGACGGAATCTCTACTTCAACCGGTAGCACTGCCTCCATACCATATACAAGTGAGAATGGGGTTGCCCCAGTGGACGTGCGTACCGACGTTCGATACCCATGCAAAGCAAATGGTAACATCTCATGCCAATCTTTGTACGTGACAACCATCTTCTGCACAATCTTCTTGATATTTTTGTTGGCCGCTTCGACCGCGCCATTCATCTTTGGGCGGTACGGAGAAGAATTATGATGTTCGATTTTGAAGTCCCGGCATAACTCAGCCATCATCTTATTATTCAAATTAGAACCATTATCAGTAATGATTCTTTCGGGAACTCCATATTGGCAAATGATATCCCGTTTTAAGAAACGAGCGACCACTTGTTTTGTAACATTGGCATAGGATGCGGCTTCAACCCATTTGGTGAAGTAATCAATTGCCACCAAGATGAAACGATGACCATTAGAAGCTGTAGGCTCAATCTTTCCGATCATATCAATGCCCCACATGGCAAACGGCCAGGGCGACGCCATGATACTCAACGGATTTGGAGGCACATGCACTTTGTCTGCATAGATATGGCATTTATGGCATTTGCGGGCATATTTGCAACAATCTGACTCCATAGTCAACCAATAATATCCCGATCTTAACAACTTTTTAGCCATTGCATGTCCTCCGGCATCGGTACCGAAAGAGCCTTCGTGCACTTCAATCATCAACAAGTCTGCTTCATGTCTATCCACACATCTAAGCAGGACCGTGTCAAAATTTCTTTTATACAGCACGCCATCTTTGTTCAAGAGGAAACTACCAGCTAACCTTCTCAACGTCTTCCTGTCTTTGGACGATGCCCCGGGCGGGTACTCTTGACTTTTCAAGAAACACTTAATGTCATGAAACCATGGCTTGTCATCAGACGCTGCATCGACCGCAAACACAAATGCTGGTCTGTCAAGGCGGGATACCTCAATCTTAGGTACATGGTTCCATCCTTGCACCTTGATCATGGAAGACAAAGTAGCCAAGGCATCAGCGAACCTATTCTCATCTCGAGGAATATGGTACAGTTTCACTGTTGTGAAAAATGTCAGCAATCTCCTCGTATAATCTCTATACGACACTAGATTTGCTTGGTGCGTGTACCAACTCCCTTTCACTTGATTGATTACCAAAGCTGAATCACCGAATATATCAAGGGTCTTAATCCGTAGATTAACCGCCTCCTCGATCCCCATTATACAAGCTTCGTACTCTGCTTCATTGTTGGTGCATCCGAAAGTTATTCGTGCAGTGAAAGGCATATGAACACCTTCCGGCATGATAAGAACTGCTCCAACTCCGCACCCATTCATATTGACAGCCCCATCAAACATCAGACTCCATTTGGATTCAGGGTCTGGCCCCTCCTCCGGAAGTGGTTCCTCGCAGTCTTTAGCTTTGAGAAACATGATGTCCTCATCAGGGAAGTCAAATTTCATGGGTTGGTAATCATCAATCGGCTGTTGCGCAAGATAGTCGGACAAGATACTTCCTTTGATGGCCTTTTGTGAAGTGTACTGAATGTCATACTCTGTCAAGACCATTTGCCACCGTGCAACTCTGCCTGTCAATGCTGGTTTCTCGAAAATGTACTTGATAGGATCCATTTTTGAAATCAACAAGGTCGTGTGCCTAACCATATATTGCCTCAATCGCTTAGCGGCCCATGCAAGCGCACAGCATGTCTTTTCAAGCATTGAGTATCGGGACTCACAATCATTGAACTTTTTGCTCAGGTAGTAAATAGCATGCTCCTTCCTACCTGTCTCGTCATGTTGACCGAGAACACAACCCATGGAACCTTCAAGCACTGTCAGATACATTATCAGCGGTCTCCCTTCAACTGGAGGCATTAGAATCGGAGGTTCCTGCAAGTATTCTTTTATCTTATCGAATGCCAATTGGCAATCGTCATTCCACCTGACCGTTTGATCTTTCCTTAACAATTTAAATATTGGCTCACACGTGGCTGTTAAGTGAGATATGAACCTTGCAATGTAGTTCAATCTACCCAAGAAACCACGAACCTCTTTTTCTGTTCTCGGTTCAGGCATTTCTTGTATTGCTTTCACCTTGGCAGGATCAACCTCGATTCCTCTTTCGCTCACAATGAAACCCAGTAACTTTCCAGAACGCACCCCAAACGTGCACTTGTTTGGATTTAATCTCAGACGGAACTTTCTCAACCTTTCAAACAGCTTTTTCAGGTTAATCAGATGTTCCTCTTCTGTTCTCGACTTGGCAATCATATCATCTACATAACATTCGATCTCCTTATGAATCAAGTCATGAAACAATGTCACCATCGCCCGCTGGTACGTTGCCCCTGCGTTTTTCAACCCAAAAGGCATTACTTTATAACAATATGTACCCCACGGAGTAATGAACGTGGTCTTCTCCATATCTTCAGGTGCCATCTTGATCTGGTTGTACCCGGAGAAACCGTCCATAAATGAGAACACTGAAAACTGAGCTGTATTATCGACCAGCACATCAATATGAGGTAGTGGAAAATCATCTTTCGGGCTAGCTTTATTAAGATCTCGATAATCCACACACATTCTCACTTTTCCATCCTTCTTCGGTACTGGCACGATGTTGGCTACCCACGGAGGATACTTTGTCACAGCAAGAAACCCAGCATCCCACTGCTTCTAGACTTCCTCCTTAATCTTTAAAGCCATGTCGGGGTGAGTCCGACGAAGTTTCTGCTTGACTGGCGGACATTCTTCTCTTAATGGCAGCCTGTGCACGACAATATCCGTATCCAACCCCGGCATGTCTTGATACGACCAGGCGAAGATGTCAACATACTCGCGCAACATTTCCGTCAAAGTTTGCTTCACCTCTGCTTGCAAGCTGGCACCAATCCTGATCTCTTTCTTGGCGTCCTTGGTACCAATATTGATGATTTCTACAGTCTCCTGATGAGGTTGGATGACCCTTTCCTCTTGTTTCAACAATCTGGCCAGTTCTTCAGGGAGTTCACAATCTTTCTCATCCCCTTCTTCGGCTTGATAAATCGGATTGTCAAAGTCATACATAGACATATCAAAATCGTTATCAGTGGTATCCGGAGGATCAAGTCTGCATGAACGGGTTCATGCCTTATTTTAGAATTTTATTTTTAAGCAAAACAAAAGAAAATGAAACATTGCCATTTTATTTTTTTGTGCAAAAATAAAAACTGAAAGACAGAGAACAAAATTTGATTGCAAAACGTCCTTTATTAATGATTAAACATTGCAAATGCAACCATGGTGGCCCTACAAATGAATCTATACGCCTTGGGCAGAGCGCAAGATTTTGACATGCATTATGGTTAGAAAAAACAAAGAAAAATTACTCTGTTTGAAGAGTAACCCGGATGACTTCTTCAACGGACCAGTTTTGCACTTGTTGTCCCGGAGCATGAGGGCGTACCCAGTTGTCCAGGTCACAATTACTGTCAACACTATCCTCTGTGGCTGCACAAGACTGGTCCGTGTAGATAATTCCCCCACTATTGAAAGTAATGGGTCCCCTGCTCCCCGCATCTGAAGTTGTAGAGGGATGATAACCAATACCAAATTTGTCTTCCTTCATTGGGGTCTCTATCAACCTGCCCCAACCTTGGGCGTTGCCTGCCCTGACGACTTCGACAGCTTGTTTGTAAGATGAAATAGAGGTACCGGCCCCAACTGGTACAGAAGAAGACTCAGGTGCATCGTCAATATTGACTGCTTCGAATGATTGGCACAACATCTCATGAATTTCCCCATCCATTTCAATGTACTTGAACGTGGACAAGTGACTCACAAAGATGTCTTCTTCCCCACACACCGTCACAACCTGCCCTTCAAACTCATACTTCAGCTTTTGATGTAGAGTAGAGGTAACAGCCCCGGCTCCGTGAATCCAAGGGCGCCCCAATAGGCAGCTATATGCAGGTTGTATGTCCATTACATGGAACGTGGATTTGAATACCTGTGGTCCAATTTGTACGGGCAATTCCACCTCACCAAACACAGATCGTCTAGTTCCATCGAATGCTCTGACCACCAATTCACTAGGCCTTAAGATAAAACCATCAACTTCCAGCTTCATTAATGCCTTCTTGGGCAAGACATTGAGTGATGAACCAGTGTCTACCAGTACATGAGATAACACTGCGCCCTTACACTCCATCGTGATATGCAAAGCCTTATTATGGTTTCTTCCTTCAACAGTCAAATCTCTACTTGTAAAGCCCAAGCCATGGCTAACATTAACATTGGAGATTACGCCCTCGAGCTGATTAACAGTAATTTCTTGTGGCACGTATGCACTCTTCAATACTTTCAACAACGCCTGCCGATGCGCATCAGAGCACATCAATAGTGACAAGATTGAAATCTTTGAAGGGGTCTGATTCAGTTGGTCCACAATCTTATAATCGCTTTTCTTGATTATCTTCATAAATTCTTCCATTTCCTTATCAACAGTAATCTTTGTCTCTGCTTCAGGTGTAGGCGCATTTTCAACCACCTGTTTACCTTTAGCCTTTGCTGCTGCTTCTGCCTCTTTATCACTTCTCAAGGTTTGGGGAGCGAACAACCTTCCACTCCTTGTAAAGCCCCCTACACCCCCTACGTTATCAATATTTGGGCTGACTGATGACTCAACTTCCTGCTTTTTACCTTCGTAATATACATCTGCCCCATAGTGCCATGGGATAGCCTTCGTAGACGCGAACGGAATTGGTCCTGGCACCGTGATAGTGACAGGACTGGGCCTTTCTGGCGCAACACTCGCCACGGGAACTGCATTGACCGGCATTTGAATCTCAGCGGGAGTGTAATAGATGGTCACGGTTGATATCTCATCAGTGTCTTTCGCGACTCTGTCGAACTGTAGACATCCTTCATCGATCAGATTCTGTAAACCCATCTTCAACTTATCACAGTCGTTCTCCTGATTCATACACTCAGAGCAATCTTGATTACAGCCCGGGAACACCTGTCCCTTCAATAAACGATCTTTTACAACCAACAAAGAAGTTTTCACTTGATGGATATCTGTCACCAGATTCAATCTCTTCCCATCTTCAATAGCGTACACATTTGCTGCACTATGATCAGGCATGGGATGCTGAGTAATATTAGGAGCGGGAGAGAAATTGATGGCTTTAGCATCAATCAAATCTTGTACTTTATGATGGAAAGCCCAACATTTTTCAATGGAGTGCCCCTGAGCACCTGAGTGGAACTCACAGCGAGCATTAGCATCGAAGTTAGGTGGCAGGTTTCCAGCAACCGGAGCTTTCATAGTACGGAGTTCTACCAACTTTAACTCGAGTAGCCGGGGCAACAGCGCGACATAAGTCATAGGGAGAGGATCCATCTTACGATCCCTCTGCCTAGACCTTTGCTGGAAAAAAGGTTGTTGCTGTTGAACTTGTTGTTGGGGTTGTTGTTTCTAAACAGACGGTGTGGGGATTGTTACAGCATCTACCTGATAATAGGCTTGAGAACGCCCTCTGCCTCGTCCTCTAAACACAGCATTCGTATCACCTTCTCTTCTTTTCTGATTACTAGCAAACGGTTTCTTCGTCCCCGAAGAGCCAGCCCCACTCACATCCTGGATCTTTCCAAGCTTTAACAGACTTTCTATTCTTTCTCCCGCAATCACAATATCAGCAAATCCAGTTGACGGACAAGCAGCTAATCTATCAAGATAGGCCCCTTGCAAGGTGCCCATGAACATATCTGCCATTTCTCTGTCTGACAAGGGAGGTTGAACCTGGGCAGCCATTTCCCTCCACCTCTGTGCATATTCTTTGAAACTCTCCTTGGCATTTTGTGACAACCCCTGCAATTGAGTGCGGTTGGGCGCCATGTCAATATTATACTGGTATTGCTTCAGGAACGCTTCTGCCAGATCTTTCCAACTCTTCACAGCAGCTCTATTCAACTTCATATACCAGGTCAAGGACGCCCCAGCCAGACTGTCCTGAAAATAGTGCATCCATAGCTTCTCGTCATCCGTATGGGCTGAAATCTTCCCAAAGTAAGCTTGAAGATGCGTTTGGGGACACGCATTGCCGTGATACTTATCAAAAGTGGGAGGCTTGAATTTAGGAGGAATTCTGACTCCTGAGACCAGCCCCAAGCTGGTAACATCAATACCCATAGATTTCTTGCATTCTATGGCCCTGATCTTTTCTGCTAACTCATCATACCTTCGATCACCTTGATTACCCACATCAGCATCTAGTAGAGTAAATTGGTCTTCCAGAGTATCTTCAAGAGTAACACCAGCATGCCTACCATTTCCATTACCCCGATTGTTACCACCAGGAGGAGGGTTGCCACCGGGAGGAGGGATGCCATGTCCCTGTGAATTGTCATGCTGATCACCTTCGGGCCCATTGTCTGGACGCTCGACCAGAAGCCTCAATCTCTCCTGATTTTGCGCCATGCCAGTCATGAGGGTCATGAACTGGTCCATACGCGCCCTCATTTCGGCCAAATCACTTTGCACTTGATCCATGATTCTTACTTGATTTCTTCGCGTCGAATATCGGTGAATATGACTCTCCGCTATGCTGCCTGAAACCAAATAAAGGTTAGAGACCCTGCAACGAGTACCTGAAAAGCAAGTAACATAAATGCAGAATGTTATGCAATGCCATGCAATGTTATGTTTATCATTTCCAAAGTGCTTTACACCCTGATTCCAATCCAAACCACGAAAATCTGAAGACCAGAAATCGTGATATAAAGAGACGTGTAGTGGTCATGTGCTTGTGTACAGATATCTGATAAAGAGTAATTCTGAATAAACTGCTCATACTCATTCAACAAAGTATTCAAGTATTTAAGAAAGGCTCATCCGCCAATGCAATACAAGGAAAAAAATGGATCCATCAACAAGCCTGATGGTAGCCATTAACAACAAAATACAGGGAAAAGAACATCAATCTGACAATTCCACATCCTTCAGCTTATCACTTGAGTATTTGATCTCCTCAAAAAGTATACGGGTACGCTGGTGATTCGGCTTTTCAATCATCTCTTTGATCAAGACATCCCTTTTCTCAAGAGCTTCAGTTAAAGAACCCATATGCAGCATAAGAGCTTCGTCATCATGCACTCCTTTGTGTCTCTTTACGCCAGCTTGCGTCTTGAGTATCTCTCTTTCTATCATGGCTTCTTCAAGCTCTTTCTTGGTATTCTTCAGCTGGCTCCTAGCTTCTTCTAACTGTTCTTGACTTTTACCGAGACTTTCCCGATACTTTCTCCTCTGCTCATGTGCCTTTTTAAGCTCCTCGTCTTTAGTCTTCGACTGATCCTTTAACTCGGCATTTTCAATTCTGACTTCATCCCAAGCTTGACGAAGTTGAGCTAATGAATCCTTGCTTCGGGCTAAAGCCTGTTTTGTAATCTTGTGAGCCTGACTAGTGTCATCTGCTCCCAAAGTAAGTTTCCGAAAGTACCGAGCTCTGTCATCAAAATCTTCCTCTTTGTCAGCCAAGGTTTTTTCCGCTTTCAAGGCTCTCTTTTCCAACTCTTTGTTGTCAGCTAGAGCTTTCTGAAGACATCTGCTCATTCCAGAATTCTCTATCTGCAACTCTCTGACCATTTTCTTCCACTTCTCACATTCTTCAATAGCCACCATAGTGGGTTGTTCTGGTTGTACTGAACATAAAAGAGGTCCCCTTGAAAAGGGTAAAAGTAATTCCTTTACTTTCGTCTCAATCCACTTGTCATATTCAGGATAAGATCTACAATCTCCTTTTCCAAAAACTGCTTTTCCAATTTTGTGCTTATCTTTCCAAGCATTCACTACTTCTACCACCTTCGCATCTTTAGTTCCTGTAAAGAATAAAGATTCTTCCACATCTTGCTCTGTAGGAGGATCCCTGGAAGCATACCCAAACTGTCGGATGGCCAAAACTGGATTATAATTGATCCCTCCTTTTCTGCCAATCAAAGGCACATTTGGAAAATTTCCGCATCTTGTGACAAGCTCTGTTCTCAATAACCGGTGGTCAAACCATACAATGTTATCAGCAGTTAAACTCATCAATCGTTTAGACCATTTCGCCACATCTTTGGTTTCCACAAAGGCACCTGTCTGAGGCAAATGTTTGAAAAACCAATGACTCAGCAGTGGAGTACAACAACTAACAGATCCTCCCCTCCTTTTCTCATTTTTGTAATGCACGGAATGATAAAAATCTCCTAACAAAGTAGGGACTGGATTTTTAAGGACGAAAACTCTCGTTGCTTGCATATCCACAAAGTCTTGCTGATTGGGAAAGAAAACTAGGCCATATATGCAGAGAGCCAGAATGGAATTGTAAACCGTCCATTTTTTAGCACTTGCAGCCTCTTGGGCTTGTCCAGACAGAAATTCTAAATGAAATCCGCTAACTCCATTTTTACTGCTCACGCCACTCTTTACCACTGCCTGATCCATTTGTAACGCAGCAGCAATTTCTTTTACGCTGGGAGAACTACCAGAGAAGAATGGTATTGCCGGCGTGATCGGAATTCCCAAAATAAATGAGAATTCTTCCAGTGTTGGCATCAAAATGTAATCTGAAAAAAGAAAGCATCTCAACGAAGGCTCGTAGAACTGCAACAGAGTGTACAAAGCATCATGTTCGTACTTGGTGATTGTACGGACCATCCCAACCAAATTCCCGTAGATCTTCTGAAACCTATCAAGAATACCCGGACCAGCCATATCTATAACTTTGAGCAATGAATCCAAAACAGGATCTGGAAACTTGTAAGATACATTGTTCTTTCTCTCGGCAACGATCTCTGTTGAACCCATGGATTGGAATCAGAAATGTATTATGCACCTGAAAATGACAAACATAACTGTTATGATATGATAATGCAATGCAAAAGGGCATGTGATCAGGTAATCAAGTGTCTGTGTCTGTATTGAACTGTGTGCACTGTGTCTCTGTACTGAATCTGGCAATATCTGAGATGAACACTCAAATCCCTGTCATAGGATACAATGTCTGAAATCATCATAGAATCACAAGTAAGGTAGGTAGGAGTCTGGGTTTCCTGCAAACCTGTAAACATCCCGCCCATGCTCACATGTGGTTCTTAGAAAATAAGGCTTGTCAGCTTCGGAGGTTTGAGAAGCAATAGCACATTCAGCCCGTAGAATACAATGCTATGCCAATCAAAGAGGTCGTCCACTGACTCCCCTTAGAAAATAAAAGTCATCCTATGCAAGTTCCAAAGTGGGCCCTCGGGTGCGAATGGGTTTGCCACAGAATGTGGTCTGCCATTGTCACCGCTAAAGAGGGATGTTTCCACTAAGGTCCTCATGATCGGTCACTAGAGTCGACAGCTCTCTAGATCTACATCCTGGAATACGCAAGATGCGCATGCCACAACGTGTCCCAAGATAGCCTCGTCTAGCTGTGAATTTCGTGAACACCCAACGCACTCCAAACGGCACGTAGGTCCCACTACTCTCCACTCTAATTCTAAGTGTATCCTCAAGCCTGTGTAATGGGCTTATCTCTCAGAAATCCCATCCCGCCAAACAGAAAACAGCACAGTCCAGCATAGCATAATATATCATATGGACTAAACATGGTAAAATGCAGTAAATACAGTAATATACAGTAATATACAGTAAATAACTATACAGTAAAACGGTAAATACAGCACAACAATAAACACCCAATGAAAGAAAAACAGACAAGCGTTAGGATTGACTCGCTTAGGATGGACCAGCAATAGGTCAACATGTCCCCAGCAGAGTCGCCAGCTGTCGCTCCCGGGATTTTCATCCTAGTACAAACGCGAAAGTGGCACCAAACAGAGTCGCCAGCAATGTGTATTTATCCCAAGAGAGGGAATGGAAACACCGCATAAACCTGAAGGAAAGGAAAGAGCATGGTCTTGCGACCAAGAGAAATGGGTTCGGGAGTCGGTTACGCGAGAGGAAGGTATTAGCATCCCCTCGCGTCCATCGTACCCGATGGGATCCACGCTTGCTTGTCTCGATCAAAGGGTGTAAGGAAAGGATACTGGAAAAAAGGAACTGGAAAAGGAAAAGGAAAAAGAGAGAGAAAAAGGAACAAATGTAGGGAAAATAAAAGAAGTGCTCGCATGGGCCCTACCCCACTGCCTACGTATCTCATCGGGAGCATGAGAATCAGAGCGACGTAGTTCCCCTCACTAGGGATGGATTGTTTGTGTTTTTTAAGGAACGGCTAGCGTTCTAGCTTAGGTGTTGCAGGCTCGCTGGTCCGAGTGCGTTACCATCTTGCAAGAGAACGAGTAGAAGCGCGTTCGTACGCTAAGAGTGAATGAGGTGAGAAAAGAATTCCCGAAGGAAAGACGTTATTGTTTGTTTTTGTCTTTTATAAGGAAGTGTTTTGGATTTGTTTGCATATGACAGTGTATCCGGATCTTAGTCATTGGAATGTGTACATTCTCACATTCCAAGATGGAATGGGTAAGAAAGCACACTAAGGGTGAAGAAGACCCCCACACTTAGTTCCAATTGTCAAGGTTCAAACACACTAGCATACTTGTGTTTATTAAGTGTTTTTGTTAATTAAGAAATGAAGAAATGTTTTTTTATTTGTTCCTTCAACAAGTATTGCATTTAAGTCCCTCATACAAGATCAAATGTTTAACACATTGACCCAAGATGGGCTATATGCTATACATTCTAAGATTATAAGAGAAGACCCCTTATAACCTTTTCTTTATATGAAGGGCCTAAATGCAATAAATGCCTACCTTTATTAGATGTTTTGAGTTTCCTTTAAGAGATGAGAAGAGAGACTCAAGAGAGGAGAAAAGGTAAAACCTATGTGGACTAAGACTCAATCCTAATTGAAGATTAAAGGGAGTGATCCTAGAGGTTTGTGAGGTTTCAACCTAAAGTCTAAAGAAAGAAAGAATTAAACAATTCACTTCTAAAGTAGAAGATGAATTGTAATTCAAAAAGGGAAAGTAATGAGTTATTAAAAGAAAGCACATAAGTGCTTAACAAAACATAAAATGGAATTGTAAAAGAGAAAGGATAGAAGTTGAATGTGGATTCTTTATCCACACTCAAATGAAACTTACCAAAGCCCCTACATGGTTAGTAAACATATGTACAAGTATAGGAAGCAAGGAAACATTTAATGCACCATAAAACTCAAAAGAATTAGATGAGAAATCAAATCCTAATGTCACAACCAGAATGTACATCATATGGAAAACAAATGATTATTATCAAGCAAGTCCAAGTGAACAAGCAACAAACATCATCAATGGCATTAGAACATGTTACCACAAGAAAAGGAAGATGAAAGATGAAAAAGAATGATAAAACATGCATAAATGGAACATGTAATCTAAGGATCAGAATTGAAATGAAGTAAAAATGACTCACCAACATCTCACAAGTATTTCTGAAGTAAACATCAAGACATTTAAGAAGTGATAGAAGAAGTAGAATTGAAATGGAAGTTCAAAAGAGAACACAAGTACAAACACAACATGTTAAAGGTGCACAAAGTTTAAATAAAAATCAACATGCAAGGATGACATGCAATATGTACCAATGACCTATAATGTCAAGTGAATAGTTCACAAATTAGGCAAATGATCATGCAAGTATGTACAAAAGAAATCATGTAAACATGCACAAAGATCACAAGGATGTGACATGTTGTAATGCTTCAAATGAAATGTCTTAAACAAAAATCAAATGAGTTCATGAAAATTATTCAAACATGGTATTGAGGTACACAAAACAGAAATGAATCACTTATCAAAGTATCATGTAAAAATTCAAGGCAAAATGATGTCAAACAATGCACTTAGGTCAAGTATGCACATCATACAAAGTAGCACAAAAATGAACACCAAACATGCCATAAACTGGCCTAAAAAATCAAATAAAAATCATTTAACATACCTCAAGATGATAATGACTCAATGCAAAAAGAAGAGCATCAAAACAATTTTTAATGATTGAGAACAAAATTAAACAAAATCATGTACCACATTATGAATGCATACAAAAGAAAATCAAAGAAAAATATAGAACAGGGGCAAAAATGTCATAAAATCAAGAAATAAAATCATGAAAAATTTTCTAAATGTTTTAAGAAGACTCATGAATTTTTGTGGAATTTTATAACGCCATTTGGTATTTTTAAAAATTAAAAAGAAAACGTGTAGCAAAAATAAATAAAAAAATAAAATGCAATGCAAAATCAATGGGGGTGCATGCCTAGTAAAAATGAGTTCAAAAATCATTGGGCCTTTAGCAATGGAGGTGTGGATAGCAAAATAGTCTAGGTCCATTAAGCACGCATAACACAATAACTACCATGCTCCTCAGTCAACACAAGTCAAAGCAACTACAACCATCAGATTAGGTCAAGTCAACACAAAGGTCAAAGTAAACAAAATCAATGATCACGCGTGGAGGAACACAACAACTAACATGCACTGCACCATAAAATGTTTAAATGAGAATCAGAAAAAAAACACGTGAGGAACACATTCTTTTTAATGCGTTGTCACGTTTTGGAGCATTGGATCATGAAAAATGGACGGACAGGATTAAAACGCACATAAACCCTAACAATTACAGTCACCGGCCGGAGGTGACTTCCGATCACCTTCTCCGGCCAATAGCCACCACCTGCAACTCTCACTCTTCACCAAAATGCACAAATCCTATACCAAAATGAAGCTAAGCTAACGCAGATCATGAATTCAGTGACACAATATACAAACAGTTCATGACATGAGAGAACCGAACCAAGGAAGATTTGCCCTAACATTTGGTCTATGCCTCTAAAGGCCTATCAACTAGCCAGGCAAGTTCTTGAGCTTATAAGAAGCTGCAAGAACCTGAAAACAAACTCACATCAAGTCTATAATGGATGAAACTCGTACCTGAATATTGGAGATTTGGAAATACTCTTCAGAAAACCAGAGATCTTAGCTTCTTCTTCAACCTTGGAGCTTCACGAACTTAGCAAAATAAATGCTATACAACCAATGGTCTTGAGAGCAGAGAGATTCAATGTTGAACAATGCTTGCAAAATCTTGAGGACTGTGTAGAAAGGCTTCAATTCAATGCCATTGATGATGATGAAGATGAAGTAGATGAAGGAAAGATGGTGAAGCTCGTGTGAAATCAGAGGGAAAGTAGAGAGAATGTGAGGGAGAGTTTGAAGTGTTTTGAAGTGAAAAATGAGAGAAATGAAGCTGAATGAAAATGTGAAGTGAGATTTTGTTTTATAGTAGGCTTTAACCACGGTTAAACTGAGTGAGGTTAACTGAGTTAAAGTGGTTATGCTGAGTCCACCCTAACTAACTGAGCCAAGTTAGTTAGGGCGAGTTATCCAAGGCTGTGATATGGTGGAGAAGGTGTGTGACAGTTGTGGTGGAGATCAATGGAATGAGCTAATTCATGTGTGCTGCAGCAAACAAACTTGTTCTATAAGTTTCCATTCCTTTTCCTTTTTCATGAGCATGGGTAGCACGTGGTATAGTAAATAGGAAATATGTTTGGCTAAATGAAGCAATGTTGGGATGGTGAGCAATGCACGGGCAAGCTAAGACAACAACAATAACATTCCTTTGTTTTTTTTTTGTTTTATATGACAGTTGAGCATAATGGAGATAGGGTTGTTTGAGGATGAATTACTCTCTACTCCATGGGTGGTTTAGTGTGTTTTTGGATTCAATTGAAAGAGGGAATATAATGCAACAAGTTTGGTTTGAGATTGGAGTTGATATGAAGTGTGTAAGAGGTTGGAAAATAGCCTTGAACAGCAAGGTTTGGAATTGTGTGGTGGGCGTGGGAATCAGGTCATGGCATGGCAAGTGACATGCATGGAAGTTCAGCCTAATCAACCTATCTTGAGACCAAAATTTCCCCTTTATAAATTGATCAAATGGGATTTTGTCCAACATGAAAATTGAAGGTGACATTGCAATGAACAACTTTCATGTTGAAAACTTTTCCATTTGAGGCCTTTAATTATGAGAAAAATGAGTGGACATTTGGCTCACCAACTGTTTGAGAAAATGACTGCGCGCGTGCCCTGAAAATCTTGGTCATGACCTAGTTTTGGACCTACTTTGCTCAAACTTTGATCAATCATATCTCACTCAATTTTTATCCCATGGAGATGTTCCACATATGGATGTGAAGCTTAAAACAAGATCTTTTGTTGTGGCCGAGTGGAATTTTCATTTGGTGCTTCAATTTTAAATGGCCTTGGTTCAAACTCTGATGCAAAATGGCCAAAACTTGCTATTTTTAGTAACCCTTCCTCTTCCAAAAATGGCAACTTTCCACCTCTTGATTTTTTCATGATTCCTTTGGAGTTTCTTGACCAAATTTTGTACATTGGACATATATAACATGAATTTCATGATTTTGGGCTCAAAAAGTCAAGAGTTGACTTTTTCCTCTGATTATTTGACTTGGCCCCAAATTTCCTGATTTTTGATCTTTCTTCCAATTGAACCACCTCCAAAACCAATTGAGGGGCAATTCTCCATACACATACACTTAAGAACATGTAGAATACCATGACATCAAGTTTTGTCCAAAAAATCAAAGATTCCATGATTTAATGGGAAACCCTAGTTTTGGTGCCCACCTCCTAGGAGAAAAATGTGCAGTCTTCAATTTCAAATTCCTCAGAGTATGTTGTGTACCTTCTTAAAGGATGATGATATATGCCACTTGAGGATGATTTTGGATCAATGAGCTATCTCTTTTGAGGGTTTTTCTTCAGTTTTTGAACCTCTTGCATAGTGAAAGATGTAGTGCTTCAATCTCCCATTGAATCTCTCATTCTTGAGGTTATGGATGTTCCATTGAGATAGTATGAGACATGAAAGGCTTCTTGGCTTGCCTTGAGGCAACTTGACTGACCTTTTTGTGCTTTGAATGATCTCTTGATTGTCCATCTCCCACCTGATCACATGCCCTGATGGTAAGAAGGATGCCATGCTTCATTTTTCTATGTTAAATGCAATGCAATGCTAATGAGATGGATACGATATGATAAATGATAATGCCATGCTATGATGCCAAAAGGGGAGAGCAAATTTTGGGGTATTACAGCGAGTAGCAAGTAACATTTTCTTCTCGAATGCAATCAAGACATGATCAATTATGACGCGAAGCACAAAAACCATTCACTTATCCCATGTGCAAGTAGCAAGCAACGTTTAACTGCTTGAATGCGACCTAAACATCTTTCGCTAAAAACAACCAACAAACAAACATTTGCTACCCATAACTACATAGCTTTGAGTTCCCCATTGCACTTGGGGATACGTAGGAGTGAGATTCAACGTCTCGTCAAGCATCCTGTACCCTAATAAAAAAAATTAGTACTTTCCCTTTCATATTTTTAATAATTAGAAGAAATCTAAAATACCTTATGCTAACACTCTCATTCGCAAAGCTGATTAAACGGTTCCCATGGGATACAACGGTTGCTGTGGGGTGCTAATACCTTCCTCGCGCATAACCGACTCTCGAAACTGAATTTAGTTGCGACGACCATAGTTTTGTTCTTTTAGGATTTTATCAATGTTTTCTCTTTTAAAAATATACTTCGGTGGCGACTTCATTGTCATTCGAGTATTCGTCCGCTCGGGCATTTTATTTTGCACTGCGACAAGTATATCTAGTGAAAATTAGTGCAAAGAACTTGCACTTCATGGCCCATGGGTGGGATAATCTAAATGGTTGTTCACGTGCTCGACGTGTTCTTTGGGATCTATGGTTTGATTATAACTTTTAAGTTTCAGAGATTTTTCTAGTGATCTTGGAATCGTTTTATCAAGGATTTGAGTGTACAAAGGATTTATTTTTGCTCTAGGAATCAGAGCGTCATTATCATTCCTCTCCCTCCGATGAGGATGGTAGACCTCCAGGGGAGTGTGACTACCTCTTTCCCTTTCAATATCGGGGGAGGAGTCATGTTTCTATAGTGAATTGGTGATCTCGGGATTTCTTCCCACAACATTGTTGCTTTGATGGAAGTCAACTAAGGAATGGCAAATTTATTTCTTTGGAATGTTCTATTATGCACAGTTCTATTCTTAGAATTGATGTGTTGTTAGATCTCTTCAATCCTAAACAACCTTTCATCCAAGAATTACAAATTATATTTTTGCACCATATTATAAACACTTTATTAAATAAATCAGTAGCTCCTTGCATCTTGAGGCTATCATATAATAGTTGAAGGGAAGGGAGTGTTTCCTATCAAAGAATCACAGGTAGTGGTGGGGGTCCACGTGAAGGTTCTCCTTGATGAAAATTGTGCGTGGATTCAAAGAACGAAAGAGCTTAGAATACTCTTTGATTGACTCTCAATTGAACATGATCTTTTTATGAAGGGTTGGATGGAGATATGAACATGGAAATGCATGGGAATCATATTTTAATTCCCAAAACCAATGCCATTGTTCTATGGTGGAACCACAACTATTCAGTGTATGATGAAATAATTCTTTCTACGACATACTTGAGCTTCCGGTACAGTGGAAATGGGGGTTACCTGCAAGGTTAACACTCAAATACTCAAGTGAATAAGAGAATGTAAAGTGGTGTAAGCGTGAGAATGACGTGTTTTCCCTCTTAAATAGTGGGAGAAGTTTGAAACAATAAGCGTGGAGTGAGACGTGGATTGTGGTATTCTGTTTGATTGATCATAATGACTAACAATGCTCCTAGAGGTGACATTACCTACTTTAAAAGAATGTAATACTATTAAAAATAATACTTTTTATGACAAAATTTTCATTTTGACCCACCAATAACCGAGAAATATGTCCCTACAGCGCCATCATATCTTCTTTTAAATATATACAACATATACCCTCATTTATTACATAAACCGATGGAATATAACTATGCAGGAGCTCTCTTCAAATCCTAGTTACTACATTTTATGTTTTATTTTTATTTTTAATTGGTTTAGGGTCATATGGCGTTTTTCCCTTTCCCTTTCCCTTTCCTTTTACCCTCGGTTAATTTGCTAACTCAGGGGTAATATCTTTTGCATCAACATTTTCAAGTACCTTTTTTTATTAATTAGTCTATTACCTCAGTTGCTTCTCAAACCGGCATGATAGTCAATTTAAATGAATTCCTAGAATATGCCGCTATATGGGGCTAATATATATATATATATATATATATATATATATATATATATATATATATATATAATTTTTAATTGATATATTCCCTTGGTTTTTCTTAAAAACCGACGTGTTTGATCTTTTGCATGGATACTTCAGAGAAATCAATTCTAACTTTTCATTTACATATCAACAAACATTCTAACATCATCTCTTCAAAAAACCTAGGTGATTTTCATCAAGTCTCGAACATCATCTGTTTTCAACATCAACTCTTCCAATATCAACACGAACATCATTTCTTTTAAAAACTCCTCGAAGCTTTGTCATCACGTTTAAGGTACGTAACTCATCAGTGAAATGTTCATCTCTTATAGAAATGTTCATCTCTCATCACTGAAATTTTGTTTGAACCGTTGTTAGAAATGTAGTTTTGAAATTTAATACCATTGAAACAATTACCATGTATGTTTCATCATAAATTACATTTAATTTGTTGTTTAGTTGTTGTATTTCTTCTCTATGAGTCCGTGTATAACTTGAAATGTTGTTTTATTCCATATATGTTTCATCATAACTTGTGTATTCTGATTATGATTTAGTTGTTGTAGTTCGAACTAAGAAAAGAAAGACATATAATAACATCACTTTACTAAGAAAACCAATGTAAACCTTAGTAAAAACTAGTGTTCTATTGACAAGGTTTAAAAATTAAATTTTTTTGCCACATTGTCACTAAAATCCATTTTGGTGATTAATGTCAAACTTTCTATTCATCTTTTAGATAACACACTTGTCAAGAACTTAAGTGCATGTTTCTATTGTTGTTGTTTCTATGTTCTAATTAAATGCAAAAGATATATGTGAAATATTTAGTTTGGTTGTTATTTTAAAATGTTAATTACCTTAATGTGACTCACAAGGAATACATTGGTTCAGGTTCAGTTGGTAACATTTGTGCTTGTTGTTGATATATATGTTGCTATTTTTCTTAATTTACACGGACATGGGTGATTCGACAAGTACCTCTCATACAACTTGTGTTGCAACCTTTGTTGATACCAAAAATAAAATAAAAGTTAGAGGTGCCACAATGTGTACCAAGGTTAAAAAATCCCACGAAAATTATGTTTGCTCCCCGATTAATTTTGATTTGAGAATCAGAAAGGCTTTTGGGGAAAATGCTGATGATTTTAAGGGTTACATGGTATTACAAGGTAGGAAAAAAGAGTATTTTGATAGATAGTTGGCATGAGGTAGACGATTATTAGAAAGATAGCATATGGACCAGTCATACCCTAATTTTTAACCCTTAGATCCCACTTCATTTGTGTTGCAGTGAGAATCGGATATCAAGCAATTGATTAACTTGAATCACAAATCTTTAAATACTCACCACCGAGCTTTGATTTATCCAAAGGAAAGGGTAAAGATCGAAGAAAACTCTAAGTGCGCTATGTAACAACAAAGCTAAGAGAATCTAAGGTTCGGGGATTGGTTATACCTAGGAAAGGTGCTAGCATCCTAAGTATCTATAGTACTCTACAGGAACCTCTTGTTAGTATTTGTGTTATGCTAAAGTTTGCTTGCTAATGAAAAGGTGTTAAGGTAAAGACCTAGGGGTTTATTTCTAAGTATGCTCGCCTAGACATCGCATCTCGTTCCTACGTATCCTGACTAGGATGGAATCAGAGCATTCTTAGTTCACCTCACTAAGGGTGAGGAACTCTTCACTGTGGTCAAGGTTCCAAGGGGGAGTAAGTGTTCATAACCATGACACTTACATGGAGTTAAGAAACTCAAACCTAAGGCTAGGTTAAAAAGGGGAGGTAAGCGTCCATGGCAAGGCACTTACATAGAGTGCGACGACTCTAATCTTAAGGCTAGGATAAAAGGGGAGGTAAGTGCCCATGGTAGGACACTTACATAGAGTTAGGCAGCTCTAATCCTAAGGCTAGGATAAACGGGTAAGACTCTAACAAGGTCTCAAGGGAAAGTAGGTGTTCAACAATAACACCTACATAGAGTTAGGCAACTCTAATCCTAAGACTAGGATAAAAGGGAAGGAAGGAGTAAGCTAGGCTAAGCTATCCTAAACATGACATGGCAGTCAATAGGGAATCATTTCCTTTGGAACAAGATAACAATGATACTTAAATGAGACAACAATTCAACAATTTAGGTCAGAGACAATAACATGTGTCAAATATCAAGCATCATAAAAATTTATGTCAACCAAGAAACAAGTGAACTAATCAAAGAAATTCAAAATAAATGGATAACAAAACCTAGAATAAAGGTCTTTTTTGAAAATTTTAACATTTGAGAAAAAATATATACATATTTTTGGAGATTTGTATAACGCTTAGGGAATAAACATATTTTTTGAATTTTTGTATTTAATTGCAAAAAAAAAAACTAAATAATCTTAATAATTACTAAAAACAAGAAAATGTATTTCTAAATTAAAAACACTAATTAAGATAAATTAACAAAATATAAAATTAAATCCTAAATGATTAAATTCTAGACGTAAAGAATTAATTCAAAAATTAACAAGAAAATATTTTTGAGTTTTTTATAATTAATTGAAAAAACATCTAAACTAATTAAATTTAATTAATAATCCTAAAAAAGGTTAAATCCTAAATGAAACATAAGTTAAAAAAAATTCAAACATTTAAGACACCTTTGCTAATAAAATATTATAACCTAAAGAAAATAATTGATTAATATAACTTAACTCTAAAATTAATAATTACTAAAATGGTAAAGAGAACTAGGAAGTGTTAGTGGCAAAAATGGGGGTAGGAAAATAAGATAAAACTAATTAGATGGGCTCTAAAGCCCATTGCTCAGCTCAGTTAAAAAAACGAAAAAAAAAAAAGGAATAAAATAGAAAAAACCTAAACTGAAAACTCAAGATGAAGAGGAAGGCCCACGCCTCTGGTTCCACTTCAAAGAGAAAAAACGGATCACGATATTCCTCAACTCCACTCGTCCGATCTCGATCAAACGAACTTCCCTCTTCAAAATTCCAAACATGAAATAAATGCCATAGACCCTTTTAACAATGATCCTTCTCGCGAGAATCGTTCAACTCACACAGCGTCACGACTTCATCTCTTGTTCGTGTGATTCCGCGACGACGTAGCTTTCAGTTTCAATGGTTGGTGCGTTGTTGGTGGTGTTTGAGGTGGAGATAGCCGCAATCAAGGATTGTTTGACAGTGAAGAAGTGGTGGCGTGGTAGTGATATGAGACGATGAGGGTGATGATGAGAAGATGGCTCGTGTGTGGGTTGAAGCTGAAACAAAAGTTGTTGTTGACGGATTTGGCAAAGCTGAATTGGTTTTGCGTGGCTTCCAAAAGGAATCAGGTCCTCTCACATTTTCTCTTTTTCAATCCTATCCTTTTTCCGTTCTCTTCTTCTTATGGCTCTCTCCTTTTCTGATTTCTCTCTTGTTCTTGATGGTACATTGGTGCAGAATCTTGGATGGTTGTGTTGAGCTTGTAGCAGGTCAAATTTGGAGTTTTGCTGTAGAATGGAGCAGGCCTGTTGTTGTAATATGCGCATGACGTGTTGTGTAGGAAAGTGGTTTTGAAGCTAGCAGTTTTGTTGTGTGATAACACGAAAATGTATCATATATTTGGCTTGATTTACGACTAATAATTACGTTATTTCAGCTTAAGTTCCGATTATTCCGCGAGTATTCTAGTGTTTTCGCAGGTATTTCATTGTCCAAGCTAAAAAGGAGCAAAGTAGAAAAACATGAAGAAAAGAAAAGAATTAAAGGAAGAAATGTGAAGAAAAGAAGAAGTTATGAAAGAAGAAGAAAAGAAAAGAAATTAGAAAAGAAAAGAAGAAAAAGAAGAATTAAAAAAAAATAATAAAAAAAAACTGTGGGGCCCACCACACAACATAAGTGTGACGAGGGTCACACCTTATGGGTGGCGGCCACCATAAAACAAATATAGTACTATGACGACCGTCACAGGTCCATGGCGACCGTCATAGTACTTCAAGTTGTGACGACCATCACAAGACTATGGCGACCGACACAAGCATAATTTCCAGAATTCAAGTTTAAGTTACGTGGACCACTCAACGGTATTAATTCAACTCAAAACCACGTTCATCCAGTCAAGGGGTGCTTGAGATATTTTCGGCCATTAACTTCCACGACAAATTTTTTTCTCTCTTTCACAACAACTTCTCAAGCTATAAAAGGAGGCAATTTGCTACACGAGGGTCTCTCTCTTCTTTCTCTTTTTCGCCAGATTTTTCTTGTTTAGTTTTTAGCAGTCTCATTGATGTAAAAGTAATAGTTCTCCACATCGGGAGACTATTACAAATATAGTTTTAGGATTTATTTCTGTAGTTTAATTTATGTATTTGATTCAAATCCTGCCGGCATATTACGACTTCAGTTCAAGCATTGTTTCCAGTTCCATTTAATTACAGGTTCTATTTTATTGTTTACTTTACTGTCTTCAATTAATTGCTTAATTATGTCTTGCCTTATATTAAATTATTTTAAATCGCTTATCATGTTTTTGTTTAATCTAAAGATCCAAAATTGCTTATTTCTTTCGGTCATTATGTCTAGCTAAATAGTTTAGAGTCCAGCGTATGAGGACCGTCGTTACCGACGGGACTCGGTAGAAAATAATAGGTACGAACTTATGATTAAAATTATGTTTTGGTTTTAATTTCCAATTCTAATTTAAATAACTTTGTCACGAGAGTGAGAGGGTATTTAACACGATTTTGTCACGAGAGTGAGAAATCAATTAAGGTTAGAGCCGGCACTGCGAGAGCGTGGGGGTCGAACCGGATAGTGGAAATTAGGCAACAAATCTAAATACAGCGAGAGCGCTTTAGATACGTTTAGGATATTATTGGCTTTCAAAATATATTTCCTAGTTACCCGGGCGAGCGAGAGCAAAATCTTGGGATTAGGGAACATGACTTTAGTTAATACCGCGAGAGCGTGAGGCGAAGTCTTTAAGTTTGTATATTCTACGGAACTAAGTTATAGTTATAATTAGTACCCGAATTCTACAAAGTCCTTTAGGAACGCGGAATCCATATTCCGGCCTCTCTTTATTATCATATTTTCTAAGTTCATTTTTAGTTTAGTTCTAGTTTACTCTCAATTAAATATTCATCAGCCTTAGCTTTACAAAGTAACGATAGATTACGGTAGGTTGACATTGGTCTCTGTGGGTTCGACAATCTTTTATATTACTTCGATATTTCCGTGCACTTGCGGACGCATCAAGTTTTTGGCGCCGTTGTCGGGGACCAACAGTCAATATTGTTATTCCGTTGTTGCGCCATATAGACTAAGGCACTCCCATATAAAAAAAAAATTAAAAATTAAAGAAAAAAACTATGTATCACCCAAATTTTTTCTACAATCACCACTCACAGCATTTTGAGGAGCCGCAAGAATCTCATAATTCTAACCTAGAAATATTAATGCAGGATTTCAATGCGACACTGACCCACTTCCAAAATTTTGAGGAGCCGCACCCAATTTTTTTCTATAAATACCAGCCGCAAGACTCCCAATATTTTGAGGAACCGCAACCAAATTTTCCCTATGATTACCACTCCCATTATTTTGAGGAACCGCAAGAATCCGTCAATTCCAACCTTGAAACATTAATGGAGGATTTCATTGAAACAACAACTAATTCGAGGCAAGAATCCATGATGAAGCACTTTGCGGAGACACAAACTCTCTAGAATGAAGAGCTTAGAAGACAACATCTCGATACTTATGAAAACCTTAGGCAGATAAACACAATAGTCGAGTCCCTCACGACTCACACTAAGGCATTGGAGACTCTAATCTCCTTGCTTGCACAGACACCTATAGGACCCTCCCCTGAGGAGCATGTGGATGCTGTAACAACCATTAATGAAAAACAAATCGAGAATCCCGAGGAGAGTGATAATGAGGTTGAGGAGAGTGATATTGAGGTTGAGGAGAATTCTGGTGAGGAAGAAGTAGAGATTGAGAAAAATTCACTGGGATCACCTGAAAGGGAGGTCGTCAAAGAGGCAGCGAAGGAAGCACCTAATGTCGTTCCTCCTCCATATACCCCACCAATTCCTTTCTCGCAAAGGATTGTGGAAGCTAAGGTAGAATCCCAATCCAAAACATATGTGGAGGTATTGGAAAATATCCAAATCGATGCATCTTTGTTTAAGGTCACGCATAAAAAGAGAAAATTCGAGGACCATGAAACTAGGGATATCATTACTGTTAAGAGGGTAAGGTTAAACTTTGAGGTGATGGATGAAATAACTAAGCCCAAACTTGAAAAGCTAATACTGAGGATAGATCCAGAACCACCACCACAAGTTCAAAAGAACGAACCACCCCACAGAAGGAAGAGAAGAAAAGGTGAGGGATATGTGAGATGGCTTGATAAGTGGCCATGGATACCGAAAATTATTAGCCGTCGAGCTATCGACATTAAACAAAGCCCTGCGTGGGAGGAAACCCACGAGCTTTTAATTTAATGTTTTACTTTTATTGTTTGTGTTTGCAGAAAATAAAGAATGGTATCGCTTGTCACGTCTCAGCTACATTTAGGCAAAAGATCTTTAAATGACAATCCCTTGAGATGACCTGGTGCCCACGGGCATTCCTACGAATGTCGCTGCTAGCGGTGACACCAATGTTGAGTATGATAGCAGAGGGTATATCTCTCCCATACTACCTTCGAAAATAGGCAATATAATGAGCGGCTTCAAGAAAATGAAGTCTCAGCAAATTCGGATAACTCGCAGTACAAGACACCGGAGTAGAAATGACCAGCGAAGACAGGGACGACAAGGGAAGAATCAGCGCGAATTTGGCCGTGGTAGCACGCAATGGCATTCATATAGGTTCTATTTTTCCTTTTTCACCTTTTATCAAAACATTGAGGATAATGTTTGGTTTAAGTGTGGGGGAGGAACATTTACCGCATTCATTTTACCGCCTTCTAGTTAGATTTACTGTTTTCTAGCATGATTTTAATTTTTTTTCTGTTTTAATGTTTTGTTGCGTCTTTGCATGTGCTGTCGAGTCTTTATGTTGATTTTATGTTGTTTATCGATTTTCCCATTCTCTTGAGCCATACCAAATATTTTGAAAATTTTTGAGTTAAAAATAGTGTTTCTTTTGAAAATCTTAGGTTACAGACGAAATTGAGGTTAGACTGTGAAACTTGGGAAAATTCCGCAAGATCGGTATCGTTTTAACACCGTGAGCTTCTAAGTTATGGAAATCGATTTGAGTACTTGTTATGCCATAGCCTTAAGTTCTCGCCCTTTTAGTAGTCCCTAAGTAGTTTATTTAGCAGTCAGCACCATCCTAAGCATGCACTAAGTAAGAAGCCGATGCAAATAAGTGTATGATCTCAGGCTAAAAAGGTAAATTAAGAAAAAAAATGATGAATGAATGAAAAGAAATGCTCCTTCTAAGTTAGGTGATCCTCACCCGATCATTTAGCCCAACGGTGCAAACTTCTTTATTTTATTGATATGTGCAAAAGAAAAAAAATGATGATAGTGAGATCATAGTCACTAACAGGCTATCCTACCATGAGTGTGAAAGGATAACGGGCTTAATGTGATTGTGCCAGAATGAAAAGGGATAAAAGAAGGATGAGTGAGTTAGACTTAGGTATAATGACATGATTCGGATTGGTTTGTATAGGATGGAGGTTGATGACCGCAAAAGCGGAATTGTGTTGTTACGATATCCTTAGTATGTGAGCAAGTACCTATCGACACAAACTTAACCAAAGTAGAGTTGGTATCCTAGGATGAGTATCCGTATGCACTATTTGTCTTACGAGTCATGTTTTGCTTGAGGACAAGCAAAGGTTTAAGTGTGGGGGTGTTGATAACACGAAAATGTATCATATATTTGGCTTGATTTACGACTAATAATTACGTTATTTCAGCTTAAGTTCCGATTATTCCGCGAGTATTCTAGTGTTTTCGCAGGTATTTCATTGTCCAAGCTAAAAAGGAGCAAAGTAGAAAAACATGAAGAAAAGAAAAGAATTAAAGGAAGAAATGTGAAGAAAAGAAGAAGTTATGAAAGAAGAAGAAAAGAAAAGAAATTAGAAAAGAAAAGAAGAAAAAGAAGAATTAAAAAAAAATAATAAAAAAACCTGATGGGGCCCACCACACAACATAAGTGTGACGAGGGTCACACCTTATGGGTGGCAGCTACCATAAAACAAATATAGTACTATGACGACCGTCACAGGTCTATGGCGACCGTCATAGTACTTCAAGTTGTGACGACCGTCACAGGACTATGGCGACCGGCACAAGCATAATTTCCAGAATTCAAGTTTAAGTTACGTGGACCACTCAACGGTATTAATTCAACTCAAAAGCACGTTCAACCAGTCAAGGGGTGCTTGAGATATTTTCGGCCATTAACTTCCACGACAGATTTTTTTTCTCTCTTTCACAACAACTTCTCACGCTATAAAAGGAGGCAATTTGCTACACGAGGGTCTCTCTCTTCTTTCTCTCTTTCGCCAGATTTTTCTTGTTTAGTTTTTAGCAGTCTCATTGATGTAAAAGTAATAGTTCTCCACATCGGGGGACTATTACAAATATAGTTTTAGGATTTATTTCTGTAGTTTAATTTATGTATTTGATTCAAAGCCTGCCGGCATATTACGACTTCAGTTCAAGCATTGTTTCCAGTTCCATTTAATTACAGGTTCTATTTTATTATTTACTTTATTGTCTTCAATTAATTGCTTAATTATGTCTTGCCTTATATTAAATTATTTTAAATCGCTTATCATGTTTTTGTTTAATCTAAAGATCCAAAATTGCTTATTTCTTTCGGTCATTATGTCTAGCTAAATAGTTTAGAGTCCGGCGTATGAGGACCGTCGTTACCGACGGGACTCGGCAGAAAATAATAGGTACGAACTTATGATTAAAATTCTGTTTTGGTTTTAATTTCCAATTCTAATTTAAATAACTTTGTCATGAGAGTGAGAGGGTATTTAACACGATTTTGTCACGAGAGTGAGAAATCAATTAAGGTTAGAGCCGGCACTGCGAGGGCGTGGGGGTCGAACCGGATAGTGGAAATTAGGCAATAAATCTAAATACAGCGAGAGCGCTTTAGATACGTTTAGGATATTATTGGCTTTCAAAATATATTTCCTAGTTACCGGGCGAGCGAGAGCAAAATCTTGGGATTAGGGAACATGACTTTAGTTAATATCGCGAGAGCGTGAGGCGAAGTCTTTAAGTTGGTATATTCTACGGAACTAAGTTATAGTTATAATTAGTACCCGAATTCTACAAAGTCCTTTAGGAACATCGAATCCATATTCCGGCCTCTCTTTATTATCATATTTTCTAAGTTCATTTTTAGTTTAGTTCTAGTTTCCTCTCAATTAAATATTCATCAGCCTTAGCTTTACAAAGTAACGATAGATTACGGTAGATTGACATTGGTCTCTGTGGGTTCGACAATCTTTTATATTACTTTGATATTTCCGTGCACTTGCGGACGCATCATTGTGGAGTGCAGGTTTTGTACAACCTCCTTGCAGGTTTGTCTTAGTTACAGCGTTACAGAAATTTGCTAGTTGTTGAGCTTGGATTTTTGTTTTGTTCTGAAGGTCATGGTAGTATGTTGAAAATTTGTTATTGATATGATACTTCATTTTCAAATGTCAGGTTTTAAACAGGTTTTATCATGTTGTGAATGTGAAATTGAATTGTTGATGTTCTGTTGTTTTGGTTTCGGGCAGGCATGGTACGGATGGCTTGGTCTTGGCTTGCTAAGGTTTTGGCTGGTAGCATCACGTTTTGGCTGTTTTGTGGTTTGTGGCAACATTATGCAGGTTGTAGTAGGTTCTTGTGCAAGTTTTGTTTTGGCAAGCAAGTGCAGTAGGATTGTTTGTGTCATGGTGTTGTAAGTGAATCAAGCTATGTACTAGAGTTTCTCCTCTTTATTTTTTTTTTTGTATTTTTGGTCAATGACTGTAATGGTTTGTAAAAAAAATGTAATGGGCTTTGAAATTTTTTTGGGGTAGCTTAATGGACTTGTAAATGGAAACATGTATTGGAGTTGGTTTAGAATTTTTGGTGAAGTGTTGTAACAAAAAAATGGACAATTGATATTAAATAGAAATTGAAAATTTGAAAAATTGAAAAGAATGGATATGGTTTAAATGAATACATGGATGTTAAAATGGATATATGGACATGAATTAGATGAAAGAAGTGGATTAGAAAATGGTATGGATTATTGGAAATAATATGGACATTGAACGGATTGAAAGAGAAATTTGGATAAAAAAATGGAAAATGGATAATTGAATTGGATATTTAAAATGGAAAAGTGGATAACAAACGTGGATTTAGAAAGAATGGATATGGAATGAATAACTAGCTTGAATTCTTGGAATCAATGACAAAAACCTGAACCACACAAAAGTACTTGCACACAACTCAACTGCTTTGACCTTTGATGGCTTTGTACTTTGACTTCAGCAAACAATTAAATAGACACGAAACCCTGACTTGATGATTTTCAGATATAAAGCCATGTCCCATGCCTAATCCCATTTAAGAATGAAACAATCTCCTCTTTCTTAACCAAGATCAAATCCCATCCAATTGAGCTGAACAAATCTCAAATGAACCTCAAATTGCACGACACATACCCATCTTAAACACAAAGGGTGAGAAACCCTAATCTCAATGGCCAGATGAATTTGAACCTTTAAAGACTTGTGATGAAACCATATTGCACTTCTATTATTGAGGAAGGGAAGCCTCTTGAGAGCATGAGAACTTAATTGGTGAATGACCTATCCAAAACCTTGATTAATCAACCCTTGAAGCCTCTTGAAACAAACCCTAATTTACAAGTGAAACAAAACAAACAAAGTCTAATAATTTGGTTAGCTATGCAATATGATTGACCTAAATGATATGCAAATGATGATTGAATCTAGGGGTAAATTTTGAGGTATGACAGTTGCCCCTATTTAAATATCTTTACCGGATGACATGAGCAATGATAATCCTCATGAAATCATAATGAAAGGTATTTAAATACAGAAAATCAGAAATTTTGCCTTTAGATGCAATGACATGCTATGTTATGGACAAAAGAAAACTATGCAATGCTGACATGCAAGGAAATCTAGTATGATGAAAATGATGGGATGACAAATGCAAAATGCAGACAAGGAAAGAAAGCAAACAAGAAGCATCAACGACACTCTAGAAAAAGCCAAAACAGGACACAATCCTCAAAGCCTTAGGATTGGACCAACGCAAGATAAAAGTAGCATCATAAAAACCTTAGGATGGAGCAAAGCAAAATCCTCACTGGAAGTAGAACCAAGAGATGGTCTCTAATGGGGGGTATCTAGAATGATTGATCATCAGGTTCAAGCTTGACCGGATGACACTCTAGAACAAAAGACAGGACATAATCCTCAAAGCTTTAGGATTGGCTTAAACAAAGATGCCAACAACAATATAAAAGGTGTTGATGGAAAGAAAAGTTTCACAAAAGAGTGACATCGTCAAAGGGTTGATGGGAGGAAAATATTATCACCGTCAAAGGGTTGATGGAAAGATAACTGAACTAAATAATCACATCATCAAAGGGTTGATGGGAGAGGAACATTATCATCGTCAAAAGGGTTAACGGAAAGAACTGACATCGTCAAAGGGTTGACGGAAACGAACCAATTCACTAAAGAGTGACATTATCAAAGGGTTGATGGAAAGAAAAATGAACTTAAGAGACACATCGTCAAAGGGTTGACGGAAAGAAGAAAATATTCAATAACGAGTGACATCATTAAAAAGTTGACGGAAGGAACAAAATTCACTAACGAGTGACATCATCAAAGGGTTAACAGAAGGAATAAAATTCACTAACGAGTGACATCATCAAAGGGTTGATGGAAATGAACAAATCAAGTAGGAATCTCATCAAGGGGTTGATGGAACAGGATTTGTCTTCCTCAAAGGGTTGAAGGAAAGGAATGTATTTGAAAATCGTCATCAAGGGGTTGATGGCAAATGACTGATCGAGGGTAATACCAATTGTAACTACAAAAGGTTGAATAACACCAAGGACAGATAAGCTTCCCAGGAGAGACTGCCACTTATCTCCATAGAAAACAAGCTTCTCAAAGAGATTTCCACTTGTTGTTGTAAAGGTAGACATAGCAAAACAAGCTTCTCAAGGAGACTACCACTTGTTGTCTGGGTATAAGTTCCAAGGAGATGTTGTTACAACAACACTGCTGGAGAATGGGTTCTATCTTCAATGAGGATCTATAAAAGATTCTTCCTGCGAGACACAGTGCAAAATAAATGCACGTTCAAACTAGGTTCAGCGACCTAATTAAGTTCAAAAGCAACACCTCCAGAGACCAAAGTTCAATCTAGGAACAAGCTAGAAAGAAACAGTCAAACAAGACTCTACCCATTGAGGGATGAACTCAAATGGGGATTTATCTTATCCAAATATGGAAAAGATAACTGAAGCAACCATCATACACGAGGATCAAACTCTGTGGGGAATTTGGAATGGGTGGGCACTTTATTCCTAATGCTGGTGACTCTATTGGGAGAGGAGACAAACCCAGTCACTTGGGGAGTAAACATAGCCCAAAGTGAATGAAACAGGTAAACACCAGAAAGGTAGCAAAAAGGCTCAGATGCCATGCATATTTATAAATGCATGTATGCCATGTTTATGCTTATGCTGACAAAACAGACAAGGGAAAGCAAAACTGGAGATGAAATAAACATCTCGACAAGGATACCCAGCCAACTTCACCAGATTGTAACATCACTAGGGATGAACATGCAGAACAAATAGTTATACTCCAAGGTTTCAACCTTCTCTGGGGAAAAGAGTACCCCACTTGGAGTATAACATCATGACTTCACTAGCGGATTTCCATCATGAGCCTGATTTGCTTATTAAAAGAGAAAGATCCATGGTGAATTGCCAAGATCAAATAAAGTAACAACTTACTAGGGAACAGGCAAAAGATATCACGAGAACAATGTAGTTATGCGCTTTAATTGCATAATGATCATCCAAACAGGCAACCGCTCTTATGAAAAAAGCCTTCAAATCTCATCTGCCCCAGATTACATGGTCTATGTGAAGAAATTACCAAGAGGGTTTTACAGAAGAATTGGCATACAAGATGCTTCAGTGTCTTCAAACTCTTGGAGAGATTCAACAAATCTCGACATAATTTCCCCAGATTAACTGTATTTACAAAACAAAGTCCTCGAACTTGTCCTCCAGACTGTAGGAGTAACAACCGAGAAACAAACTTACCCCTGCTAGCTGGTTGATCTATGAAAGAGTTTCCCCAGACTAAGCGACCTTTGAGAGATTTGTCTAATCTCGACCTGATTGCTTATGATTAACTGGTCTTCAAGAGGTTTATCAAATCTCGATCTGATTGCCCGGGATTAGCTGAATCTTGTAGCAGTTTGCCTTCCTACTCAACGGAGTCTTCAGGAGTTTTGTATCTTAGCTTGATCAATCTTTTCATTGTAGAAACCTTCTTGGGGTCAAGTGCTTACTCGCAAGTAAAACTGATCGTTTTAAAAAATGATAATTTTAATGCAATGCATATGACAGTTTTGAATTCTAAGTTTGCTCAGTGGAAATATATTGCGACATATAGTGAATAAATCACTTATCAGAATTTCATATTGATGCCAACATGAAAGGTAAACAAATTCCTTTAGGAGTCAGTTTTGACGTGATTTTACCGAAGTATGCTTGCGAAACAACTCTGCTTCAATTAGGTCTTTTGAGGGTTGTAACGTGGTCTGGTTCACGGTTTGACAAAGAAAGGATATAAGGCTCAAAATTTGTTTTTTACCCACCCATTCTTCTTAGTGTTCTCCTGTCCTACGTTCAACTAATTTGACACACGCGTCTAGAGTTTGATAGTGTAAGAGTGAAGATGACAATTTAAGATTTTTTGAAATGACAGTCACCTTATTTTGTTTTTGGCCATGGATGTCAATAACCTTTTGAATTTTGACACGGTGGTCACTGAATCTTATTTTTCCCTGAGGATTTGAGGACCTCTTTCGATTTTCTTATTTTTGATCCCTAACTTTTGCATGGATTGCTTTTGAAGCTCTTAATCCATCGGGATTGCCTTGATTTTGCCTAAGTATCCTCTTTGGGTGTTCAACTTAGCAGTTTTTTTTTTCTTTTTTTTTGGAAATGTTTGTGACTGCCAAGTCATTGGTCATTTGAAGAACAACCGCCATAACTGCATGATCAGATTAACTGAACACTACCCTGCCCTAAGTTAAGTGTAAGGGTTTAGAAATGTGAAGGAAACTCCTACTTCTAGGCTCGAAGTGGTTAACTAGCGACTAACTCCTTATCTCTCCAGTGTTTGGGGAATTTGAAACAATGTTTGTACATCATCAGCAAGGTTTTATTCAAAAGCATACTATCAGAGGTTTTGCGTCTTTTGATTTCATCAAAACAAGGGTTTGATATTAAAAAAGTATGAGTGAACACGAATGGATTTAATCAAAACATGCATATTCATTTCATTAATAAAACCACTTTTAAACAACAGTGTCTCAAAGCAAGCAGCACTTAACAGAAAAGAAACTACAAAATGCAAAGACATGACATGATCTAAAATATTGCCAGCTTCATAGAATTGGGCTTTCCAATCTTGATTTGCTACTGAGCTAGCCATCTTTAAAGTTATTCGTCGACGTCACTCTGATAATCATCTTCACGTCTATTCTCAGCAATTTCTTCCATAGCAGAGACTGATGGACCCACACAACCAAGTTAAGGATTGTTGATTTGAATGCCCTGAGGCATGAAAGAGAACATCTTGGAGTCAAGTAGAGTCTGAATCTTGCTCTTGAGCACCTTAGAGTCTTCATTTAAATGCCCTTGTGCCCCAGCATGGTAATCACATCGGGCGTTGGCGTCAAATCCTGGTGGGTATGGGAAAGGCATTGGGTTCAACTCCTTTGGCACTATCAATCCACCTTTGATCAAATCGGGAAATATCTGACTATACGACATTGGTAGCGGAGTGAAATGCCTTTCTGGCTTTCTTGGTCTGTGCTAACGCGGCTGATGCGGAGCGTGCTGATGTTGATACGACCGTTGATACCGAGGAGGTCCTTGGTACTGTGCCTACGGAGTAAATGGTATATGACATGGAGACCCAAAAGGTTACTGACTCTAAACAGTTGAAATGCTTAAGTACTGATGATAAGGTAGCAGAGGTGGAACTTGTGGAGTTTCCTAGATGGAAATATCTTCTTCCCTCCTTCTTCTTGGGAACTGACGACCGATTCACTTTCACTAGCTGGGATGTTCAAGGCGTCTTGGATCTTTCCACTCTTGAGGCTGCACTTGATGTGTTCTCCGGCTAATACCAAGTCAGGGAAGCTTGATGTTCAATTGCCAACCATTTTTTCTAGGTATGGACCTTGCAAGGTATTCATGAACAGGTCAACCAATTCTCTTTCTAAGATTGGTGGTTGAACGCGAACAGCTACCTCTCTCCATCTCTGAGCATACCCTCTGAAGGATTCGTCGTCCTCTTGAGATAAGCCTTGCAATTGTATGCGGCTGGGAGCTATGTCTAAATTGTATTGGTATTGTTTCACAAAGGCGTTACCTAGGTCCGACCATGATTGGATGTGGCTACTCTCTAGCTGCATATACCAACTCAGTGATGCCCCACTCAGACTGTCTTGGAAACAGTGAATCATGCGTTTGTTATTGCGAGCATAGGAGGCCATCTTTCTAAAAAACATCACCAAATGTTGCTTTGGACAGCTATCTCCTTTGTACTTCTCAAAATTTGGTGTTTTGAACTTTGGAGGTATCACAAGGTCGGGTACCAAACACATGTTCAAAGCATTCAGATTAAGAGCATCACGACCCTCTAGAGCATCAAGCTTCTTTTCCAACGCACAATAGCTTTCCATAATCTCAATGTCTCATGGGTCCTTGGTTTTCATCATAGGGAATACTTCTTGAGAATCTGGCTCAGAGAATGCGAAACTACAATATTCCACGGCATCAAGAGAAGAGGAATGTCCATCTCGGAAAATGGTACATTCTTGTATAATAGGATTCTCAACAGGGATCCGCACAGGCTGAGCTTGAGCAACATTGTTCACTGAAGTCCTCTGAATATTGTCATCTTTCTTTGCCAAAGCTGTCATAGCTATCCAACTGATATTTCATCAATTCAAGACTCGATCTTGTCACAAACCGGTTCTGCTCTCAAGAGTTCATGATCCTTCAAAAGCTACTACAAATCCAATACGGGCGTCGGGAAGTTAACTGCGGGTTATGGACAAAGGATGGATGAGCTCTCTTGTATCTGGTTGGAGAATGATATGAAAAATGATTCATAGATGCATATGCTTATGCAATGTTATGAATGCAACAAGACATGTGATCAAAGCTTCCATGAATCAGAGGTCCACACAACAGGTATCTATCAACTCGGGTAGGCAATCTATTGGTTTACAACAGGGCATTCCAAAGGTTTTCAAACAAGGTCTCATGCACTAAGCCCTCAAAAGTTTCCCATCATAATGACGATTCGTAAAACGGTTATCCCTTCAAAGGATGAGCACAGAGTTATGTCTTAGTAACCTTTGGAATAGGGTTCTACAAAGGTCCTCAGAATCACGGACTCCAAGGTTAAAAACAAAAATGCCGTTACAAATGCTTGTAAGACATAATCATTCCCAAGGGGCCTCCTCTGAGCGGTGGAAGTTAAACCAACTCAACGAGTCCTAAGTCTCGCAAATCAGAAAGCAACCACCTCCTAGCTTAGTGTATACTAGAAAAGCTCGGGTAGAAAGCTTTTCTCCTCACAACCCATCCCCAATATACCCAACAGATAAGAGGAACACAAACAAAGCAATAAAGCAATAATAAAACCAAACAACCCACACATGCGACAAACAGAATTAGGTTTGGCTTGTTAGGGTGAACCTATCCCCAGTGAAGTCTCCTTTTCATTTGCGGTGAGAATCAGATATCAAGCTATTGATTAACTTGAATCACAAATCATTAAATATTCACCACCGAGCTTTGATTTATCCAAAGGAAAGGGTAAAGATCGAAGAAAACCCTAAGTGCGCTATAAAACAACAAAGCTAAGAGAATCTAAGGTTCGGGGGTTGGTTATACCTAGGGAAGGTGCTAGTATCCTAAGTATCTGTAGTACTCTAGAGGAACCTTTTGTTAGTATTTGTGTTATGCTAAAGTTTGCTTGCTAATGAAAAGGTGCTAAGGTAAAGACCTAGGGGTTTATTTCTAAGTATGCTCGCCAAAACATCACATCTCGTGCGTATGTATCCTGACTAGGATGGAATCAGAGCATTCGTAGTTCACCTCACTAAGGGTGAGAAACTCTTGATTATGGTCAAGGTTCCAAGGGGGAGTAAGTGTTCATAACTATGACACTTACATGGAGTTAAGAAACTCAAACCTAAGGCTAGGTTAAAAAGGGGAGGTAAGTGTCCATGGCAAGACACTTACATAGAGTGTGGCGACTCTAATCCTAAGGCTAGGATAAAAGGGGAGGTAAATGTCCAGGGCAGGACACTTACATAGAGTTAGGCAGCTCTAATCTTAAGGTTAGGATAAACAGGTAAGACTCTAACAAGGTCTCAAGGGAAAGTAGGTGTTCAGCAATAACACCTGCATAGACTTAGGAAACTCTAATCCTAAGGCTAGGATAAAAGGGAAGGAAGGAGTAAGCTAGGCTAAGCTATTTTAAACATGACATGGCAATCAATAGGGAATATTTTCCTTTGGAACAAGATAACAATGATACTTAAATGAGACAGAAATTCAACAATTTAGGTCAGAGACAATAGCCTATGTCAAATATCAAGCATCATAAAAATTTATGTCCACCAAGAAACAAGTGAACCAATCAAAGAAATTCAAAATAAATGGCTAACAAAACCTAGAATAAAGGTCTTTTTTGAAATTTTTAACATTTGAGAAAAAAAATACATATTTTTGGATTTTTGTATAACACTTAAGGAATAAACATATTTTTTGAATTTTTGTATTTAATTGCAAAAAAAACTAAATAATCTAAATAATTACTAAATACAAGAAAATATATTTCTAAATTAAAAACATTAATTAAGATAAATTAACAAAAATCTAAAATTAAACCCTAAATGATTAAATTCTAGACGTAAAGAATTAATTCAAAAATTAACAAGAAAATATATTTGAGTTTTTTTATAATTAATTGAAAAAACATCTAAACTAATTAATTTAATTAATAATCCTAAAAAAAATTTAAATCCTAAATGAAACAGAAGTTAAAAAAAAATCAAACATTTAAGACACCTTAACTAATAAAATATTATAAACTAAAGAAAATAATTGATTAATATAACTTAACTCTAAAATTAATAATTACTAAAATGGTAAAGAGAACTAGGAAGTATTAGTGGCAAAAATGGGGGTAGGAAAATAAAATAAAACCAATTAGATGGGCTCTAAAGCCCATTGCTCAACTCAGTTAAAAAGAATGAAAAAAGGAATAAAATAGAAAAAACCTAAACTGAAAACTCAAGATGAAGGGGAAGGCTCACACCTCTGGTTCTGCTTCAAAGAGAAAAAATGGATCACGATATTCCTCAACTCCACTCGTCCGATCTCGATCAAACGACCTTTCCTCTTCAAAATTTCAAACATAAAACAAATGCCATAGACCCTTTTAACAACGATCCTTCTCCCGAGAATCTTTCAACTCACACGGCGGCGCAACTTCATCTCTTGTTCGTGCAATTCCGTGACGCCGTACCTTTCGGTCTTGATGGTTGGTGCACTGTTGTTGATGTTTGAGGTGGATATAGCCGCAATCAAGGATTGTTTGACAGTGAAGAAGTTGTGTCGTGGTGGTGATAGGTAGCGATGAGGGTGATGATGAGAAGATGGCTCGTGTGTGGGTTGAAGCTGAAACGAAAGCTGTTGTTGAGGGATTTGGCAAAGCTGAATTTGTTTTGCGTGGCTTCTAAAAGGAATCAGGCCCTCTCATGTTTTCTCTTTTTCAATCTTCTTCTTTCTTCGTTCTCTTCTTCTTATGGCTCTCTCCTTTTCTGATTTCTCTCTTGTTCTTGATGGTACAATGGTGCAGAATCTTGGATGGTTGTGTTGAGCTTGTAGCAGGTCAAATTTGGAGTTTTTCTGTAGAATGGAGCAGGATTGTTATTGTAATATATGTAGAACGTGTTGTGTAGGAAACTGGTTTTGCAGCTAGCAGTTTTGTTGTGGAGTGTAGGTTTTGTACAACCTCCTTGCAGGTTTGTCTTGGTTGCAGCGTTGCAGAAATTTACTAGTTGTTGAGCTTGGATTTTTGTTTTGTTCTGCAGGTCATGGCAGTATGTTGACAAGTTATTATTGCTATGATAATTCATTTTCAAATGTCAGGGTTTAAGCAGGTTTTGTCATGTTGTGAATGTGAAATTGAATTGTTGTTGTTATGTTGTTTTGGTTTGGGGCAGGCATGATACGGATGGCTTGGTCTTGGCTTGTAGAGGTTTTGACTGGTAGCATCACGTTTTGGTTGTTTTGTGGTTTGTAGCAGCATTGTGCAGGTTGTAGCAGGATCTTGTGCAAGTTTTGTTTTGGCAAGCAAGTGCAGCAGGATGGTTTGTGTCATGGTGTTGTAAGTGAATCAAGCTATGTAGCAGAGTTTCTCCTCTTTATTTTTTTTTGTATTTTTGGTCAATGATTGTAATGGTTTGTAAAAAAATGTAATGGGCTTTGAAATTTTTTTGGGGTAGCTTAATGGACTTGTAAATGGAAACATGTGTTGGACTTAGGGATGCTCAAATAAACCGGTTATTTAAATAATCCATATCCAAATCCGGTTAATTATTAGTATGGTTTTAACCAAATCCATAATTTGGACATCCATATCCAAAATAAAAACCAAATTAGTCAATTTTTTTTATTAAAAAAACTTTGAAAATTTTTTTCAAAAAATTTTTTTTTTTTTGAAAAAAAATTTTTTTTTTTGAAAAAATAATAAATTTTTTTGAAAAAAAAAATATTTTTTTGAAAATAAAATTATTTTTTTTTGGAAAAAAATATATTTTTAATTTTTCAGTAAATATTTTTTTTTCAAAAAATTTTTAAAAAATGATTTTTTTAAATAAAAAAATATATTTTTTCCAAAAAAAAAAAATATATTATTTTTTTTGAAAAAAAAATTCTTGAAAAAATTGATTTTAAAATAAAATTAAATCAAAACTAATTATAAAATTGGTTATGGATATAACCAGTTAATAATCGGTTTATAACCATTTTAAAAAATAAAAACCGGTTATGACAATTGGTTTTAATAACCGGTTATAACATATGGATTATTTATGGTTATGGATTGGTTATGGAAATTAACCGTCCATGAGTATCCCTAGTTAGACTTGCTTTAGAATTTTTGGTGAAGTGTTATAACAAAAAAATGGACAATTGATATTAAATAGAAATTGAAAAATTGAAAAAAATTGGATATGGTTTAAATGAATACATGGATGTTAAAATGGATATATGGACATGAATTAGATGAAAGAAGTGGATTTGAAAATGATATGGATTATTGGAAATAATATGGACATTGAATGAATCGAAAGAGGAATTTGGATAAAAAATGGAAAATGGATAATTGAATTGGATATTTCAAATGGCAAAGTGGATAACAAACATGGATTTAGAAAGAATGGATATGGACTGAATAACTAGTTTGAACTCTTGGAATCAATGACAAAAACCTGAACCACACAACCAGTACTTGCACATAATTCAACTGCTTTGACCTTTGATGGCTTTGTACTTCGACTTCAGCAAACAATTTGAATTGACACGAAACCCTAACTTGATGGTCTTCTGATATAAAGCCATGTCCTATGCCCAATCCCACTTAAGAATGAAACAATATCCTCTTTCTTAACCAAGATCAAATCCCATCCAATTGAACTGAACAAATCTCAAATGAACCTCAAATTGCACGACACATGCCCATCTTAAACACAAATGGTGAGAAATGTAACACCCCAATTTTAGTAATTATTTATTTATATTAATTAATTGAGCGATTTTATGAATTAATTAATTTATGTGATTTATTCGATTTATTTGATTTATTTTATTTAATTGAATTAATTGATTTAATTGAATTATGTGATTTATTTGAATTAAATGAATTATTTAATTCATCAAATTTAGATAAATTATTTGATTTATATGAATTAATTGACTTATTGGATTTATATAAATTAATTGATTTATTTGAGTTATTTGGATTAATTGATTTATTGGACTTATTTGAAAATAATTGATTTATTTAATTTATACGATTTAATTGATTTAATTGAAATATGTGATTCATTGAATTATTTGAAATAATGGATTTGTTTGGATTTATTTGAAATAATTGATTTGTTGGATTTATCTAATTATTTGATTTAATTAGATTATTGGAATTAAGTAATTTATTTAATTTAGTTCAATTTGGTGGAATAAATTAAAATTTCTAGATTTAGTTGGGTTTAGTGTAAGGTTTGAATAGTAAATGAATGGTTGGGTGAGACCCAACAACTTTAAGACAAGTTAAAGTTTAATAAATAGTGTAGAAAGTTAGTAAGAAGAAGAATTGGGAACAAAATAGAAAAATAGAAGAGAAGAGGAGAAAGAGTAGAAGAGAAAAAGAAGAGTAGAGAAAATGAGGAAATCAAACCCAACTCAAGAAATCATCCAAAAATAAGGTAAAGGTGGGTTTTCATTCAATTATTGAAATTATTGATGATGATTAATGAGTAGAAATAAGTTTAGAGTAAAAATCTCTAAATTTTTTTTATGAAATTGAAATTATTAGGTTAATACTAATTTCTGAAAATTATTAATTTTTTGGTGTTTAGAATTGATTTTTAGTAATATTTTAGAGACCCATTTAATATTTAGAGTACTCATTGAAGTTGGAAATTAGAATAAATATATTGTTTTCGTATTCCCCTGTAGTAGTAGCTTAAATTCCATTGGCAAGGTGAAATATCATGTAGCATAACTAATTGGTTACTTACTGTAATGAAAAGAAGTAATATTAATAAGGTATATACATAGAAAGAAATCATAAATGATTCTGATAATTTGAAATATAGTGGTATGTATATGAGTAGCATTTGTAGCACATATGGTGGTATGTATATGAGTAGCATTTGTAGCATATATTAGGATAATTGAGTGGCACATGTAGTTTTAAGAAAATGAATTGTTACTTTATGACAGCATATGGCTACTATTATTATTTTTTATTTGGCAATGAACAATAGGTACCATGGTTCACTTTTCCCCCTACATCATTTGCTGCGCATGAAATGGTGAGGAGTGAGAAGCTGTAGCAGTGCATGGAATAGTACCTGTAGAAATTAAGTAGGCTATCACATTAATGTTAGGCAATGAATACATATATAATGTAAATCCTGTAGCCAATTTCCTTGCAGTAATCTATAGCATGCAACTTATATATAAATATTAGTATAAATCAAAGTTTTAATTAAAATACTAAATGTCTTATAAAATATTAACTATTTAATTTAAATATTGATTATTTATTTTAATTATTAATTATTTATTAAATATTGATTATTTAATTAAATATTGGTTATTTATTAAATATGGATTAATTATTTAAACATGGATTATTTATTTAAATATTGATTATTTATTTAATTATGAAATTATTTATTTAATTAGTGATTATTTATCTAATTATTAATAATTTATTTAATATTGGTTATTTATTTAAATATTGATTGTTTATCTAAATATTGATTATTTATTGAATAGTGGAATTTATTGAATATTGGATTCAATTATTGGTGATGGACTAATTGTCCTATATTTAATCGGTATCGTGTGTTTGTGATGTTGCAATTGAATTGGGTTAATACTTGTAGATTACTTGATAATTGTGGATTTATGAATACTTTGAGGATGAAAATGTGATTGTGTGTGCAATTGTTTAGTAATTCAAATGTGGTGAATTATTGGAGATATGCATGATATTAAGATTAGGGAATGATCTTAATTGCATATGGTTGTTAATTGCATACGCATCATTTGTGTCAAGAAGCAATGCTTGCTAGTTCCGTGGGGGCTAGTGACTTGTCCCAAACCTAGAGTGGGGTTTGAAAGCTTAGGGGATGGACTTTTGTTTGCTATTGGTCTAGGGGACGGACCCGGTTTAAGTGTAAAAACCGAAAAATAATAACAAGTGTTGGTACCACATGGCATGAGTTGTATTGAGTCTTGCATTGAGTCTCATTGTGTATATGCGTATTTATGTGAATTATTGAATTGATGAATTTGTGGATTGTGTGGATAAACTCGTGAATTGAATGGTTACTTGAGTAATACTTGTTGATGAAACTTGAAGTGTGAGAATAATTGTAACTATGTTTGTATGCTTTACATTAATCATTATCTTATAATTTCAATAATTATGTGAAATCTCACCCTTTTGTTGGAATGATGTTTTATACGATATCGCTCAGGTACCGAGGAGTAGAGTTGCTTCTAGCGCGAGGTAGCCGTTGGAGTAGCTGATTTAGTTTCTGTATCTATGTTGGGTTGAGTCATGCTCTGATCATGTAACACTAGGATCGTTTCAGTTTATGTTTGAGAGATACATTATGTACTCTACTTTATACTTATATGTCTATTCTAATTGTACGAAGTTTTGGCTTTTACGCCTAAGTATTGATTATGAATGTGATGAGCATGAAACTTTCTTTATGTCAATTATGAGTAACTTGAATCCGCTGCTACATGCTAATGTGATAGTTTTTGAAAAGCTTGAAACTATTTAAGTGTTAATGAGCATGACAAGTGTTGAATGATGATTTGAAATTATATGTGACACCCTTTTGTGAAAGGCATGACATTTACTCTGATTTATTTATATATTTTCCGCGGAGTTTAGAAGGGTGTTACAAGAAACCCTAATCTCAATGGCCAGATGAATCTGAACCTTGAAGAACTTGTGATGAAACCATATTGCACTTGGATTCTTGAGGAAGGTAAGCCTCTTGAGAGTATGAGAACTTAATTGGGGAATGACCTATCCAAAACCTTGATTGATCAACCCTTGAAGCCTCTTGAAACAAACTCTAGTTCACAAGTAAAACAATACAAACAAAGTCTGATAATTTGGTTAGCTATGCAATATGATTGACCTAAATGATATGCAAATAATGATTGAATCTAGGGGTAAAATTTGGGGTATGACAATTTGCATCTTCACAATGCATCAAGATCATAAATTTAGTTCTCCTCTAGCCCTCTCATCCTTGGGTTTGTCTTTGTAGAGATTACCAATCACCTTTCTTTGTATCTTTTCATTTGTGTTTATGTGCTTTATGTTTCACTAACCACTAATCAAAATATCAAAAATATGTTTTTCGCCTTTGGTTTCTTTGCAATGTAGGGTTTTGTATCAAAAGCATCAAGCATGGTTCCTCATCTAGGGTTTTGGTCACTCAAGTCAAAGTGTAGTCAACCAATGATTCCCAAGGGCTATCTCATTAAGCCATGGACTATAATCTCAAATTGTTTTATCTCAAATATCATCCAACTTCATTTTGATCAAGGATATCTCAAGGTTTAAAAGCTTGCTCTTCAAGAAAAGTCAAAGGTTCATGTGTTTATTTCCATGCCTTCATCAACAAGTTACCTTAAGCTTTGGTCAATTGGATTAAAGGACATTCTAGGGCACATTATTTTGAGTTCATATGATCTTCCATGTACCTTGAAATGCAAATAAAGTCCAAGATTACAAGTTGATTCCAAGAGGTTTGACCTAAAAAGTCAACATTTGAAAATCACAATTCCAAGGATCACAACTCCTTTAATTCTCAACAATTTTGAACGCCTCTTTTTGCATATGACTCTTCTAAACATCCTATTAAACTTCTCTTTATATTAAAAGAGTCAATTTTGCTTGGAGGATCATCAAAAGTTTGAGGACATTATAGGTCATTTGTGGACTTAGTGAAATTTTGACCTATTTTCAAGTGACTTTTTCTCAACTTTCAAGAATCATAACTTCTTCAATTTTCAACATTTGAGACTGGTTCTCTTTGCTACTTACTCTTTGAAATTCCCTCTACAAGTTTGATTCAAGGGTCAATAGCTAATTTTGCTTGGAAGGCCATGGAATTCATTGGTACATTATATGTCATTTTCAGTCACTTTGGACATAGAATTTTCATGATCACCTTGCCAGATTTTTGTGCCAACTTCAACATGCCATAACATTTTGCTTAGATGTCCAAATCAATATTTTCTTATCACATTGTACTCTTTGTTATGATGTGAGCTAATTTAAAAAATAATTAGCCATAAAGGTGGTATGGACAAGATTTCATTGTAGTGGGAACATGGGTTCCTGGAACTGTTTCTTTGCATAGTGACCAGATTTTTACCTCAACAAAACTCACTCTAATGATCAAATTACCACATGTTTTGGACCTAAACATGTATAAGCAAGATTCCAGAAGATTAATGACTCATAAAACGCCAGGATTAACTGAGTTTGGATGCACATGGGATCACACTTTTCTCACATCATGAGCAAATTCGTTTTGCAAGAATTTGGATCCAACTCACACGTATGAGCTAAGCAATCACTTCCCTATAAATAGAGCATCACATTCCATTAATTTTCCAAGCTTTTGAGAGCCAAAAACACCCTGCTCATATCACACCTGAACCTTCCATTTGTGAGATTTCATTTTCATATTTTAACATTTTCTCAACACAATATCTCGCGTCCAATCTCTTCATCGTTCTTCTCTCAAGCTGAGGGAACAAGAATCAAGGTCTGAGGTGCTCTGAAACTCCTCAACCAACTGGTCCGATCTTTTCATTTCACATCTCTTCGAACAGGTAGTTAGAAGCACCCATTTGCTTCAAATTTGCTACCACAATGTAGTCCTTGGCTTGCTGATGGTTTCTGGATCCTCAATTTTGCATAATTGATGCATTTACCTTTCGTATTTTTGAAAATCTGTTTTGCACTTTGTCTCTTCTTCTTCAAAATTCTCTTCACTCTATTTATATAAATTTCAATGGAGCATAAGGTTGAGATCACACCAAGGAGACGCTCCTAATGGTGTTGGTTTTGTAGCCTGAATTGACAAAAATTACACAGCTCCAGTGACGTTGGCCGGAGAAGACAACCAGAGGTGATGATGATGGTGGTCTGAGGTTATCTATGCCACGTGAAATGTTTTCATTGGTTGATTTTAAATAGGATCTAGTGTCTTTATTTTAGTAATATCCACCATGAGCGCATAGGTTCAGACCACTAGATATGCCAGGTCAGATTAATGAAGTGGACCTAATGGTCTTTGTTTTTTCAAATTCTATTTCTTTTTCTTTTTTTAAATTGCTTTTATCTTCAAAAATTCATAATAATTTCATTTTTCATTGTTAGATGTCAAACATGCTACATATTTGTATTCAATACTTGGCATTTTTCAATACTTTCTATGTTTAACTTGTTGATTTTAGTGGTGAATTGTTGTTGTTCTTCACACATTGTAATCTACTTTTGGTGCTTGTAATTTGTGTGCTAGTATGCAGAAATATGTATGAAATTATCAAGAAAGTAAGACACAAGGAGTTGATGCAAGCTGCCAAAGAATCAAGAAAGCAACAGCAGGGTTCGCTAGGCGAATCCTGGCGAAGTCACCAGCGAAGGTTCGCCTAGCGAACGGTAGCGAATCTTCCAGCGAGGAGGCCAAAAAAGAGTCAGTAGGAAAAGGGGGCAAAATTCGGGTAGCGAAGTGCCAGCGAGGGTTCGCTGCTTTGCTCGCTGGGCGAAGGTCCTGGCGAAGGACCCTTGGCTGAGGCAGGGGCTAAAGGACCCAAAATTTGCTGGGGCGAAGGTTTTGGCGAATGGCTCGCTTAGCGAATGAGTTGTTCGCCTAGCGAACCCGCGATAACAATTGAGGGCGGTTTAAGTTTCTGAGGCACTTAAATTTCCATTTTTGATCCATTCGCTAGGCGAGTGAATCCTTCACTAGGCGAGGTCTACAGAATTTTAGTATCTTATAAATAGATTTTTACTTTTCCTTGGGGGAAAACTTGCTATTTTTCACACAAAACCATAGTTTTCTGAACTTTGATCATCCAAGAGTGAATTTTCACATAGAGAAGCTGAAGTCATATCCAATCTCGATTATTCGACTCGGATGTTCTTTCATCTCCTCTTAAAACTTGTCATCCAAGCTACCATGAGAATGAGTAGCTAAACACTTTAGTGTTAAGGTTAGATGTAGTTGATCTTGATCATATGTATTTCTTTTGATCTTTTGTATATGAACAAGGTTATTGATCAATATAGATGAAGTTAATTGTTCTTAATGATGTATGTGTGGTTTGTATTACTCTAGACATAGATTTTACAAATCATGACCTAATATTTTCATCTCTTAAAAACCAAACTCTAGACATAGATTTGGGATTTGTTATTCGCTTTGTGTTGATCTTAACGGTTGTTGTTTCGATTGTTAGCATGAGACATCATCTAACGGTCTAAACAACGACACTCACGAATTTGCTTTAGACATAAACTTATTCGAGAGGATACGCGATTGTATTGGTCGGAACTGAGTTCATATGCTTGATTAATCGGATATGTATGAAAAGGATTAGCGAAACCTAATCTTGACATGCTTTTCTAAGACCTTTCAAACTATTTTCTACAAATTTACTCTTTGCTACAAATCTATGTTAAACAAAACCAAGAACCATTTGAAACTCTTTAACTTAAAACGTTGCGACTATTGAACGGCAAGCATCAAAATATCGCACAATCCCTGCGGATACGATAAAAACACCCCCCGAAATATTGTTTCAACAAAATGGCGCCGTTGCCGGGGATTGTTGTTTGATATTGCAAGCATTGCAATAGTTGTTTTGTTTTAAGCCTGTTAACTTTTTCTTGAGCTTGTTGATTAGTTTGGTTTAGTGTGCAGACTTCGTTTTATGCGAGGGAAGTTACCTGCGGACCAACTTCTGTTCGATCCCGAGATTGAAAGAACAGCTCGTAAAATCAATAGCAGAACAAGGCGAAGGAGACAACTTGCCAAATAAAGACGAGAGCGAGACGGAAGTTCAACTTCGACGCAAATTCCACAGTTACTTCCAACTATGGATCCACCATCACCACCACCACCTGCTTCTAGACCTTGTAAAACAGTCCAAGATATAATGCACAGTTTGCTCGCAATGCGCAGAACGATCGTCATTCTGAAATGAAGACTGGTATTCTCTCGCTTCTATATCAGAGTCTTTTTACTGGTATGGATCATGAGGATCCTTATACACATCTGACAAAGTTCTATGAGATTGTGGGAGCAACTGGTGCGACCGAAGCTGAAGAGGAATCTCTATTTAAGAGACTATTCCCGCATTCCCTCATTGGGAAGGCTAAGGAATGGTGTCTTGACCAATCGATGGCAATAATGACGGATTGGAATTTACTTGAAGAAAAATTTTTGGAACGATTTTTTCCACATAATCGTTTCATGGAGGCAAAGACCGCAATAGCAGTTTTCACCCAAGGTGCAAACGAATCTCTCAACGAAGCGTGGGAGAGATTCAAATCTATGTTGAGAAAATGTAAGGGGCATGGTTTTGATGAATTGTCTCAAATTCATATGTTTCGGAATGGACTCCAGTTAGTGCAGAAAACATTGTAGGATGCCACCGCGGGTGGATCTTTGATGAGCAAGAGTGCCGAAGAAGCCATTGCCATAATTAACAAGATGGCTTTAAATGACCATCAGGGAAGCCATAATCGTGGCCCTTCTCAAAGGACTCTGGGAGTTTTGGAATTGGGAACCAATGATGCTATACTTGCTCAAAACAAGTTATTATCCCAACAAGTCGAGTTGTTAACAAAACAAATGTCTAAACTTCCTCAACAACTCAAGGAGATTCATGACTCCTCAAGCAAAAATGTGCAAGTCTTAGTATGTGAACCTTGTAGAGGAGATCATCTTACCGGATATTGTCCTCCGATTGTGGAGGAGGTTAATTATGCCGGAAACCAAAACCAAGGATACCAACCCCGACCTCCTTATCAACAAGGCAACCAAGGTTACCAACAAAGAGGTAATCAAGGTTATCAACAACCATGGAGACCGCAAGAAGCCGGACCGTCAAACCGTCAACAATACCAAAATTACACTCAACCTCTGCAAGCTCCCATTGGAAATACAAAGATGGAAGACACTCTCACGCAATTTATGCAAATGTCAATGTCAAATCAGAAGAATACCGATGCGGCCATAAGGAATCTTGAAACTCAAGTTGGACAATTATCAAAACAATTAGCCGACCAACAAAAAGGAAACTTTACGGCGAATACTCTACCAAATCCTAAAGAGCATTGTAAGGCTATTCTAACAAGAAGTGGAAGAGAAATTGACATGGGTGTAGGTGAAGTTGTAGTGGAGGAGGAGGTTGTAGTTAAAAAAGAAAAAGATAGTGATGAGATTGAAGTAGAAAAAAATGTTGAGGGTGATTTAGTTGAAAATGAAATGAGAAAAAGTGAGGAAGAAGAAAAAAGAAAGAGAGAAGAAAAATTGAAAAAAACTAGGAAGGGGAAGGAACCGTTGAATAATATTGCGATCCAACATTTACCGTATCCTCACGCTCCTTCAAAGAAAGATAGTGCGAGGCACTATGCTCGGTTTATGGATATTTTCAAACAATTGCAAATAAACATTCCATTTTCCGAAGCTTTGGAGCAAATGCCGAAATATGTGAAATTTATGAAGGATATTCTCACAAAAAAAAGAGGTATACGGATCAAGAGACTATCATGGTGGATGCTAGTTGTAGCGCTATCATTCAACGTACTCTCCCGAGGAAAGAACGTGATCTGGGACGAGTCACCTTGCCGATTACTATAGGTAATGTCTATGTGGGCAACGGGTTGATTGATTTAGCCTCTAGTATCAGTTTGATACCTTTGTCGGTTGTGAAACGGTTGGGACACATGGAATTGAGATCCACTCCAATGACATTGCAACTCGCCGATAAATCCACTACACATCCTCATGGTGTAGCGGAAGATGTATTGGTTAAAGTGGACAAATTCTTATTTCCTATTGATTTTGTGGTGATTGAAATGAAGGAAGATGAAGACGCTCCATTGATTCTTGGAAGACCGTTTATGAAAACTGCTAGAATGGCAATTGATATGGACGACGGTCTTATGAAGGTTAGAGTCCAAGATGAGGAGGTTTGTTTCAATCTATTAGAGGCCATGAAACACAAGAATGACAAAAGTGACTGTTTTAGAATACACGCAATGGAAGAAGCGATAACGGATGTCACAAAGAAAGTTCATGTAGTGTCCCCTTTGCAAAGAGCTCTTGATGATTCCTTTGAAGTATTCTCCGATGAAGAAGAAAGAGCACTTGAAGAGTGTTTAAAGGAACTTGAATCTTAGAGGAGTTGCAACCATGGGAGAGTGAAGGGGGAGTGTTAAGAAAAGAGGTGAGTGATGCGAAATATCAACTTGAATTGAAGGTGTTGCCTTCCAATTTGAAATATGCTTTCCTTGATGATGGTTGTAACAAATCGGTTATCATTAGCAACATTTTATCTGACAATGAGGAAAACCGGTTAATTCAAGTTTTGAAGAAAAATCAAGAAGCAATGGGATGGACTCGTTCTGATCTTAAAGGCATAAGTCCCTCTTATTGCATGCATCGCATATTCATGGAAGAGGATTTCAAACCGGTCGCTCAACCGCAACGCCGTTTGAATCGAACGATGAAAGAAGTAGTGAGAAAAGAGGTTGTCAAGCTCTTGGATGCCGGTATGATTTACCCGATTTCTGATAGTCCTTGGGTAAGTCCGCTCCACGTTGTGCCTAAAAAAGGAGGAATGACCGTGATTCGAAATGAAAAAAATGAGTTTATTCCGATAAAAATGGCGACGAGTTGGAGGAAGTGTATAGATTATAGGAGACTAAACACCGCTACAAGGAAAAACCATTTTCCACTTCCGTTTATAGACCAAATGTTAGAGAGATTGTCGGGCCAATAATTCTATTGCTTTTTGGATGGTTATTCCGGGTATAACCAAATTTCGGTGGACCCGGATGACCATGAGAAGACGGCATTCACTTCTCCTTTTGGGATTTTTGCCTACCGAAAGATGCCGTTTGGTTTATGCAACGCACCGGCAACGTTTCAACGTTGTGTTCAAGCAATTTTCTCCGATCTTATTGAAAAGACGATGGAGGTTTTCATGGACGACTTCTCCATTTTCGGAGCGTCTTTTGATCTTTGTTTGAGAAATTTGGAGGCTGTAACACCCCCAATATATACCCCCAATTAAATAAAGCGATAACAAATAATCAAAGTGTAATGAAAAAATTCACGGCATAGACGGAGGCGTCACATCAATTGAGACAAACACAATAAACCTGCTCATTTAGATATGCAACAATCAGGTAGCACATACAGAGGAACTTAGTTCCTAACACCCACAATTCAGATACAGAATAAAAGCGAAAAATATGCAACTGAAATCTCATATATATATATAACATAAAAGTTTGTCTGTTATATACAGAATCATACATGTACATCCAAAAAGAACATATACATATACACATAAACATAAACGGTCTCCCCGACTACCCGATGCTACATATCAGAGCCGACCGACAAAAGAATAAAGACCTAAGCTTCACAAAAAGACCTCCAGCATCTAATCTGCAATGCCTCATAGAGCATTTAAAACAGCAGAAGAGTGAGAAACACAATCATAATATAATTGCATACAATTATATAATACCACAACAATACACATATAAAACATTCTCACCACAATCTACGCCATAATTCAAATACAAAACAACACTTTTGATATCTCATATATCCACCATAAAGACATATCAATCATGCTCAACGCATTTATCACCAACATATACATATATATATCACTCATCAATTCCATTCACAATTCAACACAAAATCAATCCATTTATGAGTTATACAAATGCACAGAGACCGACACAACGACTTTATGCAATGTAATGCGGTACCGTTCCATCCATCATTCTCATCATTAGTTCACTCAAGAACTATTGGAATCATCGCTTGTTACTTAGTGTAACTCCCCGTCGGGCAAACGATGTTCCCTGTCGCTCACACCTCTTTGTATAAGGCACACGACGTTTATGGATCGCTCACACCTCTTTGTATAAGGCACACGACCCGATCGCTCACACCTCTTTGTATAAGGTACACGATCGTCCATAATCATCGCTCACACCTCTTTGTATAAGGCACACGATGTTATAGCGGATCCCCTCGGGAATCGTTTCGTCGCTCACACCCACTAGGGCACACGACATCACAAGAATGCATATCATGATGCTTGGCATACAATGACTCATGACATTCAAATGCACACTTATACACATCCATAATCATGCATATACAATCAAACACAACATAATGCATTTCCTTGCCCTTAGGCTACCAACCATCATCACAACATTTCATCACATGCATTTACATCATATAACAACACACAAGTCATATGATATATATCAAAAGCATATTGCATGATAACACATCAAATACACACCATTAAAACGGTAAAAGTCGACAAAACGACACATTTCCAAATTCCCGACATAATTAAATCGGTCAACAATCTCAAAACTATTATAATAAGAAAGAACGTCCCAATAGCTTTCCAACGATACTAAGAATGTTCAAAACGGATAATCAGAACACAAGTTATGGAGTTAAAAAGAAATGGAATTGCGAAAAGACAAAATTCTGCGCTCTCACGGGCCATACACGTATTGCCTTGTGCCATACGCGTACTGCCCAGCTCGCTTGCCCATTCCATACGTGTATTGCCCAACTTGATACGCGTATGAGCAGAGACCAATTTCTCTTCTAAATTCCCACTAAAACCCTAATACGTGTAATGCCTCACTTGTTACGCGTATTGCCTTGCCAAATACGTGTACCATTACGCATTTGAGTAGATGGCCGAGAAAAATGGATTTCCATACGCGTATTGCCCTCAATTCCCCTTGCCATACGCGTATTGCCCAAACCAATACGCGTATTGCCCTGCGTGTTACGCATATGGGTAGAGAAAACCCAGAATTTTTCTGCTACGGGTTCACCCAAAATCAACCCCAAATCTCACCTATTCACCAGAAAATTACCAATAGAGTGCACAACAACATCTATCTAATATGTATCAGCAACTAGGATCATTAAAACATGATTTCAGACACAATTTGAATCAATTTCCAACAATCTCAACATATTATAGTTTTGGTTCTATACTCAATTTCCACCCTACAACAAACAAATACATACATACATAATCATACACAAGTACAGAATAATCGAGTTTTGCACCCTTACCCGATTAATCGTGTTTTCAATAGTCGGTTGATTAGATTTCTTCCTTTCTAAGTTTTCCCTCTTTTCTTCTTTTCTTTCTCTTTTCCTTCTTCTCTTTTTCCTTCCTTTCTATTTTCTCTCTTTTTTTTCTCTTTAAGTTCTAACTTAAGAAAATAAGTAAAATAAACAAATTACCCCTACACTCAAATATCTCGCAAACGCTCCCAAAACGCGATAAAACATAACAACAATGAAGAATAACATATTATCAAATAAAAGTAAAAAATAAAATAAAATAATAATAAAAATAATTAAATCGACTCGATTAAATAAATCTAACAAAACTGGGGCGTTACAGAGGTCGTTCTTGAACGGTGTGTTGAGACAAATTTTGTATTGAACTGGGAGAAGTGCAATTTTATGGTTACGGAGGGGATAGTGCTTGGCCACAAAGTCTCCTCCAAAGGTCTTGAGGTTGATCAAGCAAAAATTGAAGTGATTGAAAAGTTGCCTCCTCCAACTAATGTCAAAGGCATCCGAAGTTTTCTCGGACATGCGGGATTCTATCGGAGGTTCATCAAGGATTTCGCGAAGATTGCAAAGCCTTTGAGCAACTTGCTCAACAAAGATAAGCCCTTTGATTTTGATGAATCTTGCATGTTTGCTTTTAATGTTTTAAAGAAAAGTTTGACTACCTCACCCACAATTGTCGCACCTAATTGGAAAATGGATTTTGAACTCATGTGTGATGCGAGCGATTATGCGGTGGGTGCAGTTTTAGGTCAACGGAAAACAAATTGTTTTCATGCTATACACTATGCGAGCAAAGTCTTAAATGAAGCTCAAATAAACTATGCAACAACTGAAAAAGAGTTGCTTGCGATAGTGTATGCATTGGAAAAATTTCGTTCCTATTTGATTGGTTCGCGAGTTGTCGTTTACACGGATCATACGGCGATTAAATATTTGCTCACCAAGCCCGATTCTAAACAAAGGCTAATTCGTTGGATCCTCTTGTTGTAAGAATTTGATTTGGAAATTCGTGACAAGAAAGGATCTGCGAATTTGGTGGCGGATCACTTATCTCGCCTTGTAAATGTAGACGTGACCAAAAAGGAATTTGAGGTCAAAGAGGAATTTCCGGATGAAAAATTATATATGGTGCAAGTTAGACCATGGTTCGCCGACATGGCTAATCACAAAGCTGCCGGATTAATACCTGATGGTCTAACTCACCATCAAAAAAAGAAATTTTTGTCGGACGCCAAGTCTTTTGTTTGGGATGAACCATATTTGTTTAAGCTTGGTGTCGACAACCTTTTGCGAAGATGTGTGTCAATTAATGAAGCCACGAGCATACTTTGGCATTGTCACAACTCTCCGTATGGAGGACATTTTAACGGGTTAAGAACGGCAACAAGAGTCCTTCAATCGGGCTTTTATTGGCCTTCTTTATTCAAAGATGCGCATGCGCATGCCCAAAGTTATGACAAGTGTCAAAGAAGTGGTGGAATTTCAAAGCGGCATGAAATTCCTTTACAAAACATGTTGGAAATTGAAGTATTTGATTGTTGGGGAATTGACTTTATTGGACCTTTCCATCTTCATTTACCAACGAGTATATTTTGGTCACAGTTGATTACGTTTCCAAATGGGTAGAGGCAATAACATGTGCTAAGGCCGATGGAAAAATTGTGATAAAATTTTTGAAAAGAAACATTTTTGCTCGATTTGGTACTCTGCGAGTGTTGATAAGTGATGGAGGATCACACTTTTGCAACACTCAGCTTGAAAAAGCCTTGGAGCAATATGGTGTTAAGCACAAAGTTGCAACACCATATCATCCTCAGGCCAATGGGCAAGCGGAGGTATCAAACCGAAAAATTAAAAGAATTTTGGAAAAAACGGTGTCATCCTCAAGGAAGGATTGGTCGAATAAGCTAGACGATGCTTTGTGGGCTTATCGGATAACTTTTAAAGCTCCAATTGGTCTCACTCCTTTTAAAATGGTCTACGGTAAGAATTGTCATTTACCGGTCGAGTTGGAGCATAAGGCATTTTGGGCCTTGAAATTTCTGAATTTTGAGCCAACTTTGAGCGGTGATAGAAGAAAAATGCAATTGCATGAATCAGATGAATTGCGTCTCCAAGCGTATGATTCCAATAAGCTTTACAAAGATCGAGTCAAAACTTACTATGACAAGAAAATAATTACCAAACAGTTTGAAGTAGGGCAGCTGGTCCTACTTTTCAATTCTCGATTAAAATTATTCCCAGGTAAATTAAAATCTAAGTGGTCTGGTCCATTTCGGATTCGGGAGATTAACTCATATGGGGTAATAGTCATTGAAGACGCAAAGACAAATGAGAGTTGGACAGTTAATGGTCAGAGGTTGAAAATTTATCTTGGAGATGATTTCGAGCGGAATCCCGCCGTTGTTCCTTTTTGTGATCCCTGAGGTTGCATTGGACCGTCGAGCTTAGCCGATGTTAAACAAGCGCTTGTTGGGAGGCACCCCAATATTGTAAGTATTTACTGCTTTGTTTACTGTTTTTAAGTATTTGTTGAAGTTTTGAAGTGTTGAGAAAAGTGGTAAAGTGCAGAAAAATTTGAAAAAAATTCTGTCATGTTCGCTGTCGTTCGCCTAGCGAGCCTGGGGCGAGCATTCGCTGGCTCCTTCGCTTAGCGAACCCAGCGAGACAGGTCATGTTGTTTTTCCATATCAGTTAAAAAAGAGTGTAAATTTTGGGTGGGCCAGACATTTGGGCCCATGCCCCAACTCGGTTCTAAGAATTATGAGTAGGAAACCCTGGTTTCCTCACACACTCTTTGCCTCTCAAAAATTTTTCAAGCTTTCTCTCCTCTCAAGAACTCTTTGCACAAATTGTCTCTACAATTTTTTTTTCAGGTTTGAACATCCTTTTCATTTTTATTTCTGTTTGACAGTAGGTTAGGGAATGGATTGGATTTTTGATGTAAATCACTTAGGTTTTCAAAGTTCATGTACCTCTGTTCATATTGTTTATGTGCTGCATGTTGTAAATTAATCAAGCATTATGAATAGGGTTCTGTTTTAAAAGTGAGTTTCCTGTTGGACTAATTGTTTGAGATTGTTTTTCTGCATTTTCGTGGGTTGCTGTCGTGTTTGCTTCGTGAGCCTGGGCGAGCATTCGCCAGCATTCGCTTAGCGAACCTGGGGGGAATGTTCGCCAGCCTTCGCCTAGCGACCCCTGGAGCGAACAAAACTGAATTTAATTATTTTTTTATGAAGTTTGAGTCTCTTGCCATGTTGGCTCTTTTCACTAATGTGTTGGTTTGCTGCTTGTTGTGTTTTATGGGTTGTTTTGTGCAGATGGCACCTAAGATGGCAACTAATCCTACAAAGAAGAGAAAAGCCACAACTTCGTGGCAAGTACCAATTCGGTTCGATGACGCTAGATTCAGAGGAGCCAAGCAGGCTGCACGTTACAAGACCTTGGAAAGGAGACATATTTTGGCAGAGAAGAGGTTTAATCTAAGCGACCGTGGAAGTTATAGATCGATGGATGCACTTTTGGCAGCAAAGAAGTGGGATCGCTTAATGACACCTTTTGATGGTTATAACGCGGAGATTGTCCATGAATTTTATGCAAATGCGCTTCCCAAATATGGGGAGCTGTTTAGTTGGACGTCTCTAGTGAGGGGGATTGTGGTGAGGTTTGATAGGAGGACTATAAACACGGTTCTTGGTGATCTGTTGCCATTGGTAGGTACTCAGTTGGATGCTTATCATAGAGATCTTCATCTTCATCGTGACATTCCGAAGATGACCAGTGATATGCTTATTCTGGGTAAAGATGTGGAATTCAACCCATCCGGGGTTGCAATTAGATACCGAAGAGTAGATATGCAACCCTTGGCCCAACTCATTTTACTTTTTGTGCTTACAAACATCAAACCAAGGTCACATCATAACACCACCCCTATATAGTTGGCCCACCTTGTTCATAGCATTCTTACGAATGTAGAGATTGACGTGGATTGCATTATTACTGATGAGATCAAGGCCATTGTTCTGAGTGGTCTTGGAGATACTGTCATACCCCAAATTTTGACCACTAAGATTTCCCATCATTGTGCAAGTCATCATCACAATATGGATGAACCATCATGCCCCATCAAATGCCTCAAGGGTTGTTGAGCATTCACTACAATCAAAATTAGGGTTTCAAGCCCTCTCTGAGTGCTTAGACAAAGGATCAATCAAGGAATGACATGATCTTCAACTTGTCTAACCTCTCAAAGATCCACAATGGATCAAGAGGACTCCCACTTCAAGGATTAAGCACAAGGTTGCTCCCTTTTAGGTGGATCAAGCCTCAAGATCGCCAATATCACCAAATTAGGGTTTTGGTCGACAAGGGCCTCCAGATGGAAATTATCCTCTGGGCATGAGCCAATGCTTCAAAACATAACCTAATATACTCCATGCAACCTCATGGACCCAATCATCAAGTCAATTTTGCCTCAAGGGATGCATACATAAAAAATCAGGAATTAGGGTTTCTTGACCCAATTCACCCCTAAGTTGACTTTTAGGGCAAATCATGAGCCAAGACCTCAAAGGAGGATTTGAGGGTCTCTAATAAACTATATTGATCCATTTGGAACAATGGATCAATCCAAGAAGCTTGAGGAACAAGTCTCAATTTCATCTGCACCACAGTTAGGGTTTTAAGGAAAAAGTCAATTGTAACTTTGACTTTTGACCAAGACATGCTCCCAAGCCCTATGACATGCATCAATATATCCCATTACACCCATGTAACATGTCCATCAAGTTTGATTTAGGTCAAAGACATGATTTCCTGAAGAATTGCACAGTTTGGAATTCATCTGATAAAAAGTCAACTGTGCACATAAGTCAACTTTGATTTTTTGAGATTTTTCACAAAAATGGATTTTTAACCCTAAAATGATGTTAATGTATGATTTGAATCATCATTCATCAAGAAAAATCAAGAAAAGTTGGATAACTTGTAAAAGGGGTAACCATAAAAACTTAGAAAATTTTCTAAGTTAAAAATAAAGTGGCTAGGGTACCAATTTTGGAGGGTCATAACTCCTAAACCACAAAGTCATTTTCTCCCATCCAAGGCTTGATTTGTAGATCTCATTGCCCTCTACAAAAACTTCAACTAGACCCAACTCTAATTCATTGTGGATTTTGAGCTATGAGTGAGCCAAAATGGTTGAAAACATGAAAGTACCACTTTTCCAACACTTAGAAAAATTCTGTCCAAGACAGATTTTGTTGGAAACACCAAAACTTGTGGGGTTTTTTCACACAGTTACAAGCTGAATCAGTTCCAAAGATAAACATCAATGTTGTTGCAAATGTTGCAAAGAATCCAAGCAACTCAATAGCATGAAACCAATCCACTTGTGCCAAGAATCATGGCTGCCACAACACACCATGTCAAGGCTGCCATGAAAAATCAGTTTGGGAGTTTTGTGCCATCCACGATTTCTGAGTAAAAAGGAGTGATCACTATGCCACATGCCTTCAATCTGATAATGAACCAACTGATCCAACTGATAAGGCTGAGTAAAAAAGCCAAGGAATCTTCGAACTTGAAATTCATCCACTTTGGCACATTTTTGCCTTGAATTCAAAGGGCATTAATGTGGAATAGTGCATTTTCAACAAAGTCACTCTACTCAGTCAAGTTCTCTGATTAAACAACAATAAAAACATCTGAAGAATGTGATTTTGGTCAAGGCATAGCCCTGCTCTTGGGAATGGCTAGTTTGCCTTGCTTGAGAAGAAATCCTCCAAGCCAATCCATGCAAATGTGATCTGATCCAGCAGCCATTCACTATTCCTCCAAGACAAAAGTTGATCACCTATAAATAGAGGTTCCAATGGATCATTCAACTCACACCAAAGCCAGTTACAGCACTGCTTTCTCTCATTCTTCCTTAAACCTCAAGTTTCTTGGTTTTTGAGTAACCACTATCGGGTTTTGAGTTGCAGCCTTAGGCAATCAACTCCAATTGCTCAAACATATCACATATGATGTATTTGAGGTGGCCAAACACTTAAACACTGACTGTAACACCTCAGACTCAAAATCACCCTTCAACCAAGCCATTATGTCTCAATTATGCAGGTGGAGGTCTCCAGCTTGATCCAAAGAGTTTCAAAGTGTTCCAAAGCTTGCAACACACTCCATAACATCCATTGAAGCTGTAGGGATCATTAATTCACAATTGGAACAAGGTTTGTGCAGAGTTCCATTTCAGCTTGCATCAAGGTAAGCCTCAAAACTCCAACTCCATGATCCATGCATATTTCCTCGCATGATATTTTTGCCAATTGCTTGCCATCGTATGTTGGTTGTTTTCCCTCAGAAAATTTGATCATAGGACTCATAATCATGTCTGCACGATTGCTTTTGCAAAATTAGGGTTCATACGGCCACAATGATATAATTTGTTATGCACTGAAAATAAATAAAATTGGGTATTGCCATCTTCTTCCTTGTGAAAAAACGCATAAGTTTGATGTTTGAATAATGTCCAATGGTTAAGAATTGAGAGAGATAGGGTGCCTCATGCACGAGCTAGAAGAAGAAGATGACCATGGCGCCATTTTCAGAAAATCCAACAAGTTTGCCTTATGTTTTTCATATGCCATGTATATTATGAATTGGCATTGCGCCCCAGTGGTTGGTCAGCTGGTTTGTGTGTATTGAGTGAGTGGAGGGTCTGGGGTTCGAATCCCCCTCGCCCCAGACCTCTTTTTTATCACTTTTTCCTATTTTTTTTCTATTTTCCATATTATTTTGTTAATGATTTGGAAAATTAATTTCTCACTCAATTTTAATCAATTTTAATTGGTTCTTTTTTTAATAATTCACAAAAATGTTAAAATATTTTATTTTCCAAAAAAAATCCCAAAAATATTATTTATTTCATATAATTGATATTTTTGTAAAGAATTAATGTTTTAATTGTTGTTTTGACATTTAAAACATTTTCCCCTCTTGATTTGGTAAATTTTAATGACTTCTAATCATTTTGTAGGGCAAAACATGATTTTTGAGGCATTAATCCAAGATCATAATTTGTTTCCCACATGTTAAACAATTTTTTATCATTTTAATTGAATTTTTATTCAATTAAAATACACTTTGGAAATAAATTAGGGTTTTTGATTAATTCAACCCTCACAAATCATTTTTCAAAACTCTTGGGCCTCTAATAGAGTGTAAGACCCAATCCTTTGTAAATACAAAACTCTTTTGGGCCTCACTTATTGTATAAGTCCCGTTGTATTTCAAAAATTCGGCGCGATCGTCGCTCGTTAAAAAATTTTAACCATTGGGCCTCCCCTCGTGTTGTAAGCCCCATTTCTTTTCTTTAACACTTTTTTGGCCTCCCCTCGTGTTGTAAGCCCCATTTCTTTTCTTTAAAACTTTTTGGGCCTCTTGAGAGAGTGTAAGACCCATCCTCGTGTACAGAAAACCTTTTTGGGCCTCAGTCACTTGTATAAGTCCCTCTGTACAAATTTAAACAGTGCGCTCACTGATAAAACCCTGGGCCTCTCCTTGAGCTGTAAGCCCCAAAATCTTTCTTTTTCAAAGCACTTTCTCTTTTGATTTTGAAATATACTGTTGTTTTCAATCTTTCTTTGTTAAACAACTAACCAAACAGCATGGAAGCTCTACAACCGAGTAAGTGTTTATACGCTTTCATTTACCGCTTTCATATACATATAACTGTATTGTGGGGCTGTTTCGCTATAAGTCTTCTTTCATAAACTCATATCAACTGTGTAATAATAGTATAGATATTTAGAGTTTCCCCGGCAACTACGTCTAGCATTAAGCTTGTTGATCACTCTTAAATAGTCAAAACTAGATCCACATAGGATTACCAGACACAGTCTTCCCTCCTCTTGGGGTTAAACAATATGGAGATATGAAAGGCAGCATTCTCTGTGAACCCTTTCATAGACTGTCACTCGTAGAAGTTGTCAAAGAAACTCTACTCCCCAGAGAAGATCTCTTCTCCGTGAATTGCATCTCTTGAGTTTCTTCCAAATTCTCGGACTTTCCTGGCTTGATCTATTCCTCGTGAATAGTCTGTCTTGAATTTCTCAGGGTTTGGGGACCCACGGGCTTCTTAAAAGCACTTGTCAAGAAACTATATTCCCCAGAGATGATCTTTTCTCCGTGAATGGCATCTCTTGAGTTTCTTCCAAATTCTCGGACTTTCCTGACTTAATGTATTCCTTGTGAATAGCTTGCCTTGAATTTCTCGGGGTTTGGGGACCCACAGGCTTCCTAAAAGCAACCCCGCCTCCTCTTGGGCTTAGTACAAGGACCCACCGGCTTCTTAGAAGTATTCACAGCCTCCTCTTAGGTTTCGTATAATGATCTCTTCCTCCGGGAATGATAGCCTTCTCTTGGGCTTCATACAAGGACCCGTCGGCTTCTTAAAAGCTTCCAGCCTCCTCTTGGGCTTCGTACAAATTGTCCCGACGACCTCCTAGAGGTATAGGAACAGAACTTAGTCATCGGCATAGAACAGTCCTTTCAAAGAGTCTACTACTGTTTCTCAGAGCATAGTACAAAAAATGAAACTCTAGACTTGGACAGTCTAATATCCTTGAATCTCAAAGACTTTCTCAAGCACCCTTCAAGAATAGGAAGGAAACCCGTAGAGTCGGACAGTCTCAATACCCTTCGGATTTCCCACTTCCTTAAAGAACAGGAATAACCCGGACCTTCGAATCAAATCCTTGAGTACAGTGTTGCTCATATAAGAACTAATTTTCTCTTTTAAAATCAGTATACTGGACCTGTCACTCAACTGAAACAGTTACAATAGCCTCCTCTTGGGCTTTGTACAATGATTCTCCCCAGCGGAGTCAAACAACGTTTAGCCTCTCTCTCGGGCTTTGTACGAGACACATAAGAGACTCCCTCGTCGAGTCAATCACCCCTTTCGCCTCCATCTCGGGCTTTATACGAGATACAAAAAGGTTCTTATTGAGCAAAACAAATTTTAGCCTCTCTCCCAGGCTTTGTACGAGATACAAAGACTCTCTTGTTGAGTCAAACTTTTAGCCTCCATCTCGGGCTTCATACGAGATACGAAAAAACTCTCTTGTTGAGTCAAATAGCCTTCATCTCGGGCTTTATACGAGATACCAAAAGACTCCATCGTCGAGTCAAAACCTTTTGGCCTCTCTCTCGGGCTTCGTACGAGACACATAAAAACTCCCTCTTTTTGGGCCAATAGCCTCCTCTTAGGCTTTATATAAGAAAACCACTGGTTGATCCAATCAACCTTTTAGCATCAAAGTTGTTCCTCGTTCATAGTACACAAACATCAACAACTCCTTCCCCTTCATCTAATCGCTGTAAGCGGCAAGCCTCTGGACCATCTACATCCATGCCACTGTCCCTCTTTTAGTATGAGAAATTCCTAAGGAAAGATGGCATTGCTCTACACTGAGTTAAAGTCTTCTCCTTCAGGTTAAAACCCCCTATAAAGGAAATTATGGCATTGCTAGGATCCGTGTATCCCGGTTAAAGTAATCCTCCTTTATAGTCAGTCACCCAACAGTTGTGACAGACAAACCTCTTTAGAGATGACAAATTCTCTCTAAAGACAACACCTTTTAGCTTCATATCTTGGGCTTTGAACAAGATACAAATATACTTTTCAGCTTCACATCTTGGGCTTTGAACAAGATACAAACCACCTTTAGCTTCATGTCTTGGGCTTTGAACAAGACACCAAAACAACCATTTCCTCCCATAGAATAGGAGGAACTACGAACGCTCTGATTTCCCTATTTCGGTAAACGGGAATACGTAGGCATAAGATCGAAAGACAAGATCTTAGCGAGCACACTAAACAAAAACCCTAAATCCCATATACCCTAATCTGAAGCAGTATCCTAACAAAATCCCAGAGAAAGAAATCAGTATTGGCGAAAATACAAATAACCAATACGAAGGCCCCACGACCACATAGCATCCGTAACCTAACAGACCGCTGTTTAAACTCAGTATACAAGCAGGGTTAATTGGAGACATCTATTTCCCTTCCTTATTCAGCTTTAATAGGATAAAAAATGAATCAACCTGTAGTTAAAACTCAACCGCACTGAGGGCGACCAGCGCTTAAGAACCGCGTCCAAAATCGCTCGCTACAGAAAAATGGCGCCCACCGTGGGGCTTTTCTCTAAACCTTTTTTCTCTTCACTTATGTGAAAACCACAGATTGGGGCTTCCGCCGGGGAACCCATTTTCTGTCAGGAACTTAGGATTCATAGCTTTAAAGGTCTAGGATGTTTAGGACAAATATATATACTGCTTTTCCTAATTGTTATACGTGTTTATTTTTCTGCTAATGGGAATGCGTGTGATGCCGCATGTGGAAAGATTGAGTATACACTTAAGATAAGTGATGGCGACGAGGTCGACCATCAACCTCAGTCGAGGTTGACCAATGCAACCCATTCTCTCACCTAGACAATGGGCCGGTTGTGATGTCTGAGAAGCTGAGGAGCCAAACCCTTTTGTAGTGCGGAAACTATCGAAAATAGTTGTTACGCGATACTACCCTCATTTGAGGCTGGTGATCTATTCTCGGTGAATGGCACTTACTCTAAGATTGCTCTACAACTCGCTAGCGATCCACTTGTTGTTTTGCTTTCCTGGGAGGAGCTGATGATAATGAGTACAGGTACAAAAATCACCCTAGTATAAACCTTTGGGGATGGGTAGAGCCTTGACTTCATGACAACGACCCTTTGACCCCATGTTTTTTCTATGTTTTGTGTGCTGCATTCATGCATTCATTTAAAAAACATTAAAACATTCAAAAAATTTCTCTTCTAGTCTCTCTGTTTTTCAAATTAAACTAAGACTGTGATTGCAAATATCAGAGAAAAGGATTGCGCTAATGGATTTCGGTAGAAGGAGAACTCATAGGTATACCTTCAAGGTTCGAAAGCTAGAGGATTTGAGAAGGTTAGCGAGAATGATCACAAACCCTGAGGCTTTCAGAGCCAAACACGGAGGTCTGCTACCACTGTTAAGAGTCCATGTGATTGAGGGAATCATGGATGCGCTCATTCAGTTTTATGATCCGGTTTATCACTGTTTCACATTCCCAGATTACCAGCTCGCACCAACGCTGAAGGAGTATTCTCATCTGATTGATCTACACATCACAGATCGAGCTCCATTTTCTGGACTGGAAGAAATTCCAAAGAATCCGACCATTGCAAGAGCAATTCATTTGGACGAGTCTGAGGTCAGGACTCACATAACTACTAAGGGTGGCATCCAAGGTTTGCCAGCCCAGTTCTTAACAAAGAAAGCCATGTACTTTGCTAGTATAGGAAACGTGACTGCTTTTGAAAGCATCTTTGTCTTGCTTACCTACGGGTTATTTTTGTTTCCTAACATCAATAACTTCGTCGACATTAACTCCATTAGGTTTTTCTCATTGGAAACCCTGTGCCGACTTTACTCGCAGATGCGTATCATTCTGTACACTTGGGAAATTTGTACAGCGGAGGGGATATCACATGATGTGTACCTTTGCTTTACAAATGGTTTATCTCCCATTTGCCTAAGTCTGCTGCTTTTTGGGATTGCAAGAGTGCCTTACGCTGGTCGCAGAAGATCATGTCTCTTACCAACTCTGATATAGATTGGTGTAATAGGATTTATAAGGGAATCAGAGTCATTGATCATTGTGGAAACTTCCCCAACGTACCCCTCATAGGAACTAAAAGGGGAATCAAATACCATCCAGTTCTCATTCATCGTCAATTTGGATACCCGATGAGACACGTCCCGCGGAGTGTTCATCTGGAAGGTCTTTTCTTCAAAGAAGGAGAAAATGATAGAGCACTAAAGATGGAAATAGTGCACGCTTGAAAGCATGTTCATAAGAAAGGACGAGAGTCTCTGGGAAGACCTGACTGTGTCTCGGTGGAGCCTTATCTCCATTGGGTACAAACTAGAGCTCTCAAGCTAAAGATGCCTTATCCTCGTTATGGAATTCTTCCGCCGAGGGAATCTGTCATGTACTTCATGACGGAGACTGAAAAGCTTCAGGTTACTCTCAACAAAGTTCAAAAGGAGAGAAGGTCTTGGAAGAACAAGTATCGCACCCTCAACGTAGAGTGCATCAAAATACAGCAACTACTAAAAGTGAAAGATGCTCTGATTGAAATTTTGGAGCGACATGCTGTAGAGAATCAAGATGACCAAAGGAATTTTCTCACTCCTTTCACCTGGAAAAGGAATGATAACCCGACAACGGCCCAAGAGCCCCTGTCAAAGAAAAGGAAAGTATCAGAATCAGCACCCGATTTCTCTTCAGAGAGGACTCGGGACCCATTAGCTTAGGTTTCTGTTTCTGTACCTTGTAATCTACTGTATTTCCATTTCTGTAATCCTTTGAATTTCAATAAAAAGGGGTTTCCCCACTGTTTGATATTTGCAATCTAATTGTCGAAGTTTATTTTGATTAAACCAAAAAAACAATTAATATAATCATTGCATTCATCATTCTCACATCGCGTATTCTTCTTACCTACGAATCTCACGTTTGTGTCTCGGTTCTAGAGTCAAACTGTCTCATCCGTATAATACTCGGGACAATCGTCAGAAAAAGATGGATGATCTTGAGGAAGAAAACAGAGAGTTAAAGGAAGAGATCGACGCTCTGAGAGAGGATATGAGAAAGCTTCGTAACGACATGCAAGCCATTGCAGAAGCTCAGCTACAAAGGACTGTGATCTCAGAGATCACCTCGACGCCCATAGTGGAGAAGTATGATCCTAGGTATCAAATACCGAAAGATCCTCCTTGGGGCATGCTTGTTAACTATATCCCGGAAGGATATGTTCCGCCGATCACTGAAGATCAGGGAATCACAACAGAAGCCGTTGGGCCTGAAGGTTACAAACTTCGGGAAAGCGAAGATGCCAGGGGCATACTGAAGACTCCTGAAGGTTACAAACTTCGGGAAACGCCAAGATTCGCTGCCGTAGTCACGGTACCACCCCCTGTGGTGCACACTGTCCCGGAAGGACAGATTCCACAGATACCTGCTGGTAAAAAGGAAACTATGTTTGACCAAATGGAGGAATTCCAGGAGCAGTTCCTAGAAATGCAGAAGGAGCTACAAGCCATTCGCGGTCAGGATTTATTTAGAAAGGACGCCGCAGACATCTGCTTGGTCCCCAATGTGAAAGTTCCGCACAAGTTTCAAGTTCCCGACTTTGAAAAATACAAGGGTAACTCTTGCCCTCAAAGCCATCTGGTGATGTACGCTCGGTGGATATCAGCTCAGACGGAGAATCAGGACCTACTGATTCACTACTTCCAGGATAGTTTGACCGGTGCCGCATTAAAATGGTACATGGGTTTAAACCGTGCCACGATCAGCACATTCCGAGATCTTGGCACTGCCTTCGTCCAACAATACAAATACAATTTGGATATGGCACCCGACAGAGATCAACTCAGATCGATGTCGCAAAAGGACAAGGAAACCTTTAAGGAGTACGCTCAGAGATGGCGTGAAATTGCCGCTCAAATTTGTCCACCTCTTGAGGAAAAAGAGATGACAAAGATCTTCTTAAAGACCTTAAGCTCATTTTACTATGACCGAATGGTTGCCAGTGCACCCAGTGATTTCACCGAAATGGTGGGCATGGGCGTACGTCTTGAGGAAGCCGTCCGAGAAGGACGTTTGGTAAAAGACACTGGATCGACGAGCGGTACTAAAAAATACGGTAGTGCTCTCCCTAAGAAAAAAGAGCAAGATATTGGGAATATCTCTCTAGGAAAGCAAAGGCGACGTTATCAGCCGGTAGCAGCTGTAACTCCTGCTATCAGCCCTGCGCCTATTCCTACGTATCAACCTCAGGTTGCGCAGAGCCAACCTGATCAGCAAAGGACACAACAGCCTCTTCAGTAGGCTCGTCCCCAATACAACAACAACCGTACAACACGACCACCAGGATTTGATCCTATACCTGTATCGTACGCAGAGCTGTTTCCATTACTGCTAGCCAAGGGGCACATTCAGACTAAGTCTCCTCTTACAGTACCGGAAAATCCACCTTTTTGGTTTAAGGTGGATCAAACTTGCCCTTATCACTAAGGAGGATCGGGGCATAACATAGAGAACTGTCTCAATTTCAAGTCTGATGTGTAAAAGCTTGTTAGGAGCGGGCTCTTATCTTTCAAGGATACAAATCCTAATGTTCTCACGAACCCGCTGCCTCGACATGAGAAAGTTGCAATCAATTTGATAGAAGGAGAGACTAACGATGTCTATCAAATTCACGATGTACTCTTGTTGAGGACCAATCTGGTCAAGGTGCATTGTAGACAGAGTGGATATGGCCATGTGCCACCTCATAATTATCACCAGTGTGATATCTGCTCTAAAGACAACCAGGGATGTTCTATGGTGCAATCAGCTCTACTGGAACAGATGGATCTCGGACGGATCCAAGAGCACCGAGTTCATGGAGTTAACATGGTCTACACGAACTCCAACATCATTCAGAACCACGATATCCGTGCAATGAATGTCAACTTGGTGGCAATGCACTCAAGGCAAAACCAGTATCATAATCTGCCGCGGCATGATTACAATTCTTGTCTGACTTGCTCGGGAAATAAACAGGGATGCTCTTTCATACATGAGGCCCTCCAGCGTCAGATGGATCTTGGATGGATCCAAGACTACCATGATAGAAATTCCTATCAGATCAACATGGTTCAGATCTTCGATATTCGCGTGATGAATACCAACCTGGTAGAGTTACATGCTGAACAGGTCCGACTTGGATTCCTAATATCACATGACTATCAAAGCTATAAAGCAGGTTGCGAAAACGATCGAGGTTGTACCCTTGTCCAAGAGGCAATTCAGCACTTGTTAAATCACTGGTGGATGCCAATCTATATGGATGAAGATACTCAGTAGATTAGTATCAATAACAGGAATCCCACTCGGCGTCAAAGTCAGGATGTCCGATCTGTGGAAGCTAACCTAGTGAGGTTACATTGTATTCAAAGTGGGCGTGGCCAGGTGCCACCACACAATTATGACCGTTATAGCATTTGTTCAGAAAGTAACCAAGGGTGTTACCTTGTGAGAGCAGCTCTTCAGGGTTTGGCGGATCGTGGAGAAATTTGCCAATATCCGGGTTCTGGACCCATCAACTGGTCGCGGGACTACCTTGCCGATCAAGTTGAGGATGTTGTCACGATCTCTGGTCATCACAGGACCAGGGATGTTTTTGCCATTATCCCTCTACTTGACGAATCTAGGGCTCCCAACCGGGAGCGGATCGAGATTGCTTACGATGGTCAGAAAAATCAGAGGACTCCCGTAGTCATCTATCTGCCGGGACCACTACCGTATGAATCAGCTAAGGTAATCCCTTACAAATACGGTGCAACAATAATTGAGAATGGAAAAGAAATTCCATTACCCTCCGTCGTGAATATTGCAGACGTCATTCGTGTAACACAGAGTGGTAGAATCTTCAACCAAGGGGTTGGGGAACATAACAAAGAAAAGGAACTTCAGACGGAAGCTCCTAATCTACCAGTCGGTCAATCCAGTAATCCCGACCTTTCGAAAAACGATGATGAGATGCTGAAGCTCATCCAAAGGAGTGAATATAACATTGTTGATCAGCTGTTACAGACTCCCTCAAAGATCTAAGTATTATCACTGTTACTCAGTTCAGAAGCCCACAGGGAGGCTCTACAGAATGTCTTGGAGCAAGCCTTTGTGGAACAGGATGTAACAATCAGACAGTTCGATAACATTGTCTCTAACATCACTTCTTGCAATAATTTGGGATTTAGTGATGAGGAATTACCCTAAGAGGGTCGCCGTCATAACATGGTGCTCAATATCATAGTTAACTGCCAGGACGATGCTTTAGCCAGCGTACTGGTAGACACAGGGTCAGCCCTGAATGTTATGCCAAAGTCCACTTTGATGCAATTATCATTCAAAGGCCCTCCGATGAGAATCAGCGAGGTCGTCGTCAAAGCATTCAACGGATCCAGAAAAACGGTTATCGGCGAAGTTGATCTTCCCATAACTATTGGTCCTCACACTTTCCAAGTCACTTTCCAGGTCATGGACATCCGGGCAACATACAATTGTTTATTAGGAAGACCTTGGATACATCAGGCTGGAGCGGTTACTTCAAGCCTCCACCAAAAGCTAAAGTTCGTTCAGAACGACCAACTTGTCACAATCTGTGGAGAACAGGCCTTTCTCGTGAGTAGTTTATCGTTATCTTCTTGTGTAGAACCTGAGGAGGTTATTCGAACTCAGTTCCAAGCACTATCGATGAGCAAGGACAATCAATCCCAAGGAGGAACCTCGATTTCCTCATACAAAGATGTTATTAAAGCGGTTGAGAGTACCGATACAACTGGATGGGGACAGCTTGTCATTCCTATTGACAATAAAACAAAGAAGGGTCTTGGTTTTTCTGCAACCTGTACCCAGACAGCTGCCAACGATGAAAGTCTTCATCCCCTTCAAAACTTCTTCCACAGTGGAGGTTTCCTTCACCCAGTGTCTCAAGCAGTACATGCTATCAATGAGGAAGATCCCTCTGACACAGATGAAAAATGGAAGTCCTATCTTAACGAGGACGGTTATATGTCTCAGGAAGAGGTGCCTATACCATTTTTCTATCTCGCACAGAGTCCGAGATTTATACCACGGTCAGATATCGAAATGATATACGGAGATTGTGATCCTGAAGGATGTCGTGCTCCGCCAAATTCATTAGAGGAAGACACTCTAATGAAAGATTATTTTGACTCTATTTACTATGGCCCAATGGATGGTTTGCCAATGTGGCAACCTTACCCAGGAAACTTGGGGCAAGAGAGTCAGCCGAACAATGAAAATCAGTTGACCGTCATTGAACAGAATACCTGTGTCCCCACCATGTCATGGGATCAACACTCAGGTCATTTAGAAACTACTCAACATGAAGATGAATTCGCAACGTTTGGAGGACTTGAATTCATCAACTATGCTTTTCCCGAGGTCAACGTCATCGAGAGGGATGACCCCTCCAGTTCCAAAGAAGTGTGGGACACCTTGGGATAACCGAGTGGAAAATTTGACTATACGGTCAAGTACACCGCTCCCGAAAGCTCTCGTATCAGGCTCGAAGATGTCCAGTCAACTGGATGGGGAGATATGCCTGAGAGTACAAATGCTATGCAAAATACAACTGAGGAATCCTCCTACGACAATTCTGCCTGAGAGACAGATTCTAATGATCCTGCTCCACCAAAAATCAACATCATTTCTGAAGACAAATCAAGGAAGGTGCCAGACTTTGTGATTCACCGAGGAGTTTATCGCTCCCAGGATTTTCATCCAGGTACAAACGCGAGAGTGGCGCAGAAAACAGAGTCGCCAGCCGTGTAAATTTATCCCAAGAGAGGGAAAGGGAACACCGCATAAACCTGAGGAAGAGGGAAAGGAATGGTCATCGCAACCATAACCTGGGTTCGGGAGTCGGTTACGCGAGGGGAAGGTGCTAGCACCCCACGCGTCCATCGTACTCGATGGGATCCACGCTTGTTGTTTATTCTAAGGGTGAGTTATACTATTATCTATGGCTATACTAAGACGGGAAAGGGGAAGACTAAGACAGACTCGGTAGGACGTCGACGTCCTAGACCTACGTACCCCCTTTGTGCAATGGGGAATTCAGAGTCAACGTAGTTCGGACCAAATTCTTTTTGTGTTTTTTATGAGCGACGTTAAGTTCGCGTCCGGTAGTTAGGGTCGATGCCTGTTTGCGACTCAGACGGAAAGTAACGTGCCCTTTTTGAAAATATCCTTTAGTTTGACAATCCCGAAGGACAAAAAGGTTTGAAGTTTGTTTGTATTTTTTAAGACAGAAGTGGCTTAAGTTAGTTCATAACTTGCATTGCACCAAAGTCTAGGGCACAGGGGCGAATACTTAACGCATCGTCCCAAGACAGGACGCTCGCTAAGCACTCTAGAAAGATGAGAGGAAGCCCCTCATTTCTCATTCCCCATGCTTAAGGCTCGTGCGCAATACACTTTATACTTATTAAGTGTTTTTTAGAAATTTCGAGATGAGAAGATAGAAGACACAAAGGAAACTCTAAAGGGGAACTAAGATTCCTAATGTTATCATGCATGGGTGACCTACGGTTAGTGAGGTTTGACGACAACCTAAACCTAAAGAAAAAAGATGAGAGAAGGAAAGAGTAAGGTGGACATGGATAACTATCCACACCCTTAAAGAACTTACCTCAGCCCCTGCATAAAAAGTTAGTACAAACAGACACAAGTAACATTAAGGCAAATGAAATTCAAACAATGACATGAAACAGTGATCAAGTGACCTATAACAGTCCAAACATGAATCAAGAAGTCAAAGAACAAACCCCCAAGCAATGGCACAAGTGCCTCTTTAAACAGATAACCAGACAAAATCAAGGATGTGCATACAAGAAAATCTCACACAAAGAGCAATTAAACAAGTAGTGAAACATCTTTTAAAATTGCCAAATTAATTCTCAACATTGCTCAACCAGAAACAAACAATATATCAAAAACTCCTGCAAAAATTCAAGATGTTAGTCACTCAAACAATTATGCAAAGCCAAGAGAGGATCATGGTTCAACATGCAAAAGGAAAGGACTAAAATGCAATATGAAATGATTTTAAAAATGATAGAAAAATATTTTAATGCACTTCAGTGTGTTGGTGAATGAATACAAAAGGAATGGGTTCAAAATGTTTTATGGATGCAGAGAAATAAAATAAACAAATTTAGGTATGCATGATATGGATAATTCAAAAAGAAAATGAATAAAATAAGTAATTTAGATGATAAAAATAAAATAAAATGATAAAATAAAATTTGTGAAAATTTTACAAAATTATAAAAATGATGCATGAATTTTCTTGGAATTTTTAAATGCATATAACTATTTTTAATAATTAAAAATGAAAATGTAATGATTTAAAGAATAAAAATGTGAAATAAGCATGGGGGTGCAATGAGTAAGTAATCCACGTTAAAAATGATAAATGGGCTAAAGGGAGGGGTGCAATTAGCGAGCCCAATCCAAAATCCCTCAGAAAAAATAAAACAAATAAAAATAAGGGAACACGTGGGCTCAGTCAACCCAGTTGACTCACCACCACCTTCAGATTGATCCAACGCGTCCTATTGAGTCAACCAAATCACAAAGTAATGATGATCAACGGTCATGATTAAGGAATACACCATAGTAATGATAAGCTCAAGTACACGCAAACCTTAAGAGCACCCTACACACACCATGTGCCAGGCACGTGTTTTCATTAATTTGTTGGCATCATGATAGCCAACGGATTCAACCAACGCACACGATTAAGTCATCAAAAGAAAAAGTAGTTATGATAAGAGGCAATGATCTGAGGGTTCACAATAATAAACCTGGAAGCGCGCACACACAATCCTTAAATTAAAATCAGAAAAAAATAAAGAAAATAAAACGTGGCAGCGTGAGAGCCACACGATCATCCCCATCAACGACTGAGGAGTCGTCTTCTCCATTGAAACCCTTGGCCGCCGAAACTTCCACCAGTCGCCGGAGCCCTAGCTCCGGCCACCACCCACAGCCACCTGCAATGAGAAAACCACCCAGAAAACGCAAAACCATACACCATTCCGTCCAGAATTTCGCGAGGATCACAAATATGCCATCAAAAATCACTAACAGTAAACACACTTTGAAAAACGCAAAGATCAAGGTTAGGGTTCCAAACTTTAAACACATGCTACAGCCAAACCACACGTCCAAATTCAAAAGTAAACACATCAGAATAACCAGTGGACATCACACATCAAAGTGCACGTTTAAAATTTAAGTTTTATGATCATCAAAAGAATGACTAACCTGAGATGGCACAACCCTTATCCTTGCTCTTTGCTTCAAGTGGTGGTTGGTTCGTGCTCTAGAGATTCCAAGAAAGAAGATTGTGGAAGAATTTCTTGAAAAGTCCTTGTAGATTGAGAGATATGAAAGATTCAAGTATTAGGGTTCAAGATTTCTTCTCCTCCAAATATCACGTGAATAAAACCCTAACCAGTGCATGAATGAGTTTAAATACCTAGGTTTAATCCATTGATCAGCATTTGGGCCTTGGTAATTCTTTGTTTAATGAGTTTTGGGCAATTTTGGAAAATCACATAATGTGAGATACACCTCCTTCCATGCATGGATATCCAAATATTTCATGATGGATCACTTATGTTTGAATTGCTAACCACACCTGAATTTGATTTTGGGCCTTGAAACATTTTGATTCATGAATTTTCAATGACTTGGCAATTTTGAATAATGGAGAATAAGTGATAAATACACCATGGATTCACTTGATTCAAAGGCCTAAAATGATCCTTGAGGAGTGCCCTTTGATGTTAGCATGTGACATGAAACAATGGAATTAATTATAGGTCACTATGCCAAAGTTTGTGAAAATGGAACCATGAGAAACCCTAAAAACCACTTTGCCTTCTTTTGATCATAAGTTGAGTTTCACAAATGATATGGAGACCCACTAGTACTTGTTGGAAAGAGGAGAAAAAGATATTCAACTTTCATGTTGGAGAAAAATTTATTTGAAGCTTCTTTGATGATGAAAGGTCAAGTTGAAGGTAGTGTAAGAACTTGCCCAAAAAGGAAACTTTCAAATTATAGGTCATTTCCAAATTTAGTAACTTTTGTACCAACCCTTGATTCTTGATAAATGGTGTGAAACTTGACTCTTGAAGTCCATATGAGGATGTGGGACCTTGAAAACCTTGAAGGGAGCCTCAAAATTCCACAGTTGACTTCCCCTCTCACTGTTGACTCTTACCTAATTCACCTGATTCCCAGTCCACTGGCCAATTGAACTTCTCATGAACCAAACTGATGGACAATCTTCCATTCCTAGATACTTAGGGACCCAAGGAATACCATGGAATCAAGTCTTGCCCAAAAAGTCAGAAATAAACTGACTTTATAGCGAACCCTAGTTTTGGTACCCTCAGTCTAGGAGGAAATAACACAGTCTCCAAATCCAAATTCCTCTGAATATGATGTGTATCCTCTCCAACAAAGATAAGATATGCCATTTGGTGATGATAAAAACCCAAGGAGCTTGCCCATTGGAGTAATAAATCCAAGAATCTCAAAACCCTAATTTCTGCACTGGTTAGGAGAGAGTAATCCACTTGAACTCTCTTGCTTGACCCTTTGAAGAATATCTTCTCCTCTTGAACATGCCTCAGGCACCTTGACCCCATGCTAAGAACCAATGATATGCACACATGATAATGCAAAAATGAAATGAAACATAAGCCAGTTAGTAATAAAGTAAGGAGGGCAAATTTTGGGGTGCTACAACTGCCCCTATTCAATCAACTTGGTCCTGAGGGTATGATAGCGCCGACTTTCAGACAATCGGGATACACGGAGATTGAATACCAAAGAACCCGAAAATTTGTAATCAACAAATGAGGGACGACTCCACTGGGGAGCAAGCGATAAATGTTGCACTGTCACAACACGTACGAGTTTTGAAAATCAATACAAACAATGTATTAAAATGTCTTGAAATAAACACTAAGGGGTGTTATCTATGCTGAGAATAAAAACTGGCGGGTGTCGAGGAATCAAAGATATCAAATACAGACGGGTACTGAGAAGATACACGGACGGGCGTAAAAAGGTTAAATACGTACGTGTATCGGAAAGGTACACGGACGAGTGTAGAAAGGTTAAATACGTACGGGTATCGGAAAGGTACAAGGACGGGTGTAAAAAGATTTCAATACGGACGGGTATCAAAAAGATACACGGACGAGTGTAAAGAGCTCAATACGGACGGGTATCGAAAAGGTATACAGACGGGTGTAAAAAGGCTTCAATACGGACGGGTATCGAAATTGGTACACGGACGGGTGTAAAAAGGGTTTCAATACGGACGGGTATCGAAAAGATACACGGACGAGTGTAAAGAGCTTAATACGGACGGGTATCGAAAAGGTACACAGACGAGTGTAAAAAGGTTTTAATACGGACGGGTATCGAAAAGGTACACGGACGGGTGTAAAAAGGTTTCAATACGGACGGGTATCGAAAAGGTACACGGACGGGTGTAAAAAGGTTTCAATATGGACGAGTATCGAAAAGGTACACGGACGGGTGTAAAAAGGTTTCAATACGGACGGGTATCGAAAGTGGTACACAGACGGGTGTAAAAAGGTTCAATACGGACGGGTATCGAAAGGTACACGGACGGTTGTAAAAAGGTTTCAATACGGACGGGTATCGAAAGTGGTACACGGACGGGTGTAAAGAGGTTCAATACGGACGGGTATCGAAAAGGTACACGGACGGGTGTAAAAAGGTTTCAATACGGACGGGTATCGAAAGTGGTACACGGACGGGTATAAAAAGGTTTCAATACGGACGGGTATCGAAAAGGTACACGGACGGGTGTAAAAAGGTTTCAATACGGACGGGTATCAAAAGTGGTACACGGACGGGTGTAAAAAGGTTTCAATACGGACGGGTATCGAAAGTGGTACACGGACGGGTGTAAAGAGGTTCAATACGGATGGGTATTGAAAAGGTACACGGATGGGTGTAAAAAGGTTTCAATACGGGCGGGTATCAAAAGTGGTACACGGACGGGTGTAAAAAGGTTTCAATACGGACGGGTATCGAAAAGGTACACGGACGGGTGTAAAAAGGTTTCAATACGGACGGGTATCGAAAGTGGTACACGGACGGGTGTAAAAAGGTTTCAATACAGACGGGTATCGAAAGTGGTACACGGACGGGTGTAAAGAGGTTCAATACGGACGGGTATCGAAAAGGTACACGGACGGGTGTAAAAAGGTTTCAATACGGGCGGGTATCGAAAGTGGTACACGGACGGGTGTAAAAAGGTTTCAATACGGACGGGTATCGAAAGTGGTACACGGACGGGTGTAAAAAGGTTTCAATACGGACGGGTATCGAAAAGGTACACAGACGGGTGTAAAAAGGTTGTAAAGCAACTTTTACCGGGGATTAATCTCGCTGGGGAATGGAAGGCAACACGGACGAGTGCCATCGAAAGGTCAATACAGACAGGTATTGAAATCAAAGGTTCAAACACGGACGGGTGCTGAAAGGACATGGATGGGTGTCTGACGGTAAAGACCTTGAGGGGATAAACCAAAGGACCACCTGGACGAAGGGGTAAAAAATGAAATCATGGACTAACGATCCTGGCGAACAGCTCTGCAAGGGAATGTCAAGTATTACTAAATGATTAAACCCCACACCTGTGGATTAAAGTCGAATGATATTCTCCGAAACCTGCTTTTTTCCGACGAAGGAAACTCAAACCTGGCTTATGCTTTGGATGCTTAAGTTTGAATTTTGCCGTAATGCTCCACACGAAGTGGAAATGCTACGCGTTTGAGGATGCAATGCAAGTGCTTATGATATGCAAAAGGGGTTTCTCCAGCAAAATAAATGCTAGAGAGAAAAGACCAATTCAGCTGGGGATGCCAAAAATAAATTGTCCTCTGAATCCAGGAACTCTGCTAAGAAGGGTCATACTGATCGACTCTTCAGATCAACAACTTCTGCTGGGGATGAAATCCCGAAAGAACTACTGGGGGTTACACATGTCCTTTACCGAAGGTGACATGGAACCTGAGATTCCTCCTCTGCTGGGGGAGTTGAGAATGAATGCCAATAACGGAACCGGAAGTCTGTTATTGAGGATTGCCAATAACCAATTGGGCTCAGAATCTGCTGGGGGATGCCAGCCCATAACACCATCCTGCTTGGGGAAAACTGTCCGTAATACCATCCGGCCTGGGGATACTGCTGATCTTAGCCTACTGATGGGGAGAATGACTTTACTCCCACCTTGTTGGGGACTAGAATATGACATCGTCGGTGAAAGCACGCTTCCTGACTGGATGGGGAAGGTGAACATCCTGATTCTATGGGGAAACAACGTCTTGATCCGGAGAAAATACTTCCCAAGTCTCCTGCTGGGCAAGGTCTGCTCTGCTGAGGAAAGTTTGTCCTGCTGGGGAATTACAATCCTGTTACTACTCAACCTGACCTGTCTCTATGTTCATAAACGACCCTTTGAATTTTCCACTTGCCCCAGACCACCAGGTCTAACGGAAGAAATCGCCTCAAGAGGATTTTATAGAAGACCGGGCGTTCAAACTCTTGGAGAGGTTTATCGTATCTCGACATAACTGCCCCAGTCTTCATAATCCATGAAGTACATTAACTCGAAAGGGATTGTAATGACTTGAAAATACTCTGCTTTAGTATCTTGAACCTTGAGGAGGTGTTTTCAATTAACCATTTTCAGGAGTGGACAATCCCCCACGCTCTAGAGGTGGCCTGCCCCAATATGAGCTCTGAAGTGACTTTGCCCCTGATCTTAGAATGAATGCCCCATAATAACTGAATTTCGGAGAGTTTTCTCGACGTGACTGCCCCAGATTGGCTACATCTTAACACGACTTACTGGGGAGAGCCCACTCCACACTGAGTCTCTTGGCATCATGCCCTTTGATATGATTGTCCTTCAGAATTTTCAAGCAACCCAACTTGGCAGGATCAAGCTTCTTGATTGATGTTCACTGTGTGAGCTTCTTGGATATCAAACATATGCAAGCAGAAAATGTTTATTATGAGAATGACAATTCTAATGCAACACTCATGTTAACCTTGAAGTTTTATTGAAAAATGCATCGCCAAGCCTTGTGAACGAATCACCAGCTGGGGTGCGACCTTGATTTTTGAATGGCAAAACAATGCACACATGCAATACCAACAAACCTTATTAGCACAACTCATAGGAGTCAGGAACGCTATCCTGTTGAAGTACACTATCGGAATAAACCCTGTTTCAATTAGGACTTTTAAGGGTTGTAACGTGGTTTGGTTCACGGTTTTAGAAAAAAGGATTTATGGCTCAAAACTTATCGGTGCCCACCCACTCTTCGTGACGTTCTCCAATCCTATGTTCAGTTAACCTGACACAAACGCTCATCTCTCAAAAGGTTTATGATCTTTAAGGAACCTACGCCACTAATGGTTTGACACCTGAGGGAGTTTTGGAATGACAGTCACCCCTTTTTGTCTTTTGTGTCTGTAATCACACGAATTTGTTCTTATCGAGGATTTTCTTTTGTAACTCTTTTCGCTTTTCACTTTTTCTTTCTTTTGCCTTTTTGATCCCTAATTTTTGCCTGGAACGACTCTTTTGAGTTTTTCGGTTTTGAAGTCCAGCGGGATGCCCTAACTTTTGCCTAAGTCGCTTGTTCTCAAGTTCCGACTTAGCGGGATTTCTCTCTTTTTTTTTTGTTGAACAAAGCGTGTGACACTGGTTGTCTTACTTGCTTGAAAGGGTTGTGACTGCCTCACTCCTTGATTGTTGATGGATAACCATTGTGGTTTCACATCTCTTAACCTCTTGACGGTGGGATAAAAGGTAATGGATCCTCAGATGCACACTCTCCTTGAAATTTGAACGCTCGGTCAAACTAACTGACGCCTACCCTGCCCCTGGGTTAAGTATGAGGACTTTTTCGTACGAAGGAAACTCCTACTTCAAGGCTCAAAGGGGTTAACGAGGGTATATCTCCCTTATATCTCCAGTGTTTGTGAATTGGAAACAATGCCTGTACATCCTTAACAGGGTTCTATCCTTGAACATACGACCAGAGATTTTGCGCTTTCGTCTCATCATCCTCCCTCAAGAGTTCTAAACAAGAAATTTGGTATTGTAGTGCATATAAACATTTAAGAGTGAACACGAATGGGTTACTTCAAGAAAAACATACTCATTGCATTAATATCATCAAGTCTTACATGCATACGATGCTTTAACAAGAAATGAAAAACTACAAATGAAAATGCGGTAAAGAAGCTGAAGATTGCCATTGCTGAGGAAGCTTAATTCTGTTTGGACGTACTTGCAGACTGAGTGTTCATTTGAGAAAGGAGGCCTCCATTGATGTACATATCATCTTCAGTGAATACAATGATCTCTGAGTCTACCAGGTCTTGCACCTTGTGCTGGAATACATTACACTCATCAATTGTGTGCCCAAACGTTTCCGAGTGGAATTCGCACCTAGCAGTCATGTCATAATCCGGAGGAATATGGTACGGTACCGGCGTGGTACTCTTCGTTTGAATCAGAGAGTTCTTGAGCAGACGAGCAAACAATTGACTATAAGGGATAAGAATAAGATCAAATACCCTCTTGGGCCTTCTTGGTCTCGGTTGCCCCTGCTGCTGATAATTCTGCTGTCGATGCTGATTTGGGTGCCCCACCTGCGCTTGCACTTTCCTTTCCACATTTGGCTGAGGCACAAGCAAAGGTTGCTGACGTGGAGCTTCTGCAACAAAAGGTTGTGGAGGGAGTCCATGACATGAGGTGGATCCTGCAAAGAGGGGAGGAGTCTCCACTTCTTTTGGGGTAAAATCACCTTGTACATCCACGCCGCCAGACGTGAACTCAATTGCCCCTGCATCAATCAAATCCTGGACTTGGCGCTGAAAGGCCCTACATTTCTCCACAGTATGCCCTGGTGCCCCAGAATGGAAATCACAATGGGCTCTTGCATCATAGCCTGGTGGAGGATTACCAGTGAGAGGAGCCAAAGTCCTTTTCTGTACCAGTTACAACTGCAGGAGATGCTGCAATAGTTGAGAATATGGCATAGGGAGCGGATGAAAAACTCTTTCAGACTTCTTCTGTCTCTGTGTACACTTTCTGCCCTTAGGCTTCTCTTGGGAGCCAAGACCTAGCTGCTGTTGGGAGAGTTCTGGAACTTCCGCTTGCGAAAGAGATTCACGAGGTAATTCACGATTTAAATCAGATTCCAAAGAGATGGGAGGAGCAAGGATCTCTGTTGTGGAAGCGAGCACATGACTGTTTTCCTTTTTTAACACTGTTTTCAAAATCTCCATGACCAAACCCATCTGAGTCTTCATCTGATTGATCTCCTCCCTCAGCATCTTCTGCTCCTGGAGCATGTCTTCCCCAAATTGCCTCATCTGAACCTTCATTTCACTCAACTCAGCTTGAACTCGCTCCATGATCAACTCTTGAATGGCCTGAGGAGTTAAATCTATAATTCTGAGACGGGAACAAGATAAGAACACCGGAGATAAACACCTGTCATGCAAAATGATTATGCAAAATGATTATGAATATGCAAATGAACATGTTTGAATATTCGCAGGGCGATCCACCCCTTGATTCCAGTTTAACAATAAGATAGAACGGAACTTCTGCTCATATATTAAGAAAACCAGAGGAAAACCAAATGTCAACAATCACGAATCCAAGATAACAAATCTGAACACAAAAATCATAGAGGTCCCAACCAACAAGCCTGGTGGTGATCCAAATAGAATAGAAAACTACGGCATGTCATCAAAGTCCACAAGTGTCAATCCCCCCCCATCCGCTATGCTTTCTGCTCCAGTCTTGAATTTCCTTGAACAACTTTTTGGTGTCAGGATGCTTTGGTCTTTGAATTAGCTCTTGAATGAGAACGTCTCTCCTATGTATGATCCCTTCCAAGTATTGGCAATGCAACTGCCAAACGTCTTCTCCAGAAACACCATCCATGCTAGGACCCTCATGTCTAGGTTTCTTCACTTCAGCTTAGACCTTCAGTTCCTCCATGGAGACTATGGCTTCATTGAGTTGACCCTCGACTACTTGTCTCTTGAATACCCCTGACAGGATCTCAGCGTCTTTTTTCTTGAGCGTCAACTTCAACTGATCAATCTGAGCTAGATAACCGTCTTCCTTTCTCTTATTCTCAGCCATTGCAGTTTCTCGGTGATCATCGAACCTGTGGATTTTCAACAAAGTCTTGTCTAATTCCTCCTTCTTAGACTCGAGAACCTTACTGATACCATCCAAAGCTTCTTTCATCCTTTTTCTGGATGTGACCATGTCAGCTAGCTCTTTTTCTGCCTTAGCAAGAAGCTCTATCTTCAACTTGGCGGTATGAACAGCTTCACCCCGCTCATGTTTCAACTGATGAATCTCTCTTAGCAGCTCTCTGTTTTCTTCTCGCAGCTTTTCCTTTTCAGCCCACAACTTGTTAAACTTCTCTATCTCAACTATGGTAGGAGGCTCAATCAGTAAAGGATACAAAGGTGGTTCCACCGGGAATGGAAGAAGATCCTCTTCTGCTCTCTTCTTAATCCACTCTTTATAGGAAGGAAAAGCCCGGTTATTACATTTCCCGAATGAAGTTTTACCCTTCTTGGTCACCTGTTTCCAAGCATTCACAATCTTCCTCATCATCTCTTGATCCTCAATACCATTGAAGAATAAGGACTCTCTAATATCTCTCTCTTCAGGTGGACCTCTCAAAGGATAACCAAACTGCCTGATAACAAGGGAAGGATTATAGTTAATTCCACCTTTTCTCCCTATCAAGGGTACATTAGGGAATTCTCTGCACTTGCAAATAATCTCCATTCCTAGCAAGTCATGATTGAACCAAACAATGTTGTCAGCGGTCAAGCCCATTAACCTCTTTGACCACTTCAGAGAATCTTTCGTATCAATAAAGGCGACAGTTTCAGGGAGATGGCTCAGAAACCAAGTAGATAAGAGCGGTGCACAATAACTCACAGTTTTTCCCCGCCTATTTTCATTCTTGTAGTGAACTGAATGATACACATCACCTAGCAAGGTAGGTATAGGATTCTTTGAAATAAAGATTCTGACAGCATGCATATCCACCAGATTAGGAACATTGGGAAACAGGACAATCCCATAGATGTACATAGCCAGAATAGCTTGGAAAGCAGTCCAAATCTTCTCTTTAACATATATGCAAGCTTGATCAAACAAGAACTTCAATAAGAAACCCTTAGCTCCTTGTTTTTCCTCAATATTACTGCTCAGAACGGATTCACCAATATGAAGAGCAACAACCATTTCTTTTACCCCGGGGTGTTCTTCAAAAAAGAATACTATGTCATGCCTGATAGAGATTCCCAAAATAAATGAGAACTCCTCCAAAGTTGGGGCCAAGATGTAGTCTGGGAAAGTGAAGCAACGCAAAGACGGATCGTAAAACTGAAGAAGTGTATGAATGGCGTCCTTCTCATACTTGGAGATATTGTAGACAACTTCAGAAGTCTCCCATACCCTCCACTGAACTCTGTATGAACTCTGGGACCAGCCATATTAATCAACTTGTGAATTAATGTCAAAGTCGGATCTGGGAACGAATAGGCAACAGTCTTCTTTCTCTGGACATCCATGCCAAGGTAACCTCAGAAAAGCGGAATCAAGAGTAAGATGTAAGCCCTGAAAAATGTCAAACATGTCAGAATGCAAGAAAAATGATATGCTCATGCAAACATGGGATCAAGGCAACACTGCTGGATGTGCTGTGCTGTTAACTGAACGAGAACCACAACCTAGAAAACCAGGATTCCGAACCACTGAGATAACCAGGAACCCAAATAATCAGACATTGATGAGAAATCCAGAAAAATAGGGTAGGTTGAAGGTTTCGGTTACCTGCAAACCTGCAAACACCCATCCCCTCTCACGTGTGGGTACTAGGATGTTCAGTATCCCGGGCTCTCAGGTCGAGAAATGATGATACGTTCACCATTTTTGGTTTGCCATCATCATCAATCGAGGAGGCCTCAACTGATTCTCCAAAACTGAAGGTCCTCAGCTTTGGCACTGAGGTCGAGAAACAATAGTACATTCATCCCTCGGGGTACAATACTATCGTCAATCGAGGAGTGCCTCCACTGATTCTCTTTAAAAAAATAGGGGCCATCCTATGCGAGTTCCAAAGTGGGCCCTCGGGTGCGAATGGGTTTGTCACAGGATGTGGTCTGCCACTGTCACCACTAAAGAGGGATGTTTCCACTAAGGTCCTCGATGATCGGTCACCAGAGTCGACAGCTCTCTAGATCAACACCCTAACATGCGCAAGACACACACGTCAGAATGCGTCCCAAGATAGCCTCGTCTGGTTGTGAATTTCGTGAACACACAAACGTACCAAGCGGGCACGTAGGTCCCACTACTTTCCACTCTAGTCCTAGGGTGTACTCAAGCCTGGTTATTGGGCTTATCTCTCAAAACAACCTAACCTGCAAAACAGAAACAACCAGCACAAAACAGCAGTATCCAGTATGACAGTAATAAAAATGCAATGCAGAAAATGCGGTAAAAATAAAATACAACAAACACAGCAAAGCAAACACAAAGACACCCAAAGAGAACAAAGACAAGCAAGCGCTAGGATTGACTCGCTTAGGGATGAACCAGCATAGGTCAACCAGAATTCCCCAGCAGAGTCGCCAGCTGTCGCTCCCAGGATTTTCATCCAGGTACAAACGCGAGAGTGGCGCGGAAAACAGAGTCTCCAGCCGTGTAAATTTATCCCAAGAGAGGGAAAGGGAACACCGCATAAACCTGAGGAAGAGGGAAAGGAATGGTCATCGCAACCATAACCTGGGTTCGGGAGTCGGTTACGCGAGGGGAAGGTGCTAGCACCCCACGCGTCCATCGTACTTGATGGGATCCACGCTTGTTGTCTATTCTAAGGGTGAGTTATACTATCATCTATGGCTGTACTAAGACGGGAAAGGGGAAGACTAAGACAGACTCGGTAGGATGTCGACGTCCTAGGCCTACGTACCCCCGTTGTGCAATGGGGAATTCAGAGTCAACGTAGTTCGGACCAAGTTCTTTTTGTGTTTTTTATGAGCGACGTTAAGTTCGCGTCCGACAGTTTGGGTCGATGCCTGTTTGCGACTCAGACGGAAAGTAACGTGCCCTTTTTGAAAATATCCTTTAGTTTGAAAATCCCGAAGGACAAAAAGGTTTGAAGTTTGTTTGTATTTTTTAAGACAGAAGTGGCTTAAGTTAGTTCATAACTTGCATTGCACCAAAGTCTAGGGCACAGGGGCGAATACTTAACGCATCGTCCCAAGACAGGACGCTCGCTAAGCACTCTAGAAAGATGAGAGGAAGCCCCTCATTTCTCATTCACCACGTTTAAGGCTCGTGCGTAATACACTTTATACTTATTAAGTGTTTTTTAGAAATTTCGAGATGAGAAGAGAGAAGACACAAAGGAAACTCTAAAGGGGAACTAAGAGTCCTAATGTTATCATGCATGGGTGACCTACGGTTAGTGAGGTTTGACGACAACCTAAGCCTAAAGAAAAAAGATGAGAGAAGGAAAGAGTAAGGTGAACATGGATAACTATCCACACCCTTAAAGAACTTACCTCAGCCCCTGCATAAAAAGTTAGTACAAACAGACACAAGTAACATTAAGGTAAATGAAATTCAAACAATGACATGAAATAGTGATCAAGTGACCTATAACAGTCCAAACATGAATCAAGAAGTCAAAGAACAAACCCCCAAGCAATGGCACAAGTGCCTCTTTAAACAGATAACCAGACAAGATCAAGGATGTGCATACAAGAAAATCTCACACAAAGAGCAATTAAACAAGTAGTAAAATATCTTTTAAAATTGCCAAATTAATTCTCAACATTTCTCAACCAGAAAAAAACAACATATCAAAAACTCCTGCAAAAATTCAAGATGTTAGTCACTCAAACAATTATGCAAAGCCAAGAGAGGATCATGGTTCAACATGCAAAAGGAAAGGACTAAAATGCAATATTAAATGATTTTAAAAATGATAGAAAAATATTTTAATGCACTTCAGTGTGTTGGTGAATGAATGCAAAAGGAATGGGTTCAAAATGTTTTATGGATGCAGAGAAATAAAATAAACAAATTTAGGTATGCATGATATGGATAATTCAAAAAGAAAATGAATAAAATAAGTAATTTAGATGATAAAAATAAAATAAAATGATAAAATAAAATTTTTGAAAATTTTACAAAATTATAAAAATGATGCATGAATTTTCTTGAAATTTTTAAATGCATATAACTATTTTTAATAATTAAAAATGAAAATGTAATGATTTGAAGAATAAAAATGTGAAATAAGCATGGGGGTGCAATGAGTAAGTAATCCACGTTAAAAATGATAAATGGGCTAAAGGGGGGGGGGGTGTAATAAGCGATCCCAATCCAAAATCCCTCAGAAAAAATAAAACAAATAAAAATAAGGGAACACGTGGGCTCAATCAACCCAGTTGACTCACCACCACCTTCAGATTGATCCAACGCGTCCTATTGAGTCAACCAAATCACAAAGTAATGATGATCAACAGTCATGATTAAGGAATACACCATAGTAATGATAAGCTCACGTACACGCAAACCTTAAGAGCACCCTACACACCCCATGTGCCAGGCACGTGTTTTCATTAATTCGTTGGCATCATGATAGCCAACGGATTCAACCAACGCACACGATTAAGTCATCAAAAGAAAAAGTAGTTATGATGAGAGGCAATGATCTGAGGGTTCACAATAATAAACCTGGAAGCGCGCACACACAATCCTTAAATTAAAATCAGAAAAAAAATAAAGAAAATAAAACGTGGCAGCGTGAGAGCCACACGATCATCCCCATCAACGGCTGAGGAGTCGTCTTCTCCATTGAAACCCTTGGCCGCCGGAACTTCCACCAGTCGCCGAAGCCCTAGCTCCGGCCGCCACCCACAGCCACCTGCAATGAGAAAACCACCCAGAAAACGCAAAACCATACACCATTCCGTCCAGAATTTCGCGAGGATCACAAATATGCCATCAAAAATCACTAACAGTCAACACACTTTGAAAAACGCAAAGAACAAGGTTAGGGTTCCAAACTTTAAACACATACTACAGCCAAACCACACGTCCAAATTCAAAAGTAAACACATCAGAATAACCAGTGGACATCACACATCAATGTGCACGTTTAAAATTTGAGTTTTATGATCATCAAAAGAATGACTAACCTGAGATGACACAACCCTTATCCTTGCTCTTAGCTTCAAGTGGTGGTCGGTTCGTGCTCTAGAGATTCCAAGAAAGAAGATTGTGGAAGAATTTCTTGAAAAGTCCTTGTGGATTGAGAGATATGAAAGATTCAAGTCTTAGGGTTCAAGCTTTCTTCTCCTCCAAATATCACGTGAATGAAACCCTAACCAGTGCATGAATGAGTTTAAATACCTAGGTTTAATCCATTGATCAGCATTTGGGCCTTGGTAATTCTTTGTTTAATGAGTTTTGGGCAATTTTGGAAAATCACATAATGTGAGATACACCTCCTTCCATGCATGGATATCCAAATATTTCATGATGGATCACTTATTTTTGAATTTCTAACCACACCTGAATTTGATTTTGGGCCTTGAAACATTTTGATTCATGAATTTTCAATGACTTGGCAATTTTGAATAATGGAGAATAAGTGATAAATACACCATGGATTCACTTGATTCAAAGGCCTAAAATGATCCTTGAGGAGTGCCCTTTGATGTTAGCATGTGACATGAAACAATGGAATTAATTATAGGTCACTATGCCAAAGTTTGTGAAAATGGAACCATGAGAAACCCTAAAAACCACTTTGCCTTCTTTTGATCATAAGTTGAGTTTCACAAATGATATGGAGACCCACTAGAACTTGTTGGAAAGAGGAGAAAAAGATCTTCAAATTTCATGTTGGAGAAAAATTCATTTGAAGCTTCTTTGATGATGAAAAGTCAAGTTGAAGCTTCTTTTGTACCAACCCTTGATTCTTGATAAATGGTGTGAAACTGGACTCTTGAAGTCCATATGAGGATGTGGGACCTTGAAAACCTTGAAGGGAGCCTCAAAATTCCACAGTTGACTTCCCCTCTCACTGTTGACTCTTACCTAATTCACCTGATTCCCAGTCCACTGGCCAATTGAACTTCTCATGAACCAAACTGATGGACAATCTTCCATTCCTAGATACTTAGGGACCCAAGGAATACCATGGAATCAAGTCTTGCCCAAAAAGTCAGAAATAAACTGACTTTATAGCGAACCCTAGTTTTGGTACCCTCAGTCTAGGAGGAAATAGCACAGTCTCCAAATCCAAATTCCTCTGAATATGATGTGTATCCTCTCCAACAAAGATAAGATATTCCATTTGGTGATGATAAAAACCCAAGGAGCTTGCCCATTGAAGTAATAAATCCAAGAATCTCAAAACCCTAATTTCTGCACTGGTTAGGAGAGAGTAATCCACTTGAACTCTCTTGCTTGACCCTTTGAAGAATATCTTCTCCTCTTGAACATGCCTCAGGCACCTTGACCCCATGCTAAGAACCAATGATATGCACACATGATAATGCAAAAATGAAATGAAACATAAGCCAGTTAGTAATAAAGTAAGGAGGACAAATTTTGGGGTGCTACAGAGTTCGCCGCCAATGGGTTGCCGTCGAGGCTCCGAAGATCGTTCATCAGTCAAAGTAATTGCCATCTGTTAACCTTTCACCCTGCCCAGGTGAAACGGATGGTTTGATAGGGCTCGCTTTCTGTAAATTTCCCTCTTCGCTTAGCCCAAAGCGACAGAGTTTTGTTTTATAGGGCTGTAGTTTCAAGAATCGACTTGTTCATTAATAAAATAACGTCGTTCTGTAATTTCCGCATTAATTGCTATTTTCTCTTTTCGCTTTTCTCAGAAAATGGTAATCCTAAAAAACAATACGATAAATAAAAACAAGCAGTAAAATAAAACACTGCACACACTTGCATTTTCTCTATCTCTTCTAAACACGAATAATCACGTCATGCAGATTGCTTGTTTTAAACCCAATTGAAACACACTATCTGATGCCTTCTCCCAACTTTGAGTTCCCGGTATTCGAGGCCGAAGAAGAAGTTGACAACGAAATTCTAGAAGAGATCTCCTGATTACTCAGACAAGAGGAAAGGTACATTGAACCTCACAAAGAACCGTTGGAAACGGTAAACTTGGGTTCAGAACAAGAGAGAAAAGAAATCAGGATTGGGGCACTTCTCAGTCCAACTGCCAAAGAGAGTTTGATAAAGATTCTCAAATAATTCCCCGATGTATTCGCTTGGTCCTATCAGGATATGCCAGGGTTGGATACCAGCATCGTGGAACATCACTTACCGTTAAGATCGGAATGTTCGCCAGTAAAGCAGAGATTGAGACGGACTCACCCGGACATGGCCATTAAAATCAAAGAGGAAGTACAGAAACAGATTGACGCGGGTTTCCTCGCTATGTCAGAATATCCTCAATGGTTAGCCAACATTGTACCCGTTCCCAAAAAGGACGGAAAGGTCAGAATGTGTGTCGACTACCGAGATCTGAACAAGGCTAGTCCAAAGGACGACTTTCCTTTACCACACATTGACATGCTGGTAGACAGCACAACAAAGTTCAAAATTTTCTCCTTCATGGATGGACTCTCAGGCTACAATCAGATCAAAATGGCGCCGAAAGACATGGAGAAAACTTCGTTCATTACCCCACGGGGTACCTTTTGCTACAAGGTAATGTCGTTCGGTTTGAAGAACGCCGGGGCAACCTATCAAAGGGCCATGACTACTCTATTTCATGACATGATACACAAAGAGATCGAAGTGTAAGTCGATGATATGATTGCAAAATCAAAAACAGAGAGTGAGCACGTTGAACATCTGTCAAAATTGTTCGAACGTTTAAGAAAATTCAAGTTCCGCTTGAATCCCAACAAGTGCACCTTCGGTGTCCGCTCAGGGAAACTCTTAGGGTTCATCGTTAGCCAGAAAGGAATTGAGGTTGATCCTGACAAGGTCAAGGCCATTCAAGAAATGCCTTCTCCGAAAACTGAAAAATAAGTCAGAGGATTCCTGGGACGTTTGAACTACATCTCCAGATTCATATTCCTTATGACCGCCACGTGTGCGCCGATTTTCAAATTACTAAAAAAGAACCAGGATTGCGTTTGGTCAGAAGATTTCCAAACCGCCTTAGACAGTATTAACGAATACCTATTGAATCTGCCGATTCTATCACCTCCAATGGAAGGAAGACCACTGATCATTTACCTCACCGTTCTAGAGGACTCAATGGGATGTGTACTTGGCCAACAAGACGAAACCAAACGGAAAGAGTCTGCCATTTACCATCTGAGCAAGAAGTTCACCGACTGCGAGACTCGGTACACGATGCTTGAGAAAACTTGCTGTGCTTTGGCTTGGGAAGCCAAACGTCTTCGCCAGTACATGGTTCGTCACACTACTTGGTTAATCTCTGAAATGGATCCGATCAAGTACGTCTTCGAAAAACCTGCTCTCACGGGAAGGATCGCCCGCTGGCAGATGCTGTTATCAGAATATGACATAGAGTACCACGCTCAGAAAGCCGTTAAAGGAAGTATTTTAGCCGATCATTTGCTCATCAACCGATTGACGATCAAGAATCAATTGGATTTGACTTCCTAGACGAAGATGTCATGTATCTAGAAATGAAGGACTGCGACGAACCGCCACCCAGTGAAGGGCCAGAACCAGGTTCCCAATGGGGACTTATCTTTGACGGAGCAATTAATCATTACGGAAATGGAATTGGGGCAATCATTGTTACCCCTCAGGGTACCCACATTCCTTTCACCGCTCGACTTACGTTCAAATGTACGAACAACGAGGCCGAATACGAAGCTTGTATCATGGGTCTCGAAGAAGCAATTGATTTAAGGATCAAAAACTTGGACGTATACAGCGACTCAGCCTTGGTTATCAATCAGATAAAAGGCGATTAGAACACACACCAATCAGGATTGATTCCTTACAAAGACTACGCAAGAAGGTTGTTGCCCTTCTTCAACAGAGTTGAGTTTCATCATATCCCTCGTAATGAGAATCACATGGCTGACGCTTTAGCCACTCTCTCTTCCATGATTAGTGTAGGTCAATGGAACGACTTACCTAAGATCGACATAATGCGCCTTGAAAAGCCCCTTTACATCTTCACGATTGAAGCAGTCATAGACGACAAACCTTGGTATCACGATATCAAATGCTTCCTTCAGAAACAAGAGTACCCACCTGGGGCACTAAGAAAAGACAGGAAAACCCTCAGAAGATTGGCTGGAAACTTCTTCCTGAGCGGTGACACTCTCTATAAGAGAAATTTTGACATGGTCTTGCTCCGATGCGTAGACAAACTAGAAGCAAACATGCTTATGAAAGAAATTCATGAAGGATCCTTTGGCACTCATGCCAATGGACACACAATGGCGAGAAAAATTCTCAGAGCAGGGTACTATTGGTTGACCATGGAATCCGACTGCTACGAGTACATGAGGAGGTGTCACAAGTGTCAGATATACTCCGACAAAATCCATGTACCGCCAACGCATCTCAAAGTTCTTTCTTCCCCGTGGCCTTTTTCCATATGGGGAATCGACATGATTGGCATGATTGAGCCCAAGGCTTCAAACGGACATCGGTTTATCCTAGTAGCCATTGACTACTTCACCAAGTGGGTCGAATCAGCGTCATACGCTAATGTAACCCAACAAGTGGTGATCCGATTTATCAAAAACAATATCATCTGCCGTTATGGTGTTCCAAGCCAAATCATTACTGATAATGGATCTAACTTGAACAACAAGATGATGAAGGAGTTGTGCGCTGAATTCAAGATTGAACACCATAACTCATCTCCCTACCGACCCAAGATGAACGAAGCGGTAGAAGCGTCTAACAAGAACATCAAGAGGATTGTTCAGAAGATGGTTGTAACCTACAAAGACTGGCACGAGATGCTACCCTTTGCTCTTCATGGTTATCGCACATCTGTCCGCACCTCAACAGGGGCTACCCCTTTCTCTCTAGTATATGGCATGGAAGCAGTGCTCCCCATAGAAGTAGAGATCCCGTCAATCCGAGTATTGATGGAAGTTAAGCTCACCGAAGCTTAATGGTGTCAAAGTCGACACGACGAACTGAATCTGATTGAAGAAAAGAGAATAACAGCACTATGCCACGGTCAGTTGTATCAACAGAGAATGAAGAGGGCGTTTGACAAAAAGGTCCGACCTCGTGTCTTCAGAAAAGGAGACCTCGTGCTCAAAAAGATACAATCATTTCTCACTGATTCGCGAGGTAAATGGACTCCGAATTATGATGGCCCCTATGTGGTCACGAAAGCTTTCTTAGGTGGCGCCTTGAGACTCACAACCATGGACGGAGAGGAATTTGCCTACCCCACAAATGTTGATGTAGTCAAGAAATACTTCGCCTAAACTAAAAAAAAAAAGAACGTCTCGGTGGTTTGAAAACCCGAAAGGGCGGTCCAGGCAAAAGTTAGAGAATGAAAAAAATCATCCCGATGGATTGGAAACATCATAGTACAATCCAGGCAAAAATTAGGGATAATGGCAAGTAACTATGTTCAACAGAGGCAAGTCCCTCATCAGCAGTTACATCATTCGTCAGAAAACTCCAGTCAAGGTCATCTTCGACAGAAGCTCAGGATGCCCCGAATTTAAAGTTGGTAGAAGGATAGCGGTCGTTATGTTTCAACGTAGCCCTTTTCCCTGTAAATTACCATTTTCAAACTTTGTAAATACTCTTTGGAATCCCGCGTTTGGCTGATTTCCATCTTATCAATAAAATTTGAGCCCTTGTGCTTTTGTTTGTAATTATTATTTGTTTTAGCTTTACAGAACGACGTTGTTAACATGATTAACGATTCTTGAAATAAAACAAAAATGATTTTACTTGTTAAAACTTTTTCTGCTTTTAAAATAAATTCGGCAATTTCTTTTGACTGTTGAACATCAAAGGAACATCAACTGCTTCTCCAGAAGTAAGTGTAACGGTCTGTTTTTGATATTTCCTATTTTTGTGCTAATTGATGTTTTGTTATTGAGTCTTTTATTTAATTGAGCAATATTTATGTGAATGGTGAAGTTGGTGTTTTATTAGCCTCGCCGGGCGAAGTATGTGTCGCCGGGCGACGTGTACGTTTCTGTGATGTTTTGGATTTTGTGTACTTAATAGATATTTATGTTAATTATGATGTTGGTAAGTTAATATGTTGTTTTTACATATGTTGTATTTTTACCGTTTTTGGAGATTTCGCGGGAACATTAGAATAGAGGGTATATTAGATATTTTATAATTAGTGGTATTTAATTAATAGTTAGTTTTAATATTTATTAGAAGTGTAGATTTTAAGTTAAGAAAATATAATAAGTTAGTAAGTTAGAAAGTATTATAAGTTAAGAAATTATAATATAATGATAAGTTATAAGTTAAGAAAAAAATGAGTATAAGTTAGAAAATAGGAAAAGATAGTAAGAAAACCTCAAAGAGGAAGAATAGAGAGGAAGGAAGAAAAGTGGAAGAAAAGTTGGAAAATTCACCAAACGAGTTTCGGGAATCGGTTTCTTATCGGGTAAGGGTGCGAAACTCGGTTATTATATCATTGTGTACGATTATATCCATTTGTTTTTGAATTGTTTGGATTGTGTAGGAAAATATTGAGTTTAGGTTAGTTTTTGACATAATCGATAAAATCGGGAGTTTTTACGGATGAAATTCGAAACAAATTGTGTAGTTTAGTCGAGTGAGGTGAGGCCGACGTTATAGACACTCGTTTCGTTAAAATCGGGTGATAATTGAAGATTTTGTGTTTTTGAGTTTTGATTATGTGTATGAATAGTGATTACGAAAAGTCGAGGAATCGAGTTTTTCTTGATCCTAATAGTTGCTATATGATGTAAATAGGTTGTATAACAATTTGTTTCATGAGAAATGATGGATTTATGAGGTTTTTATGTTGATTTTCGTGGCTGACAGCAACATTTTCGCAACAGCAGATTTTCTGGTTTTTTTGACAGTATTTTCGCAACAGCATTTTCTGGTTTTGACGACATTTTTGCAAAACTTCAAAAATTCATATCTTTTGATCCGTAAGTCGGTTTTAACCCCCGTTCGAAGCGTTGGAAAGCTAACGAGATGTTCTTTCTAGGAAAAATAGTTTTGGGGTCTGAACTTTGTCCAATCGGTACAGTTTTTACGAACCGTTTCGTAGTGTCGGGCGTCCGGTTTATGTTTTTGCGTCATTTTGAAATATTCATATCTTGTTAACCGTTTATCGTATTTAAGAGTTCTTTATACCGAATCGAAGCTGTCGATGAGTACTTTTTGATGATGATAGAAAATATTATTTTTGGCCGACTTTTAGCCGACTTTTTCGGAAAACCGAAAAATGGAATTTTGAGTTATTTTTCAATATTGTAAGACATATTATGATATGTTATGAGATGGCTTGTGTGATGATTCTTTGATGGGAATTTGATGTTGTGGAATGGTATATTGGTGTTTGTGGTCATTTTGGGCAATTGTGTGCATTACTTTATATGTACTTGAAATACATGATTATTGTTAATACATGAGCATTTGATGTTGGCATGAGTCATTAATGTGTCAAGTATCATGATATGCATTCTTGCATTGGAAGATTCATAGATGAATCAGTTTTATCGTCTTACGCCCTGAAATAATGGTAGAAGCGATTAATCACAAATGATTGTGCGCCCTGAAATAGTGGACTATGGCAATCGGATTGTGCGCCTTGAAATAGTGGACTAGAGCAATCCATAAACGTCGTACGCCCTGAAATAATGGTTTTACAAGTTTCATTAATGTGTGGTGAGAAATAATTGTTCATATTTTGCTAAGTGTTTATAATATTATGCAATTGTATTATAATCCTGTTTCTCACCCTTCTGCTGTGGTTTAATGCTGTAATGGCATTGTAGATTAGATGCTGGAGTCTTTTTACGAAGATTAGGTCTTCGTCTTTTGTCGTTCCGTCGGCTCTGATATGTAACACGGGTAGTCGGGGTGCGAGTGTTTATATGTAAACTTTTGGCATGTGTATAGTTGTGTGTATGAATATGAATATGACAAACTTATCACTTGTGATAACATTAGTTATGGATGTTCCGCTTTAATTCTGTAACTGAATGCTGATATTTTGGAACGGAGTTCCTTTGTTTATAAAAACTATCCAGGTGTTATATATCTTTATGAGCAGGTTGTTTTTAGTTCACGTTGATGTGACATCTCTGTTTATATCTAAATGACTTAATCTTTGCTCTGATGTTTTATTATAAGATTATTATTTTTTATTCCGTTTTTGTACGGGGTATAGAAGGGGTGTTACATAAAGTGGTATCAGAGCCAGTGTCTGTTTGGTCTGTCCGACCGTGTCTTTGTGTCGTTGTTGGACTGTTGCACTCTGTTGAGTGGTTGTTTAACCATAATTTGCTATCATTGGAAATGTTCAGATTATGGCGGGAAGACGTGATGCTGCTATGACTGCGGCCATGCAAGCTATGGCGCAAGCGATGCAGAATTTTCCGAATGCTGCGGCGGACGAGGAGTCGCGTAGTATGGATAAGTTTCAGAAGAATAACCCACCGAGCTTCAAGGGTACTCATGATCCTGATGGAGCACAACTTTGGCTGAAGAAGATTGAGAAGATCTTCCGTTTCATTAGGTGTTCCGAGGAACAGAAAGTGCAGTATGGTACTCATGTGCTGCAAAAGGAGGCTGAGGACTGGTGGATAAATGCTTCTCAGAGGTTTGATGAGGATGAAATTGTGGTTACTTGGGCTGTGTTCAAAGATGCTTTTCTGGAGAAGTATTTTCCGGAAGATGAGAGAGGTAAAAAGGAAATTGAATTTCTTGAACTGAAGCAGGATAATTCCTCTGTTGCGGATTATGCTGCTAAGTTTGAAGAACTGGTGAAGTTTTGTCCCAATTATAATACGGCTGGTTCGGAGAGGTCTAAGTGTCTGAAATTTGTGAATGGCTTGAGGCCAGAAATCAAGCAAGGTATCGGTTATCAGGAGATAAGATAGTTTTCAGTGTTGGTGAACAAGAGTCGAATTTTTGATGAGGATAGCAAAGCACGTGCTACTCATTACAAGAATCTGAATGATAAGAAAGGAAAGGGGCAGTTCAGAGGTAGGCCTTATGTTACCCTTGTTCATAAAGGGAAACAGTAGTTTACTTTTGATAGGAAGCCTAGTGGTGGAGGAATGAATTCTGCTGTGAAATGTTACAATTGTGGTGGTTTAGGTCATCGTATATCGGAATGTAAGAGGAATATGAATAATGTGGATAAGTGTGCTAATTGTGGTTTGAAGGGTCATGTGGCTGCTGATTGTAGGAGGAAGAATGGGGTTACATGTTATAATTATGGGGAAGTTGGTCATGTTAGTACGAGGTGCACGAAACCAAGACAAGCTCAACCTGGAGAAAAAGTGTTTGCATTGGCAGGAACTCAGACTACTAATGCAGATCGTCTGATCAGAGGTACATGTCTTATTAATAGTAATCTTTTAATTGCTATTATTGATACTGGAGCGACTCATTCGTTTATTTCGATTGATTGTGCGAAACGTTTGAATTTGTTGACGTCTTCGATGAGTGGAGAGATGGTTATCCAGACTCCAGCTACGGGGTCGGTGACTACTTTTCTTGTTTGTTTGAGTTGTCCTTTGTCGATCTATGGTCGAGATTTTGTTATGGATTTGGTTTGTTTGCCGTTGAAGGATCTGGATGTGATTCTGGGAATGAACTGGTTGGAGTTAAATCGTGTTAATCTTGATTGTTATCTTAAGTTGGTGCGATTTCCTTCTCTTGAAGAAGAAAAGGAATCTGGTTTCTTATCTACCAAAGAGTTGAAGGAACTTTTGGCAGAGGAAGCTCAGTTGTTCGGGTTGTTTGCATCGTTGTCTGTGGAGAGTTAAGTTACAATTGAGAGTTTTCCTGTTATGTGTGATTTTCGGGAGGTGTTTCCGGATGATTTTTCAGATGTGCCGCCAGAAAGAGAGGTGGAGTTTTCTATAGACCTAGTTCCTGGTACTAGACCTGTATCTATGGCTCCATATCGGATGTCAGCATCTGAGTTGGTAGAGTTGAAGAAGCAATTGAATGAGTTGTTGGAAAAGAGGTTTGTGAGGCCTAGTGTATCACCTTGGGGTGCACCTGTTTTGTTGGTTAAGAAGAAAGATGGAAGTATGCGTTTATGTATCGATTATCGTCAGTTGAATAAGGTGACGATTAAGAATAAATATCCACTTCCAAGGATCGATGACTTGATGGATCAACTGGTAGGTGCAAGTGTGTTTAGTAAGATTGATTTGAGGTCAGGATACCATCAAATTCGGGTTAAAGAAGAGGATATTCAGAAGACGGCCTTTAGGACACGCTACGGGCATTACGAGTTTGCTGTGATGCCGTTCGGGGTTTCTAATGCGCCAGGAGTGTTTATGGAGTATATGAATCGTATATTCCATGAGCATTTAGATCAATTTGTTGTTGTGTTTATTGATGACATTTTGATTTATTCTAAGTCTCAGGAAGAACATGCGGAGCATTTGCGAATTGTGTTGCAGATTCTGAAGGAGAAGAGACTTTTTGCTAAGTTGTCCAAGTGTGAGTTCTGGTTGTCAGAAGTGAGTTTTCTTGGGCATGTGATTTCAGGTAATGGTATTGCGGTGGATCCATCCAAGGTAGAGGCAGTTCTACAATGGGAGGCTCCTAGATCTGTTACTGAAATTCGAAGTTTTCTGGGGTTAGCTGGATATTACCGAAGGTTTATCGAAGGTTTTTCCAAGTTGGCACTTTCGTTGACCCAACTGACTTGTAAGGGTAAGGTGTTTATTTGGGATATTCGATGTGAAGAGAGTTTCAATGAGCTGAAGAAGAGATTGACTACAACTCCGATTTTGATCTTACCGAATCCTAGTGAATCGTTCGTGGTGTATTGTGATGCGTCTATGATTGGTTTAGGTGGTGTTTTGATGCAAGATGGTAAGGTGGTTGCTTATGCTTCGAGGCAGTTACGAGTTCATGAGAAGAATTATCCTACTCATGATTTGGAATTAGCTATGATGGTTTTTGTATTGAAGATTTGGAGGCATTATCTCTATGGTGCTAGATTCGAAGTCTTTAGTGATCATAAAAGTTTGAAATACTTGTTTGATCAGAAAGAGTTGAATATGAGGCAGCGTAGATGGTTGGAACTTTTGAAGGACTATGACTTTAGCTTGAATTACCATCCTGGTAAAGCTAATGTGGTAGCTGATGCTTTGAGTCAGAAATCTTTGAGTATATCTGCTTTGATGGTGAAAGAGTGGGAAATATTGGAGCAATTTCGAGATTTGAGTTTGGTATGTGAGCTTTCGCATGAGAGTGTGAAGCTGGGTATGTTGAAGGTTACTAATGATTTTCTGTTGTCTGTTAAAGAGAAACAGAAGTTGGATTTGAAACTTGTTGATTTGTTGCTTATTGGGAATCAAGAAGTGAATGGTGACTTTAAAGTGGATGATCAGGGTATTTTGAGATTCCGTGGTAGAATTTGTTTACCTGATGATGCAGAGTTGAAAAAGATGATTCTTGAGGAAGGACACCGGAGTAATTTGAGTATACATCCTGGTGCTAATAAGATGTACCAAGATTTGAAGAGGATCTTTTGGTGGTCTGGTTTGAAAAGAGATGTGGCTCAATTTGTGTATGCGTGTTTGACTTGTCAGAAGTCAAAGGTAGAACATCAAAGGCCTGCAGGATTAATGCAACCGTTGGATATTCCTGAGTGGAAATGGGATAGTATTTCGATGGATTTTGTGACGGGTTTGCCTAATTCTCTGAGTAGGCATAATGCTATTTGGGTGATCGTGGATAGACTGACTAAATCGGTGCATTTCATTCCGATTGATATCAGTTATTCTATGGAGCGTTTGGTTGAGATTTATATCAGTGTGGTTGTGAAGTTACATGGCGTTCCGTTGAGTATTGTTTCTGATCGTGATCCGAGATTTACTTCCAGATTTTGGGAAAGTTTGCAAAAGGCGTTAGGTTCTAAGCTGAGATTGAGTTCTGCTTATCATCCGCAGACTGATGGTCAGACGGAGAGAACAATTCAGTCATTGGAAGATTTACTGAGAGCTTGTGTTCTTGAGCAAGGTAGTGCTTGGGACAGTTTTCTTTCGTTGATCGAGTTCACGTATAACAACAGTTTCCATTCGAGTATTGGAATGGCACCTTTTGAGGCACTGTATGGAAGAAGATGTCGAACACCTTTGTGTTGGCATGAATCTGGTGCAAGTGCAGTAGTTGGACCAGAGTTAGTTCAATAGACGACGGAGAAGGTGAAACTTATTCGGGAGAAGATGAAATCTTCTCAGAGTAGGTAAAAGAGTTACCATGATAAGAGGAAGAGGGATCTGGAATTTCAAGAGGGAAATCATGTGTTTTTGAGGGTTTCGCCGGTGACTGGTGTTGGACGTGCGTTGAAGTCGAGGAAGCTTACTTCGCGGTTTATTGGTCCATATCAGATATCCGAAAGAGTTGGTGCAGTGGCTTACAGAATAGCATTGCCACCGAATCTTTCGAATTTACATGATGCGTTTCATGTTTCACAGCTACGGAAGTATGTTCCAGATCAGTCTCATGTGATTCCGATGGATGAGGTTGAGGTAAGAGATAATCTTACGGTTGAGGTATTACCGGTGAAGATTTTAGGCCGAGAGTTGAAAAGGTTAAGAGGCAAGGAGATTGCACTTGTGAAAGTGGCGTGGGGAGGCGCTGCGGAGGGTAATTTGACATGGGAATTGGAAAGTTGGATGCGGGAGTCGTATCCGGAGTTGTTTGAATCAGGTAATATTTTCGAGGACGAAAATTTCTAAAGTGGGGGAGAGTTGTAACAGTCTGTTTTTGATATTTCCTATTTTTGTCCTAATTGATGTTTTGTTATTGAGTCTTTTATTTAATTGAGCAATATTTATGTGAATGGTGAAGTTGGTGTTTTATTAGCCTCGCCGGGCGAAGTATGTGTCGCCGGGCGACGTGTACGTTTCGGTGATGTTTTGGATTTTGTGTACTTAATAGATATTTATGTTAATTATGATGTTGGTAAGTTAATATGTTGTTTTTACATATGTTGTATTTTTACCGTTTTTGGAGATTTCGCGGGAACATTAGAATAGAGGGTATATTAGATATTTTATAATTAGTTGTATTTAATTAATAGTTAGTTTTAATATTTATTAGAAGTGTAGATTTTAAGTTAAGAAAATATAATAAGTTAGTAAGTTAGAAAGTATTATAAGTTAAGAAATTATAATATAATGATAAGTTATAAGTTAAGAAAAAAATGAGTATAAGTTAGAAAATAGGAAAAGATAGTAAGAAAACCTCAAAGAGGAAGAATAGAGAGGAAAGAAGAAAAATGGAAGAAAAGTTGGAAAATTCACCAAACGAGCTTCGGGAATCGGTTTCTTATCGGGTAAGGGTGCGAAACTCGGTTATTATATCATTGTGTACGATTATATCCGTTTGTTTTTGAATTGTTTGGATTGTGTAGGAAAATATTGAGTCTAGGTTAGTTTTTGACATAATCGATAAAATCGGGAGTTTTTACGGATGAAATTCGAAACAAATTGTGTAGTTTAGTCGAGTGAGGTGAGGCCGACGTTATAGACACTCGTTTCGTTAAAATCGGGTGATAATTGAAGATTTTGTGTTTTTGAGTTTTGATTATGTGTATGAATAGTGATTACGAAAAGTCGAGGAATCGAGTTTTTCTTGATCCTAATAGTTGCTATATGATGTAAATAGGTTGTATAACAATTTGTTTCATGAGAAATGATGGATTTATGAGGTTTTTATGTTGATTTTCGTGGCTGACAGCAACATTTTCGCAACAGCAGATTTTCTGGTTTTTTTGACAGTATTTTCGCAACAGCATTTTCTGGTTTTGACGGCATTTTTGCAAAACTTCAAAAATTCATATCTTTTGATCCGTAAGTCGGTTTTAACCCCCGTTCGAAGCGTTAAAAAGCTAACGAGATGTTCTTTCTAGGAAAAATAGATTTGGGGTCTGAACTTGGTCCAATCGGTACAGTATTTACGAACCGTTTCGTAGTGTCGGGCGTCCGGTTTATGTTTTTGCGTCATTTTGAAATATTCATATCTTGTTAACCGTTTACCGTATTTAAGAGTTCTTTATACCGAATCGAAGCTGTCGATGAGTACTTTTTGATGATGATAGAAAATATTATTTTTGGCCGACTTTTAGCCGACTTTTTCGGAAAACCGAAAAATGGAATTTTGAGTTATTTTTCAATATTGTAAGACATATTATGATATGTTATGAGATGGCTTGTGTGATGATTCTTTGATGGGAATTTGATGTTGTGGAATGGTATATTGGCGTTTGTGGCCATTTTGGGCAATTGTGTGCATTACTTTATATGTACTTGAAATACATGATTATTGTTAATACATGAGCATTTGATGTTGGCATGAGTCATTAATGTGTCAAGTATCATGATATGCATTCTTGCATTGGAAGATTCATAGATGAATCAGTTTTATCGTCGTACGCCCTGAAATAATGGTAGAAGCAATTAATCACAAATGATTGTGCGCCCTGAAATAGTGGACTATGGCAATCGGATTGTGCGCCTTGAAATAGTGGACTAGAGCAATCCATAAACGTCGTACGCCCTGAAATAATGGTTTATAGCGACGGGGAACATCGTAGGCCCGACGGGGAGTTACTCTATGTAACGAGCGATGATTCCAAGAGTTCCTGGGGGACTAATGAATTACAAGGTTGGATTGGTACCGCATGCATAGAGTCGTTGTGTCGGTCTCTGTGCATTTGCATAATTCATTGTGTGAATGATTATGTGAGGAATTCTTGTGATAGAATTGCTATGCATTGTTTTAATGTATGTGCTTATGTGATTGGTGCGTGGTTATTGATTTAATATGTCTTGTATTCTTTTACAAGTTTCATTAATGTGTGGTGAGAAATAATTGTTCATATTTTGCAAAGTGTTTATAATATTATGCAATTGTATTATAATCCTGTTCTCACCCTTCTGCTGTGGTTTAATGTTGTAATGACATTGTAGATTAGATGCTGGAGTCTTTTTACGAAGATTAGGTCTTCGTCTTTTGTCGTTCCGTCGGCTCTGATATGTAACACGGGTAGTCGGGGTGCGAGTGTTTATATGTAAACTTTTGGCATGTGTATAGTTGTGTGTATGAATATGAATATGACAAACTTATCACTTGTGATAACATCAGTTATGGATGTTCCGCTTTAATTCTGTAACTGAATGCTGATATTTTGGAACGGAGTTCCTTTGTTTATAAAAACTATCCAGGTGTTATATATCTTTATGAGCAGGTTGTTTTTAGTTCACGTTGATGTGACATCTCTGTTTATATCTAAATGACTTAATCTTTGCTCTGATGTTTTATTATAAGATTTTTTTTTTATTCCGTTTTTGTACGGGGTATAGAAGGGGTGTTACATAAAGTGGTATCAGAGCCAGTGTCTGTTTGGTCTGTCCGACCGTGTCTTTGTGTCGTTGTTGGACTGTTGCACTCTGTTGAGTGGTTGTTTAACCATAATTTGCTATCATTGGAAATGTTCAGATTATGGCGGGAAGACGTGATGCTGCTATGACTGCGGCCATGCAAGCTATGGCGCAAGCGATGCAGAATTTGCCGAATGCTGCGGCGGACGAGGAGTCGCGTAGTATGGATAAGTTTCAGAAGAATAATCCACCGAGCTTCAAGGGTACTCATGATCCTGATGGAGCACAACTTTGGCTGAAGAAGATTGAGAAGATCTTCCGTTTCATTAGGTGTTCCGAGGAACAGAAAGTGCAGTATGGTACTCATGTGCTGGAAAAGGAGGCTGAGGACTGGTGGATAAATGCTTCTCAGAGGTTTGAGGAGGATGAAATTGCGGTTACTTGGGTTGTGTTCAAAGATGCTTTTCTGGAGAAGTATTTTCCGGAAGATGAGAGAGGTAAAAAGGAAATTGAATTTCTTGAACTGAAGCAGGATAATTCCTCTGTTGCGGATTATGCTGCTAAGTTTGAAGAACTGGTGAAGTTTTGTCCCAATTATAATACGGCTGGTTCGGAGAGGTCTAAGTGTCTGAAATTTGTGAATGGCTTGAGGCCAGAAATCAAGCAAGGTATCGGTTATCAGGAGATAAGACAGTTTTCAGTGTTGGTGAACAAGAGTCGGATTTTTGATGAGGATAGCAAAGCACGTGCTACTCATTACAAGAATCTGAATGATAAGAAAGGAAAGGGGCAGTTCAGAGGTAGGCCTTATGTTACCCCTGTTCATAAAGGGAAACAAAAGTTTACTTTTGATAGGAAGCCTAGTGGTGGAGGAATGAATTCTGCTGTGAAATGTTACAATTGTGGTGGTTTAGGTCATCGTATATCGGAATGTAAGAGGAATATGAATAATGTGGATAAGTGTGCTAATTGTGGTTTGAAGGGTCATGTGGCTGCTGATTGTAGGGGGAAGAATGGGGTTACATGTTATAATTGTGGAGAAGTTGGTCATGTTAGTACGAGGTGCACGAAACCAAGACAGGCTCAACCTGGAGGAAAAGTGTTTGCATTGGCAGGAACTCAGACTACTAATGCAGATCGTCTGATCAGAGGTACATGTCTTATTAATAGTAATCTTTTAATTGCTATTATTGATACTGGAGCGACTCATTCGTTTATTTCGATTGATTGTGCGAAACGTTTGAATTTGTTGACGTCGTCGATGAGTGGAGAGATGGTTATCCAGACTCCAGCTACGGGGTCGGTGACTACTTCTCTTGTTTGTTTGAGTTGTCCTTTGTCGATCTATGGTCGAGATTTTGTTATGGATTTGGTTTGTTTGCCGTTGAAGGATCTGGATATGATTCTGGGAATGAACTGGTTGGAGTTAAATCGTGTTAATCTTGATTGTTATCTTAAGTTGGTGCGATTTCCTTCTCTTGAAGAAGAAAAGGAATCTGGTTTCTTATCTACCAAAGAGTTGAAGGAACTTTTGGCAGAGGAAGCTCAGTTGTTCGGGTTATTTGCATCGTTGTCTGTGGAGAGTCAAGTTACAATTGAGAGTTTTCCTGTTGTGTGTGATTTTCGGGAGGTGTTTCCGGATGATTTTTCAGATGTGCCGCCAGAAAGAGAGGTGGAGTTTTCTATAGACCTAGTTCCTGGTACTAGACCTGTATCTATGGCTCCATATCGGATGTCAGCATCTGAGTTGGTAGAGTTGAAGAAGCAATTGAATGAGTTGTTGGAAAAGAGGTTTGTGAGGCCTAGTGTATCACCTTGGGGTGCACCTGTTTTGTTGGTTAAGAAGAAAGATGGAAGTATGTGTTTATGTATCGATTATCGTCAGTTGAATAAGGTGACGATTAAGAATAAATATCCACTTCCAAGGATCGATGACTTGATGGATCAACTGGTAGGTGCAAGTGTGTTTAGTAAGATTGATTTGAGGTCAGGATACCATCAAATTCGGGTTAAAGAGGAGGATATTCAGAAGACGACCTTTAGGACACGCTACGGGCATTACGAGTTTGCTGTGATGCCGTTCAGGGTTTTTAATGCGCCAGGAGTGTTTATGGAGTATATGAATCGTATATTCCATGAGCATTTAGATCAATTTGTTGTTGTGTTTATTGATGACATTTTGATTTATTCTAAGTCTCAGGAAGAACATGCGGAGCATTTGCGAATTGTGTTGCAGATTCTGAAGGAGAAGAGACTTTTTGCTAAGTTGTCCAAGTGTGAGTTCTGGTTGTCAGAAGTGAGTTTTCTTGGGCATGTGATTTCAGGTAATGGTATTGCGGTGGATCCATCCAAGGTAGAGGCAGTTCTACAATGGGAGGCTCCTAGATCTGTTACTGAAATTCGAAGTTTTCTGGGGTTAGCTGGATATTACCGAAGGTTTATCGAAGGTTTTTCCAAGTTGGCACTTTCGTTGACCCAACTGACTTGTAAGGGTAAGGCGTTTATTTGGGATATTCGATGTGAAGAGAGTTTCAATGAGCTGAAGAAGAGATTGACTACAACTCCGATTTTGATCTTACCGAATCCTAGTGAATCGTTCATGGTGTATTGTGATGCGTCTATGATTGGTTTAGGTGGTGTTTTGATGCAAGATGGTAAGGTGGTTGCTTATGCTTCGAGGCAGTTACGAGTTCATGAGAAGAATTATCCTACTCATGATTTGGAATTAGCTGTGATGGTTTTTGTATTGAAGATTTGGAGGCATTATCTCTATGGTGCTAGATTCGAAGTCTTTAGTGATCATAAAAGTTTGAAATACTTGTTTGATCAGAAAGAGTTGAATATGAGGCAGCGTAGATGGTTGGAACTTTTGAAGGACTATGACTTTAGCTTGAATTACCATCCTGGTAAAGCTAATGTGGTAGCTGATGCTTTGAGTCAGAAATCTTTGAGTATATCTGCTTTGATGGTGAAAGAGTGGGAAATATTGGAGCAATTTCGAGACTTGAGTTTGGTATGTGAGCTTTCGCATGAGAGTGTGAAGCTGGGTATGTTGAAGGTTACTAATGATTTTCTGTTGTCTGTTAAAGAGAAACAGAAGTTGGATTTGAAACTTGTTGATTTGTTGCTTGTTGGGAATCAAGAAGTGAATGGTGACTTTAAAGTGGATGATCAGGGTATTTTGAGATTCCGTGGTAGAATTTGTTTACCTGATGATGCAGAGTTGAAAAAGATGATTCTTGAGGAAGGACACCGGAGTAGTTTGAGTATACATCCTGGTGCTAATAAGATGTACCAAGATTTGAAGAGGATCTTTTGGTGGTCTGGTTTGAAAAGAGATGTGGCTCAATTTGTGTATGCGTGTTTGACTTGTCAGAAGTCAAAGGTAGAACATCAAAGGCCTGCAGGATTAATGCAACCGTTGGATATTCCTGAGTGGAAATGGGATAGTATTTCGATGGATTTTGTGACGGGTTTGCCTAATTCTCTGAGTAGGCATAATGCTATTTGGGTGATCGTGGATAGACTGACTAAATCGGCGCATTTCATTCCGATTGATATCAGTTATTCTATGGAGCGTTTGGCTGAGATTTATATCAGTGTGGTTGTGAAGTTACATGGCGTTCCGTTGAGTATTGTTTCTGATCGTGATCCGAGGTTTACTTCCAGATTTTGGGAAAGTTTGCAAAAGGCGTTAGGTTCTAAGCTGAGATTGAGTTCTGCTTATCATCCGCAGACTGATGGTCAGACGGAGAGAACAATTCAGTCATTGGAAGATTTACTGAGAGCTTGTGTTCTTGAGCAAGGTAGTGCTTGGGACAGTTTTCTTTCGTTGATCGAGTTCACGTATAACAACAGTTTCCATTCGAGTATTGGAATGGCACCTTTTGAGGCACTGTATGGAAGAAGATGTTGAACACCTTTGTGTTGGCATGAATCTGGTGCAAGTGCAGTAGTTGGACCAGAGTTAGTTCAATAGACGACGGAGAAGGTGAAACTTATTCGGGAGAAGATGAAATCTTCTCAGAGTAGGTAAAAGAGTTACCATGATAAGAGGAAGAGGGATCTGGAATTTCAAGAGGGAAATCATGTGTTTTTGAGGGTTTCGCCGGTGACTGGTGTTGGACGTGCGTTGAAGTCGAGGAAGCTTACTTCGCGGTTTATTGGTCCATATCAGATATCCGAAAGAGTTGGTGCAGTGGCTTACAGAATAGCATTGCCACCGAATCTTTCGAATTTACATGATGCGTTTCATGTTTCACAGCTATGGAAGTATGTTCCAGATCAGTCTCATGTGATTCCGATGGATGAGGTTGAGGTAAGAGATAATCTTACGGTTGAGGTATTACCGGTGGAGATTTTAGGCCGAGAGTTGAAAAGGTTAAGAGGCAAGGAGATTGCACTTGTGAAAGTGGCGTGGGGAGGCGCTGTGGAGGGTAATTTGACATAGGAATTGGAAAGTTGGATGCGGGAGTCGTATCCGGAGTTGTTTGAATCAGGTAATATTTTCGAGGACGAAAATTTCTAAAGTGGGGGAGAGTTGTAACGGTCTGTTTTTGATATTTCCTATTTTTGTGCTAATTGATGTTTTGTTATTGAGTCTTTTATTTAATTGAGCAATATTTATGTGAATGGTGAAGTTGGTGTTTTATTAGCCTCGCCGGGCGAAGTATGTGTCGCCGGGCGACGTGTACGTTTCTGTGATGTTTTGGATTTTGTGTACTTAATAGATATTTATGTTAATTATGATGTTGGTAAGTTAATATGTTGTTTTTACATATGTTGTATTTTTACCGTTTTTGGAGATTTCGCGGGAACATTAGAATAGAGGGTATATTAGATATTTTATAATTAGTGGTATTTAATTAATAGTTAGTTTTAATATTTATTAGAAGTGTAGATTTTAAGTTAAGAAAATATAATAAGTTAGTAAGTTAGAAAGTATTATAAGTTAAGAAATTATAATATAATGATAAGTTATAAGTTAAGAAAAAAATGAGTATAAGTTAGAAAATAGGAAAAGATAGTAAGAAAACCTCAAAGAGGAAGAATAGAGAGGAAGGAAGAAAAGTGGAAGAAAAGTTGGAAAATTCACCAAACGAGCTTCGGGAATCGGTTTCTTATCGGGTAAGGGTGCGAAACTCGGTTATTATATCATTGTGTACGATTATATCCGTTTGTTTTTGAATTGTTTGGATTGTGTAGGAAAATATTGAGTTTAGGTTAGTTTTTGACATAATCGATAAAATCGGGAGTTTTTACGGATGAAATTCGAAACAAATTGTGTAGTTTAGTCGAGTGAGGTGAGGCCGACATTATAGACACTCGTTTCGTTAAAATCGGGTGATAATTGAAGATTTTGTGTTTTTGAGTTTTGATTATGTGTATGAATAGTGATTACGAAAAGTCGAGGAATCGAGTTTTTCTTGATCCTAATAGTTGCTATATGATGTAAATAGGTTGTATAACAATTTGTTTCATGAGAAATGATGGATTTATGAGGTTTTTATGTTGATTTTCGTGGCTGACAGCAACATTTTCGCAACAGCAGATTTTCTGGTTTTTTTGACAGTATTTTCGCAACAGCATTTTCTGGTTTTGACGGCATTTTTGCAAAACTTCAAAAATTCATATCTTTTGATCCGTAAGTCGGTTTTAACCCCCGTTCGAAGCGTTGGAAAGCTAACGAGATGTTCTTTCTAGGAAAAATAGTTTTGGGGTCTGAACTTGGTCCAATCGGTACAGTTTTTACGAACCGTTTCATAGTGTCGGGCGTCCGGTTTATGTTTTTGCGTCATTTTGAAATATTCATATCTTGTTAACCGTTTATCGTATTTAAGAGTTCTTTATACCGAATCGAAGCTGTCGATGAGTACTTTTTGATGATGATAGAAAATATTATTTTTGGCCGACTTTTAGCCGACTTTTTCGGAAAACCGAAAAATGGAATTTTGAGTTATTTTTCAATATTGTAAGACATATTATGATATGTTATGAGATGGCTTGTGTGATGATTCTTTGATGGGAATTTGATGTTGTGGAATGATATATTGGTGTTTGTGGCCATTTTGGGCAATTGTGTGCATTACTTTATATGTACTTGAAATACATGATTATTGTTAATACATGAGCATTTGATGTTGGCATGAGTCATTAATGTGTCAAGTATCATGATATGCATTCTTGCATTGGAAGATTCATAGATGAATCAGTTTTATCGTCTTACGCCCTGAAATAATGGTAGAAGCGATTAATCACAAATGATTGTGCGCCCTGAAATAGTGGACTATGGCAATCGGATTGTGCGCCTTGAAATAGTGGACTAGAGCAATCCATAAACGTCGTACGCCCTGAAATAATGGTTTATAGCGACGGGGAACATCGTAGGCCCGACGGGGAGTTACTCTATGTAACGAGCGATGATTCCAAGAGTTCCTGGGGGACTAATGAATTACAAGGTTGGATTGGTACCGCATGCATAGAGTCGTTGTGTCGGTCTCTGTGCATTTGCATAATTCATTGTGTGAATGATTATGTGAGGAATTCTTGTGATAGAATTGCTATGCATTGTTTTAATGTATGTGCTTATGTGATTGGTGCGTGATTATTGATTTAATATGTCTTGTATTCTTTTACAAGTTTCATTAATGTGTGGTGAGAAATAATTGTTCATATTTTGCTAAGTGTTTATAATATTATGCAATTGTATTATAATCCTGTTTCTCACCCTTCTGTTGTGGTTTAATGCTGTAATGGCATTGTAGATTAGATGCTGGAGTCTTTTTACGAAGATTAGGTCTTCGTCTTTTGTCGTTCCGTCGGCTCTGATATGTAACACGGGTAGTCGGGGTGCGAGTGTTTATATGTAAACTTTTGGCATGTGTATAGTTGTGTGTATGAATATGAATATGACAAACTTATCACTTGTGATAACATCAGTTATGGATGTTCCGCTTTAATTCTGTAACTGAATGCTGATATTTTGGAACGGAGTTCCTTTGTTTATAAAAACTATCCAGGTGTTATATATCTTTATGAGCAGGTTGTTTTTAGTTCACGTTGATGTGACATCTCTGTTTATATCTAAATGACTTAATCTTTGCTCTGATGTTTTATTATAAGATTTTTTTTTATTCCGTTTTTGTACGGGGTATAGAAGGGGTGTTACAGTAAGCGAGCCTCAAAGTGCAGAATCAAGGTACTCCTTCTAGGCCAGTACGCCTGAACGAAGGATCAACTGTATGAGATGCGGCTTTCCCATCTGATACCTACGGCAGAGTTCTTACCTCCTAAGCCCGACCAACGGTAGCTCCCAACAAGGACTATCTCTCCTAAGCAAGGTGGAATTGCTATTATGAACCAACAGTACTTCTTCGCCCCGCGATGACCAAGTATCTAGTCATGTTCATCTTTTAGTTTGTATGTCATGTCAGTTTTGTCAACATATACATACATACATCATGCATTATTGATTTGCATTCACATTTCATATTGCATCACTATCACTTTAGTCGGTCTTGTCCCCTAGTGATAGAAGTTCTCTCAATACAGTCGTCAGTTCTTGCCTCGTCAGGAAACGCTGTGTCTGAACAACCTCGCCCCCAGTTTATTTTTGGAAGGAAGTTGGTCCTCGACCACTTTGATAACTTGAACCTCTGAAGAACCAGAGGAACCTTCAGTCAACATCACTCTTCGCCATTGAAGATGATATCCTTGCTTTCTCGGATTAAGGAAAATCCACAGAGAAAGCCTCGTAATCAGAGATTCGGTAGCATGCCAATTTCGCTCCGAAAAGATTGCTGATGAAAAGGTCATCGGCACCTCAAAATTGGACCCCGTCATATGGCATTTCTCTGGGAAGATCCCGAGGAAAGTATGATGTAAGATCCCACGCAGAAGCAGCCTCTCAAGAGACTCGTTTTCCCCAATAAAAACAAATGGCGTCTCCAATAGAGAAGTTTGTGCAACTCTACAACTCAGACGACTGGGTTCACCAGCAAGTCTGACATCAAAAGTTTTTCCATCAAATGGCATCTCCCCAGGAAAATTCGGCGAGAAGTTTGAGGAAAACCGCTACGAATAGCGTCCCTTGTCAATAAATTTTATTGACAAAAGAAACTAAGACCAGTTCCTTGGTAGGAAACCAGGATCGAGGGGATGTTTACTTCAGAAACTGAGACCAGCTCCTTGGCTGTAGACCAGGATCGAGGGGAAGTTTTACCTTTTCTAAGCATCGTCGCTTAGCTAAAGAAGATGAATGCGTAAGCCACTATTCATAACCACCATCAAAATTTCGGGTATTCCGATATTTAATCCTCTTGCACCACCGAATGCCCGAATACCTTCGTCATTCACACCTTCGGGTCCAAGAAGATTAAATAGGGGCATCTGTCATACCCCAAATTTTGACCACTAAGATTTCCCATCATTGTGCAAGTCATCATCACAATATGGATGAACCATCATGCCCCATCAAATGCCTCAAGGGTTGTTGAGCATTCACTACAATCAAAATTAGGGTTTCAAGCCCTCTCTGAGTGCTTAGACAAAGGGTCAATCAAGGAATGACATGATCTTCAGCTTGTCTAACCTCTCAAAGATCCACAATGGATCAAGAGGACTCTCACTTCAAGGATTAAGCACAAGGTTGCTCCCTTTTAGGTGGATCAAGCCTCTAGATCGCCAATGTCACCAAATTAGGGTTTTGGTCGACAAGGGCCTCCAGATGGAAATTCTCCTCTGGGCATGAGCCAATGCTTCAAAACATAACCTAATATACTCCATGGAACCTCATGGACCCAATCATCAAGTCAATTTTGCCTCAAGGGATGCATACATAAAAAATCAGGAATTAGGGTTTCTTGACCCAATTCACCCCTAAGTTGACTTTTAGGGCAAATTATGAGCCAAGACCTCAAAGGAGGATTTGAGGGTCTCTAATAAACTATATTGATCCATTTGGAACAATGGATCAAACCAAGAAGCTTGAGCAACAAGTCTCAATTTCATCTGCACCACAGTTAGGGTTTTAAGGAAAAAGTCAACTGTAACTTTGACTTTTGACCAAGACATGCTCCCAAGCCCTATGACATGCATCAATATATCCCATGACACCCATGGAACATGTCCATCAAGTTTGATTTAGGTCAAAGACATGATTTCCTGAAGAATTGCACAGTTTGAAATTCATCTGATAAAAAGTCAACTGTGCACAAAAGTCAACTTTGACTTTTTGAGATTTTTCACAAAAATGGATTTTTAACCCTAAAATGATGTTAATGTATGATTTGAATCATCATTCATCAAGAAAAATCAAGAAAAGTTGGATAACTTGTAAAAGGGGTAACCATAAAAACTTAGAAAATTTTCTAAGTTAAAAATAAAGTGGCTAGGGTACCAACTTTAGAGGGTCATAACTCCTAAACCACAAAGCCATTTTCTCCCATCCAAGGCTTGATTTTTAGATCTCGTTGCCCTCTACAAAAACTTCAACTAGACCTAACTCCAATTCATTGTGGATTTTGAGCTATGAGTGAGCCAAAATGGCTGAAAACATGAAAGTACCACTTTTCCAACACTTAGAAAAATTCTGTCCAAGACAGATTTTGTTGGAAACACCAAAACTTGTGGGGTTTTTTCACATAGTTACAAGCTGAATCAGTTCCAAAGATAAACATCAATGTTGTTGCAAATGTTGCCAAGAATCCAAGCAACTCAATAGCATGAAACCAATCCACTTGTGCCAAGAATCATGGCTGCCACAACACACCATGTCAAGGCTGCCATGAAAAATCAGTTTGGAAGTTTTGTGCCATCCAGGATTTCTGAGTCAAAAGGAGTGATCACTATGCCACATGCCTTCAATCTGATCATGAACCAACTGATCCAACTGATAAGGCTGAGTCAAAAAGCCAAGGAATCTTCCAACTTGAAATTCATCCACTTTGGCACATTTTTGCCTTGAATTCAAAGGGCATTAATGTGGAATAGTGCATTTTCAACAAAGTCACTCTACTCAGTCAAGTTCTCTGATTAAACAATAATAAAAACATCTGAAGAATGTGATTTTGGTCAAGGCATAGCCCTGCTCTTGGGAATGGCTAGTTTGCCTTGCTTGAGAAGAAATCCTCCAAGCCAATCCATGCAAATGTGATCTGATCCAACAGCCATTCACTATTCCTCCAAGACAAAAGTTGATCACCTATAAATAGAGGTTCCAATGGATCATTCAACTCACACCAAAGCCAGTTACATCACTCCTTTCTCTCATTCTTCCTTAAACCTCAAGTTTCTTGGTTTTTGAGTAACCACTATCGGGTTTTGAGTTGCAGCCTTAGGCAATCAATTCCAATTGCTCAAACACATCACATAGGATGTATTTGAGGTGTCCAAACACTTAAACACTGACTGTAACACCTCAGACTCAAAATCACCCTTCAACCAAGCCATTATGTCTCAATTATGCAGGTGGAGGTCTCCAGCTTGATCCAAAGAGTTTCAAAGTGTTCCAAAGCTTGCAACACACTCCATAACATCCATTGAAGCTGTAGGGATCATTAATTCACAACTGGAACAAGGTTTGTGCAGAGTTCCATTTCAGCTTGCATCAAGGTAAGCCTCAAAACTCCAACTCAATGATCCATGCATATTTCCTCGCATGATATTTTTGCCAATTGCTTGCCATCGTATGTTGGTTGTTTTCCTTCAGAAAATTTGATCATAGGACTCATAATCATGTCTGCACGATTGCTTTTGCAAAATTAGGGTTCATACGGCCACAATGATATAATTTGTTATGCACTGAAAATAAATAAAATTGGGTATTGCCATCTTCTTCCTTGTGAAAAAACGCATAAGTTTGATGTTGGAATCATGTCCAATGGTTAAGAATTGAGAGAGATAGGGTGCCTCATGAACGAGCTGGAGGAAGAAGATGGCCATGGCGCCATTTTCAGAAAATCCAACAAGTTTGCCTTATGTTTTTCATATGCCATGTATATTATGAATTGGCATTGCGCCCCAGTGGTTGATCAGCTGGTTTGTGTGTATTGAGTGAGTGGAGGGTCTGGGGTTCGAATCCCCCTCGCCCCAGACCTCTTTTTTATCACTTTTTCCTATTTTTTTCTATTTTCCATATTATTTTGTTAATGATTTGGAAAATTAATTTCTCACTCAATTTTAATCAATTTTAATTGGTTCTTTTTTTGATAATTCACAAAAATGTTAAAATATTTTATTTTCCAAAAAAAATCCCAAAAATATTATTTATTTCATATAATTGATATTTTGTAAAGAATTAATGTTTTAATTGTTGTTTTGATATTTAAAACATTTTTCCCTCTTGATTTTGTAAATTTTAATGACTTCTAATCATTTTGTAGGGCAAAACATGATTTTTGAGGCATTAATCCAAGATCATAATTTGTTTCCCACATGTTAAACAATTTTTGATCATTTTAATTGAATTTTTATTCAATTAAAATACACTTTGGAAATAAATTAGGATTTTTGATTAATTCAACCCTCACAAATCATTTTCAAAACTCTTGGGCCTCTAATAGAGTGTAAGACCCAATCCTTTGTAAATACAAAACTCTTTTGGGCCTCACTTATTGTATAAGTCCCGTTGTATTTCAAAAATTCGGCGCGATCGTCGCCCGTTAAAAAATTTTAACCATTGGGCCTCCCCTCGTGTTGTAAGCCTCATTTCTTTTCTTTAACACTTTTTGGGCCTCCCCTCGTGTTGTAAGCCCCATTTCTTTTCTTTAAAACTTTTTGGGCCTCTTGAGAGAGTGTAAGACCCATCCCCGTGTACAGAAAACCATTTTGGGCCTCAGTCACTTGTATAAGTCCCTCTGTACAAATTCAAACAGTGCACTCACCGATAAAACCCTGGGCCTCTCCTTGAGCTGTAAGCCCCAAAATCTTTCTTTTTCAAAGCACTTTCTCCTTTGATTTTGAAATATACTGTTGTTTTCAATCTTTCTTTGTTAAACAACTAACCAAACAGCATGGAAGCTCTACAACCGAGTAAGTGTTTATACGCTTTCATTTACCGCTTTCATATACATATAACTGTATTGTGGGGCTGTTTCGCTATAAGTCTTCTTTCATAAACTCATATCAACTGTGTAATAATAGTATAGATATTTAGAGTTTCCCCGGCAACTACGTCTAGCATTAAGCTTGTTGATCACTCTTAAATAGTCAAAACTAGATCCACATAGGATTACCAGACACAGTCTTCCCTCCTCTTGGGGTTAAACAATATGGAGATATGAAAGGCAGCATTCTCTGTGAACCCTTTCATAGACTGTCACTCGTAGAAGTTGTCAAAGAAACTCTACTCCCCAGAGATGATCTCTTCTCCGTGAATTGCATCTCTTGAGTTTCTTCCAAATTCTCGGACTTTCCTGGCTTGATCTATTCCTCGTGAATAGCCTGTCTTGGATTTCTCAGGGTTTGGGGACCCACGGGCTTCTTAAAAGCACTTGTCAAGAAACTCTATTCCCTAGAGATGATCTTTTCTCTGTGAATGGCATCTCTTGAGTTTCTTCCAAATTCTCGGACTTTCCTGACTTGATGTATTCCTTGTGAATAGCTTGCCTTGAATTTCTCGGGGTTTGGGGACCCACAGGCTTCCTAAAAGCAACCCCGCCTCCTCTTGGGCTTAGTACAAGGACCCACCGGCTTCTTAGAAGTATTCACAGCCTCCTCTTAGGCTTCGTATAATGATCTCTTCCTCCGGGAATGATAGCCTCCGCTTGGGCTTCATACAAGGACCCGTCGGCTTCTTAAAAGCTTACAGCCTCCTCTTGGGCTTCGTACAAATTGTCCCGACGACCTCCTAGAGGTATAGGAACAGAACTTAGTCATCGGCATAGAACAGTCCTTTCAAAGAGTCTACTACTGTTTCTCAGAGCATAGTACAAAAGATGAAACTCTAGACTTTGACAGTCAAATATCCTTGAGTCTCAAAGACATTCTCAAGCACCCTTCAAGAATAGGAAGGAAACCCGTAGACTCGGATAGTCTCAATACCCTTCGGATTTCCCACTTCCTTAAAGAACAGGAATAACCCGGACCTTCGAATCAAATCCTTGAGTACAGTGTTGCTCATATAAGAACTGATTTTCTCTTTCAAAATCAGTATACTGGACCTGTCACTCAACTGAAACAGTTACAATAGCCTCCTCTTGGGCTTTGTACAATGATTCTCCCCAGCGGAGTCAAACAACGTTTAGCCTCTCTTTCGGGCTTTGTACGAGACACATAAGAGACTCCCTCGTCGAGTCAATCACCCCTTTCGCCTCCATCTCGGGCTTTATACGAGATACAAAAAGGTTCTTATTGAGCAAAACAAATTTTAGCCTTTATCTCGGGCTTTGTACGAGATACAAAGACTCTCTTGTTGAGTCAAACTTTTAGCCTCCATCTCGGGCTTCATACGAGATACGAAAAAACTCTCTTCTTGAGTCAAATAGCCTTCATCTCGGGCTTATACGAGATACCAAAAGACTCCATCGTCGAGTCAAAACCTTTTAGCTTCTCTCTCGGGCTTCGTACGAGACACATAAAAACTCCCTCTTGTTGGGCCAATAGCCTCCTCTTAGGCTTTATATAAGAAAACCACTGGTTGATCCAATCAACCTTTTAGCATCAAAGCTGTGCCTCTTTCATAGTACACAAACATCAACAACTCCTTCCCCTTCATCTAATCGCTGTAAGCGGCAAGCCTCTGGATCATCTACATCCATGCCACTGTCCCTCTTTTAGTATGAGAAATTCCTAAGGAAAGATGGCATTGCTCTACACTGAGTTAAAGTCTTCTCCTTCAGGTTAAAACCCCCTATAAAGGAAATTATGGCATTGCTAGGATCCGCGTATCCCGGTTAAAGTAATCCTCCTTTATAGTCAGACACCCAACAGTTGTGACAGACAAACCTCTTTAGAGATGACAAATTCTCTCTAAAGACAACACCTTTTAGCTTCATATCTTGGGCTTTGAACAAGATACAAATATACTTTTCAGCTTCACATCTTGGGCTTTGAACATGATACAAACCACCTTTAGCTTCACGTCTTGGGCTTTGAACAAGACACCAAAACAACCATTTCCTCCCATAGAATAGGAGGAACTACGAACGCTCTGATTTCCCTGTTTCGGTAAACGGGAATATGTAGGCATAAGATCGAAAGACAAGATCTTAGCAAGCACACTAAACAAAAACCCTAAATCCCATATACCCTAATCTGAAGCAGTATCCTAACAAAATCCCAGAGAAAGAAATCAGTATTGGCGAAAATACAAATAACCAATACGAAGGCCCCACGACCACATAGCATCCGTAACCTAACAGACCGCTGTTGAAACTCAGTATGCAAGCAGGGTTAATTGGAGACATCTATTTCCCTTCCTTATTCAACTTTAATAGGATAAAAAATGAATCGACCTGTAGTTAAAACTCAACCACACTAAGGGCGACCAGCGCTTAAGAACCGCGTCCAAAATCGCTCGCTACAGGTACTGCTGCTCGGGCGAATGCCCCGCTTGCTTTCCCGTGTCTCATAATGTCATTGTGTGCTCATGCTGGGGTTGATATACCCGCACGTCGACAAGTCACGATTCCTTCAGCTATAGATGATCGTTATGTTGACAAATTTTGTAGGCCCAGAGGGGGAATTGGTGATACGTCTGGTGCTGGTACTGATGCTAGCACAGGGGATGGTGGAGCTTCTGGTTCGGGGTCACATGCTTTTTATCCTTTTTAGCAGGAAATCTGTCAGTACAACTGGGATTGGATGGCGGCTTCTCAGCGCGCCATGACTGACTTACATGATTCCATGCAGGTTCTTCAGTTGCAGATTCGCAATCCTGCCGGTGAGCATTCTTTGATGTCTAGGGAGCAGTTCCTGACACATGCTGGTTGGCCTGAGGCCAGGCCAGTACTCGGAGGGTCGGAGGATGCAGCTGATGATGCTGCTGATGAGGCTGATGATGATGATGAGGCGACTGGTTTGGCCCGTCGTTTAGAGGAGGAGGATATTGATTTGTCCGAGGATGACTGATTTTGGAGTTCAGATTTTGTACTTCCTTTGTGCTACAAAGTGATGTTTTATCATGTTTTGTGTATTTTGTTTTATTTCAGCTTATTATTGATGTACTTTATCCATTGTGTTGGATTATTTTGGGTTGGATGATGTATTTGTACCCTTGGTGGTATTTTTCTTTGACTTTGTAGGTGTTTACACCATTACATTCATATTATTATTAGTATTATGATTGAAATTAAATGTTGTTTTATGTTAACTTTAGTTTAGTTTTTTTTAGTAGTGGTTGAATGGTGCTTGTGAATATTTAATGTTTCCTTCTTTTGTTGATGAAACTTGGGGAATTTTAGGTTGGTGATTCTTGATCTTAAAAGAAGATTCTTCCAAGTTGGATGGCGATGATAGTAATTTAAGCATGATATTGTCAGCAAGGTACATAGTTACCTAGGGATGGCAGGCAGGCCCAAACCCGCGGGGCCCACCCGCACCCGAACCCTAGTCAACGGGTGAAAACCCGAGTTGATTGGGTTCAGGTTCGGGTGCCACCCGATATTTCAGGTGCGGGTTTGGGTAGTGTAAAGCCCGTGCCCGAAACCCGAAACCACACCCTATATATATATATATATATATATATATATATATATATATATATTTTGAGTTTTTGCTACGGGTTCGGGTTTGGGTGAAAAAACCCGAACCCAACGGGTGTGGGCGTGGGTGTTATTTTGCCACCCAAATAGCCTTTGGGTTCGGGTTCGGGTGGTGATTTCGGGTGCGGGGTTGGGTAGTGTGAAACCCGCACCCGACTCGACCCATTGACATCCCTATAGTTACCTAGTTCTAGAATTTAGAATGTGTTAGAATTTGTGTCTTTGTACAAATGAAAATTGTGTTTCTTGTTACAACTTTATTGATTGCTTATGTCATTTAGGTTCAAAAATCACAAAAGTGAGAAACCTCCAGGTTATACTATATGCTTTGGATTGATGATAGATTTTGTTTTATACTTTTAATTCATGCTTTATCTTGTGATTTGTGTGATTTTGTGGAAGTATTAGAAAGGATCAAGGCACTTGTTGATATTGACCACAACCATTTCCAAATAGTAATTTACCCGTGAGTAGCGAGAATTTGTTAGCCCCTTTGTGCCTAAATTGTTTAGATCTCTTTTAGTGATGAACTTTGTGTTGTACATATTTTGAAAATCAAGTTCATCATTGAATTTTTGTGAGCTTCTAAAAAATTTTCTTCTTGAACCTTGGAACTTTTGTTTTAATTGACTTCCTTGCCTTAAAAAGCAAGGAACATTCACGTAAGGTAGAGTCGAAAATAAGTTGGGGAGAATGAAAAAGAAGATTGGTGAATTACTCAAAATTGTGAAACATTTAAGCAAGCATGAAAAGAAAAGAGTATGTGAATATTTGTGTACAAAAGAGAAAAAGAATGCTTGCTTGAATGAAAAAAAATAGATTCAATAATTGTGCAAGGAAGTTTGAGAAGGTGTGATAAAGGAAAAAATTGGTGAATGTAGTTGAGGTGTTGTGAATACCTTGTTGAGTGAATGTTCTTTTGCATCGGCAATTTCGATTCAATGGTCGTTAAAAATATCCCTTTATTGTTAACCCGACCAAGCTACAACCTTGAAGCCCTTAGTGATCTTTTGCTTCCATGATTTCTTTTGTGATCGTTTAGATATTGTATGAATTGCTTAGTATTTGCATCATTTGTCATTTGAGTGAAATTTTCCCGTGCTTGTGTGCGCGTTTTCCTTCAATCCTTTTTCGAAGAGGAGTGTTAGAATGACATGTGCATGATGATTTAGTTGTCTCTTGAAACATCGTTTGAAAGTTTTTTAAGAGTCAATTTCTTTTACATTGTCAATTCTAGGATTGTGTAATTGTTGCCTTGTTGTAATTGTTGTTTATTTGAGCCGTTTATCTTGTCTTGGTTGAATTCTATACTCGAGCAAATCCTCTTGTTTTCAATGAGAGGCATACTTTGCTTGAGGACAAACAAAGAGTTAGTTGGAGAGAGTTTGTTAGATGTCAAACATGCTACATATTTGTATTCAATACTTGGCATTTTTCAATACTTTCTATGTTTAACTTGTTGATTTTAGTGGTGAATTGTTGTTGTTCTTCACACATTGTAATCTACTTTTGGTGCTTGTAATTTGTGTGCTAGTGTGCAGAAATAGGTATGAAATGATCAAGAAAGTAAGACACAAGGAGTTGATGCAAGCTGCCAAAGAATCAAGAAAGCAATAGCAGGGTTCGCTAGGCGAATCCTGGCGAAGTCACCAGCGAAGGTTCGCCTAGCGAACGGTAGCGAATCTTCCAGCGAGGAGGCCAAAAAAGAGTCAGTAGGAAAAGGGGGCAAAATTCGAGTAGCGAAGTGCCAGCGAGGGTTCACTGCTTTGCTCGCTGGGAGAAGGTCCTGGCGAAGGACCCTTGGCTGAGGCAGGGGCTAAAGGACCCAAAATTCGCTGGGGCGAAGGTTTTGGCGAATGGCTCGCTTAGTGAATGAGTTGTTCACCTAGCGAACCCGCGATAACAATTGAGGGAGGTTTAAGTTTATGAGGTACTTAAAATTCCATTTTTTGATCCATTCGCTAGGCGAGTGAATCCTTCGCTAGGCGAGGTCTACAGAATTTTAGTATCTTATAAATACATTTTTACTTTTCCTTGGGGGAAAACTTGCTATTTTTCACACAAAACCATAGTTTTCTGAACTTTGATCATCCAAGAGTGAATTTTCACATAGAGAAGCTGAAGTCACATCCAATCTCGATTATTCGACTCAGATGTTCTTTCATCTTCTCTTGAAACTTGTCATCCAAGCTACCATGAGAATGGGTAGCTAAACACTTTTGTGTTAAGGTTAGATGTAGTTGATCTTGATCATATGTATTTCTTTTGATCTTTTGTATATGAACAAGGTTATTGATCAATATAGATGAAGTTATTTGTTCTTAATGATGTATGTGTGGTTTGTATTACTCTAGACATAGATTTTACAAATCATGACCTAATATTTTAATCTTTTAAAAACCAAACTCTAGACATAGATTTGGGATTTGTTATTCGCTTTGTGTTGATCTTAAGGGTTGTTGTTTCGATTGTTAGCATGAGACATCATCTAACGGTCTAAACAACAACACTTACGAATTTGCTTTAGACATAAACTTATTCGAGAGGATACGCGATTGTATTGGTCGGAACTGAGTTCATATGCTTGATTAATCGGATATGTATGAAAAGGATTAGCGAAACCTAATCTTGACATGCTTTTCTAAAACCTTACAAACTATTTGCTACAAATTTACTCTTTGCTACAAATTTATGTTAAACAAAACCAAGAACCATTTGAAATTCTTTAACTTAAAACGTTGCGATTATTTAACGGCAAGCATCAAAATATCGCACAATCCCTGCGGATACGATAAAAACACCCCCCGAAATTCTGTTTCAACAACATCCAAAAATTCCCAAAATAATTTCCATTTTTTAAAAATTTTTCTTCATCTAATTTTAATTTTGGAGATTTTATTTTTATGATTTGCTATTTTTCCTTGATTTTCTTTTTTTACTTTGTTTTAATTGGCTTAAAAATAGTTTTAGGTCTTTAAAAATTCTAAAAAAATTTCCATATGCTTTTTATTTTATTTCTGACCTCCCATAATTTCTTGGCCATTTATTTGGTGATTTGAAGGACTTTATGGATTTTATCTTTTATTTTCCTTTTAAAAATCACTTTAAAAATATTTTTGATGCATTTTATTTCATTTTATTGCATACTAATCATGTTTGACCTATGTTGACTTCTGTTGGCCTTGGATCTTAGTTGATTTGATCATAAGTTTCATCAAACTCAATGGATCTTAGGTGTTGATGGGGTGAAAACCATAATCTACCAAAATGGATGATTGATTTTGATGACAACTTGATTAATGCCTTGATTCAATTTAGTTTGCTTTCTTTTATGTATCTCATTCTATCATCATCTCTTTCTTTTTCTTTTTCACCTTTCCTTTTGATCAATTGGAGGATGTGTAGGCCATCTTGTTCATGAGATCTTAAGTGGTTCTTGATGAACTTTCATCATTTTAAATCTACCATTTGTTTGATCAAGAATAAATTGAGGTACTTTAGATTGATGCATAAGTTTGTGCTAAGTATCATGAAGGATTAATTGATGTAATGGATCCATCTTTCCTTGACTTAGGTCTTGATCCACCTTGTTTTGACTTGTGCTACATGTTGTAGGAGTATGGTCTCTATATCATATCTCTAACATGTATGGTACATAAATTGTTATTGTCCGGCCTCCCATAGTTTGATTTTCCTTGTAGCGCTAAATTTGTCCCGAATCGGATTATTAATTCTAGTACTTATACCAAACATATAATTGTGCTAACATTTATTTTTTATGTCATTTACTTTTATGCACATTTATCTTTAAGTCATTTACATTCTTGCACCTTATTATATATTGCTCTGTTATTGTCATTTACATATCATATTATCATTGTTTATGTTTATGCCTTTTTTCTCTTTGTCCACTTGAACTTTCTTTTTCTCTTTTAAGACATTAATAAAGGCTTAAACCATTAAAAGACTTAATGCTTCCTTGGACTTTTTGGTTACTATCCCTTGCTTGGATGATTGACTTTTTGACTTAGAATTAGGTTCTTGTTTCCATGCTTTGGAGTGGTGACTTGAGACCTTGAAATTCATTTGGTACTTTGACCTTGAGATGACCTCTTATGAAGACATTACTTGGATATGTGGTTTCATATGATGCTTGGTTTTTTTTCTCTGCTTATCTGGTTATTTATTTGGTTGAATCCAAATGATGGGATAACTTTGTATCTTTGTTAGATCTTTCCTTCCTTAGATTTTATTTTTATGCTTTAGGGTAGTCTCTTCATCTCCTCCCCTTCTTAGATTTTGAAAGTTTTCTCCCTTTTTCAAAACCTTCTTGTTTTAAACTTGAACCACTTTCATAATAAACCTTGACTTTTTCAAGTGATTTTCAAACTCTTTTCTTGAATAAAGTGCTAATCAATATTAAGCATATCAAGACCATTTTCAAAATAAATAAATAAAATACTTAACTCATTCAAAGCATTTTGTGCCTTTTTATGCATTTTTCCTTTTAATTTTTTCTTAAGGTTTAGACATGAGTGATTTTCATAGTTGAGATGTAATTCTCCTATCTCCATAGTTATGTTTGATGTTGATTCTTTTCCACTTAAGAGAGCTAGTGGCATACTTGTTGATCTCTATCCAAGTTGGAGCCCTTCTCAATAGTGATGCAAAGATCCATTTTCATACACTTGTGGGTGACAAGTTGAGTGTTCTCCTTAAAATGACAACTAGTCTTCCCATTTAAAACCAATCACAACAAATTTCTTTTGTCATTTTTACCATGAACTACTAGGTTTTGATCCTCCATTGCACTTTATGGGTACTGTTGCTACGCAAAAAATGCAGAGAAGTCGCCATCGAATGTTATTTATCCCAACAGGGGGGAAAGGAAAACATCGAGAAAACCGAAGGGGAAAAGGATGGTCTCGCGGCCAAGATATGGGTTCGGAAGTCAGTTATGCAAGGGGAAGGAATTAGCACCCCTCACATCCATCGTACTCGATGGGAACCATCTAGGTAGTCTATGCGTGTATAGGTGTTGTTATCTAAGGTTTACTTGCTAGAGAGAAATGGAAGGGTTTAAATAAAAGAGGAATTGGTAGGATCTCGCAATCCTATGCCTACGTATTCCCTCGTGCAACGGGAAAGTCAGAGTTATCGTAGTTCGGAGGACTACGGGTGTTTTGGTGGGAGGTTGCTCGCCAAGACATCGTATCTTATGCCTACGTATCTCCATTGTGAAATAAAGAATCAGAGCGTCTGTAGTTCGTTGGACCACGGGTTGTTGGTCTTGATCGCACAGGGGCGAGAGAAGGTTTGTTGTTTTTGGTGGGCAAGATTAACGATCGCGTTCTAGCAGTTAAGCGTTGCTTGTATTGCGGTAGAACAGAGGTAAGGTGCCCTTTATTTGGTAAGTTTTAGAGTGATGCCCTAAGGCGAAGAAGTGGTGAAAGTTATTGGTTTTATTGAGTTTAATTATAGGTACTTAGAGGGGGAAGAGTATATGACCATAAGCTAAGTACGGCCTACAACCAGATACTCGAGGTTGAGGGGACAATAGTATCCCAACCATCTACGTTCACCCTAAAAGGACATATTAAACTCTGGGTTTGGTTTAAATGTTTTTTATGGATGAAAGAGGATGAAATTGATATGGACAAGATGATGGATTAAATCATGGCAGGTTGACGGTGATGTGTAAGGCAATCGACTTACAAGGGTAGGATATATACAAGGTTTGCAAGGTTTAAATGGAATAGAGTTGGTAGAAAAGGTGGAATGAAATTGGTAGAGGGGGTGGAATGAAACCCTAAGGTGATAGAGGAATGAACAATTCATTTAATTGTTTTGAAAAGTGACTCGACGTTGGATCGAGTTTTATATTTGTCTTTTTAATTTGAAATTGTTTTCTAAGTGTTTACGATTTTATCTTTCTTAACAATTAAGCAAGCAACAAGCATAAAACGATAAAAGTAAGATCCTAAACTATTACACTTTAATAAAAGTGGAGAAGCATAAGGAACCCACCAAGGGGGGAGACCTAATCTGAAGCAGTAGTTCAAGTGCATTGAATTATAAAAGTACAGTCAAGGGTTAAGAGCTCAAATGTCCGCATGGCAATGTAAATCTCGGTGGGTACCTCACAAAACAAATCAAAGGAGTTAGTATGCAATAACCATGAATGAATGTGTGAGAATCATGTATAAGATAAATCTAAATGGAGTATAAGAACTAATCGAGGAATAGTACAAAAGTTTAACATCATAATGGCATAAGAATATTCAACTAAATCTAACATAAAGTTCAACCAAGAAAATCACCAAAGTATTACAATTCAACCAAAATTATTCAAGACTAAGGAATTCTAATCAACAATTAACAAGAATCTTAATCAATGATTAACAAAGCTTTCACGCCACCGTTAACAAAGATCAAGGAACAATCAACAAATTAACAAATAATTAATCCAAGAATTTATCACAAGCTCAGAGGAGATACAGCAGTGGTCCAGGTATGTGAATAGTAAATACTGGCACAGAGGCCCCAACCCAGGCCCACTGGCCTTAGCACTATGAACAAAGTGGGGTGCAAAAGTTAACCGCGGTGCAGTAAGTCAAAAAATGGGTCCAAGAGCCCAACTCCTCAAGAAGTGAACGACAATTACATGAGACAAGCTCAACACACTAACACCTGCTTCATCCCCGTTTTCTCAATTCGACTTATTCCCGAATGTAAACCTAGATCCGCCGCATCGGAGATCGTCGCTAGCGGCGGTGGAGGGCAATATACCATAGTCCATACACGTCCTTGACCCTCTATCCTCTCCTATGCGAATCACAACTCAATTTTTCTCACTTCCTCTTCTACACCATGAATTGCGACGGAATAACACAAACTAAACTTCAACAAATCGCTATTCGAAGCCAAGAATCCTCAAATCGGAGTCCAAACACGGAGGTTTGGCTCCAATTCTACAGCAACTACATCACATAAATGATATTTGAAGTTGAGTTACGTACCTCACAACAAAGACGAAGACGATGACGCGAAGTCTCAGATACGATTCTTCAATTCCTTAAGTATAACCAACCCCCGAACCTTAGATTCTCTTAACTTAGGGTTTTCTTCGATCTTTACCCTTTCCTTTGGATAAATCAAAGCTCGGTGGTGAATATTTAAAGATTTGCGATCCAAGTTAATATAATAGCTTAATATCCAATTCTCACCGTAACAATTGTATTAGTAATCACATCAAGAGTGACAGTGTCTTTCTCGTAGGTAAGAGTAGTCACAAAGTGGTCATAAGAACCAGGTAAAGAGCATAGCAAGATAATTTAATTATCTTCGTCATCAATCTTAACTCCAAGACTCACTAGATTAGTGATCATGTTGTTGAATACATTGACATCTTGTTGCAAATCAGATCCTTCATGCATCTTCAGACTGTATAGTCGGTGCTTTGCACATAATTTGTTCATCAATGTCTTTGAAGTATATTAACTCTCTAATTTGTCTGAAACCTCCTTCGGAGTTATTAAGTACAGGATATGGTACATCCCCTTGTCTGAAACAAATAAAAGTGTTGCGGTGAGAATCGGATATCAAGCTATTGATTAACTTGAATCACACATCTTTGAAATTCACCACCGAGTTTTGATTTATCCAAAGGAAAGGGTAAAGATCAAGAAAACCCTAATTGCGCTATGTGAAGACACAGCTAAGAGATCTAAGGTTCGGGGGTTGGTTATACCTAGGGAATGTGTTAGCATCCTAGATATCTGTAGTACTCTACAGGAACCTCTTGTTAGTATTTGTGTTATGTTAATGTTTGCTTACTAAAGGTAATATGCTAAGGTAAAGATAAAGACCTAAGGTAAAGACCAAGGTACTAAAGGTAAAGACCTAATGGTATATACACTAAGTATGTTCACCAAGACGTCGCATCTCGTGCCTACGTATCCTGACTAGGATGGAATCAGAGCATTCGTAGTTCACCTAACTACGGGTGAGGAACTATTGACTATGGTCAAAGTTCCCAAGGGGAATGAGTATGATACTCATATAGAGTTAAAGAACTCTCTAAGTCTAAGTTGAAAGACAGTTGGAGCTGACTTTAAACAAAGTCAAAAGGGGAAGTGCATACACATCATGATGGTATCCACATAGAGTTCAAGAACTCTAACTTAAATCTAAGTTACAAAGCAAGAATGGCTCTAATAAGGCTAAGAGATACAAGTAAGTATCTATAATGATAGTACTCACATAGGGTTCAAAAACCCTAACCTAAAACTAGATTGAAGAGGGAAAAAGGCTCTAATGAGGCCTAGGGTAATGATCCTAAAGAGGTCAAGCAAAATGGGGAAGACTAAACAAAATGAAGATGGTTTATGAGCCAACAATGAACCTTTCCTTTGGAATGAAGGACAAACAACTTGCACAAGAGTATAGGAGCACAAACTAGTCACAAACTAGAATCAGACAAAGAGAAATAACATGAATGATACACACAACATAATGAGTGATGGCATAGTGAATGCAAGGATTGAGATTAAGATCAAACAAATGAGCCAAATCTCCAAACTATGGAATCAAACTACAAGTTACCTAGTCGAAAGTTAGAGATCTAATCGATTAGTAAACATTAAAAATGCAAATGACCAAAACGAAACTTAAATATCCACATCCTAAAATTAAATAAATTTTTTTTTTGGGTTTTAATATTGGTTCAACAACTAGACCTAATAATATAATAAAAGTCTAAACAAAAATAAAAGATATTTACTAAAACAAAATGAAAGGCATTTTCTAAAATAAACCGAAAAGATAAAATAAAATGAAAGATACTTCCAAAATAAAATCAAAAAGATATTTTTTAAAAAATGAAATGTTTTTATCTTTTATCATTTGTAAACTTAATATAAATTAAAAATTAATTTAAAAGCAAATTGTTTTAAAACCCCTCACAACTATAAAACGAAGAAGAAGAAGAAAAAAGATTAAGAAACAAAAGGATTAAACAAAGAAAGTAAGGTGCAGGCCCAAAAGAGAAAGTCCACCCTGGAAATAGTCATGGGCGGGTCGGATTCCCTTGACCCGGTTCGAGGCCCACCAATCTAAAGGGTGAAAACCCGAACGTCTATGAGATGTTCTTGCAGACTTGTTTCCTTCTCAAAATAAACACGTTCAAATTTGCAAAATGGAACCTGATGAACACTCAAACGCACCATAAACGCTCAACAACATCATTCAATCCCATTTTTTACTGATCCATCTTCTATTCTCACTCTCATCCGCACACGTTTTCTCTTTTCCGCTCTCCCTCCACCGTCTCTTTCGCCCTCTTCCGTCGTTTTCACCTCAAATCACGACTTTCTTTGTGATTATTTCTCTCGCTCACCTCTCTACTTTCTCATCGGTCTCTTATTCTGCATCGCAACTGTGTGGCGGAGAAAGTTATTCTGGCAGAAATATGGGTGGTTCAGAAAATACAAGGCGGAGGATGGTTTTGTTGTTGCTACATGAATAGTGGTGGTGATCGATGAAGGTGATGAATCAATGGGAGTGGATGAATGGTTTCACTCTTGTTAAGATTTGTAGGTTTTGGAATGGTGGTCTTGTGAACAGGAGAAGGTGAAGTAGGAAGTGATTTATGGTTTGTTAGTTTATGAAGGTAGGAAACGTATAGTTGATTTGGGAAAATTTGGATTGAATATTGTTGAAGGTGATTGTGGTTTCAGAGGTTTGGAAATGTTTCGATGATGATGGTAATGGAGAAGGGGAGGCACTGGGTTGGAAGAAAAGGAAGCAAGGGTCTGATATGGGAGTGAGATGGTTGGAATTAATTTGGTGAATGTGGCTTGTGTGTGGAGGTCCAAAGGTGAGGTTTATGATGAAACCATTTTCCTGTAGGATACCTAGGGAAATCAAGTTCTTCCTCAATTCTAGAATATATTTGAAATCATTAAATGTTTGCATACCACTATCGTCCATTTCAATTTTAATTTGTCCTATTTTTGTGATAGTACAAGCTTTATCATCACTTAGATAAACAAATCCGAAATTACCTCACCTGAATGTAGCGAACCATTCCCGGTGCAACGTCATATGGTAAGAACAACCATAGTCAAGCATTCATGTATTAGTGCACTTGATGAGCCTTGCTTTCTGTTTGGACAATCCCTCTTCCAATGCCCAATCTATTTGACCCTATAACACTCATTTGTTTTTCGAATCCTGGATTTAGACCTATTTTTTCCATAACCTCCATTACCCTTATTCAACCCACAATCTTTACCCCCTTTCACATAAAAATTGTCACCTTGAGTTCCTTCCTCTACGTTTTGTCTCCTTTGAGAATGAGACAAAAGTGTATTAGTAATCACATCAAGACAGACATTGTCTTTCTCGTAGGTAAGAGTAGTCACAAAGTGGTCATAAGAACCAGGTAAAGAGCATAGCAGGATGATTTAATTATCTTCGTCATTAATCTTAACTCCAAGACTCACTAGATTAGTGGTCATGTTGTTGAATACATTGACATCTTGTTGCAAATCAGATCTTTCATGCATCTTCAGACTGTATAGTTGGTGCTTTGCACATAATTTGTTCATCAATGTCTTGGACGTATATTGACTCTCTAACTTGTCTGAAACCTCCTTCGGAGTTGTTAAGTATACGATATGGTACATCACCTTGTCTGAAATAAATAAAAGTGTTGCGGTGAGAATCAGATATCAAGTTATTGATTAATTTGAATCACACATCTTTGAAATTCACCACCGAGCTTTGATTTATCCAAAGGAAAGGGTAAAGATCAAAGAAAACCCTAATTGCGCTATGTGAAGACACAGCTAAGAGATCTAAGGTTCGGGAGTTGGTTATACCTAGGGAAGGTGTTAGCATCATATGTATTTGTAGTACTCTACAGGAACCTCTTGTTAGTATTTGTGTTATGTTAATGTTTGCTTGCTAAAGGTAATGTGTTAAGGTAAAGATAAAGACCTAAGGTAAAGACCAAGGCGCTAAAGGTAAAGACCTAATGGTATATACACTAAGTATGTTCGCCAAGACGTCGCATCTTGTGCCTATGTATCCTGACTAGGATGAAATCAGAGCATTCGTAGTTCACCTAACTACAGGTGAGGAACTATTGACTATGGTCAAAGTTCCCAAGGGGAATGAGTATGATACTCATATAGAGTTAAAGAACTCTCTAAGTCTAAGTTAAAAGGCAGTTGGAGCTGACTTTAAACAAAGTCAAAAAGGGAAGTGAATACGCATCATGATGGTATCCACATAGAGTTCCAGAACACTAACTTAAATCTAAGTTACAAAGCAAGAATGGCTCTAATAAGGCCAAGAGAGACAAGTAAGTATCTATAATGATAGTACTCATATAGGGTTCAAAAACCTTAACCTAAAACTAGATTAAAGAGGGAAAAAGGCTCTAATGAGGCCGAGGGTAATGATCCTAAAGAGGTCAAGAAAAAGGGGAAAGACTAAACAAAATGAAGATGGCTTATGAGCCAACAATGAACTTTTCTTTTGGAATGAAGGACAAACAACTTGCACAAGAGGATAGGAGCACAAACTAGTCACAAACTAGAATCAGACAAAGAGAAATAACGTGAATGATACACACAACATAATGAGTGATGGCATAGTCAATGCAAGGATTTGTAATACCCCAAATTTTGACCACTTAGATTTCCCATCATTGTGAAAATCATCATCACAATATGGATGAACCATCATGCTTCATTAGTCTCCCCAAAGATGGGTGAGCATCCAATACAATCAAAATTAGGGTTTCAAGCCCTCTCTGAGTGCTTAGACAAAGGATCAATCAAGAAATGACATGATCTTCAACTTGTCTAATCTCTCAAACATCCACAATGGATCAAAAAGGACTCCCACTTCAAGGATTAAGCACAAGGCTGCTCCCTTCTAGGTGGATCAAGTCTCAAGATCGACAGTGTCACCAAATTAGGGTTTTGGTCGACCAGGGTCTCCAGATGGAAATTTTCATCTGGGCACAAGGCAATGATCCAAAACATCACCTAATATGCTTCATGGAACCTCATGAACCCATGCATCAAGTCAATTTTGCCTCAGGGGATGCATTCATAAAAAATCGGGAATTAGGGTTTCTTGACCTAATTCACCCCTAAGTTGACTTTTGGGACAAACCATGAGCCAAGACCTCAAGAGATGATTTGAGGGTCTCTAATACACCATATTGATCCATTTAGAACAATGGATTGATCCAAGAAGCTTGAGCAACAAGTCTCATTTTCATCTGCACCACAATTAGGGTTTTAAGGGAAAAGTCAACTGTAACTTTGACTTTTGACCTGGACATGCTCCCAAACCCTAATACATGATTGAATATACCCTATGACACCCATGGAACATGTCCATCAAGTTTGATTTAGGTCAATGACATGATTTCCTGAAGAATTGCACAGTTTGGAATTCATCTGATAAAAAGTCAACTGTGCACAAAAGTCAACTTTGACTTTTTGAGAATTTTCACCAAAATGGATTTTTAACCCTAAAATGATGTTAATGTATGATTTGAATCATCATTCATCAAGAAAAATCAAGAAAAGTGAGATAACTTGTAAAAGGGGTAACCATAAAACTTAGAAATTTTTCTAAGTTAAAAATAAAGTGGCAAAGGTACCAACTTTGGAGGACCATAACTCCTAAACCACAAAGCCATTTTTTCTCATCCAAAGATGGATTTGTAGCCCTCATTATCACCTACAAAAACTTCAACTACAAGTCATTCCAATTCATTAAGGATTTTGAGTTATGGAGTGATCAAAGTGGCTGAAAAGTGAAAAATGTCACTTTTTCCAACACTTAGTGAAATTTTCACTAAGTCAAAATTTGCCTTCACTTTTTGCCAAATGTAGGGGGATTTTTCATTTGGAATCAAAAGAGATCAAAACCAAACTTGTTCAAACAGTTGTTGTATCATGTAAGAGCTTTCCAAAATGGCCAAGAACATTGCCAAATTCAACCTACATCATGAGATACAACATTGGCAAGTTGCCTTGCTGAAATCTGTCAAAGCAAGGCAGAATTTGCATTTTGGCTCGATTTGCCAAAATCAGCCAATTTCAAATGCTCCAATCCACTTGGACACCTCAGAGGATTGAATCCAAAGGGGACAATCACTGAGCCAAGCCTCCAAGGTCCAAGGAACAAGGAATAGCATGTTGAACCTAGAGTTGCCAAAATAGGGACAAGACTTCAAATTTGGAATGAGGCATTCAATGGAACCATCAAGGTGGCATGGACTGAGCCATTCTCATCTGAAATCAGTCAAGAATTATCCAAGACCAAGGGGACCAAAGCTCTGTGCCCTAACTGTCGCGGTGAAAATTGGATACCATAGTTATTTGTTAACTAGGATCGCATTTAATGTCACCACCGTCTTTGATTTTATCCAAGGGAAGGGAGAAAGACCGAATACCCACAATGCAATGCAAATGCACTAAGATTCTAAGTTCGGGGGTTGGTTATACCTAGGGAAGGTGTTAGCATCCTAGATATCTGTAGAACTCTACAGGAACCTCTTGATTCATTTTATGTTATCTGTTATCTGTTTTGCTAAGGGTTTAAGGGTAGGTGATTTATTATTTTTAATCCTAAGTGTGCTCGACAAGATATCGCATCTTGTGCCTACATATCCTGTCAGGAGGGAATCAGAGCACTTGTAGTTCCTTATTATTAAGGGTACTAAATGTTTAAAGGTTTAGGAGAGGAAGATGAGTCATCATCTTAAGAAAACCACCACAGTTCTTTGAAAATGTTTGTATTTGTGGGGTATGGGATTGTATGTCCCTTTCTTTGAGATGATTAACATCTAATTCTCTTGTGTGGAGAATTAGGTGGGATAAAGTTTGATTTAAAATCAAAATTGAGGGGGGGCTAACCTAGGAAATCTATCCTAAGTTGTCTAAAAGTCCTAACTTAAGGGTAACGATTATGATGCAAATGATATGCACCATGCACAATAACGTGGTTATTATGCATGGGATTTTCCCTTGGATATTAATGCGATTAAGTTATTGTTATTTAGGCGAGGGTGCTAGCAAAGTGATGCTAGACTTGTGTCTTGTGACCGGTAGGTTGAATGCGATGCCCTAAGGCGATCGACTTACATGGGTAGAAAATGGGCTCGACGTTGGATCGAGAGATTTTTTTATATTTTTGAAAGGGTTTAGAGCATAAACAAGAGCATGCATACATCACATACAATAATACCCAAAAAAGCATGGCATAATATCAACTAAATAGTTCTAATCTACGTCAGTCAAACATACGATTTATCGCAAGGGATTCTAATAAGGAACAGTTCGTTAAGAGAGAGTTGATTTTGATTTATTTTTGTGAGAATTTTATTAAGGGTCACTTTTAAATTAGAGTTTTCTTAATAAAAAAAAGTTTTAATTGTTTTAAAGGTTTTCCACTATGCTGATAAAATTAATAAAAGAAAAATTTTCCTAATAAAAGTTTTAATAATTAAAAGGTTAATGAATAAAAGATTTATTATTTATTTTATTATGTTAAAGGTTACTATTAGTTTTTTAAAAGAAAAGGAAAGAAAGTTAAAGGTTTATTTTATTAAGAAATATTAATTTTAAATGTTTTAAAAAAAGTTTCTTTTTTGGCTATATTATACAAGATTAATTAGATTAAAAAAAAAGATTAATTTTTTTTATTAGCGCAAACAAAAGTTTATTAAAAAAACTTTTTTTTTTTTTTAGGTTTTAACAAAAGTTAATTTTTATTTAGTTATATTTTAATTTAAAAGAAATATTTGAGGGAAGGTTACTTAAAAGTTCTACGTCTTATTAATATTAATTAAAGAAAAAAAAAGTTAAATTAGGAGTTTTAAATTGAAGCGGAGGGATCTGGTGGCTGAATCGAGGGCGCACGGTAAAGAAGTGTGGGTGTGTGTATGTGATTAATTCGTTTAAAATAAAAAACAAAAAGAAAAAAAGGAGATAGAACGCCCTCTTCTCTCTTAGACTCTCTTTTCTTCTCTCATACTCTCTTTCATTTTCTCTCTCGATCAAGCAACAGAAACCCTAAATCTAACCTAATCCCCAATCGAACCCGATACCCCATTCTCATTAGCTTTTCATGGCGATTACATATACATGATGCTGAAATTTAAAGCAAAGCAAGGAAAATAAAAAAAGGGGCGGCGATGGTCGTGGCGGCTCCATGAACCTCCGATCAGGGATGTTTCTCTTCTCCTTTTTACCTTTTATGATTTGAAATGTTTCTTGTTGTTCTCCTTCGTCACCGGTTGCCTCCTTCACGAGATGATGATGTGTTTTTTTAATCTTTGCACTTTGCGGGTTTGGAAATGGGACTTTGGTGGTTTGGTTGCTTGGGATTCTTTTCCTCTTTCTGATTTTTCGCGTGATTCTCCTTTTTTTTTTCTTCAGGGTTTCATGAGATGTCCCTTTTATAGATGGCCTATGATGAGAAAATAATTGAAAGTTTTGAATGCCCTTGATTTGATAGGATTTGATTGTGATCCGATTTGGCTTTTAGATTTGGAAAGTCTTGCTGCCTCTCATTATGGTGATAAATTTGATTTCAAAATGTTGGAACTTAATTTCTATCCGACGCTCTGTTTTGGAATGATTTAATTACTATTGAACGGTTTTGGAAAGTTGGGCTGGCGGTATCTCTTGTGATATTGCCCCTAACTACCAATTTGAATATGATGAGAAAAACTCTCTGATTCAAAACAAATCTGAGGCCAATTAGGAGAGTTTGAAAAAATATCTTGGTCATGTTTGAACGTGCATTTGGATTGTATTTTGGCTCTGTTAATTAATCTCAATTCTTTCAAAAAACAAATATGATCTTGAAATTTGAACCTTAATTACATTGGACCCTATTGCTTTCTTCAAGAGGTATAACTGTTGATCTTAATCCAAATTATTCAAACCGGAATGTCGAACACTTGATGAATCTTGGATATGCTCATGATGTTTTTTTTTTTTTTTTTTTAGAATGCCTGGTTTGTTCTGAGCACCTCATTGACTGTAACTCTTCTTTGTCATCATGTAGGTGACGTACATCGAATTTAGTCAAGGAAGGATTGAAGATCCAACTTCTCTACTTCCTTTCAAACTTGTCTATGCATTCAAAACAGTAGAGATTAACCAGGTTCAGTTTGCTTGGAACTTACCGTTAGATTTAACTTGTGCAGATTTTGGGGAACTGTCATGTGTGCTCCGATTGGTTTAATGCCGATGAGTAGTTGTATCTGGACTGATTTACAGGGAATGCTCACGTAAGCCATAGTGGGAACATCCTGATCATGATTAGCCAAGGGGTTCAAGCTTCTCCTATGGGTGAGGTGAGTTGAATACCACCCAACTTGCCTATCATTTATCCATCCGTATGCATAAGACCTCTTGCAAGAAGCTCAACCTGCATGCATTTCAAACGGTGTGTGGCTGATCTCAAAGTCGTAGTACCGACAAATAGTTCTGGATATCCTCGAACAACCTCTGTCCTCGTGCGCGATAAGCTAACTCAGCTCCATCAAGTAGACCCTTGACTTATGCAATTTCTAATGCCTTTTTATTGATCCTCCATTGATTCTTATTTTGAAATTGAGCAGACTTTAAGCTTGACTAACGGCTTTGGTGCACTTTGCTTTCTCCCTCAGTTGTCTGGCAGGTAAACTGTGGCTCAAATGATTTGGTTGTGATTGGTGTTGTCTGCATGATTTGCTAATATGACTCCTTATTAATTGTATGCATGTCAAGTGCTTGTTGGAGTGAGCTTGAGGAAGTTCACGTGGTTGTTGTGGCGTGGTAACGGCTTTTGTGTCAGCTTGCTTTTTCAGCTTGACTGGAGTTGTAGAGGATGGTTAATCAGGCGAAGCAACTGCAGCAGAGTGAGTAATGTCTGTCCTCAATGATTATCTCTATTGCAGGTTATCAGTTCCGGTGAAAAGGTCATTCCGAATAATTGGATTCTTGGTGACTTTCCACATGATCAGGAGCATGGTTCTGGTAGAGGTTCTGGTATGGAGTTAATGTGAGAAGCAATAGCCAAACTCCTTCTGTCATAAGCTCATCGATTCTTCATAGGAAATGGGTCATGAGGAATAGCCTTTCAGCAATCTGAGCGATGTCCAGCTCTTTCCCTGTGTGAATGATGTTGTGATTTTAATGTAACATTGGCATCATGTGCATCTTATTTTATGTACATTATTTTTTTAACATAGAAAGTCCTTCGAGCAGAATACGGAAGCAATGCGTGAAAGCTACGTCTTTATTGATTTTTATTTATAATCTGTCCAACACTGCAATAACAACATGGTACTTTCGCTTCCATCCAACTTAGGTCAACTGATTAATCAAAAGTAATTTGCCTCATACGTTCTAAACGTGGTCCCTTGATGTTCAAAGTAAGGAAGTATATTCTTAGCATAGCGAAATATTGACTTTACCAAAGAATATTGGGGTGAGGAGCATCAGTCTTTGCAATTGCCTTCTTCATCTCCAACTTCTAACTTCACAAACAGCTTGATTAACAAGTACAAAGGCGTCTTAGAATTTTGTAGTGGGATTAATGTGAACTCGTAAAGGACCAATGAAATCAATTTGTACCCTCTTTGAAATAAAATGAGATTTTAAATTTAAATTGCCAATCTTGCACTTGATTGTGAGTGACTCGGATGAAAGGGTTTAAAGTGGTTGAAAATTATGTATGCCCTTTGACTATTGAACTTCAAGCAATTCTTATAACCTTTCTTTCAACCTTTGATGCAAAAACTGAACGCCTTGAGGAAAATGCCGAACAAAAGGATCTACGTCTCGCAATCTTGATCTTGAGATAACATTTGAACTATGATGGAGGCTTGCCTTGCTTACAAGAGTAATCACGTTCCGCTTAACTCCAAACAAACTCTTAACGGAAGAACCATGTCTTAAGGAATCCTTGGAAGTGAGGATACCACTTGAAATACAACTTGCCATGAAATCCTTAACCAATCCTCGAATAACCAACCTCAGTATCAATGGGCCGAAACTTCTGAGGGATCCTGAGAAAGGTGTCATGTAGAAGATTTTAGGACCAACTCAGAACCAAGTGGTCACGTCTTGAAATGATTGACAGAGGGAACGAGATTTATTTCCAATTTTGAAACCAAAGTTCCTGCACAAACTCGTTAGCAAAAAAAACACACACACAAAGATCGCATGACCTAAAGATGCTATGCAAAAAGAAAGGGATCTTAGGGTCAAAAATTAGGGTGCCACAGATGCCCCTATTTAAGTTTCTCCTATTCGGAGATACGGAGATTGAAATCTTTGTCTCGACGAGATAGGAGAGACTTAAATAAAAACATGCACAAAATTTTTGGCCCTAAGATGCCGCCTAATGCACATGATATGGTATGAAAAGGAATGCAAGACAAGGAAAGCAAGACAAAGATCCTGTGAGGGAATAATGTCACAGGGGATAACTGATGTTAAAACACAGAGAAAAACAGACCCGACGAGGACGACTCAACAAGATGAGCCACCACGGGGAAAGATCTAACTCCACTGGGGAAGAAGAGACTACCAACTAACAATCACAAGGCAGCTTAAGCACACGACAAGAAACTTGGAAGGAGAGGATGACTTACTACCAACAGCTGGTAGCCTAAGTAAAGTTATCCAGTTGAAATAAAAAGGCGTATATTACCTACTATCACACACGATAGCCTAAGCAGAGGTGATAAACTAGGGAGGAAAAATCACCTACTACCAAACACGGTAGCCTAAGCATAGGTGTCCGACCCAAAAGAAAGGTGTGTTACCTACTATCAAGCATATGATAGCCTAAGCGAGGTAAACACAACGGGGAAAGATAACCTACTACCACCACGGTAGCCTAAGCGAGGCATCTGATCAAAATACAGACCTATTACCTACTATCCCACGATAGCCTAAGCAGAGGTAATAGACTTAAGAAGAAGGATCACCTACTGCCAACTTGTGGCAGCCTGAGCAAAGGCGTCCGACCAAAAAGGGGCGTGTCACCTACTATCAAGCATATGATAGCCTAAGCCAGGTAAACACAAGAAGGAAAGATGACCTACTACCACCACGGTAGCCTAAGCGAGGCATCTGACCAAGGATACAAACCTATTACCTACTATCCCACGATAGCCTAAGCAGAGGTAATAGACTGGAAGAAAGGAGGATCACCTACTACCAACTTGTGGCAGCCTGAGCAAAGGTGTCTGACCAAAAGGTGTGCTACCTACTATCAAGCATATGATAGCCTAAGCCAGGTAAACACAAGAAGGAAAGATGGCCTACTACCACCACGGTAGCCTAAGTGAGGCATCTGACCCAAAATACAGACGTATTACCTACTATCCCACGATAGCCTAAGCCAGGTAATAGGCTGGAATAAGCTTCGACGATCAAGATGATGATTCAGCTTCCTTAAATGTTCCGTTTAGGAAGAGTAAATACTTTCCCACGCCCCAAGGTTGTAAGCCACGGGAAAGTCTTGAAAATAAGTGTTGTGAGGTCGTCGGCCTCAAACAAAGTTTTGAATTTCCCACCCTCTTCAAAGAGATATCATCTGGTGGGAGTAACTTGGATAATGGATTCACTGGAGATAGCCATTGTAGAGCGATATTGCTGTAGTTGAAATTTCAGTGAAGTAAATAGAATTCTTTTAACGGGAGTTCTCAAATAAAGAGAATGCCTGTAAAGTCTTCAATAAGTCTCTCTGACGGATTTCCGGTGAGATAACATCCGTCGGAGAATAAATGTAAGATCTTGATAACTTGCTGGGGATAGACAAACTGTCCTGGGGAGACTGCCATTTGTCGTAGAAATCTTGATAAACAAACTGCTCAAATAAAGAGCTGCTACTTGTTGTCTGGTGTAACTCCCTTGAAAATGTAGTAATCATTGTTGGAGAAATAATTCATATCTTCCATAGAGATCCTCAAGTAAACTCTTCTTGGAGAGACAAGGTGCAAAATAAATGCACGCTTAGTCCAGGCTTAATATCTCAGAAATATCAAAAATTGTGATCGTCAGGGACCAAAGTTCAATCCAGGAAGCAACTGGAGAGAAACGGTCAAACAAGGACTCCATCCATTGAGGATTGAGCTCAACGGGTTTATCTTTATCCAAAAATGGAAAAGAAAACTAAAGCAACCATCTTCCACGAGGATCGAGCTCAGTGGGGAATTAGGAAATATGTGTTTTTTTTTTTTGCTTAGGGCTGACGACTATACTTGGAGGGAGCAGCAAACCCAGCCACTTGGGGATAAACGCAACCAAAGTGAAAGAAACAAACAAACACAAAATGCAAGATGCAAAATGCGCACATGCCATGAATCTACATGAAAGAATGCTATGCTATGCTTATGCTTATGCTTATGCTTATGCTTATACTTATGCTTATGCTTATACTGACAAAACAACAGAGGGAAGCAAACTGGAGACGAAGACAAGAAACCCGATACAGATACTCGGCCAATCTTCGCAATACAAGAAGCATCACTGGGGATGAATGGAAAACTAAACAAGCCCCACTTCACAGATTCAAACTTTCTCTGGGAAAAAAAGAGCATTCCACTTGGGGATAAACATCGTGACTTCACTTAGGATTGTTAAGATGAGTCTGGCCGCTCTGTTGGAGATGAGAGAGATTCACTGGGAACGAATCAGACTCATTGATCAAAGAGACTTCAAGGGGAATAAAATAAATATCCGTTGCGAGCTGAAGTAGCCTGTAGCTGGATAAAATAAATATCCGCTTCGTCGGGGAAACTGGGATCAATAGTAGTTGGAAATGTCGGAGATAAAACTTTGAGAGGATGAAATAAACATCCGCCTTCGCTGGAGAAGATTGAGAAAATCCAATGAGGAGTGAAATAAACACTCGCTTCGCTGGGGAAGGCTGAAACTGAAGAAGTTCACCGGGGAACGGTCGCGACTACCTGAAATAAAACTTACTGGGGAGCTGCCACCTTACCTGGGGTAGAAACTCTCTGAGCCATGGCTTATGGAGGCTGTCAGCATCCCTTTTAGTGTTCGTAAATCAAAGTAATCCGCACACAAGACAGTTTGAAATTTATTATCAAAGGATACAAAAAATCATTTTGCAAGATAAGACAATTTGCCGATAAATGACAATCGCAACTTTATTTCATAAAATGGTGATCAGCAAATTGCGTGATTCCATATGTTATTACAATGTCGGAAAATGGTAGTAAAAGAAATTACATCAAAAACAAAGCACTGTTATTTCTTAAGCGAACTAGAGTTTCCCATGTTCTAGGCCCCTTGAAGGCCCTGTCTTCAACTGTTGTAGTAAACTTTGGTGAACCAAACTGAGCCAACTCCTCTAGGTGTAGTACTTCTTGATTGCATCCACATTCACGGGACGGGTGATCTCCTCTCCATCCATAGTTGTTAACATCACAGCACCCCCTGAAAAGACCTTCTTGACTATGTAAGGACCATCATAGTTAGGAGCCCATTTCCCCCTGGAATCGGTAAGGAAAGACTGGATCTTCTTAAGAACAAGGTCTCCTTCTTTGATCTCGCGAGGTCGAACCTTCTTATCAAAAGCCTTCTTCATCTTCTGCTGGTATAGTTGTCCACGACATAGAGCTGTCAATCTCTTTTCCTCAATCAGATTCAATTGGTCATATCTGCTTTGACACCATTCAGCTTCCGAAAGTTTTGCCTCCATCAGAACCCTCATAGAAGGGATCTCGACTTCTACCGGGAGCACAGCTTCCATACCATAAACGAGTGAAAAAGGTGTTGCCCCTGTTGACGTGCGCACGGAAGTGCGGTACCCATGTAAAGAAAATGGGAGCATCTCATGCCAGTCCTTATAAGTGACCACCATTTTCTGAATGATCTTCTTTATATTCTTATTTGCTGCTTCGACCGCTCCATTCATCTTTGGACGATACGGAGAAGAGTTGTGATGCTCAATCTTGAACTCTTCGCATAGTTCCTTCATCATCTTGTTATTCAGATTTGACCCATTATCAGTGATGATTTTACTCGGCACACCATATCTGCAAATAAGCTGGTTCTTGATGAATTTGACGACCACCTGTCTAGCAACATTCGCATATGAAGCGGCTTCAACCCATTTGGTGAAGTAATCAATCGCCACTAGGATAAAGCGATGTCCATTAGATGCTTTCGGTTCTATCATACCAATCATATCGATGCCCCACATAGAGAAGGGCCACGGAGACGATATAACATTCAGGAGAGTTGGTGGTACATGAATTTTATCCGCATAGATTTGACACTTATGGCACTTCTTTGCGAACTTGTAACAATATGATTCCATCGTTATCCAATAATACCCTGCTCTCAAGAGTTTCTTTGCCATAGCATGACCGTTGGCATGGGTACCAAAAGATCCTTCATGAATTTCGGTCATTAACATATTCGATTCTCGCTTGTCAACACATCTCAGCAAGACCATGTCAAAATTCCTCTTGTACAGTACATCATTGTTCAGGAAAAAGTTACCAGCTAGTCTTCTCAAAGTCTTCTTGTCCTTGTTAGATGCCCCAGGTGGGTACTCTTGCTTTCGGAGAAACAATTCAATATCATAGTACCAGGGCTTCTCATCAATAACTTCTTCTACAGAGAACACATGAGCAGGCCTGTCGAGGCGCATAACATTAATCTTAGGACAATCATTCCAGCGGTTCACCACAATCATAGAAGCCAGGGTTGCCAAAGCGTCCGCCATCCTGTTCTCGGTACGAGGAATATGGTGGAATTCAACTCTGTTGAAGAAAGGGAGTAGTCTTCTTGCGTAATCTCTGTATGGAACCAAATTGTCTTGTTGGGTCACCCATTCCCCTGTGATTTGGTATATCACCACAGCAGAATCGCCGTATACATCCAAATTCTTGATTCTTAAATCCATTGCCTCTTCAAGGCCCATGATGCATGCTTCGTACTCGGCCTCATTATTCGTACATGGAAACGTCAATCTTGAGGTGAAAGGGATATGAGATCCATGAGGAGTCACAATAATTGCCCCGATCCCTTTACCGTAGCTGTTGACAGCACCGTCAAAAATCAAACCCCACTGAGAATCTGGTTCAGGCCCTTCATCTGGTAATGGTTCTTCACAGTCCTTCATTTTTAGATACATCACGTTCTCATCAGGGAAATCGTCTTCCACAGACTGGTGGTCTTCAATAGGTTGATGAGCTAGGTGATCTGCTAAAACACTTCCTTTAATTGCCTTCTGAGTGTGGTATTCGATATCGTATTCGGATAACAGCATCTGCCATCTGGCAATCCTTCCCGTCAGGGCTGGCTTCTCAAAAATGTACTTGATGGGATCCATCTTAGATATCAGCCAAGTGGTATGATTTAGCATGTATTGGCGCAAACGGCGAGCCGCCCATGCTAAGGCACAACAGGTCTTCTCTAGCATTGAATATCTGGACTCACAGTCGGTGAACTTCTTACTGAGGTAATAAATGGCATGTTCCTGCTTCCCGGATTCGTCTTGTTGACCGAGTACACACCCCATGGAATCTTCTAAAACCGTCAGATACATGATCAAAGGTCTGCCCCTAACCGGAGGAATCAAAATAGGAGGCTCCAAGAGATACTCTTTAATACTATCAAATGCCTTTTGGCATTGTTCAGTCCAAACATAACCTTGTTCTTTTCTGAGAAGCTTGAAAATGGGTCCACAAGTAGCAGTCATATTAGAGATAAACCGAGAGATATAGTTCAAACGACCCAAGAACCCTCTGACCTGTTTTTCCGTAGTCGGAGCTGGCATTTCCTGTATGGCTTTGACTTTATCTGGATCCACTTCGATTCCCTCTTGGCTAACAATGAAACCTAGTAGCTTTCCTGAGCGGACACCAAATGTGCACTTGTTAGGATTCAAACGTAGCTGATACTTTCTCAATCGCTGAAACAACTTCAAAAGATGTTCGACATGGTCTTCTTCAGTCTTAGACTTGGCTATCATGTCATCTACATAAACCTCTATCTCTTTATGCATCATATCATGGAAAAGAGTAGTCATAGCCCTCTGATACGTTGCACCAGCATTCTTTAAACCGAATGGCATAACTCTGTAACAAAATGTGCCCCAGGGTGTGATGAATGATGTCTTCTCCATGTCTTCAGGGGCCATCCTGATTTGATTGTAACCCGAGAACCCATCCATAAAAGAGAAAATTTTATACCTTGCAGTACTATCCACCAACATGTCAATGTGGGGGAGAGGAAAATCATCTTTAGGACTTGCTTTGTTCAAATCTCTGTAGTCGACACACATGTGAACTTTACCATCCTTCTTCGGCACAGGCACAATATTGGCTAACCACTGCGGGTACTCGGATGTAACGAGAAAACCTGCATCAATCTGCTTCTGTACCTCTTCTTTAATCTTCAAGGCCATGTCAGGGCGAGTCCTTCTGAGCTTCTGCTTGACTGGCGGACACTCCGGCTTCAAAGGTAGACGATGCTCCACTATGTCAGTGTCGAGACCAGGCATGTCTTGGTACGACCAAGCGAACACATCGACATATTCCTTGAGTAATTCAATCAACCTTTCTTTCACATTAGACGCAAGCAAAGCTCCAATCTTCACTTCTTTACGGAGCTCTTCGGTACCCAAATTAATAACCTCTACTGGCTCTTTGTGAGGCTGAATGGCTTTATCTTCATTCTCAAGTAGCCGGGATATTTCCTCAGGGATCTCTTCTTCCTCTTTTTCGGCTTCGAACACAGGAAACTCAAAGTTCGGAGAAGGCATTGAGTCATTGTTTTTGATGCTCAATTCGTGCAGTAATCTGCACACGTGATGCGATTTTATTTTAGATTTTGAGCGAGTGAGAGTATGTGTACGAACGTGCAAAGTGATTTAAAATTGTGATTACCATTTTCCTTAGAGTAATAATAAATGGAAACAGAAAATAGGAATGCAAAATGATGACTTTATTGATGATAATAAATTTCAAACAAAAGCCCCAACACAAAATCACCTTTGCCTTGGGCAGAACAAAGGGAATTATGGAAAGTAAAGCCCACACACAAATGTCACCGCCTCGGGCAGATCGAAAAACTAAAACAAATGAAATAACAAAACCATTACTTTGATAATGGGATCACAACAGGAACATTAACAGCACTCCAATTCCGAGCCATTGCCCCATGCGTCACAAAATTAGGCTGGTCTTCGGCAGACTCATCTTCAAGAATGGCACTGGCTTCATATTCGGGTCCTTGGACTTCTGGTCGAGGAGGAATGGCAGCATCTTCAGAATCTTCTTCCACGATATTTACCTCTGGCGAATGGATAGTCCCTCCGCTGTGAAACACATTCTTGATAGGGAGAATAACCATATTTCCTGTGGGAGTCTTCTCGGAATTGTTACCTTTGAAACCCAGACCTTTCTTGTCTTTGTTTTCGGGTAACTCCAGCATTTATCCCCATTTCCCTTGAGAACCCCCTTCCACCACTCGCTGCGCGTCTTTGAAAGATGCCATAGGAGCTCCATTATTATTAGTATTGTTAACAATCGAGAGGGCTTGAAATTGGGTCCCCACCTCTTCTTCTGCATCGACGTAAGAAAAGGAAGAAAGATGGCTTACTAATAGAGCCCTTTCACCACAAACTGTGACCAATTGTCCATCACAAACATATTTCAATTTTTGGTGAAGAGTGGATGTGACAGCTCCAGCCTCATGTATCCATGGCCTGCCTAATAAGCAACTATAGGAGGCATGAATGTCCATGACCTGGAATGTAATCTGAAAAACACTGAGCCCGATAGTCATGGGTAGATCCACTTCTCCAATCACCGTCTTCCGCGAACCGTCAAAGGCTTTGACCACAACACCACTTGGTCTCATTGGTGGTCCCTGATAAGTCAGCCTTGCGAGAGTTGTTCTTGGCATCACGTTCAACGAAGAACCAGTATCAACCAAAACCCCAGATAACATGTCGTTCATGCAATTTATGGAAATATGCAGAGCCAGATTATGCTTCTTCCCTTCTTCGGGTAACTCCTCATCGCAGAATCCCAGATTGTTACATGCAGTGATGTTACCCACTATTCCACTAAACTGCTCTATAGTTGCATCATGGTCAATGTATGCCTGCTCAAGTACTCCTTGCAATGCCTGCCTATGGGCCTCAGAGCTCATCAACAATTGTAACACGGATATTTTAGACGGTGTCTGTAGCAGCTGATCCACCACCTTGTATTCACTTCTCTTGATCATTTTTAGAACCTCATCAGATTTGTCTACAGAATCATTTCCGCTGGACTGCCCCAGAGTCGTATCCTTTACAACCGGCTGCTCAGAAGGGACCTCTTTATCTTTTGGCGCTGAGTAAACTCGACCACTCCTTGTAACCCGGCTAACATCAGCAATGTTGACCACGGATGACAAATTAGGCAAAGGCACCTCCTTACCATTTTCAAACATAGTAGCGTTATACCTGTAGGGAATAGCCTTGCTGGAAGTATAAGGAACTGGACCAGGTACACTAATAACCAGAGGATTAGCAACAGTCTTCCGGCTATCGTAAGTAAACTCAATTCGTTCCAGATCTTTGATGTGGGGAACTATCACAAATACCTCTTCATCCTCATCTGTAAGACACTCTTGGATCATGTTCACATTGGCTGATCCATGCTGCGGTAAAGGATTATTCTGCACATTTGGATTCGAATCTTTGAAAGTCAGGATTCCACTCTTGACTAATCTCTGAACATCGGCTTTCAATCCATAACAATTCTCAATATTATGGCCTGGCGCACCCTGATGATATGGACAAAACTGATCAGCTCTGTACCAATAAGGAAGGTCCTTAGGCACTGCTGGTGGGGACTTAGTCTGGATATAGCCTTTTTGCAACAATGCTGGGAAGAGCTCGGCATATAACATAGGAATCGGATCGAAATTTGGTTTCCTGACCACACGACCGGGGCTGTTGAAAGGCTGTCGAGCTTGTTGAGGAGATGGCTGATTTTGTTGACGATATTGTTGTTGTGGTGAAACAGGTGGAGTTTGAGGTAATGGTTGATAAGGTTGCGCAAACTGTGGTTGGTAAGCTGGAGCATTGATAACTGGGGTCACAGCAGCGACCTGCGGGTGTTGGTGATATCTTCCTTTCGACCGTCCTTGGTGCACAGCACTTACTTCTTGTTCTTTCTTTTTCCCAAAATTACTTCCATACTTCTTGGTATTGCATGAAGCACTTCCTTCCCTCACCAATCTTCCTTCACGGACACCTTCTTCCAATCGCATTCCCATGTTGACCATTTCGGTAAAATCACTAGGGGCGCTCGCTACCATTCTCTCATAGAAAAATGGGTTCAGTGTTTTCAGGAAAATTCTAGTCATCTCCTTCTCCTCCAGAGGTGGAGTGACTTGAGCAGCAAGTTCACGCCAGCGCTGGGCGTACTCCTTAAAATTCTCTCTTTCCTTCTGGGCCATGGCTCTCAGCTGGTCTCTATCAGGCGCCATGTCGACATTATATTTATATTGCTTGATGAAAAGCTCACAGAGGTCATTAAAGTTGCGGACCTTTGAACTATCTAGCCCCATGTACCACTTGAGGGCTGCGCCAGTCAAACTGTCTTGGAAGTAATGTATCAATAGGGAATCATCATCCTTATGAGCAGACATTTTCCGTGCATACATAACTATGTGACTATGTGGGCAAGAATTTCCTTTATACTTTTCCAGATCAGGGAGCTTGAACTTTGGAGGAATCTTAACATTAGGCACTAAGCATAGCTCAGAGGCACTCTTTCCGAACAGCTCTTTCCCACGAAGGGCCTTGATTTCTTTCTTCATTTCTAGAAACTGGTCCTGGAAATCATCCATTCGTTCTTCCATTCCAACACTCTCACTAGGTTCAACATGAAACACAGGTTCTTCCGGATGAAAAGGAGTAGCATTCACCACAGGTGGTGGCACAGTCATTACAGCAGTCGTGGCAATAGCTTGAGAAACAGGCGGGCGGTATCCAGCTGGAGTAAAATGAGGAGGCATACCCCACGGATAACCAGGAGGCATAGAATACTGAACTTCATTTGTAGTGGGCACCACTGGGATCGGTGCTGATATTATCTCAGAGATAACAGTGTTGTGTGATGTCGTATTATGTGATGGCTGATTCTGAGCAGCCATCAGAGCTTCCATCATCCCATTGATCTTCTCTAGACTCTCTTTCAGTGTTGAAATTTCTTCCCGGAGTGCTCTGTTTTCCTGCTCGAGTTGATCCATTCTCTTCTTACGACCGGCTCGAGTATTGTATCGATGACTCAGCTTGTCTTCTGAAAGGAGACACGGATAAGAACCTGGAATGCACAGAAATGCAAATGCAGATGCGAATGATACGTATGATGCAGCATGCACTCCAAGGAACTCAAAAGCGTATTTTAAATATCGTAATTACAAATTTATTTTATTTAAAATTTTAATTTTTCATAACAACGATACACCTTCAGGGCTTTATTATAATAAACGAACAAGATATATAAAAAGGGAACTAGGGCTTCGATCCACTGGATGATGCTCCCTTCCTTCCACTGAGTTCTTCCATCAACTTGTCAATCCGTTCCTGCAATATAAACTTGTCCAAGGTCAGCTTCTCTACTTTTGCCTTCAACCTTGATACTTCGTTTGATTCCAACACGGGAGGCTTGGGTCGAGGATACGGCATTGTCAGAGTGAGAGCCCGTTTGCGTGACCACTCCAGGTAAGATTCCGTGACTGTGCAGTCGGGGTTTATTGTTGCAGTCATCCCTTGTCTGTTGATTCGACGCCAAGCAAATAAAATCTGAATCTTCAGCTGAAGGTCTTCTCCCTCATAGAGGAATATTCTCTTCAAGTTCTCTGGATTAGGTATTTCATTCATCGGATGTCCAAGCTGGCGACGAGCGAGAATAGGATTATAGCTAGTGCAACCTTTTGTGCTAAGGAGAGGCACATTAGAAAAATCTCCACAGCTGTGAATCATGGGAATTCCTCCGTACATTGGATCATGCCAAACAATGTCCGAGTGAGTGAGGGCCATGAGTTTAACGGGCCATTCAGAACCGTCTTTCATATCCCAAAAGGTCGTAGACCTCGGTAGGTGCGAAATAAACCACCTATAGAGGATAGCAGTGCAGCAAACGATCTGACCTTCTCCTTTCAGAATCTTTGAATGAATCAAGTGGTAGGCGTCGGCCAATAGTGTTGGAACAGGATTCTTGAGCATGAAGATCCTGATCGCGTGGACATCGACGAAATTCTCAACATTTGGAAACAAGCATAAGCCATAAACTAGCAACGCGAACAGGTTCTCAAAAGCTCTGGTACTTCCTTTGTCGGCGAATTCTCGAGCTTTCTCGAATAAAAATTGAGCAGGCAAACCGTCGATTCCTCCCTTGACCATCATGTGAGTCTGGACCTCCAACAGCTTGATGCGGGTTACTCTTGCGATGTTTTCTTGACTAAGTCTTCCTTCTCCACCGTAGAACGGAGGTGAGTCTTTGACGGGAACTCCCAATAAAGCGGAATACTCCTCCAATGTGGGCATCAACTGGAAATCTCGAAAGATGAAGCAGTGGTAGATTACATGATAGAGTTGAACCAGCGTCTCCAATAGACCAGCAGCTACTTGTACCTGCAATAAAGAGAGAATCTGTCCATGCTTTGCAGTGAAGGCCTCTGGATCCTTTATTTGACCTCCTAGTTCCCTTAATTGTTCCACATTAAAGACCCTGAAGGTGTATGGCAAGGTTCCTTTCCTTCCATAATCCATTTTACGATATCTAAAAACAACAAGCTTTGAGTTCTTTGAAGAAAAACAAAAAGAGAATGCAAATGCAGATGAGATGCAAAAGTTCGTGGAATTTGAATACTTATAGTCGTCATAGAATACCAAAGGACACAAATTTTATTAATCATAAAAAACTGTTACAAATAAAGGAACGGGAATTGAAAATTCATAATGAAAACGTTACAACCGTTGGTATTCTCACAAGAGCTCTTAACGATAATTAAATAAAAACTAATAAAGGCCTAAGGAGACTCCCCCAATAATCTCAGCTTGTACTTCTTAATTTCCTCTTCCATTCGGGACTTCTCGAGAATCAGCTCATCCACTATCGACTCCCATGAAGTAGAATCAGAGTTTGAGGAACTTGGGTCTTCATGCAACTTCCTTTTTTTGTAGGAGAGAACTTCCCCACTCTTTGCTTTCAGTCGTCCTTGAAGTGCTTCATTCTCTTCCACAACTACTTCATACTTATCCTTCCAAGCGTTCCCTATTTGTTGAGCTTTCCTTAAGGAAATCTTTAATTCCTCTGTTTCAGATGCAAAGATGAAGACAGGTTCTTCGTTCAGGACCATAGGTTCTTGGCGGTCGTAGGGCATCCTAAGCTCGATGCCTCTCCTTCTAACCCATTGTAGATAAGGGTCTAAAGAGACACAATTACGCTTCCCCATGGCATTCCTATCCTTCTTGCTCTTGTCCTTCCAAGCTTCTAAAATCCTAACCCTCAATTCCTCCTGCTTTTCATAATCTTTGGAGAAAAATCCTTCTGTATGAATACCAAGAGGCTTTACCTTCAAAGGGTACCCCAACTGTCTGCGAGCTAAGACCGGATTATAACTGGTTATTCCTTGTATGCCAAGAAGAGGCACATTCCCGAACTCTCCGCAGCTATCGATGATTACGACTTCATCATACCTATGATTATACCAAACGACGTCAGAATGAGTGAGGGCCATGATTTTCTTAGACCACCAGCCCTTATTAGGATCCCAGAAAGCGATGGCTTTGGGCAAGTGTTGAGTAAACCACTTGTACAATAGGGGCACACAACAGGTGATTTGTCCTCCTTTAACATGCTTCAGATGGATGGAGTGATAAGCTTCTGCTAATAGAGTAGGGACTGGGTTCCTTTTTATGAATATCTTAATAGCATTGAGATCCACAAAGTCTTTGAGATTGGGAAACAGAAAGGTACCATAAATCATCAAAGCAAAGATAGCCTCAAATGCAGCCATGTCTGAACGTTTGGCATAATGTTGAGCTTTCTCCATCAGAAACTTCATAGGCAAAACAGAAATCCCTCCTTTAGTAGTCATATTCTTTCGGATGTCCACTAACTCCAAATGCGTTGCATTAGCAATCTCTTGTTCCTTAGGATCCTTATCAAAAATGGGGAAAGGAGACTTATCCAGAATAGATAAACCAGTCAGACTAGAATATTCCTCAAGAGTAGGTACCAACTGGTAGTCGGGAAAAGTAAAGCAGTGATAGAGTGGGTCATAAAACTGAAGTAGGGTGGAGAGAAGTCCTTGATCAACCCTCACCTTCAATAAAGACAATAGTGCCCCATACCTACGTTGGAATCCTTCTGAATCAGCCAACAGAGTCTCCAACCTCCTTAGATTAATCGCATCAAAGCTCTTGTAAGTATACTTCACGGTATTCCTTCTTTCATTGTCCATGGTACCCTACGATGTAAGTAAAAGACTCAGATTCCACGAACTTGAATGAAAATGATGCTTATGTACGTATGCACAAACAAAAACAAAAGGGCACACAAACAACCAAACAAAGGGTCCTAGGTTCAAAGGAGCATGAATGGAGTCAAGGGTCTACCCATCCCATAAGGTAGTGTGGTTTCAAATGTACCTGCCGAACGGGTTCTAGAAGTTCCCAGAGTCTACGACCCATCTTTCGAGTATTATCGACTTCCCAAATTACTCGGTTAGTCAATAATATCCGCAAGAGAATCTCGTCTGAGTGTAGTATCGCGTGACAACTATTTGGAAATAGACTCCCGCATAGTCACCGCACTACATCCTAAAAGGCCAAGTGGGGTTAAAGGTGCTACGGTCCTCAGTCTTAAGGGTCCTTGGTCGAAGTTAATACCGTTTTCACGAATGGACTCGTTCAAACAATATTAATTTCAAAAGAACCTAAACTGAGCGATGATTTTCTCAATTCGACTTTTCGGGAATCGACTCCGTCAAAGTACCCTTGACCATATCATCTCCTATAATTACACTCATGTCCGGGTCTAGGACTCTCACCACTCAAGAATCCCTCCAAACAGCAAAACAAATATATAACAGATAAAAAGATTCAAGTTAGGGGGAACCCTCTTATAAGAGTCCCCAGTGAAGTCGCCATTTCTGTCGCGGTGAAAATTGGATACCATAGTTATTTGTTAACTAGGATCGCATTTAATGTCACCACCGTCTTTGATTTTATCCAAGGGAAGGGAGAAAGACCGAATACCCACAATGCAATGCAAATGCACTAAGATTCTAAGTTCGGGGGTTGGTTATACCTAGGGAAGGTGTTAGCATCCTAGATATCTGTAGTACTCTACAGGAACCTCTTGATTCATTTTATGTTATCTGTTATCTGTTTTGCTAAGGGTTTAAAGGTAGGTGATTTATTATTTTTAATCCTAAGTGTGCTCGACAAGATATCGCATCTTGTGCCTACATATCCTGTCAGGAGGGAATCAGAGCACTTGTAGTTCCTTATTATTAAGGGTACTAAATGTTTAAAGGTTTAGGAGAGGAAGATGAGTCATCATCTTAAGAAAACCACCACAGTTCTTTGAAAATGTTTGTATTTGTGGGGTATGGGATTGTATGTCCCTTTCTTTGAGATGATTAACATCTAATTCTCTTGTGTGGAGAATTAGGTGGGATAAAGTTTGATTTAAAATCAAAATTGAGGGGGGGCTAACCTAGGAAATCTATCCTAAGTTGTCTAGAAGTCCTAACTTAAGGGTAACGATTATGATGCAAATGATATGCACCATGCACAATAACGTGGTTATTATGCATGGGATTTTCCCTTGGATATTAATGCGATTAAGTTATTGTTATTTAGGCGAGGGTGCTAGCAAAGTGATGCTAGACTTGTGTCTTGTGACCGGTAGGTTGAATGCGATGCCCTAAGGCGATCGACTTACATGGGTAGAAAATGGGCTCGACGTTGGATCGAGAGATTTTTTTATATTTTTGAAAGGGTTTAGAGCATAAACAAGAGCATGCATACATCACATACAATAATACCCAAAAAAGCATGGCATAATATCAACTAAATAGTTCTAATCTACGTCAGTCAAACATACGATTTATCGCAAGGGATTCTAATAAGGAACAGTTCGTTAAGAGAGAGTTGATTTTGATTTATTTTTGTGAGAATTTTATTAAGGGTCACTTTTAAATTAGAGTTTTCTTAATAAAAAAAAGTTTTAATTGTTTTAAAGGTTTTCCACTATGCTGATAAAATTAATAAAAGAAAAATTTTCCTAATAAAAGTTTTAATAATTAAAAGGTTAATGAATAAAAGATTTATTATTTATTTTATTATGTTAAAGGTTACTATTAGTTTTTTAAAAGAAAAGGAAAGAAAGTTAAAGGTTTATTTTATTAAGAAATATTAATTTTAAATGTTTTAAAAAAAGTTTCTTTTTTGGCTATATTATACAAGATTAATTAGATTAAAAAAAAAGATTATTTTTTTTTATTAGCGCAAACAAAAGTTTATTAAAAAAACTTTTTTTTTTTTTTAGGTTTTAACAAAAGTTAATTTTTATTTAGTTATATTTTAATTTAAAAGAAATATTTGAGGGAAGGTTACTTAAAAGTTCTACGTCTTATTAATATTAATTAAAGAAAAAAAAAGTTAAATTAGGAGTTTAAATTGAAGCGGAGGGATCTGGTGGCTGAATCGAGGGCGCACGGTAAAGAAGTGTGGGTGTGTGTATGTGATTAATTCGTTTAAAATAAAAAACAAAAAGAAAAAAAGGAGATAGAACGCCCTCTTCTCTCTTAGACTCTCTTTTCTTCTCTCATACTCTCTTTCATTTTCTCTCTCGATCAAGCAACAGAAACCCTAAATCTAACCTAATCCCCAATCGAACCCGATACCCCATTCTCATTAGCTTTTCATGGCGATTACATATACATGATGCTGAAATTTAAAGCAAAGCAAGGAAAATAAAAAAAGGGGCGGCGATGGTCGTGGCGGCTCCATGAACCTCCGATCAGGGATGTTTCTCTTCTCCTTTTTACCTTTTATGATTTGAAATGTTTCTTGTTGTTCTCCTTCGTCGCCGGTTGCCTCCTTCACGAGATGATGATGTGTTTTTTGAATCTTTGCACTTTGCGGGTTTGGAAATGGGACTTTGGTGGTTTGGTTGCTTGGGATTCTTTTCCTCTTTCTGATTTTTCGCGTGATTCTCCTTTTTTTTTTCTTCAGGGTTTCATGAGATGTCCCTTTTATAGATGGCCTATGATGAGAAAATAATTGAAAGTTTTGAATGCCCTTGATTTGATAGGATTTGATTGTGATCCGATTTGGCTTTTAGATTTGGAAAGTCTTGCTGCCTCTCATTATGGTGATAAATTTGATTTCAAAATGTTGGAACTTAATTTCTATCCGACGCTCTGTTTTGGAATGATTTAATTACTATTGAACGGTTTTGGAAAGTTGGGCTGGCGGTATCTCTTGTGATATTGCCCCTAACTACCAATTTGAATATGATGAGAAAAACTCTCTGATTCAAAACAAATTTGAGGCCAATTAGGAGAGTTTGAAAAAATATCTTGGTCATGTTTGAACGTGCATTTGGATTGTATTTTGGCTCGGTTAATTACTCTCAATTCTTTCAAAAAACAAATATGATCTTGAAATTTGAACCTTAATTACATTGGACCCTATTGCTTTCTTCAAGAGGTATAACTGTTGATCTTAATCCAAATTATTCAAACCGGAATGTCGAACACTTGATGAATCTTGGATATGCTCATGATGTTTTCTTTTTTTTTTTTTAGAATGCCTGGTTTGTTCTGAGCACCTCATTGACTGTAACTCTTCTTTGTCATCATGTAGGTGACGTACATCGAATTTAGTCAAGGAAGGATTGAAGATCCAACTTCTCTACTTCCTTTCAAACTTGTCTATGCATTCAAAACAGTAGAGATTAACCAGGTTCAGTTTGCTTGGAACTTACCGTTAGATTTAACTTGTGCAGATTTTGGGGAACTGTCATGTGTGCTCCGATTGGTTTAATGCCGATGAGTAGTTGTATCTGGACTGATTTGCAGGGAATGCTCACGCAAGCCATAGTGGGAACATCCTGATCATGATTAGCCAAGGGGTTCAAGCTTCTCCTATGGGTGAGGTGAGTTGAATACCACCCAACTTGCCTATCATTTATCCATCCGTATGCATAAGACCTCTTGCAAGAAGCTCAACCTGCGTGCATTTCAAACGGTGCGTGGCTGATCTCAAAGTCGTAGTACCGACAAATATTTCTGGATATCCTCGAACAACCTCTGTCCTCGTGCGCGATAAGCTAACTCAGCTCCATCAAGTAGACCCTTGACTTATGCAATTTCTAATGCCTTTTTATTGATCCTCCATTGATTCTTATTTTGAAATTGAGCAGACTTTAAGCTTGACTAACGGCTTTGGTGCACTTTGCTTTCTCCCTCAGTTGTCTGGCAGGTAAACTGTGGCTCAAATGATTTGGTTGTGATTGGTGTTGTCTGCATGATTTGCTAATATGACTCCTTATTAATTGTATGCATGTCAAGTGCTTGTTGGAGTGAGCTTGAGGAAGTTCACGTGGTTGTTGTGGCGTGGTAACGGCTTTTGTGTCAGCTTGCTTTTTCAGCTTGACTGGAGTTGTAGAGGACGGTTAATCAGGCGAAGCAACTGCAGCAGAGTGAGTAATGTCTGTCCTCAATGATTATCTCTATTGCAGGTTATCAGTTCCGGTGAAAAGGTCATTCCGAATAATTGGATTCTTGGTGACTTTCCACATGATCAGGAGCATGGTTCTGGTAGAGGTTCTGGTATGGAGTTAATGTGAGAAGCAATAGCCAAACTCCTTCTGTCATAAGCTCAACGATTCTTCATAGGAAATGGGTCATGAGGAATAGCCTTTCAGCAATCTGAGCGATGTCCAGCTCTTTCCCTGTGTGAATGATGTTGTGATTTTAATGTAACATTGGCATCATGTGCATCTTATTTTATGTACATTATTTTTTTAACATAGAAAGTCCTTCGAGCAGAATACGGAAGCAATGCGTGAAAGCTACGTCTTTATTGATTTTTATTTATAATCTGTCCAACACTGCAATAACAACATGGTACTTTCGCTTCCATCCAACTTAGGTCAACTGATTAATTAAAAACAATTTGCCTCATACGTTCTAAACGCGGTCCCTTGATGTTCAAAGTAAGGAAGTATATTCTTAGCATAGCGAAATATTGACTTTGCCAAAGAATATTGGGGTGAGGAGCATCAGTCTTTGCAATTGCCTTCTTCATCTCCAACTTCTAACTTCACAAACAGCTTGATTAACAAGTACAAAGGCGTCTTAGAATTTTGTAGTGGGATTAATGTGAACTCGTAAAGGACCAATGAAATCAATTTGTACCCTCTTTGAAATAAAATGAGATTTTAAATTTAAATTGCCAATCTTGCACTTGATTGTGAGTGACTCGGATGAAAGGGTTTAAAGTGGTTGAAAATTATGTATGCCCTTTGACTATTGAACTTCGAGCAATTCTTATAACCTTTCTTTCAACCTTTGATGCAAAAACTGAACGCCTTGAGGAAAATGCCGAACAAAAGGATCTACGTCTCGCAATCTTGATCTTGAGATAACATTTGAACTATGATGGAGGCTTGCCTTGCTTACAAGAGTAATCACGTTCCGCTTAACTCCAAACAAACTCTTAACGGAAGAACCATGTCTTAAGGAATCCTTGGAAGTGAGGATACCACTTGAAATACAACTTGCCATGAAATCCTTAACCAATCCTCGAATAACCAACCTCAGTATCAATGGGCCGAAACTTCTGAGGGATCCTGAGAAAGGTGTCATGTAGAAGATTTTAGGACCAACTCAGAACCAAGTGGTCACGTTTTGAAATGATTGACAGAGGGAACGAGATTTATTTCCAATTTTGAAACCAAAGTTCCTGCACAAACTCGTTAGCAAAAAAAACACACACACAAAGATCGCATAACCTAAAGATGCTATGCAAAAAGAAAGGGATCTTAGGGTCAAAAATTAGGGTGCCACACTAACCTCTAGTCAATGGCTAGAGGAGACTTGGATTTTCATTTGCCAACATTGGCCAAACCTACTTACCAGCTTCCATGCACTATTCCTTGCAAAACAAACTTGCTCTACTATAAATAGAGCTCAATTGTGGTCAGTTTAAGTACACCAAAACCATCTAACAGATGCTTTCCTCAAAATCTCTTTCTCTTGGCAAAAATGCCTTTCTTAGCAAGGTAGCTATCGGGTTTTGAGTTTGAGAGCAATTCTGCACAAACCAATCACTCACACACCTCACATACATCACATATGAGTTGATCAAACACTCACATAACTTCTGAAACATCAATTTCATGAAATCACTAGCTGGTTGCTCAAATTTTCAAACAAGGTGCAGTTGAGGTACCACAAAATGATCCAGCCAATTTCAATCAAGTCCAACCATCCAAACACAATCCATAGGGTGTAGGGAAGCTGTCCAGATCATCACAACTCATCTGTAACACCTCCAAATCAAAAATCACTTTGAACTTGCTGTCACGGCTTGGAGGTAAGCACATACTTGGTTATCTCTCAATCTATGCATATTTCCTCGCACAATAATTTGGCCATATGTTCATAATCATGCATGGAATGTTTTCCCTCAATTAATTGCATTGTTTGAATCGTGTATCAAAAATCCTAGCCTTCATGCAGAAATTAGGGTTCTTGAGGTTTCTTCGTGATTTCTTGTTGTATGTTTAATTTAAATGAAATTAAAGTACATAGACATGATCGTGAGGTTAAGACGAGCATAATGATATGTGGATTGCATGATATGATTACGTATTCATGGAGATTGGATAGAAAATGCAAATCAGCCAAACCCAGAAAACGCGCGTGTTCTTGCTTGTGTTCTTGGCGCCATTTTCAGATTTTCAAATATTTGAATTTTGTGATTTTGTTTAATTGATTCAAAAAGTAATTTCTCTCTGAGTTTTAATGATTTTGAGTTGATTCTTTTTTTAATAATTCACAAAAATGTTAAAATATTTTATTTTATCAAAAAATCCCAAAAAATATTATTTATTTCATATAATTGATATTTTTGTAAAGAATTAATATTTTGATTGTTTTTGGCATTTTAAATATTTTTTCTACATTGATTTTGCAACTTTTAATGCTTTCTAATTATTTTGTAGGTCAATACTTAATTTTTGAAGCATTAATCCAAGATCACAATTTGTTTTCCATGTGTTAAACAATTTTTGATCATTTTAATTGAATTTTTATTCAATTAAATACATTTTGAAAACAAATTAGGGTTTTGGATTAATTCAACCCTCATAAATCATTTTCAAAATATTCTGGGCCTCTATTAGAGTGTAAGAACCAATCCTTTTTTTGACCAAATCATCTTTGGGCCTCACTTATTGTATAAGTCCCGATACCGTCAAGAAACAAACGGCGTGATCGTCGCCTTTTCAAAAATCATCTGGGCCTACCCTCGAGTAGTAAGACCCATTTATTCATCTCAAAACTTTGGGCCTCTTGAGAGAGTGTAAGACCCATCCCCCCTTGTACAAAAACTTTTTGGGCCTCACTCATTATATAAGTCCCTCTGTACAAGTAAACGACGCGATCGTCGCCCGTTTAAAAAGAAAAAATCATCTGGGCCTCTCCTTGAGTTGTAAGCCCCGAATCTTTCTTTTTCAAAGCACTTTCTCCTTTGATTTTGAATATACTATTGTTTTCAATCTTTCTTTGTTGAACAACTAACCAAACAACATGGAAGCACTACAACCGAGTAAGTGGTTATCGCTTTCATTTACTGCTTTCATATTATAAACTGTATTGTGGGGCTGCTCACTGTAAGTCTCCTTTCATAAACTCATATCTACTTTGTAATAATAGTATAGATATTTCGAGTTTCCCCGACAACTACGTCTAGAACTAGGTGACGCCGTTTCACTTATTCGTAGAAATAGACGCCTAGATCCCCAATAGGAGCACCAAATACAGTCTTCTCTTCGGCTGTCCTCCTTAGGAATCGTCAAGAAGCTCTACTCCCCGAGATGAATGTATTCTCCGTGAATGGCATCTTTGAGTTTCTTCCCAATTCCCGAACTTTCCTGACTTGATCTATTCCTTGTGGATAGCTTGCCTTGAATGTCTCGGGGTTTGGGTACCCACTACGGTCATAATCTTGGACCTTAACTAAGGAACCCTCTTTCAAAGTTAAAAGTCGCTGGATAGTAAACCTCGCACGTTTACCAGTGGTTTTCATCTTTAAAAGAGTTATCTCTCCTAATGGAAAGGAGATGATAGACCCACGGGCTTCTCAAAAGCATCGGCCTCCTCTTGGGCATTATTCAAGGACCCTACGGCTTCTTAGAAGTATTCACAACCTCCTCTTAGGCTTCGTATAATGATCTCTTCCTCCGGGAATGATAGCCTCCTCTTGGGCTTCGTACAAGGACCCGTCGGCTTCTTAAAAGTTTCCAGCCTCCTCTTGGGCTTTGTACAAATTGTCCCGACGACATCCTAGAGGTATAGGAACAGAACCTAGTCATCCTCATAGAACAGTCCTTTCATAGAGTCTACTACTGTTTCTCGAAGCATAGTACAAAAGATAAAACTCTAGACACGGACAGTCTAACTTCCTTGAGTCTCAAAGACATTCTCAAGCACCCTTCGTTAAATAGGAAGGAAACCCGCAGACTCGGATAGTCTCAATACCCTTTGGATTTCCCGTTTCCTCAAAGAGAAGGAAATATCCCCGATCCTCAAATCAAATCCCTGTGTGCAGTGTTGCTCATATAAGAACTGATTTTCTCTTTTAAAATCAGTATATCGGATCTGTCACTCAACTGAAACAAACTTTTCACCTCTCTCTCGGGCTTTGTACGAGATACAAAAACACTCTATTACTGAGTATAAAAGATTCTCCAACTGAGTCAACTCTTTGCTAGCCTCCTCTTAGGCTTTGTATAACGATGTGCCCCACTGGGTCAAAAACTTTTAGCCTCTCTCTCGGGCTTTGTACGAGACACAAAATAGCCTCCTCTTAGGCTTTGTATAATGATTTTCCTAGCGGAAATTAGCCTCCTCTTAGGCTTTGTATAAGAAAACCACTGGTTGATCCAATCAACCTTTTAGCATCAAAGTTGTGCCTCGTTCACAGTACACAAACATCAACAACTCCTTTCCCTTCATCTAATCGCTGTAAGCGGCAAGCCTCTGGATCATCTACATCCATGCCACTGTCCCTCTTTTAGCATGAGAAATTCCTAAGGAAAGATGGCATTGCTCTACACTGAGTTAAAGTCTTCTCCTTCAGGTTAAAACCCTTTCTTCGGAAATTATGGCATTGCTCGGATCCGCGTATCCCAGTTAAAGTAATTCTCCTTCCCCCTCTTTAGAGATGATAAATTCTCTCTAAAGTCGAGGTCCTTTCGCTTCACATCTTGGGCTTTGAACAAGACACAAATAGACCTTTCAGCTTCACATCTTGGGCTTTGAACAAGATACAAATCACCTTTCGCTTCATGTCTTGGGCTTTGAACAAGACACCAAAAACACCCATTTCCTCCCTTAGAATAGGAGGAACTACGAATGCTCTGATTTCCCTGTTTCGGTAAACGGGAATACGTAGGCATAAGATCGAAAGAAAAGATCTTAGCGAGCGCAATCAACAAAAAACCCAAATCCCATATCTCCATCAATCAAAAGCAGTATTTCAAAAGCATCAGTCCTAACATCCTAATCCTTGTTCCCCGCCAGAAACATTAAGCCCTAGAAAGAAAGAAACCTGTATTGGAGAAATACGAATAACCAGTACAAAGGCCCCCCACATTGATAGCATCCGTAACCTAACAGACCGCTGTTTAAACTCAGTATGCAAGCAGGGTTAATTGGAGACATCTATTTCCCTTCCTTATTCAGCTCACAATAGGGTAAAAAATGAATCGACCTGTAGTTTTAAACTCAACCGCAGAGAGCGACCAGCGCTTAAGAACCGCGTCCAAAATCGCTCGCTACAGGATTGAGATTAAGGTCAAACAAATGAGCCAAAGCTCCAAACTAAGGAATCAAACTACAAGTTACCTAGCCGAAAGTTAGAGATTAAATCGATTAGTAAACATTAAAAATGGAAATGACCAAAACAAAACTTAAATATCCACATCCTAAAATTAAATAAAAAAGTATTTTTTTAGGGTTTTAATATTGGTTCAACAACTAGACCTAATAATATAATAAAAGTCTAAACAAAAATAAAAGATATTTACTAAAACAAAATGAAAGACATTTTCTAAAATAAACCGAAAAGATAAAATAAAATGAAAGATAGTTCCAAAATAAAATCAAAAAGATATTTTTTTAAAAATGAAATGTTTTTATCTTTTATCATTTGTAAACTTAATATAAATTAAAAAATTAATTTAAAAGCAAATTGTTTTAAAACCCCTCACAACTATAAAACGAAGAAGAAGAAAAAAAAAGATTAAGAAACAAAAGGATTAAACAAAGAAAGTGAGGTGCAGGCCCAAAAGAGAAAGTCCACCCTGGAAATAGTCATGGGTGGGTCGGATTCCCTTGACCCGGTTCGAGGCCCACCAATCTAAAGGGTGAAAACCCTAACGTCTGTGAGATGTTCTTGCAGACTTGTTTCCTTCTCAAAATAAACACGTTCAAATTTGCAAAACGGAACCTGATGAACACTCAAACGCACCACAAACGCTCAACAACATCATTCAATCCCGTTTTTTACTGATCCATCTTCTATTCTCACTCTCATCCGCACACGTTTTCTCTTTTCCGCTCTCCCTCGACCGTCTCTTTCGCCCTCTTCCTCCGTTTTTACCTCAAATCGCGACTTTCTCTGTGATTCTCTCTCTTGCTCGCCTCTCTACTTTCTCATCGGTCTCTTATTCTACATCGCAACTGTGTGGCGGAGAAAGTTATTCTGGCGGAAATATGGGTGGTTCGGAAAATGCAAGGCGGAGGATGGTTTTGTTATTGCTACATGTATGGTGGTGGTGATCGATGAAGGTGATGAATCAATGGGAGTGGCTGAATGGTTTCACTCTTGTTAGGATTTGTAGGTTTTGGAATGGTGGTCGTGTGAACAGGAGAAGGTGAAGTAGGAAGTGATTTATGGTTTGTTAGTTTATGAAGGTGAGTGTATGGTTGATTTGGGGAAATTTGAATTGAATATTGTTGAAGGTGATTGGGGTTTCAGAGGTTTGGAAATGTTTCGATGATGATGGTAATGGAGAAGGGGAGTCACTGGGTTGGAAGAAAAGGAAGCAAGGGTCTGATATGGGAGTGAGATGGTGGCTTGTGTGTGGAGGTCCAAAGGTGAGGTTTATGATGAAAAATAAGAGTTTTTATTGGAATCGAAAATGAGAGAGAGTTCTGAGGATGGAAGAAAAGTGGAAAAAATTCAGTGCCTATGCTTTCTCACCCTTTTGTTTTTTTTCTAAGTAAAAAGGTCAGGTTTTCCTCTCTATCCTTTGGATCCCATTTCAAATCACAAAGAAAGAAAACTCTTCCATCTCAATGTTGCGCTGCGTGCAGGCTTTTCTTGGGAAATGGATTCAGTAACTTTGAGGAGGTGTGACTTTGGTGACTTTAGACAAATTTTAACATTTTTATGGAATATAAAATAATAGAAAAAACAAAAATTAAGATGAGAGAGAGTGTTATAAGAGAGATTGTGAGGGAAAGTTACGGTGCAGTTGGCGGGTTAAAATCACTCAAACCCAGCCCCTTTTCTTGTGTGGTCCCTTTTGTTTGGATATGTAGGTGTACGGTTCGCAGCAGGTCGGTTTTGTGTAGTTGCTTTCGGTTGTACGGTTTGATGTTGCTATTCAGCAGATTTTAGGGATAGAGTTGACTTGCTCAAAGTAGCAGCAAGTGCAGTGATGTCCTTGTTGCTTTGTGAGGTTTTAGTAGCAGCTTTTGGCATTGACTGGAATGTAGTGTGCATGGCCTTGGAGGTAGTCTTGGGTTGCAATGTTTAGATGTTAGGGTGCAGGACATTGGTACGGTTTGGTTAATGGACTTGGTTTCAAATTGTGATAACAGGTCTTGGAGATGTGAGGACTTTTGGTTGGAGGAGGCAATGACTTCATCATATCTGTTGTTTTGTTTTGGAGGAAAGAGATGGCTAACGGTTTGTAATAACAATACATGATAATAATAATAATAATAATAATAATAATAATAATAAATGAAATATTAATAAGATAAATAAATAAATAAAAAAGAATGATATAATAAAATAATAATAATAACAATAGTAATAAAAAATGAAATATTAATAAGATAAATAAATAAATAAAAAAGAGTGATATAATAAAATAATAATAATAATAAAATAAATAATAATAATGACATAATAAAATAAATGTAAATGATATAATAAAATAATAATAAAATAACAAATAAATAAATAATAAATAATAAATAATAAGTAATAGTGATAATAACAAAAGAAGAAATAGATTTTAAATTAGATTGGAGATTTAAAAGTAATAAAAAAATCTAAATTAAAAAAGAAAAGTTCTAAAACTAAAAAATAATTGAATAAATAATAAAAAATAAAAAATAAAAGGTGACAAAAATTAGACGAAAAAAATGCATGATTATGATCAAAGGACTACATGATTGCAAATGCAAAGATAAGGTGACCTAAAATGATATGGCAATTGTTCCGGACTGGGCCGAGGACCTGCTCAACACCCGAACAGGCCCAGCCCACACGCTCTGGGGCGGCCCATACGAAGGACTTAGTTGAGCCAGTGTCGGGCAAGCGTCACGCCACAATGTCGGGCACGAATGGTGTAGAGCTTCGGACAGAAGCATTGAGCCTTCCCCGGAGTTATCCCCTCCTCGACACGAGGATATCGCTCCTCGTGAGGAGTCATCTCCGTACATGCAGCGAGTCCTCCTGCGAGGACAGGTCTCTCCCCGCCACTCAAGAGTCCTCCCCGTAGGACACGTTCTCACGTAACCGCTCCACTCCCGATGGAATCGGTCTGCCCTAATTTCGGAGATCTAGGAACGGTTACCCCAGGGCGAAGACCACGTGCTGGTCTTCACTACGCCATATAAGCCCTGGCAGTTACTTGGATTGGGCCTGGCAATCCAGCCCAATGCAAGTAATCGTTGGCCCCCGCGCTGGGGGCTCTATAAATACCCTATCACTTGAGAGGGTCAGGTTACACACACTTTCTTACTCACTTCTGTACTTGCCTTTTCTCTGACAACCACCTTATTTGAGCGTCGGAGTGTCTTGCAAGTACACCCCCCCCCCCCCCCCCCCCCCGCCGTCTTTTAACTTCACCGGAGCCAAAGTTCAACAGACGCCGTTGGCCATCAGAAACTGTCTGATCCAGGTACGATCAGTGGTGCCGTCTGTGGGAAATTATAAGCTTCCCCGTTTTTCTGCTCGATAAACCAAAGCTTTCTCCATTCATCACCAACATGGCCAATCCGACAGTCAACTAGGCTCTAGACACCGTGCTCGCACAACGACGCCGTCATCCTCAACGGCGGCGAAGGCGACATAAGAGACGGGCAGACCGCCTCCCCGAACTCCTAGGATGTGGCCTACAACGCCGCCCGCCAGAACGACCAGCCAGCCGTTCTCTAACCAGTTGCTCCGCCGCCCAATGCGGACCCGAGCACCGTGGCCCTGTTTGCGTTGATCAACCAGACCAATCAGCTGATCGCACAGCAGAACACCAGAATCGAAGCCTTGGAGTAAGGACGGGCACAACGATCTTCCCCGCGAAGACATCGTCGTCCCCCGTCACCTCGACATTCTCCTTCCCCGCGAAGGACCCCTTCCAAAGACTCTCGGACCCCGTCGCCGGTACGCCAGGGTCGCCGACCGCGTCTCGAGCGCCCCCAGGCGACGATCTCCCCGAAACGCCCTCGTTCCCCACCTCAGAAGGAACCCAGGGCCTCCACCACCTCCAAGAAGTCCAAGCAGACCGAAGAAAGACCAAAAAACCGTTCGAGGAACTCCCCTCCACGGCACCATCGATCGCCTTCGAGATCCCCGGCTGGTAGCGACGACGAGGACCAGAGGACCCCTTTGTCATGGGAAATCATGAACGCCCCAATCCCTGCGGGCATGGAGAAACCCCCACCATTGGGGACCTATGACGGGCTGACTGACCCTGACGATCACGTGGAGAGTTTCGAAGCAATGCTCGATTCCGTAATGTCAGGGGAGCCATCAGGTGCAGGTTGTTCCCCACCACCTTGCGAAAGGGAGCCATCACTTGGTATAAGGGTCTGGAACATGGGTCGATCACATCATGGAAGCAACTGAAACAACGCTTCACTAAACACTTCACCGCGTCTCGTCGACACCCGAAGACGGAGGCTGCCCTAGAAAGCATCTTCCAAGGGAGGAACGAATCTCTCCGAAACTACATCGAGAGGTTCAACAAGGAAGCCGTCGAGGTCCATACGACCGATGACATGAAGAAATACTTAATTATCCATGGACTGCGCGCCGGGTCTGACTTTGCCAAATCCATAGGCCTCCAAAGACCCCGGCGTCTCGAGGACCTTCTCGCTCGGGCCCAGAAGTACATCAAACTCGAGGAGACTGAAGCAGCTCAGATCGCTCTTGAGACGAGACGCAGAGAAGGTCCCCATGGCCACAAAGATGAGGACTCTTCTCCCCGACGAGGAGGAGAAAAGAAGAAAGAGAACCGGAACCGTGATCCTCAGGAGTCGCGCGGACCGGCTGGCCGATTCACGGAGTACACCCCGCTCAACACTCCCCGGTCTCGAATCCTCTCCGAATGCCAGAATTTCGAGTTTGTAAAAGGAGGAGTTCGCTTCTCAAAGCCCGCTGCTCCCAAATCAAACGTGGACAAATCAAAGTATTGTCGGTTCCACCGAAGCCACGGGCATGTGACCGAAGACTGCATCCATCTCAAGGATGCCATTGAGATTCTCATAAAAGAGGGGCACTTGAAGAAATATGCCCAAAAGAACGACCCTCCTCGTCCCAGTTCACGGGAAGCGCAGAACGTCGAGGAGACGACACCTCCTCCTGCCGACAACCAGCTTCAGGTCGCCCTCAGCATCACGCGGCCCGAGGACTTCTTCGTTCCCCCGATCATTGAGGGCGAAGAAGCAATCCGGAACATGTGGGCGACCTTTCCCGACAAAGACCCCGTCACTGCCCGTACCACCTGGGAAGGCTTCCCCAAAGCGATGGTCATCTCCGGTGGTGGCCCCGAGAAACTGTCGGTCGGTTCAATCAAGCGAAAGTTTGACGAACTGGAATCCGCAATATCTGCGAAGGCGACCACCCTCGAGAAAGTGCGGGGAAACTCCAATCCCATCACATTCTACCTCGAGGAACTCCCCGGGGGAGCACCAAACGCCACTATTCCCCTCCTGATCAGGGCACAGATGGCAAACTTCAACGTTCGAAGGATCCTAGTCGACCAGGGGAGCTCGGTCGACATCATGTATTCTCATTTGTTCGGGACCCTTCAGCTCGACGAGAGGCATCTGACCCCGTAGGTCGGTTCAGATCTACAGGGGTTCAATGGGACCACCACCAGACCATGGGGTTACGTGGAGCTAATGGTTACGTTCGGGGCCGAAGACACGGACCGACAGGTGAAGATCCGTTTTCTGGTGGTCGAATGCGCATCACTTTACAACTGCATCCTCGGGAGGACCACCCTGGCTGAACTAACGGCGGTGCCATCGACGGTCCACCTCAAAATGAAGTACTACACGACCAGGGGACGAGTAGTGACGATGCATGAGGACATCGACGCAGCTAGAAAATGCTTCGACGCCGCTATCAAAGGCCTAAGTTCCATCGGCCCCAAACCCAAGACCGTGGCCAAGCCACCCCAGGATGTCGAACAGGTACCTCTCCCGCGCGTCAACGCGGTCGACCTCGACAGTAGGTTCTCCGGCGAGCCCGACGAAGACAGTGTCGAAGATCTCAACCATCAGGCGGAGAACAACGAGCAACCTCTCCACCCAGCGCGCCCCATCCCAGATGGAGACTTCGAGCTCGTGTCCCTCGGGGACGATCCAGACCGCAACGTGAAGATTGGCGCCGGGATCCCCGACCTGGCAAAGGAGCAGCTGAAAGCATGCCTGAGGGAGAATGCTGACCTCTTCGCGTGGAGCGCATCCGAGATGCCTGGCCTCGACCCCGAGGTGGCTTGCCATTAGCTCGCAGTAGATCCGGCCGCTAGGGCCATAGCACAACGTAGGCGTAAGCAGTCTCCCGAGAAAGCGGAGGCTGCTGAAAAAGCTGTAAAAGACCTCCTAGAGGCAAATTTTATTTCGGAAGCCAAATACACGACATGGCTGTCCAACGTTGTACTTGTTAAAAAGAATAATGGAAAATAGAGAATGTGCGTTGATTACACTGATCTTAACTGGGCTTTCCCGAAAGACTGTTACACCTTGCCTAACATCGACCAACTGGTCAACAATTTTGCAGGTTACAAACTACTATCTTTCATGGACGCTTACTCGGGGTACAACCAAATTCCCATGGACAAGGTCGACAAATAACACACGGCCTTCATGACTGCGTCAGGCAACTACTATTACAACGTAATGCCCTTCGGTCTGAAGAATGCCGGTGCGACCTACCAATGGATGATGAACAAGGTTTTCCGGGCTGAAATCGGCGACATGCTTGAAGTCTACATGGACGACATGATCGTCAAGTCTGCAGAAGAAGTCGACCACGCCGCGCACCTCAAGAAGGTGTTCGACACGGGGAGGAGGTGCCGCATGAGGTTCAATCCCGACAAGTGCACCTTCGGCGTCCGGGCAGGAAAGTTCCTCGGATTCTACCTCACGGAACGAGGAATCGAGGCAAACCCCGACAAGTGTAGGGCTTTCTCCGAGCTCCCCACCCCGGACTCAAAGAAGTCAATACAATCGTTGAACGGGATGCTCACCGCCCTCTCCCGTTTCGTCGCTAAATCCGCGCAGTACGCACTCCCATTTTTTAAACTTCTTCGACAAAAAGCAGAGTTTGATTGGAGCGAGGAATGCGAGCAAGCACTCGCACACTTAAAACAAGTCCTGTCGCAACCCCGGGTCCTCTCACGGCCTGAGAACGGGGAAACGCTCTTCTTGTATCTTGCGATCACGAACGAAGCAGTCAGCGCCGTCCTCATTCGGGAAACCTCGGACGGGCAGAAGCCAGTCTACTTCACGAGCAAAGCCCTCCAAGGCCCCGAACTCAGATATCAGCAGATCGAGAAAGTCGCACTGGGCCTCGTCACCACGGCCAGGAGGCTACGCCACTACTTCCTCGCCCATACCGTCATCGTAAGGACCGAACAGCCTATTAGGCAGCTCCTCGGACGGCCGAACATGGCAGGGAGGACGCTCAGGTGGTCACTCGAGCTCGCCGAGTTTGACATCCGATATGAAGGGAGGAAAGCCCTGAAGGCACAGGTACTGGCTGACTTTGTAGCAGAGATGACCGCCCCGGAACCCTCGACCAACGGGTCACAGAAATGGACAATCTATGTCGATGGAGCATCCAGCCCGAAAGGAAGCGGGGCGGGAATCATCCTGGAAAACGAGGAAGGTATCCTGATCGAGGTGTCCCTCGAACTATCCTTCCCGACATCGAACAACCAAGCCGAATACGAGGCCTTCCTCGCAGGACTCCGGCTGGCCGAGGACCTCGGCGCCAAGGAGGTCAAACTTTTCACCGATTCTTAGCTCGTAGCCTTGCAAGTCCGAGGAGAGTACCAAGCCAAGAACGACAGCCTCATTGAATACTTGGCCTTAGTAAAAGAAAAGATGAAAAAGTTCACCTCGACCGAAGTAACTCACATCCCCCGCGAGCACAATGCCCGAGCAGACGTCCTGTTAAAATTGGCGAGCACAAAGAAGAAAGGCGGGAACAAGTCCGTCATACAAGAAGTGCTTTCCCGCCCAAGTATCGACAAACCAGTCATGGCTTCGGACATCAACGTCATAGGGGATAGCAACTTCTGGATGACCCCAGTATACGAATACATCATGACAGGCAAGCTGCCCGAAGATCCCAAAGAAGCAGGAATGATCAAAAGGCGGGCGTGCTCCTACACGGTAGTCGAGGATAAGCTATACCGGCGAGGGTTCTCTATCCCCCTCCTCTGGTGTGTCGAGGAGACTAAGGTCCCCGGCATCCTCCAGGAAATCCATGAGGGAATCAACGCCCAGCACCTCGGCGGCCGCTCGTTAGCCCGTAAAGCGCTTCGCGCAGGATACTACTGGCCCACCATGCAACAAGACGCCAAGGAACACGTCAAGAAGTACGAGAGGTGCCAGTGCCACGGGGACATGCACCTCGCTCCCCCAGCGAGCTCAAAACACTATCATCCCCGTGGCCGTTCGCTTGGTGGGGAATGGACATCCTTGGCCCCTTCGTCGTAGGATCATATCAAAACAAATACCTCATCGTCGAGGTGGATTACTTCACAAAGTGGATCGAGGCGGAAGCATTGTCCAAAATCACGGCCTTTAACATACTGCGGTTTTACAAAAGAAACATCCTCGCCCAATTCGGCGTGTCTCAAGCCATTGTCACCGACAACGGGACACAGTTCACCGACAAGAACTTCCAAGACTTCGTCACCAAACTGGGCACGAAGCAGCACTTCACGTCAGTCGAGCACCCACAAACAAACGGGCAAGCTGAGGCGGCGAACAGGGTAATCCTCCGAGGACTGAGACGCCGATTAGGCGACGCCAAACAAAGGTGGGTCGGGGAGCTACACAGCGTCCTCTGGGCCTACCGAACGACCCCACACTCCACGACCAGGGAGACCCCTTTCCGTCTGACCTACGGAACGGAAGCAGTGATCCCCGTGGAGATCAGGGAACCCTCGAGGAGGACAGAAGCCCCCCTCGACGGAGATGCGAACGATGAAGCCTTGAGGGAAGAACTCGACTTCGTCGAGGAAACACGCTCGGGCGCTTCTCTCCGAGAGGCGTCACTTAAACAAAATATAACACTACGTTATAACGACAAAGTTATCGAACGTGAGTTTCAAGTAGGCAGCCTCGTCCTACGCAGGAACCAGAAGGACTCGCGAGAAGGCAAACTCGCCGCGAACTGGGAGGGCCCGTACCGCGTCCGCGGGAAAACGGGGACGGGAGCCTACTTCCTCGAAAAACTGCACGGGGAAGAACTTGCTCGACCATGGAATGCTGAGAAGCTCAAGCAGTACTACAGTTAAACACTGCCCGCGGCTCACTAGCACCGCGATTACGGGGACGCGCTAGGGTACAAGCGCGACACCCCTATACAGAACACGACGATCAGAGACCGTGTTGTGTGTGCGCGAGGGCCGAACCGGGCATAACACCCAGCTCACGATGGGAAGTTCATGCCACGAGGCTAGGACCTCAATCGAACTCTTAGCCTCGTTGAAGGTCGGAATACATCTCCGGCCGCCCGACCAGCTCTCCACGCGGTCAGGGACTATCAAGGTCGAGCAAATTCCAAAGCCTTATTACTTAGGCAAAAATAAAGCATAACAAATAACACATCACACACAATTCAAAACATGCAAACAACACTGGCAAGTAAACAAGAGTACATTAAAACGGGCAGAAGCCCTGTGTATGAATATTACAAAACAAGTATTACGAAAGCGTCAAAAAGCCCCTGGCACATAGGCCGGGCACAATTCATTACAAAGAAACGGCGTGCAGGCCAAACAACCAAAGGAACTACACAGCTATATCATCTTCGACCCGACTTCCATCTCCCTCCTACCCCTCCTCCGGAATATTGAGCTTGCCGTCGACCACACGAAGGAACGGGTCGATTCTGTCGAGCACCAGCGAAACCCCGAGATTCTCAGCGGCGATCTGTTCCACGGCATTCTTGAAGCCTATCTCTAGAGCTTCCAGGCTATCTGTCTGGAGCTCCCGAATCTTGCCAATCAGAGCGGAGCGGTCAGCAAGGTTTTTCTCCACGAGGGACTCATTCTCCGCGGGACGGACAGCAGCCTCCAACTCCTCGACCTTTTCCCGAGAGCGATCAAGCTCCTCTTGGGTCGCCTTCAGGGCAGATTTGACCTCGTTCAGCTCGCGGAGGGTATTGGCATGACCCTCGTACTCAACTTGGGCCTTCAGCAAATCAGCCACAACCTTATTCTTCTCCTTCTCGAGGGAAGTATAGTCGTCTTTCAACTTCTGTAGCTCAGAGGAAGAGGGGGCCCCGTCGTTCAATATCAAGGCAGTCTCAAAGACCCGCATCATGGCCGCAAGGTCCTCGACAAGCGCCACTCTCCTGGCCGCCCTGTCCATACCCAGAACCGCCTTCACCTCGGCATCTGTGATGAAGGGGGGGCTTCCCCCAAAGAAATTCCGCTGGAGATGGCAAGTGGGCAGCTAAAACTTTTCCAGGGAGACAGGGTCCACGAGATCCACGAGGACAGGCTCCTCGGTCCTTGCTTTCTTGGCAGGGGTGCTCTCTGGGGGTGGAGACTGGCTGCATTATGGCGAGGAGGAGCCACTCGTCATTCCAACCGGCGCTGCAGTCTCGATAATATCTCGAACACGGCTCTTGGGGCGCTTGGGTGCCCGCTCAGCGGCCAACTTCATGATACGCTCGGTGGCGTTAGACATTTGAGCTGCAAGAGAAACACAAAAAGTTAGCACAGAGACAAAGCAAAATAAAGGCCCGAATATGGCGAGGAAATCCCACCTAAGAACCTCTTGGCCTCGTTGGGAGACTTGCATTCGAGGAGCCCCCGGGTATTTATATAGCGAGCCTCCCGCAAAACCCTCCCTTGGGAGTCGCGGAGGAGGTTTCCATCCCGACCAACACATTTTGCCCGGTTGAAACCCTTGACAAAGGCGACCAACGTGGCATACGCCCCCTTGTCATCCTCCGACAGCGCGCTATGCTTCACGACGTAATCCTCGGTGCCGAGCGTGAAGTGAGCGTCCTCCCACTCCAGAGGACACTTGGATATGAACCTCTCTCCCCCGGATCCGTCGGGCACAATGTCATAAAGTGTACCAACGGCCGAGTGCGTCGCGGGCATGACATAGTAGAACCTTCTCTTGAAGCCCCTTATTGAATCCGTATATGCCTTGAACAACTTTTAGGGTTGTTTAAAAGAAACCCAACTATGTCTCCCACCGTCCGTCGAGCGTTGCAAATGAAAGACGCGGAAGAAGAGCTCGAGGGTGATCCCAATTTGAAGGTAGTCACAGACGATTTCAAATGCCCGCATAAAAGCAAGCGCGTTGGGGTGAAGCTGCGACGGCGCCAAGTGCAGACAGTTGAAGACCCCTAGTTGGAAGCTGTTGCAGGGGAGACGGATACCGGCCTCTTTGAAGGTGAACTCGTACATGGGAAATCGCAGCCCGCGATAGTTCAAGCAGATGCGATGGTGTACCCGGGGCTGAAAAATCGTCCATGTGGCCTCCTCTCCGTCGGGGACGTTCTCGACGAAGGCGAACGCGTCTGTGTCGTCGACTGAGAAACACGACCCGAGACGCAGAGGTTCTTCCCCGGCCCATTCGGCGGCTGGACGCACAGGCGCCTCCCCGGGGATGTGGGCGGGTCCATCCACGTCGGGCTCAGTATCTACGTAGATAACCCCCAGAATCCTCGCGGCCATTTTTACCTGAAAAGCAGAGGAAACAGGTGAATTCGTCGATCGCGACCAAGTCCACCCTTCCACCGCAGATCAAGTGAAAGGGCAGCGAGCAAGAAACATTCGGGGACACGACGAACTGCCCGAGGCCGTCACCCCGTCCCTTCTCTCTTCGCTCCCCGATCTCCCCGTTTCACTTCCCCGTGACATTCATCGCGCATCCTCGGCGCATTCATAATAGTCCTCGGGACATTCATCTTGCCCTCGGTATGTTCATCCCAAACCACCGTCAGAACCTACCGGAAACCTAGGAATTTTCCGCCGTTCCCGGCGGAACCCTAACGGAGCGCCGGGAATACACTCTACTCTCCGGAAAACTACTGAAAGATGAACCCTACGTCCACTCGCCGGAATACTACTAAAAGATAAAACAAAATAAACCACAAAGGATGAGAAACTTACTTGAGCAGTGGAGAGCGGAGTAGAACAGCAGAAACGGCGGTACACGGCAGCGTGCGGCGGCAGAGCAGTGACGGCGACTAGAGGAGATGAAGAGCGAAAAAGGGGGGGGGGAACGTGCAAATGGCACGAACTCGCCCCTTTTATAAGCCCCTCACGAGCTTCGAGGAGTCCCTAGGCAATCGAGTACGCTACCCTAGGGTAGCTGCCCTACGCAATAATGAGGTGTGACACATGGCGCACGCTTCCCCAGACACGTCTGTTCATTCCCTCGCACGCGTCCCTTCATTCACCTCGGCTGTGACTCCTCGTGTCCCCGCGATTTTTTCCCCTCTACGACCAATCTCGCTCGAGCATGCCTGTTTACCTCTGCCCGGTTCACGAGGACTGCTCCCCTCTCGAAGCCTTTTCCCGAACGGGCACACCCTCGACATAACTTGGACCCTTAAGTCATCACTCTGACATCTCAGAGCAACGACTTGGGGGATCCTATTCCGGACTGGGCCGAGGACCTGCTCAACACCCGAACAGGCCCAGCCCACATGCTCTAGGGTAGCCCATACGAAGGACTTAGTCGAGCCAGTGTCGGGCAAGCGTCACGCCACAATGTCGGGCACGAATGGTGTAGAGCTTCGGGCAGAAGCATTGAGCCTTCCCCGGAGTTATCCCCTCCTCGACACGAGGATATCGCTCCTCGCGAGGAGTCATCTCCGTACACGCAGCGAGTCCTCCTCGCGAGGACACGTCTCTCCTCACCACTCAAGAGTCCTCCCCGCAAGGACACGTTCTCACGTAACCGCTCCACTCCCGATGGAATCGGTCTGCCCTAATTCCGGAGATCTAGGAACGGTTACCCCAGGGCGAAGACCACGTGCTGGTCTTCACTACGCCACGTAAGCCCTGGCAGTTACTTGGATTGGGTCTGGCAATCCAGCCCAATGCAAGTAACCGTTGGCCCCGCGCTGGGGGCTCTATAAATACCCTCTCACTTGAGAGGGTCAGGTTACACACACTTTCTTACTCACTTCTGTACTTGCCTTTTCTGTGACAACCACCTTATTTGAGCGTCGGAGTGTCTTGCAGGTACACCCCCCCCCGGCCGTCTTTCAACTTCATCGGAGCCAAAGTTCAACAGACGCCATTGGCCATCAGAAACTGTCTGATCCAGGTACGATCAGCAATGATCAGAGGATCTGAGGGTAAAATTTGGAGTATGACAAAAATGATCAGTTTTGCATCTTTCTCCTTCATCTCTGCCCATCCCATCGAACCTTGTTACTTCAAATTTACATCAGGGTTAATCTCCATGTTATACCAATTGGTAGAGTAGAAACTATTATACAAGATAAAAGATTAATGAAAGTAAAAGACAATGGAGCGATGATCATTGTTAATGTAGTTCGGATGATGGTCCCTACATCCACAACTGTAGAGTAGCTATAGTTCCCTTTATTTTTGTATTATGAATTCAATTGGATTATAGTGTTACTAGCCATATATATAATACTAGGGTTTTGTTTATCTAAAACCCTAATCCCCAAATTTCCTAAAAAAATTATATCTACCCATAATTATCTCAACAATATGATTTATACTCTGAACAACCCATAGTTATCTCAATAACCCATAATTATCTAAACAATTTTAGCTATAATTTTAACAACCCATAATTATCTCAACAATCCACAATTATCTCAACAATATGAGCCATATTCAACAATTATTTATAATAAAACTACACATATGACATATATATGTAATATTAATTCATATTCTTGTATTGATGTGATGATGTAGTTTAATTGTGTTTTTTGTTAGTCTTATAAAAATTATAAGTTTTGGGTATGATATGAATAAGACTATTTTTGGTCACATATGCTTATGAATATTGGGACTATGGTTACTTTTACATCTAGTTGTATATATGAGTAAGTTATCTCACTCTTCGATTTCCCTTCCCTTATCCTTAAAGAAACCTTCTATGTAATCTGACAAACTTCTCCCAAACCTTTACAAATATCTTCAAAAAGGACAAAATAAGATAAGAATAACATTAAGCAAAAAAATTAAGAAGAACCACTCGACCACCCCAAACTAACATATGTATGCTTTTAAGAATGAAGCATTCTGGTAAGAAAATTGATTGAAAAGTCCCAAGTAGATTCAAGCCTAGGATTTCCCCCTACCGACAAACCCATGTATTTAAAGGAAGGGTTTCGATCTCATAGTTAAGGAAATCACCTGCAAAGTTTAGAAATATAGGATCCACTTTAACCCCTATAAAACTGCTCTTGAAAAAGTTAATCAGAATCTACGAAGCCAGATCAAAACCTCTTTAGCGTGAGAGTAATAAAGTTAATACTAATTTGTGTTTAATAAATTAGATTTATATCTTTTCAATACTTCTTTAAATACATACTAGTATTTATTTAGTTTATATCACTTACATGTCATACTCTAAATATAGAAATGGAATAAGTAACTCATTTGTACAGTGATATATTGTCTATATTTATTATATTAAATTGCTAAATTTGTTTTAGCAGTAACATTTTTTTCGGGATGCAACTCCAAGATTAGGCTCCAGTGAATATTCGAAAGACAAAGATCTTTTGGTCTTCGTGTGACGGTAGTAATTTTTTTGGGGGGGGGGGGGGGGTGTTCCCTTCGGTTATTGGGAGGTTTATGTTGCAGGTGAAATTGCTTGGAGAGTTTGTTAGTCGAGATAGAGGATTTATTAAAGGGTTGTCCATGAAGATATTGTTAAGGTTGTTGAGTTAATGCATCTTTTACCACAATTAAGAGGTCTTCAAAGTGACCTTCTTCTAATTCGATCTTGTATGGGTATCAATAAACTATTCTTTTGTTTAAGAACATATCAACCTGGTCATATAGAGGAATCCATAATTTGGTTAGATAAATAGTTGCGAAGACAGGTTGAAGGCATTGTGCTTGGTGGATGTCCTTTCTTCAAGATCCTTAAATGGAAGGTGCTTCTTTACTCATTGGACTTAAGGGGCTGCGTTTGTACTTTACAATATATAAAGGTTGCATCATACACTTCTGTGGCTTCTAGAGCCTAATCTTGGGTGTTATAGGTTCATATATTGAGAGACAATGAGATATATGATACGAACTCTGATTTTGACAAAGCTTTAAATCGTCTTATGTTGCAATTCTAGATTTTGACCTAAACAATTTTACTAGCAAGGACAATGTCCCTTCCAAAGTACCACATTCTTGGGAGAGTTCCCTTTTTAGTAAAAGTGTTTAGGACATGGACGTAAATTTTGATATGACCACTAAGCATAAAGTAGTTTTTGGTTGTTTGCAAGCCACACATGCTTAGGATTCCGTCCTTGTTACTCTTATTAATGGGATATGCCAACACATGTCACCGATATAGTATCGTACTATCATTAGATATTGCTTTATGATTCCCTTATTTCCTATTGATGAGGTTTTCCCTATTTGTCGCAAGATGTGCTTGGATACATTTAGGGATTACACAATTCATTGTAACGAGCTTCCATGCTTCAAATACCAACATGACATTGTTAAGGATGTCTTATTTGATATATTTTGGATACCAGAGTATTTGTGGAGAAATAAGCGCCTGTGAATTTCTTAACTTACCTACACGAGGATAGATCGACACTTAGGCCAACAGATTTTTGGTGCACGATTGGGTAGGAGAAAAACATGCATGCGTTGATCTGACTAGGATTTTTCCACTTATAGGATTGAGGACTAGAGGTTTTACTGTGAGACAGGAAGTTCTCAAAGTCGCTTCAAGTAAAGTGGTCAAACATGAGAAAGCGTGTTTCGGCAATCAACATACTTTCATGTCATTTGCATTTGACTCTTTTGATTTTTTAACACTAGAGATAATGGATCTTTTATAGAGAGTTCAAAGACTAATGCATAACAATGTTGTGTATCATAGATTAAAGAATATAGTTTTAAAAAAAAAATCTATTCAAAACGAGATAGCGATGCAGTTTGTTATCAGTTTGTCTTTAATTTTTATATAAACTTCATTATACATAAAAATAAAAATAAAAAACTTAAAAATCTAATTGTTTTTATATTTTCTATAAGCGAATGAAGGTATAAATATCAAAGAAATATAAATAAAAATGTAAGAAAAATTATAAAGGTATAAATAGTATGACATGACATCAAAAATAAAATAGAACTATATTTCAGCTTAAATTGTTACTTACACTTCCATGCATTTACAATAATATTCAACGCACTTCGGAATTTCAGGAGGGAAACACATATTTTTTGGACAATCATCATTAGTATTGCAAAGAATTAAATCTGAGATGTCAAATAAATAAGAACAAAATAAATATTACTAAAAAATTGTGAAATATTTATAAGATAAATTGGGAATTTCTAAGTAGTGTGAGGAGTGACTTACTTCCTTTGACGGCAACAAGAAATAGAAAAATAAAGATGATCAAAGGATAAAAAACACTTGAAATTCGAGCCATATTTGTCCTCATTTGCATGTAATGAGTAGAAAGTTGTTTGAACATGTTATAAGAAAATTAATTCAAAAGCTTTTTAAACTTCAATTAAATACTAGTTTTGAGCTCTTAAGAGTAGCCAATAACTCTTCATAAAATTGTAATTATTGCTAAAATATCTATAAGGTGAATCGACATGTTGTGTTCATCTCATATAAAAAACGTTGATGGTGATCAAATTCCATTATACTTTTGATGTTAAAACTTAGATGTATTTTTTATTTATTTTTTGCCCTTTCATGATATACAATGTGAACATATCAAAAGATAAATAAGAGTGATGAGTGATGAATGATGAATGATGAAAGAAACTAGTTGTTAAAACAAATTATCAAAGAGATGCCAATACATTTATTTAGAAATTATAATTACCATAGGATAATGCTATTTTATTGATAAAATAAAGGTTAATAGATATTTTTTCCTTGTCATATCGTCGAATTTATAATTTTTTTTTTTTTAAATCAAGATTTCATCATTGCAATTTTAAAATTATTTTATTTTGCTCCTTTAATAAATTTGTTCAACAAAATCTGAAACATGACACTGCTTTAGTGCTTTAGGAAGAGACATACTAAAGTAGGCTACCACTAGGTCAATTTGCTTTTTATAATATAATGTCACCTCAAAATCTATATATTACATAGTTAATGTTTTTAAAATTGATTTTACATGAGGATTATTTGAGTATTATTTTTTATTATTTGTAATTTATTATTTAATTTCAGTTTTTAAAATAATAAATAAAATATACTTTTAGTTTATTTCCAAAATTACTTTTAATTAGCTAATATATATAACATAATAAACTGAATATTTATTTAATATATTTTATTTAATAATAAGCAGAATATTTATTAAATATTTATTTTATATTTATTTATTTAATATTAATTTATTTAACTTCAATTATTTAATATTCATTTAAAATATATTTGATTAAATATTTATTTAATAATAAATTGAAATTATATTTTATTTATTATTTAAATATATTTTTTATTATTATTGCATAAAAACTAAAAATGCTATTATATAAAAATTTATTTATTATTAAATAATGTTTGTTTATTATTAATAATGTTTAATTATGTAATACACAAACATTACATTAACGTAATAAAATAATTGTTTACTATGTAATATTACTAAACAATTATACATTTTGAATAATTATTAAACAAATAATTATTGCATTATAATATATAGATTTTGAGGTGATAATATATCATAAAAAGTAAATTGGCCTAGTGGTAGGCGCCCCTTGTATACACCCTCAAAGTCATGGGTTTAACTTTACCCACAAAATTTTGAATTTTTGAAACTTTGAATTTCTTTTAACAATAAAATAATAATAAAAACACCACGTGTAATTAAACTAAAAAGAAAACATATATAAAAATTTAGTTGACAATACATGTCACGTTAAAATAAATTCAGTTGACAGTACACGTCACATTAAAACAAAAAAACAAAAAAAAACTAATAACGTATTGTCAAGTCACATATTTTGTTGTCCAAATCCAATGAATGGACAAAATAGAGGAATCTTGAAATTATAAGAATGAAATTTGATTTTTTTTACGGAAATTTTTCAAAGCTCGCCCATATGGTAGGGGAAAAATGCCTAATTGAAACAATATTAAAATAGATAAAATATGAAAATGGAATGGGTTGAACAAATATATGTTACTTTTCAAAAGGAAAAAAGGAATTAGTATGTGTCGTATTTTGAACACCTTTTAAAAAATTTATGTAACACCCTATTCTTTTTTATCTTTTGTGTTAGTAGCATTGATTAGGGTTTGATGTAGTTTGTCTAATAGTTATAGTGTTCCTTAAATGAATGAGTTGAATTTAGGATTTAAAAGAGAATATTTTTGGAATGGAAAAATAATATACAATTATGATGAGCGAACCAAGTAAAAAAAATAAGGTGTCTCTTAGTGTAAGAAATGCTAAATGGAGTATTAAAGATGCAAATAAAAATACAAAAGAAAAACCCAACAATCAACAAAACAACAAAGTAGTTCAGAGAAGTCTCACAGATAAAAGTCCAAGATAAAAGTCCAAGCAGCTAAAAATTCAATCTCATAGGATTCAAGCTAGAACTTAGTTTACCAAAATCACCATCAAAAGATCAGAACCCACTAAGAGAGCAACAAAATCACAAACAAACAACAAACTCATAACCAAGGCAAACACTTGATCTGCTATTGGTTAAGGAAAAAGATAGGATTATGAAGCCAGTCAGAAAAAGTACATGTCTTCACCTTGATCTACTTAGAAACTATTTCAAGACCAAGAAATATTGTTTTCGTCAACCTTTTTCATAGTTTTTAAACATTTTAAAGATGACATCATTACAGGATCTGTAAATAGATCAGACAACGTGCCAGATCACAATAAAACCACTCATAGACTTAGCCCTACCACCTAAAGATAGGAAAAAACTCAAAAAAATGAGTCTATGACCACTAGGAAGAAACATATGCCAACCCAATACTTGAAGATCTTATACCACACAGAAATATCTAAGTCATAAGTGACAAAAAGATGGGCGACCGACTCATTTGAATCCCCACACAAGGGACAAAAGAGCCCAATAGAATTAACAATCACCCCTCGTTTAAACAGGCTCTCTCTAGAAGGAAGTCTATCTTGCAAAAGCTACAAAGAGAAGACCAACACCTTAGGAGGAGTCTAGCTAACCCAAATGATGGAAAATGTCAAGTGCTCAACCATATGAGAGGACAAAGAGGAGATAACAATATCCAACTGAACATGGTAAGCAGATACAATAGAGAAAATACTTTGTATTATATGATTCCACTTCCACTTATCTCTATCCTAAAAGAGAGTAACACCTAGCAGTAGAGAGAGAAAGTTATCAATCACATGTAACTCATGGAGAAAGAATGGTCTCAACCACCTGAGATCCCAAACCAGACCTCTGTTTTCCACCAAACTAATCTCTCCCACCAAACCACCAGGTTAAATAGAATTAGAAAAAAAACAAGGGAACATATTCTTTAAGGGAATTATTCATCACCAAGGATCTTCCTAAAAGGACGTCTAGAGGCTCGATCCCACTCTCTTTAGGTACCATCAACAAACCAATTAAAAAGGCCATCCTATTTGGATTAAATAAGAGACACACATGTTAACAAGAAGAAGCATATTAGAAATCCGATCTCATCCCCCTCCCCTTGAAGAAAGGAAACAAATGAAGCACCATATCTAGCCACAAGAAATGGCACCAAATACATGAAATACTTATATGAAACCTTCATCTACATTTATCCAAGAGGGATAGATTAACCAATTGGAGGTACCTAACTCCTAACCACCTTTTACTCTTAGGTTTACAAACATTATCCAACTTAATATAGGAAATCTAGTTTCTCCCTTCATCCCTTCCCAAAGTAACCTTCTTTGTAATCTAACAAAATTCTTCCAGAACTTTACAGACATCTCCATAAAAGACAAGAAGAAGATGAGAATATCTTTAAACACAAAGTTAAAAAGAACCACTAGACCACCAAGACTAACATATATGTGCTTTTAAGAATGGAACCTTCGGGTCAACAAAGTGACTAAAGTAGTTTCGAGCCTAGGATTAGTCCCTATAGGCAAGCCAAGGTACTTAATAGAGAGGGTTTAAATATTAGAGTGGAGGAATTCACCTGTAGAATCCAAAAAGATAGTGTAAACATTAACCTTTATAAGTCTGCTATTGAAGAAATTAACATGAAGTCCAAGAGCCATATCAAAACCTCTTAAGATCGCCTTGATACTCCATAGATCTCAACAATAGGGACTTCCACTAGGAGGGTATAATTTACATACTGAAGTTGAGAGACCACCAAATAGAATGTTCCCACCCTAAATATAAAGTAAAGACTGATTGCATCAGCCATAGAAACTAAGCAAATTAACCTTTTAGGTTCAAGCAGAAAAAGGAAATGAGCTAGATGATCTCATTGTTTCAAATCCTTTGGATGATAATCTCTTAAGTTGGGCATCCATTAACCAACACCTTAATATTAATAGAGAATACACAAGCTCTTATCTAAAACCTCCACTTTAGAAAACTCGAACTGAATGAATCATACACTTTCTCAAAATATATCTTAAAAATAAGATAAGCTTTCTTATATCCCATATCCAAGTCTTTCATTTCATTGACAACCACCACTCCATCAACTAATATTCCCCCTTTAATAAATGCCGATTGATATAAGTTTATCCATCGCCAATCTAAATTTAGCGACCAATACTTTATCCACAAGTTTATGCAAAGACCCCACCTAAGAAATTGACCTAAATTCACCCAAATGAAAGGGGGACTTAGAATGTTAAAACCTTAGGGATTCCCAAACCACATAAGCATCCTAATGTTTTTATATAGGAGGCAATTGCAAAAGGCTATTGCTTATAATATACTTTGGTGGGAATGGTTGTATTCATGGAAAGATTTGGAGGATATTAAATTTTACAAAAGGGAGGATTATATAGGTGAACATTTTGTGTTCCATTGCATGATAGTGAGACACCCAACGTCCTTATTAGCGAAACCTAAGTAACTAATCCTTATAATCGTGATAACCATGGAGATAAATTAAAATATTATTTTATCATAGCATATAGTAACTAACCATGTTATCATACATGCATCATAGTGGTTACACAAAGAGACTCAACACAACACAAGAAAATACATAAGTCAAGCAAAAAGATCCTACCATACCTACCAACAAGGACTTATCAAATTACATCAAACACTTCTGACAACAACACATTGGCTCAAAAGAACATGAGAGAATATAAACATGTGGTATGGTTTCAAGGAAGTTAGATATTAGGGCCATAAAACATGTCCCAAATTATTATCATCTTTCTACCACCAAAACATAGAGACAAATACAAATGATTCAGAGTTAACAACTACTCTAGCTACGAATTTGAGAGCCCTATTTCTAAACACGAAAATTAATCTCGGTGAACTTGTTGTAAATGACATAGATGGTACTGCAACGAATGATTAAAATGCCTTACGCGGTCCATTTATCATTGTTGAACATTGCAAATATATTGGAGTCAGGGACATCTCTAATGGAACTCTCAAGCATCCAAAGAGGTCAATTGATGATGCCAATAGATTGAAATGAATTTCAAATGCAATTGGGGGTGAGCACCCTCTGCAATAGGATAAAAAAGAGATTCTACAAGCACCACCCGAGCCATCACCAGAGTTCTCATTCAGGTTAGCCTAAGTTTTCAATATCATCACTACTCAGATGAGGACTCCCATGATCATAGGAGATAGATGCATAAGTTTTGCTTCATGGAAGATATTTGCACCACTTTCAATATGATGGCTAGTACCTCAACCACGAGTTAGATGCTTGGACAGGTTCCCAAAGGTAACATGATGGTGCCGCTGTACAGCCTCCTGCCCACTTTCTCTTTCCAGTACAATTACCCTGGAGTCAGTTATCCTATCCAAATAGATAGATATCCTCTATCTCAACAACCACAACCAAATCAGTCCTCTCCCGCCAGTCCTCTCTCGCACAGCCACCGGACAATAGATTAGGTTGGCGCGCGTCTGAGCCTAAAAATGTCATCCAACCCAAACTGCAGTTGAAATTAAAAGGTTTATTTATCGTTCATTTTCTATATCGGTTTTACCAGATTAAGACTAGATGGATCACTGGTTAATTCAAACAATTTGAACGAATTGGGCTTATCAAATTTTTAGGCTAATTACATTTTCAAATCAATTAACAAAATTTTAAATAAGATTTGTTTTTCGATGGTTTATATAATAAACCATTAGTATATGTCACATCACTTTCTTAATTCAAACAAGACCCGAAATAATATTAAAAATTTAAAATTAGTCATAATTAAATATTATCAATCATCAATGACTTTTATTTTAAAGTTAATAAAAAAAACCCTTACAATTTTGGCTCACCAGAAAATTTAAATAGTAAATGGCCCCTACAAATTGAAAATAATTATAGATATTAAATTAGTATTGTCTTTCATCAAAAGCTTTTAAACATATTAAATTACTAATCAATATTGTACTATTTATTTTCATTTGTCATTCATTTCCAATTGTTCATATGAAATGTATGCATTCTTAATAGTTATTAGGGGTGTAATCAGTTTGGTTTGGACCGAGTTTTGATCAATAAAAGATCTAAATTGATGATATCTTCTTCGGTTCGGTTTTGTTTGATTTAGTTTTTAACATTTTTTTAAAATGAAATCGAATCAAACTAACCGGTTTAATTTGATTTGATTTGCGTCGGTCGATGGATTTACAATATATTTTTTCAAACATTATATTCATCAGTGTATTTTTCACTATCGTATTTTTTGGTATATTTTATGCTATTATTTTTTAAAATAATACATTTCATGTAATTTATTTCATGCTCTATTTTTCACACAAATTACAAGTTGCTCTTAATCCATAAAAAACAATGACATGATTCCATTGCACTATGAAATAAGTTCACTATCAAATATAAAAGTTGACACATAGTATGAGAAGGTTGGGAAGGAATTTGAAAGCTTAACAAATAGAACACAAAAAAAACACATATCAATTAACATGTTTCACACCTTAAACACGCATCAAAATTATTTTGTAATAAGACTAGAAGGAATTTTGTTGAAGAAGAAACAAAAAAGGTAAAAAATATATATAAATATTAATGAAGAGAACTTGAACACAAAGAAGGTGATCATGACATATCACAACGACGGTAGAAAGAGCAACATTTATGGCGGGCAACTAGAGTAAAAGTTTAGTGAAATCAAGTTTTTGTGACTTGCGGTTTCTACATTCTACTTTTTGGAGTTTGATTCTAGATGCGTGTTTTGCTAAAACGAAGGAAGTGTAAACAAAGATGGAGAATGGTTAGACTGATACAAAAATAAAGCTTAATGATGGATGGAATAAAATATGTATAACTTAATTATATTCATTGGTTCGGTTCATTGGTTTGACGGTTTTTAAAAACTAAAATCGAGAACCGAATCAAACCATATCGATTTTCATTGTTTAGTTCGGTTTTAGAACCGAACTAGAAACAATCAGTCTTATTTCGGTTCGGTTTGGTTTAGATTGTCGGTGTAATTGGTTTTTCTTATTCGCACACACCCCTAATAGTTGTAGTAGAGACTTGCAAGTAAGCTAGTAATTCCAACTAGCATTTTCATCCTACATTAGAGACAAAACAAAATTTATAAGTTAAAAAAGATCATATAAGTCATAAAGCATTCAAAACTTCAAAAGAATTTATACTCATAATAAACAAGCATTTAAACACAATTTTTTTAAAAATAAACATGAAACAAACTTCTAGCCGAAAAAACAACATGAATTGTTTGAAACAAAACATGAAGTGCGAAAGAAACTTTAAATTTGAGTGTGCTTGAGTGTTGGAAGATTCTTATGAAGCCATGATCTCTATAGATTGGAAGAAGGACAACAAATGTTTTGATAATTTAGATAATGTTAAAGAGCACTCCATCAATTGGAATATACATACAGTCGGGATTTTACAAAAGCGAACGAACTATTTGATAAAGAAATTGAATGCAATTCAAGAATCTATTCATCATCGTGGAAGAGGTCACAAAGGTCTCTACTTGATAGGGAATAACATTCAACAAGAATTAACTAGAGACCTTCACCAAGAAGAACTAATTTGGTTCCAGAGGTCTAAATAAAAATGGTTATCTGAGGAGATAAGAATACAAGATTCTATCATGTCAAAGCAGTACAAAGGAGGAGAAGGAAAATAGTTAAAATGATTGAAAATTACAAAGGCGAATGGATTGAGGAACCTACAATCATTGAGGAAATGTTCATAAAGTGTTATCACGATCTTTATACTACTGATATTGAAGTTGGGAACTGGACACAGACTAGAGTAAGCTTTCCTTCTATGTATGGAAGTCTTGTTGAAGTTTTGCAAGGTGAGTTGATAACAGAAGAGATTAACAAAGCAGTTTTTGGCATGGCTCCTGGAAGTCCCCATGTCCTGATGGCTACCCAACTGGATTCTATCAAAATTCTTGGAGCACTGTTGGTGATAGTGCGTGCAGATTCATCCAACATATTTGGAATAACCCTAGTTCTATTGTTGAAGTTAATCATACAAACCTTTGTCTCATCCCTAAAGTGCATATTCCTTAGGTGATTAGCAACTTTAGACCAATAGTTCTTTGCAATTCAATTTACAAAACTCTTAGCAAGATCATTTCTAATAGACTAAAGGCTGGTATAGATATCATTATTTCTCCTTTTCAAGTAGGATTTATACCTGGTAGGAGCATTCATGAAAATATTGTTGTGGCCCAGGAGATGTTGCATAGTGTGAATAAATTGCAATGCAAGAAAGGCTTCTTTGCTATTAAAGTGGATTTAGCTAAGGCCTGTGATATGATGAACTAGAAATTTATTAAGTGTTATTATGGAAGTAGGAATCTCTGAAAATTCTTAGCCAAATCATTATTATGGCTTTCATTTTTCTCTGTGAAAATGAGTGTTCTCTGGAATGGAAAAAAGGACAGTATTTTGAGATTAAGAAGGGACTTAGACATGGATACCCTACCTATCCATACATCTTTATTTTATGTATGGACAAACTTTCTCAAATGATAACTGAGGTTGTTGAAGATGGTAAGTGGGAAGGGTTGAAGGCAGGAAGAAAAAGGGCCATAATCTCACATCTTATGTTTGTTGATGACTTACTTTTATTTGGTAACGCATCAGAAGATCAAATTCTGGGTATTATGGAGATTATGGAGAAGTTTTGTGATAGCTCTTGTCAAAATATTAGCATTGAGAAATCTATTATCATGTTCTCTAAGAATGTAGATAGCCAGCTTAGAATAAAGATTACTTAAGTGTCAGGATTGAAAGAAGTAAAGGAGCTTGGAACTTACCTAGGAGTGCCCCTCACTAGAAAAAGTCCAAGATTCAAAGACTACTAGTATATTGTTGATCAGGTTAAATCCAAATTAACCAGGTGAAAGAGCAGACAACTTTCTTTTGCTGGTAGGACCACTCTGGCAAAATCAATCTTAGGGGCAATTCCTACTTAGGCAGTGATGAGCGACAAAGTCTATGTTACTTGTTTGAAGGTTAGTCAGAAGGTTCAAAGAGATTTTATTTGAGGTGACACATATGGGGAGAAGCATATGGACTCTATGAGGTAGGAAGAAATTTGGAGGAATGGGGTTGAGAAATCTTACAATCATGAATCAAGCTTGTATTGCTAAAATGGGATGGAAGATTAGAAGTGGAGAAGAAGCTATGTGGTGCAAGGTTATCATAAGAAAATATATCATAAAGAACACTAATACTAGAGAACTGATAGCCAAAAATCAAGACTCTAGCCCTTATAAAACTATTGTGAAGGATTGGTCACTCGTTGAAAAACATGTCTTTTTGGGAAGTGGGCAACGGTGTCAACATAAGGGTGTTGCAGGATTGTTGGGTAGCTCCATAGGTCCTTTTGGAAAATTCCATTCAAGATCATAACATAGAGCATAATGTGGTCACAGTTGCAAACTTATCAATAGTAAATGGCAGTTGGAATTGGGGCCTACAGCATTCTTTGTTCCTCAAGAGATTATTAACAAAATTCTATCAATTCCTCTACCTAGACCTGGTAATGATGTAGATCGGTGCACTTGGGGAGGGACTGAAAAATGGAGAATTCACAATTTTGGATGTGTTTAAAAAGTTAAGTGACTATAATAACACTGATAATATTAAGCATTAGAGCAGGATCTGGAGTATAAATGCGCCTGAATGGGTCTGAACTTTTGTTTGGCTACTTTATCATGATGGCTTGAAGATGAAACATTTCCTTCTTCAAAAAAGGATTTGAGATTCATACTACAGGGAATTTCCATAGGTTTAGGAGACAATTCTACATGTGTTTAGGGAATGCTCAATGGAGAGAATCATATGGTAACAACTTATAAGGAAAAATGATTGGGATGTGTTCTTCAACATAGCTATTCAGGAATGATTGGATCTCAATACCACTCAGAAACTAAATAGTGAAGATGATAATGGGGGACTGGCAGTTTATTTGGTCCACAACATGTCATACCATTTGGAATTGGAGAAATCCTGAATTTATCATGCCTTTCAATCTGGTTTCTCAAATTCTTATGCAGGTACAGGAGTACAAAAGGAGTTTAAACTTCCATCTTAAATTCACCAACTGGAAGAGAATTCCTCAACAGATTGGCTAGACTCCTCCTGAAGAATCATGGATAGTTTTGAATAGTGATGGAGATATGTCTTCCTCTAAAGGTGCAGGTTGTGGCAGAGTGTTTTGAGATATTAGTGGTAGATGCATGGGAAGTTTTCCTATCCTATTCATTGTTTCCACTCAATTTAATTCTCCCTACAGTGCCCACACTACACTCACACTTAAGAAATTGTTGATTATCTTTGACATTACTAAAAATATGATATCATTTTGTAAGTTTGGCAAGGACAATAAAGTGTTCTTTGAGTCTCACTCTAATAAGTGCCTTGTGAAATTTCAGGTCTGTTCTAAAGTTGTACTCCAAAGATCAGTAAATGAAGATGACTTATATTCTTTTAGATCTCTCTAAGTTTCACCTGTAACCATCAACACTCTCACGTGGCCTTCTTCTTCTCAACATAGTGTCTATGCACTGCGACCTTCCCTATACACTATATGGCATAATAAATTAGGGCTACATCATCATAAGGTTCTTAAGCACATTCTGTACTTATGCAATATTAATGTACCATACAAATCCACTTTAGATTTCTGCAGTCCTTGCTATTTGGGCAAAGTTTATAGGTTATCTAGTAGCTTATAATGTTCTAATTATGCTAACCCTTTTGATATATTATTTGATGATGTATGGGGACCTGCACCAATGATTTTTGCTTCTGGTCTCAAATATTTGCTAACATGTGTTGATGCTTGTACCAAGTATACTTGGGTGCTTCCTCTCAAGTTAAAGTCTGATGTATTGCTCATTTTCACACATTTACTCACTGCAATAGAAGCACAATTCAATTCTAAGGAGAAATGATTTTAAACTGCAGGTGGAGGAGAATTTACTACTTTGACTAGTCAAATTAACTCCAAAGGTATTTCTCACAGACCTACTTGCCCTCACACACACCATCAAAATGGTTCAGTTGAGCGAAAACATAGGCACATGTTGTTGAAACATGCCTCACTTTACCTGTTCAAGCAAGTTTACCCTTAAAAATTTAGGATCATTCTTGCATGGCTTCCACCTATCTTATTTATAGAATGCCAAATCCTTTACTAGCCATGAAGTCACCTTACTTCATCTTGTATCAACAACTCCCTAATTATAAGTATCTCGGGGCTTTTGGGTGTGCATGATGCCCTCATCTAAGGCCTTATTCACATCACAAGTTTAACTTTCACTCTAAATAATGTGTGTTTCTTGGTTATTCCACTCATAACAAAGGCAATAAATGCTTAGCTCCAAGTGACAGAATCTACATCTCTAAGGATGTGTTATTTAATGAGATTAGATTCCCATATTCAACCTTCATCAATACCTTATTCTCATCCACTCCATCTCAACCTATTACTCCATCATGTATGTTTCCTTTTCAAATCATTCCACACTTCCTACCTCAACTATGATTTCAAGTAATTCTTTTTCATCTCCTCATAATATCCCTCCTCCACAATCTCCCACTATTTCTACAACTTAACTTGTTTCTTCATCTTCCAATACACACTCCATTTCTAACCCTCTATCGCATTTTTATTCACCTAAATCAAGTTCTCCAAATCCATCACATTCTCCACCAACTTCTAATCCTCCATCTCATTCCCCCGCATCTCAAAGTTCTGCATTCTGTCAAGAAACTTCCACTTCTCATGATACTTCAACTTCTTAAGATTCTCACTCAACAATCTTCCTCTTCCTCTTCCTTTTATTCATCAAAATAATGTTCATGTCGCAGAAACCAAAAGAAAATATGGTATTGTCAAGCCAAGGCTTCATCATACTTTTTTATTAATTGAAGTTGGTCCCACCTCTCACAAGACTAACTTAAAAGACCCCAAATGGTTTGATGATATGACCACTAAATACAAAGTTTGATATCTAATCAAAATCGGACCCTAACTGAGCTACCCTCCAATAGACAGGCTATTGGATGTAAGTGGGTTTTCAAAATAAAATAGAACTCTGATGGCTCCATTAATAAATAGAAAGCTAGTTGGGTTCCTAAGGGGTTTCATCAAGTTCAAGGCTTTGATTTCATGGAAATTTTTTCACCAATGGTCAAGTCTGTTACAGTGAGAATTTTCCTTACTTTGGGTGTGTCAAAAGGCTATCATATTCTAAACTTGATGTCAATAATGCCTTTTGAATGGCATTATCCATGAAGAGGTATACATGCAATAATCCCTAGTTTTGAAGAGGTCAATACTCGTATTATGTGTAAACTCAATAAATCCATCTATGACCTCAAACAAGCACCTAGGGATTGGTTTGAAAGGATTAATACTTCTCTAAAGGGTTTTGGCTTTATTCCCATTAGATGTGATCCTTCATTTTTCTCTTCTGTCACTCCCACTTTTACCATTCTCGTGCAAGTATATTTGGATGATATCATAGTGTCATACCCTAAATTTTGACCACTAAGATTTCCCATCATTGTGCAAGTCATCATCACAATATGGATGGACCATCATACCTCATTAGTCACCCCAAAGATGGGTGAGCATCCACTACAGTCAGACTTAGGGTTTCAAGCCCTCTCAGAGCTCTTAGACAAAGGATCAATCAAGGAATGACATGATCTTCAACTTGTCTAACCTCTCAAACATCCACAATGGATCAAGAGGACTCCCACATCAAGAATCAAGCACAAGGTTACAACATTCTGAGTGGATCAAGCCTCAAGATCGCTAGTGTCACCAAATTAGGGTTTTGGTCGACCAGGGCCTCCAGATGGAATTTGCCTCTGGGCATGAGCCAATGCTTCAAAGCACAACCTAAGATGCTCCAAGGGACCTCATGGACCCAATCATCAAGTCAATTTAACCTCAGGGGATGCATTAATCAAAAATCAGGAATTAGGGTTTCTTGACCTAATTCACCCCTAAGTTGACTTTTGGGACAAAACATGAGCCAAGACCTCAAGACATGATTTGAGGGTCTCTAATACACTACATTGATCCATTTGCAACAATGGATTGATCCAAGGAGCTTGATTCACAAGTTTCAAGTTCATCAGAACCACAGTTAGGGTTTTTGAAGAAAAAGTCAACTGTGTCTTTGACTTTTGACCAGGACATGCTCTCAAACCTTGGGACATGATTCAATACACCCTATAACACCTATGAAATCAATCCATCAAGTTTGATTTAGGTTAAGGATTTGATTTCATAGAGGATCGCACGGTTTGGAGTTCATCTGATAAAAAGTCAACTGTGCCCAAAAGTAAAAGTTTGACTTTTTGATTTTTTGATCAATTATGGTCTCCTAACCCTAAAATGATGTTAATGTGTGATTTGAATCATCTTTCATAAAGAAAAATAAAGAAAAGTGGGATAACTTGTAAAAGGGGTAACCATAAAAAACTTAGAAATTTTCTAAGTTATGAAACAAAGCGGCTAGGGTGCCAACTTCCAAGGATCATAACTTGTGATCCAAGCAACCATTTTGGCTGATCCAAAGATGGATTTGTAGCTCTCATGACATACTTTAAAAGTGCCAACTACACCTCATTCCAATTCCTCATGGATTTTAAGTTATGGAATGATCAAAATGGCTGAAAACATGAAATGTCACTTTTTCCAACACTTAGTGAAATTTTCACCAAGTCAGAATCTGTCTTGCTTTTTTTCCAAAAGTAGGGGGATTTTTCACTTGGATCCAAAAAGTATCAAGACAAACTATGATCACACATGTGTTGTATCATATAAGAGCTTTCCAAAATGGCCAAGAACTCCATCAAATTCCATTTGAGCTAAGAGTTATGATAGTGGAAAAATGCCTTGATGCAACTGTCATAACAAGGCAGATTTGTGCAATTTGCTCGATTTGAGCAATTTGTGCAAATGACAAACAAGTTTATCCATCTGAACACCTCAGGGGGGACCAAGGAGGGACAAACACTGATCCATAAGCCTCCCAAGTCTTTGGAACTAAAAATAACATGTCAAACCTAGAAATGCCTAAAGAGGGGACAAGACTCCAATTTTGTTTTGGAGCATTCAAGGGATGCACCAAGGTGGCATGAACTGAGCTATTTCCAACTGAATGAGTCAAGGATGATCTCTGAACTAGGGAACCAGCAGCCTGTGCTCTAACCTCTAGTCAATGGCTAGAGGAGACTTGAGATTCCAAAATGCAACCATTGGCCAAACCTCTGCAGCAGTTGCCATTCACTGTTGCTTCCAAAACAAACTTGCTCTACTATAAATAGAGCTCATTTGTGCTCAGTTTAAGTACACCAAATCCATCAAACAGATGCTTTCCTCAAAATCACCTTCTCACTTCCAAATTTGCCTTCCAAAGCAAGTCACTATCGGGTTTTGAGTTTGAGAGCTATTCCAACCAAACCAATCACACGCACACCTCATAAACATCATATAGAAGTGATCTAAACACTTAAACAACAACTGTAATACTGATTTCTCAAAATCACCAGCCAGTTGCTCAAGGTTTTAACCAAGTTGCAGCTGAGATGCCATGAAGTGATCCAGCCATTTCCAATCAAGTCCAAGCATTCAAACACACTCCATATGATGTAGGGAAGCTGTTCAGATCATCACAACTCATCTGTAACACCTCTAACTCAAAAATCACATTGCCCTTGCTGTCACGACCTTCAAGTAAGCCTAAACTTGGTCATCTCTTAATCTATGCATATTTCCTCGCACAATACTTTTGCCAAATGTTCATAATCATGCATAGAATGTTTTCCCTCAATTAATTGCTTTGTTTGAATCGTGTATCAAAATTCTCATCCTTCATGCAAATTTTAGGGTTCTTGAGGTTTTGTCTTGATTTCTTATTCCATGCTTAAAATAAATGAAATTAAAGACCATAGACATGATCATGAGGTGAAAACGAGCAGATTGATATGTGGATTGTGTGATTTCATCAAGTATTCAGTGAGATTGGATAGAAAATGCAAATCAGGCCAAACACAGAACAGTGCATGTTCTTGCCATGTTTTTGGCGCTTTTTTTGAAAATTCAAATATTTGAGTTTTATGATTTTATTTAATTGATTCAAAAATTAATTTCTCTCTGAATTTTAATGATTTTGAGTTGATTCTTTTTTTAATAATTCACAAAAATGTTAAAATATTTTATTTTGCCAAAAATTCCCAAAAATGTTATTTATTTCATATATTTGATATTTTGCAAAGAATTAATGTTTTATTTGTTTTTAACATTTGAAATATTTGTTCCTTCTTGATTTCCCAAACTTAATTGAATTTCAATAATTTTGTGGATATAAACATGATTTTTGAAGCATTGATCCTAGATCACCACTCATTTTTCACATGTTCTCATCAATCACTTTTGATTAATTCCTTTGAAGCATTCCCAAAATTAATTCCTTTTTTAAACAAATTTAGGGTTTTTGATTAATTCAACCCTCATTAATCACTTTCAAAACCTTTTGGGTCTCTAATAGAGTGTAAGACCCAACCCCCTTTGTACAAAAATAATTTGGGCCTCAGTCATTGTATAAGCCCCAGTACAATTTCCAAAACGACGGTGCGATCACTGTCTTTCTTTGGGCCTCTCCTTGAGCTATAAGACCCATTTCTTTTCTTAAAAAACTCATTGGGCCTCTTGATAGAGTGTAAGTCCCACCCCTTTATAAATAAAATAATTTGGGCCTCAGTGCATTGTATAAGTCCCGATACAGTTTCAGAAACAACGACGCGATCGTCGCCTTTTTAACAAAAACAAATGGGCCTCTCCTCGAGCTATAAGTCTCATTCCTTTTAAAAAAAACTTTTGGACCTCTAATAGAGTGTAAGACCCAACCCCTTTGTAAATAATACCTTTAGGGCCTCACACATTATACAAGTCCCTCTGTATATTTTCAAACGTTCGATGTCGCCTCTTTAACAAAATCAACTGGGCTTCTCCTTGAGCTATAAGACCCATATTTATTCATTTTCAAACTCTTTGGGCCCCTAAATAGAGCGTAAGACCTAATCCCCTTGTACATAAAAACTTTTTGGGCCTCACATATTGTATAAGTCCCTCTGTACGATTTTCAAAACAACGGTACGATCATCGTTAAAACTTGGGCCTCTCCTTGAGCTGTAAGCCCCAACAATCTTTTCAAAGCACTTTCTCCTTTGATTTTGAATTCAAATATATGTTGTTATCAAAACTTTCTTTGTTGAACAACTAACAAAACATCATGGAAGCTCTACAACGGGTAAGTGTTTATCCGCTTTCATTTACCGCTTTCATATGTATATAACTGTATTGTGGGGCTGCTTCACTATAAGTCTTCTTTCACATCCTTTTATATACTTGTCACATATCCACTGTGTAATACTAGTATAGTTATTTAGAGTTTTCCCCGGCAACTACGTCTAGCACTAGGTAAAGCCTTGTTGGTCACTCTTAAATACAAACAAAACTAACTCCCCCGTAGGATTCTAGATACAGTCTTCCCTTTTCTTGGGGTTAAAGAATATGGAACAAAGAGAAAGACAGTATTCTCGGTGAACCTTTTCTCAGACTGTCACCCTTAGAAATTGTCAAAGAAACTCTAACTCCCCAGAGATGATCTTTTCTCCGTGAATGGCATCTCTTGAGTTTCTTCCAAATTCTCGAACTTTCCTGGAATGATCTCTTCTCTATGAATTGCATTTCTTGAACTTCTCTTGGTTTGGGGACCCACAGGCTCCCTAAAAGTATCCCCGCCTCCTCTTGGGCGTTGTACAAGGACCCTTCGGCTTCTTAGAAGTTCTCATGCCTTCTCTTGGGCTTAATACAAGGACCCTGACGACCTCTTAAAGGTATAAGACATAACTTAGTCATCCTTTGCTAGAGCCGTCTTTCCAGCGTAAAAACTCCGGCCATTTTAGGGTTGATACTCATCCCTTAATGCCCGTGCGTCCTCTTGGGCATTGTACAAATGATAAAACTCTAGACTTGGACAGTCTAAGCCTCTTAAGTCTCAAAGACATTCTCAAGTTCCTTTCAAACATAGGAAAAAACACTGATCACTCTAAAACCCGGTCTCTCTCATGAGAGCTCCCCACCCTTAGGCCTGCCTATGGATCTAATCCTCAGCAGTAAGATAGCCTCCTCTTGGAATTTGTACAAATGATTCTCCCTAGCGGAGCTAACCTTTTCAGACTCTCTTGTTGAGTCAGTCTCCCTTTTAGCCTCCGTCTTGGGCTTCATATAAGATAGAAAAAAGTACTCTCTTGTTGAGTCAAACCTTTTTTAGCCTCCGTCTTGGGCTTCGTACAAGACATATAAAAGCACTCTCTTGTTGAGTATAAAAGATTCTCTTGTTGAGTCAACTTTTAGCCTCCGTCTTGGGCTTCATACAAGACACATGTAAAACACTCTCTTGTTGAGTATAAAAAGACTCTCTTGTTGAGTCGATCTCCTTTTAGCCTCTATCTCGGGCTTCGTACGAGACAGCAAAACACTCTATTGTTGAGTATAAAAAGACTCTCTTGTTGAGTTGATATCCTTTTAGCCTCTATCTCGGGCTTCGTACGAGACAACAAAACACTCTCTTGTTGAGTATAAAAGACTCTCTTGTTGAGTCAATCTCCTTTTAGCCTCAATCTCGGGCTTTGTACGAGACAACAAATCACTCTCTTGTTGAGTATAAAAGACTCTCTTGTTGAGTCAATCAACCTTCAGACTCTCTTGTTGGGTCAATCACCTGTCAAACAGACTCTCTTGTTGAGTCAACCTTTTTAGCCTCCGTCTTGGGCTTTATACAGGACAAATAAAAGTACTCTCTTGTTGAGTCAAACCCTTTCAGCCTCCATCTTGGGCTTTATACAAGATACATTCTCCCCAACGGAGTCAAAATCCCTTCTAGCCTCAATCTTGGGCGTTGTACAAGACAGAAAGAACGTTTGCCCCAGAAAAGTCACACTTCCAGCCTCCTCTTAGGCTTTGTATAAAGAAATCCCCGATTGAGTCAATCAACCTTTTAGCATCAAATTTGTGCCTTGCTCACAGCATACAAACATCAACAACTCCTCTTTAGAGCTGACAAATACTTTCTCATCCAAAATCCTTTAGCTTCATGTCTTGGGCTTTGAACAAGACACCAAAACAACTTTTTTCCTCCCATAGAATAGGAGGAACTACGATCGCTCTGATTTCCCTGTTTCGGGAATATGTAGGCATAAGATTGCAAAAATCTTAGCGAGCATATTAATCAAAAAACCCAAAACCCAGTACCTTCATATATCCATCGAAAGCATCAGACCTAAAACCTCACAAATAGTCCAGATCCTGTTCTTAAGCAAATAACCCTAAAAGACGAACCCCCTATTTTGATAGCATCTGTAAACCAACAGTTTTGACTGTTTAACCTCAGTTTGCAAGGAGGGTTAATTGGAGACATCTATTTCCCTTCCTTAATCAGATCAACAGGATAAAAAATGAATCGAACTGTAGTACTAAAGCGATAGTGATTCGAAACCACAAAAACCGCGCTACACATAGTTATAGGTAGCTCACCTACTAACATTCAAATTCTGATCACAAAGCTCAACTCTAAGTATTCCTTAAAACTTTGTAACAGAATGTGTTGAGTCAACACATTCTAAACTGAACTATATAAGTATAAGTTTTCATACACTGTAACTAACTTTCACAATAACAAATTAAGTTTTGCATTCAATGAATCTATCTCTCCCTCCCTCCCTCCCTCCCTCAATCAATCAATCAAAATATGAAACTAACAAGAAAAATTAAGTATATGACATAAATCATTAAACAAAAACAACATCGTAGATATTAGAAAATGAGCTAAATCACAAAATTTAGAAAATCAAAACCTAAAAAAAAGTAGAGATGAAAAAACTCAAAATATGATTACCTTTATCTTAGGCAAATGAAAGAAAGTTTCCAGCAAACCAAAATCAAAAGGATAGATGAAACAGAAAACTTGAAACAACAAACACTAAAACAAAACAAAAAACATAAACTTTAAATTAAAAATGTTAACTTTAACCTTTTCCCTTGTAGATAAGAAGAAGAATAAATGAATCATGAAGGTGGATAGATTTTTAACCTAATATAAAAGACAAAAACAGACAAAGATTTAGAAGGATACCAACACAAAAAAATGAATGATGAAATTCAATTTACTAAAATTACAAAACTCTAAAACAATAATAAAGCCCTAACCTTGGAAACAATAAGAAGAAGAAAATATAAACCTTGAAGAGAAAAAAGTTGGTGAGCATAGTATATGGTTAGAATTATTGGTAGAGGTAGATTATGGGAGCCAAAAACAATGTGAATATGGTGGTGGATAGTTGTGGTTGTGGATGGTGGCTTAGGTTTAAGGAAGTGGATGAAGGTGAAAATGTTGTGGCAGCATGAGGTGAGAGAGAGAATAGAGAGATGTTTATGTGTTATGTGGAAAAAAATTCTAATGGACAAAGTAAGGAAGGGTATTTCATTAATAGGTATGAGAGCTAATCGTGTGGGTATAGGTATATGTTGTTCTAATTCTATATTTTACCATATACCCCAACAATTATCCTCCCACCCATTCAATTTACTTAATTTGACCAAAATACCCCAATATTATTTATTTTTATAAAAACTACATTCTAAATAACTTATAGGTAAGTAATTCAATGACTACGACAAAAATAAGTTATGCAACAATGAAAAAGAGTTGCCTAAAGTAACTAAATCGTTGCCTATTCTACTAAGTTCTCCGAAAGTCTTTCTTCTAAATTCTCCGATCCATATTATGTCTGGATTTTTAAAAAAAAAAATTGCATACTGGATAACTTACAGGTAAGTTATCTAGTGACTACAACATAAATGAGGTTAGACACCAATAAAAAATGGTGACCTAAAGTAAATAAAAATATTGCTTATTCTACTAAGTTCTTTAGAAGTCTTTCTACTAAGTTCTCGGATCCATATTATGTTTGGAAAAAAATATAAAAAAATTGCATTCCAGTAACTTATTGTAAGTTATCTGGTGACTACAACCAAAATGAATTTAGATAACAATGAAAAATCACGACCTTTGTGAAGAAAGTCATTGCCTGTTTTAATATGCACAATTTGTTACGATAGATGAAAACCGGTATATTTTCCACGCCTGCAAAACTGTTGTATAAATTCATTTTTGTTGTAGTCACCGTATAACTTATCTATAAGTTATTCGGAATGCATTTTTCCCAAACATAATATGGACCAAAAAAAGGAACGATTTTCTTTAACTTAGACTACCATTTTTCATTGTTTCTTGAACTCATTTTTGTTCTAGTTACCGGATGACTTACTCATAATGCAATTTTTTCAAATTAATTTTATTATAATTTATATGAAAATTGTAATGATTAAATTCTAATTAATGATAAAGAAAAGTTTATTATATTTACTTTCCTATTTTATAATTTAAATTAAAATTAATGACTATTCAAATGCCGAAAGACATAATTATTTGTTTGCTTATTTTATAATTTAAAATTAAAAATAATGATTATTGAAATGCCGAAATGCTAATTATTTGTTTGTCTATTTTATAATCTATCATATAAGAAAAAAATGTGGTCTTAAAAACCCCTAATTACCCTTATTAACAAATAATCTGCCACACTTGACAACTTAAATTAACAATAATGTGCCACTTGACAACTTAACCACTTCTAATCCATTTAATAAAATTTAATAAATAAATTAATAAATTATTTAACAATTATTACTCATTCTTCCTTATTTCTATCATTTAACATGGTTTAAGTTTGTTTTTCTTTACAAAAACGCAACCACCGTCCTTTTTGTTCACGATCACTAAAAAAACACTTCTTCTTCACGCATTATTCAGAAACCGTCTCTCTCACCCATTACAACCACCTCTCACCCATTACAACCACGATCCTCTCCTTTTTCTATTATCTCTATCTCGATCTTCACGTTCATCTCACAATTTTGTTTTGATTAGTTAGGGTTTTGATTTTGCTGATTTTGATTTTCCCAATGAGCGATCACTTGGTAGTCTTTGTTGACCAACTCGAACGCCCAGTTCCCGTTGACCCTGTTGAGCAGCCTGCGCAGCTTCCTTCCGAACCATCGTTATCTCTGGTTGCTTCCAATGCCGATGCCGCATCTGGATCCTCCGGATCTGAGTCGCCGGTGGATCAAGAGGAAGATGATCGCGGTGAGGAGGAGCCGTTGATCCAGACGGTGGAGTGCCGTATGTGCCAGGAGGAGGATAGTGTTTCCAATTTGGAGACTTCTTGCGCTTCCAGGGGTAGTCTTAAGGTATATACATCTTTGATCTTTCGTGATTTTTTGTTTTTTAATGAATTTGAATTTTTTTTAGGGTATTGTATTATTGGATTAGAAGGGAAAAATATATATTTTTTGTTTGTGTTTGTTAATTTAAAGGAGTTTTGTGTTTTGGATTTGTTTGTTAATTTCGATATGAAAAATGGAGAAAAAATTTTAGGGGTATTTTTGTTTGTGTTATTTAACCTTTAAGAGTCTCGGCGATGATGGAATTATTGTTTCTATACAAGAGTATGCATTTACTTAGGTAGAAGGTTTTTATGTTTTATGATGTGCTTGTAATGTGCTCTTCCTGTTTATGAAATAATTTGTTAGATATATTCAGTGCACTTAATTAACCGAGTTGCGAATTGAGAGCTAAATGTTCTTGTGAGAAACTTTTTTTGTTGTTGTCTGCTATTGAGCCTATTAATGTGTTAATCTGATGTTGTTCATCATTCATCCTTTTATAGAGGCTGAGAATTATAGAGAAGGGTGTGTGGAGGAACTATGGTCTTGTCTACGACATTTACTTTTATTTGTTCCATCTCTATTTTTGATCTTCCTGATTCTTAAACTGGTTGTATTTGGTTTTACACAGTGTGCTCACAGGAAGTGTGTCAAGCATTGGTGCAATGAGAAAGGAGACATAACTTGTGAGATATGCCATCAGGTATGTTTTTCTCCTATATAGTTTATTAATCTGTTACCTTTATGTATGTTTTTCTATCATTGTTGTTGTTGTTGAATTTTCTATTTCCCTTATCATATTTATTGGATAGTGCAAAGGGAAGAAATTTCAGGATCCTCTCGATATGGCACTTTTATTTGTTGGTGGAGAGGTAATATCTTATCTATATAGATAGTTTGTGTTGTAGCTTTACTATTATGTATTTGTTGTTCACTTGATCTTTAGAGATTCCTACCATTGAGTGCAGTGTCATTGCTTCATCTTCACTTTATGATTTATACAAAGAATATACTTTTAATTTGCAGAGGAGCCTTCATTGACGTGGAGAAAACAATTTCAGACAGGTTGAACAAACCTGAAATTTTCATATGGCGGAATGGAGATCTTCCGAGCAGGTGGAAAATGGAATTCAATCGACTTCACCTACTTACTGGGATACCAACGAGGACGATGATGGTGGGGAATTTTTAATTGTTAGAATCCTTTTTCTATTGATTGTTGTTTAAAAAGTAATTTAACTTTTTCTCTTTATAGGACGAAAGCCATCTGAGTTGTGTGGGAAATATACTTGGAAGATAGAAAAATTTTCTCAGATTATCAAAAGGGAACTTCGTAGTAATGCATTTGAAGTTGACAACTACAAGTGGTATGTGACTTGCTTTAGATATTCTTTTTAAAATGCATGTTTATTAATACAACTTTTATCATTCAGGTTTTTAGTTGTATGAATGTATGATTCTTGACAAAATTTAACGTTGATGAGTTACAATTATCTCTAACAAATCTCTGTTGACAGAGAAACCTATTAGTTTGGGTTATTGTTTCCCATACTTTATACTTGAAAGGTGTATCATTATCATAAGTGTAATACCCCGTATTTTATTACACCGAATAATATGGCATTGTGATTAATTGAGTCGGGTTGCTCTGAGAAATTATTTAATTAAATGATTAGAGTAACTTCGGTACTTAGAATTGATCCAATAAATATTATTTGTTTCGGAGACATTTATTTAATTTTGGATTTAAGAGACTTTTTGGACATTTGGTAGTATTATTTCTAATACCAAGCTTACTATGTAAATTCTTTTCCTCTCACTTTCCAAACAAAAAGAAAAAGATAGAAAGAAAGGAAGAAGAAAGGAAAGGAAGGAGAGAAAAAGAGGAGAAGAGGAAATTGGAAGAAAAGCTCAAGAACAATCAAGATCATCATCCAATCTTCATACAAACTTCTCAATCATCTTCATCTTGCTCTATTTGGAGGTGGGTTCTAGTTAGTACCATTGTTAGAGAACTCTAGATAGTTTTTGGATTTAGGTTAGATTATGAAAAACTTGGAAATTTATGGTTGATCTTGCTATAAATGTTGTTATAGGCTTGTTATCATGTTTGCATTATGTCTTGACTGTTGTGGGATGTTGGGTAATGTTTTTGATGAGGAAAATGTGAGTTGGAAGTGAAGAACAGCAGCTGGGAGAGGTTTTGTTTCGCTTGCTTCGCCTAGCGAACCTGGGGCGAGTCCCAGCGAACAGCAATCGAGGGTTCGCCTAACGAATCCGAACGTTTGCCTAGCGAAGGTTCGCTGGCATGTTCGCCTAGCGAACTTTATGTGTTTTGAATATTGGAACTTACTGCCTAGGTGCTCGCTGGCCCATTCGCCTAGCGAAGGTGAAGGCGAAGGTTCGCCAGACGTTCGCCTAGCGAACTTATGGTGTTTTGGGTCTGGGAGTTTCTGTTTAATTACTCGCCAGCTTGCTCGCCTAGCGAAGGCGAAGGCGAAGGCTCGCCAGCTCGTTCGCCTAGCGAACATGGGGCGAGCTGTGTTGTTTTTCTTAACTTGTTTCCGCCATATCTTTTTATCCGGTTGTCCGTTTTGAATGTTCGGCATATCAATAGAAAGATGGAGACACGAACTTTATGATGATGATAAGGATTGTCGATTTTATTTGCCCGATTAAATAATCGGAGGGAACCCGAAGTGAAATTCTTTTGATAATTTTATGTGGACTATGTTTTAATTGTGTTAAGTTATTCTATTACACTAATAAGGTATGTTTTGCCTAACCTATGGTTGTTAACATGTTGTGATTAAAAATCCATGAAAGATAAAAAGGAAAAATAGTAAGAGTGAGGAAAACCCCTTATGAACTATAGGAAACTTTAGAAGTTGGAAACACTAGTATGGAACATGAGGTTAACGTTATGGATTGAAGGACAAGAAAGGCCTTGAGGCCTTATGGCCGAGGCAATTGTCGTATACCTTGTTTTGTATGGTATTTATCATGTAATCGTAACCATTTTATTTGAATTGCCCTTGAAAGGCCTTCATGAGTCTCGAGCTCCTCTGAAGTGCAGGCAGGTTTTACTTGGTAGGTTTGATGCCCTACGAGTAGTACAATTGGAAGCCCGTGCATGGGTACGAGACTTGTGATGGTTAACAGGCCATGAGAAGTGACGGTTCACGGTTAACAGGCCGGTGATCCCGAATCCAATTGTATACCAAGTAACTACAAGGATCTATGACCTGGGTCGCCTTCTAGACGTAGAAGCGGACGGGAAGAGGAGATGCCTTGGTACCGGTTATCGATTAATGATGTGGTGAGTTAATGAACTCATGTCATGTTCCATATAGTGTGAGATTTACCAAGGGTGAACTCAAGAGTCCTTCCCTTCCCCGGACTTGAGTTAGGATTGTTAGAACCATAAATAATTCGAGAGAACCCATAAGATAGGGAACTCACTGAGATTTGATGTATCTCACCCCACTGTTGTTGTTTACATCACAGGTTCTGCAGGTTCGGCGACGGGTAAGGATAAAGTGGTTTGACTTTTCCTTTTGGTTCGTAGATTTTGAGATGGCATGGCTTCCGCTATGACGTTTTATTTTAAGATCATTGCGTTGATCTAGTTCTTAGTTTTTATCATGTTGGAACATCTTGTATATGTGATGCCTGAGTTTTCCGTTGTATTAGAGGCATTTATGTGTATAATGTGTTAACTAGGAACTTATTGTATTTCAGTACCAAAGACTTGGATTCATATATATAATTTATGCTTTGATGTATGGATTTTATATGTGGGTGTTACAGTTGGTATCAGAGCAGGTCGTATCCTCGACCTAGCCATGAAATAGTATAAGTGTTTCTTTCCGTTTCATATACGTTGTGTCGCCGTGGGTCTTGAGCGTTATATTTATGGCATTGAGCCTGATCAACTTAATTCTATTTGTATGACCTTTAGGAACATGGCTGATGGACGTAGAAACCCTCGTGGTAGGCCCCGCACCACTCCCCAAGGGACGACTCCGCCGGTTGGCGATGGTAATGCTCCGTTGTATCAGTTCATGCAGCAGATGCAACAACAACAGAATCTATTCATGCAACAGATGGTGCAACAAATGAATGGAGGTCCGCATCCTCAAGTAGTGGTTCCCGAAGCTCTAGGTGGGAATTTCCAGGACTTTATCCGCATGAATCCTCCGGAATTTCAGGGTGGATTAGATCCCGTGAAGGCTCACGAATGGATTTCAGGTATGGAAAGGATTTTCTTGATAGTCCATTGCAGCGAAGAGAACAAGGTGTTGTTCCCTTCCCACTCGCTAAAGGGTCCCGCTATGAGATGGTGGGAGAGCGCTTCGGCTTTGATGACTGTTCAAGAAGTACCTAAGGTTTGGGAACAGTTCAAAGTTGTTTTCATGGAGAAATATTTTCCGAGTTCATTAAGGACTCAGAAGGAATTTGAATTCCAGCAGCTAAGACAAGGTAGCATGACTGTGGCCAGTTACGCTGAGAAGTTTGAAGACATGGCTGCTTATTCTAGGCAAGCTATGTATGCTCCTGATGAAAAATGGAAAATAGACCAGTTTCTGTTTGGATTAAAAGCTGAAATATCTCATAGTGTGTCTCAGAGAGAGTTCACTACTTATGCTGAAGTGTTGAGACAATGCTATGTGGCAGAACATAGTTTGAAAAAGGTTCGAGATGAAAGTGCAGCAAGTCGGGTAACTCAAGGTGATCGTGGAAGGTCTAATCAATCATTTAGACCTAGGCCACAATCCTTCAAGGGGAAACAGGTGCAAGATACAAGGGCGAGTACACCTCCGGTGTGTCGCACTTGTGGCAAGAATCATTTCGGAAGGTGTGGTTTGGAAGGGGTAAGGTGTTTCCAATGTCAAAAGGTGGGTCATATGAAGAAAGATTGTCCTCAGAATAGGATTCAACCACAAGGAAGGGTTTACACCTTGGATGCAAGGAAGAAGAAGAGTGACAATTCATTAATTGCTGGTACGTGCTTAGTTAACGGATTTCCTTGCTTTGTTTTATTTGATTGCGGAGCTACACATTCTTTTGTATCAGTGCAATGTATGAAGCGACTTGGGTTGCGGTCCGTTCCTTTGTCTCCTCCTATGGTGGTCACTACCGCCATGGATGAAATGGTTGAGACGCCTTTGATGTGTGAAAATTGTGTGCTATCTGTGAACGGTAGAGTTTTTCAGATTGACCTTATTTGTCTACCGCTTAAGAAAGTGGATGTCGTTTTGGGAATGGATTGGCTTTCTGCTAATTCGGTATTTATTGAGTGTGAGGAAAAGCTTATCATCATTCCGTCTGTTGAGGCTACACCAAAGGATGTCTTAACAACTATTCTAGAAGGTACGGTTGGTATGATAAATCTCTTGTTTGAAGAAGAGAATTCGGTTATGTTGGTTCTCACTAAGGAAGGGAGTAGCGACCTTCAGGTTATGGATATTCCCGTAGTTTGCGAATTTTCTGAAGTTTTCCCCGAAGATGTCACTTCTCTTCCTTCGGAGAGGGAAGTGGAATTTTCTATTGACCTGGTACCGGGAATGGCTCCTATATCCGTTTCTCCGTATCGGATGGCACCGAAGGAGTTAAGGGAATTAAAGGACCAGTTAGAAGAACTCATGGTGAAACATTTCGTGCGGCCTAGTGTTTCTCCGTGGGGAGCCCCTGTTTTACTGGTGAAGAAGAAGGACGGTGGGATGCGGATGTGCATCGATTATCGTTAGCTGAATAAAGTCACCATTAAGAACAAGTATCCCTTGCCCAGGATAGACGACCTTTTGGATCAATTGAAGGGAGCCTGCGTGTTCTCGAAGATTGATTTGAGGTCGGGTTATCACCAAATCCGAGTGAAGAGTTCCGATGTACCTAAGACTGCATTTAGGACCCGTTATGGCCATTACGAATTCTTAGTGATGCCTTTCGGTGTGACTAATACTCCAGCTGTCTTTATGGACTACATGAACCGTATATTTTAAGCTTACTTGGACCAGTTTGTTGTAATCTTCATTGACGATATTCTTATTTATTCTCGTACTTCACAAGAGCACGAGGAACATCTGAGAATTGTGTTATCTGTGTTGCAAGAGAAGCAACTTTTTGCTAAATTAAGTAAGTGTGAATTTTGGATGGCAGAAGTTAAGTTTCTTGGTCACGTTATATCACAAGGGGGTGTCGCGGTGGATCCGTCGAAGGTAGAAGCAGTGATCAATTGGGAGAGGCCGAGAAATGCCTCGGAAGTCAGAAGTTTCTTGGGGCTGGCAGGTTACTATAGGAGGTTTATCGAAGGTTTCTCTCAGTTGGCTTTACCAATGACGAAACTTACTCGTAAAGATTTTGCTTTTGAGTGGGATTCAGGTTGTGAGCAAAGTTTCATGAAGTTGAAGGAGAGATTGACAACAGCTCCGGTGTTAATCATTCCTGATCCTAACAACTCTTATGAAGTGTTTTGTGATGCTTCTAAAATGGGACTGGGAGGTGTTCTGATGCAAGGTGGTCAAGTGGTAGCTTATGCCTCCCGACAATTGAAAATTCATGAACAGAATTATCCAACTCACGATTTGGAATTGGCGGCGGTTGTTTTTACACTAATGGTGTGGCGGCATTATTTGTATGGCGTGCGTTTTGAAATGTTCAGTGACCATAAGAGCTTGAGGTATTTATTTGACCAAAAGGAGTTAAATATGCGACAACGAAGATGGATGGAGTACTTAAAAGATTATGATTTAGAATTGAAGTATCATCCAGGAAAAGCGAATAAGGTAGCAGATGCGTTAAGTCAGAAATTAGTGCATGGCGCGAAATTGATGATTTTGGAGTATGCATTGTTGGAGAATTTTAGAGATCTTAATCTTCAGTTTGTATGGACCCAAGATGGTGTGATTATGGGAAATTTGAATGTCAATTCTACCTTGAGAGTTGAGATTCACCAAGGTCAAATGGCAGACGAGAAGTTGCAAGAAGTGTTACTCCTACCGGGTTTTATCCAGGCTACCGACGGAATTATCATGTTCGGCCAAAGAATTTGTGTTCCGAATGATGTAATGTTAAGAAGAAAGATTTTGGATGAAGCTCATAAAGGTACTTTTACGATACATCCTGGTTCTTCGAAGATGTATCAAGATTTGAAGAAGGACTATTGGTGGACCGGAATGAAAAAGGATGTTGCGATGTATGTGTCAGAATGTGCAGTGTGCCAACAGGTTAAGATTGAACACCAAAGACCGGGCGGTATGTTGCAACCTTTAGAAATTCCAGTTTGGAAATAGGATAGCATTTCTATGGACTTTGCAATAGGTTTGCCCCGTACGCAAGGTGGTTATGATTCGATTTGGGTGATTGTGGATCGACTAACGAAATCTGCGCACTTCTTGGCCGTGAAGACTACTTTCAAGGCAAGTCATCTTGCGAGGTCGTTTATTGCGGAAATTGTAAGATTGCACGGTATTCCTTCTAATATTGTGTCGGACAGAGATCCGAAGTTTACCTCAAGGTTTTGGAAAGTCTTTCAACAAGCTATGGGGACGGAGTTGCGTTTGAGCACGTCTAATCATCCACAGACGGATGGACAGACTGAGCGCACGATACAAACGATGGAAGATATGTTGAGAGCTTGTGTGTTAGAAAGTAAAGGGAATTGGAAGGAACTCTTACCATTAATTGAGTTTTCCTATAACAATAGTTATCATGCTAGTATAGGTATGGCTCCGTATGAAGCGTTGTATGGGCGAAAATGTAGAACACCCTTGTGTTGGGCGGAAGTTGAGGAAGATAGAATCTTAGGACCCGAAATCATCCAAGAGACTACAGAAAAGATTCGAATGATTCGCGAGAAAATTAAGCAAGCCCAAGATCGACAAAAGAGTTATGCAGACAATCGAAGGAGACCTCTAGAATTTGAAGAAGGTGACCATGTGTTTTTGAAAGTTACTCCTAGATTGAGATTGAAAGGACCATTTAAGTCACGCAAGTTAAGCCCGAGATACGTAGGACCGTATCAGATCTTAGAAAGGATTGGTGAAGTAGCGTACAGGTTGGCCTTGCCGCCTTCTCTGTCGGAAATGCATGATGTTTTTCATGTATCTCAGCTTCGGAGATTTGTTCCAGATCCTCCTCAACCGATTCTACCAGATGCTATTGAAATAGAAGCGGATTTGACGTTTGAACCTCAACCGAGCCGCATTGTGGGAAGAGAAACGAAGGTATTAAGGAACAAGGATATTCCTCTCGTTAAGGTGCAGTGGGATGTAACGCATCCAGGAGATGCAACTTGGGAACTGGAATCGGAAATGCGAGATGCTTACCCTTATCTGTTCAGGTAATTTTTAAATTCGAGGGCGAATTTCTATTTAAGGGGGGGAGGATGTAATACCCCGTATTTTATTACATCGAATAATATGGCATTGTGATTAATTGAGTCGGGTTGCTCTGAGAAATTATTTGATTAAATGATTAGAGTAACTTCGGTACTTAGAATTGATCCAATAAATATTATTTGTTTCGGAGACATTTATTTAATTTTGGATTTAAGAGACTTTTTGGACATTTGGTAGTATTATTTCTAATACCAAGCTTACTATGTAAATTCTTTTCCTCTCACTTTCCAAACAAAAAGAAAAAGATAGAAAGAAAGGAAGAAGAAAGGAAAGGAAGGAGAGAAAAAGAGGAGAAGAGGAAATTGGAAGAAAAGCTCAAGAACAATCAAGATCATCATCCAATCTTCATACAAACTTCTCAATCATCTTCATCTTGCTCTATTTGGAGGTGGGTTCTAGTTAGTACCATTGTTAGAGAACTCTAGATAGTTTTTGGATTTAGGTTAGATTATGAAAAACTTGGAAATTTATGGTTGATCTTGCTATAAATGTTGTTATAGGCTTGTTATCATGTTTGCATTATGTCTTGACTGTTGTGGGATGTTGGGTAATGTTTTTGATGAGGAAAATGTGAGTTGGAAGTGAAGAACAGCAGCTGGGAGAGGTTTTGTTTCGCTTGCTTCGCCTAGCGAACCTGGGGCGAGTCCCAGCGAACAGCAATCGAGGGTTCGCCTAGCGAATCCGAACGTTCGCCTAGCGAAGGTTCACTGGCATGTTCGCCTAGCGAACTTTATGTGTTTTGAATATGGGAACTTACTGCCTAGGTGCTCGCTGGCCCATTCGCCTAGCGAAGGTGAAGGCGAAGGTTCGCCAGACGTTCGCCTAGCGAACTTATGGTGTTTTGGGTCTGGGAGTTTCTGTTTAATTACTCGCCAGCTTGCTCGCCTAGCGAAGGCGAAGGTGAAGGCTCGCCAGCTCGTTCGCCTAGCGAACATGGGGCGAGCTGTGTTGTTTTTCTTAACTTGTTTCCGCCATATCTTTTTATCCGGTTGTCCGTTTTGAATGTTCGGCATATCAATAGAAAGATGGAGACACGAACTTTATGATGATGATAAGGATTGTCGATTTTATTTGCCCGATTAAATAATCGGAGGGAACCCGAAGTGAAATTCTTTTGATAATTTTATGTGGACTATGTTTTAATTGTGTTAAGTTATTCTATTACACTAATAAGGTATGTTTTGCCTAACCTATGGTTGTTAACATGTTGTGATTAAAAATCCATGAAAGATAAAAAGGAAAAATAGTAAGAGTGAAGAAAACCCCTTATGAACTATAGGAAACTTTAGAAGTTGGAAACACTAGTATGGAACATGAGGTTAACGTTATGGATTGAAGGACAAGAAAGGCCTTGAGGCCTTATGGCCGAGGCAATTGTCGTATACCTTGTTTTGTATGGTATTTATCATGTAATCGTAACCATTTTATTTGAATTGCCCTTGAAAGGCCTTCATGAGTCTCGAGCTCCTCTGAAGTGCAGGCAGGTTTTACTTGGTAGGTTTGATGCCCTACGAGTAGTACAATTGGAAGCCCGTGCATGGGTACGAGACTTGTGATGGTTAACAGGCCATGAGAAGTGACGGTTCACGGTTAACAGGCCGGTGATCCCGAATCCAATTGTATACCAAGTAACTACAAGGATCTATGACCTGGGTCGCCTTCTAGACGTAGAAGCGGACGGGAAGAGGAGATGCCTTGGTACCGGTTATCGATTAATGATGTGGTGAGTTAATGAACTCATGTCATGTTCCATATAGTGTGAGATTTACCAAGGGTGAACTCAAGAGTCCTTCCCTTCCCCGGACTTGAGTTAGGATTGTTAGAACCATAAATAATCCGAGAGAACCCATAAGATAGGGAACTCACTGAGATTTGATGTATCTCACCCCACTGTTGTTGTTTACATCACAGGTTCTGCAGGTTCGGCGACGGGTAAGGATAAAGTGGTTTGACTTTTCCTTTCGGTTCGTAGATTTTGAGATGGCATGGCTTCCGCTATGACGTTTTATTTTGAGATCATTGCGTTGATCTAGTTCTCAGTTTTTATCATGTTGGAACATCTTGTATATGTGATGCCTGAGTTTTCCGTTGTATTAGAGGCATTTATGTGTATAATGTGTTAACTAGGAACTTATTGTATTTCAGTACCAAAGACTTGGATTCATATATATAATTTATGCTTTGATGTATGGATTTTATATGTGGGTGTTACAATAAGTAGAACATGATGATGACATAATTAACATGCCCCATACCGGGTTGGTGTTGAAATCTAACATTTGCGTATAGTTTGTTGAGATACTCCTTAAGATTTGACGGGTACCATACGATATAGTTGAGTTGTTTAGTCTTTTTTGACCTAATTGTGGTGTGGTATGTGGCAGGTCTATTTTTATTTATCCACAAGGTTTTGATCAATGCAATCATCTCTCTCTGTTTCTCTGTGTTGCTAATGATGACAAAGTTCCAGGTTTGGTTCTTGAATTTTGCTTTTGCATTAATGATTGTTCGTTTTACTAGCTACTTTGTATCCCACGATGCTTGACTTCTTTTTTGTTCTCCCGTATTTTGTGGGTAATGTAGGATGAAGTCATTTTGCACAGTTTACAATATGTCTGGTCAACAAAGACCCAAAGAAATCAAAATATTCTGGTCTGTTGGTAAATAATTACATGTGTTATTGTAGTTACATTTTCTTTTTAAACAACATTGTGAATCTATTTTAGTTGGACTCTTTTAGATAATTTGCACCGATTTTGGAAAAAGTATCATGACTGGGGATGGAAAAAGTTTATGGAGCTTTCAAAGGTGTATGACGACTTCGTTGACACTTATGAGAATCTGATAATAAAGGCTCAAGTTCAAGTCATTAGGTGTTATATGCTTATTATATTTTTTTTGTTTAAATTCATGGAAGATTACCTTTTAAAGGCTCAAGTTCAAGTCATTAGGTGTTATATGCTTATTATTATTTTTTGTTTAAATTTATGGCAGATTACCTTTTAAAGGCTCAAGTTCAAGTCATTAGGTGTTATATGCTTATATAATGCAATTTCTTGGTTCAGGGGGTCCTTACCGCTACATATGTTTTTGCTGTTGAGTGGATTCAGAATAATAAAATTCACTTTTGATTAATAGTCTCATATTATGGTTTTGTTAGTCATGGTAAGTCTCATATCAAAAGTAGCAGTTGAGAATAAATTAGCTGAAGCACACCAATTGATAGAAGAAGCACAAAAAAAGTTTACAAAGGCTGAACCTAAAGTGTGTGCTGTAGAGTCTTTGCAAGCAGATGCTACTCGATATAACAATGTTGCAGAAAGAAAGCTTCGTAATGTTGAAGCATGGGAAGATAACCTCAAGCGACAAATTATAACATGAGTGTATCAGCAATGACCCTCTCTAAGTTTTAAATTTTTTATCTGTTATTCCTTCATTGGACGCGATTGCAGAACAATTCTAACACTCCTTTCTTTTGTGGTATCCCAAGTCTGTAGTATTATTCTGAACTGGTTATATTTATTTATGGCATTTCTTGTGCCATTATTATATGACATAGCCTTTTTGCCTTTTCAAAATACAAACATTATGTGTGCCATCTGAATTTATTTGGTTTAATATTGCTTAAATGTCTTTTAGAGCAAATAAACTTATCCCAACCAGTTTAAAAATTATTACTGTTTGTTTCTTTATCTAAGATCTACCGATTAATGTTTGCTGCTGCATACTTATACATTTACTAGCGGAAAGCAGAAAGTTGCTTTGCTTTAAATTTTATGATTCAAATATTTTTTATCTAAAAATGGTATACGGGAAAAAAATATTATTATTATCTACATAATTTTATATACAAAAATTTACTATTTATTCATATATTTTTGTAAACGATAACTAAACAAAAATAATAGTTACGGAAAAAATTTATTAGTGATTTTCTTTTAATGCTTTTTTAGCTTAATTTTTTATAATATTTATTGACAAATTTGAGAAAAGTACATGATAAAATTTTGGGGTTGAAATGATGATGATAGATTTTCTAGACAAATAATAATAGGTCTACTAGGCAAGACTATATCATACTCCCTCCAGTCACTATTATAAGAAAAAAAAACACTTTAAATCTTGATCACTATTATAAGCAAAAGTCATTAAATTTTAGACTAATTAATATTTGTATTACTATTATACCCTTAATTTAATTCAAAAACATTTAATGTTGAAAGTTGATTCATTAAATAAACTAAGGATATTATCATAAATTTTACTTTGATTGTACATGAAATCAAGAAAATTAATTACACTTAACTAACTTTCTTAATACGTGTGAAAGTAGTTATTTTGACTTATAATTGTGACCGGAGGGAGTATATGGTTAAGGCAATACCCATTTTATATTTTAATAAAAAAATAATTATATGTTTCTAAACATAGTGACCTTTTTTATTGAATGTCATATATACACTAGAGTCTAAAACTACCTTCGCGATGTTCGCTATATATAGCAATGCTCTTTTTTAAATTGAATTGAAAGACACACAATATCAATAACAATAATTACAATTATTATAAAATAAAATTAACCATTTAAATTTATGGTGTGTTATAGTATCTAATAAATTGAAGTTATTATTTTTCATTAGTGTATTGGACCAACCATTATAATTTTTTACAACGCCCCATTGTTATAGTATCTAATATAGTATCTTATATTTTTTATTTAAGATACAATTATAACGGGAACATGGGTCAAAATATTAAATATTAACGGGAATATGAAGTTACACATCAAATATTGAATATTAATGGTAACATGAAGGTACTGATCAAAATATTGAATATTAACGGTAACATGAAGTTACTGATCAAAATATTGAATATTAACGGTAATATGAAGTTACTGATCAAAATATTGAATATTAACGGGAACATGATGTTACTGATAAAAATATTGAATATTAACGGGAACATGAAGTTACTGATCAAAATATTGAATTTTTTTAATTCTATTTTTTCCATATTTTAAATGTAAACAAATGTGCGTCACCTTGGCACGGGTATCCCATTAGTACTTACATAAAATGTATTTATTTATATTACTAATTAATATTTATTTATACAATTAAAATAATATTTGATATTTATTAAATTAAATCATTGCATAAATATTTTTATAAAAAATACCAATTGATGCTCGCGTGTATTGATTCTATCCTTTTTTTTAAATATAAATTATATTTTTTATATTTATTAATTTTTATTAATCCTATTTTTTATATTTACTAATTACATTTGGTTATTTTTGTAATTTCCACGTATTATTATGGAAAATGTAAACACATCAATATTCCTCATATCAATAAAGTGTTGTGTGACACCTATACAAATCAATAATTTAATGTTTTTCAATCAAAAAATTATACACAAATATATAAATGTTAAATACTAAAACGGAAAAAATGAAGTCATTGATAATATAGAAAAGCACATGAGACAAATATTTTTATATACGGGAAAAATTTAAATATTTTAGATTCAACTTTATTTTTATATATGAAAAAAGTGTATGAATGATTCAAATACTTTTATAATTGAGAATAAGTTTTTTATTCACTAAAATATTTTCGTAAATTATTGCATAAATATTTTTATAAAAAATAGCAACCGGTGTCCGCGAGTATTGATTCTATCTTTTTTAAAAATATAAATTATATTTTTTATATTTAATGATTATTATTAATTCTAATTTTTTTCAAATTTTAAATGTAGACAAATGCGCGTCATCGACAGATACCCGTGCGAAGGCACGAGTAACCCGCTAGACTATCAAAGTCAATTTGAACTTAGTATGTAACACATGATATAAAAAGTATGTGATTGTTGATAAATATAAAGTGTATGAATGATCCAAATATTTTTATAATTGAGAATATGTTTTTTTAAATATAAATTATATTTTTTATATATACTAATTTTTATTAATTCTAATTTTTTTTAAATTTTAGATGTAAACAAATGCACGTCACCAAAATAATGACTATTGAAATGTCGAAAGACCTATTAATTGTTAATTATAGATGTTTGCTATTAATTATTAACGTGTTAAAAAAACTCTAATGTGATATTATTTATCAATACTAACATTTGAACATGTTCATAGTAAATGATTTTGAAGCCACATCAAACTTGATATATTGTTAAAGCTATTTATTTCAGATCCAATATGGTGAGCGACATAAAAAATCTAAACATTGTATTCATAATTTGAGAGGATTTTAGTATATATTACATATTCAGAACTTGTGTGCATTCTTAATTGATTTGAGACAAGATTTTTTAACCCCGAGTCTTTGAAGCTAGCATTTTTACATTTTATCCTTTGAATTTAATTCTCTTGATTTGTTTTTAATAACCCTAATATGAACTTATGGCCTCAAAATAATCCTACCCTATTTGGGGCTAGGAAGATTAATTCTCATAGATACCATTTAATTTAAATTTGATTGTTGTTGGAATAACAACCATAAATTTAGAGGTATCAATTCCAAATTTGAGTTTAATTTCATTCTACTTGTAGATTGATAAATTGGAGGAAAAAAAATCAAACAATTAAAAAAAGAAAATTTTGCGAAATCAATGGATTCAGAAAAATAAAAAGATAAAAGAGAATGAGGAGTAAAAGTTCAAAATTTGAAAGAAAAAAAAATTCAACAAAAACAGAGTATACACAATTACAAAACAAATAAGACCACCTCCAACGGAGGTTCTTCAACACAGTTTGTCAGCGTGGCACTGTGTGCATGCTATTTTTTGACTTCCCCGTAGAACGAAGTAAAGAGTAGCAACAACATAATTGAGTTCTTCAAAGTGATATAAAATTAATTATGAATAAAATATTAACTTTAAATAATTAAAATTATTATTTTAAGTGATATAAAATTTTATATGAATAAAATATTAATATATAAAATAAAGTTGTGGGACCTAATATGAGTTTTTCAGAGTTGCACTAATGGAGTAAAAAATTAGTTGAGTTGCTTCAAACGTGGTTTAATAGGTCCCACAAAAAACCCAAAAATGGGTTCACGTTTGGAGGTGTTCTAAGTATTTTGAAAGAAAAGAGAGAGAGAATAGACATAGTTTATGAGAATAATCCAATTGACTCCAAAATTTAACTTCCTTTCTAAAAAATCTCACTTATGTTCTGGCCTCTTTGCGTATTCACGTTATATTCAAAATTTTGAGTGTATAAATCACAAACACTTAATACACAATTTATGAGAATGTGCAGAAAGATTGCAACTGAAATAGTATATCATCTATTTAGTAAGAGGATTGCAACTGAAATAGTATATCATTTCTACTAACAGAGGCTGAAGAAATCGTGTGTTCATCATGTCTTAAACGGTCCAATATTTCCATTTTATTTAAATAAAACACAGTAAACATGTTCAAAATGACATTTTATTTAAAACTCTTGATCCCTCTATATGATCACTAGACCTCTCCATTCTCTTACTTTTTCTCTTAACTTCTCCTTTATTTTTCATCATTCTCTCTATCTCTCTCACCTGCATCTTATGATGAAGATATACTATGAAATTCACTTCACTTTACATCTTTTCTAAACGTAACAAGTGATCAGGCAAGAAAACTTTCAGACTAGGTGCCGTGGGAGAAATCTGAATGAGGTCCCCATCTTTAACGGCGTAGTTGATATGAGCACCATCAATATATATCACACCTTTTCTACAAGCCCATGTAGTGTTCATTGTTTCGTCACGTTTAATCAATCCATGCATAGAGTCAGACATTGCCGCAGGCGAGATAGGTTCCCTTACCATGTACTGGAGTTCCTGAGATAAAATGGGCATTGGAAATCCACCTGCTGAATGCATTGCAGCCGTTGAACCAGCAGCTGTTGAAACCCTTAGACCACTCGATCTACCGTTAACTAGTGGCAAAATTGGTTGATTTTCCTTTGTTATTCTGCATGCAAACAAATAAGCTTAATTGGCTTCTCTTTTTGTTTCCGCAGTGGGAGACAGAATTAATTTTGGAGATGAAAATGTGTGAATACTCAATTATGTCTTAGAGAAAAGCTGAGAACCAATTTGGTCCTTAAAAAAAATACAAGTAACTTTTATTCCCGAGAATAAAAAGACCGAGACAACAAAGTTGTACATTTTTTTCTTAGAGACTATAACTTGAATTTATTTTTCAGAGACTAAATATATTCTTGGCAGTTTTTTTCAAAGACTGAAATGCATTTTCACTCCCAAAAAAGAGAACATAAATCAGAATTTTGATATCTCACATGGAAGACATTACCTGAAGGAGAATCTAGAGATTGAAGCAGGACATGGATTTGCAACTAAGATATCATTGAGAGCATAAGTTGGCAAGTGTAATTCATTTACAGATATTTTGATCCTTGTTAACTTGGATGGAGCTATTCGATTTTCGAGTATACCATCTAGAACCTGAAAAAGATTTAAGAAAAATATCATACTGAAAAACATCTACTAAGCTCATGTTTACACTTGTTCAAGGTTTAACAGAAAGGATGAAATCATATGATGTAGCACTTTTCGCTGTTCATAGAATTTTGATTGAAGAATTAACAATTCTGGAGAGTTTCTTCATGTCTGAAGGAAAAATCCCTTCATTTGCTCATACATACCAAGACAAGTAATTCTCCAGAAATGAGCATCTGGTGCTGAATATATTAGTACGGAATTCGAACAAACATTTGTGTACGGTTGATATTGAACACAATGGTGTAGCTTTTTTCTAATCTCTCATCGTTCGTTAGAGGTACATTCTGAACCTCAAACCTATCCTATCAGCCTATCGTTATTCCAGGGTAAAATAGCATTGACAGGTAATTTTGGGTATAATAGTTATTTTCACATAGGTAATTACTGGTTTATCATTATAACAACAGCGCCATCAAATTCTAAGAAATCAAGCCTCTACACCCTAAACAACTACCATTTCCTCTAAAGTTAGGAAAGAGCTAGTCTTACTTGTTCAAAGTTTTCAACAGTTGCAGCACAAAGATGACCGGTGCTTCTGGCAGCATCAAACTCACCCCTGAATTTTTCCACCTATTACAAATAAAATATGAATTCACAAATTCAAATGAAAAGTCTAAATTCTAAAGCCAGCATATCAATATTTAAAACAAAGATTGCACGTATGTAAACCTCATCAATCCGAGTAGGATCCGAGTTGACTCCAAGAACAGGAATTTTGTCATCCATTAAATGGCTAGCCAGCAGAAGAGTTCCATCACCGCCAATTGCAACAACCAGGTCCACATTATTGATGGGCTCTGTCAAATTGTTTCCGAGCACTGCTTTCCATTCAACTGACTTTTTCCGCAGAATTTCTTGACAAAAACTTATGGATTCATGGTGCACCTTATGCCTATTATTCAAAAAGTGCAAGACCTGCATTTCTCTAGCAGTATTAAAACTTGAAACGACACAAAAAAACCACTGAAATATTTACTTTTTAAGTCAGGATTCATATAACCACACCCACATAGACATTTTATCAAACAATATGCGTGCAAATAAGAAAGTGTAAAACAAGATTGAATAACAGAAACAAAATTGATCAAAGTGGGTAATCGGAAAAGAAACGTAGTGAGTGCTACATTATTGAGAAGAAGAAAAGGAATTACCAGAGGGTGAGTGGGGGAAGGTTGCGCTGATACAACAGAGGGTTTTAGCAGTAGTAACAGTCTCTTCATCGTCATTTTCTTTTGCTGTCACAACTGAAATTGAAATAGCACTTACAAGCAAGTTGACAACTTTGCCCGTGGGATGTCATAAACTTGTAATTTATATTGGGTTCGGTGTCTTTATGCTCTTTATTTCAATATTGGATTATCAAAAAAATAGAAACTTAATAAAAGAACTTCCACTTTGGTATTTAGATTTTTATGAGAAACTAGTATAATACCCGTGCGAACGTGACGCACATTTGTTTTCAGAATGTATTTCTTTTTATAATGTATTTTTTTCTTTTTATAATGTATTTTTTTTCAGAATGTATTTGTTCTTAGAATGTATTTATTTATATTTAAAATTAAGGAAAACAAAATATAATAAAAATGAGTAAATTTCTTATTTAGTAAAAATTAAAATGATATCCGTTCGTTCATACGGGTACCAGTCGGTGACGCGCATTTGTTTTCATTTAAAATTTGAAAAAAAAAATACAATTAATAAATATGAGTAAATATAAAAAAAATATATATTTTATATTAAAAAAAGTAGAATCAATACCCATAGACATCGGATACCAAATAATAACATAGTATTTGTAAATATTATTTTAATTTTAGAAATAAATATTATTAATATAAATAAATATATTTTATGTAAGTATTATTACAAATATTGATTTCGTTCCCGATACCAATATTAGTACACATGTGTGTTATTCAAATTTGTTTGTATTTTTTTTAAATTAGAATTAATAAAAATACAAAAAATATAATTTATATTAAAAAAAAATCAATACCCGCCGGCATCATTTGATATTTGTTATAAAAATATTTATGCAATGATTTAGTTTTAGAAATATCAAATAATATCATAATATTTGTTTAATTTAGTAAATAAATATGGATTTTGTGGGATACTCATATCAGTATTCGTGTGTTCGTCCGGGTATTGATTAACTTACAACACTACCGTCCTAATTTATAAAAAAAAAACATTTTTTGTATTGTGCGCCTGTATATAAAATATTTTAATCAACTATATATGTTTTTCCCGTATATTAATATTAATTTTTTTTTTAAATTAGTTATACAAATATTTGAAAAAATATAAATTAAATATACACTTATCAACAATCATATGTTTAATAGAAAAAAATAAATTATTATTATTTACCGAATAAATTACTCAATTAATGATAAGCATATAGTAAATTACTATTATTTAATATGATATTAAAACAATAATTTGTTGTAACTTTAAATAATAAATTACTATTATAATATATATTTTTCTTATTTGCATCAATGGAAAATATTTTTAAAAAAAAAATAAAAATTGTATGGGAATTTTATATGAATATGTTCAAAAAATAAATTGAGAAATATTAATTGACATTTTATAATAATATTTGATATGACAATTTATTGACATTTTCTAATAATATTTAAAAAGGGAATTAATTGAATATGTTTTAAAACGTTTTTGTCTACAATAGTAACAGGAAGCTGGGGAAATAATTTGGGGGGAAATTGATAAATACATCATTAGACATAATTGTAAATGGGGAAAGAAGGGAAAGTAAAACTTTGAAGCATTCTTGTGCGGCCGGAGAAGGCGAGGCGAACACCAAATGGATCGGAAAAGCAGTGATGGGGGAGAGGTAGGGAGAGGTTCGAAGGAGGACGAATTGTTGAGAAGTGGTGGTTTGCAGACAGAGGCGAAAAGGTAAAGCATACATTTTATGTTGTGTATTAAGGTTTTAGAGCTTGCATGTTTGTTAAACAGTGTTGCTTTGGTTGTAATGGTTAGGTTTGTTGTATGGTATAAGGATATACGGTGTGGGACGACTGCAAAAAGGAATGTGCTGGTAAGTATATAATGAAGACATATTATTTTGTAAAGTTCATATAGGAATATATTTGGGATTATAGGGTTTTTTGGTTGTGATTGTGCAGCAGATTCCGCAACATGTGATTAAGGAGTGTGTGGGGCTAGAATCTGATCGAGTTTTGATGTATGCCTGTGATATGAAAAAGATTTACAATTGTGAGCTCCATATTCGTGATAGAGGGTACCATGTGGAGAAGTTTGTTGGCCATGGTTGGTATGAGTATGCAAAGGAAAGAGATTTGAAGGATGGGGATAAAGTTGGGTTGTGCATTCGCAAGCCTGCTGGGGACCGAATGATGGTTAAGTTATTAAATCGTAAATAAGATAAAAGTATTTATAGTTTTAGGTTTAAGTATGTATGATGGTGTATAAATCTTGCGCAGAATTATGTTAAATATGTATTGGAAATGTTTAAATATAAATTCAGTATGTTCATTTATATCAGTTGAAGTTGAGGTTAACAGATTTATCTAAGTTTTTTTATTGAATAAGTATATGTTTGGATGTTTGAATGTGGGGGTAAAAAAATGATATTTAGTGTAAAGTTTGAGAAACATTGATAGTTGTGGAAAATCAAAAGAGTTAGTTGTTAAAATTAAGATTAATGGCAGTTTCTGTTAATTTTCTGTTAATGTTAATTATGTTTGTTGTGTAATAAAACAGGCTCTATGATAGCAATGGTGGCTGATAGACATGTTATTGTTGGTTTGAGGTGATGTTTTTTGACAAATTTACATGCAAAATGTGGAGATTTAATGTGTTTAGTGTTGTTAGTTTGGCAGCTTTGTGATTGAAATGGAAATGTCATTATATTACTTCAAAATATATAAGTTACATATTTCTTTTAAAGCTGTGGTCATTGAAGTGCTCCATGTATGAGGTTTTAACATGGGCGGCTAGATTCAAAATGTGATTGTGGTTAACTGGTTTATTGTTTGGAAACCACAAATGTTTGTATTTTTATTTTCTTGTTCTGGTAGTTCTGGTTGCTGGAATTTTGCTGTTTGGTGTTTGAATTTGCAGGGCTGTGTTGTTCAGGAGTTAATGTGCTCATTTTGTTTTGGTGAGAATATATTTCTTCCAATATTTTGTTTGGTGAGAATATATGTTCTGGTGTTTGACATGAAATATACTGGTTTTGGCGGATGGAAACTATAATTTCACGTTATGGAAAGAAGTAGTTGATGGTTAAAGAGAACCAGTGACAACAGTGGAACCATCGAATATGATTGCTCAGGTTGAATTTTGTTAATTTTTAAAGTATGGTTAAAGTGGTTATGTTCTTTTTGTGGCAGTGGTTTGTCACCACTATTGTCGGTGATAATTGAGTTTGCTTAATTTGTCAAAAATGTTTAATTTTATTAGAAAATTTGTGTAAAGTAAGATAGACTACTAATATAAATATGGGCCGGTAGATTCATGTATAGAATTGGAATAAATGGGTTTTAATGCCAAATTATAATCCACTTCTCATTAATCTTCCTCATGGGTAGTAATTAGTTTGGCTCTGTATCTTCCAATAATACATTTTCCAAACTAATTAATGGTTTTGGATTATCAATGCTGGGAGAAGATTAAGAGTGTTTGGGTAAAGTTAATTATAACCTTCCTTCTGTTATCCACAGATACTACAATTTCGAAAGTTAGTACTGCTTATATGGCCAGCAATCATGGAAAGGAGGTTTCACAGGCTACACCAGTGTATAGTGCGAGGGTAATGCAGCCATTGACAGCATTACCACAGGGAACTGATGTGCATGAAGCAGGGGAGGTTTAATTTCGTGGATGGATGGGTTTCTTTTATTCAAATACTATATACCATTCTACATTTGTTTTCTTCGGCTGTTGACATTGTTTTTTGTGATTTAATGAATAGGTGCAACAACAACTTGATGTGGTTGTTCGGGTAACAGCAGATATTGTCATGGAACGACTTCCAGTGAATGAACCACATGCTGACAACACCCGAGTTCTGCCCCACCGAGATCATCCTGTTGTTGTTCATCAAGCAGTGGAGGTTAAATTTCGTAAATGCATGGGTTTTTTTTTGTTGAAATACATATACAATTTTGCAGTTGTTTTTCTTACCCTTTTGACATTCTTTTTTTTGTTATTTAATTAATAGGTGCAAGAACAACTTGATGTGGCTGTGCCGCTAACAACAGAGCTTGACATTGAACGGCTTCCAGAGAATGTACAGCATACTGACAATAGCCGGCCCTTGCACCATCGACATCATTCTGATGTTGAACATCGTCATGAGTTGCAACCGGTATGATTGCGTTGAATACTGTGTGGTTTCCAAAGAATAAATCTGTTCACCTGATGTCAATCTTTGTGATTTGTTGTGACATAAAATATTTTGTTGTTCTTCTTCTCAATAATCATTTATTGGTTTTTTCCATCAGGCACGCCGTTCAGTTGCTGCTTGACAAAGGCAGAAGAGGAAAAGATTAAGTCAATCAGGAACAGCGGGTAGGAGGTTTAACAAATTTCATGTAGCAGATGATGATGAACTGGAGATTGATATGTATGATTCTGATGATGATGATGAGCATGACTATGACTGGGAGAACTTTATGATATCAAGTAGTTTTCGAGTTCGTGACTAAGTTTTCAAATTATGGTTATGTGTATCATGTATTGGTCTACTAAAGTATTTTAATTTGAATTTGTTGTCTGTTGATCCCTTATTTTAAGTTTGTCTTTTGTTTTTAAAATATGAGGAGTTTGTTTTATTTGATTGTTGATGAATATATTGTAATTGATTGTTTGATCTTTAGTAGTTTTTGTTATACTTTAATGATTTGTACAAAACTTGAATTATGGTTATTAAAAAGAGGTGCAATTCAAAGATTGATAAAAATTTGTAAATAATTTGATTGAATAACTAAATATGTATAAATAATATAATTTTATGAAAGCAGTATTTTTCAAGTTATTTAATATTACTGACTAAAATCAAAATTCGGAATAAAAAAAATATAACTAATAATAATAATATTATAATAATAATAATAATAATAATAGTAATAATAATAATAATAATAATAATAATAATAATAATAATAATAATAATAATAATAATAGTGATAATAATAAAATGTAATAGTTTTTGAAAATTTTATAGTGAATAAATAGTTTATTAAAAATTGTGTTTTTTCCTGAAATCAATAATTACTTTTTGAAGTATATATTAAAAATGTAATTGTATTTATAAATATGAAATAATATAATAATCATTGTAAATATTTTATTTAGTTAAGAAATAAATATTATGAACATGAATAAATACATTTGAAGTATATATTATTAGAAAGAAGAAATTAGATTTGATTAAAAGTAAAAATAATTTAATAGGGAGGCAAGAAATACTATTTAGAACAGATTTGTAATAATAAATGAATTGTTTTTGGTTACTATTTGATATTCATTAATTTTTATATTAACATGACTAAATTTCTGAATTGATTTTGTATTATATGATTTAATTGATTGATATTGTGGAATTTTTATGAATAAAAAATGTTTGATGGCTTAAAGAAAAAGTATAATATGTTATGCATACTTTGATTTTATTTTTATTACATATTTGATTATGACAACTTTATTAAATTTAATTATGATTAAAAATATGTATAATATTTAAATTAAAGTGGTTTAATTAGGTGATTTTCTTGCAATTATGACAATTTATAAAAGTACTTTAATTTTATTCAAAATTTATTGGAAGAATATTTAAACCATTTATGCAAACAGACTGCAACTTTTGCTCCATTCCAAGTTTTTCCTTCGATGCCAAGCTTTCCTCCATTCTAATGCTTATCAATTAAGTGTGAGAATTGTAGTGTTAAAATAGCAGTCCTCTTTATAGAATGTGACAGTGGTTACTCATAGAAAAAAATAACCATGCAGTATTTCAAAAAACGATTATCATCAAACGAAAGATGATATTCAAATGTTGGTTCTTTGGACAGTGCTGAAACAATATCCTTTAAAATTCTTAAATACCACAAAGATAAAACTTCCAAAATAACATGTAATAAAGCCAAAGCTGCTTAGTAATTAGAGACATGTTTAGTAATTTCAAAATATTTGATAGTATCTAACATATGTAACAAAATAACATGTGTTTTTGAAAAGCGGGAAATTACAAAGTTAAGGCAATAGTGATTAACCAAACATAGAATTGTTCGATGATACAAAGTCGCAACATGATGTTCGCAATCTAAGGGTGTTCATGTCTTCTAACAACGTTGACATACAGCCTTTGGGGAGGAATTGTTATTGTGAATTGAAGCATATCACCTTTACCAAGCCTGTTATTCACAGCAAACTGGTACCAGCCCTTTGTCATAAACTTCTCCATCTTGTTGATTTTCCCATTACGGCGTGCAGAACGCACATCAGCTTGATAAATCCTGTCGTCATCTACATCGATCAACTCAAGACCTGTCTGATTGATGTGCAAAATTTCACGTGTAACCTTGTTTGGGAAATGCTGCAGAAATGGTACCATAAGGCTGAGTTATAGAATTTGTCTGCAGTAACCCTATTATGTTGAAGGACTATGTAATTTGGAACTTACCATGACATTCTTTGTAGCCTTGTATCCAAAAGTGATTCTCTTTTACCAGTGGAATTCATTGTTGCATTGTTGATCATCCAACATCTGCCCATCAGATTATTGGTTATCAGATGTTTGCGTGGCAGCCTGTTTGTGTGTTGAAGACCTGTAATGAATGTTGAAGAGATAGTGATTACTATAAAGGTGAAATGACGATGACATATCGACAGTGTAATATTGATTTGATGCGGGGTGAGTTATAGTATTGATAGAAAGCCAAAGGTGTGTTTGATTGTAGAGAGTGGTGGTTGTTCGCTGCAATGCAGCATATATGTTTAGTTATGTTACAGATTACCTGAGGTTGGTTGGAATGTCAGGCTCATTCTGGATTTTCTCAACGGTGTTGTTCCCTTGTGTTATGTGTATAAGATGTTGAGTAAGGTTGATGTTCTCAAATAGCAAATCGTCATCCTTTTGAAAATGGACCTGCGATGTGTGTGTATTCAGTTGTCATAATTGGTCGTCAATTTCCTTTCTCTGTCTCAACCATAATTCGAGATTTCTAGCATGACATAAAAACCATATACGGAGTAGTAATAAGTAATGAATGCAGGATGAAGTTAGTTTTGGCAATACATAAAAGTGCCATATGTGAGGTATACCTTGCTTTATGGGCCCTTAGTGTATCTGGTTCATTAAAAGTAGAGCTAGAATTTAGGTGACCTGTGGGAGGGGCTTCCTGTGAGCTATAGACATGGAATATATGTTTTTAGTAAAATATGATAAAAACATATTAAATTGCAGCTGTTACAGTAAAATAAAAGATTAGGAATGAAACAGAAAAAGTTTAAATATGGAACCAGCAAAAAGTGTTTCAGAAATTCAAATGTATTCAACAGCAATGAAATTTAGTCATTGTTGCAAAACGACTTAATTCTTGCAAAGAGTTATCAAATTCGTCAGAATGAGAAATGACAGTAATATTGTTTTCGGAATGTCGACATGGAAATGTTGTATTCCTTATTTCATATTCTGAAAACTAATTATAGAATTTAAACAATATGGACAGTCAGTTAAATTATTTTTAGATTGAAGTAATCTAATGAACACAATCGAATTTCATTCAGTAGAGTTGCTCAATCATATGTCAGAATGGAATTAAGTTACTGTAAATAGAATAAAATAGGATGAAATTTCACATAACAGTCCATTCTTATAACTAATATGACATAGTTGAAGCATAGTATAAGTCCTTAGCTGAGTTCTGGGAGATTATACCTGGGGCCCATTGGGAGTGCAGGTGTTTGCGGTTGATTGATTACAACTTGGAGAGGTGATAGAAACCTGTATAGGATCTTTAGCAAATGAGACCCTTTTTTTGGGGAGGGGCTGGTCCGTATTTGGGAGGAGGCGATCCAAGTCTGTACCAATGTTACTATAATGAAAGGATATGGAAATTAGTTAGGTTTTGATAAGGCATTGGGTAAACATGCATGCAAAGGAAATAGAGGAAGCGTACCGGGGTATCAAGGTTCCATCTTGCGGCCTACTGTTTGTTTCTTTTGAATCTGTTCCCAGACATAGTTTGAGATAGTCTTCCTTAGTAAGGACGCCCTTAAGGCGGTGGTGGTCCTCAGAAGTTGTTGCGACTTCGATAAGCATTTTTTTTATCGTGACGTCAACATCTTGCATGTCGGTGTTGCTGGAAATAGGAATGCGGATGAGCATGAAACTGATAAAGAAAGCGTATAACAATTAAAGGAAAATGATAAGAAAGATTGAAGTGGTTTGCGTACCTTTGACGGGGTCGGCGCGGGTGATCTGCAGACATGCCTGTGTTGTTTTAGGAAGTGTGGTTGGCAACAGTGGTTTCAGTGTTCTTAACATATATAATACACTATGGTAATGTTGTAACTTATTATTGATGAAATGTATTTGTATAGGTTATTATGGGTACCGCATTTTGGGCCGTTGGATGAATAAAGATGGTAGTGGAAAGGACTGAGATATTTATTTATAGATTGTGTTTTAAAAATACTGGGAATAAAATAAAGGAAATTATTTATGAGTAGAATAAATAGAAATATGTTATGTTGGAAACTGGGATTGTTTATCCAAAGTAATAAGCTATCAGCATGAAAAAGCTTAGGCAATCATTAGTTTGAAAATTGAGTGAATTTTTTGTATATAAAACATTAATACAATAAAGTAACAAAATTAAATAATTTTAAAAAGGCAACAGTTGAATGTGAAGGGGTGGGTATGGACCGACATGCCTTTGGTGAAGGGTGTAGGGCGTGACTACTATTTGTATCACAGTGAGGGGCTAAAAATTTAACGTTCTTGTTTTTGCAAGCAGAGGGGCGATCGTGTAGCAGTTCATTCGGGTGGCGCCGACGACAGACCAAGAGTGTGGGATGGGGTCGAGAAGGCAATGGGATAAGCTTGGCAGGGAGATTTTATTTCTCCAGGGTATGGAAGAACGCCAGGTTGTTAGGAAATGGAGGGAGAAGTTTGTCATGGAACCAGAACGCGAGGTAGTTGCTGGAAGGTTTGGACGTAATAAATGCATCTATAGCAGTTGCATGCAAGTTATTATGTCTGGTTTTTTTGAAGATATAATTTGCATGATAGTATTTTTCATAGCATATGTATTTTGTGATGTGTATGTTTAGTGTTGGATTGATAAAAAGAATGGTTATTTGCATTGTGTATTCTGGAAAAACTGAAGTAAAAATATATTTGGTATTCAATGGATCAATCTAAGTAACTAACAAAGTTATGTGTGTGTGCAGTTTTGAAGGAAAGGGAAAAAAAGAGAATGTGGCGTCTGTTAAAGAAACAGAGAATTTGTTTAAAAAAAGGAAAAGGTATTTTTAAGAATCTTATAATGTAAAGAAGTTATATTTAATGTTAGTTTTGTTGGTTGGGTGGTGAATGGGAATTGTAATAATCTGTATACTTTGTTGTATCTCCAGTGATGATGTAAAGATCAAACAAAAGGGTTCAATGTCTGGCATAGGAGCAGGATATTGTCTTGGGAAAACGGGAAGGTAATTGCAATTTATGATATACATATATAAACAATTGTATATTGGAGGGTATGTAAGATTACGTATTACTGAAAATGAACTAATTTTATTCCGGTGATGTATTGTAGGGGAACTCCTGTTATGTTTGAGCATGAAGCCAATTGGACAATGGTGGTAAAGAATGCGAAGAAGTTGAAGAAAAATGTGCTTGTAAGTAAATGCAGAATTTGATTAATAAGTTTAGGTTTATAATATTAGGAGATAAATGCATTGCTAATATTTGTGTATATCTGTAGAAAATTCCTACTGATGTTATCAGGAAATGTCTCCGTGGACCCATTGACTGTGTTCGTCTTTGGGATTCGGACGAATCTGTTGCATATTATTGTGATGTGAAGAAGACACCGAAGAAATTAAAGAAATATCTATTAGGGAGCTGGTATCGTTTTCCAAAAGATCAGGACATAAAAGATGGAGATCGTCTGCATTTTTCAATTCGGTATCCGCCTATAGAAGAAATTGTCGTTTCAGTTGAGTGTGTTGATGGAAGCTGAAGCCCGGTATGGTTGTATGCTGGTGTTGAATCTCATGGAAGTTAAAGAATTGTTTTGTTTATAGTTGGTTTTCATTATAGTTGTTGTTTTGAATGTTTTGAATGTTATAGTTGGTTATCAGTTTAGGTTTGCAAGTATTTTGGTTGTAATGGTTGTTTTGGAATATCTGCTTTATGATATTCTGTTTTGGTTTCTATCACTTTTTTAGTTGTTATCAGTTTTTGTAGATGTAATGACTATTATCCTTGAATACATAATTGGTTTCAACTTGATTATGACAGTATTTGACAAGTTTATTATGACAACTGTTAAACAGAAAATGTCAACTTTATTGTGATTGTGATGCTGAGTTTTCTGAAAACCATGTCTCATGTTTCATCTAAATCAGAAATGAAAACTGATAAAATTTGGTTACCATAAACTAATGATAGCATACAAAATTTTCTTTGAGAACAACATAATGCAAATTTATTTATGTGACCTGCTGGTAAACTTTTGTACCAACTCTGCATCAAGTAAATCAGTATTTTAGTATCTGCAATGATTATTGTGAAGAAGAACAACAGATCACAAGATGACCCAAAACCACACAATATTCAACAGAATAAATGTTAAAAGGGGAAGAAAAAGAAATGCAGAAGTGTATATAGTATTTCAACAAAAAAGGAGCATCGATTTATGAAATTGAACCTCCCCTGGTTGATGGACAACACCAGGATGAGGTCGGTGGTGCAGAACTCGGGTGTTGTCAGGATGTGGTTCACAATATATAATTTGAGGTCACAATATATAGACATGTCTAAGTTTTAAATGCAACATTTCCCATTACCTTTTTAAAATGATCAGAGCAGGATCAGCATAACTGGGGTAACAGAAAGTTGGGAAAATCTCTGAACATTTTAAAAGGATGGTAATGAACAATATGTGGAAAATGCTGATATTGAAGCAGATGAAACAGCTGTGAAAAGTAGACTCAGTTCTGTACCATTCATGTGGAATGTGATTGGCGTAAATGTCGTAGCATTGGTGTGAATGTGTTGGAAAATTCAGATATTGATTATATTCATATAGAAAACGAAAGATGTAAGTAATAAATATGATATGGTTCAATCTAGATATTATTGAAAATTTCTTTATATACAACATTTGTTGTTGAGAATTTGGGTTTATCATCTTCACCATGTATCAATATTTTGATTGCGTTTTTGTTGGTGGCTCTGGATAGTGCAACATAGATTTGGCCGTGTGTAAAAACATCCTTTGGTAAGTAAAGTCCAACATGATCTAGAGATTGGCCTTGTGATTTATTTATTGTCATCGCAAAGGAAACAACAATTGGGAATTGGCGTCTATTTAGTTTAAAAGGCCAAGGAGATTGTGATGGGGACATATCCATTCTTGGTATTTAAACCAAGTTGCCAAAATTTATTCCATCCATTATAGATGCTTCGAGAACATAATTTGCCATCCTTGTTATGATGAGTCTTGTCCTGTTGCATAACCCGGCTGCCTGATCAATATTGCGCATAAGCATGATAGACGTTCCAATCTTCAATTTAATGTGATGGTTAGGCAATCCTGAGGTAGCAAGGGAACTAAGGAATTCTGGTGTTAGAATATCAACAACGCCACTGTCATGAATTTCAGATCTATCGACATAATTTGAACTGTAATAGTTATGTATGTTACCTGTAGACAAAATGAAATTGTGAGGTGGGAAAAAGAAGATATGGTTTTAGATAATGAAATAGATATGGTATAAAATTGGAACCTGGCATTAATGTGAGAACTCGATCATTAATTTAATCAACCACTTCCAAAGTTGAAGCCAGTATGGCTCTACCCTTAAAGTAGTCATTCGATTGAAAGTTAGTCAGGAACTGTGGGTATGTGCTTTCAATTATGGCGTCAATAGGATCAGTGTAATCAGTAATCAATAGTTCATTTGGAATTTGAATGTTGGCATATCCGTCATTTGGTTCAGAAATTCTGCCCTCACCTATTTTTAAGAGCCAATTTGAGAATTCAAGCATTTCGTTTGTTTCATGTTGATTATGGCCGCAGTGTAGTCGCATATTCTTAGTCAAAGTTAACACCTTTACAGAATACCATATATACGATGCATTTATTGCAGAATGGACTATATCAGAACGACTTCCCCTAGGAACAACTGGTAAAATTTGTCTAAAACCCCCACCGAAGACAACAACTTTTCCCCCAAAGGCACTATCAGAATTGCTATAACTGCTCATTACATCTTGTAATGTCCGGTCAAGCGCCTCAATAGCATGCCTGTGTGCCATTGGTGCTTCATACCAAATAATTAATTTTGTTTGCCTTAGTAATTCAGCAACTTCATCGCCATAATTAATCTTACAAGTTGAATTTTCTAACGTGGGGACTGGTATTTTAAATTTTGAATGTGCAGTTCGGCCACCGGGTAATAATAGAGCAACTATACCACTTGTTGCAACTGTTAAACATATATTATGCTTTGACCTCAAGGCAGCTGCTAATGTTCTCCATATGTATGTTTTGCCCGTACCACCATACCCATGCAAAAAGAAAACCTGACCTTTTTGTTCCGAAACAGCACTCATAATTTGTTCATAGATCAGCTTCTGTTCATCTAAGAAGATAAAATCAGATATGTAAGAAGTACACATGTAATACACAAAGTGTAATTATAAACATTTGCACACACCTGTCATTGCCGCAAACAGATTTGCAAATTCAGATTTCATTGTAGGGATATCATAATTTCTTTCATCATATATAAACCTATTTCCTAGCTGTCGCAGGACATAATCATCTGGATATGGAATAGGTTTAAAATCTTTGAGAGTGCTCCGATTTGCTTGTAGTATTTTTTCGATTTCAGTTAATGTCAAATTCTGCAATTGATATTCTGATAACACCAAATCTACAATACAGAAGAGTAATGTTGTTAAATATAAAAATAAATTACCGAGACTGTGATGCACAAAAGCTGAAAACAATGAGATTAAATATGATGTCACCTGAATTATTAGCCAAAATCCTCTGTTTATATAAGATTCCATCAGATAATAATTGAAAGGATTCTTTCCAAACATGAACTGGCCTATTTACAGCTCCGGACAGGAGCATAACGACAAAAAGTCTCCTCAGAAAATCTCCTGAACCCCATTGACTTGCCTCTCTAATGACACCAATATACTCTCTATCGTCTTGGAGGAATCCCATTGCAAAACAGGCATCCCGAAAAGAATGGAATTGAGTGTCTCCGATCTTGCGTATTTCCTCATATGAGGTTGGTCCCGTGACTATTGTCAACATCATCCGCAAGTAATATAGTTCTCCAGTAGTTGGCGGAACCCATATCAAACGTCCAATTGTGAAACCTTTTTTCCGAGGCTTCCATAAACGTTTTGTCCTGACATTAACAAATTTGGAGACAAATTGTGCATATGTTAATAATTTGGCTTCTTCATATTTGGCATTAGCGACTAACCATGCAGTAAACATTGATTCGGTGACACTTGCTTTTTCTAAAATATCTTCCATGCGAGCAAAATCAGTGTAGTAAATTGGTTTCTCGCCTATCAAATGATAAAACATCTGTTCCACAGATGGTTTCCGACCATGGATATTATATGAAAAAATTCGCCAGCACGCCTCACTTGGTGAAACATACCTGCAATCCAAATATTGTTTTATCTCATCAACTGGTTATGTTCCAGTTTGGGAATCTGACTAGGAATTCACTATTGTAGCTGTTATTCTATCATATCCTTTATGTATGTATTTGAAAAGATATTTGATGGAAGTGCTCTGGTTGCACCATTCCATATTAATATGCGCACGGTATTTTAAAAGTAGCCCAGCATTGTATGGCACAACATGGCGGTTGTCCAATGATATTCCGTATTTGAGAATTGTGTGTGTTTTTAATCTCCTTCTATATAGTGGATAGCCCTCTGAATCAATTATGGTAACTTTATTGAATTTCTTTGGGAAAAATTTTGAACATCTTCGATTCTTCATACACGGTGAAGTGATCCGGGCAAGACCGCATGGACCATGCATCATGTTCTGTTTGACCAGACAATATAAATCAGGATAGGAAACCGGGTCTGGAATTTCAGCACATATGATAGCATCAATATCAGATGGGGTGGGATATTTGCTTTGAGGATGCAAGAACAATAGAATATGTGCGTGCGGCAGTCCTCGCTTCTGAAATTCAATTGTGTACAGAACTGAAATAATCGAAAAACTGCATAGCTCAGAAACAAAATTTCAATGTAGGCAACAAATAAAAATAGAAGACATAATTGCATAAGAGACGTACATGTTATTACCCTGCCCAGGACATGTTTTTTGGTTAAATCTATCATCAATTCGTTGAATTTGATTTTGAAGATCCTGGAAATTATTTCGGGCCTGTCATGTGGCTTCAAACCAGTCCCCGCCAAAAGTTGCAAAATTTCAGGCCAAGTCGGATTGCATGTGAACGTCACAAATAAGTCTGGAAATCCTAGTTTGCTGGAAATTGCCATGCCATCGAAATAGAGTTGGTCCATATATATCTTGCTTCCGACATAAGATGACTAGAGCACAACTCTTTTTCCTTTTTTACCTGTTACGTCCTGGGAAGTACTACCATACTGGTCATTTAATTGCTTGTATTTTCCAACTCGCAATTTTGACTGATTCTTTCGCAACCAATTCAGTCTCTCCGATTCCATCATTGCATATCCATCGACCAAAAATTGCTGGAAAAGTCTGCGTGAGTGGAGCAGAGTCTTAGCCTCGGTATCACGTTGCTGCAATCTAAAACACAACCAATCTTTAATGGTTTGTCGATTTTGCTTCGTAACTAAATGCTCATGTTGGTACTTGTGGAGTATATTATTTCGATAACCATCCTCACCGTACACAAAAATAAGAGGATACAGGTATGCAAGGTATGCTGGGTGGAACTCATCTATCCTCTGTAATTCTCCATCCCTTGCATGGACAATAATGTCCCTTTTAGAGGCCGAATCAACATCATCGACAATTAGTGCTGCTACTTCGGAAACAGTAGGAGTGTTGTAGAGTCTACCATCATGTTGACGATCATAAATGAGCTTTAATTTCAAGTCTAAGAATGAATTACCTTCCAACAGATCCCTTGCCATTCTAAAAACCTTGGCATGAACATTACAGTCATCTAACATAATTTTTAATTTGGCAACAATATCTCTCATAATCCCTTTGTTATCCCTGTTTGAAGTGAGATAGTAATTTTTAATGAGATAGAACTGAATGCAAAATAATAATACAAATTTGAAAACAGTACAATTACCTAAAACAGTCTATCCTGTTTTCAATTTCATTATTGGTGTCATAGATATAGAGTTGGGCATATTGTGGTGGATGACCGACCGCTGGTAGCAAGCCACCAATTCTGTGACATGTTTGCCCGTGAAGCCTCAAAGTTGGTGGCCCTATTCCATTAGAGTGTGTTCTGTCAAATTTTATACCTGGTGATGTGAAAGAAAACATTGCACTGTAGGTTCTAATATTGGTTTGGTAGTTGTTACTTTCAGGTGAACTTTGTTTGCCGTACAGGAGGTTCTGTATAAGGGGTGGTGGTTCTTTGAGAATAGGCAGTACAATTTTCCCTCCCTTGCAACAGATGCTGAACTTAGGATTTGCAGTGTCGCGTGATTTCCGCTTGCATTCTTGGTACCACATTGCTGCCCCACAGAACTGGCATTTATACATAGGGTTGCCAATATCAAAATATCCTGCATTCAAATCAATGGCTAATCTATCGGTGGAGTCACCATCTGAGTTCGAATTGTCCGTCGTAGTCTGATGATCATCAAAATCAGAGAGACCTTCATCAAATGAATAAGCAACGCTATTCATATGGTGATTTATATTCTCCGTATTGACAGCATTTGATGACCGAGGATCATGATTTATGGCATTGTGGATTGGAGCAGCAAGACCAGTTGACGATTAAGGATCATTCGTCAGATGAGTGGGAATTTTGTGTATATCAGGCACATCTTGTGTTGGAGTGATGATTGGTATGTTATGATCCGAATTGTGCAATGTATCCTGTTGCATCGGCGTAGGTCGAGTGGAGTTATTTGTATTCTTGTAAAGCCACATAACAGAATGGTGCAATAGATTTTTATTGATTCCAACATTATTCTGGTGCGATGTTGGGATAGTTTCCAAGTAAGGATGGATATGCGAATTCAGCCTGGTATTTAAAATCAACCTCCTCCTCTTTCTTGCAATGAAAGCAGCAGCAGACTTTGAACCAGAAACAGATGGATAGACATCAGTTGACTGAAAAACATCAGGGACAACATTGATAGACCTTGGCAGGTTTGCTGCCTCCATATCAGCTAGATTAAATAAATCAGTGGTACCATAGTCATCTGCATGTTTGTTTTTCTTAAAATTCATTATGAGCTTTCGTCTTTTCCTTGCATCAGAAGATTTCGTGTTACCAATCGATAATCCTGGAAGGTTTGGTGCCTGCATATCAGGTACATTAAAGAAATCAGTGGCACCATAACCATGTGCATGTGAGTTTTTCTTAAAGTTCATTATCAGCTTTCGTCTTTTCCTTGCATCAGAACATTTGCTGTTACCAACTGGTAATTTAACAACATCCATAGAATGAATCAGTTTTATCAACGTTCTAAGAAAATACAGTTCAAATTCAATTAGAAAATGTAGTTCAAATTCAGTTTTATGTTGTATGAGTAAGGAGAACTCGAGGGAACAGGGAAATATCCATATAAAGGCATGGGAAAATATCCACACCAGATTTGTGTGCCATGTGGAATCAGCAGGGGTGCCAGAGAACACTCGAGTTGCTTTATATAGATGAATCATAGTTTTTCCATTCTTTTGAATATATATATATTATATGATGTGATTAATATGTTGCATAACACACAATTGGGACTGTTGCCAAGTGAAACAAAACCTGTCAAGTGCTATATTTGTAGTCCACAATGATGGCTTGCTTTATATAGATGAATGATAGTTTTCCAATAGTTTTGAATATATATATTATATGATGTGATTATGTTTTTGGATAGCACACAATGGGGACTGTTGGCACGTGAAATTAAAGGTCAAATTAAATAAGTTGGACCCATCTTTTTGGTAGTAAAATGGTATAATACAATAAAGACAAAATGCATGTAATGCTGAATATATTGGAATAAATAGAAAGGTTTGGCATACCAAATAAGGAATTAGATCTGGTGTGAAGAACCATAACTCTTGTTACTACTTGCTAAACTGGGTTGTTTGGTTCCGTGTTCAAAATCAATGGAAACAGGGGCAGGGATGGGAGCTGCAGATCTGGTGGATACTTTTGAAATTGCAAAGTTGAGCATTCAAGTAAGTTTGCTAATAATTAAATTAATTCATATTTATTTTCCAATTTTATTTTCAAGACACTATTTCTCGTTGGTACAAATCACAAAAAACAGTAGACAAATTCATGATGGGAATATATGTGGTGTAGCCGTTTCCGGAAATTGATCCAACATTTGTTAGAAGCCACATAACAGATCTAGCAAAGACATGGACGATAATAAAGAATGATGGAAATGTTTCTGAAATTGGATTTAACGCAAATGAGGATGTTCCCCTGGTTGTCGCTGGTTGGACGGAGCTGCAACAATTGTATGAACTTCCAAATGATGTGGTTGTAGTTGTTGCTTTTTATGGGAACAACAAATTTGAAGTCGCTGCGTTCAAAGAGGTAACTGGGTTGGAGGATCTACCAATATTTCATAGTAGGTACATAAACCAGAAAGGGATATATGCATTTGATATTGAGCTTTCAGAGGAAATCGTGTCCAGACCAAAATTAGTTGAGTTAGAACTTTCAATGTTACAAATCTTTATTATACATTCATTTGTTTACTTTGAACTGATTTTCCATTTTAAAGCATTATGTATGATAGAAATTGCAGCCAGAATTCGGAACTGTTCTGAAAGATCATGATTATGAGGTTGTGACATTGTGCGGCGACAATGGCTGGAGTCAAATGCTACTGATTTTGAACATAGATGATCCACAGCGCACAAAGATAGGATATGAATGGAATTTATTCTGTGACTCAAATCAGCTAAGGGCAGGAGACAGAATCAGATTCAGATTGGATGTAAACGACGCAAACAAATGATGCAACGTATTTAAGGTTTCTAAGTTCTAAGTTTCATGCAAAATATGTATTTCATAGTTAATGTTTGTAATTAGTAGTTAAGTGTTTAATACACTGCTATCTTTTGTGAATGGTTAAGATGTATTGATTTTTAAGGAATGTCTGCTTTTCACTGGCTGTTAGTGAAATTGGGATTTTAAAACTAAATTATCAACCTTTGAATTATAAAGTTGGCAACAACCTGGCTATCATAGGTGATGATGGAAAACAAAGAGTTATATGACATACAATATGATACATTACATGTTGCAGGCAGAGAGAAATACATTTTCTGTAATTTACATGTAGCATCCAAGATAACTACGAAAATAAAAAGGTAATAAGATTGTATATAATTTAGATGTAGCATCCTAGATAACTACCAAAATCAAAAGAGAAACCAATTCCAAAATAGAGCATTACAATAGGGAAACGAAAACAAACATCTAGTCCAGCTTCTCCAACTTAATAATCTTCTTGAGTTTCTTGTGGGTTTTGGTAAAATCACACGCAGGCTGCCTCTTTGAAGTTTGTGCGACAGGTTCAGGTTCACAAATGGATGTAATTTCCATGTCCTGGAACCAGAGAAAAAGTGTTAACACAAAAGAAACCATCGTGGGCTTAAGTATTTTTGTAATTTAGTTGCACACTATATATACATACCATATCTATGCCTGGGTCCTCTAAGGAATCAGAGTCACCATCATCCACAAGATCTGCATCATCACTCTGAAATTGGCAGCACTGATTAATGGTTAAAGTATATAAATAAAAACAGGAATATACCGGATTAGACTTTGTAATATATTTGTACACAACAGTTGATATGCATACCAGTGACATCGTAGAATCGTTCAATGAATCAGATCCGACCTCATCAAAAGGAACAGCGTTTTGCATTTTTGAAATTGCGATTTCCGGTCCAGCAGCACAGACAGGTTGGACCTCAACAATCTTGCAGGATAAAAAAATTGAGACCAAATTAAAATGTAGCTGACAATAAGTTTATAATCAAATTGAGTGGTCTCATTGTCATGTATACCACAGGTACATTAGGGGCATCCACTGAACTGAAGTTTATGTCATCAATACAATCCGCGATCCCCCTCTTTGAAGTTGGTGTAACAGGCTCATCGTCACAGGCAGATGTAGCCTGTATTTCATGTGACCCCAAAAAATGGTTAAAATAATAGAAAGGTGAGTGGCAATAAGTTTGCAACAAATCGGCGGAAGTGAATCATTTAAAAAATTGCATCAGACCTCATTAACAGACTCAACATTCTTCATCTTTGGAATCGGGAATTTTGGTTCAGTGTGATAAACAGATTGGATATCCACATCCTGACAGGGGGGAAAATTAGAGAAGCAATGGAAATACGTGCATGCTGAATTCTGTGTGCTAATTGGCATACATACCGAATCTAGCGAACCAAACTTAACGTTATCAATGAAATCTCCATTCTTTCTCTTTGAAGTTGGCGTAACAGGTTCAGCATCACATATCAGTGGAATAACCATTTCCTGGTTTATTGATATACATACCACAGAAACACCCGAGGTGTCGACACCTGAGGCGTTGGCCTTTTCCAACCTGTCTGGCCTCTACACAATTGATCCAATATAAGTGGGGAAAACATAAAGAAACTGTAAAGGCCACAATAAAAAACATCTAATGACACAGATAGAAAGACAGCAAACCTGTGACATATGCGATGTAGATGCTGGGGAATAATTTGTAGATAGCTGCGACACAGCATGCAGATGAGGTGCTGTGGTTTGGTCAGATGTTGTTGTCTTGCACACAATAAAGAGAAAAATAATAAATTGTTTAATAAAGGCAAAAAGAACATTTAGACTCAACTACAATGAGATATACCTGAGTTATCTCCCACGGAGCCTTTAGCTGTTTGACAGCGGCTTCATTTCTAAGAAGCATGACAACAGAGCAATTTTCCCATTCAGGCTGCCACTTAACTCTAAAAAACATCTCCAATTCCAACATTGCATCGAGTCCTAATGGGAACTCCAGAGGATTTGTGATTCCTTTCTACATTTTTTCCTCTGAATCAGGACCCACAAAAGCACCCAAGACATGTTTTTCAGAATGAAATATAAATATAAATAGGAAATTACACCTTCGCAAGCGAATCACGCATTTGAATAGCTGAGACCCCTAACAGTTGATTACATTCTCTATCCCAGAAAACAAATTTACAACGCCTCTTAGAATAAATAACCTCTATCTCAATCTTGAACCTGCCAAAACACAATAAAGAGCATAAAAATTGAATTATAAATTTAACGATTGAAACATGACGTAATCCAATAAACTTTAACCTAACAGCACCTTAAAATCTCAGTCTCTGTAATATGTCCGGCCTCACATATAAAAGGCGGTCCATCTCCACGAGAAACTTTTGGACATTCATGTCATGCATGATAATACCAGCCATGTTGTGAGGCAAGAATTTTTGTTGTTGTCGCAACAGTGGCAAAGAAGGTAACCTATGTAAAAAAAGCAAAACCATAACCAAACTATTAAGATCATTTTTATTTAGAAGCAGAGACACAACATACCTTTGAAAGTTTACAGATTTCATCAAGAGGGAGCACAATTGCCTTTGAAATGATTTTTTCAAAAGGAGTTGGTGGTGAACCAGCCGTGTTCGGCGAATAATGGGAAGATGTGACTTCGGAGAGTGTAACAACCGACGCAGCTGGAATGCTGAGTTGCAACACAATTTTTTTGTTTAAAACTTAACATAAACAGAAAACCATCAAATTTAAAGATGCAACATACATACAACCTTTTAATAAAGTCGTTGATTGGTGAAACATCAGCATTAATCAATAATGCAGTGACATTAAATGTATTGGAAATAGATAGAGGGTATTTCCCTACATCAGATGCATTCAAAACAAATAAGATCCAAGTTAAGAAAACAATTTAAAATAAATATGCCAAGACAAAAATAACATTAATAACCTTCTTCCTTGACTTTAGCATATTGCAGGAGAAGAACAGTTGGTCCAGATTGACCAACATGTTCCCTGTGGAATTTCATAAACTGATCCGCATATGCCTCCCATAAAGTACAGTTAATGACATTGTTCCTGTAAATCCAGGGGAAATTTAACAGGAGCGACAAATACAGTAAAGAACCAGGGCATAAATAATATACAACCAAACCCATGCATTATCCCTAAGCATCAAATTAATCTGTTGTTTCCTTCCTCCACCATGGTTTTGGGTGAAACCTATACTTTCCACCATACCAACAATATATGCGACCAAAACAAACAATAAACAGGGATATAACAAACAGGACAGTAGATGAATAATGACGTGAGTCAAAAGTGTTAGTTCTTGTAGTTGGCTAGAATTTTGGTAAAACAATGTGGATGTCATGGTTGATGTTTCAACATGAGTTTCTAACATTCTGGTTGTGTTAAGTTGTAAATGGTTGCAGATTTTGTGCTGATGTCAAACCCTATGTTAAGACATCAGTTGATAAAACATCAGTCTGAGTTATTTTATTAGGACTGCGTGTTTCTGTTATTGGAGAGATATTCTGTTGAAGAGAGTGAGAGATTGTAGGCGAATATCTTGGTAAAGATATATTTAGTTGCAATCAGATTTGGAGCAGATCTTGTTTTTGTTTTTAAGGCTAAAAGATATGAAGATTTAATTGAAGATTTGATTGAAGATTTAATTGAAGATCTATTTAGTAGCAGAATCTTCTGCAGATTTGTAGCAGTTAATATGCTGAGATTTAAAGCCCAAATCCAGTTGGGAAAAAGGTTATAAATAGAAGCATTGTAACCTAGTTTAAGTTAAGCCAGCCATCATGTAAATTCTAAGGGTTGAGTTTGTGAACCACTCTCTAGGAGAGTTGGTATGTGTGAACCACTCGGATTGTGAGATGGTCATTGTTCTTAGAGGAAGCTATTAAGCAACTCTAAGTATTATTCTTAGTCATGAGGGTCATGTCTAGGTATTGTTATAGGAGTGTGTCTTCTACATGTTTGGAGAGTTTTTGGAAATCAAGTGGTTGATGCAGTGACTGAGATGTTGACTGCTAGACATCATTACGATGATTGGGAGTGAGATGGAGTCTCTTATCTAGGGAGGACTTAGATAGAAGGGCCATTGGGTAGTGATTAAGTTAGTGGATTGTCAACTGGTTTGTTGAGTCTGTAATTTGATACTGCTAATAGTGGACTTCCTTCCTGGCTTGGTATGCCCCCAGATGTAGGTTGTTAGACCGAACTGGGTGAACAAATTCATTGTGTTATTTACTGCTTGTTATTGCCTTGTTCATATTAGCAGAGTGTGTTGTTGTGACATCGCACTTAACATCACACATCTGATACTAGAATTTCAATTGGTATCAGAGCAGGCATCCTGTCTATTTCTGGATGAGATCTAGGGAAGATACTTTCTGGTTCATGAGCAAGGAAGATAGTTTTGCTGAGTTTTGGACTTGTTCAGTTCTTATAGTTGTTTGTATGATCCCTTGAAGTGAAGGACCTGTCTGAGTTTGATTTGTTGGCACTTGGTTTATGGTGATAGTGTGCAAGGATTATTGAGTAGTGCCTGAAGGTTGTTGAGGAGTTGTTGTGTGTTTCGCTGCATGGTATCTGATGTAACCCTGGTTGGTTCTTGTATCTCTGGTGGTGAGATTCTAGGAAGGTATTCTCTTGGAAAGACATTAGTGTTTGGTCTCCTCAGCAGGATATTCTATGATGTTGTAGTTTATGCAAGACAGCTTCAACCGTTTGGTTAGAGATGCCAAAGATACTTGAGGATTATCCCATATCTTTGTTTTGGGAAAGAAGTGATCAAAAGATGAATGGATCTTATTCAAGATTGTATGACATGGAAGTTTCAGAAGAAGAATATATTTCAAATCAAGCATTGAAGACCAATCTGTCCAGAACATTGAATCCTTCTTTATCAATCTTCTTGATGGTGAAAGAAGAGGGTGGAGCCAAAGCAAAAGAGTATCACTGTCAAATCTTTCATGCGGGAGTGAAGATCTTGATAAGGTATCTCTTAAGCTTAGTTGTGGTGACCTAATTAGGAGGATCTTCCTGGTTATAATATCAAATGTAGTTCTGGTATATCTTAAGATGAATTCTCTTGTGATGGTACATGAACTGGAAGAAGTTTTATCAAGAAAGAAGCTGAGCTTAATATGTCATGACATCGCGCTACACATCGGCAGTTTATAGTAAATGTTGAATTAAAGACCTATTAGATTGTAGCTGTTTTGAAGGATCACTGAAGCTATGAAGTTGAACATTTTTTGTGATGTTGTTCATAATGTCATAGCATTTCAGTTGGGGCTGGTTGAAGAAAAGGTAGTTATCTTGATAGAAGAAGAGAAGGAAATGATCCTTGTTTAAACTAAAATGTCTGAGGACAATTCTATATGGAAAATACATCCAAGAGTCTGTGTGTAAATCAGCCTGTGGTCAATTGGTGTCTGCATTAGTTGTATGGAATGAACTCTTCCAGTTTTGTGGCTTGAAGGATTCAAAGTAGCAGATTGTCTATGGTATATTTATGCAGAAGGATGGCAGTTATCACTCTTAAGTTAGACAAGAGGTCTGAACCTTGTGCTTCTGGAAGAGTGTGTTATGCAAGTTACTGCAGTTTTGTTGATCAGATGTTGATATGTTCTCGTGTGTTCCCTACAAGAGATTTGTGTGGATTAATATGGTTGTAGTCACCAAATCCACAGGAGATGTTTAATGTGATTTAGACTAACGTCGGAACTGATGTTGAAACATCATTTCAGTTCTTTGCTCAGGGTGGAGTAAAAGATCAAGACACTGACCTAAACTGGTAGGCTTTTGTGGTATGAATGGTTGTCATAATGGTCTGTCATGAAGAAGATTCAGAAGATGTTGGAATCTGAAGAAGGGTTAAACCACAGGAATCAATTGTTATTGATTATCCTTGAAAAACAAGGTTAAGGATGCTCTGTCTAGTGTTTTAACATCTTTTCATCAGAGGTTTGGAGAATCATGGGAGGGGTTCTACATTCGCTCACAAGTCGCCTAGGTGTTGACCTGGGATTATTGCTTAGCATCTGTTCCTAGAAAGTATTGTGAATGACTTTTCCAGATGATGGTGCTGTTGAAGATGAAGATGGAAGACTATGAAGACATCATAATCTTGATGGTGACATCTTGGATCAGTGGTTTGGAGCATGGTGTTTGCTCTAGTTATGAAGGTCGAGGATAAGTGGTTGTTATCTCTGGCTTTCTACTGACGGCTCTACTAAGGGAAATGACTTTATTTAGTATTGTTATGGGGTAGTCTTGGACTACTTATTTTCTGAAGATTCAGATGTGGTAGGTTGGAAGTCTTTGGAGTTTCTAAGCAGGATGGAGGTTGTCTACTCAAACTTGATTGTTGAATCAAGTATATGAGAGCATGGAAATCTGGTTCTGCAAAGGGAGGAGGTTCTTCTGAGTGGCAAAAGGAGAAGCTGAATTCAACAGTTGGATGTCATAACATCTAGCTTAACATCAGGATTCTCAGCTGGTGATGTGGCACATCAGCTAATGATAGGGTGATCTACAGGAATGAACAATATGATGCTTCAAAAAGATCGTTCTCATGGCAGTTTGCGGGAGCTGCAGGAAGGAGAAGATGTTACATGACCATGGCTTAGGGAGTCTAAGTGTGTTTACTTTTGAGCAAGTGGAACATGTGACTTGAAGATCAAGTTTTCTTGGTGGATCAAGATATCTTTGTGAGAGTTTTGACAAATGTGAAAAATGTCAAAATGTGGCATTTGATTGTTTTCATATGAGGATTCATGAATGAGGTGATCAAACTGTGGCATTTGGTTGATCTCAGAAGTGGATTCGAAGAATCAAGATAATCAGAGTGTGGCAGCTGGTTATTATTGAGGATTGTCTTGGAACAAGTTACTCTTGGACAGAAGGGTGATGAGTTGAAGACTCAAGGAGATTATTCTTCTTGAAGGTGGATGAGAGTTTAATTCTCTAGTTCTTTGGATTAATAGTGAGTCCAGTTGGTGGAGCATATCAAGAATCATGGTGATGATATCTTGGTGTGTGGCAAATGTTCTAACTTGTGTTGGGACAGTATCTGGTTGAATATCCTTGGTGAAGGATGATTGTGCTCTGGTTCAGGAGCTTGGTGCCTACATTATGCCTAAGGAGCGTCTACATAGTCATACGGGAGAATGATGAAGTAGAAGGTCTGCCTTGGATGGAGAATGTAGAGAAGACTGAAGTAGATCAGGTATTGATTGATTGGAAGTCTGAAGATGAAGAGTATGATAGGGAATGATTGCCTTTGGAGAAAGGGACAATGGTACCAAAATGCATGTGCTCAGCAAGTGTGCTCAAATGTTCATCTTCATCTAAAGCATTAGTTAACCATGACTGGGGGAGTACTTGTCTATGGATTTTGCTGCAAAGGTACATATATTGTGAAGATTACATGCTGATCAAGATTGTGAAGATTGGTTGAATCTTATGAGGATATAATGTTAGATAACATGTTACGACATTAGGCTATTGGATGACATGTTGGTGTAGACATGAATGGTTCTAGCCATGTGAAGCTAATTGTTTGAATCATATGCGCACATGCTTCTGAGGAGAAGTCTGAAGGACAACTTTGGTTGTGTATGGGAGAATTTATTTTTCTCTGCAGATTTTGGAAGAGCTTTGTGAGGGTCCTTGTTGATGGGATATGTCACACTTGTCTTGGTGTGTGTAAGAGGAGTTTATTTAGAGTTCAGTGGAAGGCATTGTGTGTGTGCTTCAGAACTTGTGGATGATTGTGTGAAACATTCCTGACTGGATGAATAAAGACTATGTCTAGATTTTCCAAATGTTATGATATACTGGTCAAGGAGCACCATTTGTGAAATATAATGGGAGAACTTCTGTCTGTACTAGTGTGGTACTTGGATTGTTTGAGGATTAAGCATTATGTGAATGCGTTCAGCAGGTGTGTTGAACAGAGGGTGCGCTCTTGAAGACATGAAGATGAGTCTTATGTTTTCCATTCATTTAAGGTGTTCTTCTTGCAAAGGAGCACTGGTTATCTTAGATAGGGGGAGTTGATCTTTTGTTGAAGAATTTGTTTATCAAGATTTTAATGTCAGACAAGATGTCGTGACATTGTGTTACTGGTGAAGTTCATGGTGTACTTGCAGTTTAGACCTGGTTTCATGGTGTCAGACAAGATGTCAATGGATTGAATCAGCAGTATACATTTATCCCAATGTTTGTTCAACTATTGAGTTTGGATTTTGTTCTGAGTATGTTAGTTGTCAGATTCAGAGGGTGTCCAATTGTGGCTAAAAAGGGGGAGAGTTAGCCCATGTGTTGCCTAGTTTTGTTGGTATAGGCTTGAGGGGGAGTAATCGTGTTTGAACAGCTGGTATGATGGTTCTTGTTTTGAGGGGGAATTTGTTTTGTGCTGAGTTCTAGTTGTTGCAGCTGGTTGGTATTGTTGCAGGTTGTGCTGTGAATGTTAGTAAGTGTTTTTCCGCTGCAAGCTGAAAGTGTTTTAGCCAAAATTAGCCAGAGGGGGAGATTGTTAGTTCTTGTAGTTGGCTGGAATTTTGGTAAAACAATGTGGATGTCATGGTTGATGTTTCAACATGAGTTTCTAACATTCTGGTTGTGTTAAGTTGTAAATGATTGCAGATTTTGTGCTGATGTCAAACTCAGTGTTAAGACATCAGTTGATAAAACATCAGTTTGAGTTGTTTTATTAGGGTTGCGTGTTTCTGTTATTGGAGAGATATTCTGCTGAAGAGAGTGAGAGATTGTAGGCGAATATCTTGGTAAAGATATATTCAGTTGCAATCAGATTTGGAGCAGATCTTGTTGCTGTTTTTAAGTCTAAAAGATATGAAGATTTAATTAAAGATTTAGTTGAAGATTTAATTGAAGATTTGATTGAAGATTTAATTGAAGATCTATTTAGTAGCAGAATCTTCTGCAGATTTGTAGCAGTTAATATGCTGAGATTTAAAGCCCAAATCTAGTTGGGAAAAAGGTTATAAATAGAAGCATTGTAACCTAGTTTAAGTTAAGCCAGCCATCATGTAAATTCTAAGGGCTGAGTTTGTGAACCACTCTCTAGGAGAGTTGGTATGTGTGAACCACTCGGATTGTGAGATGGTCATTGTTCTTAGAGGAAGCTGTTAAGCAACTCTAAGTATTGTTCTTAGTCATAAGGGTCATGTCTAGGTATTGTTATAGGAGTGTGTCTTCTACGTGTTTGGAGAGTTTTTGGAAATCAAGCTGTTGATGCAGTGACTGAGATATTGACTGCTAGACATCATTGCGATGATTGGGAATGAGATGGAGTCTCTTATTTAGGGAGGACTTAGATAGAAGGGTCATTGGGTAGTGATTAAGTTAGTGGATTGTCAACTGGTTTGTTGAGTCTGTAATTTGATACTGCTAATAGTGGACTTCCTTCCTGGCTTGGTATGCCCCCAGATGTAGGTTGTTAGACCGAACTGGGTGAACAAATTTATTGTGTTATTTACTGCTTGTTATTGCCTTGTTCATATTAGCATAGTGTGTTGTTGTGACATCGCACTTAACATCACACATCTGATACCAGAATTTCAAAAAGAAACATTATAACTTATGAGCATATCCTTTTTGAAGTTGCCAGTAATGATATCACCAAAATTGGTAAGGGAAAGCGGCACTGCCGGTATATTATGCTTCCCAACATCGGCAACAGAGGTTCCACCAGTAAATTTGGCCATAAACCGGTGCGACGAAGGCTTGAATACCAAATTATTTTGCACAACCTGGAAATTTGATATACTGTATGTAGTGCCAACCTCCATGATGGGACCAAAAGCCTTTTCCACCACTGCTGGCACAACCATATGCATGTCACCACCCTTACAAATGCAAAAACACGAAATAACGTCAAAAGACGCCTTAACAACATAATCAAAAACAACATAGACCACCCAAACAACATACATGGCTGTAAAAGTGAAGCTACAAACTATAATATAAAAATAGGAAATAACAACATAACACTAAAAGAAACAAACTCACGGCATCATCAACCACAAGCATTTCACACCCAAACAACACACATGGCTGTAAAATTCAACCTACAAACTATAATATAAAACAGGAAATTACACCATAACACTAAAAGAAACAAACTCACAGTATCATCAACCACAACCATTTCAAAGTGGCGTTTGGTATTCATCACGACTGGCCACAAATGCTGGACGTGGACCGCGACCTTCCAAAGGTCCTTCGTATCGTTAACGTCACCCAAACATGTAAAGGGACGCGCCATTGGAGCCGGTGAACGCGGGAGCGTAGAAAGCAGAGAACTCAATATGTTGTATTGGAATGAAGAAGAAGAAGAACGATAAAACCAAAATGCAACGGATAAGGAAGCAGAAGTTGGGAAATGGGTTATGAGCAGTGGCGCATTAAATGCAGCATGGCATGGTAAGATATTTAGGAGAAGCATCAGCCAAAAAATTTTAAATGCAATCAGCCAAAAAATTTTAAATGCAACGGATGAAGAATAAAGAAATTGAAACAAAACATTTCCAAAAGACCAATGCTCAGCATCAGCCACGTCCACAAATGCTAGATGGAGGAGAACCAGAAGTCCAGCTGGAAGCTTGAGAAGGCAGAGGGGCAGTGTGGTCTTTTCCCTAGGCATCTAATTTCTTATATGTAAGATAGAATATAAAAGTTACTTAATTAATTATTAGTTATTTAGGTAAAGAATGGAATGGAATGAAATAGAGTTTAGAGGAGTAGAATAGAATAATTATAGCATTCATATCTTTTGATAAATTGAAAGTAGTTATCATAGGTCTTCCTCTTTTAGGTAGACTTATGGTGATTTTTATAATCTTTTTTTTGTTGGTCTGTCGTCACTCTTCTTTCTATTTTGTTGCTGCTAGCATCTACAGGGTGTATGTAGCCATCAACTACCATATCCCTTAAATCTATGTCATTACCAAGAAAGAAACTTTATATTCTGTCTTTCCAATAATCAAATCTTTCTCCATAAAAAACATGATGTTTAGTGCTATAGTGATCTCTATCATTTACAACAGGAGAAGGTGGTGGAATAGTTGCCATTGTGTTTCTCAAAACTGTGCCTTTATCAGACACGGTTAAGTGTTTGATATGCAATCAATATCAGAATCAGAGCTCTGATGCCAATTGAAGATGGCAAGAAACACAAGAGAGGGTTGAATTGGGTTTCCAAGATTAAAACCTTTTAGTACACTCAAAGTAGAATCAAGAGTAAAAATAAATGAACACAATTATTTTTATATTGGTTCACTGTTAACAACGCTAATTCAGTTCACCCGTCAAGGTGATTTTTCCTTCTCAATAAGGACTTAATCCATTATAATCACCAGATTACAGACACACAAAGACTACTCGTCTTTGTCTTCTCGAGAATCCTGACTAAAACCCTAGTCTCTCAAGGAATACATCCTCAAAACAATGAGATACAATTATTGTGTTTACAAAGTCGCTCCAAGAAAGAAGATAACACAAAGTTTAAGTACAATGAAATAATCACACACTTACAAACAAAAACTCTATGCGTGTTTTTTATCTATATTCACAATAATAATATGTTCAACAAAAGTGTTGTGAGATAGCGTAGTGTAGCGGAATTAACAGCTTCATTCATTCTTCCAAGTCTCTTTTATATAGGCATGAAAAGATCCGTTGGAGGGTAGAATTGACATCTTCATAAATGAGTTGTCACCATGCATAACGGTCTAACGAGGTGGGAGACAAAATGGTACATTAGTACAATCCTTACTCCACGAAATCAGCGTATGGGAAGGAATATTTGATCTTGTACTATGTACTATTTTTCTCACGTAAAACCTTTTGATATTATCTTGTAATCTTCAGAGGCTTCTGATTAAATGTTGTTGAAGCATGTTTATAAGGATCAAGAGTCTAGTTAAAAGAAACTTCAGAATCTTAGTCTTCAGAGTCTTAACACAGTTCCTCAGAACGCGGTCTTTAGTCTTCAGAACATGTTCTCAGAATCTTTAGAACTTGACAATGCAGAATCTTGAGAGCTTGATAAACCTTCAGAGGCTCTTCTATCAAAGTCACAGTCAGAAGCTTTAGCATAAAAGTTCATCAGAACCATTGTCTAAGAGCATTCCCGAACTTGACATAACTTTAAGATTTTTCTTTTTCTTAGTCCTTATTTCATAATTCATGGATAGTTTGATCTTGGAGTTTTAATATGACCCTTAATTTTGTAATTATTCTAATCTAATCATAATTATGGAGTTTTAATCTTAAAATTAAGACTAAACCTAATCATGACAAGAGTATCAATTTGGTATTTAAAAATTTTTAAGAAGAATTTTCCAAAGACATAAAAATAAATAAAGTTACTCTGGAAGGGGTGCATAATAGAAAAAGGAGTGAGAATAGTAATTAGGGTGTTAGGCCCATGAATGCTTGGCTCGTGTTCATTTTTTTGTTTTGTTTTAGAATTTGGGGGTGTATCAAGTAAGGAAATGGTGTGCACAAGAAAAGGCCTTTGGCCTGGAATAAGCCCATGAAAGGAAGACAGGATGGGGGAAAAGGGAAAGAATTCCCTCATTCAATGCCATTCAATCATTCCTCTCCTCTCCTCTCTATCTCTCTCTCTCTCTCTCTCTCTCTCTCTCTCTCTCTCTCTCTCTCTCTATCTATCTATCTATCTATCTATCTATCTATCTATCTATCTATATATCTATCTATCTATCTATCTATCTATCTATCTATCTCTATCTCTCTCTATCTCTATCTATCTATCTATCTATCTATCTCTCATTGCTTGCTCATCTGAAATCTCTCCCGCCGCGCTGGAAATCGTCTCTTGCGGCGGCGAAGCCCAAAACCACACAAAACTTACACTATCAGTTTCGTCTCATCATCTTCTCTTCATCCACAACCTTTTATTTTTTTGAAAACCAAACAAAATCCCTAAATCTGACCCACACACTAAACCCTAAAATACCCTAATCTCAAATTATATATTAACCACGCATCAAAATGAGCAGCAAACAGAGGGTTATGGTTCTACTATGTATGGGCTATAACGTGGTAACAAAAAGATGAAGATTTTGGATGCTTTTTGTTTACCTATGGAGCGGAGGATTGCTCCGGTGGTTGTTGCATAGCTTGAAGATGACGATCAAGAAACCCAGAGATGAGATTCCAGGTGCTCAAGTAAGAGTATTCTCTTCCCAAATCCTTTCTTTTTAATTCAATCCTCCTTTCTTCTTTTTTTTTCTTTTTGTATGGACTGGTTGACTCTCTATGATGTTTTGTTGTTAATGTAGAATAGGATAAGAGGATAACAATGTAGAGATTAGGTTAGAGGTATGAATTTGCAGTGATGAGAGATTGAACAGTTAATGCAGAGATGGTGAGGCAACTGAATCAGGATTGTATGATGGAGGTTGTAGCTCAATTGATTCAGAGCTTCGGCTTGAAGCTCTGACCAATGATGGATTGATGAGCTTTGAGTGAGGTTTAGGGAGGTTAGGGAATGAATTTGACAGAGTAACAATACGTGAATGTGACTTGATCAGGGAAAAGGAAATGCTAAGGTTCTTATAGGTGAGTGAATGAGGAAAATTTTAGGGAAATTCAGTTAGAAAGCAGTTAGAAGAGGGTGATTTGTAGCCCTTGGATAGTGATCCAAGTGCCACTTTAATCAAGGGTAGAGAATGGTTCAAAAGTTAGTTGGAATTCGGTTTTTTAGAGTGTGAGAAAATTGAGAGGATTTGTGTAAGTTTTACACTAAGTTTAATTGGAAAAATAAAGTGGCAATATGTTAGTTTGGTAGTTAGGAATTAGTTAGGGTTTTAAACTAAATTATACAGACCCAACATCAAATAATCATCAATCAATCATGGAATTAAGATTATGTTCATAGCACCAAATACATCAATGGCAATAACCAATTTCAGAATTTATACCAATAATTTATGCATTGTATTCAGCATGTAAGAGAGCACGAATTTACACATTTAACATAGCAATTATCACGGATTTCACATAATTAACATCAAACTCATAAAAACACAACAATGGTGAATAAAACCTAGATGAAAGTGAGGATCTCTCTCTACCCTTCATGCAATACACCTATATTCTAGTAGTTGCCCCCTCCACTTACCTAAATTTCCAACAATCCCCAAACTCTACCTAGGGTGATTTTCTCTTCCCTCAAACCATTTTTCTTCTTTTCTCACTTTGCCTATTTTTTCAACTTCTGCAACTTTTACGTATTAGTGAAATTGGCCCCTCTCTCCCTTTAATATTTATTTTGTCCTAAATTATAATTAACTCACTTTCACACTATTACCCCCTCAACTCACCTATACTTCTACTACTTTCCCTTATTTTTCTAATGATTCTACTTTTACCTTAATATCAATATTCCTCTTATTTTACTTGTTTAATTAGTATTTTACTATTTTAATTAAATCAACTAATTAAAATTCTAATAATCCTCAAACACCATATAACACATATTATCACCAATTAAATGACTACAAATATTTTAAAACACTTGAATAATTAAATAAAAGAGACAAAAATTTAATTAAATAAATTGATTGAATTCAAGGTGTTACAGTACCAAATTTTTGGATTTCAGAGTTACGTTATTGATTGATCCACGCCTCTGGTTCCTCATATGAACCAGCGATTCCACTAATGAATCTGAGGCACACCTCTGGTTCCTCATCTGAACCAATGATTCCACCAATAAATCTAAGGCTCGTCTCTGGTTCCTCACCTAAACCAACAATTTCACCAATGAATCTGAGACCACCAATAAACATGATGCATAAAATGCAACTACCAACATCAATATACGACTCAACAACAGTTCCTCATCTGAACCGATAACTACACAAATATCAAACCACCATTGTAGTTCCTCATTGAACTACTTCTCTCAACAATATATATATATATATATATATATATATATATATATATATATATATATATATATAGGGTTCATATCTTATGAGAATGCCATTTTTATATGAGAACATGAGAATGAATCTGAATCATTAGATTTTAAAATAAATGGCTGAGATTATGTGTGGTTTTTGTTTTTCTCTCTCCTCCATTATTAAAATAAATGATGGAGGAGAGAGAAAAAAAGCTGACACGTAATCTCCACCATTTATTTTAAAATCTAATGGTTTAGGTTCATTCTTATGTTCTCACATAAAAATGGCATTCTCATATGATACGTTCCCTATATATATATATATATATATATATATATATATATATATATAAAATCACCGCTCAACACATGCATATAATTATATATTCATTCATTACACACCAACAAGGAAAAATATTAACATAAGTGCTCAACAACACTCATCAACTGAGTATTATTACTCATGTAAGTCCACCAGCAAGGTAAGAAAATTATTATACATGCTTAACATTACCCATGAACAGACTAAAACATATAATCACTCAAATATGATCACCAACAGGAGCTTTTTTAGAAATCTGATTGCACCTGCACCAATATTGATTTTTTTGGAGAAAATTCAGTGTCACCACGCCCCTACACTAGATTTTTTTGAAAATTCCGAAATATAAAATACTTTTAATATTGGTTTTATTATATATTTGGTATAAATGCTTAAAATTCAAGCAATTATATTGGATTTGTATATATTTTAAAAATTTTACATTTTTTTAGTTAAAGGGCAATATAATCATTTCAACTCAGTTGTGAGGGTGTGGGATGCACCTTATGAAGTGTTGTGTAAAATTATGGATATTAACTTGGTAGATCCAACATCAACTACCTATCCATTATTCTTTCTATTTTGCCCTTCTTTTATTTTTAAAATTACACTACAAATTGTATAAATGAGTAATTAATATATTCACAATTGCCAAATTCCTCACAATGCTCCTAAATGCAATGTGTCATTCATCCATTGGATGATTACAATATTTCAATTTCTACCTGTACAATGTACTTCCTTTCCCTCCCTCCTATTTCAGAACTTCTTCTCTTCTTTGTCACCCCGCAACTTAGTTCTCCATCTACAAAGCAAAGGGACATTCGGTTGGAACGCAAACCTTCAAGCATTCTTCTGCAGCTTTTCTGTAAGTTCATCACTCCACGTTTAATATTTTAATGTTTCTTCTTAAAATCACATTTTTCTGGTTTATGCTCTTCATTCTGTTATGATTTTTTCTTCACTAATTTGTTCAAGGATTGTGGTAAAAAAAATTAGATGACCGATCGTGAAGCACGAAAGTGATGGTTGGCCGGCGATGATGCACGCCGATCTTGTGACAAAGGAGGCATGTGTGTTATTCTCGACAATGGTAGCTCTGACGGTGCTGGTTGAGTGATGATGGTGGTCGCTGGAAACAAATTAGTGAAGATTGAACTATTTGAATCTTCATTTTCGTAATTTGTTCTTCGATTTGCAGTGAAAGATTGAACTATTTTTTTCAAGTGAATGCTTTGTTCTTGGTTCTTGGTTTTTTAGAGTGAAATTATGTTTCTTGTATGGGTGTTTTCTTCTTTTTACATTTTTCGGCTATTTGTTGTTGGATTTGAAATGAACATTATTTCTAAAGTTTTTTGGATTAATCACCTGTTAAGTATCTAAAATGTTATTAGTTCAAATCATTTTTCTTCATTTTATATTTTTCTTCTTTAATTTCTTGGATTTTAAGTTAAAGATTCTACCTTTTTCCTTATCAATGTTATTTTCTTCAAACATGTTTCTTCTGTGATCTTTCCTGTATGTACATCAAAGTCTTTGGTTCATTTTCCTTTTTTGTACTCTTTGTTCTTGGTTCTTAAGTTATATGTTCAACCTTTTTCCGATTCATCTTAGTTTCTATGTTGTTTCGATTATGTACTTCAACACTTCATTCATGGCTTTACTTATGTAATGCTTTGTTCTTGGTTATTGGTATGCAATGCTTCATTCATGGCCAACCGACTTCGTTTTTGATGTTAAGGTGACGCGCATTTGTTTATAATTAAAATTTGAAAAAAATAATAGGATAAATAAAAATTAGTAAATATAAAAAATATAATTTATATTTTAAAAATATAATTTATCCAATAATTTATAATTTTTTTTATGAATAATAAACAAGTTCCTGAAATATTTAAATTTTTCCCGTCTATAAAAAAATGTATATCATATGCTTTTCTATATTATCACTGACTTCATTTTCACCGTTTCAATAATTCAGTTTTTGTCGTAGATCTATATTTTCTATTACAATCTCCTAATTTATGTAAGTATTATTAAAAATATATCTTTTGTGTGATATCCATAAAAATTATAATTAAATAACAAAATTTTAAATAATTAACGATTTTTAAAAATAAATTTAAAAGTTCGAGTTATGATATTTGACTCATTTCTAGAATAAAATATTAAATTTATCAATATTTTTCATAAATGTTTAATACATAATAAAAATATATTGAATGATATTTATACAATGGATATATGAACGATACATTTTTAAAAGAAATTTAAAAAAGTTAGTTTAATCCATTTTAAAAAATAATCAAACTCAAAAATCAATTATACACCTTTAAAATTATTTTGTATTTATCCGTATTAAATTTACTTTATATTTTTTAAAAAAACAAATATTTTTTCTATATTTTTAATATTTATCAATCTAGTCATGGCATCCACAAGTTAAAAAGACAAATATTTTTATTATATTTTTAATATTTATCAATCCAGTCATGGCATCCACAAGTTAAAAAGACAAATATTTTTATTATATTTTTAATATTTATCCGTATTAAATTTGTCTATATTTTTAAAAAGACAAATATACACGTACCAGTTTGATAATCTAATAGAGGTTAAGTTAACATCATAAAACATTATTGACATTTATTTAAGCTTTCACAGATCAAATTCTAGATAAGTTGTAGTCCATGGTATCCACAAGGAAATCTGCAAACATAAAAATAAAAAGTTGTAAGTAATAAAACTAAGGGTATTAGTATTAATTCATCTAATGTTAACAAAAGAGAGAATTAGAGACTAGCCTGCATCGTCTATGCTGAAACATAAGGGAGGTGTAATTCTGAATACATTTCCATAATAGTCACCTTTTCCAAACAGCACTACTAAATCTGCCGTAACACCAGAAAAGCCGATTATTGACACGGAAAACAGATAAAAAATATGGCTAGATTGTTACAAATGCTCCTGGAAATCCGTGACAACTTAGCTTACCAAGATTGAGATTTGAGACTTTACCTTTCAGTTGTTCCATCACATGCAGGGTTTCTTCTTTTGCTGGTGTTTTCAGTTCGCGGTCGGTGACAAGTTCAACTCCAAGCATCCTTTTCCTCTCATATCACCAATTACTATAGTAGAAAACAAAAAAAAAATGATCAGAAACATACATGAGAAAAACAAATTATGATTCTTGTGTAACCATAATTTGTCTCAGCTATAGTCTTTTTTCACTATCATGTAACACTCTCTAGAATGAATTCATGATGAAACTTTACTTTCATATTTGTCCTTGAGGGCATTAAGCCTCTTTTTCAAATGGGATCCCACTACAAATGCATTTTCTTGAAACTTTTCTACTCCAATTAAAAGGTGTTGTTCTCTGTCATGTATGTAGCTGCTATTCAATAAAAATGTCTGATAGTGCAGCAAAAGTACTTGAAAATTAAACATATACCTAAATTATGTATTGTGACAGTAACAACATAATTTCATGACAAGACATGTTGCTCCTTTACCTACATATGCATTCTAATGTCAATGTAATATAATTGTATATCTAAAAGAATCAATAGCATTATATCAGCTGAACTTTCCAATTTTCATGAGAATTGTAACACCCCAATTCCCATCGCGGATAAATAATACATAATTAAATCAGAGTGAATAAAAATTTTCTTACGACAGAAATAAGGATGCCACATTTGAGAAAAACATAAACCACCTGCTCATAACTTTAATACATAACACAAAAGAAATAAATAGTAACCAGGAACTTTTTCCAACAAAAGGAGAGTTCAATTATGGAATAAAGTGGAACGATCCATAATTGACTCGTTTTACAAAATACGTTGTTTTATACAACAAAATATACATACAAGGTATCAACATATATAGACATAAATAACAAAAACATTTCCCCCAACTCCTGTGTTACGTATCAGAGCAGACACCAAGGATCTAAGCAAACTGAAGATCTAACTCTTCCACTTGCCTCCACGTCTCTACAATGGTTAATCTGCACTATGCCATAAAAGCATATTCCAGCAGAAGGGTGAGAAATAGCAATAATAACAAGATTGCATAATAATATGAAACCATATCATTCACATACATTATTCAATTCACCCACACACCACATACTAACACATATAACATATAATTCCAAAGGCATAAATATTCTCACCACAAGCATATACTTGCAAACACAAGCATAACATCAATAATTAATGAATCAATCACAAGATATATCAATTTATCAAAACCATTCACAAGTTCAACACATAATGTGCACACATTCGCTACACACCTGTCATTTCCACATATAATTCAACAAAGACATAATAATGCAATGTGACTCAATGACACAATGCAATGCAAGTGGTACCACACAACATGGTTCAATCAATTGAACCCGACTCATAATAGAATCCGAATAGATCACATACACCTCTACTTGGCAATGATCTATCTCCAAAACAACTCCACATTGGAGTCCGGACAAATCACATACACTTCTCCTGAGCATTGATTCATCACCACCGACACCATGAATGCACAACAGTAAATATGTATACAACACACATGTATGACAACAATCATACATCTTCACGATCCTCCTGATCACACGTAAGCCATACGCTTACCGTAATTCACAATAGTATCACCACAACTGTCTAATCGATTCAACATACCACATACATAACAAGAATTATGCACACAACACATATATATCAATCAGTTATACATATACACGATCCTCCTTATCACACTAGTATTACTATAACTGTCAAATTTATTCCTCGTAATACACACAATTAAGGGAAATACCTCACGAGGCCTTAATTAGTTAATTATCTAATTAATCCACCTAAATTCAATTTTTAATTATTCCCACTACCAATCCAAGGTTCAACAAGTTCTGACACCTACCTCAACCTCTCAGACCAAAAAGGAACCGCATCGGACGCGAAATCGGGAAAGAAATCGCGAACGGCAAAATTCTGCACTCTCGCTGGTCATACGCGTATTGCCCAAACCCATACGCGTATTGCCCAGCTCGCTCGCCCTCCATACGCGTATTGCCCAAAGTGTTACGCGTATGAGCAGAGACTGATTTCTCTCAAAAATTCCATCTTGATTCCATTTGAAACCCATTACGCGTAGTGCCTCCCTCCTTACGCGTAATGCCTTGTTCCTTACGCGTACCATTACGCGTTTCAGCAGAGGACCGTACAAAAATGGATTCCATACGCGTAATGCCCTCCTATAGCCCTTGCCATACGCGTAATGCCTTGCTCATTACGCGTATTGCCTTGGCCATTACGCGTATGGGCAGCGAAACACCCAGAATTTCTTGCATAATTTCTGCTACGAGTTTCACTCAATTTCCCTCCAAATCTCATCTAAACATCACCATACTGCAAAGTAAATACTAAGCAACCTATAACTATCATGTATCAACAATTAGGAACCTTAACTCATGAGTTCCACTCAATTTACCAACTCTACCAAACTTTAAAACTCTAACATTTCACCCAAAATCCAACCAAACAAACATATGCATATACATATACAATCAAGATATAATTGAAACTTCTCACCCTTACCTGATTAATCGCGATTGAGATGGAGATTTTCTTCAATTTCCTCTTCCTCCTCTTCTCTCTTTTCCTTCTCTTCTTTTCCTTCTTCTTCCTTCTTTGTCTTTTCTAACAAATATATATATATATATATATATATATATATATATATATATATATATATATATATATATATATTATATAATATAATCCAACAGGGTAAAATACCTCCAATTGATATTTTGTCATCTCAACTCAATTGATCAATTATTAGAGTTACCTTAAAATACTCTCTTGGACTAATAATTATTGATCTGTCTCTTTCATTTAATAATAGATCTCTTCAGAGTTCTCCAGTTGCTCTATTGCTCCCAATCCGTTAAGGACACAACACCCTAAACAGGCCAAACAAATAAGATAACACACGACGATTAAATAAATTAAAATGGGGTGTTACAACTCTCCCCCACTTAAAATATTTTCGTCCTCGAAAATGTACCCGAGACGAACAACTCCGGATACAACCCTCGCATCCGACTAACCAATTATCATGCCAACACTAGGCACACCACGAATAACACACAATGACAAACTATCTTGCTAACAGCAATAACCACAACGACAAGATGCAATGCCCATACAATGCACTTGACGACCAGCTCACGACTCAAGGAATACCCAAGTTACGAACACATAGGTTCACTTTAGAACCAGAACACAACAAAATCATTACCCTCATCATAGGTAACACTTCCCTAATTCCCCACCTAGGAATTAGCTACTCGCACTCGAACCATCCCGATGGAAACGAGGCAACAACAAACACAAGAACATGAAGTTCCACAACACAACATCGTTTCAACAACCTTTTCATAACCATAATACCAACATCCTTGTCACAACATTATTACAACAATGCTACGATTCACCAATCGAACATATAACCAAAACATCCATCAACATAGTAGCCCATAAAAAATATTTAAACCTTTCACCTAACACTTCCATTCTGAAACGTCCAATGGTCTCATCATTCCTACATGTTTCCAATGTTCAACCCATGAACTCTTACAAGTCACACACGCATATATGAAATGTGCCACACCACGCTTTCGATGCGCACTCTGATTACTCGTAACAATCAAATCTACCAATTTCATATCCAACTTCTTACTCTCTCTAATATCCACCAGAAAGATCATACACACTAGACACAAGTCTCTGAACTGCTCAAATAATTCTAATTCTCCGACCATCAAAACAGACATATATAAAAACCTTCGACTTAACTTCACCAATAGGACAATTCCAACTAAAATCATAACTCATTCAGGAATTCTAACCATCCTCGCTGTCTCATACCCTATTATTCCCGATCAAACAGGTACTCAATATTCTTGTAATTACTAAACACTTCAAACTCAGAACCATAATAATAATACCTCCAGATTCTCAACACAAAAGTAACTGCAACCATCTTGAAATCACGAATCCTCAATTGTCGTAAAGCATAAGCCACGAATTTACCACTTTGCATTAACACACTGACTAAACTCATCATAAACGCATCCCAATACCTCACAAACGGTTTATTAGGATCACGCAGAATCAAAACTGAAGCCGTAGACAAATTCTACTTTAGCCCCCTCAAACTTTCCTCACCATGATCATCCAAAGCAACCGACTTACCCTTTGCAAGTCAACTGACATAACGGAAATGCTAACTTGGAAAAGCCTTCCATAACCTCCTGTAATAACCAACTAAAGTCCAACAAGCTTCTAATCACCTTAACTGACTTCGGAGCCTCTCATTGTAGAACTGCATCTACTTCCGATGGATCCATAACAATGCCATCATCAGAAATCACATATCCAAGAAAACTAACATTTTTCAACCAAAATTCTCACTTGAATAACTTAGCATAAAAATTCCTTTATTTTTTACACTTGCAACTCGATTCTCAAACACCCTACATACTCTCCTTCTGATTTTGTAATAGGTCAGAATATCCCAATGCACGCCACTCCGAACTTATCCAATGAACTATGGAAGATACAATCCATATACTCCACAACCATTCCAGACGCATTACTAACACTGAACAACATTACTGTACATTGTAATGCCCAACCAAACCAAACCTCATCCAAACTCGTCCAGACTCACATACAAGCTTAATCGAGTAAACAACAATTTATTCCGATGATAACAAACATAACCAGTCACATGAAACCGATCCAAGCCTCAACTCATACAAATTCACCACTCTTATCAAACGTTCCAAACAATTGTAATTCCAATTAAACTCAACCAAACCATTCCAATCATCTATTCTTGAAAGTGGACACTTATTCTCAATCGTTACCTTATTCAACTAACAGTAATCCATACATAATTTCATTCTATGGACAATCCAAATTCCACAAATGCCACCAGGTATCAACCATCAACCAAAAAGAACTCTTAAAACTCATCAAAACTTTAAGTTTGGCTTTCCATAGCCTTAATACCATTACACACACCTTGCTTGTTATTCCATCTGGAAACACAATTGGAAATCACACACCACTGGCAGCCCTTCACTGTGGCTTTCCTGTCAATTCCAAAACACTATTATCACAAACATCTTAGTCTCATCTTCTAAGAGTTTTTCTACTCACTTAGCAGATATAAACCTTAACTATTCACCTTCGTCCTTTTTAAGTTCACTCTTTACTCTCTGAGGAGCAACCATCAATAATACCCGATCGTTCTCCCCCAGAGACATCCCAACTGGACCAACATACCAAAGCCTCTAATCCGCCTTATCTTCCGATATAAGGATCTCCATCGACTCCTCAAAACAATCTGTAATCACTTTCTTAATTCCAAACAATTCATTGCACACACTATCAAAGCCGAAAAGACACGTCTATTCCATCCAACATAATTTCGTCCACTATCAACAAGAGATTAAGGGTGATCAGTTCCTCAATTTGTCAATAGACAACCGACAATCATGATGGGGCATAGACTATCTTTACCAGACCATAATAGCATTTCTGGCATCTTGAGCACAAAACTACCTAAGGCGCGGATCCTTAGTCGACATAAACCTTACCTTCGCATTCCCTTCGGAATCGGGAATAACACTGTCCAAACAACACTTATAATCTTGCAACCAACCACACACTAGCCCATGCTCCACAACTGAAGCAACTTGGAGAAGCACCAGCTTCTCCCCCCACTTTTTTCACTCTCACTCCTGAAAACAAAGGACTAGAAAACCAGAAAGCACTGGCAGTGTTTCACACACATATCACATACTAAGGAACAAACAACATCGACAGTATTCAACTGTCACGCCACAGCGACTCAACAACTTAGCCGGACGGACCGATCTGCTCTGATACCAATTGTAACACCCCAATTCCCATCGCGGATAAATAATACATAATTAAATCAGAGTGAATAAAAATTTTCTTACGACAGAAATAAGGATGCCACATTTGAGAAAAACATAAACCACCTGCTCATAACTTTGATACATAACACAAAAGAAATAAATAGTAACTAGGAACTTTTTCCAACAAAAGGACAGTTCAATTATGGAATAAAGCGGAACGATCCATAATTGACTCGTTTTACAAAATAAGTTGTTTTATACAACAAAATATACATACAAGTGTAGCGAGTGATTTTTGGATGTGGTTGCGAAGCACGATCGCTCTAGTACTACAGTTCGATTCATTTTTTATCCTATTAAAGCTGATGAAGGAAGGGAAATAGATGTCTCCAACTAACCCTGCTTGCATACTGAGATTAAACAGTCAAAACTGTTGGTTTACAGATGCTACAAAGATTCGGGGTTTCTCCTAAGTTTATTTTGTTGACGAGGGGTGCTTTAGGCTATTGGTTGAGATGTTAGGACGAATATATATGAAAGTATGGGATTTTGGGTTTTTCTTTAGTGTGCTTGCTAATATTTTTCTTTCAATCTTATGCCTACGTATTCCCGTTTACTGAAACAGGGAAATCAGAGCATTCGTAGTTCCTCCTATTCTATGGGAGGAAATGGTTGTTTTGGTGTCTTGTTCAAAGCCCAAGACATGAAGCGAAAGGTGGTTTGTATCTTGTTTAAAGCCCAAGATGTGAAGCTAAAAGGTGTTGACCTTAGAGAGAATTTGTCATCTCTAAAGAGGGGTTTGTCTGTTACGACTGTTTATAAAGGAGAATTACTTTAACCGGGATTTGTGAATCCGGCAATGCCATAATTTCCTTTATAGGGGATTTCAACCTGAAGGAGAAGACTTTAACTCAGTGTAGAGTAATGCCATCTTTCCTTAGGAATTTCTCATACTAAAAGAGGGACAGTGGCATGGATGTAGATGATCCAGAGGCTTGCCGCTTACAGCGATTAGATAAAGGGGAAGGAGTTGTTGATGTTTGTGTACTGTGAACGAGGCACAACTTTGATGCCAAAAGGTTAATTGGATCAACCAGTTGTTTTCTTATACAAAGCCTAAGAGGAGGCTAATATGTGTCTCGTACAAAGCCCGAGAGAGAGGCTAAAAGGTTTTGACTCAACGAGGGAATCTTTTGGTATCTCGTATAAAGCCCGAGATGGAGGCTATTTGACTCAACAAGAGAGTTTTTTGTATCTCGTACGAAGCCCGAGATGGAGGAGAAAGGGTGATCGACTCAACGAGGGAGTCTCTTATGTGTCTCGTACAAAGCCCGAGAGAGAGGCTAAACGTTGTTTGACCCCGCTGGGGAGAATCATTGTACAAAGCCCAAGAGAGAGGCTAACTTCACTGGAGACGGATCATTATACAAAGCCTAAGAGGAGGCTGTGGCGACTGTTCAGTTAAGTGACAGGTCCAGTAGACTGATTGTTAAAGAGAAAATCAGTTCTTATATGAGCAACACTGTACTCAAGGATTTGATTCGAGGATTCGGGTTATTCCCGTTCTTTAAGGAAGTGGGAAATCTGAAGGGTATTGAGACTGTCCGAGTCTACGGGTTTTCTTCCTATTTAACGAAGGGGTCACTTGAGAATGTCCTTGAGACTCAAGGAGATTAGACTGTCCAATTCTAGAGTTGCATCTTTTGTACTATGCTTTGAGAAATAGTAGTAGACTCTATGAAAGGATTGTTCTATGCAGATGACTAATTTCTGTTCCTATACCTCTAGGAGGTCGTCGGGACAATTTGTATGAAGCCCAAGAGGAGGCTGGAAACTTTTAAGAAGCCGACGGGTCCTTGTACAATGCCCAAGAGGAGGCTATCATTCCCGGAGGAAGAGATCATTATACGAAACCTAAGAGGAGGTTGTGAATACTTCTAAGAAGCCGATCGGTCCTTGTACTAAGCCCAAGAGGAGGCGGGGTTGCTTTTAGGAAGCCTATGGGTCCTTGTACGATGCCCAAGAGGAGGCCGATGCTTTTAAGAAGCCCGTGGGTCCCCAAACCCCGAGAAATTCAAGGCAAACTATTCACAAGGAATAGATCAAGTCAGGAAAGTCCGGGAATTTGGAAGAAACTCAAGAGATGCAATTCATGGAGAAGAGATCATCTCTGGGGAGTAGAGTTTCTTGACAAGTGTTTTTAAGAAGCCTGTGGGTCCCCAAACCCCGAGAAATTCAAGGCAAGCTATTCACAAGGAATAGATCAAGTCAGGAAAGTCCGAGAATTTTGAAGAATCTCAAGAGATGCAATTCACGGAGAAGAGATCATCTATGGGGAATAGAGTTTCTTTGACAACTTCTACGAGTGACAGTCTATGAAAGGGTTCACCGAGAATGCTGCCTTTCATGTCTCCATATTATTTAACCCCAAGAGGAGGGAAGACTGTGTCTGGTAATCCTATGGGGATCTAGTTTAGACTATTTCTAAGAGTGATCAACGGGCTTAATGCTAGACGTAGTTGCCGGGGAAACTCTAAATATCTATACTATTATTACACAGTTGATATGAGTTTATGAAAGAAGACTTACAGTGAAACAGCCCCACAATACAGTTATATGTATATGAAAACGGTAAATGAAAGCGGATAAACACTTACTCGGTTGTAGAGATTCCATGTTGTTTGGTTAGTTGTTCAACAAAGAAAGATTGAAAACAACAGTATATTCAAAATCAAAGGAGAAAGTGCTTTGAAAAAGAAAGATTTGGGGCTTACAGCTCAAGGAGAGGCCCAGGGTTTTATCAGTGAGTGCACTGTTTGAATTTGTACAGAGGGACTTATACAAGTGACTGTGGCCCAAAAATTGTTTTCTGTACAAAGGGGATGGGTCTTACACTCTCTCAAGAGGCCCAAAAAGTTTTAAAGAAAAAGAGTGGGGCTTATAACATGAGGGTAGGCCCAGATGATTTTTCCGTTCGAAATGGCGATCGTGCCGAGGTTTTCTTTTAACGCAGAGGGACTTATACAATAAGTGAGGCCCAAAATGTTTTTGTTAAAAGGGGATTGGGTCTTACACTCTATTAGAGGCCCAAAAAGTTTTGAATGGGTCTTATAGCTCGAGGAGAGGCCCAAGGTTTGATTTTTCAAAAGGCGACGATCGCGCCGTTTGTTTTTGACGGTATCGGGACTTATACAATACACTGAGGCCCAAAAATGGTTTGGTCAAAAAAAGGATTGGGTCTTACACTCTATTAGAGGCCCAAGATGTTTTGAAAATGATTTATAAGGGTTGAATTAATCCAAAAACCCTAATTTGTTTTCAAAAATGTATTTAATTGAATAAAAATTCAATTAAAATGATCAAAACTTGTTTAACATAGAAAAAACAAATTGTGATCTTGGATTAATGCTTCAAAAATTAAGTATTGACCTACAAAATAATTAGAAAGCATTAAAAGTTGCAAAATCAAGGTGGAAAAAATATTTTAAATGTTAAAAACAATTAAAACATTAATTCTTTGCAAAAATATCAATTATACAAAATAAATAATATTTTTGGGATTTTTTGGGAAAATAAAATATTTTAACATTTTTGTGAATTATTAAAAAAAGAATCAACTCAAAATCATTAAAACTCAGAGAGAAATTAATTTTTGAATCAATTAAATAAAATCACAAAATTCAAATATTCAAATATTCAAAAAATGGCGCCAAGAACACCCAAGAACACGCGCGTGTTCTGGGTTTGCCCAAATTTGCATTTTCTCTCCAATCTCACTGAATACTTAATCATATCATGCAATCCACATACCAATCAACTCGTTTCAACCTCACGATCATGTCTATGGTGTTTAATTTCATTTAAATTAAGCATAAAACAAGAAATCACGAGAAATCCTCAAGAACCCTAATTTCTGCATGAAGACTAGGATTTTTGATACACTATTCAAACAATGCAATTAATTGAGGGGAAACATTCCATGCATGATTATGAACATTTGGCAAAAGTATTGTGCGAGGAAATATGCATAGATTGAGAGATGACCAAGTTTAGGCTTACCTCTAGGTCGTGACAGCAAGAGCAAATTGATTTCTGAGTAGGAGGTGTTACAGATGAATTGTGATGATCTGAACAGCTTCCCTACACCCTATGGAGTGTGTTTGAATGCTTGGACTTGATGGAAATTGGCTGGATCACTTCATGGCATCTCAACTGCACTTTGGTTAAAACCTTGAGCAATTGGCTGGTGATTTTGTGAAATCTGTGTTCCAGATGTTATGTGAGTGTTTGGATCACTTCTATATGATGTATGTGAGTGTGTGTGTGATTGGTTTGATTGGAAAAGCTCTCAAACTCAAAACCCGATAGTGACTTGCCTTAGAAGGCAAAATTGGAGTGAAAGAAGAGATTTTGAGGAAAGCATCTATTTGATGGCTTTGGTGTACTCAAACTGATCACAATTGAGCTCTATTTATAGTAGAGCAAGTTTGTTTTGGGATCCACAGTGAATGGCAACTGCCGCAGGTGTTTGTTCAATGTTGGCCAATGGAAATACAAGTCTCCTTTAGCCATTGACTAGAGGTTAGGGCACAGGGTTGTGGTTCCCTTGGTCTTGGATAAGTCTTGACTGAATTCAGTTGAGAATGGCTCAGTCCATGCCATCTTGATGCTTCCATTGAATGCTCCAATCCAAAATTGGAGTCTTGTCCCTATTTTGGCCATTCTAGGTTCAACATGCTATTTCTTGTTCCAAAGACTTTGAAGGCTTGGCTCAGTGATTGTCCCCTTTAGATTCAATCCTCAGATGTGTCCAAGTGGATAGGAGCATTTGGATTTGGCTGATTTTGGCAAATCAAGCAAAAATGCAAATTCTGTCTTGCCTTGGCAGATTTCAGCAAGGCAACTTTCCAATGTCATATCTCATGACTCAAATTGAATTTGGTAATGTTCTTGGTCATTTTGGAAAGCCCTTACATGATACAACAACTGTTTGAACATATTTGGTTTTGATCTCTTTTGAATCCAAGTGAAAAATCCCCCTACATTTGGCAAAAAGTAGGGTAAAATCTGACTTAGTGAAATTTTCACTAAGTGTTGGAACAAAGTGACTTTTCTTGATTTTGATCACTCCATAACTCAAAATCCATAATGAATTGGAATTAGGTCTAGTTGAAGTTTTTGTAGAGGGAAATGGGATCTACAAATCAAGCCTTGGATGGGAGAAAATGGCTTTGTGGTTTAGGAGTTATGACCCTCCAAAGTTGGTACCCTAGCCACTTTATTTTTAACTTAGAAAATTTTCTAAGTTTTTTATGGTTACCCCTTTTACAAGTTACCCTACTTTTCTTGATTTTTCTTGATGAATGATGATTCAAATCATACATTAACATCATTTTAGGGTTAAAAATCCATTTTGGTGAAAAATCTCAAAAAGTCAAAGTTGACTTTTGTGCACAGTTGACTTTTTATCAGATGAATTCCAAACTGTGCAATTCTTCAGGAAATCATGTCCTTGACCTAAATCAAACTTGATGGACATGTTCCATGGGTGTCATAGGGTATATTGATGCATGTCATAGGGCTTGGGAGCATGTCCTGGTTAAAATTCAAAGTTACAGTTGACTTTTCCCGCGAAACCCTAATTGTGGTGCAAATGAAATTGAAACTTGTTGCTCAAGCTTCTTGGATTAATCCATTGTTCCAAATGGATCAATATAGTATATTAAAGACCCTCAAATCCTCTCTTGAGGTCTTGGTTCATGATTTGTCCCAAAAGTCAACTTAGGGGTGAATTAGGTCAAGAAACCCTAATTCCTGATTTTTTATGGATGCATCCCCTGAGGCAAAATTGACTTGATGCTTGGGTCCATGAGGTCCCATGGAGTATATTAGGTTGGGTTTTGGATCATTGGCTTGTGCCCAGATGAAAAATTTCCATCTGGAGGCCCTGGACGACCAAAACCCTAATTTGGTGACACTGTCGATCTTGAGACTTGATCCACCTAGAAGGGAGCAGCCTTGTGCTTAATCCTTGAAGTGGGAGTCCTTTTGATCCATTGTGGATGTTTGAGAGGTTAGAGAAGTTGAAGATCATGTCATTCCTTGATTGATCCTTTGTCTAAGCACTCAGAGAGGGCTTGAAACCCTAATTTTGATTGTAGTGAATGCTCACCCATCTTTGGGGAGACTGATGAAGTATGATGGTTCCTCCATATTGTGATGATGATTTTCACAATGATGGGAAATCTTAGTGGTCAAAATTTGGGGTATGACAGATGCCCTTATTTAATCTTTTTGGACACGAAGGTGTGAATGACGAAGGTATTCGGGCATTCGGGGTGCAAGAGGATTAAATATCGGAATACCTGAAATTTTGATGGTGGTTATGAATGGTAGCTTACGCATTCATCTTTTTTAGCTAAGCAGTGACGCTTAGAAAAGGTAAACTTCCCCTCGATCCTGGTTTCCTACACAGGAACTGGTCTTAGTTTCTGATGTAAACTTCCCCTCGATCCTGGTTTCCTACACAGGAACTGGTCTTAGTTTCTGATGTAAACTTCCCCTCGATCCTGGTTTCCTACACAGGAACTGGTCTTAGTTTCTTTCGTCAATAAACTTTACTGACAAGGGACGCTATTCGTAGCGGCTTTTATCAAACTTCTCGCCGAATTTTCCTGGGGAGATGCCATTTGAGTGGAAAAAGTTTTGATGTCAGACTTGCTGGGGAACCCAGTCGTCTGAGTTAGAGGTGTACAAACTTCTCTGTTGGAGATGCCATTTATTGACTCTACTTGGGGAATGCGAGTCCCTTGAGAGACTGCATTCGCTTGGGGTCTTTACATCATACTTTTCTTGGAGATCTTCTCGGAGAAATGCCATATGATGTGATCCAATTTTGAGGTGCCGATGACCTTTTCATCAGTGGGTTTTTTAGAGAAAAACTGCCGTACTGCCGAATCTCCGATTACGAGGTTTTCTCTGTGGATTTTCCTTAATCCGGGAAAGCAAGGATATCATCTTCAATGGCGAAGAGTGATGTTAACTGAGGGCTCTCTGGTCTTTCGGAGGTTCAAGTTATCAAAGTGGTCAAGGGCCAACTTCAATCCAGAAATAAACCTGGAGGAGAGAGATGTTCAGACGTAACACTTCCTGACGAGGAAAGGGCTGACAACTCAATTGAGAGGACTTTTATCACTAGGGGACAAGACTGACTAGAGTGATAGCGATGCAATATGAAATGTATATGCAAATCAATAATGCATGATGTATGTATGTATATGCTGACAAAACTGACGCGACATACAAACTGACAGGTGAACACGACTGGATACTCGGCCATCGCGGGGCGAAGAAGTACCGCTGGTTCAAGAATAGCAATTCCACCTTGCTTAGGAGAGATAGTCCCTGTTGGGAATACCGTTGGTCGGGCTTAGGAGATAAGAACTCGGCCGAGGCGTGTCAGACGAAACAAGGTCTCTGACATAGTTGATCCCTTCATTCAGGCGTACTGGGTTAGAATGAGTACTTTGATTCTGCACTTTGAAGTCCGCTTACTTCTGGAGAAGCGACTGATGTTCTTCCGATGTTCAACAGTCAAAAGAAATTGCTGTCTTTATTAAAAAGCAGAAAAAGTTTTAACAAGTAAATTCATTTTTGTTTTATTTCAAGAATCGCTAATCATGTTAAAACGCCATTCTGTAAAGCTAAAACAAATAAGAATTACAAACAAAAGCACAAGGGCTCAAATCTTATTGATAAAATGGAGATCAGCCAAACGCGTGATTCCAAAGAGTATATACAAAGTTAGAAAATGGTAATTTACAGGGAAAAGGGCTACGTTGAAACATAACGATCACTATCCTTCTACCAACTTTGAATTCGGGACATCCTGAGCTTCTGTCGAAGATGACCTTGACTGGAGTTTTCTGGCGGATGATGTAACTGCTGCTGCTGAGGGACTTGTCTCTGTTGAACATAGTTACTTGCCATTATCCCTAATTTTTGCCTGGATTGTACTATGAGATTTCCAATCCATCGGGATGATTTTTTTTCATGTCTCTAACTTTTAAGACGTTTTTTTTTTAGTTTAGGCGAAGTATTTCTTGACTACATCAACATTCGTGGGGTAGGCAAATTCCTCTCCGTCCATGGTTGCAAGTCTCAAGGCACCGCCTGAGAAAGCTTTCGTGACCACATAGGGGCCATCATAATTCGGAGTCCACTTACCTCGTGAATCAGTGAGAAATGACTGTATCTTCTTGAGCACGAGGTCTCCTTTTCTGAAGACATGAGGTCGGACCTTTTTGTCAAACGCCCTCTTCATTCTCTGTTGATACAACTGACCATGGCATAGTGCCGTGATTCACTTTTATTCTATCAGATTCAGTTCATCGTGTCGGCTTTGACACCATTCAGCTTCGGTGAGCTTAGCTTCCATCAATACCCGGATTGATGGGATCTCTACTTCTATGGGGAGAACTGCCTCCATGCCATACACTAGAGAGAAAGGGGTTGCCCCTGTTGAAGTGCGAACAGATGTGCGATAACCGTGAAGAGCAAAGGGTAGCATCTCGTGCCAATCTTTATAGGTTACAACCATCTTTTGAACGATCTTCTTGATGTTCTTGTTAGCCGCTTCTACCGCTCCGTTCATCTTGGGTCAGTAGAGAGATGAGTTATGGTGTTCAATCTTGAACTCAGCGCACAACTCTTTCATCATCTTGTTGTTCAAGTTAGATCCATTATCAGTAATGATCTGGCTCGGAACACCATAACGGTAGATGATATTGTTTTTGATAAATCAGACCACCACTTGTCGGGTTACATTGGCGAATGACGCTGCTTCGACCCACTTGGTGAAATGGCTACCAGGATGAACCGATGTCCGTTTGAAGCCTTGGGCTCAATCATGCCAATCATGTCGATTCCCCATATGGAAAATGGCCATGGGGAAGAGAGAACTTTGAGATGTGATGGCGGTACATGAATTTTGTCGGAGTATATCTGACACTTGTGACACCTCCTCATGTACTTGTAGCAATCGGATTCCATGGTCAACCAATAGTACCCCGCTCTTAGAATTTTTCTCGCCATTGTATGTCCGTTGGCATGAGTGCCGAAGGATCCTTCATGAATTTCTTTCATAAGCATGTCTGCTTCTGGTCTGTCTACGCATCGGAGCAAGACCATGTCAAAATTTCTCTTATAGAGAGTGTCACCGCTCAGGAAGAAGTTTCCAGCCAATCTTCTGAGGGTTTTCCTGTACTTTCTTAGTGCCCCAGGTGGGTACTCTTGTTTCTGGAGGAAGCATTTGATATCGTGATACCAAGGTTTGTCGTCTATGACTGCTTCAATCGTGAAGATGTAAGCGGGCCTTTCAAGGCGCATTATGTCGATCTTAGGTAAGTCGTTCCATTGACCTACACTAATCATGGAAGAGAGAGTGGCTAATGCGTCAGCCATGTGATTCTCCTCACGAGGGATATGATGAAACTCAACTCTGTTAAAGAAAGGTAGCAACCTTCTTGCGTAGTCTTTGTAAGGAATCAATCCTGATTGGTATGTGTTCCAATCTCCTTTTATCTGATTGATAACCAAGGCTGAATCGCCGTATACGTCCAAGTTTTTTATCCTCAAATCAATCGCTTCTTCGAGACCCATGATACATGCTTCGTATTCGGCCTCGTTGTTCGTACATTTGAACGTAAGTCTGGCAGTGAAAGGAATGTGGGTACCCTAAGGGGTAACAATGATTGCCCCAATTCTATTTCCATAATGATTAACTGCTCCGTCAAAGACAAGTCCCCATTGGGAACCTGGTTCTGACCCTTCACTGGGTAACGGTTCATCGCAATCTTTCATTTTTAGATACATGACATCTTCGTCTGGGAAGTTAAACCCGATTGGTTCCTGATCGTCAATCGGTTGATGAGCCAAATGATCAACTAAAATACTTCCCTTTACGGCTTTCTGAGCGTGGTACTCTATGTCATATTCTGATAACAGCATCTGCCAACGGGCAATCCTTCCCGTGAGAGCAGGTTTTTCGAAGACGTACTTGATTGGATCCATTTCTGAGATTAACCAAGTAGTATGACAAATCATGTATTGGCGAAGATGTTTGGCTGCCCAAGCCAAAGCACAACAAGTTTTCTCAAGCATCATGTACCGAGTTTCGCAGTCGGTGAATTTCTTGCTCAAATAGTAAATGGCAGACTCTTTCCTTTTGGTTTCGTCTTGTTGGCCAAGTACACATCCCATTGAGTCTTCCAAGACCGTGAGGTAAATGATCAGTGGCCTTCCTTCCACTGGAGGTGATAGAATCGGAGGATTCAACAGATATTCCTTGATACTGTCGAAGGCGGTTTGGCAATCTTCTGACCAAACGCAATCCTGGTTCTTTTTGAGTAATTTGAAAATCGGCGCACACGTGGCGGTCATAAGGAATATGAATCTGGAGATGTAGTTCAAACGTCCCAGGAATCCTCTGACTTGTTTTTCAATTTTCGGAGAAGGCATTTCTTGAATGGCCTTGACCTTGTCAGGATCAACCTCAATTCCTTTCTGGTTGACGATGAACCCTAGTAGTTTCCCTGAACGGACACCGAAGGTGCACTTGTTGGGATTCAAGCGGAGCTTGAATTTTCTAAAACGTTCGAACAATTTTGACAGATGTTCAACGTGTTCATTCTCTGTTTTTGATTTTGCAATCATATCATCAACATATACCTCGATTTCTTTGTGTATCATGTCATGAAACAGAGTAGTCATGGCCCTTTGATAGGTTGGCCCGGCGTTCTTCAAACCGAACGGCATTACCTTGTAACAAAAGGTGCCCCATGGGGTAATGAATGAAGTTTTCTCCATGTCTTTCGGCGCCATTTTGATCTGGTTATAGCCCGAGAATCCATCCATGAAGGAGATGACTTTGAACTTTGTTGTGCTGTCTACCAGCATGTCAATGTGTGGTAAAGGAAAGTCGTCCTTTGGACTAGCCTTGTTCAGATCCCTGTAATTGACACACATTCGGACCTTTTTGTCCTTTTTGGGAACGGGTACGATGTTGGCTAACCATTGAGGATATTCAGACGTAGCGAGGAAACCCGCGTCAATCTGTTTCTGCACCTCCTCTTTGATTTTGATGGCCATGTCCGGGTGAGTGCGTCTCAACCTTTGCTTTACTGGCGGACATTCCGATCTCAATGGCAAGTGATGTTCCACGATGCTGGTATCCAACCCTGGCATATCCTGATAGGACCAAGCGAATACATCGGGGAATTCTTTGAGAAGCTTTATCAAACTCGCTCTGGCAGTTGGACTGAGTAGTGCCCCAATCCTGATTTCTTTTCTCTCCTTTTCTGAACCCAAGTTTACCGCTTCCAACGGCTCTTTGTGAGGTTCAATGGATCTTTCCTCTTGTCTGAGTAATCGGGAGATCTCTTTTGGAATTTTGTCGTCAACTTCTTCTTCAGCCTCGAATACCGGAAACTCAAAGTTAGGAGAAGGCATCGGATCGTATGTTTCAACGGGGTTTAAAACAAGTAATCTGCATGACGTGATGATTCGTGTTTAGAAGAGATAGAGAAAATGCAAGTGTGTGCAGTGTTTTTATTTTACTGCTTGTTTTTTTTATTATTGAATTATTTTTTAGGATTACCATTTTCTGAAAAGGCAAAAAGAGAAAACAACAATTAATGCGGAAATTACAGAACACCGTTATTTTATTAATGAACAAGTCGATCCTTGAAACTACAGCCCTATAAAACAAAACTCTGTCGCTTTGGGCTAAGCGAAGAGGGAAAATTTACAGAAAGTGAGCCCTATCAAAACATCCGTTTCACCTGGGCAGGGTGAAAGGTTAAAGATGGCAATTACTTTGACTAATGAACGATCTTCAGAACCTCGACGGCAACCCATTGGCGGCGAACTCCTCGGTGAATCACAAAGTCTGGCACCTTCCTTGATTTGTCTTCAGAAATGACGCTGATTTTTGGTGGAGCAGGATCATTGGAATCTGTCTCCCAGGCAGAATTGTCGTTGAAGGATTCCTCAGTTGTATTTTGCATAGCATTCGTGCTCTCAGCTGTATCTCCCCATCCAGTAGGTTGGATGTCTTCGAGCCTGATACGAGAGCTTTCGGGAGCGGTGTACTTGACCATATAGTCGTATTTTCCACTCGGTTGTCCCAAGGTGTCCCACACTTCTCTGGAACTGGATGAGTCATCTCTCTCGATGGCGTTAACCTCAGGAAAAGCATGGTTGATGAATTCAAGCCCTGCAAATGTTGCAAATTCATCTTCATGTTGAGTAGTTTCTGAATGACCTGAGTGTTGATCCTATGAAATGGTGGGGCCACAGGTATTCTGTTCAATGACGGTCAGCTGATTTTCGTTGTTCGGCTGACTCTCTTGCCCCAAGTTTCCTGGGTAAGGTTGCCACATTGGCAGACCATCCATTGGGCCATAGTAATTGTGGTCAAAGTTGTCTTTCATCAGAGTATCTTCCTCTAATGAATTTGGCGGAGCACGGCATCCTTCCGGATCACAATTTCCATAGATCATTTTGACGTCTGACCTTGGTATAAATCTCGGACTCTGTGCGGGATAGCAAAATGGCGTAGGCACCTCTTCCTGAGACATATAACCATCCTTATTAAGATAGGACTTCCATTCTTCATCCGTGTCAGAGGGATCTTCCTCATTGATAGCATGTACTGCTTGAGACACTGGGTGAAGAAAACCTCCACTGTGGAAGAAGTTTTGAAGGGGATGAAGACTTTCATCGTTGGCAGCTGTCCGGGTACAGGTTGCAGAAAAACCAAGACCCTTCTTTGTTTTATTGTCAATAGGAATGACAAGCTGTTCCCATCCTGTTGTATCGGTACTCTCGACCGCTTTAATAGCATCATTATATGAGGAAATCGAGGTTCCTCCTCTGATATGATTATTCTTGCTTACCGACAGTGCTTGGAACTGAGTTCCAATAACCTCCTCGAGTTTTATACCAGTAGACGATGACAAGTTGCTTACAAGCAAGGCTTGTTCCCCACAAACTGTGACAAGTTGATCGTTCTTGACGAACTTTAGCTTTTGGTGGAGGGTCGAAGTGACCGCTCCAACCTGATGTATCCAAGGTCTTCTTAATAAACAACTGTACGTTGCCCGGATGTCCATGACCTGGAAAGTGACTTGGAAAGTGTGAGGACCAATAGTTATGGGAAGATCAACTTCGCCGATAACTGTTTTTCTGGATCCGTCGAACGCTTTGACGACGACCTCGCTGATTCTCATCGGAGGGCCTTTGAATGATAATTGCATCAAAGTGGACTTCGGCATAACATTCAGGGCTGACCCTGTGTCTACCAGTACGCTGGCTAAAGCATCGTTCTGGCAGTTAACTGTGATATTGAGCTCCATGTTATGATGACGACCCTCTTCGGGTAAATCCTCATCACTAAATCCCAAATTATTGCAGGAAGTGATGTTAGAGACAATGCTATCAAACTGTCTGATTGTTACATCCTGTTCCACAAAGGCTTGCTCCAAGACTTTCTGTAGAGCCTCCCTGTGGATTTCTGAACTAAGTAACAGTGATAAAACTGAGATCTTTGAAGGAGTTTGTAACAGTTGATCGACAATGTTGTATTCACTCCTTTGGATGAGCTTCAGCATCTCATCATCGTTTTTCGAAAGGTCGGGATTACTGGATTGACCGACTGGTGGATCAGGAGTTTCCGTCTGAAGTTCCTTTTCCTTGTTGGATTCCCCAACCCCTCAGTTGAAGATTCTACCACTCCGTGTTACACGACTGATGTCTGCAATATTCACGACGGAGGGTAATGGAATTTCCTTTCCATTTTCAACTGTCGTTGCACCGTATTTGTAAGGGATAGCCTTAGTTGATTCATACAGTAGTGGTCCCGGCAGATAGATAACTACAGGAGCCTTCTGATTTTTCTGACCATCATAATTAATCTCGATCCGTTCCCGGTTGGGAACTTTAGATTCGTCAAGTAGAGGGATAATGGCAAAAACATCCCTGGTCCTGTGATGACCAGAGATCGTGACAACATCCTCAACTTGCTCGGCAAGGTAGTTCGGCGTCCAGTTGATGGGTCCAGAACCTGGATATGGGCGAATCTCTCCACGATCTACCTGACCCTGAAGAGCTGCTCTCACAAAGTAACACCCTTGGTTACTTTCCAAACAGACACCGCAACGTTCATAATTGTGTGGTGGCACCTGGCCACGCCCACTTTGAATACAATGTAACCTCACTAGGTTAGCTTCCACAGATCGGACATCCTGACTCTGACGCCGAGTGGGGTTTCTATTATTGATACTAATCTGCTGAGTATCTTCATCCATATAAATTGGCATCCACCAGTGATTTAACAAGTGCTGAAGTGCCTCCTGGACAAGGGTACAACCTCGATCGTTTTTGCAACTTGCCTTATAGCTTTGATAGTTATGTGATATTAAGAATCCGAGTCGGACCTGCTCAGCATGTAACTCTACTCGGTTGGTATTCATCACGCGAATATCGAAGATCTGAACCATGTTGATTTGATAGGAGTTCCTATCATGCTAATCTTGGATCCATCCAAGATCCATCTGACGCTGGAGGGCCTCCTGTATGAAAGAGCATCCCTGTTTGTTTACCGAGCAAATCAGACAGGAACTGTAATCGTGCCGCGGCAAATTATGATACTGGCTTTTCCTTAAGTGCATTGCCACCAGATTGACATTCATTGCACGAATATCGTGGTTCTGAATGATGTTGGAGTTCGTGTAGACCATGTTAACTCCACGAACTCGGTGCTCTTGGATCCATCCGAGATCCATTTGATCCTGTAGAGCTGTTTGCACCACAGAACATCCCTGATTGTTTTTAGAGCAGATATCACACTGGTGATAGTTATAAGGTGGCACATGGCCATATCCACTCTGTCTACAATGCATCTTGACCAGATTGGTTTTCAACAAGAGTACATCGTGAATTTGATAGACATCGTTAGTCTCTCCTTCTATCAAATTGACTGCAGCCTTCTCGTGTTGAGGCAGCGGGTTCGTGAGAATATTAGGATTTGTATCCTTGAAGGATAAGACCCCGCTCCTAACAAGTTTTTGCACGTCAGACTTGAAATTGAGACAAGTCTCTATGTTATGCCCTGATCCTCCTTGATGGTAAGGGCAAGTTTGATCCACCTTAAACCAAAAAGGCGGATTTTCCGGTACTGTAAGAGGAGATTTAGTCTGAATGTGCCCCTTAACCAGTAGTAATAGAAACAGCTCTGCGTACGACACGGGTATAGGATCAAATCCTGGTGGCCGTGTGGTACGGTTGTTGTTATATGGAGGACGAGCCTGCTGAAGAGGCTGTTGTGTCCTTTGTTGATCAGGTTGGCTCTGCGCAACCTGAGGTTGATACGTAGGAATAGACGCAGGGTTGATAGCAGGAGTCACAGCTGCTACCGGTTGCTAACGTCGCCTTTGCTTTCCGAGAGAGATATTCCCAATATCTTGCTCTTTTTTCTTAGGGTGAGCACTACCGTATTTTTTAGTACCGCTCGTCGATCCAGTGTCTTTTACCAAACGTCCTTCTCGAACGGCTTCCTCAAGATGTACGCCCATGCCAACCATTTCGGTGAAATCACTGGGTGCACTGGCAACCATTCGGTCATAGTAAAATGAGCTTAAGGTCTTTAAGAAGATCTTTGTCATCTCTTTTTCCTCAAGAGGTAGACAAATTTGAGCGGTAATCTCACGCCACCTTTGAGCATACTCCTTAAAGGTTTCCTTGTCCTTTTGCGACATCGATCTGAGTTGATCTCTGTCGGGTGCCATGTCCAAATTGTATTTGTATTGTTGGACGAAGGCAGTGCCAAGATCTCTGAATGTGCTGATCGTGGCACGGCTTAAAACCATGTACCATTTGAGTGCGGCACCGGTTAAACTATCCTGAAAGTAGTGAATCAGTAGGTCCTGATTCTCCGTCTGAGCTGACATCCGCCGAGCGTACATCACCAGATGGATTTGAGGGCAAGAGTTACCCTTGTACTTTTCAAAGTCAGGCACTTGAAATTTGTGCGGAACTTTCACATTTGGGACCAAGCAGAGATCTGCGGCGTCCTTTCCAAATAGATCCTGACCGCGAATGGCTTGCAGTTCCTTCTGCATTTCCAAGAACTGCTCCTGGAATTCCTCCATTCTGTCAAACATAGTTTCCTTCTTACCAGAAGGTGTCAGTGGAATCTATCCTTCCGGGACAGTGTGCACCACAAGGGGTGGTATCGTGACTACGGTAGTGAGTCTTGGCGTCTCCCGAAGTTTGTAACCTTCAGGAGTCTTCAGTATGCCTCTGGCATCTTCGCTTTCCCGAAGTTTGTAACCTTCAGGCCCAGCAGCTTCTGTTGTGATTTCCTGATCTTCAGTGATCGGTGGAACATATCCTTCTGGGAGATAGTTAACAGGCATGCCCCAAGGACGATCTTTCGGTATTTGATACCTAGGATCATACTTCTCCACTATGGGCGTTGAGGTGATCTCTGAGATCATAGTTCTTTGTAGTTGAGCTTCTGCCATGGCTTGCATGTCGTTACGAAGCTTTCTCATATCCTCTCTCAGAGCGTCGATCTCTTCTTTCAACTCTCTGTTTTCTTCCTCAAGATCATCCATCTTTTTCTGACGATTGGCCTGAGTATTATACGAATGAGACAGTTTGACTCTAGAATCGAGACACAAACGTGAGATTCGTAGGGAAGAAGAATACGTGATGTGAGAATGATGAATGCAATGATTATATTAATTGTTTAAGGTTTAATCAAAATAAACTTCGACAATTAGATTGCAAATATCAAACGGTGAGGAAACCCCTTTTTATTGAAATTCAAAGGATTACAGAAATGGAAATACAGTAGATTACAAGGTGCAGAAACAGAAACCTAAACTAATGGGTCCCGAGTCCTCTCTGAAGAGAATTCGGGTGCTGATTCTGGTATCTTCCTTTTCTTTGACCGGGGCTCTTGGGCCGTTGTCGGGTTGTCATTCCTTTGCCAGGTGAAAGGAGCGAGCAAATTCCTTTGGTCATCTTGATTCTCTACAGCATGTTGCTCCAAAATTTCAATCAGAGCATCCTTTTCTTTTAGTAATTGATGTATTTTGATGCACTCTACGTCGAGGGTGCGGTACTTGTTCTTCCAAGACCTTCTCTCCTTTTGAACTTTGTTGAGAGTAACCTGAAGCTTTTCAGTTTCCATCATGAAGTACATGACAGATTCCCTCGGCGGAAGAATTTCGTAACGAGGATAAGGCATCTTTAGCTTGAGAGCTCTAGTCTGTACCCAATGGAGATAAGGCTCCACCGAGACACAGTCAGGTTTTCCCAGAGACTCTCGTCCTTTCTTATGAACATGCTTCTAAGCTTGCACTATTTCCGTCTTTAGTGCTCTGTCATTTTCTCCTTCCTTGAAGAAAAGACCTTCCAAATAAACACCCCGTGGGACGTGTCTCATCGGGTATCCAAATTGACGACGGACCAATACTGGATGGTAGTTGATACCTCCTTTAGTTCCTATAAGGGGTACGTTGGGGAAGTTTCCACAACGATCAATGATTCTGATTCCATCATAGATCCTATTACACCAATCTATATCAGAATTGGTAAGGGACATGATCTTCTGCGACTAGCGAAAGGCACTCTTACAATCCCAAAAAGCAGCAGACTTGGGTAAGTGAGAGATAAACCATTTATAAAGCAGAGGTACACAGCACGTGATCTCCCCTCCGTTGTACAAATTTCCCAAGTGTACAGAATGATACGCATCTGCGAGCAAAGTCGGCACAGGGTTTCCAATGAGAAAAACCTTAATGGAGTTAATATCGACGAAATTATTAATGTTGGGAAACAAAAATAACCCGTAGGTGAGCAAGACAAAGACGCTTTCAAAAGCAGTCACGTTTCCTATACTGGCAAAATACAGGGCTTTCTTTGTCAAGAACTGGGCGGGCAAACCTTGGATGCCACTCTTGGTAGTTAGGTGAGTCCTGACCTCAGACTCGTCCAAATGAATTGCTCTTGCAATGGTCTGATTCTTTGGAATTTCTTCCAGTCCAGAAAATGGAGCTCGATCAGTAATGTGTAGATCAATCAGATGAGAATACTCCTCCAGCGTTGGTGCGAGCTGGTAATCCGGGAATGTGAAACAGTGATAAACTGGATCATAAAACTGAATGAGCGCATCAATGATTCCCTCAATCACATGGACTCTTAACAGTGGTAGCAAACCTCCGTGCTTGGCACTGAAAGCCTCTGGGTTTATGATCATTCTCGCTAACCTTCTCAAATCCTCTAGCTTTGGAACCTTGAAGGTATAACTATGAGTTCTCCTTCTACCAAAATCCATTAGTGCAATCCTTTTCTCTGATATTTGCAATCACAATCTCAGTTTAATTTGAAAAACAGAGAGACTAGAAGAGAAATTGTTTTTTGAATGTTTTCAATGTTTTTTAAATGAATGCATGAATGCAGCACACAAAAACATAGAAAAAACATGGGGTCAAAGGGTCGTTGTCATGAAGTCAAGGCTCTACCCATCCCCAAAGGTTTATACTAAGGTGATTTTTGTACCTGTACTCATTATCATCAGCTCCTCCCAGGAAAGTAAAACAACAAGCGGATCGCCAGCGAGTTGTAGAGCAATCTTAGAGTAAGTGCCATTCACCGAGAATGGATCACCAGCCTCAAATGAGGGTAGTATCGTGTAACAACTATTCCCGATAGTTTTCACACTACAAAAGGGTTTGGATCCTCAGCTTCTCAGACATCACAATCGGCCCATTGTCTAGGTGAGAGAATGGGTTGCATTGGTTAGCCTCCACTGAGGTTGATGGTCGACCTCGTCGCCATCACTTATCTTAAGTGTATACTCGATCTTTCCATATGCGGCATCACACACATTCCCATTAGCAGAAAAATAAACACGTATAGCAATTAGGAAAAGCAGTATATATATATATATGTCCTAATCATCCTAGACTTTTAAAAGCTAAGAATCTTAAGTTCCTGACAGAAAATGGTTTCCCGGCGGAGTCACCAATCTGTGGTTTCATTCCAAATTAACGGCGTTTTGACCTAAGATCCTAGTGACGTCAAGCTTTCCACAAAAAAGAACAAGATCCCTAAAGAGACCTACGGTATCATTTCCCCAGCAGAGTCGCCATTCTTCTGTAGCGAGTGATTTTTGGATGTGGTTGCGAAGCACGATCGCTCTAGTACTACAGTTCGATTCATTTTTTATCCTATTAAAGCTGATGAAGGAAGGGAAATAGATGTCTCCAACTAACCCTGCTTGCGTACTGAGATTAAACAGTCAAAACTGTTGGTTTACAGATGCTACAAAGATTCGGGGTTTCTCCTAAGTTTATTTTGTTGACGAGGGGTGCTTTAGGCTATTGGTTGAGATGTTAGGACGAATATATATGAAAGTATGGGATTTTGAGTTTTTGTTTAGTGTGCTCGCTAAGATTTTTCTTTCAATCTTATGCCTACATATTCCCGTTTACCGAAACAGGGAAATCAGAGCGTTCGTAGTTCCTCCTATTCTATGGGAGGAAATGGTTGTTTTGGTGTCTTGTTCAAAGCCCAAGACATGAAGCGAAAGGTGGTTTGTATCTTGTTTAAAGCCCAAGATGTGAAGCTAAAAGGTGTTGACCTTAGAGAGAATTTGTCATCTCTAAAGAGGGGTTTGTCTGTTACGACTGTTTATAAAGGAGAATTACTTTAACCGGGATTTGTGAATCCGGCAATGCCATAATTTCCTTTATAGGGGATTTCAACCTGAAGGAGAAGACTTTAACTCAGTGTAGAGTAATGCCATCTTTCCTTAGGAATTTCTCATACTAAAAGAGGGACAGTGGCATGGATGTAGATGATCCAGAGGCTTGCCGCTTACAGCGATTAGATAAAGGGGAAGGAGTTGTTGATGTTTGTGTACTGTGAACGAGGCACAGCTTTGATGCCAAAAGGTTAATTGGATCAACCAGTTGTTTTCTTATACAAAGCCTAAGAGGAGGCTAATATGTGTCTCGTACAAAGCCCGAGAGAGAGGCTAAAAGGTTTTGACTCAACGAGGGAATCTTTTGGTATCTCGTATAAAGCCCGAGATGGAGGCTATTTGACTTAACAAGAGAGTTTTTTGTATCTCGTACGAAGCTCGAGATGGAGGAGAAAGGGTGATCGACTCAACGAGGGAGTCTCTTATGTGTCTCGTACAAAGCCCGAGAGAGAGGCTAAACGTTGTTTGACCCCGCTGGGGAGAATCATTGTACAAAGCCCAAGAGAGAGGCTAACTTCACTGGAGACGGATCATTATACAAAGCCTAAGAGGAGGCTGTGGCGACTGTTCAGTTAAGTGACAGGTCCAGTAGACTGATTGTTAAAGAGAAAATCAGTTCTTATATGAGCAACACTGTACTCAAGGATTTGATTCAAGGATTCGGGTTATTCCCGTTCTTTAAGGAAGTGGGAAATCCGAAGGGTATTGAGACTGTCCGAGTCTACGGGTTTTCTTCCTATTTAACGAAGGGGTCACTTGAGAATGTCCTTGAGACTCAAGGAGATTAGACTGTCCAATTCTAGAGTTGCATCTTTTGTACTATGCTTTGAGAAACAGTAGTAGACTCTATGAAAGGATTGTTCTATGCAGATGACTAATTTCTGTTCCTATACCTCTAGGAGGTCGTCGGGACAATTTGTATGAAGCCCAAGAGGAGGCTGGAAACTTTTAAGAAGCCGACGGGTCCTTGTACGATGCCCAAGAGGAGACTATCATTCCTGGAGGAAGAGATCATTATACGAAACCTAAGAGGAGGCTGTGAATACTTCTAAGAAGCCGATCGATCCTTGTACTAAGCCCAAGAGGATGCGGGGTTGCTTTTAGGAACCCTGTGGGTCCTTGTACGATGCCCAAGAGGAGGCCGATGCTTTTAAGAAGCTCGTGGGTCCCCAAACCCCGAGAAATTCAAGGCAAGCTATTCACAAGGAATAGATCAAGTCAGGAAAGTCCGAGAATTTGGAAGAAACTCAAGAGATACAATTCACGGAGAAGAGATCATCTCTGGGGAGTAGAGTTTCTTGACAAGTGCTTTTAAGAAGCCTGTGGGTCCCCAAACCCCGAGAAATTCAAGGCAAGCTATTCATAAGGAATAGATCAAGTCAGGAAAGTCTGAGAATTTGGAAGAAACTCAAGAGATGCAATTCACGGAGAAGAGATCATCTCTGGGGAATAGAGTTTCTTTGACAACTTCTACGAGTGACAGTCTATGAAAGGGTTCACCGAGAATGCTTCCTTTCATGTCTCCATATTGTTTAACCCCAAGAGGAGGGAAGACTGTGTCTGGTAATCCTATGGGGATCTAGTTTAGACTATTTCTAAGAGTGATCAACAGGCTTAATGCTAGACGTAGTTGTCGGGGAAACTCTAAATATCTATACTATTATTACACAGTTGATATGAGTTTATGAAAGAAGACTTACAGTGAAACAGCCCCACAATACAGTTATATGTATATGAAAGCGGTAAATGAAAGCGGATAAACACTTACTCGGTTGTAGAGCTTCCATGTTGTTTGGTTAGTTGTTCAACAAAGAAAGATTGAAAACAACAGTATATTCAAAATCAAAGGAGAAAATGCTTTGAAAAAGAAAGATTTGGGGCTTACAGCTCAAGGAGAGGCCCAGGGTTTTATCAGTGAGCGCACTGTTTGAATTTGTACATAGGGACTTATACAAGTGACTGTGGCCCAAAAATTGTTTTCTGTACAAAGGGGATGGGTCTTACACTCTCTCAAGAGGCCCAAAAAGTTTTAAAGAAAAAGAGTGGGGCTTATAACACGAGGGTAGGCCCAGATGATTTTTCCGTTCGAAATGGCGATCGCGCCGAGGTTTTCTTTTAACGCAGAGGGACTTATACAATAAGTGAGGCCCAAAATGTTTTGGTTAAAAGGGGATTGGGTCTTACACTCTATTAGAGGCCCAAAAAGTTTTGAATGGGTCTTATAGCTCAAGGAGAGGCCCAAGGTTTGATTTTTCAAAAGGCGACGATCGCGCCGTTTATTTTTGACGGTATCGGGACTTATACAATACACTGAGGCCCAAAAATGGTTTGGTCAAAAAAGGATTGGGTCTTACACTCTATTAGAGGCCCAAGATGTTTTGAAAAGGATTTATAAGGGTTGAATTAATCCAAAAACCCTAATTTGTTTTCAAAAATGTATTTAATTGAATAAAAATTCAATTAAAATGAATAAAACTTGTTTAACATAGAAAAAACAAATTGTGATCTTGGATTAATGCTTCAAAAATTAAGTATTGACCTACAAAATAATTAGAAAGCATTAAAAGTTGCAAAATCAAGGTGGAAAAAATATTTTAAATGTTAAAAACAATTAAAACATTAATTCTTTGCAAAAATATCAATTATACAAAATAAATAATATTTTTGGGATTTTTTGGGAAAATAAAATATTTTAACATTTTTGTGAATTATTAAAAAAAGAATCAACTCAAAATCATTAAAACTCAGAGAGAAATTAATTTTTGAATCAATTAAATAAAATCACAAAATTCAAATATTCAAATATTCAAAAAATGGCGCCAAGAACACGCGCGTGTTCTAGGTTTGCCCAGATTTGCATTTTCTCTCCAATCTCACTGAATACTTAATCATATTATGCAATCCACATACCAATCAACTCGTTTCAACCTCACGATCATGTCTATGGTGTTTAATTTCATTTAAATTAAGCATAAAACAAGAAATCACGAGAAATCCTCAAGAACCCTAATTTCTGCATGAAGGCTAGGATTTTTGATACACGATTCAAACAATGCAATTAATTGAGGGGAGACATTCCATGCATGATTATGAATATTTGGCAAAAGTATTGTGCGAGGAAATATGCATAGATTGAGAGATGGCCAAGTTTAGGCTTACCTCTAGGTCGTGACAGCAAGAGCAAATTGATTTCTGAGTAGGAGGTGTTACAGATGAATTGTGATTATCTGAACAACTTCCCTACACCCTATGGAGTGTGTTTGAATGCTTGGACTTGATGGAAATTGGTTGGATCACTTCATGGCATCTCAACTGCACTTTGGTTAAAACCTTGAGCAATTGGCTAGTGATTTTGTGAAATCTGTGTTCCAGATGTTATGTGAGTGTTTGGATCACTTCTATATGATGTATGTGATGTGTATGTGTGATTAGTTTGATTGGAAAAGCTCTCAAACTCAAAACCCTATAGTGACTTGCCTTAGAAGGCAAAATTGGAGTGAAAGAAGAGATTTTGAGGAAAGCATCTGTTTGATGGCTTTGGTGTACTCAAACTGATCATAATTGAGCTCTATATATAGTAGAGCAAGTTTGTTTTGGGATCCACAGTGAATGGCAACTGCAGCAGGTGTTTGTTCAATGTTGGCCAATGGAAATGCAAGTCTCCTCTAGCCATTGACTAGAGGTTAGGGCACAGGGCTGTGGTTCCCTTGGTCTTGGATAAGTCTTGACTGAATTCAGTTGAGAATGACTCAGTCCATGCCACCTTGATGCTTCCATTGAATGCTCCAATCCAAAATTGGAGTCTTGTCCCTATTTTGGCCATTCTAGGTTCAACATGCTATTTCTTGTTCCAAAGACTTTGGAGGCTTGGCTCAGTGATTGTCCCCTTTAGATTCAATCCTCAGATGTGTCCAAGTGGATAGGAGCATTTGGATTTGGCTGATTTTGGCAAATCGAGCAAAAATGCAAATTCTACCTTGCCTTGGCAAATTTCAGCAAGGCAACTTTCCAATGTCATATCTCATGACTCAAATTGAATTTGGTAATGTTCTTGGTCATTTTGGAAAGCCCTTACATGATACAACAACTGTTTGAACATATTTGGTTTTGATCTCTTTTGAATCCAAGTGAAAAATCCCCCTACATTTGGCAAAAAGTAGGGTAAAATCTGACTTAGTGAAATTTTCACTAAGTGTTGGAACAAAGTGACTTTTCTTGATTTTGATCACTCCATAACTCAAAATCCATAATGAATTGGAATTAGGTCTAGTTGAAGTTTTTGTAGAGGGCAATGGGATCTACAAATCAAGCCTTGGATGGGAGAAAATGGCTTTGTGGTTTAGGAGTTATGACCCTCCAAAGTTGGTACCCTAGCCACTTTATTTTTAACTTAGAAAATTTTCTAAGTTTTTTATGTTTACCCCTTTTACAAGTTACCCAACTTTTCTTGATTTTTCTTGATGAATGATGATTCAAATCATACATTAACATCATTTTAGGGTTAAAAATCCATTTTGGTGAAAAATCTCAAAAAGTCAAAGTTGACTTTTGTGCACAGTTGACTTTTTATCAGATGAATTCCAAACTGTGCAATTCTTCAGGAAATCATGTCCTTGACCTAAATCAAACTTGATGGACATGTTCCATGGGTGTCATAGGGTATATTGATGCATGTCATAGGGCTTGGGAGCATGTCCTGGTCAAATGTCAAAGTTACAGTTGACTTTTCCCGCGAAACCCTAATTGTGGTGCAGATGAAATTGAAACTTGTTGCTCAAGCTTCTTGGATTAATCCATTGTTCCAAATGGATCAATATAGTATATTAAAGACCCTCAAATCCTCTCTTGAGGTCTTGGTTCATGATTTGTCCCAAAAGTCAACTTAGGGGCGAATTAGGTCAAGAAACCCTAATTCCTGATTTTTTATGGATGCATCCCCTGAGGCAAAATTGACTTGATGCTTGGGTCCATGAGGTCCCATGGAGTATATTAGGTTGGGTTTTGGATCATTGGCTTGTGCCCAGATGAAAAATTTCCATCTGGAGGCCCTGGTCGCTAAAACCCTAATTTGGTGACACTGTCGATCTTGAGACTTGATCCACCTAGAAGGAAGCAGCCTTGTGCTTAATCCTTGAAGTGGGAGTCCTTTTGATCCATTATGGATGTTTGAGAGGTTAGACAAGTTGAAGATCATGTCATTCCTTGATTGATCCTTTGTCTAAGCACTCAGAGAGGGCTTGAAACCCTAATTTTGATTGTAGTGAATGCTCACCCATCTTTGGTGAGACTGATGAAGTATGATGGTTCCTCCATATTGTAATGATGATTTTCACAATGATGGGAAATCTTAGTGGTCAAAATTTGGGGTATGACAACAAGGTATCAACATATATAGACATAAATAACAAAAACGTTTCCCCAACTCTCGTGTTACGTATCAGAGCAGACACCAAGGATCTAAGCAAACTGAAGATCTAACTCTTCCACTTGCCTCCACGCCTCTACAGCGGCTAATCTGCACTATGCCATAAAAGCATATTCCAGCAGAAGGGTGAGAAATATCAATAATAACAAGATTGCATAATAATATGAAACCATATCATTCACATACATTATTCAATTCACCCACACACCACATACTAACACATATAACATATAATTCCAAAGGCATAAATATTCTCACCACAAGCATATACTTGCAAACACAAGCATAACATCAATAATTAATGCATCAATCACAAGATATATCAATTTATCAAAACCATTCACAAGTTCAACACATAATATGCACACATTCGCTACACACATGTCATTTCCACATATAATTCAACAAAGACATAATAATGCAATGTGACTCAATGACACAATGCAATGCAAGTGGTACCACACAACATGGTTCAATCAATCGAAACCGACTCATAATAGAATCCGGATAGATCACATACACCCCTATTTGGCAATGATCTATCTCTAAAACAACTCCACATTAGAGTTTGGACAAATCACATACACTCCTCCTGAGCAATGATTTATCCCCACCACACTCCACATTAGAGTTCAGATGAATCACATACACTCCTCCTGAGCAATGATTCATCACCAGCGACACCATGAATGCACGACAGTAAATATGCATACAACACACATGTATGACAACAATCATACATCTTCACAATCCTCCTGATCACACGTAAGCCATACGCTTACCGTAATTCACAATAGTATCACCACAACTGTCTAATCGATTCAACATACCACATACATAACAAGAATTATGCACAAAACACATATATATCAATCAGTTATACATATACACGATCCTTCTTATCACACTAGTATTACTACAGCTGTCAAATTTATTCCTCGTAATACACACAATTAAGAGAAATACCTCACGAGGCCTTAATTAGTTAATTATCTAATTAATCCACCTAAATTAAATTTTTAATTATTCCCACTACCAATCCAAGGTTCAACAAGTTCTGACACCTACCTCAACCTCTCAGACCAAAAAGGAACCGCATCGGACGTGAAATCGGGAAAGAAATCGCGAACGGCAAAATTATGCACTCTCGCTGGTCATACGCGTATTGTCCAAACCCATACGCGTATTGCCCAGCTCGCTCGCCCTCCATACGCATATTGCCCAAAGTGTTATGCGTATGAGCAGAGACTGATTTCTCTCAAAAATTCCATCTTGATTCCATTTGAAACCCATTACGCGTAGTGCCTCCCTCCTTACGCGTAATGCCTTGCTCCTTACGCGTACCATTATGCGTTTCAGCAGAGGGTCGTGCAAAAATGGATTCCATACCCGAAATGCCCTCCTATAGCCCTTGCCATACGCGTAATGCCTTGCTCATTACGCGTATTGCCTTGGCCATTAAGCGTATGGGCAGCGAAACACCCAGAATTTCCTGCATAATTTCTGCTACGGGTTTCACTCAATTTCCCTCCAAATCTCATCTAAACATCACCATACTGCAAAGTAAATACTAGGCAACCTATAACTATCATGTATCAACAATTAGGAACCTTAACTCATGAGTTCCATTCAATTTACCAACTCTAACAAACTTTAAAACTCTAACATTTCACCCAAATTCCAACCAAACAAACACATGCATATACATATACAATCGAGATATAATTGAAACTTCTCACCCTTACCCGATTAATCGCGATTGAGACGGAGATTTTCTTCAATTTCCTCTTCCTCCTCTTCTCTCTTTTCCTTTTCTTCTTTTCCTTCTTCTTCCTTCTTTGTCTTTTCTAACAAATATATATATATATATATATATATATATATATATATATATATATATATATATATATATATATATATATATATATATATATATATAATACTTATTATATAATATAATCTAACAGGGTAGAATACCTCCAATTGATATTTTGTCATCTCAACCTAATTGATCAATTATTAGAGTTACCTTAAAATACTCTCTTGGACTAATAATTATTGATCTGTCTCTTTCATTTAATAATAGATCTCTTCAGAGTTTTCCAGTTGCTCTATTGCTCCCAATCCGTTAAGGACACAACACCCTAAACAGGTCAAACAAATAAGATAACACACGACTATTAAATAAATTAAAATGGGGTGTTACAAGAATCAACCAATAGCCCGGGCTTCCTACAGTACCATAATTTTAAGAATTTCGTTAATACTAAACTCAAAAAAATCCACAGATCTCTGCAGCAGCTGAGCTAGCAACAACTACTGCATCTTGTAGTTTATGGAAGATAATAGCTGTATGAAGTTAATACCAAGTTAATTTTTCCAGGAATGAACTGAACAAACACAGCCATGCTAAGAAGAACTGGTGTTAATCTTATCTAATCTAGAGTCACTGAGTTTTAGTATGCCTCAGAAGAAAATGACCCAGTGTACTGCATAATGTATTCAAATACATATTGGTTGACAACATGACCTATCACATGGTTATACAGTCATATGAACATGCAGTTTTCTTCATATTGTTAATATTCTACACCACTGGAAAAAAAACTAATAACCACTACAGAAACATGCATTTCTACACTTCCAACATTGCTTGATTAATTCACTCATCTTAGCAGCAGCTGAATCTCTCGCTTCAACATTGCTCTATTGTACTTATAACATATGTGAGATATGTCTTGTTTCTCTTATACCTGTCAAATATATGAAAAAGTTCATCAAAATAGTTGGCAGATTCATAAATTTTGAAAACACAGACCTCAGATTATGCAGTAACAAAAGGTGTCCACATTGTAGATGATTACTATGTGTTGTTCCAAATGTAACATACATCAAAGGATGAAACTTCAAGCTTTAATATTAATGGACACACTACTACTGCTGCATGCCAACCATTATGACTTCCACAAACAATATATAATTTTTCGTCAACTATTGTTGTTGCATGCTCATGAGCTTTGTCTGACAAGAGCTTGTGGTTATGCCGTAAACTGCTACTACATAGCTACATTCTCTTGTTAAAAAAAGTATATTACAATAGAGAACATAGGATGGTGAGCATCTCGGATATATATGCAACACTATATTTCTTCTAATCATCAAAATGGACAACAACATAGTGGATATGTGAGAAATAATCAATAATAGTCACTACACTCGAAACTTTCTTTTACTTTGGACAAAAAAAATCATAATGTGTAAGAACTTTTGCAAAGACTACTTACAACAGGTTGAGTGATGGACTGGTTAACTTCACCAGATTTGGCCAACTCCATCAAAGCAACCTTTGCACTTCACAACATGTATTGAACCTTCACCGGAGTGAAAACCTTTCTGACTTCAGTGGTATTGGCTTACAGATAAACACATATTTTTGTTAATCATCCTAATAATATGCTCAAGCATACATGATTTAGGGTGTTCAAATAAATATGACATACAAAACCTCAATTTGTATACAAATGTATACTCAAAGTCATAAATAATTATGTTTAGTAGATGAATAATGAACTACAATGTTATATTCATCCATAATCGGCTGAACTCCATTAACCACAAATTTGAACTGTGTTAACCCTCTAATTTGTTGTTGAACTTGATGTCAAAGTTGTGTCAAATATAATTTCTCATAAACTATTTCTATAAATAATGTAAGCTATTTTCATATATTATCCTAAAGAGCTGAGGGAAAAAAGATGAAAACAACTTATGGACATCTCATAAACTATTTTCATAACCTCTTATAAATAGTCTCATAAATGTTTAATGTAGAAGATAAATTCAAATATACCAATCTAAACAGCCAATAATTCTATGATAACATATATCCAACACACAACTTTCACATTTCTCGGTGCCACCTAAGCAATTTCTTAATGCTCATTGCAATTCAACTTGACAGACCCGCAAAACTGTAAGTCAAAACTACTGATGTGCAATCTGATAAACTGTGCCCATTTTTTCCATTTGGAAGCCAAATATGGGTATAAAACCTCAGGTAGCATTACTCAAGCATTTCATTAAGAAAAATCACTGATATTTAACGGACAGATTATTCTATAAAGTCATTATTCTATTAAAATGTTATTCCATTAGTTGTAACTATTCTATTAAAATTGTTATTCCACTATCTTAATAATTGTGACAATTCAAACAAAGCTACTACTGTATCGGTATATGGTTATGGTGTGATAGCTTTCACCAGTCTATAAGATCAAAAATAAAGTATGAAACCATGTTCTATCAATGCTCTTAACAATAATCTATAAGAGAAAGACATACATACTTGTATATGATCTTTTCCCAACAACCTTTTGTTGCATTTAAGAGCTTCATGGAGGAACTGAAGCACTACATTAACGTTTTCTACGTCTTCTTCCATCATAGCTGGATTTATATTTGTTGCCGTTGTATTTTGATGAGACATGTCACATGTGAAGTAGAGGAGGGGTAAAACGCAATTAACATACCTGTCAAAATTTTCGTTAAGTTCTGTGAAAACATAGCAAGTTTATGATTAATTAATATAAATTTCTGACACCGATAACTAAACCACTTCAATAAAGGGTAACTTACTTTAAAGACAACTCAATATGTTGTAGATTACTACTTAGATCTGACTATCCTATGAAACCTTTATACATTTTTCAAAACTACTCCTTAGTCTTGACATATCCAACCAGAGGAAGGGGGGCATCAAGCATGATATAAGATTATAATGTCACAAATAAACCATGTCAGAAGGTTAAACATATAATAAGTGAAGGGGGGCATCAAGCATGATATAAGATTATAATGTCACAAATAAATCATGTATGCTTCTTATCATTCACGTGGTCGTCTTCATGATGGGTGATAGTCACAGATTAAAGGGTTCAAAAAGATAAGTGTAACTGTAAAACTGGATTGCATTAAGAAATATCGATCTTGATGAATGATTTGCAAATAGTGGAAATTTTTCAAATATCGAGTGGAATCAATGTAATGTTGATGCTCTTATTTTGTTGCAACAGCTTTCAGAAGATCTTTGAAATTTACTCTTTGATGTTTCAGAAGTGCTGCAAAGTACAAAATCACAAAAAAGTAAAAAGAAAAAATAAAATTTGAGGTAGCATAATGACTATAGACAAAAGTGTAATGTTAAAAAAAAACTTGTTCAAATCATGATAACAGCCATAAAATCAAATTTCGTGCTACCTTACCACGTCCATATTCAAATACTATTACAGGTTTACAGCAGGGGTTTGAGGCTAACAATCAAACATAGACTTCAACAACACAGTTTCATATTTATAAACATTAGAAGTTTGACAGTTAGAAGGGAATAAAAATAAAAAATTAGAGTTTGCAACATTCAACTTTGAACACTCTAAAAATAAGTATTAAAAAGAAGAAAAAAATATGCAAATGACCTCAAAAACACAAACAAAGTAAAAACCACTATAATCAAGGAAACCATTAAAAAAATTGGAAATTAGGAAATGTCTGACATGTACATAACACTAAACAGGATTTAACATTTCCGTTAAAATGTGTTCATTTTCTTTTCAATTTATATTTCCCTTTAACTATTGCATTTATTGAGTGGAGAAGACCCGTAAGTGCATAAGTAGGGGTGGGTATATATATAAAGGATAGTTAAAGACAAATGTTAGAGGGTATTGATATGCTTAGTATGCAGGATGAAACTCATCTATCCGTTGCAAATGACCATCGCGGGGTTGAATGATGATGTCTCTTTTAGAAGCAGAATTGATATCTCCAACAATCAGTGCTGCTACTTCTGACACCGTAGGTCTGTTGTACACTCGTCCATCCTCGGGTCTATCACTAATGAGCCTCAACTTTAAGTCTAAGAAATTGTTAGCCTTCAGAAGATCCCTTGTCATCCTAAAAGCCTTTGCATGAACATTGAACTCGTCTAACATAAGCTCCATCTTAGAGACAATGTCCCTTTCGACCCCTTTCTTCTCCCTGTATATTAGATCAGATGTGAGAAATTGAAACACCAACTGTCTTGCACACACACACACACTACAATTATTGCTAAGTAATTACAAATACCTGAAACATTCCATTCTGTTATAAACTTCGTTGTCAGTGTCATAAATATATAGTTGAGCATATCGTGGAGGTTGTCTATCTTCCGGCAGTAGAGTACCTATTCGATGACAGGTTTGACCGTGCAGTCTTAATGTAGGTGGGCCTCCTGTTTTTGAGTATGTTGTGTCGAATTTCATTCCATGAGAAGTGAAAGAAAACATGGCGTTTTAAGTTCGAATGTTGTTCTGATAGTTTTTACTCTGAGGACATGTGCCATTATACAGAAGATGTTGTAACAATTGTGGTGGATTTTGAAGGAAGGGGAGCACAATTTTTCCACCCCTGCAATAATGATGGAACTTAGGAATGGCTGAATGGCGCGATTTTTCTATGCGTTCTTGATACCACATACAGGCTTGAAAAAATGAACATTCTCATACTCGGTCTCCTATGTCAAAATAGTCTGCATAGCGCAGAACATAAGAATCAAATAAAATAGTGAATGTGTAGTTATACAAGATTTAAAATATGGAACTTACCCTGCAGATGAGCTTCTATCAAGGGTTCATGATCCATGCTGGCATCAGAATCAGAACTACCACCCGAAATCAATTCTTCGTCTGAATTTGACACGGAATCGTCTGAATGGCGCGAATCTGCTGCAATATTAGGAGTTACATACTGCGTGTAAGCTGGAGCATTAGATGTAGATGCCTGACTCTCCTTCTAACTCGATTGAGCTGTAGAAGTGGAACTTTCGAGCGGGCTACTTGCTTTTCCATGCAATCTAATTTTCTTTTGTACAGGATGTGGTTGAATATGTCTTTGCGATGTTCCAGTGTTTGTCAAATTAGAGCTGCAAGGTGAAAATGGTATACGTGCAATAGTGAATGGTGTAGGGGTAGGGATGATAACATCTCTATGGCCACCAGAAAAATTTTCTTTGTTTGCAATTTCACGGGACTTTTTCATGTTAGATAAAATTATCTTCCTTCTCCTTCTAGCAATAGTAGGGTCGGAAGTATTTTCCAAGATTTCATAGTTAGTATAAGCATGGGTAGCATTTGGTGTAGTGGATGAAACACTTGAAAGAGAAGGTGGTAAAGTGGATACATGATTAGGGGTGTTAGATGCAGTAGGTTGATGTGCATTGAGAGCGTAACGTGCGTTCCTACGAGCTGTCAAAATAAGCCTCCTCCTACGTCTAGCAAGTGCACATTGATAGACATTGTTTTGAATAAAGTTTGGCTCCATCACTTTCTATGAAATCGTGAATGGAATTACTTGACAGAAATGCATGATTATCAATATGTGAAAAACCGAATAAAACAGATAAATGCAAATAATGTTAAGAGTTGAAGATGGTGTGTGCTACTGCTTTCAACATACCATGAAACAGATGGAAATATCTACATTAACAAAGTCTGTCAATGTGTAGATAGTATGATCCAAAATGGAAGTTTTATAACTTTCTTAACTGTAACCCATAATTATACAATACTCAACTCCCAGTATGAGATAAGTCATGGTGGATGATAATGGGACAGTTAGTTTTTATGTTGGGTGTATGTAATATATGTAGTGTAGAAACCATTACACTAAGGTGATGTTTAAATGAGAATAATACATTCTTAATAAAAATTATATAATTTTTCATAGAAATTTAAGAAAACTACCACTATTATTTTTGGATGCAATATTGCTGCGTGATTTGTAAAATCTCCTGAGAGATTTACTAATCACTTCCCTTGAGTCTATAAAGCATAGTAGGTATTTTTTTTATAATTCATGAAATACCAACTTCTCAAGATGTTCATGACATGCTTAGTTATCTTGACCCGGTAGTTAAGTTTAGTGAAAGATCCAGAAAATTGTCAAGAGTGGATACAAATTATTAAGCCTTAATTTATAAAGTATATGATCCAATAAGGATTTACTTCGTTTCGAAAGGTAACACATGTTCATTATTGTAAGATCATCAATGGTTATGTCTACACAAGTTATAATCATATCATAAAGGGGAAAATAGTTTTATGAATTTGCTGCTGATGTAGTTGTGTACACGCAGGGGACTTTGGTTTGGTTAACAGCTGCAGTTCTAGGGAAAGAGTGGTGAGTATGACGATGTTTGAATTAGCATGTATCGTAAAATAAAGTTGACTTTAGCATTAATAACGATAATCCATTATGAATAAAGAGTGCACATTGGTAAACTTGAACGGCAAATGATAAAGTAATTAATGTCAAATAAAAGTAAACTGGAAGGACGAAACAAGCAAATTACATTTCACGACAGATAAACAAAGTATAGTGACAACTAATTCTTCTTCTCCATCTTGATAATCTTCTTAATCTTGTTAGATGAGAGTTCCCCTTCAGACAGTCCAGTTGAGGTTGTTGATTCACTTGATCCATCCGGAAGCTGTCTTTTACCAGTGGGTGTGATCGGATCAGGGGTAGGCTTAGACGTAATCTCAAGATCCTGTACCATAATCGAATATAGTCAACTTTAACAATACACGCAGCAGTATATGTTACCACAGTAACTCATTATATTCAGACAGATCAAATTCTTTGAAGGTTACCGTAACCAAATCACATTCTTGGAGAGAATCAGTTTTAGCCTCATCAACACTCTCTTTAATCTAACCAAAATTAAAAGAATTTTCAATGTGCAATATATATCAAGACAAAACAACCGAAGAAAAGTAAGAGAGAATAATGAAATGGTGGATCCAGGAAAAAACCTGCAGCAGCTTCGGGGTTATAGACGCAACATTTCCCATTACCTTTTTAGAATGATCAGAGTAGCATCAGCATAAACATCGTAACAGAAAATTGCGAAAATATGTTAACACACCAAACACATGGTAATGAACAATACCTGTAGCGTAACTTCCCAATGAGCCTTAAGCTGTTTGATGAACGGCTTATCTCTCAGGATCATGACAACCGAGCAATTTTTCCAACGCAGTTGCCATTTTACTTTAAAAGCCATCTCCAAATTCAACATCGCATCGAGTGCAAGTGGAAATTGTAAGGGGTCCTCAATTCCAGCCTATATAAGGAAACAACACCATTACTTACAGGGTGTGAAAACAGTGTTAATATGCTGATGTTCAGATAAATTTTATACCTGAATCATGGTATTGCGCATCTGAGCAGCAGATAAATCTAGAATCTGTGCACACTCTCTGTCCCAGAAAACAAAGTTACAAGTTCTCCCTGAGTGGGAAACTTCAATTTTTATCTTATACCTACGATATGGGTAATAACGGTCAGACATCATAGGATCCAGACTACAGGCAACGTTATAATTTTAAGCTTCAAGTCATATAACAGATCACAAGCAATCATACCTAAATATCTCAGCTTCGGTGGAATGACCAGCTTCACACAGAAATGGAGGTTTGTCACCGCGTGCAACCCTGAGACATAGATGGCAGGCTCGATAGTACCAGCCAAATGGAGATGCTACTAAAATCTTGGTTTCGGCAACAGTAGCACAAAACGTGATCTGTATCAACAGTACATAGCATAAAATGTAAACGATGTAAACACCATATGCAACAGAGCTAACAAATAGAAAGTGAAAGCTATAGGGAAAATTAGTCCATACGTCAGTAAGTTTAATAATCTCAGCAATAGGCATAACAACAGCCTTAGAAAGCAACTTCTGAACAGGAGTGAGTTGAGTATTTTCAGACCCCTGTGAGGAAAGCTGAGAGTTACAGCTTAATTGTCCAGACACACTAACCAAAGCCTCTTTAGGAATGCTGCACAAAAATCTCATGTTAAAAACAAATGTCTACACAACATAATGCCTTGACTACCAGAGAAATGTAGACAATACATAGTAATCATAATATACCTGTCAATAAACTCCTTGATTGGAAGAAAATCAGGATCAAGGTAAAGCATGGTAACATTGTAGGTGTTTGAGACGGACAGTGGAAACTTCCCTACATTAATCAAGTAACATATAAATGTGAGCAGTTAAAAACATCGAATTTTTAATAGCAACATAACTAACCCTCTTCCTTGACTTTTGCATATTGAGGTATAACCACAGTTGGAGCAGACGCATTGACCCGGTCCTGGGTAAACTTGATGAATTGGTCGACATGCGGCTCCCAAAGAGTGCAGTTCATAGTGTTGTTGCTATACAAAAAGCAGATGATATGAAAATGCAAAATTCAATTTACCATCAAATGACAGTTTGTGTTGGGAGTAAATATACCACTTACCTGTGGTCACGTAGCACTAAATTAACTTGTTGTTTTTTTGCCCCTGACTGTGTCTGCGAAAATCCAATCCTATCAACCATTCCAATGACGTCTGCCAAAAAGATTAAAGCAGCACAAGAGTATAACAACACGTTAAGCACAAAGGTGCAAGAAAAACACGAACAAAATATGAACAACGGTCTGTTACCTATCAGGACATCTTTGACAAATCTGCCTGTGATGATATCAGAAAAACTTGTAAGCTTTAGTGGTTTGAGCGGTATTTCGTGTTTATCATCGTCACCAACGGATGTTCCTCCTGTAAACTTCACCATAAACTTGTGCGACGACGGTTTGAATGTCAACACGTTAGCCTGAACTTTGAAGTTGGACACGGTGTAAGTATGGTCCATAGATAATTTGTCATAGAACGCAGCCATCTAGGTGGTTGGCACAACAACATGAATATCATCCCCCTGTGGTGCACACCAGAGTCAGTAACACAGGAAATGCCAAAATAACAAAAACCAATAACAAAAACCATGCATGAGAAAATAACAAAAACCAACGTTATGAAAACGATTTTCAAACACCATGAAACGAAGAATTGCATAAAGAATCATAACTCATAAATCAAATAAACACTGCCACTGACAGAATGAAACCTACGACTTTGTCTATGAACAACGCCTCAAAGTGCTCCTTGTTGTTGGAAACAACCTTCCATTTATGGGTCACCCTGACCGCGACCCTCCACAGCTCCTTGTCGTTGATGTCACAGATTCTCTCAAACGGTCTGGCCATAACGTAAAAAATATGCAGTTGCCGCAAGAGAGCTCCAAAGAAACAGAGAAGAAAAAAGATTTTTGGAAAGTAATTGATGGTCCTTTATAAAGGTTATGGAATGAAAGAACAGAAGGAGGTGGGATATGAGACATGGAATGAAAGAACGTGGGTGATGAGTGAGAGGAGGTTGTTGAAGTTTGAAGAGAAACTGTCATTGCACAAAGGATACGTGTGTTGAAGGAGTTTGGCAACAATTAAAATTGGATTTTTTTTAAATAAAACATGATTAATTGTTAACCTAGCCACGTGGCTTACTTATGGACTAATAAGGGCATTTAAGGGTTTTATTCAACATGTTCTTTTCTTATATGATAGATGTTCTAACTTTTTTAATGATTAATCATCTATTTAGTCTCTTAAATGGGCTTTGCTTCTAATAATTTTTGGAAAATTTTACCTCATACCCCATCATTTATTCCTCTACCCCTACATTATTTTTTTTTACTAAAATATCCTCATATAAATAAGTGTAAAAATTTCCTGATTTAGTTATTTAATCCGGAATTTAATAAGTAAATCTATCTTTAAACGCTACTTGATTAATATTCTCAGCAAATATGACAAGTATTATATACTTTCTGTAAAAGAATATTAGGGATGCTAATTTATATTTGCACGAGGTTTGAATGTCAATATCTATATACAACACGATTTTTAGCTACTAGTTTATTTTTTTTCTTTCAAAATATTACAATCATCATCGTCTATAAGTTATGTTTAATTGACGTGCACACATTCCTTTTATTTCTCTAAATTGAGGAGGTTTATTTATAATTTAGAATAGAAAAGAATGTAGTTTTTCGAATTAATAAGGAAGCACCCTAATATATAGTAATGTCAATTACTCAAATAAAACTACAAGAACCCATTCTATTCACGCGTGAACAACTTGAAAAGCTTCCTTCACAATACAATAATTTGTTGTTTTATATTAGAAACTTATCCATAAATAATCATTTGTAATTGATGCAAGATGTGCACAAATTAGTGGAGATGACATGGAGGGAGTTGACGTGGAGCATCCCTAGCATTCTCTTATTGAAAGTATACCGGTCTATACACCCGTGCAACGCACATATTTATAACAGTAATGATTTACATGAGTAATCAGTAATCAATAATAGTAATAAAGCAATTATATTAGAAACATAATAATAATGAAATAATATTAATAATTTTAAAAAATTATTATCAAGAAATATTTTTAATGTATAAATTTTTTTTATCAAATTAAAAATTGAAGTAAATATTAAATTCTACAAAAGAAAAATAATATTTTGATATATCTAAGAATTTAATAATATTGTGATTATAAAATTTGACAATAGAGTCTATATCCAAAATAGATTAAACTTAACATTGAATATATCATTGATGATACTAATGAAAAATATGTCTAATATGTTAAAGCTAGTAAATAGTAAAATAAATGTATAAAATAATGAAATATAAATTTGATTAGTGGGAAGATAATTTTGTGTAAAAAATAAAATGAAGTAATGAAATTAGTGGGGGCTATAAAAAAATTTAACCGTTTTATGAATTATATTTATTAATTTATTTTTGTATTAAGTAATTCTAAGGTTTGCATTATATGTCTTATTTATCTATATTTTTTTAATTTAATATTACTATGTATCCTATTAATGTGGGGTTAGAGAGATGTTATGAGTGGAGAGAGATTAATTGTTTGTATGATATAAATAGAGAGTGTTGAGTGGAGAGAAATTTTAGAAATAAAATTTTAAATATTTTAATTTAATTATTTTTTAAATTTTTGTTCGTTTTACATTTTTCGTCTTTTTGTTCAACCTTTTGAAGTTAAAGATTCTACTTTTTTTTCATCTATGAATGAGATGTTCAACCTTGTGAAGTTAAAGATTTTCCCTTTTTTCGTTGTGGTGGATGTTCAACCTTCGAGGGAGTTTCTAATCTCGTTGTCTCCATAATTTTGCAATTCTTATTATAAAAGGGGCTTGAAATCATTGCCTCTTGACTCTCTTCTAAATTGTTTTTATGTTTTTATCATCACAGGGATATGAAAAGGAATAGCATATTGGTTGAATATAATGGTTGAATCAAACCGGAAGACTATGAAATTGTTAAACCTATAAGTTTATAATGAGACTCATGTTGCTGTTATAACATATATATGTTACTGTTAAAAAGTAAGTTACAATTTTTATTGTGTACTTATTATTACATACTTCCTTCATTCATATTATAAACAAATTTTACTTTTTAGATATATTAAATAATTAATATATTTAGTCTATATATAAATCAGATACATTAATTATTCAATGTATTTAAAAAATAAAATTTACTCATAGAGGAGTATAGATTAAAGGTAACATACCATTAAATACCTTCTTTTTATTGTATATTCCCTCTATTTTCTTTTATAAGAAAATTTTAACTTTTTAAGTTCATTGAATAAATTATATATTTGGATAATATATAGTTAGATATATTAATTATTTAATAATTCTAAAATATTAAAATTGAGAGTGTACTTATTATTGCTAAATCTTTATGGCAGCTTTTGTCACCACTAGTGCATCTTATCGTATTATTGAAAGCCTATAAGAAATAGTTAGTTTTAATTTAATTTGGTTATTTTACTCACAATTTATGTTGAAGTTTGGACATGTAGTCTAAGGCAGACAAAGAGCTTTCCCTTACAATTTAAAATAGGATATTAACTTGTTAATTCTGTTTTGTTATTTTAAATAATCCTATTAATGACATTGTCAAGCAATTTTGTGATGAATTTAATATTAGAGCCATGCATTTATATGTATATTCTATTGTTGCTTTTATGGGCATATTGCATTGGTGCTTCTATGTACCAATAATAATTATCATTCAAATGCTTTCTATGTTATCTATACTGTTATGTTTGAAGCTACTGCAAAATTATGTTCGAAAGAGTATTAGGGTCATTAACCATTTTTTGTTAAAATATAATTGTTTTGTTTTCATGTGATTAGGAATAAGTGAATCATCTATTTCAAAAGAAACGAACAAGACAATTAGGGGAGATAGGAGTGAGATGCGACAACTGTTGAAAGTGTTGGAGGACAACGATTACGTGTCTCGGTACAGATATCACGATGATGGAATTACGGTCCGAGATATTTTTTGGACTCATCCGGATTCTATCAAGTTGTTCAACACGTTCTCGACAGTGCTCATTCTCGATAGCACCTACAAGACAAACAAGTATCGTCTTCCATTGTTTGAGATGGTTGGCGCTACGTCTACGGATAAGACATATGCCGTCGGCTTTGCCTTTTTGGAGTGTGAGAAAGAGGACAATTTTACGTGGGCGTTGGAGACGTGTCAGTCACTTTTGAAGAAACATGTTCAAATGCCAAAAGCAATTGTTACGGACCGCGACAACGCCTTGATGAATGCGGTTGCAAAGGTCTTTCCTTCTTCCAATGCACTACTTTATCGATTTCACATAACAAAGAATGTGCGAAGTCGAGTTAAGACCGCGGTGGGTGCGAAACAAGTGGAGTCGGAAGACAGAAAAGTGGTCAAGTCGGGTGTCATTGTAGAGAAAATAATGGATGCATGGACTCATATTCTAAATTCTTCCACAACGGAATTATATGCCGATTCGATCATGAAATTCCAGAAAGTGTGCGAAAGGTACCCCACTTTGTTGAAATATGTTGAATCCACCATTCTTGATCAAGTGAGAGAAAAAATTGTTTGTGCGTGGACCGATAACGTACGACATCTTGGAAACACTACCACCAATAGAGTTGAGTCGGCACATGCCACTTTGAAGAATTGGTTGGGGAATAGCAAGGGGGATTTATGTCGAAATTGGGACTCCGTGCATCTAATGATTAAAAACCAACACAATGAGATACAAACCACTTTCGGTCGGAGCATTACAGTTTTGGAACATCGGTTTAAAGGTAACTTCCTCTACTCTCAATTGATCGGCAACATGTCTCGGGCGGGGTTGGGCTATATTTTTCACGAGGTCAACCGAGCCGAAACGGTAGGTTCCGATAGCGCAAAGTGTGGTTGCACTATTGTGAAAACCTACGGTCTTCCTTGTGCTTGTGTCATTGCTAAAAAGTTGAAACTAGGTGAGCTAATACAAATTGACGAAGTTTGCCCTCATTGGATGAGACTTAGTTTTGATGATGATGGTTGTAAGGAATGAGATAAACCGGATATCTCTATTTTGGCCGAATTGGAAGCGATTCAAGCGAGATTTTCGAAGGCCGATGATAATATGAAGCTACACATCAAAGAAGAGTTGAGGAAGATTTCCTTCCCCGAAACAACCGCAATGATACCGCCGTCTCAACCGGTTAAGACAAAGGGTGCTCCGAAGAAGTTAAAGCCTACACCAAATGACAACTCGACAACTCGGTCTCCTTCATATTATGAGCACGTTGACCAAATCTTTCCGGACTCTCCGACTCCTAAATCTCTACAAAGTGTCATGAAAGGATCTCGCATTTCCAAACCGGCTCCAACACCGATTCCACGAGTTGCGACTCCGACTCCGACTACACGTATGATTTCCTTTATTGACGAGATGTCGGTTTTTATGCACAAGCATATCGACGGTATCATCGATGTTGTAGGGGATGGTAATTGCGGCTACCGAGCCGTGTCGCCTCTACTCGGTAAAGGAGAGGAAGGTCATGCACTTGTACGTCATTAACTTATCCTAGAGTTAGAGACGCATAAAGAAGCATACTTGCGTCTCTATGAAAATCAAGAAAAATATGACAAGGTTCATGAGTCACTTGTTCCGTGGTTGAGTGGTCTAGCACCGATATCGAAATGGATGAGCTTCCCCGAGATGGGTCATCTTATAGCATGCGCCTACGATATGGTGTGTATCGACTTGACGCGATACGGTTTTTCAGAAACCTTTTTTCCACTCCACACCGCACCTCTGTCGAATCCAAATGATCGCATCATGTGTATCGGATGGCTTGCGAAATCAAGACATTTCGTACAAGTTATCTTGAAACCCGGATGCCCGATACCACCTAAATCACCGCAATGGGCGACGCATGCAACCGTAATTGCCGAGTCTTGGCCGGATAGTTTTGTCGAAAGGATGCTTGAATTCGAACGATTGCACGCAATTGAAAAGGCATCAAATGCGGAAAAGTCGAAAGTTTAAGCTCCTATAGATTTAGACGGAGAATTTTGTTTTAACTCTTTTGTATAATCATACGACACAATGTACATTATTGAAGTGAAATATATTGTATTTTATATCCATATGTCTTTTTAATACAATTATGAATTTTATTGCAATGAAAGCATTCCAATTGGTTGCATAACATATTCAATTTTGTTTGAAAATGTATCAGTAAAACATTCTAATTTGCAGATCCGGGAAATTTCCGGATGTGCACTTCCGGAATCAATATTTGTAGGGTTTGTCCGGATCTGCACATCCGGAACTAACTTATGCAGAAATAACTTTACCCTAACTTTTCTATAAATTAGGGGTTTCATTTGATATCATTCACACAAACACTAAATGTCTCAATTGTATGATATCAAGATCCATTGGTATGTCGTGTTAGTAGAGTAATAGTGGGGGTTGTTTTTAATCGTCTCCACAGGGATTGTTCGATATTTGATGCTTGCCTTTCAATAGTTACACTGTTTTAAGTTCATAGGTTTCAATTGGTTCTCAATTTCATTTAACATCAATTTGTAGCAAAGATTAAGTGGTGACAAAGAGTTTGTAAAAGTTTTGATAAAAGCATGTCAAGGTTAGGTTTCGCTAATCCTTTTCACGTATAAACAAATAATCAAGCATATGAACTCGATTTCCGACCAATACAACCGCGTATCCTCCCGACTAAGTTTATGTCTAAAGCGAAGTCGTGAGTATCGTTGTTTAGACCGTTAGATGATGTCTCACGCTAACAATCTAAACAACAATCATTAAGATCAACACAATGCGAATAGCAAATCCCAAATCTATGTCTAGAGTTTGGTTTTTAAGAGATGAAATTGTTAGGTCATGATTTGTAGAATCTATGTCTAGAGCAATACAAATCACACATGGATCATTAAGAGAAAACAACATCATCTATATTGATCAAAGACTTTGTTCATACACAAAAGATCAAATGCAATACATAAAATTAGGATCAACTACATCTAACCTCAACATTGAGTGTTTAGCTACCACTTCTCATGGTAGTTTGGATAACAAGTAAAGAGAGGAGATGAATGAGCATCCACGACGAATAGTCGAGAATGGATGCGACTTCAGCTTCTCCAAGTGAAAATCCACTCTTTGATGATCAAAATACTGAAAACTATGATTACTAGTGAAAATGAACAAGAGCCCCCATCCAAATAAAGTGAAAATCTATTTATACACATCAGAATTCTGCAGGATTCGCACTACGAGTGCATCATTCGCACTGCGAATGAGAGAAAATGGCACCTTAAGTGCCTCTGAGACTTAAACCGACCCAAGCAGAAATCGTGGGTTCGCAGTGCGAACCATTCCTTCGCACAGCGAATCATTCGCTAGCTCATTCGCACTGCGAATAAACTAGCGAGCCAGGACAATCAAATTCCAAAACTTACTGCCACCCTTCGCTAGAATCTTCGCACTGCGAAACAACCAGCGAACCCTCGCTAAGAGTTCGCAGTGCGAACTTTTGGTAGTTTCAAAAATGGAACTTTCTGCCACCATTCGCTGGCACCTTCGCTGACGTTCGCAGTGCGAACCTTCGCTGGTCCTTAGCCAGATTCTTCGCACTGCGAATACCGTGTTGCAGCAATAATTTCAATGGCAACTTGCATCCCCTCATTGTGTCTCCAATCTTGATCCTTTGGTGCCTACTCCTGCTCATTAACACACAAATTACAAGCTCCACACATGTATTCCAATGTACACACTACAACACAATTAACCACTTAAACCAACAATTACACAAGGAAAGTCATGAAAAATGCCAATTATTGCATCCAAATATATAACATGTTTGACATCTAACAAACTCTCCCCAACTAACTCTTTGTTTGTCCTCAAGCAAAGTATGCCTCTCACGAGGATTTGCTCGAGCACTCAATTCAACCAAGACGCGAAAAACGGCTCAACTAAACAACGATCACAACAATGCAACAATTACACAATTCAAGAACCTATAAGGTAAAAGAACTTGACTCTTAAACAATTTCAAACACTGTTTCAAGAGACAACTAACTTATCATGCACATGTCATTCTACACTCCTCTTCGAAAAAGGATTGAAGGCAAACGTGCATACAAACACGGGACAATTACACTCAAATGACAAATGATGCAAATACTAAGCAATTCATACCATATCTCAATGAACACAAAAGAAATCATGGAAGTAACAGATCACTAAGGACTTCAAGGTTGTAGCTTGGTCAGGTAAACAAAAAGGGACATTTCTCATGGCCATTGAAACGAAATTGCCGAAGCAAAAGAACATTCACTAAACACATATTCACGACACAACTTCATTCCACCAATTTTTCATTACACCTTCACAAACTACCGTGCACAATTATTGAATCTATTTTTTTTTTCATTCAAGCAAGCATTTTCTCATTTACACAACATATTCACACTCTTTTCTTTACATGCTTGCTTGAATTTTTTTCAAAATTTGGAGTAATGCACCCATCTTCTTTTTATTCTCCCCAACTCATTTTCGACTCAACCTAAAGTGAATGTTCCTTGCTTTTTAAGGGTAGGAAATCAAAGTATACAATTTTCAAAGGTTCAAGAAGAAAATGTTAGAAACTCACCAAATTCAATGATGAACCAAACTTGCAAATTATGCACATAAAACAAGTTCATCACTAAACTGAGTTCTAAACTGTTTAGGCTCAAAGGGGCTACCAAATGCTCACTCCTCACGGGTGAATTACTATATGGACATGGTTGTGCTCACTTTCAACAAGTGCCTTGATCACTTCTCCTACTTCCACAAAATCACATGGTCACAAGATAAGGCATGAATTAAAAGTAAAAACAACATTCATCATCAATCCTTAGCATATAATAACACTTTGGAGGCTTCTCGCTTTAATGGTTTTTTGATCTTAAAATGACACATGCATTCAAAGGAAGTTGTAACATGAAACAACATTTTCAATCGCACAAGACACAAAGTTCTAAAACATAGAAAATTCTCGAACTAGGTAACGATGTACCTTGTCGCAACACAATGCTTACGGTACTATCATAGCCCTCACATCTTGGAGGAATCTTCCTTTAAAAATCAAGAGTCTCCAACCTACTTCCAAAATTCCATCATCAAAGAAGGAACATTAAAATAAAAACATATTAACAATTTAAGTGTTGAGCATTCGTAAACAGAAGAACTCAACACTTAATACAATAATTAAAAACCAACAAATTATTAGTAAAAGCGAAACAAATTTTTTTACTAAAAACACTTAACATTACTAATAATAATAATAAAGTGCTTGGTGTAAAAACACCTACATAATCCAAAAGGGTACCTCTAGGGTACAAGTACAACAATATTCAAAATATTCCACTATGTGGATACAATAGACTAGTAAAAGTTAAAAATGAAACAAAAAACAAGAAAACTTCACTTTGGTGACCAAAGGAAGTGCAAAAGTCTATGATCCAAAAAATCAGTCCTCATCGGACTCCGTCTCCAAAACCTCGGTAACCTGCTCATCATCATCTCCCTCATCAGAAGTATTACCAGAAACCTCCACATCGTACGAATCAAACGGAGTTATCAGCTGATCCCACTTTTTTTCATGCAAAAGGGCAGCTACAGAACGATAACTCCCTTGATCATTCAGAATAAATCTCTTCTCTGCAAGGATGGTCATTGTTTCCAAAACCTCATATCTCTGAGCCTGCCTAGGACCCTTGAACCGAGTGTCGTCGAAACTGATCGGTACTTGTCTGGATGTTGATGCTTTCCTTTTCTTGGCCAAATTAGTTTTAGGACCCATCTGCACATAAGACAAACAAATCCCACACAAAAACACCAAGACAAATCATTAGAAATTAGGACACAAATACATCAGAATGCACTAATAAAAAAAACAAAAATCTGGGCTGCTCGCTGCAACGTTCGCACTGCGAATCCTGGCGAACGCTCGCCCCAGATTCGCACTGCGAATGGGCCAGCGAATGCACGAAAACTTTGAAAAAAATTTACAGACCCAGATTTCCCAACATGGCATCATTCTACATATCTTCTATACCCTAAAGCCACTAGAAATTCAACATGCATTGAACAACCCAAAACAAAATTTTAACCCAAATGCCTAAATATTTCTCATGCAAATTCACAAACAAAATCACAACTAATCAGAAAGCACAAAGAAAAGAATTCAAACCTTGTTGGAAATGGCAATTGAGTAAAAAAATTGAGAGATGGAAAACACACACACGTGAAGGAGAAAGAGCACCTGAGAGTTTTCTAATTGTTTGTCCTTGAATGGTGAGAGGGAAATTGACTAGGGTTTTCCCCACAAGTCAACAGAAGTTGAACATGGGTCTTGGGCCTACGTGCAGGCCCACCCACTTACCAAAACCCTCACTTTTAATGAGGTGGCAGAAAAACCACAAAGTCTGGTTCGCTGACGTTCGCAGTGCGAATGGCTGGCGAATGTTCGCCCTAGACTCGCAGTGCGAACAAGCCAGCGAACAAGACAGTTTTGCAAAATTTTCAGGTCTGTCCTGCTGCCACACTGCAAATGGTACAATAATATAAAAACACTTCAAACAGCAAATAAAAGCAAAATACTTACAATGTTGGGGTGCCTCCCAACAAGCGCTTGTTTAACGTCGGCTAAGCTCGACGGTCCGGAGACTAGACGCCTCGCAAACAAAAGCCAACACACCGGCTACCGAACCGAACACACTACGCGCACACAAACTCATCCGTTATCGTGCCCAGTTTTTGGTCTCCTTTTCTTTAAAAACGACCAAACCCAACATGAATTCATCAAGGCTACCTTTGCATCTTCATTCTTTTTCTTTTCAAATGCTACACGTTCCAACTTCTCTTTTTCCAAGTCTTTTCCTTTTTGCAAGACTTCATCCACTTGATTCACAAACATCACTCCTTTGAACAATGTAAAACAAGCTTCTTCCTCCATACCACTTTCCTTGATCCGCACTTTCATTAAGCCTTCATCAACATCCACCAACATTTTGGCGGTTTTCATAAATGGTCGGCCCAATATAATCGGTGTATCTTCATCCTCATCCATTTCAACAACCACAAAATCAACAGGAAAAAAGAATTTATCTACTTTTACTAGCACATCCTCCACAACACCATACGGACGCGTTCTAGACTTATCCGCAAGTTGCAATGTCATGGTTGTTGATTTTATGGTCATATTATCAAGTCTTTTTACCACCGACAAAGGAATTAAATTGATGCTCGCACCCATGTCAACCAAAGCTTTGCATTGAAAATCAGTACCTATTGTAATAGGTAATGCTACTCTTCCCGGATCTTGTTCTTTCCGCGGAAGCACACATTGGATGACGGCACTACACTCGGCATTAAGATCAATGTTGTTTTTGTCAGTGCACCTCTTCTTTTTCATGAGTATGTCTTTCATGAACTTGACATACCTAGGCATTTGTTCAAGAGCTTCAGAGAAAGGTACGGTTACTTGCAACCGACTAAATAACTCCAAAAACCTTGCATAATGCCTATCATTCTCTTTTTTCTTTGGAGTAGCGGGATACGGTAATCGTCTTTGTAAGACTTCCTTCTCAAACTCCTTCCTTTCTTTTTCTTTTTTCTTCCTCACTTCTTCATCATTCTTTTCAACTACCCCATTTTCATCATTTTTTCGACTTCTTCTAACACAATATCGTTTTCCTTTTCAACTGCCACCTCATGTTCAACATTACTTCCCATAGTTCTACCACTTCTTGTGAAAATGGCTTTACACTCCCTTTTGGGATTTGGTTGAGTGGTAACGGAGAAGGATGACCCCGGTTGGTTTTCGGCTAATTGCTTGGCAAGTTGCCCTACTTGCGATTCAAGATTTCTAATCGAATCTTCCGTACTCTTTTGAGTTGCCATAGATAATTGCATGAACTTGGTGAAAGTCTCCTCCATTCTTGAACTTCCACTAGTCTCTTGGGGTGGTTGGTAAGGATTTTGTCTCCATCCTTGTTATTTTGGTAGTTTCTTCGAGGTTGATAGCCTTGTTGATTTTGGTACGGTGGTTGAGCACTTTGGTACGGAGGCCGTCCTTGATAACCTTGAGTCCGATTTCCAGCATAATTTACCTCCTCCACAAGCGGAGGACAATAGCCGGTAGGATGGTCACCTCTACATAATTCACAAACTAACACTTGCACATTTTTACTTGAAGAATCATGAATTTCTTTGAATTGTTGCGGCAGTTTAGACATTTGCTTAGTCAACAACTCAACCTGTTGTGATAATAACTTGTTCTGCGCAAGGATAGCATTGTTTGTTCCTAATTCCAACACTCCCGGATTTCATTGAGAAGGTCCACGGTTGTGACTACCTTGATGATCGTTCAAGGCCATCTTGTTAATAATAGATGTGGCTTCTGCTGCGGTTTTGCTTAACAAGGATCCACCGGCGGTGGCATCCAACAAAGTTTTGTGTACAAGCTGAAGTCCATTTCTAAATATATGAATTTGTGACAATTCATCAAAACCATGGCCCTTGCACTTCCTTAACATTGATTTGAACCTCTCCCAAGCTTCGTTGAGAGATTCATTGGCTCCTTGTGTGAATACCGCGATGGCGGTCTTTGCTTCCATAAACCGAGTGTGTGGGAAAAATCTCTCCAAAAATTTCTCTTCCAATGCATTCCAATCCGTCATTATGGCCGTTGACTGATCAAGGTACCATTCCTTGGCCTTCCCAATGAGGGAATGCGGGAATAGTCTCTTGAACAGAGACTCCTCTTCTGCCTCAGGTGCACCAGTCGCTCCCGCTATTTCATAGAATTTTGTCAGATGGGTAAAAGGATCTTCATGATCCCTACCCGTAAATGGACTTTGATATAACAGCTGGAGAATACCGGTCTTCATTTCAGCATGACGACCATTGTGTGCATGGCGAGCGAACTGAGCATTGTGTCTCGGACTATTTGTACATGGCCTAGAAGCAGGTGGTGGTGGTGGTGGTGGATCTGCCTCCATAACTGGAAGTATCTGTGGAAGTGGTGGTGGTGTAGAAGTACTTTCCTCTTGTTCTCGCTTCTGTCTTGCTAGCTGCCTCCTTCGTCTAGTTCTGCTGTTGATTCTACGAGCGGTTCTCTCAATCTCAGGATCGAAAAGAAGTTGGTCCGCCGGTAGTTTCCCTCGCATAAACTAAGTCTGTACACTAAACAAAACAAATTAACAAGTTCAAGATAAAATGGTAAAAAGCTTAAAATAGCTCAACTATCACAATGCTTGCAATATCACTTAACAATCCCCGGTAACGGCTCCATTTTGTTAGTAGAGTAATAGTGGGGGTTGTTTTTAATCGTCTCCACAGGGATTGTTCGATATTTGATGCTTGCCTTTCAATAGTTACACTGTTTTAAGTTCATAGGTTTCAATTGGTTCTCAATTTCGTTTAACATCAATTTGTAGCAAAGATTAAGTGGTGACAAAGAGTTTGTAAAAGTTTTGATAAAAGCATGTCAAGGTTAGGTTTCGTTAATCCTTTTCACGTATAAACAAATAATCAAGCATATGAACTCGGTTTCTGACCAATACAACCGCGTATCCTCCCGACTAAGTTTATGTCTAAAGTGAAGTCATGAGTATCGTTGTTTAGACCGTTAGATGATGTCTCACGCTAACAATCTAAACAACAATCATTAGGATCAACACAATGCGAATAGCAAATCCCAAATCTATGTCTAGAGTTTGGTTTTTAAGAGATGAAATTGTTAGGTCATGATTTGTAGAATCTATGTCTAGAGCAATACAAATCACACATGGATCATTAAGAGAAAATAACATCATCTATATTGATCAAAGACTTTGTTCATACACAAAAGATCAAATGCAATACATAAAATCAGGATCAACTACATCTAACCTCAACATTGAGTGTTTAGCTACCACTTCTCATGGTAGTTTGGATAACAAGTAAAGAGAGGAGATGAATGAGCATCCACGACGAATAATCGAGAATGGATGCGACTTCAGCTTCTCCAAGTGAAAATCCACTCTTTGATGATCAAAATACTGAAAACTATGATTACTAGTGAAAATGAACAAGAGCCCCCATCCAAATAAAGTGAAAATCTATTTATACACATCAGAATTCTGCAGGTTTCGCACTACGAGTGCATCATTCGCACTGCGAATGAGAGAAAATGGCACCTTAAGTGCCTCTGAGACTTAAACCGCCCCAAGCAGAAATCGTGGGTTCGCAGTGTGAACCATTCCTTCGCACATCGAATCATTCGCTAGCTCATTCGCACTGCGAATAAACTAGCGAGCCAAGACAATCAAATTCCAAAACTTACTGCCACCCTTCGCTAGAATCTTCGCACTGCGAAACAACCAGCGAACCCTCGCTAGGAGTTCGCAGTGCGAACTTTTGGTAGTTTTAAAAATGGAACTTTCTGCCACCATTCGCTGGCACCTTCGCTGACGTTCGCAGTGCAAACCTTCACTGGTCCTTCGCCAGATTCTTCGCACTACGAATACCCTGTTGCAGCAATAATTTCAATGGCAACTTGCATCCCCTCATTGTGTCTCCAATCTTGATCCTTTGGTGCCTACTCCTGCACATTAACACACAAATTACAAGCTCCACACATGTATTCCAATGTACGCACTACAACACAATTAACCACTTAAACCAACCAATTACACAAGGAAAGTCATGAAAAATGCCAATTATTGCATCCAAATATATAACATATTTGACATCTAACATGTCGCAAGTGTCTCATATACCGACGGCATAACATGCGGTCGCAAGTATAAGCTAACGAGGGACATCTCCATCGGCGAGATCATTGACGACATCAAACATCTCCTACCTTACGGAGACAAACGGAAGGTTGCGAAGCTTCAGTATCGTTCACCTTCCGTTGACAACGAAGGGAACGTCGCTTACAACCTTGTTGAGCTCAAGAATCAAGAGGATGTTAGAGCGATGTGACAAACTTTTTTCGGCTACGAAGAACGATTCCCGCTCGAGTTCGAGATGACCGTCAAAATCCGAAGAACGGTCGATGACATCTTAGAGATGTCCAAGCGTCCACCGGGCTATTGATCTTGTAATATTTAAATTTCTGTCGATGTCATGGCGATTTTCTCAAAGTAATCCCGATTTTATTTTATGAATGTGAGAAACATTGTTGGATTTTTGGTGTTCTGCATCAGGTTTTATTCCGGATTTGCAAATACGAACGTTTACCGGATGTGCACATCCGGGAAAAACTGAAAAATTTTAAAAAAACGGTGCGTCCGAATTTGCACATCCGAAACGCAGAGGTATTTTCGTCAGCGCGCGTGGTGCCTAAGAAGGTTGGGTGGTGTAGTAAGAAATCCCCTTAAGATTATGTATAACACGTTGTGTAAAACATAAGGAGGAAGATTAGAGATTGATTGCAAGGAAAATTGGAAGTTTAATGTGCCAGAGAGAGTTTGTTACTTTGTTTGGATGTTGGTTTCCGATTGATTGGTTACAAACTATAATAAAAATAGAATGGGGATAAGTAGGGACGAACCAAAAAACTTATAGTATTGGGGGGCAATGTCAATAAACGTTTAGTCAATGACATATTTGAATTGTGCATAGTTTTTTTTTAAAATGAATAATTGAGTTGGTTTTAATGATGAATTTAATATAATTTGTCATATATATTTAAATTATTGAGTTATATATATATATATATATATATATATATATATATATATATATATATATATATATATATATATATATGGTAGCTTCTAGAATGGGACATCAACTAAGTCCCTCATAGTGTACCATTTAATCATTGGATTGAAATAAAGTCTAGGTGATCTTATTAATAAGTGCTGCACTAGATTCATGTTCTTTTTCTCTTTCAAATCCTCTCTCTTTCTCTCTCCACTATCTCCACAACAATCATGAATGTTAAAAAGTTTGACAGTTAAATTGCAATTAAAATGAAAGCCCTAATTATGATGGTAAAGTTTAAAACTCTACATCTTCATCCTCTTTCTCTCATTCCTCTTCCTCTCATGGCTAGAATAAATGGATTATGCACACTTTCCTACACATCCTTGTAAGGGTTGCTGCTGCCAAAACTTGCCAAAATTGTGTTTATCTCAAAACTTCGATTAAAGTCTTTTTTGTGCCAAGATCTACAAAATTTACGATCTAATAATGACCTTGTAAATAAAGTCTATTACAAGATTAAGGAAAAATGAAAACAACCTTCTTCTTATTATTATTTTGTGAATGAAAAAACAACCCTTTACAATGCACGGCTGAGGCATTTTTCCAATTAAGTTTTCTAAGTGTATTTGAGATTGAAAATACATTTTTTTAGTATAAATCTATTATTATTTGAACTTTGATTTATTATAGTTTCAAATTTGATATTGGCAAATATTTTTGTTAATTATTTTTTTTCAACAATCATCTTCTGCAGTTTTTTTAATCGGAGGAGACAAAATGGGAAAGAAATAGAACTTGTGTGTAGAATTGCATACTTGTTCCCATTTTTTATTTTCAATTATTCTAAACGGTTGGTTAAATCTAATGGTTTATTTTTAATGATTCACCGGTGAACTATTTAGTTAGTACCTCATTGTAGATGCCACCATATATATACATATATATATTTTGTTCTGGACTGGGCCAGTACCTGCCCTACAGTCGGGCATGCCCAACCCAATATCATATTAGGGAGGCCCAGCAAGGCCCAATCCTCCTCCCCGTCGGGCACGCTCAACACTCTCTGCAGTCGGACAGGCTGCTACCTACCACGGGGACAGATCACGCGTCTTCCTCACGGACTCTACGTGTCTCCCACGTGGGGACACGTTATCAGGCAACTACCCACTTCCTGAAGAACTGGTCAGCCCACCTTCTGAAGATCACGAGGCAGTTGCTCCAGGGCGAAGACCACGTGCTGGTCTTCTCTACGCCACGTAAGTTCTGACAGTTGTTTGCATTGGGCCTGGCAATCCAACCCAGTGCAGATGACCATTGGCCCAGCGCTGGGGGCACACTATAAATACCCTCTATCACTAGAGGGTCAGGTATAAAATGTTGACTGTTATTGAAAACTATTATAAAATGTTGTTTGACTGTTATCATCAAACTTGTATTGAAACTGCATGTTTAATTGATTTGTTATCATCTACTTAATTGAGCTGGTTTTAGACTGCATGTTTAATTGTTCCTTGGAACTCAAGCTGGTCTTAGACTGCATACTGATATGGTCTTCGACTGCATGCTGATCTGGTTTTTTACTATTATCATCAAACATTCCAATGCCTTAATAGACTGCATATTCAACTGGTTTTAGAGTGTTTTATTCAAACTTGTGTAAGAGTTCACATATAGCATTCCAAACATAAGAAACATTTCAAGCTTGTAATAGTACATACTGAACTGACATTACAACATTTGGTACTGATATTAGAGCACTTTTATTGTGCATATTGAACTGATATTGGAGCACTTTTATTGTGCATATTGAACTGAACTGATATTAGAGCATATTGAACTAATATTAGAGCACTTTTTAGGTACTTACTGAACTGGTGTTAGTGTGCATATTAGAGGTAACATTAAAGTGCATATTGAACTCATATTGAAAACTCGTATTCAAAATTTCTCCAAACTAAATCATTTCATTTAACATTCAAAATTAACAAAGGATGTCATTCCTATCATTACAAGGGAATCAAACATTCCTATAATTACATCCTATATTTTACACAACACTACAGCAAAAAACAACCAAGATACAACAAGAATAAAAGTAAGTGTCTGAATGGTCTTCTGATCTTTTGCAGCCTTCATCTTAAGTTTCTTCATTTTCTTGTTCTGCTTCATATCCACTTTCAAGTTTAGACATCCAGAGCAACCTCCATCGAAGCTAGGTTCAGCATGCTTTCCTTGATACAGTTCATCATCCCAATGAAATAGATGACAATCATCAACATTCTGGAAAAAAATAGACAACATGAAACAATCATCAAAATTCTGGAAAAATAAGAGAGGAGATGAACAAAAGAAGAGAACAAATTTTTACAAACCCCCTAAAATTTACACTTCCAATATCTTCTTCCTGGGTTTGAGCTTGATTTTGAAACATGGATTCTCATGGGAAGCTCGTGGCCACAAACCAGTGGTTTTCTCGCACTGAACGTGTGGCATGAACTCGCGCTTCCACTCATTATCTTGTTTTGATGAAGATGCGAAGACTGAAACAAAATTTGGGAGAGATCTTAACCCTAGCTGCAAACAAAATTTGGGAAAGGAAGAGGAAGACTGAAACCTATCCACGAGTGTAACATATTTGACACATGTATATTACACGTGTACCATGACAAAATAAAATTGCCAAGCTGTAATGTCCACCTTAGCATTTAAGTTGACCAAACTCATATAAGGCCCAAAAGAAGAGAATCTTTAAAAGGCAGGGATGAAATCTGTTTTTTTTACAGGGTTCTTTTTCGAATTCACCCCAAATGGCAGGGTCTAAAATGTGTATTAACCCTAATAATAATAATAATAAGTATATTTTGTTTTTACGGGAATAATAATAAGTATCTAACATTAGTTTTTTTAACGTTAGTTTAGAATATAATTGTGAGTTAAGTTGGGATATATAGTAATGTGTAACGAGTGAATTGGAATGGAAAAAAAATATTTAAAAAATGGGAAAAGAGATTGATCGAGTCTGCGGAATTACAGAGCGTGAAGAGGGATGAACTTGAAGAACGAAAAGCTTCGTTGAGGTAAGGGGGAGAATTACCCACTGTAAGCTGATTATTAAGTAGCGGGATGGTGAGGGTTCCCTTACCCTCCCATGATGCCATGTTATTTCTCTGTAATTTTCTTCTGTGTGTTTTATTTGGCTAAATAGGGTTTGGGAAAACCTTTTGGCATCAATTGATGAATAAACATATTTGCTCGATGTTTTATTTATAGCATTGTTGTTTTACTGTAAAGGATAAGATTGGTTTGAATTAGAGTTACGCTCCTTTTGTGGAAATTTCTTATAATAATTTATATCTATTGTATAAATGATAGTACTTTGTTGCTCAACTGCTCTATTTTGTTGCTCATTGCTCTATTTTTTGAATTATTGTAATGAAGCTCTTACCTAAGGGGATTTGGGATAATCCCCAAGGTAGTCGTACTTGTTGTATATGGGGTTGGGTTGAAAGAATGATAAGGGTTATTGTTAATAATAAAATAATATCTTTTGATAAAATAAATATTTTTTCCCAAATTAGGCAAAAAAAACCCCATTTTTATGAAAATCACTTTTTTCGAACTTGCAGAAAACTTAACTTTTAAAAAATTAGAGAAAATCGACTTTTTTCAAAAATTCGAAAATAATGTTGTTTTCAGATGAATAGTGTTTTCGAATGAATAAAGTTTTTGGATGAATAGTTTTTTCGAATGAATAATATTTTCAGATGAATAGTTTTTTCTAGGTGAATAATGTTGTTTCTGGTGAATAATGTTGTTTCGGGTGAATGGTGAATTTTGAGTTGTTGAACTTTAGGGTAATGGTATAATATTACTCAATTATATGAGGAGTCTTTTGTTGTGATTAGTAACCCCGAAGGCAGGGATGAACCCAAAACTTTTAAATTGTGGGGGCAATAATTATTATAAATTATTTTAAAGAAATGTTAATTCATAAATATCAACAACTTCTTTACGTTGATATATAATTATAAATAAATTTTGCTGCAAAAAATTAAATTATGAATCAACAAATTACACTAATTTAACTCAATTAACACATATCAATTGAGTTATTCCACACCGTTAATAATTATTATAAATTAAAATGGTAACAAATCAATTTTTATCATTTCCAATAAAATTTTAAAAAGATAATGTTATTGTTTTTAATAAAATTTCATATTATAAAAATATTTAATTAAAAAATATTATTAACTAAATATTTTAAAAAATGTAATTTAATAATGTATTTCATATCTTCAACAACCTTTTTCTATATTCAATTTCATGTATCTAAAAACAAACAACATTGTTTTATTATAAATTAGCCAACCAATAATTTGTTAAAAATACTTAAATTTAATTTTATGTTGAATGTATAATGTCTCTTTTCTATTGTATATCTATCTATCCATCACCTTAACTTTTTTAATTATGATAAGTATATATCAATACTTAACCAAGGTTGAAACTTTAGTGGGGGCAGCAGCCCCCAGACCTTTTGTAGTAGGTTCGTCCCTGCCCGAAGGTTACAGTGATGGCCTGGATTGACGAAAATGGGGTTCGGGCGAGGAACCATTTTGATGATAATTATTTTATGATAATTTTGATGGTGGTTCATGATGATTGCTTTTGATGTTTGAGATGACTAATATGAATCATTAAGTTATTTGTATATTACATCATTCATGCATATAGTTGGAGATAGGTGGGACTTTGGTCTAGTGACAGGCTCAGATTCATTTGTTGAATCGTTTGTTTAGTGAGGAACCAGAGGCGGGTCTTAGATTCATTGGTGGAATCCTTGGTTCAGATGATAGGCCAGATATCATGGATTAATTAGTAACAAACCTATGATATCCAAAAACTGGTATCGCATGCATTTTGGGTGATGGAGTTGAAGCATTAACATTGCATTATTATATTATGGATGTTTATAACTAAATGTAATGAATATGAATTGAATTTGTTATTTCGTTTTTTATCATCCTACTGTTAATTTTCGCTATTACTATTTGTAAGTGTATTCTCAACCCCTTTCTTTATTTCTTGGGTGCCTTTATGCAATGGTTGTACATGTAACCAGCAGGAGTGATAGCTCGTGATGGTCGGGAGATGACATCAATGCCCTCTTCGCATTTATCGTTTTTATTTTAGTCGAATAATGCTCTTTTGTAACACTGGGGAATAGGGCGCATATATTTTATTGTAAACGAAATTTTATTTCCTTGGATTTCTTTGAATAATGTTTTTCAAAGTATGTTATGATGATTGGTGTTCTGTTGCGAATTAAATGATATTGCACAAATAATATTCTATTGTTTTGTTGAAGTGACATCCTAATTATAAATTATCTTTAAAAATTGAGCTTGGGGTTTTAGGGTGTTACATAGTGGTATCAGAGCAGGTTCGTCCGGTCGGCCAGGTTTTTTTAATTGTTATCTATTTCCTAGTGTTTGACAAGTGTATTAACATTGTCGATACAATGTTTCTTCTAATAGTTGTTTATTGATATTCAAAAAAATGGCTGGAAGAAACGACTGTGCTATTTCTGATGCTTTAGAGGCCTTGTCCAATGTGATAGGACAAGCGCAACAGAATCAGCAAGCTGGAGGTGGAATAGAATGGGCTTTGGTCAATTGGGTATTTTGGTCGATCCATAATAGTTCCCCCCAAGACTTTGTCGGACACTGAAAGAGTCAGGTGGTGCCTTAAGTAATTTTGATCGGCCTTTAAGACGAGGTCCATAGTGAAATAGAATGGGGATACTTTAGAATTTGTTAAAAGAGTATTGGGTAGTCAAGCTCTCTCCCAGTATAATTTTACACTCCAAAAAAATCTTTCTATCTGACTTCCTAATAAGGAAGTAGTATTTTTGAGAACATTATGTCACCTCACTCTTATATATAATAAGATGCCCAATTATTTTCTTAAAGAAGGTATTAATTATAGTAAGATCAAAATCTGACAAAAAATTTAGGATAGATTTAGCCTTTGCGTTTACTGTTGGACAAGTGACTTCAAGCACAAGAGGGGGTGAATTATAGTATTCAAAATTCGTGATTAATTTTATTCTTTCTTGATCAAGATCGTATTATTCATTTTTAGGTGAGTAATCACATCGGAAATAAAATGTTGAAAAGTAAATTTCAAAAAATAAAAGGATATGGCTAGAAAAATTGCACCAGAGATTTATACAGGTTTAGCCGAACGTTGGCATAGTCCTGTCCCTAAGAGGTCTTCTTGAGAGTTTCACTATAGACTTTGAGCTTTTGAAGGTTATGCCCATAAACCTTAATACAATCTGATCTTGAAATTTTAACACGCTTATCCCCAACCAAACGACGGCTTTTAACCCAGACTAAACTATTAAACCATTTATAGATTTATGGTTGATCTCAATAAACAAAACAAGGATTTTTCTGGCAAAGCTTAAGAAACCAAGAACATAGATTTATGACAGGTTTATCTCAAGAACCAAACTCAATCTCTTCAAGGTATCACACCCTTAAAAATATAAACGACCATCACGACGACTTACAAAAATATCTTCCTCACAAGTAGAGCTTCACTTAGTAGCATTAAGGTAATTAAAAGTGAATAAGAATATTTTCTAAAGAGAGTGAGATATATAAATTCTAAAGAAATATGAAAAAGTTGTAAAGTGACGTGATTTGAAGTGAGAGCGTGCCTCATTTATATAGTAGTTGGAAAAACCAAGAACGAAAATAATCCATGGGCTGAATTATCAAATCGATTAGCAAAATTAGGGGTGTTCGCGGGCCGGTTTGGTTCAGTTTTGAAAGAATCCGATACCCGAACCAATGAAAAATAAATGGATTGGTTTGGATTGGATTTCTATATTTTTGCAATAAAACCCAAACCAAACCGATCCGAAAAACAATGGATTGGTTTGGATTGGATTGATCAGATAAATTAAACATAAATATACAAAAATTATTTTTAAAAATTATTTGTTTACACACTATGAAAAATAAATATTGAATATATAACACACACACTTTTAAACAAGTTATGACCACCTTTGTCATACAGTTGTTGTATTTCACTTAAATATTCAATAACTTAAAACAATTTTATTGCACACTCATACTCCATTCCATAGTATAAAATTAAAGGTTTGCAGTTTGCAGATACTTGTGATTTGAGGTTTTGTGATTTGGGAAGAAGATTGTGGTTTGTGGATACTTGTAGTTTGCAATTTGTGAGTTTGATTTATAATGGTTGTAATTTTTGGTTTCTCTATATTTCATCATTAATTGATATGCTTGTGATAATTTGAAAGACGTCGTTCCGTTTTTCATTGGAAATGTCCAGAGACTATACATTTTTGTTTCTTTCATTATGGTTTGTACTTGGTAACTACTATAAGAATTTTTCTCTTCATTCAATAAATAAGTAATAACTTAATTAAAATTAATAATTTATTATATAAATTAATTATGTTGATTGTTATTGGTTTGGTTCGGGTTTACGGGTAGCAAATTAGAAATCCGTTGCCCGAACCAATTAACATCAGTTTTAATTGGTTTGGTTCGGTTTTTGCCCGAACTAAAAAAATGTCCAACCCAAACACATTGGTTTGGTTTGGATTCCGGTTTGGTTCGGATTTTCCCGAACCAATGAACACCCCTAAGCAAAAAGCTCTAATCATTTAGATAACTTATTTACATTCAATTGACAAGCCAAAATATGAAGTTTTGTGTATAGAGTTGTTACAAGTCATTAATGTGTTATCCTTATTGATTTTGTAAATGATTGTCACTCTTCTAATCGATTAATATTATGTTCCAATCGATTGGCTGATTAGAATTTTTTTGCCAATCGATTGACACATTTTCTAATTGATTAGATAATTAAAAATAGTTTGAAAAAGGTTTTGGAAACCTTTTTAATAGCTTGGTTTTGGCTTAGAAAATATTTTTTAGGATAAACGCATTTTGAAAGATGTTTTAAGAGTATGTGTGTGTGTGGGTGTGTGTGTGTGTGTTGCCTTAGTACTCTTAAGCTACTATCTTACTTTTACAATACTCGGTTCACTCAGGCAGGCCGCAGACATGACCTGGAGAGCTTTCACACATTTCTCCAAAGAGCTTCAAGACTTTTCATAGATAGTTTCTGATTGTACAAATACTTTGGTCTTTAGTCCTTTTGTTCATGAGTCATAAGATGCTTTCATTATTCTATAATCATTAAGGTTGAAAGGTATTGCCATGCGTTGTCGTCACCAAAACTTCAGATGCATATCTTTATCACCTTCAAGTACATAGATCCACATTTACCTCCTCGAGACCATGCCCTTCATGCACGCCCTCAAAACCTATTGATACACTCCCTACATGTTCACTTAGACCCCCTCCTATAAAAATATTCTCTCCTTGGGAGCATATCCTAAAATAAGCTTTCTAAATCCTCTCAAAATTTTACTTTAAGGTGTTATGCTAACCCAACCTGAGTTGCGTAAGCTCTAATAGTATTAAACATATATTGTTCCACTACAAATTTTAGGGTTATGGTTCAATCTTATATTCTTTTCACATCCACAATATTCTTCTTCCACTCATTGTATACGATAATCCTCATTTCATTTATCGGTCTAACTTTGTCGGCATAACAAAGCTTAAAACCTGAGTTGTCTAATTCTTTCGCATTTTCACTTGTCCATTTAGTTTTTTTGTAGGCGCATGAAATTGATTTTCATCGTAACCATAACATCCACTATTTTCATAGATTTCTAATTTGAACATATATTCCAAGTTTCAAAACGAATCTTACTCTCATGAACTAACTTTTTTACTTCATACCCGCTCACGAAACTGTGGAAACCCTTGCTTATTTTTCATTGCATCCAAATAGCGATGCAACAACTCTTACTCTTTTGACATTGTACTCGAGCCTTACAACGCATTGCATCTAGGAAACGATCAGCATTCACATTATTACGTAATTGATTCATGCCATGAAGATTCAACAAAGTTTTACGTTGATTGTCGACTATTAAACATATCATTCTCCTTTTATTTAGACTTGAGACCGGCTATGCATAGCAATGCTAATACAACAAGATTATAGTGAATATAATAAACTATTTAAATTTATTGAGCATTTTATAATTAAGAAAATCATATTAATTATATTTAAAATATTTATCAAATTGATAATCTAAATTTAGTACATTATTTTAAATCATACTCATTTGTTTAATCACAAAATATTTTTTTTTCTTATTGCAAGGATATTTTATGCAATTTTAAAATAAATAAGAAATCAATAAAACCAATGTGCTTGTGAGCTTTTCACCGTTTGGGATTCTAATGGTAATTGGTTTCTCCATACGCATTAAACCCTAACCAAACATCTCTCAATTTTTTGTTTCCTTTTCACAGTTACTACTTCTACCTGCGAATCAAGAATTTATTGTCGACAAGGTAAAAACCCAACATCTCTTTACTTGTTTTCCGTTTTTGTAACTTGAAATTTTTATGATATTTAGGTTTAAGAACTTGTTGTTGACAAAGTTCCGTTTCTGGACTTTGTACGATTGTGAAAAGGTTTAAGAAATTTCTATGATATTTCCGTTTCTGGACTTTGTATATCTGGTTGAGTTAAAGAAATTATTTTGTGGTGAATGGAAAACAATCCCTTCAAAGAATTTGCATATAAGGGAAATAGTAAAGTGGATGGTGATTCTTGTCGTTCTAGCAAGGTGTCGAAACATTTTTGGGATATTGGAGAGTCTAACGTGGACAAATCCCGTCGTTCATCAAAACATTTTCGGGAAGTTGAAGAGCCTAAAGGGGGCGAGTCTTGTCCATCAAGGAAGGTGTCAAAGTATTTTCTAAAAGTTGAAGATTCTAAAGCGGACGATGCTTGTCGTTCTAGGAAGGTGTCTAAACATTTACGGGAAGTTGAAGATTCTAAAGCGGACGATTCTTGTTGTCCTAGCAAGGTGTCGAAACATTTTCGGGATGTTGAAGAGTCTAAAGTGGGTGGTGATTCTTGTCGTTCAAGGAAGGTGTCGAAGTATTTTGTGAAAGTTGAAGATTATAAAGCGGACGATTCTTGTCGTCCTAGCAAGGTGTCGAAACATTTTCGGGATGTTGAAGAGTCTAAAGTTGGTGATTCTTGTCGTTCTAGGAAGGCGTCGAAACATTTTCGGGAAGTTGAAGAGTCTAAAGTGTGTGATTCTTGTCCTTCAAGGAAGGTGTCAAAGTATTTTGTGAAAGTTGAAGATTCTATAGTAGACAATTCTTGTCCTTCTAGGAATGTGTTGGAGGAAGTTGAAGAATCTCCTTGTCCTTCTAGAAAGGTTAAGAACAATTGTACGAAGAAGAGTGTGACAGGTTTCAGAAAGTGTGTTAAGAAGAGGAAATGTGAAGGAACTGGATTAACTGAAAATTTGAAAGGCAAAGATTCTCCTTGTTTGGCAAAGATCTATGAATATTTAGCTAAAGTTGAAGAGATTATAATTAAGGGTAGTTTGTTACTTCAAAAGGTCTCTGACTCCTCTAGAGGAGGGTATAAAGCTGAAGAAAACTGTATGAAGGATATTAGTGATTTTTTAAATCAATATGTATACCGTGGTAGGAGTGTGTCGATTCTAAGAAAGCGTATTAAGAAGAGTGAATCTGAAAATTTAGAAGAGCGTGATTCTGAATATAGAGCTATAGTTAAAGAGGCTAAAGTTAAGTTTGAATCGTTACTTGGAGATATATCCAAGTCTTTTCAAGAGGGGCCTAAAGTTAAAGAGGGTTCGTCTCTTCTTCCTCCTAAAATGAAATCCAAAAGTCGTGGTAAGAAAACTCAACCTTTTCTTAAGGCTGAGAGATATAAGGAAGCTTACAAAAGAAAAACTCCGGAAAACAATTGGCTGCCTCCGCGTTCTCATTGGAATCTCATTCAAGAGGATCATTTTCATGATCCATGGAGAGTGTTAGTTATCTGTATGCTACTAAACCGAACTACTGGTGCACAGGTACATTCCTTATGTTTTATGCCGATGTTTTCCTGTTGGCCCTGGCCTTATTGTATTCTGTTTTCTAATTTGCTTCAGAATGCTTAACTGCTATAATGCCGTCTTTGAAACTTATTATCTTAGGGTCTTGCTTAGGAAATTATGATTAATAATTTTCGTCTGAACTGTTGCTTCTATTAATGTTGAAAGTATGCACGTCTTTCGTGTCGGTTATGCACTTCCCTTGTCTTAAATCTCTCCAATGTACTCACCCAAATGTGTCACAGGAAATAGGCCTTGTCAGCCCCCGATTAGTCCAATGTACTCGATTAATAGTTTTTTGCTGATCTGTTGCTGCTTTTAGAAGCTTGTTGATGACTTAATTTCGTTTATACAGTGATGTTTTCCTATCAAATTAGTCCAATGTTCATGTGATGCTGCTTGATGTTATTGGAGGGAATGTCAACGTCTCGATGATCACACTTCCAAGTGTGAAATTTTTACTTTCGTTAAAACATCTTTTTTGCGTGGGTGCTAATAACTTTTCTGCTTTTATATATTTCTATCCGATTTTAAGATAAGATAGGCTTATTTCGCAAAATGCAGACAAAAAAAGTTATAGACAAGTTTTTCAAGTTATGTCCGGACGCAGAGTCTTGTATGCGAGTATCAAGAGAGGAGATACAAGAGGTAATAAAGACATTAGGTCTTCAAGGAAAAAGGTCGGCAATGCTGCAACGGCTTTCTTGCGAATACTTGTCTGATAGTTGGACCCATGTAACTGAACTGCATAGTGTTGGCAAGTATGTTCTCTTTTATCATGTGTGGATTGTATCGTTTCGATCAAGGTTTGAATTACATGTTAAATGCGGTATTTGAATCAGGTATGCGGCGGATGCTTATGCTATATTTTGTACTGGAAAGTGGGATCAAGTTGTGCCAAATGATCACATGCTCAACAAATATTGGGATTTCCTTCATACATTGTGAATTTCACAAGACTGCTGATGCTGATGAAGGGAAACCTCATAGTTTTGACAAAACAGAAATTGGTTTTGGTTTGTAAAAACTTTAAAACATAAAAAAGAGAATCACCATTTTCAGTTTGTTTTCTGTTTTGAAGTTAATTTCAAACCAAAATTTATTTGGTATTCTTTTTTGTTTTCTGTCCATTATTTTTTGGCCTATAACATGATAATTAATATCATTAAATTTTTTAAATAAGTTTTATAAAAACAAACAAACAACAATCTCAAAAAGATTCTATATTTACGATTAAAGCTAGTATACCGATCAACTTTAAAAAAAGAAAAGAAAACTAGTGCATTCAAGTATATTTTTTTAAAGGTACATCAGTTAATAATCTATTTTATTAATAACAATGATACTATTTTCTATAGCCTTAAAACTCTTTAAAATTATAATCATAAAAAATGAGTAAATGGAAAAGATCTATGTCCTATTATTTAATATGTACTTATTATATGATATAAATATTACAAATAAAAGAGAAAATCAAAACTAATTGTCTATCTTTAGCGTATAATAGAAAAAAAAAACTAAAATAAGTACATTAATTTAATACAATTAATTATATTTTTTTTATAATTAATTGAGAAAATATCATTAAATCGGCTTAATTGATATTTATGTAAGAAAATTTGATTGGAGAGTGCCAATTTGAATTCCTGACATTCTATTTTCACTTTTAAATTAAAAAAATTGTTCATTAAACATATAGACCAAAAAATAATAATTAAAAAATATTAAGAATGGTATTAAAAACATTTTAAAATGTTTTTTAAGATGTGAAATTACAAATACTAATAAAGTATATAATATAAAATTATAAACATAAAGTGTTTGAATTGAAACCAAAACAAGAAAATGGAAAATTCTTACATTTTTTAATTTTAATCTCACAATTAGATACCAATTTTTCCACTAAATAATTTTAAATAATTAATGTTATTATTTTTATAACCATTTGTTAATTTTTTTTTAATTTTAATTCACTGTTCTTCAATTTATCCTATTTAAATATTTTGAGGAAGAGCTGTGTCATCTATTACATATTTTTTTTACTCGAGAAATTAGTCTCCGTAATTGTGCAGAAAGAATATCCAATTTATATAAAAAAAATCATACTATTTAATTTTATTTATTTAATTATTATTATTTCTCAACCTGTCAATTATTATTTTTAATTTTAATTATTTAGCTGTTACTTTTTAAATTGTAATCTCATTCTTCTTCAATTCATACTATTTAATTTCAATTCCAAACATAAAGATCACAAAAAATTATTTCAATTTAAAATAAATAGCTAACAAAATTATTGACTATTTCAATGAAGGAATATAAAAATTAAATTTTAAATTAGAAACAATACATCATAGTAAATTTAAATAAGAATGAAAGAGAAATTTAAACCTCTCCAAAAAATAATAATAGAAGTTAAGAATGGATAGCCAAGATGACACACATTTTCTCAAACATTATATTATTTTTTATCAATATTTTGTATTCATTACAAAATGTCAAATTAACCACAAAAAAGTGTTCACAACACCAAAACATATATGAGCTCTTTTTTATTTTATTTTTATAAGCAAAAAATTTCATTGATAAGAGTATAATAGATACTCAATTCAAACATACAAGAGAAAGGCAACAAAAAGGTGATAAAACACCACAAGCTAAAGAGATTACATGAGAAAATCTAATGGTGCAATACACCATTCATAAAAGCTACATGAATATGTTTTTTTGAGAAGACCAAGCCAAAACCAAAAGATGAATTTGATGTTAAACTCAATGTCTCTTGTATACCAAGATTCTTCTTTGAAAATTACGACATTTCGCTTATTCCATATACAACAACAAGAGATCATCCACAATGCTCCTTCATAGTGTTGTCGAACCTTCCCTTTGAAAGCATCCAATACCATCTTGAAACCCATTGTACAATGTATTGTCAATGGTGTAGACAAACCAATCCACTCCCAAACATACTTCCAAACCAATGATGAAACCGGGCAGTTAAACATCAAGTGATCTATTGACTCAAGCTCTTCATTACATAATGCACACTTAGCCAAGGTAGAATCCAAGATGACGTTTCTTTTAAGAAGCAACTCTTGTGTGGGAAGCCTGTTGTGAAGTAATTTCCAACAAAAAGCCTTCACCTTTGAGGGCACCTTCATCTTCCATAGTTTCCCCCAAATAGCATTCAACTGCTCATGGTGATCTTGTTGTGCCTCAATGATCTGCATGTTGTTGTAGCAGTTTTTAACAAAAATTTTGTGATGTGAAACAACCACTCAAATGAGCTGATCTCTTTCCAACATATTAGGAGTGATCTCTGTCAATATCATCTTCATATATTGGAGTTCAGTTACAAAATTTGGCTCCAAGGAAGATCCAATTTCCTCAAATTGCCAATGCCAGACACCATGTAACCAAGTACCGTAATTACATACCATAGCCAATTTGTTTGTTGCATGAGAGTAAAGAACAGGGAAAATAACATCTAAGGATGAGGGTCCAATCCAAATTCATTTCTAAAATGGAGTTGACCCACCATTACCAATTCTGAATTTGACTACATGCTTTATTCCAACTCTTTCCTCCACACTAACCTTCAGATTTTTTTCCAATGATCATAATATCCCTCCACCATAGTGATTGTAGGGAGGGCTGACATTTGTCAATGTCCAACCACAGACTGTTAATGATACGTCCATATCTATGTGACACAATTCCACTCCATATGGCATCATCTTCATTGAAAAATCTCCTAATCCATTTGCGCAACAAAGCTTGATTGAACGTTCCTATCTCCTTGACACCAAGACCTTCATCTGCCTTACTTCTGTAGACCACTTGCCAACTGATCTAATTGATCCCCTTGCCTTCTCTTGAACCATGCCACATAAAATGCCTTTGTATGCTAATGATTCTTTTCTTGACAGATTTCGGCATCTTGTAAATTGAAATGTGGTGAATTGGTAAATTGTTGAGTACTGAATTTAATAGTGTAATTCTGCCACCTAATGAAAGGAATTTGACCTTCCACCTAGATAAATTGCTCTTCAAGTTAGAGATGGTATGTTGTCAAGCCTCAATTCTCCTTGGATTGACTCCCGCCTTGATCCCCAAGAATTTAAATGGGATTTTGTCTATGCTGCAAAAGAGGAAATTGGAAGCTGCCAACAAAAAATCAGGGGTCAAACCAATTCCATATAATTGACTTTTGCTCATGTTGATCCTTATTCCAGAAACCATCTCAAAAGCTCTTAAAATGGTCTTAATAGCCCACAAGTTACTCAAGAATCCATCTCCAATCATGATAGTGTCATCAGCAAACTGTAAGTGGCTGAAGGAAAGTCCTCTAAGCCCATCATCCAACCTAAATTCTCTAAAGAAGTTGGTGTCCACAACATTCTTCATAATTCCATCCAAACCCTCAGCTACAATGGAAAATAAGAAAGGTGATAGTGGATCACCCTGCCTCAGACCCCTAGACACCTCAACATCTTGAGTTGAACTTCCATTGATTAGAATGGACATGGTACTTTTGAAAACACAACCCTCCATCCATTTTATCTATTTCAATCCAAAGCCCATCCTACCAAGCATGAATCTCAAGAAGTCCCAGCTAACATTGTCATATGTCTGGGAAAAATCCATCTTAAAAAGCAAGCATTCCTTTTTTTCTCCTCTTGGTATTATCAATTATCTCATTTATGGTTAAAACACCATCAAGGATTTGCCTGTCTGGTATGAAGCCAATTTGGGATTTGGAAATTAATCTACCAATGAGTCCTTTGATTCTATTGGCCAAAAATTTTGCTATCACTTTGTATAAACTACCAATTAAGAAAATTGGTCTGAAATCCTCCATCTTCTGTGGATTTTGGATCTTTGGAATGAGAGCAAAAAAAGAGGCAGTGAAATGCTTTAGGGAGAGTGGCAGTGTTGTGGAATTCTTGTATGGCACCTATGATTTCCTCTCCCAAGAGATCCTAGCAATTCTTTAAGAAAGTGAGGTTAAAACCATTTGGTCAAGGGCTTTTGTCCCTATCACAATCCCAAATGACACCTTTGATCTCATCCCTAGAGAAATCTTTCTCAAGGTCTAAATTGTCAGCCTCTGTCAAATTGCTAAAGTTAATCCCTTCCAATGTTGGTCTGCATCCACCAGGATTAGTGAACCTATGTTTGAAGTGTTATATTGCACTAGCTTTTATCATGGATACATCTTCAACCGTTCCCCTATTAGTGTTTAAGGAAATAATATAATTCTTCCTTCTTCTACAAGTCATCATATTGTGAAAGTATCTTGAATTCAGGTCCCCCTCCTTGATCCATTTTTGTCTAGACTTTTGTTTCAGCAAACTTTCTTTTAAATGAAGATTGCTCCAGATAAAATTTTGTGCTTCTTTCCTTGCTTCAATCAGATTAGTGGAGGATTGTGAACTGATGGTGTTGTCCAAATTGTTTAGGTCCTCAACAGCATTGTCAATCTTGAGATCAATGATTCCAAAAACCTCCCTGTTCCACTTCTTCAGACCTGCCTTGAGTAATTTGAATTTTTCTTTCAAGGTGTATGCCCTCATGCCTGAAACCTGGAAAGAAGATTGCTGCTCCTCCAAAAATGTCAAGAATTATTTGTTTTCAAACCAACCATTGATTGATTTAAAGGGGATGGGACCCCAATTCACATTACTTCCTTTGATCCATATAGGGCGGTGATCAGAAACATCCTTATTCCCAATTTCTTGTGCAACAAGTTTCCAAGTGTCTATGATACCTTCAGACACAAAGAAACCATCAAGCCTACTCTTTGATCTCCCATCAGAACTGAACCAAGTAAATTGGTTCCCAACAGTTAGAAGATCAACCACCTCCATTAATCAGTAAAGGAAGCAAAATCTTCTATTTCCACTCTATGGCTTCTAAGGCTGCTACCTATCCTCTCACTGCTATGTTTAACTGAGTTGAAATCCCCCCCCCCCAATGAACCACTCTCTCACACCTAACTTGTTCTTCCATTCAATAATCTCATTCCACATTCTTCTTTTATCAATCAGTAGACATGAAGAGTAGATATTCAAAAGGAAAATAGTGTTACCTCTGTACAGGGTTTGGATACCTATGAAACCATTCCCTTTAAAACTCACGATTGGATCAATAATTACACATCTTCATATAGTAATTAGCCCACCTGAATGACCATAGGCATCCAAAGCATACCAAGACATATCATCATGTCCCCATATGTCTCTTGCAATTGCTTATGTCATACTTTCAATTTTTGTCTCCTAAATGAATATTAAATCACCCTTGCCTTTCTCCACAAGATGCCTTAATCTCTTCCTTTTAATGATCGTGCCACACCCTCTTATGTTAATGGATGTAACATTCATGGGGAAGGAATTGCATTCTCTGACCTCACAATGGCACTCGTAAGATCCCTATGCTTCATGGTTCTTATGATATCCACAAAAACCTCATCCGAAGCATCCCCACCAATCCCAAGAGATTTGATAGCTACCCACGCCCTAGAAGCAACATTATAATCCAATTTTTTAAGTGCTATAATATTACCTTGTTTAATGCCTCCAGTGGATACAGAGTCACAACACAATACTGAACCTCCTGAAAAGTTAGTAGATTCATTCAAGGAAGTAACAGGCTGAGAGGTGAAAAAGGTAGAAGGTGGAAAGAAGTAATTCAGTGGTTCAAAATTAATTGAGGCAAGTCCCCCCAGCTTTGCTCAATACATCCACCATGAGTTTTTTCTTTTTAGATTTAATGGGCCTAACAGCTTCTGGTTCTTTTGATATAGGCCCATTCAAACTTCTTGAGATAGAATCCGATGAATCAACCACAACCACCTCACCTTTCTTTGAACTTATCATTTTCTTTTTGTTTCCATGAGGTCTGGATAACTGACAAGGTCTACTGGCTAAAAGGTATTGTTTGGCCATTTTTCCATGGGCCAAAGTTGACTTTTGCCTACCCCTTCTTCTGGTTTGTTATTTCAAGGGTCCCACTCTCTGCTACCTTCTCCAAAAATCCCTCTGCGCTGCAGCCATCTAGGGCTTCATTAGGGCAACTTGTTACATCATTTGTACTTTTTTTTGTTGAGCTGTTGGATATGCTGTTGTGAAGCTGCCCCATCTGTCATATCCACCAACAACTTTGTCTTGGAAGGAGATATTTTTGTGCCTAGGTTATCATCAACTTTCTCCTCTCCATCCATCCCCCATACAGTGTTGTCTTCATCAGATGAAGAGTTGTTAGATTCCTTAGATTGATCGTGTTGCTTGGTTGTAACAATTCTCTTTGGACCATGTAATCCTTCCACTATTTTTACACAATACACATGATCATCTATCTCCACATTGACAGCTTGATTAAGGACCATATAATACTTTGTTCTAACAAGGATTCTTGCCATATCAAAATTATTGTGCAGCCTTGTTTCATCATCTGCACAGATGTATTTTCCCACAAAGCACGTGAGAAATTCAAAAAACTCAGGGCACCATGCATAACATGGAATACCAAAACACGATATCCATGTTAATCTTTCACTGTCAATGTCTCTTGATGACCACGGTCTTACTTATGTGAACCACTGAGCCAACCAATCACTAGCATCTTCTGCCAAGGCTTTTTTAGTTCCCCTTCTTCCATTTCCTCCATTAAACACAGATTTGCACCCATGGGAGTGATTTTGATCGAAAAATAGCCATCCAAATGGAATGATTCCTGACTGTTGTAAATCATTCCCGGATATGCAACCACCCCAACATAGGCTTTCTGAAATCTAATGTTCTCCTCAAGCTTGGTATTAAATTTTAAATGAGCACAAACCGATTTTTCCTCGTTTGTATGATGTTTATGTTTCCATTGACCTGTTCCACCTTTGTCCGAGTTACCATTGTTCACAACCTCAGCAAATGTTTTAGAGCTTCCATCAAATTTCTTAGCATGGATGTTGTGGTTGTAGTTGTTTCTATAGTTGTTTCCTCTACCCGAGTTTTCATCTTTCTTGGGGGCTAATTGTTCCTTTGGAATCTTTGAGTATTAACAAACATCTTCATGTTATTGACAAATATATTGTCCAACTTCACAGCCAAAGATCTCTCATCAGAAACTTGAAAGAACCTAACAAAACCATGTCTCTTGCCGTTCTTGTCTCACCTTGATGGTATCACCATTTCATCAATGTCCCCATACATCTTGAATATGTCATACATTTCTTTAGCTCCATGGGTCTCTAGGCACATAGTAAAGAAAAATCTGGTACTTATGTCATGCACCTTATTATTCCTTCTCATGTTGAATCTTAAGTCTAGTCTTTGTTTATGAAAATCTGTTGTCTTCCAACCTCTCCTCCTTACATGTTGCCACTCATTTGAATGTTGATCTCCCATTGTTGATGCTATCTCTATCAAAATACACTATCTTTGTCGCTTGAGTTTATGAAAATTTGAAACAAAGTTGAAACAAAATCGATTAACAAGGTTCATAGTCCTCGGACTAGGAATTTAAACCACAATTAATGATTCAATTTATGATCTTTGTTCATCAAAATCTTTTCATGATGATATTTGGTAAAAGAAGAGATTTGTTTCGAAGATTTATAAGTTTACACGTAAAGGATCATTTGATTCCTTCTATATGCCATCATACTTAGCCATAAAAGACTACTAATTTCTATATGAGCTCTTCTAATATCATTCTCTATCATAAATTAGCATTACATATAAAAAAAAAAATAAACAACTCTAAACTGCATTCTATATATTATAAGTCAATTAAAGATACATAAATTAAAAGACACATAATATGAGATAAAAGTAATATCTATTTATTAATAATAATGATACTATTTTGTATAGCCTTTAAACTTTTTAAAATTATAATCATAAAAAGATAAAATGAGTAAATAGAAAAGATATATTTACTATTTTTTTATCATACTACATATTTAATATGTACTTATTATATGATATAAATAATATAAATAAAGAAGAAAATCAAAACTAATTGTCTATTTTCAACATATAATAGAAAAAAGTTTTAAAATAAGTACATTAACTTAATACAATTATGTATCATGTTTATTATAATAAATAGATTAACAAAATATCATTAAATCAATTTAATTAATATTTATGTAAGAAAATTTGATTGGAGAGTACTAGGGGTGACAAAGTGGACAGTCCGCCCCGTTTAAATCTGCCCCATTTAAGCCCGTCCAAAAGCAGGGCGGGGCAGGGCAGACCAACTTAGGCGTCCGAGCTCAAAAGTCAAGTCTGCCCCATTTAGTAACGAGTTGGCAGACCAGCCCGCTAATTTTTATTTTTTATTTTACAATTTGATTTACTACATAATTTACAAAAAAATTATTTATTACCAAAGAGATCGACAAAATAATTTTTTAACAACGCATAATAGAACTTCAACATGTCTTAAAGTCCAAACAGTTTAAAACGTAAAATAAATAAGACCAATTAAAACAAAAAAAAATAACGAAATAAACTTAAGCACAATAAAAAACGTATGAAAATAAATAAATAAACAATACATATCATCCCAATTCTATTTAAAAACTAACTAATAAAAGAACCTAATTAAGAATTTACAAAAGACAAACAATGATAACAATTACACTGCATAAAACATTACAATGCATAAAATAGTAGTGCATAAAATATCAACACCGGATTTTTTCAATGTTTAAATCATATAGACTCTTATATTGACTGATTCCTTAATAGTTAAATCCTAAATTTGTCACACGTATACACTAATCAAATCATTCATTTTCTTAAAATCATCATCTATTTCTAAATAAAACATGTGAACTAATGTTTGACAACTTAATAATTCAGCATGTCATACAATTGTTCTTTTATTTCAAGTTTTTCCAATCAACACATGTATTATAAAGTTATAGAAATAACATTACAATTATAATTCAATTTGTTTGTATAATAATTTATAATACAATTTAATCAACATAATCCTAAGAGAAAAAATGTTTTTATAATTGAAGTTGTTTTAATTCTAAGTAAAAAAATAAAAATTTTTAATAAAAAGTCCGCAGGAAAAACCCGCATCGGCCCGCTTTTTCAAGCGGGTTAGGCGGGGCAGACCAACTTAACGTGCCAAGTCGAAAACCTCAGCCCAACCCGCCAAAAATGGCGGGTCAAACAGGCCGATCCGGCGGGCCCGACCCGTTTTGCCAGTACCAATTTAAATTCATGACATTTTATTTTCCCTTTTAAATAAAAAATTCTGATCATTAAACATATAGACCGAAAAATAATAATTGAAGAATATTAAGAATGGTGTTAAAAATATTTTAAAATGTTTTTTAAGATGTGAAATTACAAATACTAATAAAATATGTAATTTAAAATTATAAATATAAAAAGTGTTTGAATTAAAATCAAAAACTAAGAAAAATGGAATATTCATCTTATAAATCCTTCGGTTACATTTTTTTAATTCTAATCTCACTGTTATTCAACAATTTTTCCACTAAATAATTTTAAATAATTAATTGTTATTATTTTATACTCATATGTTATTTTTTTTTATTATAATTTCACTCTTCTTCAATTCATATTATTTAGATATTTCAAAAGATGTTATGGACTGGGTTGGGGTCTGCCCCTCAATCGAGCAGGCCCAACCCACACGTTCCGGGATGGCCCAACAAGGGCCTCTTAGCACGACCCATGTCGGGCATATGCCTCCTCAGCATTGTCGGGCACACGCACGGTATAGAACGTCGGGCAGGATGCTAAGCCTCCCTGGCCTCGCTCCTCCCCGACACTCAGGTTCTCCTCCCCCGCGAGGAGCCATCTCCGTTTGCACATAAGAGTCCTCCCAGCGAGGACACGTCTCTCACCGACACGCAAGACTCCTCCCCGCGAGGACACGTTCTCGTGTAACCACCCACTCCGATGGAATCGGTCTGCCCTAATTCCGGAGATCTAGGAACGGTTATCCCAGGGCGAAGACCACGTGCTGGTCTTCACTACGCCACGTAAGCCCTGACAGTTACTTGGATTGGGCCTGGCAATCCAGCCCAATGCAAGTAACCGTTGGCCCCGCGCTGGGGGCTCTCTATAAATACCCTCTCACTTGAGAGGGTCGGGTTACACACTTTCTTACTCTCTAACCTTGTACTTGCTTTTACTTGTGACCCTTGCCTTACTTGAGCGTCGGAGTACCTTGCAGGTACACCCCCCCCGGCCGTCTTTCAACCGCACCAGAGCTGAAGTCCACAAGACGTTGCTGACCATCAAATACTGTCTGATCCAGGTACGATCAGTGGCGCCGTCTGTGGGAACCCTTTGCTTCCCCGTTTTTCCTCCAATAAACCAAAGCAATCCTCTCGTTCATCACCATCATGGCCGGCAACCCTTCTACTAACAAAGCTCTGGACACCGTCCTCGCGCAACTCGAGAACGGGAACCACCGCGAAGACGCGGCTTACAACGCTGCCCAGCAGGACGACCAACAAGCCGTCTTTTAGCCAGTTGCTCCTCCGCCCAATGCAGACGCGAGCACCGTGGCCCTATTTGCCTTGATCAATCAGACCAATCAGCTGATAGCACACCAGAATACCAGAATTGAAGCACTAGAGCAAGGGCGGACACGACGATCTTCCCCGCGAATACATCGTCGTCCACCCTCGCCTCGCCGCTCCCCTTCCCCGCGAAGGACTTCATCCGAAGAATCTCGAAACCCCTCGCCGGTGCGCGAGGGCCGTCGTCCACACCTTGAACGCCCCCAGCCGACGGTCTCCCAGAAGCGCCATCGTTCCCCACCTCGGAAGGAACCCAGGACCTCCGCAACTACCAAGAAGTCCAAAACCATCTAGGAGAGACCGAGGAACCGTTCGAGGAATTCCCCTCCACGACATCACCGATCCCCTTCGAGATCCCCGGCCGGAAGCGACGACGACGACTAGAGGACCCCTTTGTCGTGGGACATCATGAACGCCCCAATGGGGAAACCCCCGCCACTAGGGACCTACGATGGTCTGGCCGACCCAGATGATCACGTTGAAAGTTTCAAAGCCATGCTCGATTTCAGAAACGTCAGAGGAGCCATTAAGTGCATGCTTTTCCCCACCACCTTGCGGAAGGGCACCATGACATGGTACAAGGGTCTGGCACCCGGGTCGATCACATCCTGGAAGCAACTAAGACAACGCTTCACCAAACACTTTACTGCGTCTCGTCGACACCCGAAGACGGAGGCTGCCCTAGAGAGCATCTTCCAGGGGAAGAACGAATCTCTCCGGAACTACATTGAGAGATTCAACAGAGAGGCCGTCGAGGTTCATACGACCGACGACATGAAGAAGTATTTGATCATCCATGGGGTACGTTTTGGATCTGATTTTGCCAAGTCCGTGGGCCTCCGCAGACCCCGCCGTCTCGAGGACCTCCTCCAACGAGCTCAGTCGTATATCGAGCTCGAGGAATCGGAGGCAGCGCAGATCGCCCTTGAGTCGAGACGCAAGGAAGGCCCCCGCGGCCACAAAGATGAAGACTCTCCTCCCCGACGAGGAGGAGAAAGAAAAAAAGAAAATCTCCCCCGTGATCCTCGTGAACCGCGCGGACCAGCTGGCCGGTTCACAGAGTACACCCCATTCAACGCTCCCCGCGCGCGAATCCTCTCCGAGTGCGAGAACTTGGAATTTTTGAAAGGAGGCGTCCATTTTCCGAAGCCGACTACTCCTAAGTCAAACACTGACAAGTCAAAGTACTGCAGGTTCCACCGGAGCCACGGACATGTCACAGAAGACTGCATCCATCTCAAGGATGCGATTGAAATCCTCATCAAGGAGGGGCACATGAAGAAATACGCCCAGAAGAGTGATACTCCTCGTCCCAGCTCCCGGGAAGCCCAGAACGTCGAGGAGACGACACCTCCCCCCGACAAGAGTCGGCTTCAGGTCGCCCTCAGTGTCACGCAACCCGAAGATTTCTTTGTCCCCGTAATCATTGAAGGCCAAGAAGCAATTCGCAACATGTGGGCAACCTTCCCCCCCGAAAGACTGCTATCCTTTGCCTAACATCGACCAGCTGGTCGATAATTCTGCAAGTTACAAACTATTATCCTTCATGGACGCATACTCGGGATACAACCAAATTCCCATGGACAAGATTGACAAACAGCACACGGCTTTCATGACCGAGTCGGGCAATTACTACTACAACGTAATGCCTTTCGGCCTGAAGAATGCCGGTGCGACCTACCAACGGATGATGAACAAGGTTTTTCGGGTTGAAATCGGCGACATGCTCGAGGTCTACATGGACGACATGGTCGTCGAATCGGCAAAAGAAGTCGACCATGCCGCACACCTCAAGAAAGTGTTTGACAGAGCGAGGAGGTGCCACATGAGGTTCAATTCTGACAAATGTACCTTCGGCGTTCGGGCAGGTAAGTTCCTCGGTTACTACCTCACAGAGCGAGGAATCGAAGCTAACCCCGACAAGTGTAGAGCTTTTTTCGAGATCCCTACTCCAAACTCAAAGAAGTCAATACAATCATTGAACGAGATGCTCACCGCCCTTTCCCGCTTCGTCGCCAAGTCGGCGCAGTACGCACTCCCATTTTTTAAACTTCTCCGACAAAAAGCAGAGTTTGAATGGAGCGAGGAATGCGAGCAGGCACTCTTCCACCTAAAACAAGTCTTATCGCAACCCCCGGTCCTCTCACGGCCTGAGAGAGGGGAGACGCTTTTCTTATATCTCGCAATCACGAGTGAAGCAGTCAGCGCCGTCCTCATTTGAGAAACCCCGTACGGACAGAAACCAATTTACTTCATGAGCAAAGCCCTCCAAGGCCCCGAGCTCAGGTATCAGCAGATAGAGAAAGTCGCCTTGGCCCTCGCCACCGCGGCCAGGAGGCTACGCCACTACTTCCTCGCCCACACTGTCGTCGTAAGGACCGAACAGCCCATAAGGCAACTCCTTGGACGACCGGATATGGCGGGGAGGATGCTCAGGTGGTCGCTCGAACCCGCCAAGTTTGACATCCAATATGAGGGAAGGAAAGCCCTGAAGGCTCAGGTATTGGCCGACTTTGTGGCAGAGATGACCGTCCCGGAACCCTCGACCAACGGATCCCAAAAATGGACGATCTATGTCGACGGAGCATCCAGTCCAAAGGGAAGCGGGGCGGGCATCATCCTCGAAAACGAGGAAGGTATCCTGATCGAGGTATCCCTCGAACTATCCTTCCCGACGTCAAACAACCAAGCGGAGTACGAGGCTTTCCTCGCCGGACTTTGGCTGGCCGAAGACCTCGGCGCCAAGGAGGTCAAAATCTTCACCGACTCCCAGCTCGTGGACTCGCAAGTCCGAGGAGAGTACCAGGCCAAGAACGACAATCTCATCGAATACTTGACCATGATGAAAGAAAAGATGAAAAAGTTCACCTCCGCAGAAGTAACTCACATCCCCCGCGAGCACAATGCCCGAACAGATGTTTTGTCCAAATTGGCAAGCACAAAGAAGAAAGGTGGGAACAAATCCGTCATACAAGAAGTGCTTTCCCGGCCGAGCATCGTCAAACCCGCTCTAGTGGCGGACGTAAACGCCATTGGTGACAGCAATTGCTGGATGACCCCTGTGTACGAATACCTCACGACGGGCAAGCTGCCCGAAGATCCCAAGGAAGCCGGAATGGTCAAGCGGCGGGCATGCTCATACACGATAGTTGAGGACAAACTATACCGGTGAGGGTTCTTTATTCCCCTCCTCAGGTGCGTCGAGAAGACCAAGGTCCCCGGCATCCTCCAGGAAATCCACGAAGGAATCAATGCACAGCACCTCGGCGGGCGATCGTTAGCCCGTAAGGCGCTTCGAGCAGGGTACTACTGGTCCACCATGCAACAGGACGCCAAGGAACACGTCAAGAAGTGCGATAGATGCCAACGGTACGAGGACATGCACCTTGCTCCTCCTAACGAGCTCAAAACACTGTCCTCCCTGTGGCCGTTTGCGTGGTGGGGGATGGATATCCTCGGACCCTTCGTCCAGGGGTCGTATCAAAACAAATACCTCATCGTCGGGGTGGACTACTTCACGAAGTGGATTGAGGCGGAAGCATTGGCCAAAATCACGGCCTTCAACATACTGCATTTCTACAAAAGGAACGTCCTCGCCCGATTCGGAGTGCCTCAAGCTATTGTCACCGACAACGGAACGCAGTTCACCGACAAGAACTTCCAAGATTTCGTCTCCAAGCTAGGCACGAAGCAGCACTTCACGTCGGTCGAGCACCCTCAAACGAACGGACAGGCTGAGGCGGCGAACAGAGTAATCCTGCGAGGATTGAAACGTCGATTAGGCGAAGCCAAGCAATGGCTGGTCGAGGAGCTACACAGCGTCCTCTGGGCCTACCGAACGACCCCACATTTCACGACCGGGGAGACCCCTTTTCGTCTGACCTACGGAACGGAAGCGGTGATCCCCGTGGAAATCAGGGAGCCCTCGAGGAGAACGAAAACCCCCCTCGATGGGGACGCGAACAACGAAGCCCTGAGGGAAGAACTCGATTTCATCGAGGAGACACGTTCGGGTGCTTCTCTTAGAGAAGCTTCACTAAAACAGAAAATAACACTGCGTTATAACGACAAAGTTATCAAACGTGATTTTCAGGTGGGCACCCTCGTCCTACGAAGGAACCAGAAAGACTCGTGAGAGGGCAAACTAGCCGCGAACTAGGAGGGCCCGTACCGCGTCCGCGCGAAAACGAGGACAGAAGCCTATTTCCTCGAAAATCTGCACGGGGAAGAACTTGCTCGACCATGGAATGCTGAGAAGCTCAAACAATACTACAGTTAAGCACTGCCCGCGACTCACGAACACCGCGATTACGGGGACGCACTAAGGTACGAGCGCGACACCCCTATACAGAACACGATGATCGAAGGCCGCGTTGTGTATGCGCGAGGACTTTTGATCCGGCGGGGATACCTCGATCGAGCTCCGCCGTCGTTGTACCAATTAGGCAGAACACCCAGCTCGCGATGGGAAGTTCACGCCTCGAAGCTAAGACCTCGACCGAGCTCTTAGCCTCGTTGAAGGTCGGAATACTTCTCCGACCACCCGACCAGCTCTCCACGCGGTCAGAGACTATCAAGGTCGAGCAAATCCCAAAGTCTTTATTACTTAGACAAAAAAAACAAAGTATAGAAGTCTTTATTACTTAGACAAAAACAAAGTATAACAAATGCTATAACATCACACAAAGTATAAACCATTCAAACAACACACGGGCAGATAAGCAAAAATGCATTGAAGCGGGCAGAAGCCCATTGTACAAATATTACAAACAAGTATCAAAAGCACCTGGCACGCAGGCCGGGCATACGTATTGAAAAATAAATAAAACGGCTCGCAGGCCGAACAAAACCAAGAAGAAAAGCCTATTCGGTGACAGTCCCTTCGGGCTCCTCGTGTTCATGAACCTCGTCCACCCGCATCGGCTGCACGATCTAACCGGCGACCACCTCGAAGTCGGGGTCAATCCCTTCGATTATGAGGTCGGGGTTGAGAACCCGAAGCTGCTGCACGGTGTTCCTGAAACCTATGTCGGTCGATACGAGGTTGTCCTCCTCGGATTCCCGGAGCTTCACTATCAGCGCTACCCGCGAGGTCAGCAACCTGTCTTCCTCGGTTTCCTCACCAGCGGGGCGGACGGCCTCCTCCAACTCGGCATTCCTCGCCAAGAGACGATCCCTCTCCTCTTCAATCCCGACGAGACGTCTCTGCTCTTCCTCAGCATTCTTCAACTTTTCCTCCAACTTCCCTTGAAGCTCGAGCTGGGCCAGGTTCTGGCTTTTGCAGTCGGACAGCTCCTTGCCCACCTTCTCCATTTCGGCTGAGATAGACTGGAAACTCTCGCGCTGTCTGTTCAGTTCGCCTTCCGGGCACGCCTCGTCGTTCAGAACTAAGGCAACCGCACAAACCCGCATCACAGCGGACACATCCTCCATCAGCGCCCTTCTCCGAGAGACCTTGTCGATGCCTAATATGGCCTGAGCTTCGGGGGCACCCACGCAAAGGGAATTATTCCCCATGAAAAAGTTCGGCCTCGAGTGACAAGGCGGGAGCACGAAGTTTACAGCAGGGGGACCCTCGTTCTCAGTAAGGTCGATGGCCACTGTGTCCGCAATCCGCCGCCTCTTCGGGGAGACCTGGGGGCTGGGAGAATCACTATCCTGGTGAGAGCCAGAAGAACCCCCGATTGTCTGAGTGGGAACGGATTCCTGCACTCGGATCTGCTCGAGACGGCTTTTGCCTCCCTTCTTCGTAGCACGGTTAGCCTTCAACTTTTTGAGGCGCTCCTCAGCAGACGACATCTTACCTGCACAGAAAATAAAGAGGTCAGTAATTCGAAAAGAAGAACGAAGGGAAAGGCAGGTCGGGGAGGCCACCCCACCTAACAGCTCGAGAGCCTCCTCGTCAGAAAACGTCTCGAGGAGAGCCCTGGTGTTGATCAATCGACGCTTCGTTAAGACCGCCCCATCGTCGCCCAGAAGGAAGTCCCCGTTCGGCGTCACGAACTTGGCTTTCTTAAACCCACTGACGAACTTGACTATGGCCTCGTGAGCCAAGCGACCCCCTTCACAGAGTTTACCAGGGCTGACGATATAGCTGTTTAGAACAACGGAAACCTGGGCACAAGGGCCTCCTATCGCCGCCCATCCACTTCCTCGACGACCCAACAGTACACTGTATTTACGGCCTCATGTGTGACCGGCCTCACGAGGAAGTACCGATACTTAAAGTCCCGCACGGAGTCCAGATAAGTGTGAAACAGGCTGCTCACCTGCTTGAAGGACACCCAGCCATGCTTGCCGTCAACAGCCTGCCGTTGAAGATGGAAAATGCGAAAAAATAGGGGCATCGTCGCCCCAATCTTCAGGTATTTGCACACGAGCTCGAAAGCCCTGATGAAAGCAAGAGAGTTTGGGTGGAGTTGAGAAGGGGCCAGACGCAGGTGGGCAAACACTGACTGTTGAAAATCCGTGAAGGGCAAACGCCACCCCGCCTCGTCGAACATAAATTCATATACGGGAAATCGCATCCCGCTATATGTCGAGCATATTTGATGATGTGGCAAAGGCCTGAACACGTTCCACGACTTCTGTGAACCTATTAGGCGGTGCTCGACGGTACAAAATATGTCGGCCTCGTTCAGGTCGACAAACTCGGAGATCATGTTCATTGCCTCGTCGCAGGCCCACTCGTCGGGAAGCCTCTCCCTGGCGCTGGTTGTCTCCGCCATAGGTGAATCGGGCCCGTCGTAAATATCCAAAGATCCCTCGGCCACGGGCAATACGTCCATTTACCTGAAAAGCAGAAGGAAGTGGTGAATTCGATGACCCATATCAAATCCACCCCTTCCACCGCTGATCAAGTGAAAGGGCGAGGAGGGAACGTCGGGGAACGCGAACCTGCGACCATCCTCAGGTCCACGGGGAGCGAAATTGGGCGGGACCCCGGGGTATTCGACCCATATCCCCGAGATAAACGTCGGCTCCCCGGGGATTTCGTCCTTGATCCCCGGAATGTTCAACAAAAGAACTGAGAAACGTTCATCTCATGACCCCGAGATGTTCTCCGTGTCCTCGGGGATTTCATCGTCTCTCCCTGCGAGATTAAACAACTAAACTATGAAATTCCGCCGTTTTTCGCCAGATATTTCGTGATTTCCATGAGAACTTCACCAGTTCACCATGAAACCACCCTAAAAAAGGCAAATGAAAGGAGAAAAAAGAAAGAAACTTACTAGAAATAACTTCCGGTAGGTTTCGGCGCGGCAGTTGGCGGCGGCGTACGGCGGCAGAACAAGAGAAGGAAGAAAGAAGGAATCTGAGCGAAGGGGAGCCAAAAGTGCAAATGGGACGAGATGGCCCTTATTTATAGGGCTCTCACAAGTTTCGAGGGCTCCTAGGCAATCGATTACGCTACCCTAGCATAGCCGCCCCAGACAATGATGAGTTGCGACACGTGGCGCACGCTCTCCCAAACGTGTCGTTTCATTCCCCAACACGCGTTTTTTCATTCACCTCGTTTCAAATTTCCCGTATCCCCGCGATGTCGCCTATCCACGACCAGTCTAGCACGAGCAAGCCGACTCATTTTTGCCCGGTTACCAACTGTTCCTCATTTAGAGTCCCTTCCCCGACTAGATAAGTCCTCGACATAGCTGGCCCTTAAGTCATTACTCCGACACCTCAGAGCAACGACTTGGGGGGCTCCTGTTCTGGACTGGGTCGGGGTCTGCCCCTCAATCGAGCAGGCCCAACCCACACGTCCCGGGATGGCCCAACAAGGGCCTCTTAGCACGACCCATGTCGGGCATATGCCTCCTCAGCATTGTCGGGCACACGCACGGTATAGAGCGTCGGGCAGGACGCTAAGCCTCCCTGGCCTAGCTCCTCCCCGACACTCAGGTTCTCCTCCCCCGCGAGGAGCCATCTCCGTCTGCACATAAGAGTCTTCCCCGCGAGGACACGTCTCTCCCCGACACGCAAGACTCCTCCCCGCGAGGACACGTTCTCGTGTAACCACCCACTCCCGATGGAATCGGTCTGCCCTAATTCTGGAGATCTAGGAACGGTTACCCCAGGGCGAAGACCACGTGCTGGTCTTCACTACGCCACGTAAGCCCTGGCAGTTACTTGGTTTTGGCCTGGCAATCCAGCCCAATGCAAGTAAACGTTGGCCCCGCGCTGGGGGCTCTCTATAAATACCCTCTCACTTGAGAGGGTCAGGTTACACACTTTCTTACTCTCTAACCTTGTATTTTCTTTTACTTGTGACCCTTGCCTTACTTGAGCGTCGGAATACCTTGCAGGTACACCCCCCCCCCCCCCCCCCCCCGGGACCGTCTTTCAACCGCACCGGAGTTGAAGTCCACAAGACATTGTTGGCCATCAAATACTGTCTGATCCAGGTACGATCAAAAGAGAACTTAGCTTATTAGGATTCACTATGATTCTTACCGACATAATAGATTTAGTCTCTTCAATCACACAATAAATTGTCATTTCTAACCCTTTTTCTTTTAAATCTAATTCATTATTCTTTAATTCATACTATTTAATTTCAATTCTAAACATAGGATCACATCTCAACAAATATTCTAATAAGTGTCAAAATTGTGTGAATATCACGTCATAGTGTACTTTGATAGAATTTTTAACTTAGGTTTAATTTTATAGAATTAAGAATTATAGGTTTTACTTAAAAAGCAACTCTGATCATTATATAAGAACTTGCCGCTGTAAAGAATAAACTTTTTAGTTTTTGAAAGCAGAGAGAAGCTCTGCAGAAAATATTTTCTTCTCGTATATTGCCTAAAGACTAATTTTTTTCTTCTCCAATTTTATCTTTTCTTCTTTCATCATCATTGTGCAGTAATATAATCTTCCAATCAATGTTGGTTAATTCACTCTAGTGAAAAGTAAAAAATAAGAGAAGTAATCAATCAAAAAGATTAACTCTTGTTCATCAAGATTTGTTCAAAATTCATCAAGTTTGAGAGAAATTTATGAATGGAAATGAAGTGTATTCCCCACTACCTAATAAAATTGTTGACTAATTCAATGAGTATAAAAATTAAATTCTAAATTGGCAGCAATACATCATAGTAAACCTAAATAAGAGTGAAAGAAAGATTTAAACCAAAAAAATATAGAAGAATCAATTAACATAAGCTCAAAATAAGAACACGTTAAGAATAGATTCTATTCATTTTCATCAAAGTTTTGTATTCATTACAAAATGTCAAATTAACCATAAAAAAGTGTTCACATCACAAAAAAAAAAAAAAAAAGCCAATCTAATAGCATCTTCTTTCATAAGTAAGCATAAGATAACCACTCAAAAAATATGAACAACTCTAATCAACATTCTATATCATAAGTTAGCATTTGCCTAGTTTATGATAATTCACCACAAGATAACCAGCAAAATATACTCCATGACCCCTGTACAACAATCAAAGAACTTGTCTTTTAGAAAGCAGTCCACAATAAAAATTTTCATTTTCATTCAATAAGAAATCATACATACGTGTATAAAAACTTGTCCCTTTGAGTCTGCTGAAGAGTCTCTAAAGTTCTTTGAGACTGCAGGTCATTCAAACAAACGAAAATGTAATACTACATGTAAAAGTAGTAAACATCCAAAATTGAAATATCATTGAAATTTAGAAGACAAACAAAAATTTAAATTATCTGTGTATAAGTAACCAAGTGCAAGAATTAAAAAAACATTGAGATTTGGTATGCATACCTTCAAATTCTCAACCAATGGTGACTCAGCTCCATAATTTATCTAAAATAATCACTTTGTTAGAAATGAGTGCGTAATCCATAATTTCATTTCATCATAAATAACACGTAAAGAGGTTAGGGCTCACATCTACAACATTACATATAGATGTTAGCAATCAAAATACCTTTTAATAAATGCATATTAAAGGATATTAAATTTAAATTCATATGAAAATAGCATGAACAAAATATAATTCGGCAATTTTGTTTGTCACATTTATTTACATAATCGAGGTTTGAGAACAAATACTAATATATTATTTTCTTCAATGTGTAACACTAATAATCATGTTAAGATTTTTACATTCTAAACTAACATTTCTATTTCAAATACTATCAATAACAATGATTCTAAGGAAATAAAGACTAACAAAAATGTAGGTATTAAAAATGTCTTAGTAGGTAGCAATTTGTCTAGCAATTTGGATCAAATTCTCACACTATAGTAACCACTCGATAGATAAGTGAATATCAAACAAACCGAGTTCATACCAGAAAATTCTCTATCTAATAATTTGAATATCAACAAATTTTACATTGTTAAGTTACCTTTATAATCTCACTAGCCTCATGTTTCAAAGCTTGTCGGTGACCATAATCCAATAGTTTAGCATGAGAGACAAATGGTAACTTCTCCTAAATAGAAAAAAGAAATCGTGCTAATAAAGAATTTCACACTCATAAATAAAAAAATAAAATATTAAAAATGAAATATACATATTTACCTCGTAAGACATATTTTGCCACATTTGAAACCCTAATCTCTCAACTTCAATATAACTTTCCATCTCTTTTCCTTTGCTGAAGCTTTCCCTGATAAAGAAAGTTAGCTAATAGAAAATATAAGATGAGAAAGAAAAAAAAAAAGAGAATGGAATGAGATCGAATGTTACATAAAAAGACGGTAAGGTGAACGTGGTTGATCCTTGAATTGAGGAGCTGGTTCAGGTTGGAAATATTTGAACTGAATTTTGTTGGTGTCACAAAAATGCATATCAGCCAAAGAAATAGCAACAGAAACACCGCATTTTTCACTACAAACAACATTTGTAAGAACAAAAATCAATGAAAGGAAAGAAACTGCAGACAGAGAGAGTAGAAATAAGAGTCACCAGTTGAAAAAAGCACTTCCATCGTGAGCGCGAGGAATAGCGTAAACCCTTTTTCTAACTCTTCTTCGTGCCATTGGAGAGAGAGGGATAGCGATGATGATGAACGCTGTAGTGTTATGAAGAAAGAGAATATATTTTTATTTCCCAAATTGCCCTTCAAAGTTGGAATTTGATTTTCATCTCAAAAAGTGTAGAAACTTTTCCCGCTATAAACCAAATCAACTTTTCGTGTGGCAGAATATGATGGGACGCTTAGTTTTTAGAAGAGGAGGGGTTTTCTATTTTTTTTTTAAGAGAAACTAGCGGGGTATCCGTGCGATCCCGTGCTATCGCACGGTTCCTGTCTGTATGCACACTACACGTAGTCCACTCTTATTTGTCAAGTTTGAATTCATTTGTCAATTGGTTAACATTATATAAACTAATAATATGCCCAAACTTTTAAATTGAGAAATAAAAAAGGGTCTTAGATTAATATACGACCAATACGTCTTTAATGTTAATCGGATTTTGTTAAAAATATTCTACAATTTAATCAAAAATGAATTTTATTGTGAATTAATATAAAACAACAGCAAAAAAAACGATTTAAAAGATGGACATTAAAATGAACACTTTACATCTGATTTATCACAGATACATTCTCATATACCCGTGGATCTTTGTCTGCAAGCACCTTCATTATGATGAATAATCTACCGTTTTTAAAATGAACAGTCTACCATTGGTATCTTATAGATACGTTCACATCTACCCGTGAAATATTTATAACTTATAAAAATATTTATAATTTATTACCATTTATAAAAATATTTATAATTTATTTCTTGTATGTATTCACATGCTTCGTTGCGAAAATCATTTGTCAATCTTGTACTAGTATTTTTTTCAGATTCTAAATTTTTTTAGAGCGTGACCAATTTAATTGGCTAATAAATTCAACAACAATAATACGCATACATTAATACTTCCTACATATGGTATTCAAAAATATATAATAATATCATTCAATACATAATATGTGACTCGAACATGGTACTTCATGGATGCAACAATAATAAGTTTCTGATCAGTCTACAACTGGTATGTCATAGATACGTTCACGTCTATTCGTGGAGTATGCCTGCAATTCCAGTAATTACCAAAACTCAGTTGAATTCAGATGAGTAAATTCTAAAACTACAACTCTGAATAAAATCACGTTTCCAATTCAAATAATATCCGTGCTATCGCCCTTTACCCATTTGGACTTACATTACACGTCGTCCACTCTCATTTGTCAAGTTTGAATTAATTTTTCAATTGGTTAACATTCACATAGTTATATATATATATATAGACTAATAATATGCACAAACTTTTAAATTGAGAAATAACATGAGAAATAAAATGAACTCTTAGATTAATATACTTGACCGAGAGAGTATTACGTCTTTAATGTTAATCGGATTTTGTTAAAAATATTCTACAATTTAGTCAAAAAAAAAATTGTAGTGCATTATTATAAAACAACAGCAAAAGAAAGATTTAAAAGATGGACATTAAGTCTATCCGTGGATCTATTTCTGCAAGACCTTCATTATTATGAACAATCTACCATTGTTAAAATGAACAGTCTACAACTGATATCTCGTAGATACGTTCACATCTACCCGTGAAATATTTATAACTTATACTCGTTTATAAAAATATTTGCGTTTATTAAAACAATTGTATGTACAATAGTCTGCATTAAAAGCTTCATTTGGTTATAATTATTGGTATAAAAATATACTTGTGTTTAATATTTCTTAAAAATATGTGAGGAAGAGAAAAAAAAAACCATAAATAAAAACACCTCTAGTGCATTTAATTTTATGAACATCTTTATAGAAAAACCTACTAATGAGAAAATAAATTGATATTTATATTTTATGTTATTTTTCTTTTATCAATATATATATTTTTAAATATTTCAAATCTAAAGGTGTGTATTAATTTTTATTTATTTATTCAGAATCAATATAAAATCATACCATTTTTAAATTATTCATTTTTTTTTTACCTTAGTATGTTTTTTTTTCAATATAGTATTTGAATTTTTCAATTATTTATTTTTAATTTAATAAAAATTGATTGTATAAATTTTTACCATTTATCATTATTTTTTTCATGATTATTATATATCATTATTTTTTAATGACTACCAATCATTTTTTTCATGATTACCATTTAATAAAAATTTATTTTATTATTATATTATATGAAAAAAATAAAATTTTATTTTTCAGTAAAATAAAGTGTCATAATAATCATAAATGCATTTATTAATTAATTTAAAAATATATAAATAAAATAATAAATTGATTTAGATTACTATAAATAAAATGTAACAATAAAAGTTACTATAAATAAAAATCGGGAGGAAGAGGAAAAAAACCATAAATAAAAACACCTATAATGCATTTCACTTTCTATGGCTATCTTTGTAAAAAAAAAACCTACATATGAGAAAATAAATTGATATTTATATTTTATGTTATTTTTCTTTTACCAACATAAATATTTTTAAATATAAAGTCATACAATTTTTTAAATTATTTATTTCGAATCAAATTAACAAATAAAATTAAAAAAATAAAATTAACAAATAAAATAAATCAAATGTTGTCGATTCCCTCGTCAAGTCATCATTAGCAACCCCTAGCGTATATTTAAGTATATTTGAGTTATCTTGGTATATTTGGCACAAACATTGGAGATAAAGGTCCCTTCATATCTTCAGTATACTGTTTCAATGAATTTGGAGAATTTTCCTGTTGATGCAAATGTTGAATGTTAACTATTATTACTTATAAGTCATGACCTTATGACAATTATAATATCCATAAGTAAAAGAATGCCAACCAAAAGTTAGCAACAACAACCACTATAAAATGATCAAAAGTGATTTTTTTTTTTTACAAAAACATATACATACACAATAGAAATGTTCAAAAGTGATTGAAAACAAAGCTTGAAAAATGCTCTATATAAACTTGTTTCCTGCTTAATTTCAATTAAGTTCAATTTTAATTCATCAGTGTCTCTTGCAATTACTATTCCATGAGACTATCATTCAATCACAATCTTTGAGATTAAATTGTGTCATGCTCCATGCCAGCCAAAAAAAAAAGAAGTGCCAGTCAAAAGCGACTTTGGTAAAAAGAGGACCAAAAGTTTTATCAAGTATATATACAGATCTATTGTAAATACATTTACAGTTAAAGAAATTCTAATCATCAATTAAAAAAAGACAACCTGTGAATTACAGGAATAAAATAATATAAAATATCTTGGAAATAGAAAGATTTCACTTATATTGACAATCTAAATCTAAAATATACCTCTAAAGTGTTGTTGATACACCTGTGCTGATAACAACCATTTCCTTGGGTCATAGAACCTCGTACAAATGTCGTGCGCACTAATGATGAGGCCATACACCTGCAGTGAATGGGAATAGTTAGCAATTCTACATGAATGCTTCACTCCTATTCATGGCAGCATGTCTAGCCATGAATGCTTTTCAAGCCTGGATACCATATCTACCAGCATAAGCTGCAGCAGCCACAACCACCCCTGTCATAAATGGTGTTTCCTGTTTAAAATTTCAACTTCAGTTCCACAAAGTGGAGACAAATATTTTCTCAATTCCCTTAAGACAGTTTTCTAACTCCTTGGGGTAATGTTCTCCTTAACAACATTTTTTCTAAGGGATTTAATCAAAAATAAAATAAGAACCTCATTTGAGAGCCTAAAGTGTATATATAATAGGTTTAGACTCACCAATTTCATAAAATACTTCATTAACATTGGTTGCAGATTTGGCAGAGGTCTCCATGAAAAACAGACCATTTTCCTATGCGTATACACGTGCTTCCTGCAATACCGATGAATCAAAATGTTAAATCAGTAGGTCCAGGATATGCAATTGTCGATCATAGGATATTGATTCTATAAATTATAAAACTACCAAACATTAATGGTTAATTACACATTATAGCATCATGTGTCAAAATTGAAGTTTTATGATAGTAGAAAATTAGCAAGATGGTTGTACAACTATCCTACTGGACAAAATCAGCATCACTGTAGTAGAACCAATACGCACTATACACATACACATGATATCATAAACAAATTTAGTGTCACGTCATGGCTAAGATTGTTTGAAATAACTTTAGTCTTTACAGTCGACAATGGAAGTGGAGGATCTCCAACACTTCATTTTGTAGTCAACAATTGCAGTGGCGAAACTTGAATACTTTATTGGGGTCATAATGGATATTATGAGAATATATATTTCAAAAGTTTCTTCATTTTCCATGTGTAGTGATATAGTCTAGTAGATTTTTAACAACCAAATTTAGCTCAGTGTTGCTGGTTACATGATCTAGTCTCATTTATGCAATTTTTCTCATTCACAAAAGTTCCAAACATTAAGCAAACACAAAACCATTAGATGAAACATGAAAGCTAAACTTAAAAAAGTACTCAAACCTTAGATTAAGATCCGTCTAGTAACATACTACAACCTCAGACGGAAAGCAAGAATTAAGCAGATAAACATTGCTTCCTTAATCACGATGAGATGCTTCATAGGTGCTGCTGCTATTCTCAGCTTCATCGATCATTTGCACAACAGCTGAATTGACAGCTTCCTACAATAAAAAACAATAATAATCTATGAATTCAGAAAATCACCACTTTTTTTGTTAACCTTAATCGCAATTACAGATCGTTTTACAGTACATAATCACAGGCAAGACATACCTTTGATAGTCCAAGAGCTTGGTGTTCTTCTCGAAAAGTTTCATTAGCATAAGCCTATCAGACAAAGGAGTTTTGTCAAAAACCTGGTGCAATAGATGAAAAAATATTAATAACTTTTAGTACCTTAGTTGGTCCAATCGCACCACTCAAACATCCGAGAAGAAAATTTAATAATCAATGACCCTCTATAGTCTATATAATTTCAAGTACTCTGTCTTCCTCTGTTACACTTCCCTAAATCAAAGATAAGTTCTGATTCAGATTCTTGATTAATGCCATCAACGTACACCATCCATGATGCATAGTGATGCTTGTTCAAATTCAGATTCTTGATTAATGTCATAGCATGAAAAAGATAAGAAAATTAAAAAAAAACCTCTTTAAGGCATTCAAATATTATCCAACTTATACAAATATGAACACATCATGATAAATCAGTACCTCAGAATGCCATTGTTTGGGGTCAGACACACCAAGAATATAATCAATCATGGTTGTCTACAAAGCCAAAAACACAAAACTGAGAGCAAATACCAAAACAATATGGAAATAAAATGAATGGATATGAAACAAAAAGAGGACCTTGTCATGGTTGGTTGGATGAAGAGATGATCTGTAAACGCATGCAAAATCAACAGGGGGGAGAACCTGAAGAAAACTTGGAAATGCTTTTGTATTATTATCCATACTAATATCAATGATGCTGAAGCATAGTTAGTGCAGGTTCAACCTGAAATCAGCATAAAAAGGTTGTTAGAGTTGAGCATTGAAGCTCATTCAGTGTAGTTTTGTCATCAAGACGTTATGAGTTGCTTGAAAAAGATCAAGAATGAGTGGGGAGTTTCTTCGAACAGTTTGAGTACAGTGTGTTGTAAGTAAAGATAGAAAAGAGAACCTGTTTGGTTTTCCATTATGGGTTTTTACTTCGATTTCTTTAAGTCAACAAATAAAAATCCATGGATGAACCAAAACGTATACTCACAATCTTTCTACACAAACCAACCTAGTTTGAATCCATCCCCCATACACAATAAAATAAATCATTCATACTCTACCACAATATACATTTAATAAAAAAATGGCAATCTATGTAAATCCTCATCTACTTGATTTTTTTTTATGGCTAGTGTTCAAACATGTTTTCGTGTTATAAGATTTTTTTGTAAATTCTAATCACATGCACACGATCTCACACGAGTAAAACATTGTTGAGACATTAGAAATTAGGTGCTGAAAAAGAATGAGGGCAAATTTTATTCAGAGCTACTACACTACTTCTGTTATTGTCATTTGAATCACCATATAATATGTCAGACATATTTAAACCGTGCAAACTATTGTAACTTGTATCAAAACTGGCTTCTCATTCATTGCTTAACCACCAGAAGATATAAGTTTGTGTTAAAGCTTTAAGCAAAAAGTAATAATGGCATCGGCCACAAATGTTGAAGCAAAATATGCAAATTTATATTTACTACTATGTGTATACCTCAAAGTTGCTTAGAAGTTATGCTTCATAAGTATTGACTTGGCCCGCGTTACAAAGTTAGACAAAGCTACAGAGATGGAACATTGCAAATGGATTTTCTGTGAGATCAACATTACAACTACAAAGTTCATCAACTGTGGAGATGTGGAGGAGAAACTTAGCCTGTAATGCATTGACGTCTGATGACGACATCAATGCAACATTGGAGTACAAACACCTGAAGATTTAACTTTAACCATTGGCCTAATCTCGTGCTCTCCATTCTGCACAAACCCAACAAATATGAAACAAAAATTAAATATACAAAAACAAGCCTAACCCTAAACACAATGACAAATCAGGAACCACTATCAACTAAATAATCACAAAACAAAAAATAATAGAAGAATAGATTTGGGAATCAACGAAAAATGAGATTTTGTTGAAATCAAAATGGGTATTTTTTTGAAACCTAACCCTCACATATTCTATGGGTCACGCCATAGTTGCTTCGAAAACTGAAGAAAAAAAAACCCAGATGAAGTTAACGTAACTATAACAATGGTTAATACAAAATAAAATGATAAAAATAGAGGTAGAGATGAAGGTTTGCGGTGAAACCCAGTAATGGTGGATGAAGTATTGAAGGGAGTAGAATGAAATATTGTAGAATATTAACGGAATAGTGATGACGATGAAGGTTCTGTGGCAAGGGTAGCGCTTTAGAAAGGAAGAAGAAGATGGATGTGTCGATGAAGATTTCTAAGACTATTCCTTCTTCTTGTGTCAGTTCGATTGTATACGATGTAAATTTTGAGGGAGAAGATGGAAAAATGCAGGAAGTATACGATGTGTCAATGTTAATGAACAGTTAATGAACAATCCAATTTTCTAAGCGTCTATTGAAAACCCCAAAGTTAAAAGTGAAGGATTAAGCCAATTTTAATTAGACCTTCTAATTTCCTAAATATCTGATTTTTTAACGTGAAAAAATACAGTGTTAACACGTCAGTAACATTAAATATGAAATGGCTATTAGTGAAGTAAAACTGGTTTAAGTCCTAATTACCCTTTTATTCTTGTTTAATGGGGAGTTTAATATAAGGGTAGTATGGTTAATCAACAAAGTAAGTTTTTAATAGTTAGATTATAGAAGATATGATGACACTACTTTTTAACGCCCCACACCGTATAGTATCCCTAAAATGTATCAGTTTTATTATTTTTTAAACATTGGCCTACTTTGGTTTCCGTGCAACATGAATTTGCATCATTATTGTATAAGGTGTAGCATATGGGTGTAGAAAAAATTGGTGTCAAAATAGCAAAGTTCTTTTTTTAAACATAGCATGTACTATTAAATTCAGATCAAATATTTTTTTTAAATAGAAAAAATGCTTTTTTTAAAGAATCGGTTTATTAAAAATTATTATTTATTATTAGTCATGAAAAATCATTTTGTGAGATATTGGATCGAACTTTAGTTTTAGCATGTCGGCGAAGTCCGCTCACATGTTGTTGTCGAAGACCTATATGCTGTAGTCGAATTGTATTCTAGTATATAGGAGATCAAATTGGGTCTTGTGTTATGGATCAAATTGTTTAAGTTAGCTTGTATCCTAAGTTAGCTTGTAATGGGTAATTGTTAAAAAACCCATTAATTTAGTATGTTGGGTTTATTATAAATAACATACTAGTCTCTATTCCTAAGGTGTGACAAAACCTTATTAGGTTGAGAGAGGTTAATTGTTAGTATTCACTTGTAATCTTTGAACCCTATTGAGAAAGTGAATAGTAAAATAGATTTAACCAATTCTCTATTCTTCTTCCTCTTTTCTCTTTCTTTGTGAACCCTAATAGGGTTTCAGTTGTTTTTCCTTATTAACCCTAACCCTTGTGTGTTTCTTGCCCATAAAGAAACCATTAATATTTTGTTTCAAGGTATCGTTTTTCACAACAAATTGGTGCGGTGAGCGTGGAGAAGATGCCTTCAACAAAGTATGAGATTAAAAAGTTCACCGGAGTGAACGATTTCGGTCTGTGGCGCTTGAAGATGAAAGCCCTACTAGTTCAGCAGGGTTGTTTGGAAGCGTTGAAGGGAGAGGCAGCCATGGATGTTGCGTTAACGGTAAAAGAAAAGACGGTCATGATAGAGAAAACCCACAACGCAATATTGTTGAGCCTTGGTGATAAGGTTCTTCGACAGGTATCAAAGGAGACTACGACATCGGGGTTATGGTTGAAACTTGAAAGTTTGTACATGACCAAATCTCTAGTGAATCGACTCTATCTGAAGCAAGCTTTGCATTCATTCAAGATGAGTGAAGAAAAAGTTTTGGCTGAGTAGTTGGATATGTTCAACATGCTGATTCGTGATCTTGAAAATATTGATGTGAAGATCGATGACGAAGATCAAGCACTATTGATGTTGCATGTTTGCCCAGAACACATGCTCACTTGAAAGAAACTCTCTTGTATGGAAGGGAGTCCCTGAGCTTTGAAGAAGTTCAATCAGCCATGTATTCTAAGGATCTGAACGAATGAAAGGAGCATAAACCTTCGACGGTTGGTGAAGGTTTGGCCGTTAAGGGAAAATTCTTGCAAAATGATGGTAAGTTCAACAAGAAGAAAGGTAAAAGTTAGCATAAGTCTTATAGTGGCGAAACATCTGGTACTTGATGTTATAACTGTAAGAAGGAGGGTCACACAAGAAAGGTGTGCCCTGAACGCGTAAAAGATCATGGAGGTAAGGATAATGGCAACGCAGCCATTGTTCAAGATGACTTCGACTCATCTGATGTCCTTGTAGTTTCAAGCAGCGACTCAAGAAAGGAGTGGATTATGGATTCAGGTTGCACTTGGCACATGACTCCAAACAGAGAATTGTTCGAGGAGCTATGTGATCAAGATGGTGGATCGATGCTGCTAGGAAACAACAAATCCTGCAAAATTACAGGTATTGGATCTGTGAAATTCAAGCTACATGATGAGTCAATAAGGTTATTGACTGAAGTCAGGTATGTACCTGATTTGAAGAGAAATTTGATTTCTCTTGGTGAATTCGACAGGAAGGGATATGTTTTCGATGGAGAGAAAAATGTCCTAAGAGTCATGAAGGGGTCGAAGGAAGTCTTGAGAGGCGTGAAGAAATAAGGCTTATATACCCTTGAGGCTGAGGTTGTAAGTGGTTCGACAAATATTGCATCCACGAACCCTGTGTCAAAGACAGAATTATGGCACATGAGATTGTGCCATGTCAGCGAAAGAGGCCTGGTCGAATTGGGGAAGCAGAACCTGCTAGGTGGTGAAAAGTCAAAAAGTTGGAGTTTTGTGAATCTTGTGTATTTGGTAAATCCTGTAGGGCGAAGTTTAACAAAGGCAAGCAAAGAACACATGGATCCCTAGATTACATTCATGCTAATCTTTGGGGGCCTGCAAGGAATCCTTCACACTCAGGTGCAAGGTATTTTCTATCCATCGTTAATGACTATTCCAGAAAGTTATGGGTATTCATTCAGAAGACGAAGGATGAAACTTTTGAGAATTTCAAAAGTTGGAAGGTTCTGGTCGAAACTCAAACTGGCAGAAAGGTTAAGAGGTTGAGAACCGACAATGGCCTTGAGTTCTGTAATGAAGTGTTCGACAGTTACTGTGTTGAGTCTGGGATTTCAAGGCATAAGACTGTAGCAGGTACTCCTCAACAAAATGGCCTAGCTAAGAGATTCAATTGAGCAATCCTTGAAAGGGTTAGATGCATGTTGGTTAGTGCTGGATTGAAGAAGGTGTTTTGGGTGGAGGCTGTTTCGACAGTAACTTATCTGATAAACAGATGTCCTTCGACTGCATTAGATATGAAGACACCTGAAGAAGTCTGGTCGGGACATCCACCTAGTCTCGACAGGCTGAGAGTATTTGGCTGTGTAGCCTATGCTCACATTAGGCAAGACAAGGTCGAACCTAGAACTCTGAAATGCATGTTCATGGGATACCCTGAAGGAGTCAAAGCTTATAGGCTATGGTGCCTAGAGTTAGGTCATAGGAGGTGTATCACCAGTCGAAATATAGTTTTCAATGAAGCTGAGATGACTTTCAAGAAAACTGATGATGTTGACGAAGAGCTGGAACAGGGAGAGATTCCTGTTGAGGTGGAGCATGTTGATGCTGAATTGCGTACCCCAGATGAAGTCAAAGAAGAAGCAGAAGATGTTGTCGAAGATGAGGAGACTGATAATGACTACCTACTAGCAAGAGACAGGTCGAGGAGAGTTATCAAGCCGCCTCAGAGACTTGGGTATGTAAATCTTATAGCTTATGCCTTAATCTCTGTAAGTGAGGTTCTCGACGAAGAACCTAGAGACTATAAGGAAGTTATGAGGAGTCGAAAGAAGACTGAATGGCTGAAGGCCATGGATGATGAGATGAAATCTCTTCATGACAACAACACATGGGAATTGATCAAGAAACCTGCTAGAGCCAGGTTAGTCAGTTGTAAATGGATTTTCAAAGTTAAGGAAGGAATCGAAGGAGTGGCGTCAAAGAGATACAAGGCAAGATTGGTTGCTAGGGGGTTTACTCAAAAAGAAGGTGTCGACTTCAATGATGTGTTCTCTCCTGTTGTGAAGCACAGGTCCATTAGAATGTTGTTTTCCATGGTGGCACAGTTTGACCTTGAACTAGAACAGATGGATGTGAAGACTGCGTTCTTGTATGGTGATCTAGATGAAACAATCCTGATGAGGCAACCTGAAGGGTATGTCGAAAAGAGGAAGGAAGATTATGTGTGCAAACTGAAGAGATATTTATATGGACTGAAACAATCTCCTCGACAGTGGAACAGGAGATTCGACAAGTTCATGATAGGCATAAGTTTCATTAGAAGTCAGTTCGATCACTGTGTTTACTTTAGATTTTGAGCTGGTAATTCATTTGTTATTTTGTTGCCTTATGTGGATGATATTCTAATAGCAAGCAACAATGTTGAAGATATAATGAGGGTGAAGGTTGAACTCAATAAGGAGTTCGACATGAAGGATCTGGGAGCTGCATACAAGATTCTTGGGATTGAAATCCGAAGAGATAGAAAACAGTCGAAATTATGCTTATCTCAAGAGGCATACCTACGGAAGATTCTCGAAAAGTATGGTATGTCGAATTCAAAGCCTGTTGTGACTCCGACAAACCCTCAATTCAAGCTAAGTATAGATCAATGTCCCAGTACTGATGTCGAAAGAGCTTATATGAATAGCATTCCATATGCTAATATAGTGGGTTCTTTGATGTATGTTATGGTCTGTACTAGACCTGACATAGCATATGCGGTAAGTCTTGTAAGCAGGTACATGGCAAATCCTGGAAAGGTTCACCGGCAAGCATTGAAGTGGATTTTAAGGTACATAAATAGGTCTCTGAATAAAGTCCTAATTTATGGTGGAGCCTTGGTTGAAGATAGTAAAGCAGCAATCGAAGGATATGTCGACTTTGATTATGCAGGTTGTATGGATTCCAGAAAATCTATTTCTGGATATGTGTTCATTGTGTTTGGGACAACAATCAGTTGGAAAGCAACACTTCAGAAGGTTGTTGCCTTATCAACCACTGAAGCGGAATATATCACCCAAACTGAAGCTGTAAAGGAAGCATTGTGGCTTAAAGGTTTTGCAAATGAGCTGAAACTTTAAGGTCCAGTTATCACTGTTAAATGTGATAGTCAAAGTGCAATACACATGTCGAAGAATTCAGCCTATCATGAGCGAACCAAGCACATTGATGTGAGGCTGCATTTCGTCAGAGGGGTAATCGAGCATGGAGAAGTCCAAGTGCTGAAGGTTTCGACAGATCATAATGTTGCTGATATGATCACCAAGACGTGCCCAGTTATAAGTTTTTCCACTGTATATAGTTGATAAAGTTGCATAAAGAAAGCTAGTTTATTTCTTGAGGATATAGAGTTAGATCCAAGGTGGAGATTTGTGAGATATTGGATCAAACTCTAGTTTTAGCATGTCGTCGAAGTCCGCTCACATGTTGTTGTCGAAGACCTATATGTTGTAGTCGAATTGTGTTCTAGTATGTAGGGGATCGAATTGGGCCTTGTGTTATGGATCCAATTGTTTAAGTTTGATTGTACCTTAAGTTAGCTTGTAATGGGTAATTGTTAAAAAACACATTGGTTTAGTATGTTAGGTTTATTATAAATAATATACTAGTCTCTCTTTCTAAGGTGTGACAAAACCTTATTAGGTTGAGAGAGGTTAATTGTTGGTATTCACTTGTAATCTTTGAACCCTATTAAGAAAGTGAATAGTAAAACATATTTAACCAATTTTCTATTCTTTTTCCTCTTTTCTCTTCCTTTGTGAACCCTGATAAGGTTTCAGTTGTTTTTCCTTTGTTTTTCCTTGTTAACCCAAACCCTTGCGTGTTTCTTGCCCATAAAGAAACCGTTAATATTTTGTTTCAAGATATCATTTTTCACAACACATTTTAATTCTATCACATGAGTTTATTAATGATTACTACATTAGTCATGAGTTTGCTATTATCTCAGTCTCAAATTATATATTCTTTTATGAATATTTATGTTTATTTTTCTATAATATTTAGAGAAAATAGGTGATGCACTGAAAGTGTAAAAAAAATTTACACTGCCAATCAATCACGACCATGAATTTCGCTAAATCCGACTCTAATTTTTAAAAAAATTATATGACATAATAAAATGATATGTTTTTATTGGATGATGGGACACTTACTTTTTAGAAGAAGATGGGTTTCCTATTTTTTTTAACATAGCATGTATTATTAAATTCAAATCAAATATTTTTTTAAATAGAAAAATGCTTTCTTTAAGACTCATGAAAATCATTTTAATTCTATCACATGAGTTTATTAATGTTTATTATTAGTCATCAGTTTCTATTATCTCACTCTCAAATTATATATTCTTTTATGAATATTAATGTTTATTTTTTTATAATATTTATTATTTATTATTTAATTTTCTATAAAAATTAAATTTTATTCAGTAATATTAAAAAACTTATAATTTTATTTATTTATTTTTATATATGAAATTAATTATATTCATAAGTATGTATAAAATAAATAAAATATTTTAAAATTTAAAACAGAAGAACTATTGTAATTATTAAAAAATTAAAATAAAATAATAATAATAATAATAATTAAATATTAAATATTAAAATATTTTATTAATATCAATTAAATTTTATTTTTATTTAACCTTCATTTACAAATAATAATTAAAATATTTTTCTATTAATTTTTTAATCCTCATGAATAAGTTATTAATAGATAGAAATAATTAATGGTTGCTATCAAGTGAATTGAATTAATTTGACTCACTTTTATATTAATTTAACTCTATTTATACATTGTTTTACATAATTGAAATTGAAGGTATATTTCAACCGTTTGATTTTAGGCAAATTAATATTTCTGATTAGTAATAGATTCTTAATAATGCCGGGGGGCATCTTTTCGCAGGTGTTGGTACTGGGGCTTCGAAGTCTGGCTGAGGTGGTTGGCCTTTGCGCATGATCTGCTTAACTTGGCGTATTAGACAGACACTTCCGTCGCTGAGGATTTTTGGACAGTCGTGGTAGCTCGCAGGGATACAAATTCTCTATGGCTTGGGTTGTTTGGAGGTTGTCTACTGGTTTAGTGTGTGCCTGGCTTATTTTCGAAGTCGCTCATATCATGCTGGGGTATGCTTTTCTGGCCTTTGGTGGTATTGGGTGACAATCTGGTTGTTTGTGGTTTCAAGTGCTGTAGCCTTAGATGGAAAAAGAAACTAACTCATGGAGTCCCATCATCGAGGCATCCAAGATACAGTCCAGGGAGAGGGCATCTGTCTTCATAAGACTCAACTGGTCCAATGTGAAATGGATCTCATGATGTGGAATGGTTTATGGTCCTATAGTCAGTGGGGACAGATTTCTGTCAAATTCTATTTTTCTTGGTCACCTTGCTTGTTGGTCGTATGTTATGAAAAGTTATTGTGGGGCGGGGGATTGGTGTTGTATTTGTAATCGTTTTGGTGTTTTCTGTTCACTCTAATCTTGTCAAGCTTGTAATGCATGTGATACAGACTTTGTACTGGTGTTATCTTGGCTCTGTTTGCATTCCTTATGCAGGCTGAGTATATTAATTCATTTTGCTTTTTAAAAAAAAATAATGCCAACGTTTAAAGAAACTTCAATTTTATCAATTACCTTTTAAATGCTATTAATTTTTTAACGTAATTAGGAAAAATAACATAGGTCTTAACATAGAGTTTTTTGGAATTAATATTCTTTTCAATGAAATTTGACATGTCTCTTTAAAATAAAAAACAAAGATTAATTTCCAAAAAACTAATATATTTTGGGTTATAATATCTCTTTAGAGACAATTTTCTTGCAAGTTCTGAATCCTCAATTTTAAGATAAGAGTCTATTAAATTATGGAGAGTTAGCGTATAACATTGATTTTATTTTGTAGGTCTTTGTAGCAATATCAACAACAAGAACGATTATATTGAATTTGGGTATAATTTTCACTCGTTAGGTTTTTTTACTTCACAAAGTCTAATGTAAATGTTCTCTTCTCAATTTTATTTTTAATAATGATCAATGTTTTAAAAACATGAAAGACCTAGATTTTTCTAGAGAGAGGTACACTAAATAAATTAGCTTATAGATTTTTTTTATTATGTAAAGAGGATTTTTTTTAATTTTTAAATTTTGGTATAGAACGGTTCAACACAAAGATCTTTAGCACTTCAAACATAAAATCTTGAGAGAAACACACTTTCGAGACTCAAACCTCCACCATTAGGTTAACCCTTGAAAGTTAGAAAATTTAATTATTAGTATTTTTATATATATTCTAATCACACATTCATTTCTTATAAATATAAGGCTCATCACTAATTTACATTATTTTTATCATGTTGTTGAATTTCGTCTTCCAAGTTAAGTTTATGGCGATATATTTGTAAAGACCCGTAAGTGGAGCGACATTGGACATGTTCTCATCAAGCGTCCTCCCCATAATGTTGCCTAACCCGCATGCATTAAGTGGCTCACCCTAAAGAGAAATGTGGACGATAATGTGTACATAGCCTATAATTGCATGTTCAAGAAGTCTTGGTCATGATTCCCTAAGAAGTAGGCAATTCATAATTTCCCTAATCAAGGTGGAGAGGTTACTACTTCTTAGGGGTCCCCTGATATAGGCCCATAAGCCTTTATAAATAACTCATCCTTAAGGTTGAGGAGTACAGTGGCACCCATGGCAGGCCCCAGGAACACTAATTTAGGTCACACCTTCCATTATCACCACTTTGACACTCACCAAAATCTTCATTTCTATCCTCTACCATTCCCAATTGTGGTTGCTAGGAGGGCGCAATCCCCCACACATGAGGATTATGGAGGTAGTAGCGATCCCAACGCCATAGCGAAGTTACGTGTCGCTATGGATGAACTACGCCGCCATAATCAGAATGTGTAAGATAATGTCCTCAACATCCAACAACGTCAACATGGGACTATCCCCACGAAAGAGATGGAAGTGTTGGTCCCCAACAACTTTCAGACGAAACATGGGAAGCATCTGTTCTCTAAGGTTTTAAGCCTTCCTCCCTTGAAAAGTCTGATAGGCATAGTGATCTTTACGAGTATGTCACCTCCATCAACATGGAGATAGCCACCATCTGAGTGCCCAACTCTCTGAAATGCAAGATTTTATCTGCAAGTTTCAAAGATCTAGCCTTATGATAGGGAAAAGTAGCATGTTTTATCTCTCTATGCAAAACTTCCCCCAACATGAACAAGATAATGCAGCAAGTGGGCATAAGACACTGGGATTTTATCGAAGCAAGGATGTCTCCTCTCTTAACTGTTGTTCCATTGTCTACTCTAACTTTGCCCCTAATTTTAATTATTCCAGGTCTGGAAGAAGGAGGAATAACCTTGATCTAAATCTGAATTTTTGCAAGAAACCTAAGGTAAGGAAGGAGAAAAGACTTTCTCTATGGGTGTATAACATGAAGGGTGGAGAAGAGAAGTCCTTACTCTCATTAGGATTGTGTAATTTATGTGTCGATGTGTTGTTGTTGTGTTAAAGTATGAAATTTGATGATTGATTATATGATTAATGTGACTGAATTCATGTATGAACCACCCTATTTATGAATACAAGATTTGCTGCCATTGTTGAATATTTAAAGCTTTGAACATGAGCATGAATATTAGTGAAAGTGATGATTGAATTGTATGTCAAATTGTCATGATCCATGATTGATATGTGCATTATAATATGTTTGATTCTGGTAATACAGTTGTATACTATTAAATTCATATTTTGGGGTAATTAAATGTGAAAAATAAAATTTGGATGACGCATGAGAGTTAGTGAAGGAGGAGGATGAAGATCATATATAAAACTGGGATTTTCTGGAAGTTTAACTTATGTCAATCGATTGACACTCCATGTCAATCGATTGCATGCGTACAAATTTTGAAAAAAAATGGCTATGTCAATTGCTTGTTGTTTTGAATTAATCAATTGCATTACCTCTATAAGCAATTTTTGGGAAAGACATAATGCAATTGGACTTATGTCAATCGATTAATTTTGCCTTAATTTTGAAAGAAAAAAACTTAATTACAACCTAGTATGATGCCCGGTGATTTAGGCCATAACTTCAGTTCCGTAGGTTTAAATGATGTGTTGTTTGAAGCGTTGGAAAGCTAATGCGCAGAGCTACCTCGTGGTAGTTGTTGAAATACAAATAGAGTAGGTTTTTGTTATCGTTCCACAGAGATTGTTTAGAGATATCACCGCCGTTCTACAGTTGAATTCATTTCAAAATTTAAAGTAACAAAGGGTTTTAGTTGTTTTTAGTCAGAACGTTTGCATTCAAAGTTAAGTAATGAACGGTAAAAAGATTGGTTTTAATGATTTGTAAAAATATGCCAAGATTAGGGTTCGACAAACCATTTTGCACGGATAGAATCGATAAAGCTAATGAACTCGTCTAGACGATAAATGTAATCACATATCCTCCCAATATGTTTATCTCTAACACATATTATGAGTTTTACCATTTTGATCCTTTGATGATCTCTCACTCAAACTATCAAAATGACAACATTCAAGTTCAATATTTATGAACATCAACACTCATAACTATCTCTAGCCAATGTGCATTGATGGATGAAAAACCTAGGTAAAGTGTAAGAACACATTTCTCAATCATGAACCAACATAAAGAATAAACCATAGAAACAAGGTTTTTCACCATACATTCATCATCCAAGAGTTCATAAGCTAGAATCAATACCTATACATACAAAAGAAAGGTTTGTCTACCTTCTAACCTTGACACAAAAGAGAAATTAGCTCTCCATTGACATGGAAGCTTAACAAATAAGAAGATGAAGAGGAGAAACAAGCATTAATGACGATCTCTCGACGAATGATGCTTCCAATCTTCCAAAATAGGATGCTACAGTGTTTACAATGTTTTTGCTCTAAGGAAATGAATAGTCCTCCACAAAAAATTTGATCAATTCTATTTATAAGGGGCTGAGAATCGCAGAGCGCGCTAAGCGCGGTCTCATTTATTGTTAAACCGCCTTAGAACCCCGCTTAGCGGGCTCCAGACCGCGCTAAGCGGGCTACCCACTGGAATTCACTTCATCCTCGCGCTATGAGCGCACTTAGCGCGCTACAAGCATGCTCCAAAAATTGTTTTCTTCAAAAACTGCTTCTAAGGAGTCTTCCTTGCTCTAAGCTTCACATTTCAATGTAAAAACCTACAATTAAAAACACAAAAGTTAAATAAATAAGTCTATTAATGCAATTAACTATACTACGGTTATTAACCGGAAATAATGGGAAAAAGCATCGATTATCAAATAAAGATCACAAAAAGGTGCTAAAAACTAAACTAAATATTAACACAATTTAGCACCTAACAACTCTCCAACTTGTTTCTTTGTTTGTCCTCAAACAAAGGTAAAATAGAATAGAAGCAAGAGGAATATCGGATAAGCAAACACAAACAAAAATCAATGGTTCAAACTAAATTGATACGCCTGCAAGTAATGCTCAGCTCCGACATAATCAAAATATGTCTATGAACTAACTTCTAAACATAAATAACAAGCACTCATCATACGCAAACAAATGTTCAAACGGGAATCACCTAATTTATTTAAATGAGCCAAGCTCAATATTTACAAGGGACAAAACACACCCATAAGCAATTGTGCCACATCCAAAACAATTTATGCAATCATCTCACAATTAATGAAAATAATGGAAACAAAGATCACAAAAGGACTTTTATCGGTTGTAACTTGGTCGGGGTTAAGAAACAAGGGTCATATGTACACGACCATTGAACAAGAAAGGGTAAATTTCATGAAGAGCATTTTCTTTTATAAACAACCATTCTTGCTCAAACTTCCAAATTATTCTCACAATGCATTCTATTTCTTTCTCTTTTGATTTCCACAATTTTTCTTTTTCTTTCTCTTTTGATTTTTCATTTATTTTTCCTTTTTCATTCTATTTTCGATTTCATTTGAGAATGCATTGCCCACAATTCCTTCTTCTTTTTTCACAATGAACCAATCTCCCCAACTTCAACAATACTACAACTTAAATCAAAATGCTCTTCAAAACGGTTAAAGTTCAGGTTCATGCTTCAATGATACAAAATTTTCCGTTTTAGGCTCAAGAGAGGTTTCTAATGTTCACACACTCACAAGGTGACTTGAAGTGATATTTGGAAAAGTGGTTCTACTCATAGTACTCAAAAAATTTGCCTTGATCATTTCTAAGTTTCCAAATTTTCAAAACCAAAAGTAAGATTAAACATAAAAAAATTTGAGTAAGCAACAACTACTTGAATCCCTCAATAATTTGTGAACAATGGAGGAAACTCACATTTGTGGTTATGTCCTAATTGATTCCAATATGAACAAATATGCAAAATGAAGTAAAACTTGAAATTTATGTAAAGCAAAAAGTTCATAAACATATTAACATTCTAAAAGCACAAACAAAGTACCTTTTTGTGCACCAATTCAGAATTTTATCATCACCATCAATGAATGGTGAAGCACATCACTTTTGATCAAAGAAACTAAAACTTGCTTCATCAATCGATTACCTTAAATTAAGAACAAACACAAAAAAATTTGTACCAAAAAATATAAACATCAAACATCATCCACTCGGATGGAAAATTCACTAATAATAAGAAAATGTTAACAACAATATCCAAAAATTAACATCCGCCCGGATGGAACTACAACAATCCTAAACAAAAGTTAACAATAATAGAAACATAGTAAACATAACAAAATACAAAATACAAAGATGGACACATCAAACCCATCAATAAGAACTTGAGCTCGACACTCTATCACCAGCACCATCATCACCATCATCACCACCGTCATCATCACCTGCCCCCTCCGGAAAACCAGGCCTGCCCTCAGGCCATCTAGCATAAGCCTTGAGGTCCTCTCAAGACCTCAAAGGGTGATCAACACGTGGCTCCCAGATCTGGAGCTGCAACTGCATCATCGAATCATGCATGAATAAGAAGGCCCGCTGGTGAGCCTTGTGCATGGCCCAATTGGCCTCAGCACTCGGATCACGATCACGCCCTGCAGGGGCAGCAACAGCAACAGGAACAACATCATCTAAATCAAGTGCGTGCAAATAATGACGAGTGATAAAATTATCATCCAGAACAACCAACTTTACGTTCCCATGGGCTGGTAGGGTGACACGCGCCTTATGGCATAAGGCCATAATAAGTCCAGGATATGTCAAAGTACAGGCCACCCTATCACCTAACGGTGTAACACTCACAGCGATTCTCTTAAGCTCGTAGGAAATGATCTGTGCTAAGTCCACGGTCTTCTCGTTGTCAAGAATATAAGCTATAAGAGTTGTTGTCTCCATGGGAATGAAGGAGGTGTGACTACGCGGCTTTAGGTTGTGCAAAACAACCGACATTACAACTTGAGCAGCCGTAGTCAACACACCCCTCACGAACTTGAGAGGCGCTCCATTAGCGCTTAATTGGTATGTTTGCCCCCTCACACATAAGACTTCCCTTAACCACTCGGCATTCCAGCTACGCCGAGCCATCATCCTTCCAAAATCACACAACTCATCTTCGGCCATCTCAAGGTGGTTTCTCAGGTAAGAGTTAATCGCATCCCTCGAGAAATCAATTTCCTTCCCCCTTACCCAAGTTTAGAAGTTGAAAGGCTCACCATTTGAGGGCAAGGCATTCACGAAGAATTCCCTCACAATGTCTAAATGGTACTCGGGGTAAGGTGAAGAGAGCTTGTCTCAGCCTTCACCTTGCACAAAAGAAGCTATGTTGCGATAGCTTCCTTCAGGATCAATCATAATAATTATGTCGGCCCAAATTGTTCTCCTTTCTAGTTGCTGATATCTTTGTTGTTGTTCAAGACCAAAGAATCTAGTACTATCAAACTGGCCTGATGGAGTACGTCTGGGTGGGTTTGAGGAAGATCCAACAACACGTTGCTTCTTACGTCCAGACATCTGAAAAGAAAAAATAGAACATACACAAAACAACCACAAATGTTAATGAAAACAGCATTAAAATATCTCTAAATTCCTAAACAAATACTAAGAATCATCCAAGGAAAGCAAAACAGAATTTAGAAAAGGGGAATTTTTTTGCAAATTCCAGACCACGCTAAGCGTGCAGGAGCGCGCTAAGCGAGCACTGCGAAATGCAGAAAAAATCCCCTCTGCAACAGAGGGTTTCCAAGGATACTCCTACTTCCTACACCAGAGATATGTACAGAAATACTTACAGCCACGAATACACAAAATAAAAAACCTAATTTATACAAAAAACCTAATTTCTAAATCAAAGTCTCTAATTTCTAAAATTGAAGTTTCTAACCACATGGATTCCTATAATTAAGCAACAATACTGTAAATTGACACAAAAAGAAGACAAAGATGAAGTAGAACATTGAACATACAACAAACAACCCAAAATGGGTTTTCTATATGAAAAATAAAAACTGAAAATGAAAAACTTACAGTTGATGAAGAAGATGCTGAGCAAGAAGATGATTAATTTGAAGTTAGGGTACACGAAATCCAAGTAACTCACAAAAAAAAAAATTCTTTGAGGAGAAGAGAAACTTGAGAAATTTGTGAAAAAGGGTGAAATGAGGCACAACCTCAGAACCCTAGCAACATAATACAAAATCTGGGCGGGGTATTGCTTAGTGGGCCCAGAAAAATCATATTTTTTTCAAAAATACGCAGACCGCGCTAAGCGGGCTCTGGGACGTGCTAAGCGCGCTGCCCACTGGAAGTTAAGGGTCATTTTTCTTCATACCGCGCTAAGCGTGCTCCTACGCGCTAAGCGCGCACTACAATACACAAACAACTTCCAGCAGTTCAAAACATCATTTTGAGTAGCATAAAACATCAACTTTACAAAAAACATGATTTAAACAGCAAATTAACTAAAAAGACGATAAATACTTACAATGTTGGGGTGCCTCCCAACAAGCGCTTGTTTAACGTCGGATAAGCTCGACGGTCCAAGACGATCAATGAAGAACGTCTAGGAGAACAGAAAAATTGTCACGATCGAAATTACCTCCAAGGTATATTTTTAAGCGTTGACCATTTACGGTCTAACAGTCTTTCTTTTCCAAATCCTCGATCACAATTGCTCCATAACTCTTTACCTCCTTGACACGAAATGGTCTGGACCACTTTGATTTTAATTTTCCTGGGAAAAGTTTCAACCGGGAATTAAACAGCAGTACCATTTTCCCGACCTTGAAGTCCTTTTGCCGGATCTTCTTGTCGTGATAAATCTTCACCTTCTCTTTATACAACCAACTTAAATAGCATTCCGCATTTCTTCCAATTCCTGAAGTTGTATTTTTCTCTTTTCTCTGACCTAGTTCGTATCAAAATGTAACAGCTTAAGGGCCCACAGTGCTTTGTGTTCCATTTCAACTAGTAAATGACATGTTTTACTATAAACCAATTGAAATGGAGTTAAGCCAATTGGAGCTTTGTAAGCGGTACGGTATGCCCATAAAGCTTCGTCCAATTTCTGCGACTAATCTTTTCTAGAACTTGACACAGTTTTTTCTAAAATCCTTTTCACTTCACGGTTCGACACCTCGGCTTGACTGTTCGATTGTGGGTGGTAAGGGGTCGCCACTTTATGCGATACACTATAATGTTTTAAAACACTTTCAAGAGATGCATTGCAAAAGTGTGACCCGCCATCACTAATAAGAACCCGAGGAGTGCCAAAATGGGAAAATATGTTTTTCTTCAAAAAAATTATCACAGTTTTGCCATCAGCCTTAGGTGAAGCAATCGCTTCAACCCACTTCGAAACATAGTCGACCGCCACTAAGATGTATTCATTTCCAAAAGAGGGTGGAAATGGACCAATAAAATCTATTCCCCAATAATCGAAAATTTCAACTTCTTGGATATTTTGAAGGGGCATTTCATCTCTTTTTCCATTTCCCCCACTTCTTTGACAAGTGTCACAACTTTGCGCATGAAGATTTGCGTCTTTAAATAGAGTAGGCCAATAAAAGCCCGATTGCAAGACTTTCGTGGCCGTCCTCGAACCATTAAAATGGCCGCCATAAGGCGAGTTGTGACAATGCCAAAGAATACTTTGAGCTTCTTCACTCGTGACACACCTTCTCAAAAGGTTGTCACCTCCTAATTTGAACAAATAAGGGTCATCTCACACATAGTAATTTGCATCCGACAAGAACTTCCTTTTTTGGTTCCAAGTTAGGTCTTCGGGTACCCAACCAGTTGCTTTGTGGTTAGCAATATCCACAAACCACGACCTAACTTGGACTCTAAACAATTTTTCATCGGGAAATTCCTCTCGGATTTCCTTTTCAATTTTGGTTACCTCCACATTGATCAAACGGGACAAATGATCCGCCACTAAATTCTTTGAACCCTTTTTATCCTTTATTTCCAAATTAAATTCTTGAAGTAAAAGGATCCAACGGATGAGCCTTTGCTTCGAATCCAGTTTAGTAAGCAGATATTTGATAGCCGCATGATCAGTGTAGATTATAACTTTTGACCCTATTAGGTAAGAACGAAACTTCTCAAGTGCGTATACAATTGCAAGCAATTCTTTTTCGGTTGTGGCGTAATTTACTTGCACCTCATTTAATACCTTGCTTGCATAATGTATAGCATGAAAAGTTTTGTCCTTCCTTTGACCTAATATCGCTCCAACGGTATAATCACTCGCATCGCACATTAGTTCAAAATTTAAAGTTCAATTTAGTGCAATGATTTTTGGAGCGGTAATTAGTTTCTCTTTCAAAATTTGGAAAGCAATAAGACATTCATCGTCAAAGAGAAATACCGGATCTTTGTTGAGCAAGTTGCTCAATGGCCTTGCTACCTTTGCAAAATCTTTGATGAAACGCCTATAGAATCCCGCATGCCCCAAAAAGTTTCTGATTCCTTTGACGTTGGTAGGAGGAGGCAACTTTTCAATTACTTCAATCTTCGCTTGATCGACTTCAAGGCCTTTGGAAGAAACTTTGTGGCCAAGCACAATTTCCTCCATCACCATAAAGTTACACTTCTCCCAATTCAACACCAAGTTAGTCTTTACACACCTCTCAAGGACGGTTTCCATATTCTTCAAACACAAATCGAAAGATGCTCCAAACACGGAAAAATCATCCATAAACACCTCCATTGTCTTTTCTATGAGGTCGGAGAAGATAGCTTGAACACACCTTTGGAAAGTTGTCGGCGCATTACATAAACCAAAAGGCATCTTTCGATAGGAAAAAATGCCAAAGGGACAAGTAAAAGTCGTCTTCTCGTGATCCGTCGGGTCAACTGCAATTTGATTATACCCCGAATATCCGTCCAAGAAACAATATAATTGTTGCCCGGATAACCTCTCGAGCATTTGGTCCATGAATGGAAGTGGAAAATGGTCTTTTCTTGTTGCGGTGTTCAACCTTCTATAATCAATACACATTCTCCACCCCGTCACAATCTTTGTTGGGATTAACTCATTCTTATCGTTTCGGATAACGGTCATGCCAACCTTTTTAGGAACAACGTGCACGAGGCTTACCCATGGACTATCAGAGATCGGGTAGATCATTTCCGCATCCAAAAGCTTCACAACTTCTTTCCGAACAACCTCTTTCATAGTTGGATTCAAGCGGCGTTATGGTTGAGCAACCGCCTTGAAACCCTCTTCCATAAGAATCTTGTGCATACAATAAGATGGACCAATTCCTTTAATATCAGAAAGAACCCACCCTATAGCTTCTTGATTTCTTTTCAACACTTGAATCAAACGGGTTTCTTCTTTATCGGACAAAACGTTGCTAATAATAACCGGCTTATTCCCACTTTCATCAAGGAATGCATACTTCAAATTTGAAGGAAACACCTTCAATTCAAGTTGAACTTTCTCATCACTTGGTTCTTTCTTCAACTCTTCATTCTCAACTTCCCACGGTTGTAATTCTTTGAGAGATTCAAGCTCTTTCAAACATTCCTCTGGAGCTCTTTCTTCTTCATCGGAAAACACTTCAAAAGAATCATCAAGAGCCATTTCCAAAGGAGACACTATATGAACATGCTTAGAAACCTCCAAAGTTGCTTCTTCAATTGCATCGATACGAAAGCTATCATGCTTGTCTTTGGAAAGCTTCATTGCTTCGAATAGATTAAAAGATACCTCTTCATTTTGAACCTGCACTTTCATAAGGCCATCGTCGACATCTATCATCATGCGAGCGGTCTTCATAAAAGGACTTCCAAGAATAAGAGGAGAATCATCATCCTCTTCCATATCAATAACAATGAAATCCACTGGAAAGAAAATTTTATCAACTTTCATTAACACGTCTTGTGCAACCCAATCGGATGAGTGGTAGATTTGTCGGCCAATTGCAACGTCATCCGGATGGCCTTAATTTCAATGTTCCCAAGATTTTTCATAATAGATAATGGAATTAGATTGATGCTTGAGCCCAAATCAATAAGGCCATTTCCAACAAAGACATTACCAATTGTAACGGGTAAGGTAACTCGCCCCGAATCGACTTCTTTCTTCGGAAGAGTTCTTTGAAATAATAGCACTACAATTTGCCGCAAGAACAACGGTTTCCGGCTCCAAATATTTCCGCCTCTTTGTAAGAATATCCTTCATAAATTTGGCATACTTCGGCATTTGCTCTAGAGCTTCGGAAAAAGGGATGTTGATTTGTAGTTACTTAAAGATATCCATGAATCTTGAGTATTGCCTAGCATTTTATTTCCTTGTCGGCACATGAGGGTAAGGCATATTTTGAGTCGGTATCGGATTTATCATCTCCTTCCCCCTCTTAACTCTCACATGTTTCTCTTTTTTCTTCACTTCCTCCACACTCTCATTTTTAACTTCAACAATATCATCATTTTTCTTTTCAACTACAACCTCATCGCTATTTTTATTCAACTACTTCCTCATCACTATTCTCCTCAACAATACCATCAATTTTTTCTTCTTCCACACTTTTGTCATTTTCTTTTGCTAACTCCTTCCCACTTCTAGTAACGATTGCTTTGCAATGCTCCTTCGGGTTTACTTGAGTATTTGCGGAGAATGAAGGACCCGATTGTTGCTCGGCTATTTGTTTCACAAGTTGCCCAACTTGATTTTCGAGATTCTTTATCGCCGCATCACTACTCTTTTGGTTGGCCATAGACATTTGCATGAATTATGTCAAAGTGTCTTCCAACTTAGAGTTAGAAACCGGAGGTGGTGGAGGTTGATAAGGATTTTTTCGGCTTGAAGAACCGCCACCATAACCTTGATTATTTTGATAGTTCCCCCTTGGTTGATATCCTTGATTGCCTTGGTAATGTTGTTGAGGATTGTGTTGTTGATAAGGTTGTTGTTGTTGTCTTCCTTGATAGTCTCGTTGATTGTTCATGTAGCTCACTTCTTCAAATCCCGGTGGAGGACAAAATCCGGTGTCGTGCTCTCCTTTGAAAAGTTCACAACATGCAACTTGTTTACTCTTGCTTGGTTGCTCCTACATTTCCTTAATTTGTTGAGTCAAAAGTTCCACTTGTTGAGATATAAGCTTATTTTGCGCTAGGATTCCATCATTAGTTCCTAATTCAAGTACCCCGGGTTTCTTTTGCGAGTTGGTACGGTTTTGACTTTGAAGATCATTGAGAGTCATTTTATTGATGATATCCATAGCTTCTTCGACACTCTTTGATAACAAAGCTCCACCAGAAGTGGCATCCAATAATAACTTGCAATTTGGTTGGAGACCATTTCTGAAGATGTGAATTTGAGTTAACTCGTCAAACCCGTGGCCTTTGCATTTTCGAATCATGGATTTAAATCTTTCCCATGCTTCATTTAGAGACTCATTAACACCCTGAGAGAACACATAAATCGCAGTTTTTGATTCCATAAAATGATTGTGAGAAAATAACCTTTCTATAAATTTCTCCTCCAGAACATTCCAATCGGTCATCACAGCAGGAGTTTGGTCAAGATACCAATCCTTAGCTTTGCCTATCAAAGCATGAGGAAATAGTCTCTTGAAATAAGGTAACTCTTGCGCTTGATCCACTCCGGCCGCTAACGATATCTCGTAAAATTTGGTGAGAAAAGCGAAAGGGTCTTCATGATCCATTCCCGTGAACGGACTTCCATATAACAACTTCAGAGTTCCCGTTTTCATCTCAGCTTGCCTTCCATTATTTGCATTGTAAGAAAACTGAGCGGTGTGACGTGGACTATTTACACATGGTATGGAAGCGGGTGGTGGTGGTGGTGGATGCTCCATGATTGGAGTGAACTGTGGAATTGGTGGTGGTGTAGAAGTCGAACCTTCTCCTTGTTCTTGCATTTGTCTAGCTAGTTGCCTCCTCCGTCTAGTTTTGCTATTGAGTCTACGAGCGGTTCTTTCAATCTAGGGATCGAATAGAAGTTGGTCCGCCGGTAGTTTCTCTCGCATAAACAAAGTCTGCACACTAAATAAAACAAATCAACAAGCACAGGAAATTTTTTTAACAAGTCTAAAACTTCACAACTATTGCAATGCTTGAAATATCAATTAACAATCTCCGGCAACGACGCCAATTTGTTGAAATACAAATAGAGTAGGGTTTTTGTTATAATTCCACAGAGATTGTTTAGAGATATCACTGTCGTTCTACAGTTGAATTCGTTTTAAACTTTAAAGTAACAAAGGGTTTTGGTTGTTTTTAGTCAGAATGTTTGCATTCAAAGTTAAGTAATGAACGGTAAAAAGATTGGTTTTAACGATTTGTAAAAACATGTCAAGATTAGGGTTCGACAAACCATTTTGCACGGATATAATCGATAAAGCTAATGAACTCATCTAGACGATAAATGTAATCACATATCCTCCCAATATGTTTATCTCTAACACATATTGTGAGTTTTACCATTTTGATCCTTTGATGATCTCTCACTCAAACTATCAAAATGACAACATTCAAGTTCAATATTTATGAACATCAACACTCATAACTATCTCTAGCCAATGTGCATTGATGGATGAAAAACCTAGGTAAAGTGTAAGAACACATTTCTCAATCATGAACCAACACAAAGAATAAACCATATAAACAAAGTTTTTCACCATACATTCATCATCCAAGAGTTCATAAGCTAGAATTAATACCTATACATACAAAAAAAAGGTTTGTCTACCTTCTAACCTTGACACAAAAGAGAAATTAGCTCTCCATTGACATGGAAGCTTCACAAATAAGAAAATGAAGAAGAGAAACAAGAATCAATGACGATCTCTCGACTAATGATGCTTCTAATCTTCCAAAATAGGATGCTACAGTGTGTACAATGTTTTTGCTCTAAGGAAATGAATAGTCCTCCACAAAAAAAATCTGATCAATTCTATTTATAAGGGGCTGAGAATCGCAGAGCACGCTGCACCGCGCTAAGTGCGGTCTCATTTATTGCTAAACCGCCTTAGAACCCCGCTTAGCGGGCTCCAGACTGCGCTAAGCGGGCTACCCACTGGAATTCACTTCATCCTCGCGCTATGAGCGCACTTAGCGCGCTACAAGCATGCTCCAAAAATTGTTTTCTTCAAAAAATGCTTCTAAGGAGTCTTCCTTGCTCCAAGCTTCACATTTCAATGTAAAAACCTACAATTAAAAACACAAAAGTTAAATAAATAAGTCTACTAATGCAATTAACTATACTACGGTTATTAACTGGAAACAATGGGAAAAAGCATCGATTATCAAATAAAGATCACAAAAGGTGCTAAAAACTAAATTAAATATTAACACAATGTAACACCTAACAGTAGTGTTTTGTGATATAATTAATGTATAGACGTATGTTCAATATAGGAATGTATATCGTGATATATATGTCTAATTGTGTGAATCCTCATGCTTGCTTAATGATGAATCAATGTTTAGATGATTTAACATGATTGAGTGTTATATGTGAATATATATTTGACGTGATGCTACTGTTTAGTCACGGTTTGGAGGTATTTTGATGTTGTTTATTAATTATTGTTGAATAAATCAATTGTTGTGTATTGAGAATGATGTTGTGCATAATTATGGTAAACACATGGTGATAATTTAAGTGATATTGCATGTTGTTGAAAATCATGCATCATGGTGTATGGCCTTCAGTCCAATTTTGGTGTGCTCTGGTCCGATGGTGTGGATTCAGGAGTGAGTAGCTGGTTCCAGATGTGAATCAATGAAGAGTTACTAAAGGTGTTAGTAGCGAATTGATGTGCTATGGTCTGATGGTGTGGATTCAAGAGCGAGATGGAGTTGCGTTGTCCATAATGGTACAATATGCATAAGTGTCACGTGTCGTGAGTCACATTACAACCACACACGCGCGCGTGCACGCACGTACGTGCACACACACACATGCACGCGCACACATACGCACATGTTGTTGTGAATGAGTGTGAGATTATGATGATGTTGATTGTGTACTAAATATGTGTCATGTTGTATGTTTTTCTACCTTCACATTTTTTGCATTGTTCACATTGAATGTTGTTTCTCACCCCCTTTACTTCATATTGTCCACCATGGACATCTTGCAGATAACCAGGAGCGGGCATTATTGTTGTGTGTGGAAGGTGGCTTGTTGGAGCTACTTTATTTATTTATCGCTTTTATCGCACTTTAGTGGTTTTAGTGCTCTAATCATGTAACATCGAGAACGAGGTGAATGTTATATTTTTGCGTTAATGTTGACTTTGGTGTTTTACAAGCACTACTTTAATTATGAAATTGAGCTGAAGTTGTTTTGTTATGATTTTCCACTATATGGTAATAAACATTTTGAAAATTGTTGTTGGAGACACCTTAAATTGTAAAGTAAATTTTTTTTAATAAGTTTATGAGGTTAGGGCGTTACACCAATCATTTCATAAAATCGGCCAAATTAATTCACATTTATTTAATCAATTGAGTTGTGTCGCACCTCAAAAAATAACATTAATCGAAAATAGGACCCTCGAGCGAAAGGCGCGGAAGAAATTGTGGTTCGACAGAGTCGCCACCGAACTTTATTTATCCCAAATGAGGGAAAGGAAAATATCTAGAAAACCATTAAAGAGATAAGAACATGGTCATCGCAACCACATTTCGGGTTTGAGAGTTGGTTACGTAAGAGGAACGTATTAGCACCCCCTGTGTTCGTTGTACTCAACGGGAACCTCTTAGTTTGAAATGTGATGAATGTTAGCTAAGCTTATTTATTTTCTTCTAAATGAGTGATGCGAAAAGTTATGATAAAAGGGAATTGATGCTAAGGGGAAATTGGTGGTTTTAGGATAGGGTGCTCGCCAAGGATTGGGGCCTTTGTGCCTATGTATGCTCATTCAGACGAGAATGAGGAATCAGAGCGCTCATAGTTCAACTACGGGAGATTTGGAAGGAAAAGAAGAGGTTGGCGCGAAATGGCAGAAAAAGAAAAAGGTAGCTCGCCAAGATCATCGCAATCTTGTGCCTACGTATCTTCATTCGGACGAGAATGAAGAATCAGAGCGTTCGTAGTTCGTGGAACTACGACTGAGGTTGGTTTGATTTAGAGATGACAATTGTTTACACACGAGTAAGAGAACTCACACCCAAACAATTGAGGAAGAAGATAGAAGACTTCATCCCCCTCCATTTCACCTTGAAAAGAGATTGTGTTTCGATATTCGTTAAGTGTTTTAAACGATGGATGTTTGGAAGAATGGTTTGAATGTTGTTGATGTTCTTGAAATTCTGGTTAAGCAGATCACGAAGATGTCAGACAGGATGTCGTAACACTTAATCTCTGCTTCTCACAAGGATCTAAGGAAGAACAAAAGTAAACAGCAGAATGTAAACAACACACAGAAATTGTTAACCTAGTTCGGTGATCAACAACACCTACGTCTGGGGGCTACCAAGCCAGGAATGAAATCACTAAGTAGAATTAGTTCTAAGCTAAACTCCAATGTTTACAACTTAGCACCTAGAAACTACCCTTCCTAGATTTCTACCTAAGACACTCCTAGGTATGAGACCCTTCTCAATTCCCTTCCAATCACAGTAGTGATTGAAAATATTACAACTCAATAAACAGTCATTCTCAAGTATTCACACAATACACGAGAGGCTCACACAAGTACAAACCCTAGTACTTCTAAAAACAGTTACAATAATTAGCCAACAAACTAGGTTAACTCCAACCTATTTATATTGCTAACCACAGCTGGACTTGGGCTTCAAAAGCGCAACAATTCTCCTCCTCAAAATTTGCGACCTAATCCTTTCTTCAATCCCAAGTTACCAAAAATGTCTCCTTACAAGGAAACCATATATTCCATTTAGAATCAGAATCTCTGATTCCACAATCTCAGATGCCACCTGGAATCAAGTCATATTCCAATCACACCTGTTACCAAAAACAGTTTTACCAAAACTGTAACAAACAAAGATGTCGAATCCACCTGATAGGACATCTTGTCTAACATCTTAACCTGCAGTTAGTTCAACATGTTAGGACATCTTGTCCAACATCTTTCTGCTAAGTTAGTTTTACCAAAATTAATGCCAACCTCAAAAGCATGGACTCAACAATCTCCCCATTTGGTAGATTTTGGCTAAAACTAACTTTCATTGACCTGCAGAAACATATCAGGGAGACCACTATCAGAGCAGCAGCGGAATCATAACATGTCTCCCCTTTAATCAGTTCAGATCTACTCCCCCTCAGTGGTTAGTAGACAATCAACAGTGGTTAGTGATGTTAGTAATTCTCCCCCTTTTTAGCCACAATATGACAAAGGTAGAAGGACTAACTCAAAAACCAATAAACCAGTTCAGAGTAATTAAATTACACACCCAACATAAACGAAAATTATTCTGGGCATTCAGCCCTTACACAACCAAAAAAAATAAAGTGAGAGAGATTACTGGAAAACCCTCTCAATATGGTGGAAATGTATATTCAGATACCAGAATACCATTCCCACAACCAGTGGAAAGTTATGCCTCATCAGATAGGTAAACTCCAAGCTTGCCTCTCAATTTCTCAAATTGATTTGCACCGAAAGCTTTAGTGAAAATGTTTGTAAGTTGATTTTCAATGGCCACATGCTCCAGAGTGATGACTTTATCTTCCACCAGATCTAGAATGAAGTGATACCTGATGTCAATGTGTTTAGTTTGGCTGTGCTGGATGGGATTCTTAGAAATATTTATTGCACTCAAGTTGTCACAGAAGAGTGTTATAACATCTTGTGGGACATTGTATTAAGCAGCATTTGTTTTATCCACATCATTTGAGAGTAGCTACTCCCTACTGCAATGTACTCAACTTCAGCAGTAGACAAAGAGACACAATTTTTCTTTTTGCTGAACCAGGAAATTAAATTGTTTCCTAAGAAAAAGCATCCACCAGAGGTACTTTTTCTATCATCTGCATTTCCAGCCCAGTCAGCATCACAGTATCCTATTAATACAGAGTCAGAGTTGTGTGTGTAGAGTAGTCCATAGTTACATGTTCCATTCACATACTTCAGAATTCTCTTGACCTGATTAATATGGCTGTCTTTGGGTTCAGCCTGATACCTTGCACAGACTCCTAATGAGAATTTTATATCAGGTCTACTAGTTGTAAGGTATAGGAGACTTCCAAACATGTTTCTATAGAGACTCTGATCAACACTTACACCATTCTCATCTCTTGTCAATTTTAGGTGTGTAGGGGCAGGAGTCCTCTTGTTCTTTGCATTTTCCAAGCCAAACTTCTTAACAATATACTTGGCATATTTCCCTTGACAAAGAAAAATGGAATCTTCCATTTGTTTGACTTGGAGACCAAGGAAGTAGGTTAATTCTTCGACTAAACTCATTTCAAACTCATATTGTATTTGCTTAACAAAATGTTGGACCATTTCTTCAGACATTCCTCAAAAAACAATGTCATCAACGTAGATTTGTGCTATCATGAGGTTACATTCCCTTTCTCTGACGAAGAGAGTTTTATCAATTCCTCCCTTTCTGTAGCCATTTGTAACAAGGAACACAACCATCCTTTCATACCATGCCCTTGGAGCTTGTTTCAACCCATATAAGGCTTTCTTCAGCTTGTAGACATGATCTGGAAATGTTGGATCAACAAAGCCTTTGGGTTGTTCCATATAGACCTCTTCGCTGAGATATCCGTTCAAAAAGGCACTTTTAAAATCCATTTGAAAGAGTTTGAACTTCAAAAGGCAGGCTATTCCAAGGAGCAGTCGCACAGATTCCAGTCTAGCCACAAAAGTAAAAGTCTCATCAAAATCCACTCCCTCTATCTGGGTATATCCCTGTGCAACGAGTCTGGTCTTGTTTCTTGTGACAACTCCATGTTCATCAGACTTGTTCTTAAATACCCACTTAGTGTCGATCACATTTAATCCTTCTGGTATGGGTACAAGATCCCAAACATCATGTCTCTTGAACTGCCCAAGCTCTTCTTGTATCGCATTAATCCAAAATTCATCTGTCAAGGCCTCCTTGACATTTTTTGGTTCCATCTTTGACACAAAACATGCACTCGCCACCACATCCCGTGATCTAGTCATCCTTCCTCCATTTGGATCCCCTATTATAAGTTCCTTAGGGTGATCTTTCTGTATTCTAATGGAAGGTCCCTTGTCAACTCTCTCGGTCACAGTAGACTCATGATTGTTATCGTTGGGTACTGCAATATCTTCAGAGTTGTCTTGAGGTGTTTCAACATCTTCTGTGACATATTCCTCTTCCATTGGAAAGAATGCTCCAATATCATTTGTAGCTTCAACCTCCATAGGAGAGTCATTAACCACAACATTTATGGACTCCAATACTACTTGAGTTCTTGGATTGTAGACACGGTATGCTCTACTGTTTGTGGAGTAACCTAGGAAGATTCCTTCCTCACTCTTGGGATCCATCTTTCTCCTCTGCTCACGGTCTTCCAGAATGTAGCATTTGCTTCCGAAGACATGGAAGTATTTTACTGTTGGTTTTCTACCCTTCCATAATTCATACAAGGTAGCAAAAGTTCCCAACCTGATGGTTACCCTGTTTAGGATGTAGCAAGTTGTGTTCATTGCTTAAGCCCAAAAGTGATACGGGAGTTTCTTTGCATGGAGCATGACCCTTGCACATTCTTGAATAATTCAATTTTTCCTCTCAACCACACCATTCTGTTGAGGAGTGATGGGTGAAGAGAACTCTTGACTAATTCCTTCCGAGGAGCAGAACTCATTAAACTTACTATTTTCAAATTCCCTCCCATGGTCACTTTTGATTCTGATTATACCACAATCCTTTTCTCTTTGAAGTCTCTGGCACAATCCCTTAAAAACTTCAAACACCTCTGATTTCTCCTTGATAAAGTGCACCCAAGTGTATCTAGAAAAATCATCAACAACCACATATGCATATGATAACCCAAAAATGCATAGTATATTTTGCCCCGAATTACATTGATTTACTTCGTTATTTTCATTTGTTAACATTGTATTTGCGAGTATTAAGTTCTGTCATACCCCAAATTTGTCCTACTCTTTCATGCTTCTTATACTAAACATAATCGTGACTTAATGACTTCTTTCTAGATCATCATAGCCATGGTCCTCTGAAAAAAATTGGTTCATAAGGGTCTTGTGTGTGTTCATTGTAATTACGGGCTCTTGCAATTGTGTTTGATTTCATGTGGAGATACAAGAAGAGATTATATCCTCCTTATCATGGTCAATTAGTCAAGACGTGATCAATGGACTTCAAGTTGATTTTTCCAAAATAATTCTAGGCTACATGTCAAGTTGATATGATACCACTGTTAGAATTCATTTTCTCAATCCATGCTTGAGGTTGTTTCAAGTTTCGAGATCAATTTGTGACAAGCTTGGACTTAATTTGTGTCGAGTGGTTCAAGACTATTTACCAGCCGTAGTTGGAATAATTGTTTCAAATTTTGCCTTAATTTGTTTCAAGTTTGTGATTTCAAGATATGATCATTCATTTTTGAAGCATAATCAATTGGTGATCAAAACATATTTGTGCAAGGTTTGGATAATTTCCAAGTCATGTTGGAAGCATTTTAAGGCATAATTTGAGTATGTTTCAAGCTATAATGGGAAACCACAACCAAATCTCCAAAGTCATGCTTAAATTATTAAGTTGTTTCAAGCTATAAACATTGCTTTCAAGCCATGATTGATCTCATTTCAAATTCCAAGTTTTGTGTTGTTTCAAGGTCAATTCTCAAGAAGTTGTGTGGCTGTACTTCAAGATATATCTCAAGTGCTATGATGTTTCAAGTAAAAAAACACTTTGAAGTGTATCACGCAAGCCATGAAAATTTATTGGAAGACATTTTGAATTGTTTTTGTTTGCAAGACGCAAGGAATTCAGAGAAGATGTAATTGGTACTGAAACTCAAGTTACAAAAGTTCAATTTTGATTTCAAGACTATTGCTAGTTTGAGGTCAGAAGTTCCAAATTCAATTCAAAACTCAAAGCTCAATACAATGTTGTTTGTACAAGTTACATAAGGAACAAGTTCTAATCCTACAAGATATTGTACTAAGGACAACCATAAATTTAGAAAAAATAAAGGCAAATTGGTGCTATATCCTTTAAACTAGCAAAAACTGATCCATCTCCAAAGCTCCAAGATTAATATGCCATGTATAATCCTACGAGTTTCCATCTTTCCTACCTGCAATGGCAACATCATGTACACAATTTCAGCATGCTAACAGTAAGAAACAAAGTGAAATAGTGCAAGGATCAGTTTGTATTATTTGCATCAGTTAAAATTAAGATGATCATAAGCCAGTATTCATTACAAGCCAAAAGGAAATGATCAGAGTTTGCACTAAACAAGGCTATCATTTAAGAAAAAACATTACAAGTTACAGGCCACTAGACAAGAATAATGCTTGAATGCCACAAGGTCTAAGAGGTAAAATCTATGACAAGGTCCCAGTTCCTAACCTCACACCTTCAAATGTGATCTTCACCATACCCGCCACTGTGCCAAACTTCGCATCAATTCGCTCCACCAAGTCTTCATGATTGTCGCCCTAAAGCTGTTACTTCCAGCCTAAGGTCTTGAGCCAAAATCGTGTCCAATGTCTCGTGCCAATGGTGCACACATGGAAAAGAAAAATAAATGAAGTCAGTTAGCAGCAAGTTCAATACAAAATCCAAATGAAATACATCACCATTTTTGCAGCATGAAGATTCAAGCATTATGTACAATTTCAACAGAAAAAGAATAACAAAGTGGAAAATACATAGCAGTAGGATATTTGGCATACAACAACAACAAGAAAAGTTTCAAGGAGCCAGGACACATTGTGCAGTAGTAGTAATTAAGGCATATCAACAGTTCCAATAATACAACAGTTGGCTCAGTCACGTTACCTAAGTCTCTTAATACCACTTTGATGGATAAGTCAGTTGCTGCCGACATAGCACGAGTAAGGGTATTGTATCATCACAATAGGTCTCTACCATGACAGAGCCAACATTATCAGTACTTTGCTCACCTACATACGGATCATTAGAATTAGAGGAGTAGTGAATTAAAAACACATTGTGATTTAGCAGAGTTTTAATTCAAGAATGATCAAAGGTTAAGTACAGTCATACATATCAAGGTAAGGTCATACACATTAGAGCTCATCATAAAATTCAACGAAGCATGGATCAAGTTGAGATTCCACAAGATGACTTGCTTTTGAGTAAAAAAAAGACTTGCACATCAGCAGCAAAGTAAGAGCAGTGAAAAATTTCAAAAACAATAACTTTATAGCAGTGAAAATCACAAATTCACGCAGTAAAAATTCAAACAAAATCCTACATTCTAGAAGCCCTTACCTTTCACTACAGACAAACAAAGAGAATGAATCATCATCGTGGAGGTCCCCACAAATCAGAGAGCATCACCAAAATTTCATTCCCAAAATTCCAGATGATGAGGATCGTACAACATTCTCTAACGGCTTGATTTGCATTGAGGACACCTCATAATTCCTTAACAGAATCACACGTACATCTCTGAATCCTACCCTAATTCGCACGTATCAAGCTCCTATATATTGACTACTGTTCATATGAGAATGGGGGAACCCTAGCCGTTTTCTGCAAAAATCCCAAACCCTCCTCACTAAAGCTCAAGAAAAATCCTAAAAATTACTCAGAATTTCACATTGAAATTCTGAGATAATTTGAGCTCAACCACTCCATTTGAAACAAGCTTCAACAACACAATAACAACATCAAATGTGGAAAAGGAAGAAAGCAGAAGAAAGGAAAAGAGTTTAAAGCTTTACCTACGTCTGGGATTGAACTCGGACTTGCTCCGATTTTGTGAGTGTTCCTCCTCTTTCATGCTTTCTGAACTATAATACTTGTTCACGTTATTTTGATACCTTGATTTCCCCTTTCCATTATGTAGTTTGGTTAGTATTTCGTAGATCTAGGGTTTCGGTTGACCTGCGGTTTGGGGCTTTTGAGAGGTTTTTTTTAGTAAAAATGAGTTCGGATTTGAACTTAGTGGTTCTTTTCGTGTAGAATAGGGGCGATTTGAGGTGTGTTATCGGAGAGGAGGGGCGGCAGCCACCTCCTTCTCCGACCATTTTCGGGTTCTGGTAGCCTCTAGGTTGCAGAGAGAGATTAGAAAGAGGGGTAAAGTGTCAAGTTGAAGTTGGATTATGATCTGAGGTGCCTCTCCCCTTGTTTCTTGTAGAGGCTGTGTTGCTTAGATGGGTGGTGGAGACAGTGACACTTGTCACCGTCCGTGACATGTGTCACCGGGATGTTTCTTTCCTCATGATCCCATGTGTACACCTTCCTGGTCCATACCATACACCCTTCGTTGCTACCCTTGGACGAATCAATGGTGTTGACCTCCCCCTCCATCTAACGATCCTGTTTCATCTGTACAGTCAGCCGTAGTTGACTAAGGTCCATAGTGGACTCCTCCTCCCTGCGTGTGGGCTTAACTCCATTGGGCTTGGGAAATTTCTGAGCGCACCCCCCTAATTTCTGTTTTTCTGGCCCATTCTAGTTTTGTTTTTTTTCTTAAGTTTTTTATTTGTTTTTTTTTTATTATTAAAAAAATATTTTATTTTATTTCCATTTAAAAACAAACTTTTGAAAACAATATTATTAAAACAAGTTAGTTAATTTTATTAAAAATTTTAATTTAATATTAATTAATCTATTTATGATTAATTTTATTAAACATTGAATTTTAATTTAATTAATTATTAATTTAGTTTTAATTCTAAAAAAAAACTAAAAATACTATTTCTAATTAATCTCCAATTCTTATTAAATTAATTTTATTAAATTATTTTATTTAATATTAATTAATTTTGATAATTAATTTTATTAAATACTTTGATTTAATCTAATTAATTATTTGAACATTATTTTATTTCTAAAAAACCTAGAAATTAATTTTAGTGTAGGACTCCCCTCCTTAGAATTAACCTTAGAATTAGGTTACTAATCGTGCTAACATGCTTGATTATTTCTTCCCCCATTTTATTTATGATATTTATGTGAGGTGTATAATTTTCTCTTGTGGATTTATTTCATGCTTTAATTATATGTATGTTATTCATATTATACTTGTCCAAACCAAAAAATCTTTTTCAAACTAATATTGTGACTTTATGTCAAACCATTTTCATACCTTGTAAGTCGATCGTTTTCATGATCGCAATCGACCTCACAATGCCTCCTCTTGGGCTTTATACAACGATAATTGTTGCACATTTCACTTTGGTTGGTATGAGTGTATGTGATTGGCTCACTTTAATCATGGCTCGATTATTCCCACTTGATTAATTACACCCCTCTCCCATAAGATTAAAATCAACCCCTTTTTTTACAACAATAAACAAGCTTGATCCAACGTCAAGTATTTTCCAAATCAAATTCAATTAATCTCCAACATTCACTTGATCCATATATCAAGCCCCCTTACCTCTTGTAAGTCGAGCGCTTTTGCCTCGCAACCGACCTTACCTTAAACCATAGGACCTCATTTCCATTAGTCCTCAACCATTTTGCACGCAAATTCAAACCTCGATCCACATCGAGTATTTTTTTTTTAAATCAAATCAATACACTTAACCATATTTAAACATCATTTCTTAAAAGGTGAAAAGGAGGGGGATCAAGTCTTTGGTATTTCTCCTCAATTGTTTGGGTGCGAGTTCTCTTACTCGTGTATGGACAATCGACGCCTCTAAAACACGCGAAACTCGACAACATTCAAACCTTTTTCCAAGTAATCATTAATACACTTAATCTCAATCTAAACACATTTTACTAAAGGTGAAGTGAGGGTGGTCGAGTCTTTGACCCTTCTCCTCAATTGTTTGGGTGCGAGTTTTCTTACTCGTGTGTGGGCAATTGTCACCTCTAAAACATCCAATACGATTAAAACTCTCCTTTCCTCGCCCACGTGCGACCGAAACCCTAAAACACATTCAAATCAAATCCTCTTTTCTTAATCAAACTCTTTAATACACTTAATCGCATATTCAAACACAACTTCCTAAAAGGTGATGTAAGGGGGGCCAAGTCTTTGACCTTTCTCCCCAATTGTTTGGTGCGAGTTCTCTTACTCGTGTGTGGACAATTGGTGCCTATAAAAAATATAAACCAAACAACCGTAGTCCCACGAACTACGAATGCTCTAACTTTCCCATTGCACGAGGGAATACGTAGGCACAAGGGTTCTAATCCTTGCCGAGCACCCTAATAATAAAACCACCCATTTTCCCCTTAGAAAAAAATCCCTTAGATGATAAACAAACAAACCAAGCTAACTTTCTCACGAATCGAATCAAGAGGTTCCCGTTGAGTACAACGGACGTAGAGGGTGTTAATACCTTCCCTCTTGCGTAACCGACTCCCGAACCCGAATTTGGTTGCGATGACCATTTTCTTATCCTTTAAAGGTTTTCTCGATATTTTCCTTTCCCTCTCTTGGGATAAATAAAGTTCGGTGGCGACTCTGTTTCGAACAATTTTTTTCCACGTCCATCGCGAGGGTCATATTTTTCGAGGTACGACAGATGGCGACTCTGCTGGAGATTCGCATTGCCCTATCCTAGAGAGAGTCAAGCCTAACTTGACTCGATTCGTAAGTGTTAGATCTGCTTATTTATTTATCTTCTCTTGTTTGGTTGCTTGCTTGTTTGACTATCTATTACTACCTCAGTTCCTTTTTATAAGAGACAAATCACTTTTTAGATTCATTGACTAATCAATGTATCTAGTCTTTAAACCGGCCAGATACATTGATTATTAAATGAACCAAAAAATTGAATTGTCTCTTATATAAAGGAACGGAGGTAGTATCTACTTGCTTGCTTATTGTTATTGTATCCTATTATTATCTTGTATGACACTGTTGGGGTCCTCTGATCATTGGTACTTTGTGAGACGGCTCTACACCCGAGTCTGAGAAAAACCCTAGGATTAGGATGGTGGTTGTGTAGTGGAGGCTTGCGTGGTCTCTTCCGCGTGAGCCAAAGCAAAGACCCCGCTTGGAGTAGATTCCCTTGGAAATGTTATCGTTTTGACGTTACTTCGTCACGATGATAATGTTTTCGAGCCTGAATCGTTGATCCTAAGGACCTTTAACCCATTTTATCCATGGTGGTTGGTAGTGTTAACTCTTTGTGGGTTAATGCGAACGCCCCAATCAGATGAGATCCCTCGAACGTATTACTTCCTGACAATAATATTTTTGACCTCGATCTAGGATTCTGAGAACCCTACTTAGAAGTTAGAACTCGTGTGTCGATGGTTGTGTAGTGGGCGCCTCCGAGGAGTCTTTCTCGCGGGGAAGAAACGAAGACCTCACCTAGACGAGATCCTTTCAAGGATATTATCGTCTGATGTTCATTCGTCATGGTTATAATGTCTTTTAAAGACATCCATAACTCTAGGCACCTACCCGATTAGAGCCTACATATGGGTGGTCTTGCAATCAGAGATATCTTGTGTCTAACTCCTTCCTCAGAATCAGATGTTGTTTTGATCCTGGAACCGTGCATAAGCATTGCATACTCATGACATTAGCATGTATGCATGTCATTTTTCCAACAAACTCAACCATCCTTTGTCCATAACCCGCAGTTGATTTCCCGACACCCGTATCGGAATTGAAGCCGCTTTTGGAAGAATCATTGACTCAGAAGGGCAGAACCAGTTTGCGTCAAGAGCATATGTTGATTTGATGAAGAACCAGCTAGACCAACTTGTGGAAGTTATGATAGCCTTGTCAAGGAAAGAGGACAACATTCAAAGGCCTACAGTCACTGAGAACGTCATTCTGCCTCAAGTGAATAATCTTGCCCAATTTCAGCCTGTGCGGATTCCTGTTGGGAACCAGGTTATACAAGAATGTCACACTATTCGAGATGAACATGCCTCGTCTCATGATGCAGTTGAATACCATAGCTTTGCATTCACTACACCGAATTCCCGAGGGACAAGCCTGGTGGTGAATACTGAACGACCTCAAGATGTTGAGTTTGTTGAAAGATGTCGTGTGTTGGAAGAGAAGCTTGAAACCATAAAGGGGCGTGATGCTTTTGATCTGAATGCTTTGAACATGTGTTTGGTACCCGGACTTGTATTACCTCCAAAGTTCAAGATGCCAAAATTTGAGAAATACAAAGGAGATAGTTGTCCAAAGCAGCATTTGGTGATGTTTTGTAGAAAGATGATCTCCAATGCTCTCAATGATAAACTTATAATTCACTGTTTCCAAGACAGTCTAAGTGAGGCATTGTTGAGTTGGTACATGCAGCTACAGAGTAGCCATATCCAGTCATGGTTGGACTTAGCCAACGCCTTTGTGAAACAATACCAATACAATCTTGACATGGCTACCAACCGCATACAGTTGCAAGGCTTATCTCAAGAGGAGAACGAATCCTTCAGGCGGTATGCTCAGAGATAGAGAGAGGTAGCTGCTCGTGTTCAACCACCACTTTTAGATTGAGAATTGGTTGACCTGTTCATAGATTCTTTGCAAGGCGCATACCTGGAAAAGATGATGAGCAATGGGACATCAAACTTCTCTGACTTGGTTTTAGTAGGAGAACACATTAAGAGTCATGTCAAAAGTGGAAAGATCCAAGACGCCTCGAGCATCCAGGCTAGAGGGACTGAATCCATTGTCAGTTCTCAAGAGGAATAGGAGGATGAAATCAATGCAATCTGGGACACTTTACAAGCTCCGTCTCCGGTACCTTATCCTCAATACCCAAGCATCTCAAATGTTCAAAGTCAGCAATCCCATGGGCCTCCCTGTGCGATTCTATTCTCTCCACATGGTCAATATACTCCTGTTAATAGAGGTCCCCCTCGTCAATAACAGATTACACAACAACATTCTTCATAATCCCGATGCTACTATAGTCAAAGACCAAAAAGGCATTTTGATCATTTGCCAGTGCCATTCAGTCATATATTGCCACGTTTGATTAGTAGTGGGTTAATAGTGCCAAAGGGCTTGGGTCCTGTTATTCCTCCATACCCACCAGGCTTCGACGCCAATGCACGATGTGGATACCTTGTTGGCGCCATGGGGCATTCAACCGAGAATTGCAAACAGCTCAAAAATAAGATCCAATATCTGATTGAGTCCAAGTTGATCTCGTTTACGCCTCGAGGTCTTCAAATCAATGTCAATCCTTCACTTGATCAGGTGGGTTCATCCGCCCATGTTATGGAAGAAGTTGTTGAGAGTAGGTGTGAAGAAGGCTATCATAGTGGTCTCGATGAACAAGAATACTAGTCCAACAGTGGGTCAAGAAAGAAAAGCCAGTCCTCAATGCTGGCAATTTTTTTATCATGTCATTTCTATGCATTTGTAGTTTCTTTTTGTTATGTGCTATTTGCTTTTAGACATTGTTGTTTATTAATGGTAATATTAATAAAGTGATCATGCATTTTTTGAACTAATCACGTCGCATTCGCTCATATTTTCTTCACTTATATATAAAAACAAACAAACAAAAATGTTCATCTATATACCTCTCATTCACTTTCTTAACCAAATTGTTGTTTTGCAAAGATCAGAGGGAGGATGACGAAAACAAGATACCATAATTGCTGCTAGTATGTTTTCGGATAAAATCCTGCTGATGATGTACAGGCATTGTTTCAAATCCCCAAACACTGGAGAGATAAGGAGTTAATCCCTAGTTAACCCCTTTGAGCCGAGAAGTAGAAGTGTCTTTCGGATATTCAAACCCTTACACTCAACCCGGGGCAGGGTAGTGTTCAGTTAATCTGACTCCGTATGCTTCGTACACGTCCTGAGGTGACGAAGAAATCATGCAAAATCTAGAAGTTATGGTGGTTGTTCTTCAATGACTACTGACTTGGCAGTCACAGGCCCTACTAAAAAAAAAGGGAGTCCGCTAAGTCAAACACCTCAAAAGGGAGACTTAGGGAAAAATTAGGGCAATCCCGATGGACTCGTAGAATAAAATCAGTCCATGCAAAATTCGGGATCAAAAAATAAAAAAATCAAAAAAAGGTCTTTAAATCCTCAAGCGAAGCAAAATAAGATTCAGTGACCACCAAACCAAATCAAAAGGTCACTGACGTCCATCAAAAACAAAATAAGATGACTGTCATTTCAAGCGAATCTTGAACCTTCATCTTCACTCTTACATCGTCAAAATCTAAGTACGTGTGTCGATTTAACTGAACGTAGGACTGGAGATCATCACGAAGAAGGGGTGGGTACAAATATAACTTTGAGCCTTGTATCCTTTGTTTCTATAACCGTGAACCAGACCACGTTACAACCCTAAAAAGACCTAATTGAGGCGGGGTTTATTCTAAAAGCATACTACAGCAAGGTTGCGTAAACTGACTCCTACGAATTTGCTAGTCTTTTGAATTGGTATCATATTCTTGCTGTACCTTTCACAGACCAGTAAATCAGCACTACGTTTGGACTAATGGTTCACTCGTCACACGCTGACACATCATTCTAATAAATGATTTTTTAAAATGTGCATAAATGTCGCATTAAAATTACCATTTCTGAATGACCAATTTTAGCTGCAAATCAGTACTTGATATTTTAGAAATTCCAACAAAATGCAATCAGAGGGAAACTTGAGTATTCGTTGACACTGACTCAAATCGAGACTATCTCATAACCTTGTGAATCTGGGGCAAGTCCTTGAAAGCCATACTTAGTCAATCTGAGGCAAGTTTTTCAAAAGCCAAGACTGGGGCAGACCACTGCAAAATCCAGACACAGGGGCAGACCACTGATCCAGACACTGGGGCAGATCATCTCATTACCCTTCAGACAGGGGCAGATTCCCTTCATACATTCAAGTTGGTCAAGCTGGCCATGTCATGCACTAAGCGACCCTTGAATTCAACAAGTATTAAAAGCCTTGGGGCAGAGCAAATGCACCATCAGAATGCATTGGATAAGTCGCTACGCTCACATAATCAACATGCATTGGTTACGTCGTTGCGCTCATACAACCATTTGCAAGCCATCAGGGCATATCAGCTAGAAGTGAGGTTCTCTCACGCACAAGCACCCAACTTTCTGCAAAGGATCAAACTTGGGGCACCAATAACATCTGTCATATTGGTCTACTGATCATAATATCTTCCATTTTCGAGTGTCGGGAAATCAAATCCTTTCACCTCATAAAGTCCAACCCTGCTTGGCACCTACCAAAAGTCCAACCCTGCTTGGAACCTACCAAAAGTCCAACCCTGCTTGGCACCCTCCTAAAGTCCAACCCTGATTGGCAACCACCAAAAGTCCAACCCTGCTTGGCACCTCCTAAAGTCCAACCTTGCTTGGCAACTCCTCAAAGTCCAACCTTGCTTGGCACCTCCTAAAGTCCAACCTTGCTTGGCAACTCCTCGAAGTCCAACCCTGCTTGGCACCTCCAAAAGCCCAACCTTTCATTGGTAACCACTAAAAGTCCAACCCTGCTTATCACCTCCTAAAGTCCAACCTTGCTTGGCAACCACCAAAAGTCCACCCTGCTGGCACCTTCATAAGACCAATCCTCTGCTTGCATTTGCATATGCATCATACAATCAACAAGCATCATATGCATACATAACATAAACTATTTCCTTCCTCAACCCCCGCGTTGATATATATTGATTTGTTCTTGACCCCTGAGTCAATGTTGTCTTTATTTTCTTCGGCCCCCGAGTCGATGTTTACCTTTCTTTCAACCCCCGAGTTGATGATATTTTGTCTTTATTTTCTCGACCCCGAGTCGATATTGCCTTAGTTTCTCGACCCCCGAGTCGATATCATTATTACATCTTCAACCCCCGAGTTGACATCTTATTGCTTGTACTGACCCCCGAGTCATTGTTATCTTTATCTTCTTCAACCCCCGAGTCGATATTGTCTTTATTTCCTCGACCCCCTAGTCGATATTGCCTTTATCTCTGCCCTCGACCCCCGAGTCGATATTTTCTTTTACCTTCAACCCCCGAGTTGATATTTTGTTATTTCCTTCAACCCCCGAGTTGATAGATTACCTTGCCTTTATTTTCTCGACCCCCGAGTTGATATTACCTTTACCTTTCTTTCAACCCCCGAGTTGACGACAGTTTATCTTAATGTTTCTCGACCCCCGAGTCGATAGTATTTCCTTTTCTCAACCCCCGAGTTGATATGCCAGTATTGCCAGTGAGTCTTTTACCTTGCTCCATCTAATCCCCATTAATCCTTCTTTGGAAACCAGAAATGAAGCATTGCCCGGTTGCATTCCCATATGCATCTCATAAAAAACAAGTTCATTTGCATTCCTGTGTGCATGGCATATCCATCCCCAGCATAGCATAACAGGATCCAGGATCAGTTTGCAGGCATCTTGGTCAGTCCTCCATCGAAGCCGACAGTATTCTTCTAAAAAGAGTTGGTACCCCGCACATACTCAAGGAATTCTATTCCCCAGCAAGTCATTCTTCAACCATGCAGTTGATAATGACAATCCCAACAGCTGTTGCTTTTAATTACTCCCCAAGCAAAGACTATCCTAGAAAGTTTCTTGTGAGCTTTCCCCTGTAGAGCCAGCACATTTCCTCCAGCAGGAATCTTGCTCAACTATTCTTCAGCAAATTTACTGCAGAGATACTGCTTTGGTATCATCGAAGAACCTTAATGGATAAGGGACTGCTTCGACGACCCAGAGAATCGTCTGCCTTCAGAGATACAACTTTGGTATCATCGGGGAACCTTAATGGATAAAGGACTGCTTCGACGACCCAGAGAATCATCTGCCTTCAGAGATACTGCTTTGGTATCATCGAGGAACCTTAATGGATAAGGGACTGCTTCGACGGCCCAGAGAATCATCTGCCTTCAAAAATACTACTTTGGTATCATCGGAGAACCTTATATGGATAAAGGTGCTGCTTCGACCACCCAAAGAATCGTCTGCCTTCAGAGATACTGCTTTGGCATCATCGGGGAACCTTAATGGATAAGGGACTGCTTCGACGACCCAGAGAATCGTCTGCCTTCAGAGATACTGCTTTGGTATCATCGAAGAACCTTAATGGATAAGGGACTGCTTCGACGACCCAGAGAATCGTCTGCCTTCAGACGTACTGCTTTGGTGTCATCGAGGAACCTTAATGGATAAGGGACTTCTTCGACAACTCAGAGAATCTTCTGCTTTCAAAATACTACTTTGGTATCATTGGGGAACCTTAATGGATAAGGTGTTGCTTCGATCACCCAAAGGACCTCAAGTTATTTTGTTCAGTTTGAACCCCGCTACTTCATTCTGTCAACTCTTACTCCATGGCACTTTACCTTTTGTCAGACAAATTTTGGAGTCTTCTTATATCTAATTGACTTCCACCCTAAAAATGAATGCCATGCAGCAGTTCATTCTCCCGAGTTCAAGACAATTAGATAGGGGCATCTGTCATACCCCAAATTTGTCCTACTCTCTCATGCTTCTTATACTAAACATAATCGTGGATTAATGACTTATTTCTAGATCATCATAGCCATGGTCCTCTGAAAAAAATTGGTTCATAAGGGTCTTGTGTGTGTTCATTGTAATTACGGGCTCTTGCAATTGTGTTTGATTTCATGTGGAGATACAAGAAGAGATTATATCCTCCTTATCATGGTCAATTAGTCAAGACGTGATCAATGGACTTCAAGTTGATTTTTCCAAAATAATTCTAGGCTACATGTCAAGTTGATATGATACCACTGTTAGAATTCATTTTCTCAATCCATGCTTAAGGTTGTTTCAAGTTTCGAGATCAATTTGTGACAAGCTTGGACTTAATTTGTGTCGAGTGGTTCAAGACTATTTATCAGCCGTAGTTGGAAGAATTGTTTCAAATTTTGCCTTAATTTGTTTCAAGTTTGTGATTTCAAGATATGATCATTCATTTTCGAAGCATAATCAATTGGTGATCAAAACATATTTGTGCAAGGTTTGGATAATTTCCAAGTCATGTTGGAAGCATTTTAAGGCATAATTTGAGTATGTTTCAAGCTATAATGGGAAACCACAACCAATTCTCCAAAGTCATGCTTAAATTATTAAGTTGTTTCAAGCTATAAACATTCCTTTCAAGCCATGATTGATCTCATTTCAAATTCCAAGTTTTGTGTGGTTTCAAGGTCAATTCTCAAGAAGTTGTGTGGCTGTACTTCAAGATATATCTCAAGTGCTATGATGTTTCAAGTATAAAAACACTTTGAAGTGTATCACGCAAGCCATGAAAATTTATTGGAAGACATTTTGAATTGTTTTTGTTTACAAGACACAAGGAATTCAGAGAAGATATAATTGGTACTGAAACTCAAGTTACAAAAGTTCAATTTTGATTTCAAGACTATTGCTAGTTTGAGGTCAGAAGTTCCAAATTCAATTGAAAACTCAAAGCTCAATACAATGTTGTTTGTACAAGTTACATAAGGAACAAGTTCTAATCCTACAAGATATTGTACTAAGGACAACCATAAATTTAGAAAAAATAAAGGCAAATTGGTGTTATATCCTTTAAACTAGCAAAAACTGATCCATCTCCAAAGCTCCAAGATTAATATGCCATGTATCATCCTACGAGTTTCCATCTTTCCTACCTGCAATGGCAACATCATGTACACAATTTCAGCATGCTAACAGTAAGAAACAAAGTGAAATAGTGCAAGGATCAGTTTGTATTATTTGCATCAGTTAAAATAAAGATGATCATAAGCCAGTATTCATTACAAGCGAAAAGGAAATGATCAGAGTTTGCACTAAACAAGGCTATCATTCAAGAAAAAACATTACAAGTTACAGGCCACTAGACAAGAATAATGCTTGAATGCCACAAGGTCTAAGAGGTAAAATCTATGACAAGGTCCCAGTTCCTAACCTCACACCTTCAAATGTGATCTTCACCATACCCGCCACTGTGCCAAACTTCGCATCAATTCGCTCCACCAAGTCTTCATGATTGTCGCCCTAAAGCTGTTACTTCCAACCTAAGGTCTTGAGCCAAAATCGTGTCCAATGTCTCGTGCCAATGGTGCACACATGGAAAAGAAAAATAAATGAAGTCAGTTAGCAGCAAGTTCAATACAAAATCCAAATGAAATACATCACCATTTTTGCAGCATGAAGATTCAAGCATTATGTACAATTTCAACAGAAAAAGAATAACAAAGTGGAAAATACATAGCAGTAGGATATTTGGCATACAACAACAACAAGAAAAGTTTCAAGGAGCCAGGACACATTGTGCAGTAGTAGTAATTAAGGCATATCAACAGTTCCAATAATACAACAGTTGGCTCAGTCACGTTACCTAAGTCTCTTAATACCACTTTGATGGATAAATCAGTTGCTGCCGACATAGCACGAGTAAGGGTATTGTATCATCACAATAGGTCTCTACCATGACAGAGCCAACATTATCAGTACTTTGCTCACCTACATACGGATCATTAGAATTAGAGGAGTAATGAATTAAAAACACATTGTGATTTAGCAGAGTTTTAATTCAAGAATGATCAAAGGTTAAGTACACTCATACATATCAAGGTAAGGTCATACACATTAGAGCTCATCATAAAATTCAACGAAGCATGGATCAAGTTGAGATTCCACAAGATGACTTGCTTTTGAGTAAAAAAAAGACTTGCACATCAGCAGCAAAGTAAGAGCAGTGAAAAATTTCAAAAACAATAACTTTATAGCAGTGAAAATCACAAATTCACGCAGTAAAAATTCAAACAAAATCCTACATTCTAGAAGCCCTTACCTTTCACTACAGACAAACAAAGAGAATGAATCATCATCGTGGAGGTCCCCACAAATCAGAGAGCATCACCAAAATTTCATTCCCAAAATTCCAGATGATGAGGATCGTACAACATTCTCTAACGGCTTGATTTGCATTGAGGACACCTCATAATTCCTTAACAGAATCACACGTACATCTCTGAATCCTACCCTAATTCGCACGTATCAAGCTCCTATATATTGACTACTGTTCATATAAGAAGGGGGGAACCCTAGCCGTTTTCTGCAAAAATCCCAAACCCTCCTCACTAAAGCTCAAGAAAAATCCTAAAAATTACTCAGAATTTCACATTGAAATTCTGAGATAATTTGAGCTCAACCACTCCATTTGAAATAAGCTTCAACAACACAGTAACAACATCAAATGTGGAAAAGGAAGAAAGCAGAAGAAAGGAAAAGAGTTTAAAGCTTTACCTACATCTGGGATTGAACTCGGACTTGCTCCGACTTTGTGAGTGTTTCTCCTCTTTCATGCTTTCTGAACTATAATACTTGTTCATGTTATTTTGATACCTTGATTTCCCTTTTCCATTATGTAGTTTGGTTAGTATTTCGTAGATCTAGGGTTTCGGTTGACCTGCGGTTTGGGGCTTTTGAGAGGTGTTACCGGAGAGGAGGGGCGGCGCCGCCGCCAACCACCTCCTTCTCCGACCATTTTAGGGTTCCGGTAGCCTATAGGTTGCAGAGAGAGATTAGAAAGAGGGGTAAAGTGTCAAGTTGAACTTGGATTATGATCTGAGGTGCCTCTCCCCTTGTTTCTTGTAGAGGTTGTGTTGCTTAGATGGGTGGTGGAGTCGGTGACACTTGTCACCGTCCGTGACATGTGTCACCGGGATGTTCCTTTCCTCATGATCCCATGTGTGCACCTTCCTGGTCCATACCATACACCCTTCGTTGCTACCCTTGGACGAATAAATGGTGTTGACCTCTCCCTCCATCCAACGATCCTGTTTCGTCTATACAGTCAACCGTAGTTGACTAAGGTCCATAGTGGACTCCTCCTCCCTGCGTGTGGGCTTAACTCCATTGGGCTTGGGAAATTTCTGAGCGCACCCCCCTAATTTCTGTTTTTCTGGCCCATTCTAGTTTTGTTTTTTTTCTTAAGTTTTTTATTTGTTTTTTTTTATTATTAAAAAATATTTTATTTTATTTCCATTTAAAAACAATATTATTAAAACAAGTTAGTTAATTTTATTAAAAAAAATTATTTAATATTAATTAATCTATTTATGATTAATTTTATTAAACATTGAATTTTAATTTAATTAATTATTAATTTAGTTTTAATTCTAAAAAAAATCTAAAAAAATACTCTTTCTAATTAATCTCCAATTCTTATTTAATTTATTTTATTAAATTATTTTGTTTAATATTAATTAATTTTATTAAATACTTTGATTTAATCTAATTAATTATTTGAACTTTATTTTATTTCTAAAAAATCTAAAAATTAATTTTAGTGTAGGACTCCCCTCCTTAGAATTAACCTTAGAATTAGGTTACTAATCGTGCTAACATGCTTGATTATTTCTTCCCCCATTTTATTTATGATCTTTATGTGAGGTGTATAATTTTCTCTTGTGGATTTATTTCATGCTTTAATTATATGTATGCTATTCATATTATACTTGTCCAAACCAAAAAATCTTTTTCAAACTAATATTGTGACTTTATGTCAAACCATTTTCATACCTTGTAAGTCGATCGTTTTCACGATCGCAATCGACCTCACAATGCCTCCTCTTGGGCTTTATACAACGATAATTGTTGCACATTTCACTTTGGTTGGTATGCGTGTATGTGATTGGCTCACTTTAATCATGGCTCGATTATTCCCACTTGATTAATTACACCCCTCTCCCATAAGATTAAAATCAACCCCTTTTTTTACAACAAAAAACAAGCTTGATCCAACGTCCAGTATTTTCCAAATCAAATTCAATTAATCTCCAACATTCACTTGATCCATATATCAAGTCCCTTTACCTCTTGTAAGTCGAGCGCTTTTGCCTCGCAATCGACCTTACCTTAAACCATAGGACCTCATTTCCATTAGTCCTCAACCATTTTGCACGCAAATTCAAACCTCGATCCACATAGAGTATTTTTTTTAAAATCAAATCAATACACTTAACCATATTTAAATATCATTTCTTAAAAGGTGAAAAGGAGGGGGATCAAGTCTTTGGTCTTTCTCCTCAATTGTTTGGGTGCGAGTTCTCTTACTCGTGTGTGGACAATTGACGCCTCTAAAACACGCGGAACTCGACAACATTCAAACCTTTTTCCAAGTAATCATTAAGACACTTAATCTCTATCTAAACACATTTTACTAAAGGTGAAGTGAGGGTGGTCGAGTCTTTGACCCTTCTCCTCAATTGTTTGGGTGCGAGTTTTTTTACTCGTGTGTGGGCAATTGTCACCTCTAAAACATCCAATACGATTAAAACTCTCCTTTCCTCGCCCACGAGTGACCGAAACCCTAAAATACATTCAAATCAAATCCTCTTTTCTTAATCAAACTCTTTAATACACTTAATCGCATATTCAAACACAACTTCCTAAAAGGTGATGTGAGGGGGGCCAAGTCTTTGACCTTTCTCCCCAATTGTTTGGGTGCGAGTTCTCCTACTAGTGTGTGGACAATAGACGCCTATAAAAAATACAAACCAAACAACCGTAGTCCCACGAACTACGAATGCTCTGACTTTCCCATTGCATGAGGGAATACGTAGGCACAAGGGTTCTAATCCTTGCCGAGCACCCTAATAATAAAACAACCCATTTTCCCCTTAGAAACAAATCCCTTAGAATATAAACAAACAACCAAGCTAACTTTCTCACAAATCGAATCAAGAGGTTCCCATTGAGTACAACGGACGTAGAGGGTGCTAATAACTTCCCTCTTGCGTAACCAACTCCCGAACCCAAAAATGGTTGCGATGACCATTTTCTTATCTTTTAAAGGTTTTCTCAATATTTTCCTTTCCCTCTCTTGGGATAAATAAAGTTCGGTGGCGACTCTGTTTCGAACAATTTTTTTCCGCGTCCATCGTGAGGGTCGTATTTTTCGAGGTACGACAAGTTCATTTTCAGGAATTCTCTTTAAGTCAACCAACAAGAAGAAAGAAGAGGAAAACAGAAGAAAATAGAAGAAAAGAAGGTGTTTTGACAGCAGAAATAAGATTCTGCATTAAGGAAGCGTTACGACCGTAACACAAGGCATAACGATCGTCACAAGCTTTAAGCTATGACGACCGGCACAAGCCAACTTCTCAGAAATTAATTTTAAACTACATGGACTTCTCAACGGGTATCAACTAGACCAAAACCACGTTCAGCCAGTCAAGGAAGTGCTTCAGATATTTTCGGCCACAACTTCTCCAACTTCCCATTATCTCCACTACTTCTCCAACGCCCCATTATCTCCACTACTTTTCACATGAATTCTAAAGTAACTTCCAACCTGTTATCACTATATATAGGACCTATCATTTAGTTTTAGGCATCCAAGTTTTGTGCGCAAAAGCGCTGTTCATAGATTTAGGCAGAAATTACCATTGTAAAAGTGGTAGTTCTCTCACATCGAGGAACTACCACACCATTAGTATTTAGGCCTATAATTTATAACGCTTGGATCAAAGCTTGCCGCCATTTTCAAAGTTAATTCCAGTTTCTTTACAGGTTTCTTTTTATCGCATTATTTATTATAATTGCTTTATTTGTCAAATTTAATTATTATGTCGTTCTTTATCGTAACCGTAATGATTTATGCGTTTTTAATTAATTCCATGTCCTGCTAAATTGTCCTGAGTCCGGCGTATGAGGACCGTCATTACCGACGGGACTTGGTAGAAAATAATAGGTGCGAATTTATGATTAAAATTATATTTTTGGTTTTAATTTCCAAGTCTAATTTAAATAGCTTTGTCACGAGAGTGAGAGGTTATTTAACACGATTTTGTCACGAGAGTGAGAAATTAATTAAGGTTAGAGTCGGCACTGCGAGAGCGTGGGGGTCGAACTGGATAGTGGAAATTAGGCAACATATCTAAATACAGCGAGAGCACTTTGGATACGTTTAGGATATTATTGGCTTTCAAAATATATTTCCTAGTTACCGGGCGAGCGAGAGCAAAATCTTGGGATTAGGGAACATGACTTTAGTTAATACCGCGAGAGCGTGAGGCGGAGTTTTTAAGTCGGTATATTCTACGGAACTAAGTTCTAGTTGTAATTAGTACCCGAATTCAACAAAGTCCTTTAGGAACGCGGAATCCATATTCCGGCCTCTCTTTATTATCATATTTTCTAAGTTCATTTTTAGTTTTAGTTCTAGTTTCCTCTTAATTAAATATTCATCAGCCTTAGCTTTACAAAGTAACGATAGATTACAGTAGGTTGACATTGGTCTCTTTGGGTTCGACAATCTCTTATATTACTTCGATAAATCCGTGCACTTGTGGACGCATCAAGTTTTTGGCGCCGTTGCCGGGGACCAACAGTCAATATTGTTATTCCGTTGTTGCACCGTATAGACTAAGGCACTCCCATAAAAAATAATAATAATAATAATAATAAATTAAAAAAAATTAAAAACTATGTATCGCCCAAATTTTTTCTACAATCACCACTCCAAGTATTTCGAAGAATAGCAAGAATCCCATAATTCCAACCTCGAAATACAAATGGAGAATTTCAATGCATCACTAACTCATTCTCACCCAAATTACCTCTGCAACTACCAATCCCAACATTTTGAGGAGCCGCAAGAATCTCATAATTCCAACCTAGAAATATTAATGCAAGATTTCAATGCGACACTGACTCACTCCCAATATCTCGAGGAACCGCACCCAAATTTCCTTTACGATTATCACTCCCAGTATTTGGAGGAACCGTACCAATCCCAAAATTTTGAGGAACCGCAACCAAATTTTCCCTATGATTACCATTCCCAATATTTTGAGGAACCACAAGAATCTGTTAATTCCAACCTCGAAGCATTAATGGAGGACTTCATTGAAACAACAACTAATTCTAGGGTAGAGTCTATGATGGGGCACTTTGTGGAGACACAAACTCTCCAGAATGAAGAGCTTAGAAAACAACATCTCGATACTTATGAAACCCTTAGGCAGATAAACACAATAGTCGAGTCCCTCGCGACTCACACTGAGGCATTGGAGACTCAAATCTCCCTGCTTGCACAGACACCTATATGACCCTACCTTGAGGAGCATGTGGATGTTGTAACAACCATTAATGAAAAAAAATTGAGAATCCCGAGGAGAGTGATAATGAGGTTGAAGAGAGTGATGATGAGGTTGAGGAGAGTTCTGATGAGAAGAGAATAGAGAGTGAGAAAAATCCATCGACACCATCCGAAAGGGAGGTTGTCGAAGAAGTAGAAAATGAAGCACTTAATGTCGTTCTTTCTCCATATACCCCACCAATTCCTTTTTCGCAAAGGTTTGTGGAAGCTAAGGTATAATCCCAATCTAAAACGTATGCGGAGGTATTGGAAAGTATCCACACCGATGCACCTTTGTTTGAGGTCACGCATAAAAAGAGAAAATTCGAGGACCATGAAACTAGGGATATCATTACTGTTAAGAGGGTAAGGTTAAACTTTGAGGTGATGGATGAAATAACTAAGCCCAAACTTGAAAAGTTAATACTTATGATAGATCCTGAACCACCACCACAAGTTCAAAAGAATGAACCACCCCACAGAAAGAAGAAAATAAAAGGTGAGGGATATGTGAGATGGCTTGATAAATGGCCATGGAAACCGTAGATTAACAATCCTAACCGTCGAGCTATCGACGTTAAACAAAGCCCTGCGTGGGTGGAAACCCGCGAGCTTTTAATTTAATGTTTTACTTTTATTGTTTGTGTTTGCAGAAAATAAAGAATTGTATCGCTTGTCACGTCTCAGATAAATTTAGGCGAAAGATCTCTAGATGACAATCCCTTAAGATGAGTTGGTGCCCACGGACATTCCTATGAATGTCTCTGCTGGTGGTGACACCAATGATGAGTATGGTAGGAGAGAGCATGTCTCTCCCGTTCGTAACTTACATCCTCCTTGTTCTTTGCATGGTGAGGTTCCACCTGCACACACCGCACCGTATTTTTCTAACAATTTTTGAAGGTACTTCCTTCGGAAACAGATAGTATGATGAGCGGCTTCAGTAAAGTGAAGTTTCAGCAAATTCAGATAACTCGCAGTACAAGACGCCGGAGTAGAAGTGGCCAGCGAAGACAAGGACAAAAAGGGAAGAATCAGCGCGAATTTGGTCGTGGTAGCACGCAATGGCATTCATACAGGTTCTATCTTTCCTTTTTCACCTCTTATCAAAACATTGAGGACAATGTTTGGTTTAAGTGTGGGGGAGGAACATTTACCGCTTTCATTTAACCGTTTTCTAGTTAGATTTACTGTTTTCCAGCATGATTTAAAAAAAAATCTGTTTTAAATGTTTCGTCCGTCTGTGCATGTGTTGTCGAGTCTTTATGTTAATTTTATGTTGTTTGTCGATTTCCCCATTCCCTTGAGCCACACCAAATATTTTGAAAAAATTTCGAGTCAAAAATAGTGTTTCTTTTGAAAATCTTAGGTTACAGACGAAATTAAGGTTAGATTGTGAAACTTGGAAAAAATTCTGCAAGATCGGTATCGTTTTAATACCGTGAGCCTCTCAATTATGGAAATCAATTTGAGTACTTGTTATGCCATAACCTTAAGTTCTCACCCCTTTAGTAGTTCCTAAGTAGTTTATTTAGCAGTCAGCACCATCCTAAGCACGCACTAAGTAGGAAGCTGATGCAAATAAGTGTATGATCTCAGGCTTAAAAGGTAAATTAAGAAAAGAAAAAAATGAATGCTCCTTCCAAGTTAGGTGATCCTCACCCGATCATTTAACCCAACGGTGCAAACTTCTTTATTTTATTGATGTTTAAGCCAATGTGCAAAAAGAAAAAAATGAAAGATGATAATGAGATCATAGTCATTAACAGGCTATCCTACCATGAATGTGAAAGGATAACGGGCTTAATGTGATTGCGCTAGAATGAAAAGGGATAAAAGAAGGATGAGTGAGTTAGGCTTAGGTATAATGACATGATTCAGATTTATTTGTATAGGATGGAGGTTGATGACCGCAAAAGCGGAATTGTGTTGTTACGATATCCTTAGTGTGTGAGCAAGTACCTATCGACACAAACTTAACCGAAGTAGAGTTGGTAGCCTAGGATGAGTATCCGTATACACTATTTTTCTCGCGAGTCATGGTTTACTTGAGGACAAGCAAAGGTTTAAGTGTGGGGGAGTTTGATAACTCGAAAATGCATAGTATATTTTGCCCCGAATTACATTGATTTACTTCGTTATTTTCGTTTGTTAACATTGTATTTGCAAGTATTAAATTCATTTTCAGGAATTCTCTTTAAGTCAACCAGCAAGAAGAAAGAAGAGGAAAACAGAAGAAAATAGAAGAAAAGAAGGTGTTTTGACAGCAGAAATAAGATTCTGCATTAAGGAAGCATTATGACTGTAACACAAGGCATGACGACCGTCACAAGCTTTAAGCTTTGACGACCGGCACAAGGCCATGACGACCGACATAAGCCAACTTCTCAGAAATTAATTTTAAACTACGTGGACTTCTCAACAGGTATCAACTAGACCAAAACCACGTTCAGCCAGTCAAGGAAGTGCTTCAGATATTTTCGGCCACAACTTCTCCAACTTCCCATTATCTCCACTACTTCTCCAACGTCCCATTATCTCCACTACTTTTCACATGAATTCTGAAGTAACTTCGAACCTGTTATCACTATATATAGGACCTATCATTTAGATTTAGGCATCCAAGTTTTGTGCGCGAAAGCGCTGTTCATAGATTTAGGCAGAAATTACCATTGTAAAAGTGGTAGTTCTCTCACATCGAGGAACTACCACACCATTAGTATTTAGGCCTATAATTTGTAACGCTTGGATCAAAGCATGCCGCCATTTTCAAAGTTAATTCCAGTTTCTTTACATGTTTCTTTTTATCGCATTATTTATTATAATTGCTTTATTTGTCAAATTTAATTATTATGCCGTTCTTTATCGTAACCGTAATGATTTATGCGTTTTTAATTAATTCCATGTCCTGCTAAATTATCCTGAGTCCGGCGTAAGAGGACCGTCGTTACCGACGGGACTTGGTAGAAAATAATAAGTGCGAACTTATGATTAAAATTCTGTGTTTGGTTTTAATTTCCAAGTCTAATTTAAATAGCTTTGTAACGAGAGTGAAAGGTTATTTAACACGATTTTGTCACGAGAGTGAGAAATTAATTAAGGTTAGAGCCGGCACTGCGAGAGCGTGGGGGTCGAACCGGATAGTGGAAATTAGGCAACATATCTAAATACAGCGAGAGCACTTTGGATACGTTTAGGATATTATTGGCTTTCAAAATATATTTCCTAGTTACCGGGCGAGCGAGAGCAAAATCTTGGGATTAGGGAACATGACTTTAGTTAATACCGCGAGAGCGTGAGGCAGAGTTTTTAAGTCGGTATATTCTACGAAACTAAGTTATAGTTGTAATTAGTACCCGAATTCTACAAAGTCCTTTAGGAACGCGGAATCCATATTCCGGCCTCTCTTTATTATCATATTTTCTAAGTTCATTTTTAGTTTTAGTTCTAGTTTCCTCTTAATTAAATATTCATTAGCCTTAGCTTTACAAAGTAGCAATAGATTACAGTAGGTTGACATTGGTCTCTGTAGGTTCGACAATCTTTTATATTACTTCGATAAATCCGTGCGCTTGCGGACGCATCAACATACTTTTTTCCTCCAAGACTTTTGACCTGCATAGGTCCCATTAAATCCATATGGAGAAGCTCTAAGTTCTTTGAGGTGGTTTGTTGTTGAAGCCTTTTGTGTGACATTCTAGTTTGTTTACCAATCTGGAATTCCCCACATATCTTCCCTTCATCTATCTTAAGATTTGGAATTCCTCTGACAACTTCCTTGGATATGACTTCTTTCATTCCTTTTAAGTGCAAATGCCTCAGTTCCTGATGCCACAACTTTACTTCATCCTCCCTTGACACCAAGCAGGTGGAGGGACTCTGAGTTTCGTGAGGAGCCCATAAGTAGCAGTTATCATTGGATCTGGCACCTTTCATAATGAGTTCTTCTTTATCATTTGTAACCAGGCACTCAGATTCAGAGAAGTCTACCTTAAGACCTTGGTCACACAGTTGGCTGATGCTTATTAGATTTGCAGTCAATCCTTTGACATACAAAACTCTATCAAGGCAAGGCTGACCTTTATACTTCAGCTTGCCAACACCTTTGATTACTCCTTTTGAGCCATCTCCAAAGGTGACATGGCCAGTGGGATGTGGTTTGATGTCAGCCAAGAACTTCTTCACACCAGTCATGTGTCTGGAGCAACCACTGTCAAAGTACCAGTCTTTTTTGGCGGAGGCTCTCAGGAAGGTATGAGCAATGCAAGCTACAATTTGATCCTTAGGGATCCATTTCTTCTTCCCTTTGGGAGTCTTCCTTCTTCTTCTGGATTGTTTTGAATATTTAGGATATCCATTCAACTTGTAACAGTGAGCCCTTATATGACCAAACTTCCCACAGTAATAGCACTGCTTGTCATGTTTTGGTTTTCCTGGAGAGTTATTTTGAGGCCTTTGCTGATATTGAGACATCTTTCTTGACATCACCTGGGCTAAGTTCCCTCCAGTTCTATGTCTTTAGATATCAACTTGATCATTATAGCCAAAACCCTTTCCACTTCCGGCATTTCTTCCTGACATAAGGATTTCATCTAGCATATCTGAGCTGTTGTTCATCATCCTTATATACTTGGTCATATTGTTGAGCTTGGAGTTTAACCACTCCACTTCATCACACAGTTGTGAGATAAGATTCTGCAGATCTTGTCATAGTTGATACAATTTAGAAAAGTCCTTAGGGTTGAGTGATCCATTCTCTGACTCCTTGTCAGAATTATACACTCTAGTCATTGCAGACACCTTCTTAGTAGTCTCTCCATCGCTTGAGGAGTCATCCTCAGACCATGAGGTGGATATACCATTTTTCTCCTTGTGGTACGTGGGACACTCACCTCTTGTGTGCCCAAAACCTCCACATTCAAAGCACTGAATTCCCTTCCCTCGATTGGGTTTTCTATCATAGCTAGGTCTTCTCCCAAAATTTCTTGATCTATGGATGTCAGAAGTCTGAGCCTTGACATTTGCATTCGACTTCACATCCAATTGCTTTTCTAGTTGATGAAATTGTTTTTCAAGGAACCCTACAACTTTGGATAAATCCTCTTTAGTGTCACCCTCTTCTTGATTGGTCACAAGGGCAAGACTTTTCTTCTTTTCATCCTTTTGGCTAATAGCCATCTCAAAGGTTTGAAGAGATCTCATAAGCTCATCTACCTTCATGGTATTTATGTCCTGAGCTTCTTTAATGGCTGTCACTTTCATATCAAACCTCTTGGGGAGAGACCTTAGAATTTTTCGAACCAACTTGACTTCAGGAATTTTTTCTCCAAGGTCACTGGATATGTTGGCAATATCAACAATATTCATATGAAAGTCATGTATACTTTCATCTTCTCTCATCCTCAGGTTCTCAAACTTAGTAGTGAGAAGATGAAGTCTTGAGGATTTGACTCGAGAGGTGCCTTCATCTGCAGTCTTCTGGATTTCCCATGCATCCTTTGCAACAGTGCACTTTTTTATGAGTTTGAAGATGTTCTTGTCCACCCCATTGAACAAGGCATTCAAGGCTTTGGAGTTTCCTTGAGCAAGCTTATCATCTTCATCGTCCCAATCTTCTTCTGGTTTCAGCTCCTCAGTGAGCTTCCCATCTTTGTCTTTGATCTTTGGTGGATCCCACCCTTTAACCACAGACTTCCAAGTCTTTCCATCCATAGACTTGATAAACGCAGCATGCGAACTTTCCAATAGTCATAGTTGGAACCATCAAGTATTGGTGGTTTATTCAAAATTCCTCCTTCTTTATCCATCAAACCACAAAGTATCGTCCCTGAATCTCACCCAGATACAGAGCAGGATGCCTGCTCTGATACTAATTGAAATTCTGGTTAAGCAGATCACGAAGATGTCAGACAGGATGTTGTGACACTTGATCTCTGATTCTCACAAGGATATAAGGAAGAACAAAAGTAAACAGCAAAAATTAAACAACACACATAAATTGTTAACCCAGTTCGGTGATCAACAACACCTACGTCTGGGGGCTACCAAGCTAGGAATGAAATCACTAAGTAGAATTGGTTCTAAGCTAAACTCCAACGTTTACAACTTAGCACCTAGAAACTACCCTTCCTAGATTTCTACCTAAGACACTCCTAGGTATGAGACCCTTCTCAATTCCCTTCTAATCACAACAGTGACTAAAAATATTACAACTTAATAAACAGTCCTTCTCAAGTATTCACATAATACACGAGAGGCTCACACAAGTACAAACCCTAGTACTTTTAAAAACAGCTGCAATAATCAACCAACAAACTAGGTTAACTCCAACCTATTTATATTGCAAACCACAACTGGACTTGGGCTTCAAAATCGCAACAATTCTCCTCCTCAGAATTTGCGACCTAATCCTTTCTTCAATCCCAAGTTACAAAAAATGTCTCCATACAAGGAAACCACATATTCCATTTAGAATCAGAATATCTGATTTCACAATCTCAGATGCCACCTGGAATCAAGTCATATTCCAATTACACTTGTTACAAAAAATAGTTATACCAAAACTGTAACAGACAAAGATGTCGAGTCCACCTGATAGGACATCTTGTCTAACATCTTAACCTGCAGTTAGTTCAACACGTTAGGACATCTTCTCCAACATATTTCTGCTAAGTTAGTTTTACTAAAATTAACGCCAACCTTAAAAGCAGGGACTCAACAATTTTGTTTGGATGACGATTACTCGAAGCTTAAGAAATGCTCCTCGGGCCCAAGTAATCGGGAGAGTGAATTGAAGACTCGACTCTCTCTCTCTTTTTCAACCTTAATTGTGAAAGAATTTGATATAGTTAAAGTGTTTTAAACGGATGATGATTACTCGAAACTTAAGAAAGACTCCTCGGCCCCAAGTAATCAGGAGAGTGAATTGAAGACTCGACTCTCTCTCTCTCTTTTAAAACCTTAATTATGAAAGAATTTGATATAGTTAAAGTATTTTAAACAGATGACGATTACTCAAAGCTTAAGAAAGGCTCTTCGGGCCCAAGTAATCGGGAGAGTGAGTCGAAGGCTTGACTCTCTCTCTTTTTCATCTAAATGATTGAGAAAATAGGTTTGATTGTATGTGAAGAGATTGATTGTGAGGCAAAAGGCACTCGACTTAGAAAGTTTGATTTGAAAATGCCACTTGACGTTGAATCAAGGGTTTGATTGTATTCGCGTGCAAAGAGGTTGATTGCGAGGCAAAAGGCACTCAACTTAAAAGTTTAATTTGAAAATGGCTTGACGATGAATCGAGGGTTTGCAAAAAGATGTGTGAATCGATCCTAGTCCCTAGGGGTGCTCCTAGTGACGAAACCACAATGAAATGTGCGAGTGTGTGCATTAGGTTGATGGCGAATGCTAAAGAGCAATTGACTTACAAGGATGTTTTGAAAATGGCTCGACGACGAATCGAGAATTATTTTGAAAAATGGTTTAGTCTATGTTAGTCCCTAGGGGTGCTCCTAGTAAACAAACCACAATCAAAGCAAAGCAAGTAAAGTGCGTACATTGGAATGGGAGCGGGGTACATGTAAGTTACACGAGATTGCGAGAAATAAATGGGGTCATTGTTAGGAAGTCGTGTGTGTGCGAGGTGTCCTAAACTAAGCCAGGAACAAAAGTTCAGATAAAAATCTCCTTTGTTATGGTTTCTGTACAAAGTCTAAGTTCCGTTACTCGGAAAAGTAACCAACAGTCCACCAATCGAGTCTTTTAGGATTTTGATATTTTTAGCGTGTTTTTGAATAATAATGAGATATGAACAAGATAAGCAAGCAAAGGGTTAGATGAACAAGGTATGAACAAGATGAATATGATGAACAAATGAAAATATGGACAATATAATGAGAAAGATAATATCAACAATAATATATGAACAATAAGATAATAAGATGAATAATAACATGAACAAAATATATTGACGGAAAAATAAAGCAATAGTATATCAACGGAAATTAAAGTTAGTGGTTAGTGATTAATCGTTAATTCTCAATTGATCGATGAATCGGGTCGACTACAACGCTAAACCATCATAGCACGATCTATGACGAAGATCATGCTATAGGAGGCCGCACAATCAATGACATTTGTGCTAAAACATGATAGATAAATGATATTTTGAATCATTCTCCAAGGAATCGTGCCACACGGAAAGAAAAGCGGATGGTCTCGTCTTAATCACAAACTTGCGTCGATTAATTTAAGGTAAACTATCACAATCCCAAAGTATAGAAAATGATCTCGATGATCATTTACTACAAATTTGAAATAATGAAGGTTAACGACTGTGATAATCAACATTCACGATGTTTAGACTTCATCGACCAAAAGAGAATCGAAAATAAAATAATATCTAAGTTAATATGAAATGAAATGAAAATCAAAATGGAATGAAATAAATTGGAAAAGACAATGGTCTAATCTTTATCATGTATTTTCATCGATGAATCGACAATCCACAACTCTTAGATATTCATCGACCAAATAATCGAAATAGAATCGAAATAAAGAGAAATGAAAATCGAAATTAATATAAGGTTAAACAATAAGATAGAATTAATGGAGAAACAAAAAAAAAAGACACGAAATTAATAACAAAATGTTAGGAATTATCATTTTAAAACTTAGAAACCAAAATAAATAAAACAAATTAAAAAAACCTAAAAAAAAGGAATGGGTGTGCTTAGAAAGTGAGGGTGTTTAGAATCCTATGGCAATTATGGAATCATATGGGCTTTGGAAAGCCCATCATCCATCCAAAAACAGGGTATGGTAAAAAAACAAAGGTGGTACGAGAAAAAACAACACAGGCCTTCAGGCCCAACACGGTCCACATCAAAGGAAAAACACAACATGTTTTCAAGAAAATCGCACAGCATATCAACAAAGTACCATTATATTTTTCAAACCAAAACAAAATCGGGTTCATGGAAATAAGCAAAGGCGAAGACCAACGACAACTCCATTGAAATCGAAACATACTTGCATCGCAACATCAATATTTCTAACCTTCTATTCGTCAATATTCGCACCTCGGTCTCGTTCAAATCAGAGTCGATGTTCAAGTTTGTCCTTGGAATCCTCACTAGAATCTTGAGTATGAATTAAAGTCTTGGATCAAAAGTGAATCAATCTCGAATTTTCAACAAATCATATCATCTCGAATTCTTCTTTGAACAACAAGTAACAATGGACAACATAAGACCTCGAAGAATGAATATCTTGCACTGACTTAACCCGTGTGGCCAAATACACCAAACTTGGACATTTTGCCATTTGATTTCACCACATGAACCTGAACTGAACAACAAATTTGACTTATCCTTGGATTAATCATGATTTGCCAAAGACTTGAAATATAGACCTTAATGCAATAGTCTAGAATCAACACCAATCCCTATTTGAAAAATGATTTGATCCTTAATAATCTTCAACTACGAAGCACTGACAACTTGATGCATACACAATTGACCTGAATTGGCACAGAAACCTTGACTGGAACCTCTGGCACACACCACAAAAATCTTGCATACTTTGGCCTTGATCTTGAGACAAAATCTTGCTTGACCAAGATTAGGTCAAAACCATTGAACCTCAATCAATACTGCTTATACACACCTGACTAGATAAACATGCCTGAACTCATCCTTGCAACAACTGGACTTAGGAACCAGAATCAACATATTTTTTGAATTTTCTGAATATGGTTAGTGGATGGATGTATAGATGAAAATTATATACAGGTAAGACAAATGTGGAGTATGACAAATTGGAATACACATGACCATAATATATTTTATCTTTCTATTTTTTTTATACATGTGCACATCACATATTTGAAAATGATTACATATTTACCAATGCCCTTAAACATCCCATATGTGGCAAACCCTAAACAAATCATATGTATTTTTTTGACTAATATTATTATTGAAATGATTCGTGATACCCATTTTCTTTCCTTTTCTATATTTAGTTCATAGAGATATATGCACATTGACGGATGCATATGTTAGGGGAATGGGACTCTTGCCCCCACAAGATACTTTTTTTGTTTTTTTTTTTTACTTTAATGCACCAATAAAATTTGTTTTCCAACTTAAAATGTTCACCTCTTGTATCTTTTACTGCAAAGTTTAATGTTTTCTATTTTGTTCAGCATCTTCATTCATTAAGTTCATCAACATGATTTTTTTTCTATTTTATTTTATCTAATATAAAATAAATAATTTTATATTTTAATTTGATAATAAATGAGTATTTTGTTTTATATTTTTGCACATATGAAGTTTGTTGTTTTGTGATCGGAGAGGACCAGAAGGAGATCGTCGCGGCCTTCGTGTAGGACAAGAGTTGATGCTCGTAGGAGAGGAAAAAGGGGTGGAGGTACCTGCAAGGTACTTCGATGCCAAAGTAAGTGTTTGGTCAACAAGGGGAAAAACAAGTAAGAGATGTCAAGTATATGATTTGTGATACCTGCCCCTCTCAAGCGAGGGGGTATTTATAGGTGGATTTCTGGCGAGCAAAGCGCCTGATCTACCAATGAGGGCAAGGCGCGTGGCCTTTCTAACTGTTTCTGTGATATTCGGGGAGGTAGTTGGTCGCGTGAACTGCTCTGCGCTTGAAGGGGACATGCCCAACGGCTATATTGTGTCCAACGGCTATATTGTGCCTATTGGGCCTGTTCGACAACTATACTGGATTGGGCCTGATCCTTAAGGGCGGGAAGCCCTGCCCGGTCCAGAACAGGAGCCCCCCAAGTCGTTGCTCTGCTGGAGAGTAATGACTTCAGACAGTTGTGACTATGACCGTACCGTCGGGGAAGTGGTTGTTCGCGTGGAGTGTCTCATTCGTGCCCGACCAGATGTGGTCGTTTGATGATTACGCTGAATGTCGATCAAGGTTTGTAGCGTGCTCGCAGAGATTGGTGTTTTCTGCCGAGCAGACTTGCACGGATGTGTTCATTTTGACGAGGAGACTTGCTCGTGGGAGCCAAGGACTAGTGTATTTTCTGCAATAAGCCAGGCGAAGAGTTTTTGTGACACGTGGTGAGCATTTATGACTTTTGTCAGTCCTAGGGCCGCATAGGCTATGATGACCTTCGCGATTCCCCACGATCAAATGGTTATAAAAGGGTGGAGGAAGGTCCTATTTTCACAATTCTCACAAGTTCTCACTCTTTGCTCTTATTTGCTCTGCAACTGGTCCTTCGTCGGAGTTCCTCTTCACCACCGTCCATCCTCCCCTTCTCCGTCAACCTCTTCTTCTTCTTGTAAGTTTGCTCTTCCTTTTCTATATACTTTTTATGAACCTTCAGTTTTCTGGGTGTTGTTCATGAATTTTCCGGTGAGATTATGAATTTTCCGGTTGAACTTCATGTTTTCCGGTTGAACTTCATGTGTTCTTCGATGAACACATGAATTTCTGGAAAATTCATGAAGAACATGATGAATTTCAGGATTTTTGTAGAAATTGTTAGCGTAGATCCTTGTAGAATCTGGTTAAGTGTAGAATTTTGTTTGTAGTCGGGCACTAGGCCTGTTCGGAACTTTGATGTGATTTGAGGGGATCATGCGTCCTCGTATGGATATCTGCGAGTTCTGGTCGCAGGGACCTCTCCTGATGATTGCTATGTCATTTATACGGGCACGCGGTTGTCCTCGGCTTCATCAACGCCCTTTCACTTAATTAGTGGTGGAAGGATGGATTTGATCTTGGATGTCGAATTCACTTCTCTTCCTCTGCTTTTCAGGTGAAAATGGCTGAACCCCAGGATGATGTTGTGCCCGACACGCAAGATACACAAGAGGGGCCCAGTGTGCCCGTTGATTATTCAAATATCAAGGTCGCAGGAGGGGACCTTGACTGACTCACACATGAGCCTCTATCGTTCCGATCAACTTTCTCCGCAGAGGGGATACGAGACTTTGACTTGTTGGAGAGGAGTGAAGAAGACGCTCCTCGGGCGTGGAAAGCATTTCGCCCCGGGGAGTATGATAGAATTTACTCCTCGTACCCAGGGTTGCGTTTTCCTATGTACGAGTTCGCTTTTATGGAGGCTAAGATGCGTCTCCCTTTTACCGACTTTCAAGCCTCCTTGTTCACCCATCTGACCTTGTGCCCGTCTCAGCTTCACCCCAATGCCTTGGCTTTCATCCGGGCTTTTGAGCTAGTGTGTCGTTACCTTAATGTCGGTGTGACCACAGATCTCTTCTTCTGCCTTTTCCAAATCCAAAGGAGCACAGCGGGGACGAAACAAAGTTGGGTTTCGTTTAAACAACAGAGTAGGTTATTCTGGCCGTATTCTGATTCAATTCGCAATTTCAAAGATAGGTTTCTGATCGTGAATCCTATTACCGAGGAGGCAATGAGGACTATCTCGACCATTGAGAATGTGGTAGTGAATGGTCGGGAGAGGCATGGTGTCGTCTCCATACTTCCTTTGGAATGGGTCTATACCCACTTTAAGCGCATAACAGATCAGTTCCTGGTGAAGCACGAGCAGCTTTGCCCGACGGACAAGGAGTCGTACAGGATCCTCCATGCTTATGTGGAGAGTTTTTCCCCGACCTTCGTAGTTGATCGAGACGGGAAAGAGCTGGTCGGGGATGATGGGGAGTTCGTCCGAGAAGCTAGATATATTAACGTCAAAGCTCTCCTCGAGTGTGATAATGACGATGATGCGATGACCTTGCTTGGTATGCTCGCCTGTTTGATTTTATTTCTTTGAATTCTTGGTTCTGACTTGTTATGTGTGTTCGCAGGTATGATGGCCGACATGCGGGAGCGTTTGATGAGATCCCAGGCAGCGAAGGTTCACAAGAAGACGACCACAGGTGCCAAGGTCGGGGTGCCTAAGCAGACAGTTCTGGAGAAATTTTCCGCTGGTCCTACCCCCGTCCCGGAGAGAGCCTCAACGCCGCTGACCCTGGACACCTCCCATAAAAGGAAGAGAGATGCCGCGGGGACTTCTGTGGCCGCTGGTCCGGGAGGTTCTGGTGTCGGTCATCTTGTCCTGCCCGCCTGCTATTTGCGCCAAGATTTGTTTGCTGAAGGGGAGTCCATAGATGTTCACGATTCTGAAGCCGTGGCTATTCTAAATTCCAATTCCAAAGCGAGGAGAAAACAGCTGTGCCAGGATGCTGCGGGCATGTTTAGGGTGCTTGAAGCAGCCCTTGTCCTTGCCGATGAAGAAGCTGCAACTCGGGCGAGTCTCGTGACGTCCAAGAAAAGAATTGCCGAGCTGGAGACGGAAAATAACAAGCTGTTCAATGATTTAAAACAGTTTGAAGGTCACGAGGAGGCCAAATTGTTGCTTCAGATGGAGGTGACCCAGCTGAAGTTAGCTGCGCTCAAGGCTGACGAGGAGAAGGCGAGTTTGCAGGCGAGGATCGCTGAATTGGAAGGCTTGACTTCAGCTGTCCAGGACGAAAATGACGACGACAAGTCCCTGAAGTCGCGGGTTGACTTGATCGGGAGGATTAGAATCCTTGGAGAGGACAACCTAAAAGCAGCTGAGTTCGGCTTCAGTGCTGCAAAAAAGCAGATGGTGGCCCTCAACTCTGATGTGCAGCTCACGACGGATGGGATGGGTTTGTTCAACAAAGTGGTGGACGGTCAGGTCATTCCTGCCGAAGAGGAGAGTGAAGTCGCTGAATAAGACTTTGTTGTTTTTGGCATGTTTTGTGGGCCTGCGTGCCCTTGTCATTTTGTATGGGCACTGCCCTTTTTTATATGAATTTGTAGGGGCTATGCCCTTTTTTGTATTTATAACATTATCCGGTCATGCCCGGTGTTTTAATATACTTGGATTTTGTGAAAATGTTTTATCATGGACGTTGCTCTGTTTATTAATATGCGTGTGCTCGGCGAGGTGTGAAACCTGCCGAGGAGGGCGAAGTGGTTTTGCCCATGATGAGGCTAGGACTTCGTTTGAGGTACTAATCTCATAGGCTTGGACTATTCCCATCGCGAGCTGGGTGTCCTGCCTGAATGGTACAGCAACGGCGGAGCTCGGTTGAGGTATCCCCGTTGTGCACAGGATCTGCTCGTACAACGAGCAGAAGCTGGCCGGCGTTGTAATGCGTGTCATGCTTCACCAGGGCATGATACGATGACCGCGTAACTCTCCCCGTTTTGGGTGATTACGTCGACAATTTGTCTATCCTCGTGGTTAAGGACTTAGCTGTAGTACTGCTTGAGTTTTTCAGCATTCCATGGTCGAGCAAGTTGTTTTTCGTCCAATGTTTCCAAGTAATATGCTCCCGTGCCCGTTTCGGACTTGACCCTATAAGGTCCTTCCTAGTTTGCTGCCAGTTTCCCTTCGCGCGAATCCTTCTGGTTTCTGCGCAGGACTAGATTACCTACGGGGAAGTCGCGCTTTATGACTCTGGCGTCATGTCGCAACGTTATTTGTTGCTTTAATGCGGCCTCGCGGAGGGCAGCCCCTGATCTTATTTCTTCGACCAGATCGAGCTCCTAGCGTAGAGCCTCATCGTTCATTTCTTCGTCGAGGGGATCTTCTGTCCTTCTGGAGGGTTCCATATCTCCACCGGTATTACCGCCTCTGTTCTATACGCTAGTCGGAAAGGGGTTTCCCCGGTGGTAGAGTGGGGTGTTGTTCTGTACGCCAGAGGACGCTGTGGAGCTCCTCGACCCACCTGTTCTTGGCCTCGCCTAGCCTTCGCTTCAATCCGTGTAGGATTACTCTGTTCGCGGCCTCCACTTGCCCGTTGGTCTGGGGATGCTCGACCGAAGTAAAGTGTTGTTTCGTTCCCAATTTGGCGATGAAGTCTTGGAATTTTCTGTCTGTGAATTAGGTTCCGTTGTCGGTTACGAGGGCCTGGGTACCCCGAATCTGGCGAGGACGTTCCTTTTGTAGAAACGCAATATGTTGAAGGCTGTGATCTTGGCGAGCGCTTCGGCTTCAATCCACTTTGTAAAATAGTCGACGACCACGATTAGGAATTTATTTTGATAGGATCCCATTGTAAAGGGGCCTAGGATATCCATCCCCCACCAGGCGAAGGGCCACGGCGAGGAGAGGGTCTTCAACTCGTTGGGTGGTGCCAAATGCATGTCCCCATGGCGCTGGCAACGGTCACATATTTGTACATGTTCTTTGGCGTCGTGTTGCATGGTTGGCCAGTAATATCCTGCACGCAAAGCTTTTCGAGCCAGGGATCTTCCCCCTAGGTGTTGTGCGTTGATGCCCTCGTGGATCTCTTGTAAGATTTCGGGGACCCGGGCCTCGTCGACACATTTCAACAGGGGGATGGAAAATCCTCGTCGATATAATTTGTCCTCGACCAGTACGTACGAGTAGGCTCGTCGCTTAGTTACGCTGGCCTCCTTACTGTCCTCGGGGAGTTCCCCCTTGGTGAGATAATTGTATACCGGGGTCATCCAACAACGGGGATCTCCGATGACGTTAACATCTAGCAGGTCGGGTTTTACAATGCTCGGGCGGGCCAGCATTTCTTGTATGATGGATTTGTTCCCACCTTTTTTCCTGGTGCTGGCTAGTTTGGAGAGGATGTCTGCTCGGGTATTCTGTTCGCGCGGGACGTGCTGAATTTCCCATGCTTCAAACTCCGCCATTTTTTCTTTTACCATTGCCAAGTATTCGGCTAGTTGGTCGTTCTTTGCTTGGAACTCTCCCCGTACTTGGGACGCTACGAGCTGGGAATCATTGCAAATTTTTATTTCTCTCGCGCCACGTCTTTGGCCAGTCGTAATCCTGCGAGGAAGACTTTATACTCGGCTTGATTGTTGGATGTTTTGAAGGAGAGGACCAGGGATACTTCGATCAGGGTCCCTTCCTCGCTCTCGAGGATAATTCCTGCTCCGCTGCCCGAGGGGCTTGATGCGCCATCCACGTAGATGATCTACTTTCGTGTCCCTCCTGGAGGGGATAGTTCCAGAGTCATTTCTACCACGAAGTCGGCCAGAACCTGTGCCTTGAGGGCTTTCCTCCCTTCATAGTGAATGTCAAACTCGGCAAATTCAAGGGACCATTTTAGCATCCTGCCCGCCATATCTGGTCGGCTTAACAGCTGCCTAATAGGCTGGTCGGTTCTGACGATGATGGTGTGCGCCAGGAAATAATATCTGAGTCTCCTCGCGGCAACTATAAGAGCAAGGGCCACTCGCTCTATTTACGTGTACCTGACTTCGGGTCCCTGCAGGGCTTTACTGGTGAAATAGATGGGTTTCTGCCCGTCAGTCATCTCGCAAATAAGTGTCGCACTTACTGCTTCGTTGGCCACGGAGAGGTACAGGTATATGGTTTCCCCGGGGTCTGGTCGGGACAACACAGGTGGCTCGGACAGAGCTTGTTTGAAATGGGAAAGGGCCTGCTCGTATTCGTACGTCCACTCGAAGTTTGGTTCCTTCCGGAGTAATTTGAAGAAGGGCAGGGCGTGCTGGGCGGATTTGCTCACGAAGCGGGTAAGGGACGCGAGCATCCCGTTGAGGGTCTGTATCGCCTTCTTTGACCGCGAAGTGGGGAACTCCACGAGTGCTCGACATTTATCTGGGTTTGCTTCTATTCCTCTTTCAGTGAGGTAAAACCCGAGGAATTTTCCTGCTCGTACGCCGAAGGTGCATTTTTCTGGATTGAAACGCATTTTACATTTTCGAGCTTGGTCGAACACTTTCCGTAAGTGGGTGGTATGGTCGGATTCCTCTTGGGATTTCACGATCATATCATCCATATATACTTCGAGCATGTCCCCGATTTCTGATCAGAAGACTTTGTTCATCATGCGCTGGTATGTGGCCCCGACATTCTTTAGTCCAAAGGGCATTACGTTGTAGTAATGGTTCCCCGAGGAGGTCATGAATACCGTGTACCTCTTGTCCTCGTCTGCCATTGGGATTTGGTTGTATCCCGAATAAGCATCCATGAAGGACAAGAGCTTGAAACCTGCAGAATTATCTACGAGTTTATCTATGCTCGGTAGCGGATAAGCGTCTTTCGGGCAAGCCCGATTGAGATCGGTGTAGTCAATGCACATGCGCCATTTTCCATTACTTTTCTTTACAAGTATAATGTTTGAGAGCCAGGTCGTATACCTGGCCTCAGAAATAAATTTTGCCTCTAAGAGGTCTTGTACAAGTTTTTGGGCAGCCTGTGCCTTTTCCTCGGATTGCTTTCTTCTTCGTTGGGCAATGGCGCGAGCAGCTGGATTAATTGTCAAGTGGTGACATGCAGTTTCTGGATCAAGGCCGGGCATATCCGCTGCGCTCCAGGCGAACAGGTAGACGTTGTCATCAAGGCATTTCTTCAACTCCTTCTTTACCTCTTCGGGGAGACCAACGCCTATCTTCACTCCCCTGTTGGGGTTATTGCTGAAGGTGATGATCTCGAATTCCCCATCTGGAACTGGTCGCAGAAGTGCAGGAGACAGGGAGCTTGTTACTCCTAGCTTTTTGTCTTCGTCACGATCTTCATTTCCATCTTCAGGAAGCCTGCTGTCGAGGTCGATGGTATGCACGGGAAGCGTGAGCTTTTTCTCTGGCTGGCCATCTTCAGCTGGAACCTCGTCCTCTCTAGTGCACTTTGCCGACTTTGCCGTCGTCGCGATCTGGTTCTGCCCTTTTGTTGTGGCCTCAAAGCATCTGCGAGCAACCTCGACGCCGCCATGCAGAGTTGCGACGTGTCCTTTCTCAGTATAGTACTTGAGCTTGAGGTGGACCGTAGATGGGACAGCAACGAGTTCGGCAAGAGTTGGTCTGCCGAGGATGCATTGATAAAGCGAAGGGCAATCAATGACTAAGAACTGCATTTTGATTGTCCGAGACGCCTCCTCCTCGCCAAACGTGACTGGTATCTCCACTTAACCCCAAGGCCGGGCTGTTGCCCCGTTGAATCCTTGGAGATCCGATCCCACGTATGGTGAGAGGTTGGACTTATTCAGTTTCAACGCGCGGAACAGGTTGGAATACATGATGTCCACGAAACTACCCTGGTCTACCAGGATTATCCGAACATCGGTAGAGGATAATTTGGCCCTGATCAGCAGAGGTATATGGGAGTTTGGTGATCCTCCGGGGAGTTCTTCTCGATAAAATGTGATCGGCTGCGATCGCCCTTTACCCTTTCCGATCGTGTACAACTGCTCGGGGCTACTGTCTATCAGCTATTCAAACTTTTGTTTGATGGACCCTATCGTAAGCTCGTGGTACCCCCACATGAGATGACCATGGCCGTAGGAAAGGCTTCCCAGGTGTTGTGGATGAATGCCAGGGAAGTCGGGTCGAGGTGGTCAGGAGCGAAAAAGTCCTCTGGTCGGCTGATGGCCATTGTGACCTGCGGGGGAGGACTAGATTGGGCTGATTCTGCCTCTTTCTTCAGATCGGATGTGTCTCGTCAGGAGGACTCTCCCTTCTTCACGTATTGCTTCAGGTGACCCTCTTTGATGAGGATCTCTATTGCGTCCTTAAGGTGCATGCAATCTTCTGTCACGTGGCCGTGACTACGATGGAAACGACAATATTTTCTTTTGTCGACGTTCCCTTTGGACGTGGTCGGTTTAGGGAACCTGACACCCCCTTGTTTGAACTCTGTGTTGATGCAGTCGGAGAGAATGCGCTCTCGCGAGGTCGTGAGTATGGTGTACTCTGTAAACTGGCCAGCTGGCCCTTTGCTTTCGCGAGGACGCTCATCGCGCCTTTTCTCTTTCCCTTGCCGGGATGATTCTGGCTCGTCTTTTTTTGATGCCCGGGGTGCTTCGCGATCTCTTAAGTCCCGGGCATGGAATGCGGCTTCTTTTTCCTCGTAACGGATGTAGTCCTCAGCTTTACGAAGAAGTTTTGTCAGTGTCCGGGGAGCTTCGATCCCGACTGCCTTACGGAAATAGCTTTTGGGCCGGAGTCCCTTTTCGAGGAGGTACTTCTTCATGTGGTCCGTTGTTCGGACTTCCACCGCTTCTTTGTTGAATCTTTCAATGTATGCCCGTAGGGATTCATCCCTGCCTTGTATAATGGCCTCCAGCGTAGCCTCCGACTTAGGGTGTCGTTGGGAAGCTGTGAAATGTCGGGCAAACTGGCTCTTCAACTCCCTCCACGAAGAGATGGATCCGCGAGGAAGTCGTTTAAACCACGTCATTGCTCCCTTTCTCAAGGTGATGAGGAACATTTTGCATCTGATAGCCCCGGAGACACCGTGATATTTGAGCATAGCTTCTATATTTTCGATATGCTCGCGGGGATCAGTCGTCCCGTCGTAGGTTGTCAACGTGGGTGGTTTCTCCAATCCGCGGGGAATTCGAGTGTCGAGGATGTCTCTTGTGAACGGACCGTGAACGTCATCGTCACTGCTGGAACCAGGAGAGAGCGAAAGGGAACGGCTGTGCTTGCGGCTTCGACTTCGGCGAGGAGAATGTCCGCGGATGCGATGATGATCGTACTTATCCGCATGTCAATCTGGGATTTGAAAAGATGAAGCTTTGGTCTTTGTTAAGCGAGAGAGAGTCTTGGTTAAAGACGAGGAAGCTAGATTCCCATAGACGGCGCTACAGATCAGAGAGGACCAGAAGGAGATCGTCGCGGTCTTCGTGTAGGACAAGAGTTGATGCTCGTAGGAGAGGAAAAAGGGGTGGAGGTACCTGCAAGGTACTCCGATGCCAAAGTAAGTGTTTGGTCAACAAGGGGAAAAACAAGTAAGAGATGTCAAGTATATGATTTGTGATACCTGCCCCTCTCAAGCGAGGGGGTATTTATAGGTGGATTTCTGGCGAGCAAAGCGCCTGATCTACCAATGAGGGCAAGGCGCGTGGCCTTTCTAACTGTTTCCGTGATATTCGGGGAGGTAGTTGGTCGCGTGAACTGCTATGCGCGTGAAGGGGACATGTCCAACGGCTATATTGTGTCCAACGGCTATATTGTGCCTGTTCAACAACTATACTAGATTGTGCCTGATCCTTAAGGGCAGGAAGCCCTGCCCGATCCAGAACATTTTGTTTAAATATTAAATGAATTATATATTGAGGAATGATCAAATTATCTCAGTTTAATATTTAGATAATTTTACACAACTCAATAATATTTCAATATAAATTTTATAATATTTACAGAATCGTAGTTAAATTTGATATCATAAAGAATATTTTTATAAAACTTTATATAAATAGAAAATACTTAATTATAGTCCTATATTATATGTTTATGAAATCAATTTTAATTTTTATATAAATGTATAAATATAAAACTTTATATTTATGAGAAAAAAGAATATACACCGACAGTGTAAAATATTTTTACACTATCAACCAATGACAGACGTGTATCACGCCACATCACACTTTTATTTTTAAAATACTGTTATGATTTGACACTTTAAAATAATATGATTAGATGTATGTGTAATATTTCTTTACACTGACAATGCACTACCTTTAAACCCTATATTTATATAAAATACTTAATTATAGTACTATAATAATTAATTATGTTAAATTTTATATCATAAAGACTATTTATGTAAAACTTTATATTTATATTAATTTTAAATTTCATATCATAAAACTTTATCTAAATATAAAATACTTAATTAAAGTGCTATAATACTTAATTATGTTAAGTTTTATATCATAAAGAATATATATATATATATATATATATATATATATATATATATATATATATATATATATATATATATATATATATATATATATATATATATATCATATGAGAATGTCATTTTTATGTAAGAATATGAGAATGGAGGAGAGAGAAAAATAAAAATTACACATAATCTCCACCATTTATTTTAAAATCTAATGATTCAGATTCTATCTTACGTTCTTAAGTAAAAATGATATGAACTATATATATATATATATATATATATATATATATATATATATATATATATATATATATATATATATATATGTATATATATATATGTTCTGGACTGGGCCAACGGCCATGCGTGGCCCAATCCGTGACTGCTACAGTACGGCCCAAACGCTTGGATCCAGTCCACTAAGATGACAAAAGTATCCTTTTGCCACTACAGCCGGGCACTGACTGCTCAGCCCTGCCCGGAATTACTGTCCACCACACATGAACTACAGCTCCCCGACAGATGACGGGCAGATGCCCGCAACTACCCTCCTGCCCGTCATAACGGCTAGTTTGGGCAGTTACCTATTCTTCAGGAAAACGGTTATTTCGCCTTAAAAATAGGACCGTTGGCCACGCGCTGGGGAACATTATATAAACCCTCTCATTTGGGAGGGCGAGGTATCACATTTTCACCCTAAGAATACACTTTGTACTTGCCCCTTTTTCTCAGACCCTTTCTTACTTGAGCGTCGGAGTGCCTTGCAGGTACACCCCCTTTTCTCCTCAACAGTCCGAACACCCAGCACGTCCAGCGACCATCATCTACCGAGCACCTTACCATCTGACGACCAGCGTGTGTGGATCTGATCGAATACTCGAGATCAGTGGCGCCGTCTGTGGGAAACTCCTTGTTCTCCCCTTCTTTCTTTCTTACTCGGAAACTAAAGATCAAAACATACCTTCATTAATCCACCCACACATGGCCGCTCAGAACCCCGCAAAAAGTGTTGATGCTACAGTTCTTGTCCCCGTCAACAAGGTGGACGTTAATGGCAGTTCGCTGTTACTTTCTGATCCCCGTTTCCTTCGAGACGGGGCCACTGCTTCTCCAACTCCTCCTCCCACCGAGCAAGGATAAAAACAGTCACCGTTGGGGGAGCGACCAATTCCTGGCCCCCCAGCACTGATCTAGCCGTCGCAGCCCTCCTAGATGCTGTCAACCGCACGAACCTCCTTATCTTGCAGCAAGGTGAAAGGATAAGAGCCCTCTAAGAAGCAGCTCTTCCAAGATCTTCTCCTCCCAAGAGGAAACACCAGAAATCAAGAAGCCCGCCGCCTAGGCGCCGGGAAGACCGTATGACGAGGCCCGAACCACTACGCGTTCGCAAACGCGACCAGATCTCCCCGCGGTACCAGTCGCCACCAAGACACAAGAGAACGAGGCAGGACGGACATTGTCCCCCGATCAGACACCGCGATCGGCTACAATCACCCTCGCCTCGCAGAGACCGCCGCCGCGAGCGCAGACAACGGTCACCGTCGACTTCAAGTTCGGACAGCGACGACGAGCCTCGCGGCCCGTTGTCCCGCAGGATCCTGGCCACCCATCTCCCCAAAGGACTAGAGAATCCTCCGTCTCTAGGGACTTATGATGGAACCACGGACCCAGACGAGCACATAGAAAACATAGATGCTCTTCTGGACTACCGAGGTGTACGAGGAGCCATCAAGTGCCGCCTGTTCCCGACCACGCTCCGGAAGGGAGCAATGACCTGGTACAAACAACTGCCCGAGGAATCCATCACCTCCTGGAGGCAGCTCGGGAGGATCTTCTCCCGACACTTTACCGCATCACGACGCCATCCTAAGACTGAGGCGTCCCTTGGAGCTGTTGTACAGGGGAGAGATGAACCCCTTCGGGACTACATTGAGCGGTTCAATAAGGAAGCCGTCCAAGTGCCAACGACCGACGATATGAAGAAATTCCCGCTCGAGCAAGGATTATGTCCTGGCTCAGATTTTGCGAAAGCCATCGGCCTAGATCCACCAAGGAACCTCAACGCCCTCCTCCACAAAGCCCAGTCGCATATACAGTACGAGGAGAAGGTCGCTGCCCACTCTGTCCGGGCCTCCCGTCACCAAGAAGGTGCCCGGACATCCAGAGCTGAAGATCCCTCGACATCCCGTCGAGGAGATAAAAGACGCGACGATCGGCCTCGCGATGCACGCGAACAGAAGGGACCTTCTGGACGGTTCCACGACTATACCCCTCTCACTACCTCGAGGGAGAAAATCTTGTCTGAATGTGCCAACTCAGAGTTCAAACAAGCGGGGGTCCGTTTCCCCAAACAGCTGCCAGCCAGGCCAGGTGTGGACAAATCCAAGTATTGCCGCTTCCACAAGAGCCACGACCATACGACGGAAGAATGCATCCACCTCAGAGATGCCATAGAGATCCTCATTCGCGACGGCCATCTGAAGCAGTTCGCGAAGAAAAAAGACGCTCCCCGGCAAGAAACCCAGGAGAGCAAGAAGGCGGCTGAAGAGACTCCGCCCTCCGATGACACCAACGTACAGGTCGCTATGTCCGTGACTCGACCAGAAGACTTCTGCATCCCTGACAGTCTGCCCGCTTCCACGTTCCTCGGCGCTCACAGCCCGTGGGAAACCTTCCCGTCGGCCATGGTCATCTCCGGTGGCGGATTCAACAAAATCACGGTTGGTTCGGTCAAAAGAAAGTTCGATCAACTGATCAGCAAGAGCGCCAACGAAGTCACCACGCTGGATACCACCCGCAAAGGATCCTCTCCCATTTCCTTCTACAAAGAGGAGCTCCTCGGCGGGTCACCGAACTCAAGCATCCCGCTTCTCATCCGGGCAAGGATGGCGAACTTCGACGTTCGCAGGATACTCGTGGACCAGGGCAGTTCAGTTGATATAATGTACAACCACCTATTCGAGACACTGCAGTTGGACGACTCTCACCTTACTCCATACGTTGGATCCGACCTGCAGGGATTCAACGGAGCAGTAACAAGGCCCCGGGGTTACGTAGAGCTCATCGTGACTTTCGGTTCAGGAAAGACAACCCGAGCAATCAAAGCACAGTTTCTGGTAATCGACTGCCCGTCACTATATCAGTGCATTTTTGGAAGGCCAACCCTGGCAGAGTTGGTTGCAGTGCCTTCCACCGTACATCTCAAGATGAAGTACTACACTTCTGAAGGGATGGTCGCCACCCTCCACGACGACATCGAAGCTGCCCGTCGATGCTTTGAAGCAGCATCAAAAGGATTGAGCACAATCTCAGCGAAGCCGAGGACATCTGGTCGCCCTCCTCTGCCCAGCAGCTCCGAGCGGCCAAAACCACTCCCCCAGGTCGAATCCATCGACTTGGACAGCCGTTTCAGCGAGGAGGATCACGCCAAAGCCCCGACGACTTCCGATAGCCCGTCCCACAACAACGGCCATCTCCTGCGCCCCATACCAGATGGCAACTTCGAGATCATCCCGTTCGGAGAGGACCCCAAACGGGGAGTAAAGATCGGAGCAGACCTCCCCGACCTGGCCAAAAGACAACTAAAAGCGTGCCTCAGGGAGAACGCAGACTTGTTCGCATGGAGCACTGCTGAAATTCCAGGATTAGACCCCTCTGTCGCTTGCCACCAGCTTACAATCGATCCGGCCATCAAAGCCGTTGCCCAGCGCAGAAGGAAACAATCCCCGGAGAAGATGGAAGCCGCGGAGAAAGCTGTTAAAGACCTTCTAGAAGCTAGGTTTATTTCCGAGGCCAAATACACTACGTGGCTCTCAAATGTTGTACTTGTAAGAAAAAATAATGGCAAATGGAGAATGTGCGTTGATTATACTGATGTTAACAAGGCCTGTCCGAAGGATGCCTACCCCCTCCCCAATATAGATAAACTCGTGGATAACTCAGTAGGTTTTAGGCTGCTATCGTTCCTCGACGCCTACTCGGGCTACAATCAAATCCCGATGGCCGCGAGCGATAAAACGTACACGGCCTTCATGACCGAATCGGGCAATTATTACTACAACGTGATGCCCTTCGGTCTGAAGAACGCCGGCGCTACATACCAACGAATGATGAACAAAGCCTTCCAAGGACAAATAGGCAACATGATCGAGGTATACATGGACGACATGATCGTCAAGTCCCACGAGGAGCTAGACCATGTCGCCCATCTTCGAACAATCTTCGAGCAAGCAAGAAAATATCAAATGCGTTTTAACCCAGAGAAATGCACGTTCGGCGTACGGGCAGGTAAATTCCTTGGTTTCTACCTAACGGAACGAGGAATAGAGGCTAACCCCGACAAATGCTGAGCATTCTCTGAGTTCCCAACACCCACGTCTAAGAAGAACATCCAGTCCCTCAACGGGGTACTCACCTCGTTGTCCCGCTTCGTCGCAAAATCCGCCCAACACGCCCTTCCTTTCTTCAAGCTCTTGAGAAAACAAGTCGCGTTTGAATGGACCGAAGAATGCGAGGCGTCCCTCCTTCACTTAAAACGAGCTCTGTCGAAACCTCCCGTGTTATCGCGGCCAGATACCGGGGAAGTTTTGTTCCTATACCTCGCCGTCACCGCCGAGGCCGTGAGCGCTGTTCTCATCCGCGAGAATCACTCCGGCCAAAAGCCCGTATACTTCACGAGCAAAGCGTTGCAAGACGCGGAGTTGCGATATCAGCAGATAGAGAAGGTAGCACTGGCCCTCTTTAACGCTGCCAGACGACTGAGGCACTATTTCTTGGCCCACACGATCGTGGTGAGGACGAATCAGCCCATCAAGCAGTTGCTGGGACGGCCAGACATGGCCGGTCGAATGCTCAAGTGGTCGTTGGAGCTGTCCGAATTTGACGTCCGGTATGAAAGCAGAAAGGCTCTCAAAGCACAAGCCCTGGCCGATTTCGTGGCAGAAGTAACCTTCTCAGACTCCTCGCCCCACGTAGCAAACAGATGGACCATCTACGTAGACGGAGCATCCAGCTCGAGCGGCAGCGGGGCAGGAGTCATTCTGGAGAACGACGAGGGGACCATAGTCGAAGCGTCTCTCACGTTATCCTTTCCCACGTCGAACAACCAGGCCGAGTATGAAGCCTTCCTCGCTGGGTTACGCCTAGCCGAAGACCTAGGGGCAGAAGAAATCGTCATCTGCACGGACTCTCAGCTCGTAGCTCACCAGGTCTCCGGGGAGTATCAGGCCAAAAATGACAGTCTATCTGAATACCTCTCCCTAGTTAGGGAAAAGATATCGAAGTTCAGGACGGTAGCAGTAAGACATGTTCCCCGCGAACACAACGTGCGAGCAGACGTCCTATCCAAGCTAGCGAGCACCAAGAGGAAAGGAGGAAACAGGTCAGTCATCCAAGAGATACTTCCCCGATCCAGCATCGACAAGGGACCATCGACCCTACACGTGCACGCAATCGGGGACACCGACTATTGGATGACGCCCGTGTACAACTACCTCACCAGGGAAGAACTTCCGGATGACCCCAAAGAAGCCAGCACCATCAGACGAAGAGCTTGCTCGTATGTCATCCTCAGAAACAAACTTTACCGAAGGGGTTTCTCCATTCCGCTACTAAAGTGCATAGAGGAGGAGATTGTTCCCCACGTATTACGAGAAATCCACGAAGGCATTAACGCCCAGCACCTGCGGGGAAGGTCCCTTGCCCGCAAGGCCCTCCGGGCGGGATATTACTGGCCAACTATGCAGCAAGACACCAAAGAGCATGTGAAGAAATGCGACAAATGCCAACGACACGGGGATATGCACCTAGCTCCCCCCAACGAGCTGAAAAGCTTGACATCCCCGTGGCCATTCGCCTGGTGGGGCCTGGACATCCTGGGACCCTTCGTGACGGGGTCTAGCCAAAACAAATACCTGATAGTGGGCATAGATTACTTCACAAAATGGATAGAAGCAGAAGCCTTAGCGAAGATAACAGCACTTAACATTCTACGCTTCTACAAGCGGAATATCCTTGCCCGTTTTGGGATTCCCCAAGCAATCGTCACGGACAATGGAACACAATTCACGGACAAGAAGTTCCAAGACTTCGTCGCCCATCTCAGAACAAAGCAACACTTCGCTTCGGTCGAGCACCCCCAGACCAACGGGCAGGTGGAAGCGGCCAACCGTGTCATCCTTCGTGGCCTCAAACGAAGACTGGACGAAACGAAGAAGGTCTGGGTCGAGGAGCTCCACAGCGTCTTATGGGCATATCGTACTACTCCCCAGTCCACCACCGGGGAGACGCCTTTCCGCTTAGCATATGGCACGGAGGCTGTTTTACCCATCGAGATCCACGTACCGCCCAGGAGGACCGGGTCACCTCTAGACGAGGAGATGAATAACGGAGCGATGAGAGAAGAGCTCGACCTCGTCGAGGAAATCTGGACAGGAGCAGCCCTCCGCGAAGCGTCTCTTAAGCAAAAAATAGCAATCAGGCACAACGCCAAAGTCTTACGACGAGAATTCGACGTGGGCAGCCTTGTCTTGCGGAGAAACCACAAGGACTCTCGCGAAGGCAAACTAGCGGCCAACTGGGAAGGGCCATACAGAGTCCGTGCCAAAACGGGAAATGGCGCATACTTCCTAGAAAACCTCAACGGGGAGGCACTCCCTTGACCATGGAACGCTGAGAAACTTAAGCAATACTACAGCTAAAGTGACCTTAGGCTTCATCGTATCAAGAGACCACCTAGCGGTCATCATGCTCGCCCAGGTACAAGCGACGCATGCACACAAAGTAGAATCCCGCTCAAACAAGCAAGCTGGAACTCTGCTCGTCGGCGGTCCTCGACCGAGCACCGCCTTCGCCCAAGTACCATGATTGGCAGAACCCCAGCTCGCGATGGGACGTTCACACCGTGACCTCAGGCCTCAATCGCGACCTGAGATCCGCAACCTCGCCAGGACCTTCCCCGGCTGTTCGCCCAGTTCCCCACACTGGAGAACTCACACGCAGCGGGCTACCTTCCAGAAGAAAGCTCCACTAACGGACACACCCTCCGACGGGCAGTCATACACGCACAATTAAGATAAAATACAACACTAATGTAAAGTACAGCAACATAAACAAAAATCATATAAGTAACAAAACCGGCCAACATAAACCGGGCATAAAGTAAAAAAGGCCACCAGGGCCAAAGATTGTACGAATTACATAAAAAGGGGGGGCCACGCCCCCCAAACCAAATAAAATTACAACAAACTACACGGCACGCAGGCCGGCAAAACATCATCATCAAACATCATTCCTCAGTGTCTTCGACTCGTTCATCATCGGGCGGAGAGGTTTGGGTTCTAGCTTGGCCGGCAAGGATAGACTCTGGCATCACTATTTGCCCGTCTTTAACGTACGCCAGGAAATTGGTACCTTCGGTCACCAAATCAACACCAGGATTCACCACCTGAAGCTGAGACACTGCATTTTGGAAGGACTCCTCGCCGAGCACCGCGTTGTCATCCTCGGCCACCACCAGTCGGGCAACTAACTCTGACCTTGTCTTCAGCACCTTCACATCCTCAGGCTCCTCCTCGCCCGGAGCATTGGCAGCCTGCAGTTGCGCGACCAAGTCCTCAGCAGCCTTTTTCTCAGCCTCGAGCGTAACCACCTTCCCCTTTAGCTGGGCAACCTCCTCGCTCTCCTTCTCCCTCGCCTCCTTGGCAGCCCTAGCTTCCTCCCTGGCCTTCCTCAAGCTCTCCTCGAGAGCGGTCACCTTCCCGCGGGCAATAGTCAACTCACCCTCAGTGGCCGTGTCCCCTTCGGCATAGGTGGCCGCCATCTCCAGCAGCCTGACCACCGCAGAGGCATCCTGGGCCACCAACGCCCTCTTGATCGGACGGTCCAGGCTTTGCAGATGAAGAGAATCAGCGTGGGGAATCACCAAAGAGGTCCCTTCAAAAAACCTCTTGTCCAGTACACAAGGAGGCAACTCGAATTTCGCTTTCTCTGACGCCTTGCCCAGATCCACTGCCTCGTTCCTTGGACACTTAGACCTGGTCGCCAGGGGCATTGGAGACCGTTGTGCATTGGCCGGTGAAGCATTCCCTTGAGGAGGCTGGGAAGGACCAATCGCACGGGCAGGGGAAGGACGAACCTTAGGAGTAGCAGCTGCAGCAGCTTGTTTCCGCGCGACCACGTTCCTCACCATCCTTTCGTGGGCTGAAGGCATAGCGGCTGCAAAAGACAAAAACAGGCGTCAGGTGATAAAAAATAACGAGCAATACAAAGCAATATATTAAGATTAAATACCGAGCAGATCTATAGCATCCCTATAAGTGTTGCACCCCAGCAGTGCCCTAACGTTAATAAAACGAGGCTCTACTCGAGGACTACCGTCGTCCTCAAGGATCGCCACGTTCTTCTTCGTAACACACTCGGCCATCCGGAACGAGTTCACGTACTTCAGCAGTTTCTCATATGAGGCAGCACCCCCCTCATCCAAATCGGTCGGCTCAAAAACATAGTCCTTTGGCGGCTTAGTAAAATGCGCCCCGGTCCACTGGAAGGGATATTTCAGCAATCGCCGCCCAATGTATTTACCCTCCTCGTTAATCCTGTCCTCCCCGTTCTCATCCACTTCAAGCTCCCAGCAGAACGTGCTATCCTGGGCAGCCTCCGATACGGGCTCCACGACGAAGTACCTCGTCTTAAATGTACGGATAGATTCAGAGAAAGGTTTGAACAGCTTACGCTGCTGCTTCAAAGAGACCCAGCCATAGCTCTTTCCAGAAGTCTGCCGTTGAAGATGAAATACGGTGAAGAAGAATGGAAGAGTCGCCCCTACCTGCAAGTGCTCGCACACCAGCTCGAACGCCCGCATGAACGTTAACGAGTTGGGGTGGAGCTGCGTAGGGGCCAGGTGAAGATGTAGAAAGACGCACTGCTAGAAATCCGTAAATGGAAGCCTCAAGCCCAACTCCTGGAAGACATATTCGTACATCGTGAAACGCTCCCCGTAATTGGTGCAGACGCGCTCATTAGCAGTGGGAAAGTGGACTCTCCAATCCCCGTCGTCTCCCATCGTCCGGAAGCAGTCTCCAACATAGCTCGTAAACTCGGACACATGCTCAGAGGGTTCCGCTACCTCCCATTCCTCTGCTTTATTTTCTGCTACATCCTCCTCCGGTGCATCCTCCCCGGGTACCTCCTCCTCGAGCACCTCGTCCTGATCATCGTCCCGCAGTTCATCCTCTTGCTCGTAGTCCGTATCCTGCTCAGTGGACCCACTCGAAGACTGAGTGCTATTACTCCCCGAGGAACCAGACTCCTCCTCGGATGAATCTAATACAATTTCTCCACGGGGCCCTGTCGCCATCACCTGAAAAGCAGAGAAAGACAGTGAATTCGACAGCTAATCAAATCCACCCTTCCACCGCTGAACAAGTGAAAGGGCGCGCTAAGGGCTGAGGACGATGTCCCCGGCCTAAGCCCTGACAACACTGCGAAAAGTCTCCCCGCGAGACAGTGCCCGGAACTCTCCTCCCACACGAGGAATTTCTCCAAAGCAAGATCACGAGTTATTCATTCAGCTCACAACTCCATAAAACGCAACGCTCGCACGGTCACGTGCACGTCACCATCGCGACGACGTCACGGACAGACCCTCCACACACAACGTAACGACAGGCTACCGGCGATGGAGACGGCGGAACCATCATCCACCACCGGCGACTACCACATATACAACCCTAAGTCTCCTAAAATCTAACCTAACCACATGCACCGTCTAAGTAAACATCGACAAAAAGCAAAACAAGGAAAAGAGACGACTTACTCGTAAATATGAGGCTGAAAGGACTTGCTCGGAGCTTCAAACAATGAAGGTTGCAGCGGACAGCGTTCACGGGCAAGGAATTTGCTGAAGATTGAAGGAAAAGGTTCTGAATGAAGGTTTTTCCCCCTATTTATACAGGAGGTCACGTGCAACCACACGCGCACATAGGTCATAATGACTACCCGCTAGCCATCATTGCCTAAGCGGCGGCGGCACAAGTTCCAACACACACGTGGCAACCCCCGTACCGTTTCGTATTCCACTAAACTGTTGGTACCCACCGGTAACGGGCAACGTATAACGACCACGACCAACAGCCACAACGAACAGTGGAAACCACGGGCTTCCACGGCCGACGAGCAAAACGCTCCACTTCCCCGAGACTGTACGCTATCCTTAAGTCATCACTTCCATGCTCGGAAGCAACGACTTGGGGGGCTACTGTTCTGGACTGGGCCAACGGTCATGCGCGACCCAATCCGTGACTGCTACAGTACGACCCAAACGCTTGGATCCAGTCCACTAAGATGACAAAAGTACCCTTTTGCCACTATAGCCGGGCACTGACTGCTCAGCCCTGCCCGAAATTACTGTCCGCCACACACGAACTACAGCTCCCCGACAGATGACGGGCAGATGCCCGCAACTACCCTCCTGCCCGTCATAACGGCTAGTTTGGGCAGTTACCTATTCTTCAGGAAAACAGTTATTTCGCCTTGAAAATAGGACCGTTGGCCACGCGCTGGGGAACATTATATAAACCCTCTCATTTGGGAGGGCGAGGTATCACATTTTCACCCTAAGAATACACTTTGTACTTGCCCCTTTTTCTCTGACCCTTTCTTACTTGAGCGTCGGAGTGCCTTGCAGGTACACCCCCTTTTCTCCTCAACAGTCCGAACACCCAGCACGTCCAGCGACCATCATCTACCGAGCACCTTACCATCTGACGACTAGCATGTGTGGATCTGATCGAATACTCGAGATCAATATATATATATATATATATATATATATATATAGTGTGTTAAAATATGTGAAATAAATTTTTTAAGAGAGTTAAATTTTGTTTCTTTAATTTTAGCCCTCTTACAAAAATTGATTTTTCAGTTTTAAATTCAACCAATTGTGATATCTTTCATATTTACACTCAAAAGTGATGCGAAAGGTTAGCAACACGTTCATATGATTTTGACTATATTTCAATATTTAATAATAAATATTTAAAATATTAAATATTAAAAGTAGTATTTTATGTTATAAAAATATAATTGAAATAGTTTTTACTATATCAACGACAATGAAATGAATTAAAACGGCTCATTGTTGTTATACAAGCATATAATTAAATGATAATTGTTAATGTCAATCATTATTACTCCTATAAGGGATTAATTATTATGCATTGACAATGTAAAAAGTTTTTTTAAAATTATTAAAATAAGGATAATGTTAACTTATGCCCCAAGGACACAAATTAAGAGATAAATATAGTACAAAAATCTTAGAAATTATGTTGTGAATTTAATACAATTTTATAATTAATGATTTTATTATTTTTTTCCATAAGATTTTTTTATTTATGGGTTTTTTAACATGTGCCCCAATGACACAAGCTAGCATTACCATCAATAAATTTCTGGTTGCGTTTTTTTTTTCTTTTTGGTGAGCCGTTCTTTTAAGTTTTAATGTTTGAGTGAATAAAAAAATTATTTAGAGTACTTCTTAATATATTTATTTTTATAAATAAAATATATTGAAAAATAAATAAATACCTAAAAAAGACTGAAGTTGTATTTAATAAATAAGATGACATTTTCGAGAATAAAAATATAAAAGTTTAATTTTGATTTTTTTTTTACAGAGAACGAGTGATCGAAGATAGCACGCAGAGCAAGGAACGAGGTGATCGAAGAAACACATAAATTCTAGCGCATTTGAGTTACAGAAAATGAACTTTGAACGCCAAAGATAGCAATTGAATGAGTTAAATGATTTCACCCAACAAAATAACAAACTCATTCCACTAATTAATTAAATTTCAACTAGTTAAATAATAATTAGCATAATAATTGTTTATTAATTATTGTTAAAATATAAAAAAATAATATATTTTATTGATTAAAAATAAAATAATATAACATATATTTATTCTAAATTATAAGTAATTTTTTCAAAAAAAAAATATTTATCCCAAATTATAAGTTATTTTATCATTTCAATATAATAATAATAATAATTTTTTCCCTAATATATCATCTATTATTTATTTATCTTTTTTCTTCCAATCCTTTTAATTTATTTTACATATATAATTATTTAAGGACAATTTCGTAAAAGTCATACATAAGTTTTCTTTCGCATACAAAATTTATTGTATTTCTTAATTCGTGTGAAACATTCAAAACGTCTTATAATTTGGGATGAAGATATTAATTATCATAGTTCAAATTAAAATTAAATAATTGAATATTTACTGTTATGAAAAATGATACATTGAAACAAAATATTAACGGTTTCGTTATGGGCAAGAAACACGCATGGGTTAGGGTTAACAAGGAAAAACAACTAAAACCCTATTAGGGTTCACAAAGGAAGATAAAAGAGGAAGAACAATAGAGAATTGGTTAAATCTGCTTTATTATTCACTTTCTCAATAGGGTTCAAAGATTACAAGTGAATACCAACAATTAACCTCTCTCAACCTAATAAGGTTTTGTCACACCCTAGGAAGAGAGACTAGTATGCTATTTATAATAAACCTAACATACTAAACTAATGGGTTTTTTAACAATTACCCATTACAAGCTAACTTAGGGTACAAGCTAACTTAAACAATTGGATCCTTAACACAAGGCCTAATCCGACAGCTACACACTAGAACACACTTCGACTACAGCATGTAGGTCTTCGACAACAGCATGTGAGCGGACTTCGACGACATGCTAAAACTAGAGTTCGATCCAATATCTCACAAATCTCCACCTTGGATCTAACTCTATATCCTCAAGAAATAAACTAGCTTTCTTCATGCAGCTTTATCAACTGCATACAATGGAAAAACTTGCAACTGGGCAACGTCTTGGTGATCATATCAGCAGCATTATGATCTGTCGAAACCTTCAGCACTTGGACTTCTCCACGCTCGATTACCCCTCTGACGAAATGCAGCCTCACATCAATGTGCTTGGTTCGCTCATGATAGACTGAATTCTTCGACAAGTGTATTGCACTTTGACTATCACATTTAACAGTGATAACTGAACCTTGAAGTTTCAGCTCCTTTGCAAAACCATAAAGCCATAATGCTTCCTTTACAGCTTCAGTTAGGACGATATATTCCGCTTCAGTGGTTGATAAGGCAACAACCTTCTGAAGTGTTGCTTTCCAACTGATTGCTGTCCCAAACATAGTGAACACATATCCAGAAATAGATTTTCTAGAATCCATACAACCTACATAATCAGAGTCGACATATCCTTCGATTGTTGCTTTACTATCTTCACCCAAGGCTCCACCATAAATTAGGACTCTATTCAGAGACCTATTTATGTACCTTAAAATCCACTTCAATGCTTGCCAGTGAGCCTTTCCAGGATTCGCCATGTACCTGCTTACAAGACTTACTGCATATGCTATGTCAGGTCTAGTACAGACCATAACATTCATCAAAGAACCCACTATATTAGCATATGGAATGCTATTCATATAAGCTCTTTCGACATCATTACTGGGACACTGATCTATACTCAGCTTGAATTGAGGGTTTGTCCGAGCCACAACAAGATTTGAATTCGACATACCATACTTTTCGAGAATCTTCCGTAGGTATGCCTCTTGAGATAAGCATAATTTCTATTGCTTTCTATCTCTTCGGATGTCAATCCCAAGAATCCTGGACGCAGCTTCCAGATCCTTCATGTCGAACTCCTTATTGAGTTCAGCCTTCACCCTCATTACATCTTCGACATTGTTGCTTGCTATTAAAATATCATCCACTTAAAGCAACAAAATAACAAATGAATTACCAGGTTGTAATCTGAAGTAAACACAGTGGTCGAACTGACTTCTAATGAAACTTATGCGTGCCATGAACTTGTCGAATCTCCTATTCCACTGTCGAGGAGATTGTTTCAGTCCATATAAAGATCCCTTCAGCTTGCACACATAATCTTCCTTCCCATTTTCGACATACCCTTCAGGTTGCCTCATCAGGATTGTTTCATCTAGATCACCATACAAGAACGCAGTCTTCACATCCATCTGTTCCAGTTCAAGGTCGAACTGTGCCACCGTGGCAAGTAACATTCGAATGGACCTGTGCTTCACAACAGGAGAGAACACATCATTGAAGGCGACACCTTCTTTCTCAGTAAACCCCCTAGCGACCAATCTTGCCTTGTATCTCTTCGACACCACTCCTTCGATTCCTTTCTTAACTTTGAAAATCCATTTACAACTGACTAACCTGGCTCCAGTAGGTTTCTTAATCAATTCCCATATGTTGTTATCATGAAGAGATTTCATCTCATCATCCATGGCCTTCAGCCATCCAGTATTCTTTCGACTCCTCATAACTTCCTTATAGTCTCTAGGTTCTAAGTCGAGAACCTCACTTACAGAGATTAAGGCATAAGCTATAAGATCTGCATACCCAAGTCTCTGAGGTTGCTTGATGACTCTCCTCGACCTGTCTCTTGCTAGCAGGTAGTCATTATCAGTCTCCTCATCTTCGACAACATCTTCTGCTTCTTCTTCGACTTCATCTGGGGTACGCAATTCAGCATCAACATGCTTCACCTCAACAGGAATCATGGAGCACTGTCTCTCCTTCCCCAACTCCTGCTGATCGCCACAACGATCAGCCGTCTCTCGACCTCCAGCACGTTCCTGTTCCGCCCAGCGCCGACCCGGCCGTGGCGGCCCTCCTGGAGGCCCTCAACAAAACCAACACCCTGATCCTGCAGCAAAACGAGAGGATCGGGGCACTGGAAGAGTCTCGCCGTCCAAGATCCCCTCCTACGCAGAGGAATCAGCGATGATCTAGAAGCCCGCAACCCCGGAGAGAAATCGACCGAAGACTGCGCCAAGAGCAAGATCCTCGCGTAGCCCGAAAGTGTGACCAGATCTCCCCGCGTGACCAGCACGCTCATGACCATAAAAGGACTCGACAGAACGAGGAATCGAAGCCAATCCCGACAAATGCCGCGCATTCTCCGAGTTTCCTATGCCCAAGTCCAAAAAATCCATCCAGTCCCTCAACGGGATGCTCGCATCACTATCTCGTTTCGTGGCCAAGTCCGTCCAGCACGCCCTACCGTTCTTCAAGCTCCTCCGCAAAGAGGCCGCGTTTGAATGGACCAAGGAGTGCGACCAGGCCCTTCTCCATCTGAAACGAGCACTCTCAGAGCCATCGGTTCTCTCTCGCCCGGACAACGGCGAAACGCTATACCTATACATGGCCGTAGCAGCCGAAGCAGTGAGCGCCGCTCTCATCCGCGAGACACCTGACGGGCAGAAGCCCATTTATTTCACGAGCAAGGCGCTACAAGGACCAGAGTTACGATACCAGCAGATAGAGAAGGTGGCATTGGCCCTCATCAACGCTGCCAGGAGATTAAGGCACTACTTCCTAGCCCACACGATCGTGGTTCGAACAGATCAGCCCATAAAGCAGCTGCTTGGACGACCAGATATGGTCGGACGAATGCTTAAATGGTCGCTAGAACTGTCCGAATTCGACATCCAGTACGAAGGAAGAAAAGCCCTTAAGGCCCATGCTCTGGCCGATTTTGTCGCGGAGATGACATTCGCGGACTCCCCCGCGAGCAAGACACGTAAGTGGACCATCTTCGTCGACGGTGCCTCAAGCTCGGCAGGTAGCGGCACGGGCATTATACTGGAGAGCAACGAAGGGACTATCGTCGAGGTATCACTCACACTGTCTTTCCCAACTTCCAATAACCAGGCTGAATACGAAGCCTTCCTCGCTGGGCTACGCCTGGCCGAGGATCTGGGAGCGGAAGAAGTCGTCATCTGCACGGATTCGCAACTCGTGGCCCTCCAGGTCCGAGGTGAATACCAAGCCAAAAACGGCAACCTAACTGAATACCTGGCCCTGGTAAAGAGGGAAATGGCAAAGTTCACAACAGTAGAAGTGAAACACGTTCCCCGCAAATATAACGTACGAGCGGACGTGCTGTTCAAATTGGCCAGCACGAAGAAGAAAGACGGAAACAAATCCGTCATACAAAAAGTACTTCCTCGACCCAGCATCGAGAAGGCCTCCCCGACACTCGACGTACAGGTGATTGGCGACAACAACTGCTGGATGACCCCAGTTTACAACTACCTCGCCAAAGACGAACTCCCGTCCGACCCAAAGGAGGCCGGCATAGTCAGGCGAAGGGCCTGCTCTTATGTCCTGGTCGAAGATAAACTATACAGACGGGGATTCTCCATTCCGCTGCTCAAATGTGTCGAGGAAGAAATGGTCACGCACATGCTGCGTGAAATCCACAAAGGAATCAACGCCCAGCATCTTGGCGGAAGGTCACTTGCTCGAAAGGCCCTCCGAGCAGGATATTACTGGCCGACTATGCAAAATGACGCAAAAGAGCACGTAAAGAAGTGCGATAAATGCCAACGGCACGGGGACATGCACCTAGCCCCGTGGCCATTCGCCTGGTGGGGCCTAGACATCCTAGGACCCTTTGTGGTAGGATCAAGTCAGAACAAGTACCTCATAGTGGGCGTGGATTATTTCACAAAGTGGATAGAAGTAGAACCTCTAGCCAAAATAACTGCCCTCAACATCCTGCGTTTCTACAAACGAAACATCCTTGCACGTTTTGGCATTCCCCAAGCGATAGTAACGGACAACGGGACGCAGTTCACAGACAAGAAGTTTCAGGACTTCGTCGCCCAACTGGGCACGAAGCAACACTTCGCATCCGTCGAACACCCCCAAACAAACGGGCAGGTTGAGGCATCTAACCGAGTCATCCTTCGAGGCCTTAAGCGAAGGCTAGACGAAACAAAGAAGGCGTGGGTCGAGGAGCTACACAGCGTGCTCTGGGCTTACCGTACAACTCCCCATTCAACGACCGGGGAAACACCTTTCCGTTTAGCATACGGAACCGAGGCTGTAATTCCCGTCGAAGTTCACGTGCCCTCTAGGCGGACAGAGTCGCCCCTAGACGAGGAAATGAACGAAGAATCTCTAAGGGAAGAGCTCAACCTCGTCGAGGAAATCAGAACCGGGGTAGCTCTCCGCGAGGCCTCACTGAAACAAAATATCACCATCAGGCACAACGCCAAAGTGATACGACGAGAGTTCGACGTGGGAAGCCTTTTCCTAAGAAGAAACCACAAAGACTCTCGCGAAGGTAAGCTAGCAGCCAATTGGGAGGGACCCTATCACATCCGGGCAAAAATGGAAAATGGGGCCTACTACCTAGAACATCTCACTGGGGAAGAACTCGCTCGACCATGGAATGCTGAAAAGCTAAAACAATACTACAGCTAAATCCTCGGTTCGACTCGTCGTAATGACGAACGTCTACTACCGACCACTATGCGCGTCTAGGTACAAGCGTCACATACGATTAAAGCACGTCCCCGCTCAGTAACGAGCTGGGTAGTTGCTCGACAGCGGTCTCTGATCGAGCATCGTCATCGTCAAAGTACCATGATTGGCAGAACCCCAGCTCGCGATGGGACGTTCACGCCGCGAACTCAGGGCTCAAACGCGACCTGAGCTGCGCTCCCCAGCCAGGATATTCCCCGGCCGTTCGATCAGTTCCCCACACTGTCGAACACATCTACAACGAGCAATCCCCCATAAATATTCGCACAAGTCAAAAGCTCCCAAACACGGGCAGACATACGTTCATAGCAAGCATGCATACAACACTTAGCAAAAATAAACGCAAGTAAAATCATGCACGCGAAGATGACAGAAACATAATTAACATAACAGATGGCCACGATTGTGCGTTATTACATAAAACGGGGCCATGCCCCAAAAAATAAAATTATAAATAATTCAACTGCGCGCAGGCCGGACAAGATACAACAACATCAAAATAACAACACTCCTCATTCATCCGCATGCTCGGCTGACACCGGCTCAGGTCTCTGGTCCTCCTCGGGCTGGTCCTCAGTCTGGGCCTCGGGGGTATCCAGAACAAGGCCTGCAGGCAAGACGATGCGACCATCCTCAACGCGCGCAAGATAGTGAGTACCCTCGGTCGAGATCTCAAGCCCAGGGTTCACCACCCGCAACTGAGCCACGACGCTTTCGAAAGACTCCACTGCCACGGCGATACCGTCATCCTCGGCCAGCAGGATGCGAGCAACCAACTCAGACCTAGTCTTCAACTCTTTTAGCTCATCTGGTTCGTCGGTGCCCGGGGCACTGGCTGCCATCAACTCTTTGTTCAGCTCCTCGGCAGCCTTTTTCTCTGCCGCCAGCTTGGAGACATCCTCTTTCAACCTGGCTTTCTCCTCTTCGGCCTTCTTCCGAGCCTCACGAGCACTCTTAACTTCCTCCTTGAGGGCCGCCTTAGAAGCCCGGACAAAATTAACTTCGGACTCAAGTGTAGAATCCCCTTCGGGGTAGACAGCAGCCATCTCCAACATCCTGACCAGGGCAGAAGCATCTTGGGCCACCAGCGCCCTCTTGCTCGGGCGATCCATGCCCTCCAAGCAAAGGGATTCCGCCCGAGGGACAACCAAAGAGTTACCTTCAAAGAACCTCCTATCAAGGATGCACGGAGGTAACTCAAACTTCCCTTTCTCCGGCACACGGGTAAGGTCCACGGCATCTAACGTCCTTGGCCGCTTTGTTTGCTCGGTCAAAGGCAGTAGAGATCCCCGTGGAGCAGGAGAGGGAGAAGAAGAGGTCCCCACAACAGGTGGAACAAGGGGAGGAGCACGGGCACCAGCAGGCCGGGTCTTAGGAGGAGCCGCTCCAGCTTTATTCCTCGCCATAGCATTCCTCACCACACGATCGCGAGCCTGAGGCATCTCACCTGCACAAATGAAAAGACGAGCATGTTAGCTGCGTGGAAAAGAGATAACACAAACAAAATCTAAATAACCACGACTACCGAGCAACTTCTCAGCATCCGCGGGAGTCTTGCACTCCAGCAGTACCTTAACATTGACGAATCTGCGCTCAACTCTCTGGCTCCCATCCTCCTCGAAGATAGGGTTGCCCTTACTCGTCCAACATCTTGCAATACTAAAGGAGTTGACCCAGTTCACCAGCTTCTCGTAAGCCACGGTGTCCTGCCCGCGCAACTCGCTAGGCTGGAAGACATAAGCGCTGGGCTTCTTGGAGAAATGGTCAGGTGCCCAGCGGATGGGAAACATGTACAGCCTCCGCCCAATATACTTTCCCTCCTCGTTGAGCAGCTCATTCCCATCTTCGTCAACCTCTGTCTCCCAGACATATGTGCTATCCTGGGCAACCTCGGACACGGGTTCTACGATGAAATACAATTCCTTGAACGTTCGGATTAACTCTGAGAACGACTTAAATAAATTTTTGGGCAGCTTCAAGGAAACACATCCGTACTTCTTCCCCGTCAGCTGCCTTTGAAGATGAAAAACAGTGAAGAACAGAGGGAGAGTAGTCCCCAGAGTGAGATGCTCGCACACCAATTCAAAAGCCCGGATGAAGGCCAGCGAATTAGGGTGAAGTTGAGAGGGCACCAGCTTCAGATGCTCGAACACCGACCGCTGGAAATCAGTGAAAGGCAGCCTCAGTCCCAGCTCTTTGAAGGCATACTCGTACATCGTAAAGCGGTCCCCGAAATCTGAACAGACCCGCTCGTCCAAGGTAGGGAAGTGCACCTTCCACTCCCCTTCTGGTCCTACCTCCGTAAAGACGTCCGCCAAAGACTTTGCAAACGTAGAAATATGCTCGGAAGGTTCGGCCACCTCCCATTCTTCCGCACAGAACCCTTCAACGTCTTCCTCTATGACATCCAATTCTTCTTCCTCCCCGACATTGCTCGAGGAGCTCGGTGTTGCCGAGCTCGAAGCCGTCGAGCTACTATTCTCCTCGGAACTAGTTTCTTCCTCGGACGTGTCTAGAATAACTTCTCTGTCTGGCCCCGTCGCCATTATGATCACCTGAAAAGCAGAGAAAGACAGTGAATTCGACAGGAAATCAAATCCACCTTTCCACTGCCAAGTCAAGTGAAAGGGCGCGCAAAAGGCTAAGGACAACGTCCCCGGCCTAAGCCCTAACATCGAATGAAAGACCTCCCCGCGAGGAGATGCCCGAGACATACTATCTTCCTGCGAGGAACCTCCCCGCACTCATGCCCAGATCCGTCTGAAATCCACCGGAAACCGCAAAGCTTCACCAGAATCTGGAAACGTTCTACCAGAAAATTCATCGCTCTACCAGAAGATGATCAAACACGGTGGTCACGCATGCACAACTACCGCAACCACGCCGTGGACCATCCTACTCGCCGAACACACTACCTACTGCTGCGAAGTGCTAGAGGCAGCAGAATGGCAGAGCCACCGTCCACCACCAACACTCGCCAGAAATCCACCTATTTTGTCATCTAAAGCTAACCCTAACCACATACAATCTACCACTAACAACAAAAGGAAGTAAAACAAGCTACAAATCAGAAAACTTACTTGATTTGAGTAGAAGAAAGAGAGTGCTCGAAGCTTGGCACGGTGGTCGGAAGCACTGAAGACGGTGACGGGCAAGAACGCAGAAGAGGCGAAGAGAAATCAGAAAGAAAAAGTGCAAAATGGGACAATCTTCCCCCTTTTATATTGAGGGGCACGTGCACACACGCGCCCGTAGGCCATAATGACTACCCACTAGCCATCATTACCTATTAACTGCTACACGGGGCTCAAAGCACACGTGGCAACCCAACGTTTCCAATTCTGTCTGACGCTTAATCTCCCCGAATACCGGGCAATAAGGTCACGACCACGAATATCACGGACAACGAGAGCCACCAGCACTTCAAGACAATCCTCTTCATCTCCAAACGACGACTTTATGCTGGCTCCCCGGAGCAACGAGCAGTCCTTAAGTCATCACTCCCATGCTCGGGAACAACGACTTGGGGGGTTCCTGTTCTGGACTGGACAAATGGCTAGAATTGGCCCAATCCGCCTCTGCTCCAGAGCGGCCCAAATTGCCTAAGTCCAATCCACAGAGGGGTAAAAGTGACCTTTCTGCCCCTCCAACCGGGCAAGGAACGCAACGTTCCTCCCCGACCTTGATGCCCGTTACGCACGACTTTCTCACTGCCCGAACAACAAATGACAGGTTCCCGGAACTGCGTTTATGCCCGACGTAACGGCTAGTTTCGGGCACCCTGCCCGACATAACAGCTAGTTTGGGCAGTTACCTATTCTTTGGGGAAAACGATTATTTCGCCCCGAAAATAGGACAGTTGGCCACGCGCTGGGGGCTCTATATAAACCCTCTCGCTTGAGAGGGTCAGATATCCAATATTCACCCTAAGAATTCACTCTTTGTACTTGCCCCTTTTTCTCTGACCTTTACTTACTTGAGCGTCAGAGTGCCTTGCAGGTACACCCCCTCCTCCTCTCCATACGACCAGCATCCCTGACGCACTTGGCGGTCTGATTCTACAGGATCTGATCCAGCCTTCACGATCAGATCTAGTTCTTAGTTTCATTTTGGACATCTTGTATATATTGTGCCACTTCTAGTTGTTTTGCTTTGGGCATGTAATATGTACAATGTGTCACTAAGAATTTATGTATTTCAGTACCAAATTCGCAACTATGTATAATATATAAATGCTAGATGTATATTATATGTGGTGTTACAAATATGTCTTTGAGCATTGTGATGCATCAGGAAAATAAAGATTCTAACTCTTTCAAGCACATATATTTTCCATATGTTACTTCATCAATTAATTGAGTTAATATTCACTATGTCATAGATTCTAGCATATGCGGTTGAGATTGTGAAAGTTCCATTATTGGTTCCTCCCCAAATACACACACACACACATATATATATATATATATATATATATATATATATATATATATATATATATATATATATATATTCAGCAATATCCTTCCTGGGGGATGATAGCTGCAATTCTATATAAGATTTCCTGACTGAACAATTGATTTAACCTGCTCTAATCCCAATCGCCATTACCATCAGTTAGACCAGTCACCGTGCTATTATGTTGCACATTTAGGTTGTTGTGCATATGGTCCCTCAGTAAAGTCCTTGGTGCAACCTAGCAATCATTTGACGCATTTATGCTTTCCTCATTACCAACTGACCATATTACCATTTCTCTAAGCAATGGCCAAGTGTTAATTATGTTTTTCCATAAATTTGACTTGGCAGTCTCCTAAATTTTGACCAGTGTCTAGGTCAACTCCGGGAACCCTTTTTGAATTTTTAGTACATTATAAGTATGTGATTTTAAATTAGAGAGTAATTTTATTTAGAGGATAGGATATTTTAAAATGTATATAAAATAAATATATAATAATATTGTTGGAATTAAGAAAAAATAAAAAATAAAAAATAAATATAATAATAAAATAGTTTATTTTTATTAGAATACTATGATATATATATATATATATATATATATATATATATATATATATATATATATATATATATATATATATATATTTAAATCAATATATTTAAATCTTATTGGAAATTGGGGATAGTAGATAAAAAACAATATATTTAAATCTTTTTATTTTATTTTTTGTTTTAAAAGGAGACCGGTTTTAATATAATTTAAATAGTGGATTAGTTATTTTTAACTTTAAAGGGTTAATTAGGATTAATTAATTATAAATATTATTATTACCATTTAAATTTGAGGGAGGGGCGTGTTTGGGTTAATTATCCAAAATAATGTTAATTTTAAGGTAAATTCTTAGGTACCCATGAATCTAAGCTGGGTACCGGTATCTTTAGTGCAAATTATGATAAAATGTTAATTTATTTTAAAATAAAATAAATGATGTGGAATTGAATTATGATGTTTGATTGGTTAAGGGTATCGATACCCAATTAAATTAGAAGGTACCGGAGTGTTCACCTAATTTTAATTAGTATTATTGTTATTAACATTTTGTTATTATTCATTTGATAATGTCAATATTGTTGACCACCTAAACCTAAAACCTGCGCACAGTGTAAAACAAACTGGTTAAAAAACTTTCCAAAAACATATATTTTTTTTCATTAATCTGAAGGGGTTACAATTACAAAATTCGATCTAAAATTAAAATACAATCAATCAAATCCTAAAACTAAACAAATTCAAATCAAATCCTAAAACTAAAACAAAATCAAATTATAATCAAATTACAAATATCCTACAATACAATGCAACATTAATTTCTAAACCTAAACATCTATCTATAAAAGAAAAGGAAGAATCAAAATTGGAAAAAAAAAAACCCTTGGAGAATAGCTGCTGCGCAAATCCTAAACCCACCACTCAAAGCTCAATTAAATAGAGAATTAGGGTTCAAGGAAAAAGATGAGGAATTGATTCCATGAATAGAACCATTGACCTTTGGATCAAAAGCAAACTTCTTTACCACTATACTAACTAACATACATTATAAATTAAATTCAATATAGTTTTTGGCTTAAACTCCTAGTCTTAGGACAAGGGGCCTTGGCTTTTGGTGGGTTGCTCTTCTTTATGGGATTGGTTGTTCTCTAACTGGTAATATGGATTGGGAGTGTGGTGGATGGGAGGAAGTTGGGAAGAAAAAGCATACTCAAAATGTGGTTACTAGAAGATCCATTTGGAAGGCTTATGGAGACAAAGGAACTGAGGCAGATGACAACAACGTGTCGTCGTTCTTCTTCACAAATTTCCCAGGGAACTACGATGCTAAGCAGCTGTTCGAGGTTTTTAAAGAGTTTGGTTTGGTGGTAGAGGTGTTTATTCTTGGTAAAAGAGATAGTAAGGGGAACATATATAGGTTCGTAAGGTTCAAGAAGGTTGGGGACGAACATCTTCTTGCCATTAAGCTTGCCAATATTGTCATTAATAGTACTAAGATATTTTCTAACATTCCAAGATTTCAGAGGGGAAACAGGCCAAACGTGTTGGAGGCGGCACACAAGAAAAACGATCTAAAGGATGCAGAGGGGAAACTCATATCTTTATTCCTATGAGCAAGTGGCGATAGGTAATTTTAGGGGAGGGGTGCAAGAAGAAACGCCTTCGATCAATACATGTTTGGTGACAAACCTAACTTTGCCCACCTTATGTTCAACGTGGATCTGTCGAAACTTGCGAGGTTTGAGTGGGCGTTCGTGAGCACTATGGAAAATCCAGGAACTACCTATGATGTACAGAAGGCCTTACACTTGGAAGGCTTTTTTTCAAATTACAGCAACTCCATTGGGTGTGAATCTGGTTCTGCTGGAAGAGCAACTCCTGGGGTTATTGAAAAGCTTGTTAGCGATGAAAAGGCTTGGGTTTCGCATTGGTTCTCCGACATTCACCCTTTGTCCACTTTTGATGTAGATAGAGAAAGACTAACATGGATCCGGTGCCATGGACTACCTTGCCACGTTTGGTCTACGAGCTTCTTTAAATTCTTTGTTGTAAGAATAGGCGTCTTTGTGAGGGCGGATGAAGATACGGAACAACTTACGAAGTTGGATGTTGCGCAGTTCCTTGTTAGAACAAAATTTGCATTAAATCTGAATGAGGTGATAAACATATAAGTCAATGGCAATATTCATCGAATTAAATTGGTGGAAGAAGTGCATGGTCTACTCAGAATTTGCAATTTGAATGCGACTGTGAGTGGTAGTGGTTCTGAGTCCTATGTTTCAGTAAATCATGCTTCTGGGCTGAGGTTAAATGGCCTTTCAGAAATTGTTAAGCCTAGAAAGAAAAAGATTTTAGGGGAGATTTACCAAAAAATAAAAATCCCTTTCTCTCCTTCTTATTTTGGTATCCTTCTTCACGGGGAAAAATCGAATTTGCTAGCTGAACAATCTAATTCGTTTCGTTTAAATTATGCTTCTTCTCCATTGGGTGATGATGTTTCAGATGCGAAGTCTACTTTTTCTGGTGGCTCAGGTCTCTGCTGCGACTCGATTGGGGATGATGAGGTAAATCAAAGCAATGCTAGAATACGAAGTAAACTTGAAGACGTGCTAGCAAAGTTTGGGAGTCCATTAAGAAGTTGGGGGTTGAAGGTGACAAAGATGACGAGGTTTTCGAGTCTATCATCAGGAATATGGAAATTGAGGACAGAGTTGTTGTACATGGTAAGATGGTGGTTGAAAGTGGTGTTCGATGAATTTCGTAACATTCAACATTTGTGGGTGTGGAAGCGTTATTAAGAGGAACAAGATTAGGCGTAATTTGATAAAAGGAGGGGTGGATGTTTGTTTCCTGCAAGAAACAAAGTGTCAACACATGACAGATGCTACAGTTCAGAATCTCTGGGGTGATGATAATTGTCAATGGTCAGCTTTGGATTCTTGTGGTCAATCTGGGGGCATTCTGACTATATGGCGGAAAGAGGTGTTGGTTCCTTTGTATAGTTTCAGAGGAAGATATAGAAACTATAAATGAAGTGGAGGAAGCCTTGGCGGAGGGTCAAGACATGATTAGTAGCCAAGATCTGAGGAGGAGGGGTAATGGTGAAAATGATATGTGGATAAATGAGAATTGGGGAGAGTATTCTGAAACAAAAGTCAACAGCCAAATGGCTAAGTGAGGGAGACCAAAATTCTAAATTCTTTCACGCTGCCATTAGACAACGAAATTGTAGAAATCTCATTACTTCAGTTCAGCGGGAACATGGGAGGGGAGAGCTAGTATCATCAATGAAAGACGCGGTTAAGACTCGTTTTGAGTCTAAATTTAAAGTAGTGCGTGTGGCTAGGCCTAAACTCGGCACGAGGTTTCTTTCAAGGTTATCGGAGGAGGATAGAGTGGCCCTTGAGAAAAAGTTTGATGTAGAGGAAATTAATGATTGCATTTTCAATTCCGAGGGGGAACGTAGCCCAGGGCCGGGCAAGTTCAATTTAGATTTTCTAAAGAGGTGTTGGGATGTGCTAGGTTCGAATGTTATCAACTGCACCCATGAACTCTATGAAGATGACTTGCTACTTAAGGTTATAACTTCTTCTTTTCTATCCTTAATTCCTAAAGTTGATAATCAGCATGCCTTAGATGACTATAGACCTATTTGTCTAATAGGTTCTATTTATAAGGGTGTTGCTAAGTTGTTGGCAGGTAGATTTAAGGGTGTGATTGGTAAACTTATTTCTAACACGCAAACTACTTTTATCATTGGAAGGAACTTGTTAGATAGTGTTTTTGTCTTGAATGAGATTATTGATTATGCTAAGAGGAGTAAAAGGAGTTGTTTACTATTAAAGGTGGATTTCACTAAGGCATACGATTGTGTTGAGTGGTCCTTTCTTAGAGACACATTATTGGACACGGGGTTTGGAAATAGGTGGATGATGTGGATGGAGGGTCGTGTTTTTCATAACTTCATGTCCGATCTTGTAAATAGTAGTCCATCTCATGATTTTGAAGTATCCAGGGGCCTTAGACAGGGTGATCCCCTATCAACATTTTTATTTTCCATAGTGGCGGAAGGTCTAGCGGTTTTAGTCAAAAGGGCGGTGAAGGATGATTTGTACAAAGGTTTTAAAGTGGGAAATGATGTATCTTTCAATCTCCTCCAATATGCGGATGATACGGTGCTTGTTTGTGATGGATTGTGGAGCAATTTGTGGGCCCTTAAAGTTATTCTAAAAGGTTTCGAACTTGTTTCGGGTTTGAAGATTAATTTTTACAAGAGTTCCTTATTTGGTATTGGAGTGGATACTGATTTTTTGCAAGCAGCAGAATGTTTTTTGGCATGTAAAAGAGATGGCATTCCATTTAAGTTTCTTAGTTTGTGTGTGGGAGGCAACCATAAGACCTTATCGTTTTGGAAACCGGTAGTGGATTGTGTAAAGGCTAGACTTACAACGTGGAAAGGGAGGCTATTATCAATGGGTGGAAGGTGTTGCAGTGAGAATCGGATAACAAGCTATTAATTAACTTGCATCACATTTCTTTGAATTCACCACCGACTTTGATTTATCCAAAGGAAAGGTTCAAGATCGAGAAAACCTAAAGGGGGGATCTAAGGTTCGGGGGTTGGTTATACAAAGGGAAGGTATTAACACCCTAAGTATCTGTAGTACTCTACATGAACCTCTTGTTAATGTTTGTGTTATGTTATTGTCATACCCCAAATTTGCCCTACCTGTATACTTTTTCATCTGTACATCCCATCCACTAACCATTATTCAGAAAAACCCAAAAAATATGTCACTTCCATATCCATTTCTATTTTTCATTTTTTATCCATCTTTTATAAGATATCCATTTTCAAACCAATATACATATTCAATTTCTACCAAAAACCATTTTTGTCCATACTCTATCCATTTTTACCTTTTCTAATCCATTTTTATCCATCAAGTTCTATAACCATTTCTTTTCTTTTTCATTCCAATTATCCATATCCATTTGTCCAAACCCATTTTAATATCCTTTTTTTTTGTCATATCCGTTCGTTCACAATTTATATTCCCATTTTTTAGTTTATTCTTTAATTTCCACATTTTAAAAGTCCATTTACAAAGTTATATTTTCAAGCCCATTTCAACCAAATTCAAAAAAAGGGAGCCATGAGTTAGATGTTCATAAGATTTTCTAACCAAATTCTATACATGATTCATAAGCTTACAATTCAAATCCATTTGTACAAAATAATGTCAAAGTTCATTTTTACATAACCCATATTATTATACAAAAAGGCCCATATTTACAAAGCAATTCAAAAAAAAAGAGCCCATTACTACAACAAAAGCCATAACCTATTACTACAAAAAAAAAAGGAGACAAATTCTGCATAACCCTGCTTCATCAACCGTACCTCTGCTGCAACCATGAACACGCCACAATGACAACCATACTCCACGCCAACTCATCTACAAAGCAAGACAAGAGAAACACGACAAATAATCCAGCAAGCACAGTAGGGTCCTATTTCACTAAAATGGCAAAACACTCACCAAATCACTTTGATTCCTCTGCTCTATTCCACATTCATCAATACAAGCCCTAATTCTACATTGCATAAATGGACCCTTATCAGTTCAAAGAAAGGGGGAGGCGGAGAGGAAGGAGCGAACAAAAAACTCTCTGTGAAAACTTACCTTCTTCATCATTCTTCGAATGCAGTCCATGACCTTCTTGGAACCACAGCCATCAGCTTCCTCTGTTGTCACACTTCATCATCACCAAACAACATAAAACCTTCGAACTCTTTTTCGTGAGGAACAAATTCCATAACATCAACCTCCATCCATCTACAGATCCACACAAACTATCACCGAAACCGACCCTCAACAAAACAACCTTCTACAATCCAATAAAACAACCCCTGCACATTTTCGTCATCAACCAGAACGTTACCAATCTCACAGCAAAACCATACAAATCCAATCAAACTCTGCAACCCTTTCCATCCTCCTTCAAATCTTCCCTTCAGCAAAACCAAAACAATCACTTGCGAACCTCATTCACTGACCAACAACAACAACCATCCTCCGATGGCATTTTCGCTGTAGCAGAGAGAGAGAGACGTCGCGAGAAGGAGAGATTGAGAAAGAGGATCTTCCGCGAGTGAGAAAGAGAGATCCGCGATCGAACCGCCACTCCTTGAAGCATCATAGACAACTTGACTTTGTCTGTGCTTCCATCAAGTTTCCAACAACAACCTTCTACCATAACATCCAAGCGCATCATCTTCTCGCGTTTCATCGCTACAACGTCTCGCAACAACACCGCCGAAAGAGAGATATAGTGAAGTCGCACGAACGAGAGAGCAGAGACGAAACCGAGAACGTGCGAGAGAAAATGAAGGACGAAGTCGGAAACAGAGTTGAAACCGTAAGAGAATGAAGCAAGCTGAGAGAAAATGTATGAGGTTTCACGTGCAAGTTTCTTGTTTTTTCGTTTCCATAAACGAGCCGTCAGGAGAAGAGATACATGGTTCCTTATGAAACCCTTCCCCTTAAGTGTGACTGAAGCGAGTTTGGACCTAGGTGTCCGACCCAGTTTTATTTTTTCTTAGCCCAACTTTTTTCTGGCCATGTTTGTGATTAATTTTTATTTTTTATGGTTTTGATAAGTAATCTTTATATTTTAGGATTTTATTAATTATTTTCTTCAATTTTTATTAAACCTTTTTTTTATAAATTATTTCGTGAAAAATCTTGGCTGATTATTATTTTGTTAATATTATTTTGAAAATATTTTAGTAATAATTTTATTATTTGTTTTTGGTTAATCTTTGTTAATATCATTTTGTTAAAAATAAATTTCTTGCTAATATTTTTGTAAGTATTTCATTATATCTTGCTAATTATCTTTAAACATTATTTCATCTTCTCATTATTTTTTGGGTTATCATTTTGTTTAGATTTATTTCTTGATTTATCTTTTCATTTCCACTTTGATTTTCATTTTCGATTTTCTTTTCGATTTTATCTTTGGGCCGATGACATAAAAAAAATCTTGATTAAGTTGAGTTATTGAAATCGATTCAAAATCTTGATTTATATGAGACCACCTTTTTATTTTTATTTTTTTATTTTTTTTATCGGTCAATGAAAGTAAAAAATCATAGCTTATCGATCTAAGATTAAAGATCTTGATTAAGACGAGACCGATTTTATTTTCACTTTTACTTTTCATTTTTTTTTGGGTCGATGAACATCTAAAACCAAATTTTGTCGGTTAAGATGAGACTTTTCTTCGATTTCGATTTTGTTTTACATTTTACTTTGTACTATATTCTTTTCATTTCCGATCGATGAAGGTCTTAAACATCATGAAACCTTTTTTAGAGTTCTTGATTAAGACGAGGTCGTCACCTTTTATTTTCAATCAAACTTTCGAAAGGAGGAGAGTCTTGGAATCTAGCATTCCTTGGATTTTCGAATGGATGGCTCTCGAGGCATGCCCATTGGGTTGTCATTCATTCAATCTTTCGACCTTTTCAACTAAACCATTTCCAAACTAGTCATCGATTCGCCATCGAGCCCAATCGTAAGTCGAGCGCCTTCGCCGCGCCATCACACGCACACTTGCACATCTCGAGGTTTCGTTACTAGGAGCACCCCTAGGGACTAGTATCGATCCTCACTTCTTTTCGTAACCAATCTGATTCAACCTATTTCAAACACTTTCTTAATCAACTAACGAAAGGAGGAGATTTTTGGAGTCTAGCATTCCTTGGATCTTCGAATGAATGGCTCTTGAGGCACGCCCTTGGGTTGTTGTTCATACAACCTTTCGTCTTAAAACATTTAACCATTATCAAACAAGATTTCATAATTAATAGAATGAAAAAGGTGTCGCTGAGATCTAGCATCTCAGTAATGCCCCGATTAATTGGTTGCGAGGCCGACGTCTCGTTTATCGAATAGTCATCATTCTCCCTCTAAAATACTTAACAAACCAAACACTCCCCATGCAACCGAAACCCTAATACACTTAATCCACAACTCAAACACCCTTCCCAAAGAACATTGTTTAAGTCATTCTTTCGCGCATATGAACTCGTGCTTCAGCCTCTCCTAGCGAGCAGACAAGCCAATATTTAGCAGTCAGAATGCAACCTAAACTCTCGTTCGCCTAAAACACGTCCAAATCAAACCTTTTTCTCAATCAAATCTCTAATACACGTAATCCAAATCAAACAACTTTTCATAAAAAGAACATTGTTTAGTCCATTCTTCCGCGCATATGAACTAATGCTTCAACCTCCCTTAACGAGCAGACAAGCCAACGTTTAGCAGTTAGAATGCGAATTAAACACTCGTTCGCCTAAAAAACACAAACCAACCATATTCCCACGAACTACGAATGCTCTGACTTTCCCATTGCACGAGGGAATACGTAGGCACAAGGGTTCTAATCCTTGCCGAGCACACTAATAAAAAACCACCCCATTTCCCCCTTAGAAAGCAATATCCCCTAGAAGATAAACAAACAAACCTAGCTAACATTTCTCACAAATCGAATCAAGAGGTTCCCGTTGAGTACAACGGACGTAGAGGGTGCTAATACATTCCCTTCGCGTAATCGACTCCCGAACCCAAATTTGGTTGCGACGACCATTTTCTTATCCTTTCAAAGGTTTTATCGATATTTTCCTTTCTCTCTTTTGGGATAAATAAAGTTCGGTGGCGACTCTGTTTCGAACAGTTTTTTCCGCGTCCATCGCGAGGATCGTATTTTTTGAGGTACGACAGATGGCGACTCTGCTGGGGAATATTACCCTATGCTAGAGAGAGTCAAGCCTAACTTGACTCGATTCGAGAGTATTAGCTTCGATTGGTTGTTTTCTTCTTGTTTATTTCCTCTTGTTATTTATTTATTTGCTTCCTCTTTTATTGTTTTTTTATCATACTTGTCGTTGGATCTTGGGATGATATCACAAGTAAGGCTCTATACTTGAGTCTTGGAAAAAGAAGAGAGAACAACTAGTTTAGATTTTGGAAGTAATTAGTGTTAGTCCCCAAGGACTCGCTCCTTGTGTGCCTAGCATGCAAGCGTCCCCTAGATTAGACCTTTTCGTAGATCTTGTTGTAAAATAGCTAGCCTGTTGCGCGACTTGATTCATGAAGGGTCCGTGACTCTGGGACCCACTCTTAGCACCAGTTTCTATATTGGTGGTCGTTAGTGTTAGTCTCCGAGGACTCGCTTCTCGTGGGCCTAGCATGAAGACTACACTCAGGATAGACCTTTTTGTATCCCCGTTGCAATGCAGCTAGCTTGTTGCGTGATGTTGATGCGATTAGTGTCCGAGACCCTGGGAACCATATCCATCAACGTAAGAGCTATCCCGTGAGTGGGTTTATGGGTAAAGAATCTAGATCTATCCTTATAAAGCCTACCTGTTAGGAGGGTTGGGAAGTTACTTGTGATATCCTGGATCCTGGATCTTCCTGCATCACATTTGTTTGCATATCATTGCATTTGCATCTCATTTGCATGGCATACTCTTCCAACCAAAACTCGGCTGATTCCCTGTCCATTTCCTGCCAGTTTGATTTCCCGACGCTCATACTGAACCTGTGGTAGCCGCAAAGCATTTAAAGCAAAGTTCAAGCGGAGATAAAAGGAGCATAGATAGTTTGAAAATTGTGATGGCTATGTCAGAGGATAGCTTTCAACATGTTGGGATGAAGGATTCTGACCCCTCATCAGGTTTTGCTGTGTCAACTAACCCACTGTATGATCGTCTACCTGATGATCATCCTCCACAAGTGAACATCCCTGCTCAGTCTCAGATGATATTTGATTCCATGGAGAAAAGGTTTTGTGCCCTCGAAGAGAAAGTTCAAGCTATGAAAGCGCGCGATACTTTTGGGCTCGATGCTGTTGATATGTGCTTAGTGCCAGACTTGGTAATTCCTTCGAAGTTCGAAGTACCCAGCTTCGAGAAGTACGCTGGTCTCAGTTGCCCAAATCGTCATTTGGTGATGTTCTGCCGAAAGATGACTCCTCATGTCCGCAATGACAAGTTGATGATTTACTATTTTCAAGACAGTTTAAGTGGTGCATCTTTGAATTGGTACATGGATTTAGAAAGAAGCTGTATCCAATCATGGAAAGACTTATCCAACGCTTTCCTAAAGCAATATGAGTACAATTTGGACATGGCTCCCAGTCGCATGCAGTTGCAAAGCTTATCTCAGAAGAGCGGTGAATCCATTAAGACCTATGCACGACGGTGGAGAGAGTTGGCAGCCAGGGTGCAACCACCACTCCTGGATAAAGAAGTGATTGACATGTTTTTGAATAGTCTGCATGACACCTATCTTGAAAGGATGGCTGGCAGTTCATTCTCAAGCTTCTCTGACCTTATAATAGTGGGAGAACGCATCGAGAGTTACGTCAAAGCTAAACAAGTCCAAGACGTCTCGAATGATCAAACTGGTGAGACTGAATCCTTCAGCAATCCCCAAGAGGAAGAGGATAATGAAATTGATGCAGTCATAGCAAATGTTGAGTATTCTCAGGATACACCAACAAGACTTTATGGCCCTTCAGCTTCTAGGAAGTTATCATTGTCAGCGCCATATCATCCTTATGGGCAACCTGCCAATCCTAGGGCGTCATACCAGAAACCCATGATTTCTCCTCGTGCAAATCAACGAGCCCGTGGCCGAGGATATCAGAATCATCATCAGAATCAGCATAGGCCTCGAAACAACTTGGAAAGAAGGACTGCTCCTCTTCACCTAGTTCCTATGCCGTACAGTCAACTTTTACCGCATCTAGTCCGAAACTCACTGGTAGAGCCCAAAGCTATCAAGCCATTGCCAAAACCATACCTGCCTGGGTATGACCCCAATGCGCATTGCGGATATCATGCTGGATCAATGGGACATTCGACTGAAGATTGCAAAGCTTTTCAAGCCAAGGTGCAACAGTTGATTGACAAGAAATACATATCCTTCCAAGAAGGAGACTTGATTGTGCACGTCAGCTTCTCGCCCAAATGAGTTCCAAGACTTCAAGAGGCATCCCCTAAATCCAGTGGTTCAGACAGGAAGACGTCCTCAGATACTGGCAACCATTGGACATTTATCATTTGCATTTGTAATTTCGTTATGTTAAATGCTACTTGTTTTTGAATATTGTTGTTTTGAATGGTAATATTAATGATGTGATCGTGCATTTTCTGAATTAATCATGTCGCATTCGCTCATTTTTCTTTACTCATATATAAAAATAAAAATACAAAAACAAAAACAACAAAATTCTTCCATATACTTCTTGTCCACTTTCTTCACCAAACTTTTGTTTAGCAAATTTTGGAGGGAGGATGATGAAAACAAAATTCCCATAATTGTTGACGGTATGCTTTCGGATGGAATCCTGCCAAGGATGTACAAGCATTGTTTCAAATCCCCAAACACTGGAGAGATAAGGAGTTAGTCCCTAGTTAACCACTTCGAGCCTAGAAGTAGCAGTTTCCTTCGGATATTCAAACCCTTACACTCAACCTGGGGCAGGGTAGTGTTCAGTTAACCTGATTACGCACTCAGTTCACAAAAGAAAAATCCAAAAACATGATGGTTGTTCATCAATTACCCATGACTTGGCAGTCACAATCCTCTGACAAAATCAAAACAAATCAAAAGCCTGCTAAGTCGAACACCTCAAAAGGAGACTTAGGCAAAAATCAAGGCCACCCTGATGGATTCGAAAAACAAAATCAGTCCATGCAAAAGATAGGGATCAAACAAAAACAAAAGAGGTCCTCAAATCCGCAACAAAAACAAAATAAAAACTAGTGGCCACCATGTCAAACCAAAGGGTCACTGACACCCATCAAAATCAAAATAAGGTGACTTCCATTTCGAGCAAACCTTGAATCATTCATCACTTACACCGTCAACCCTTTTGAAATACAAACATGTGCAGAATTAACTGAACGTAGGACTGGAGATCATCACGAAGAAGGGGTGGGTACAAAACAGATTTTAAGCCTTATATCCTTTGTTTCTATAACCGTGAACCAGACCACGTTATAACCCTCAAAAGACCTAATTGAGGTGGGGTTTATTCTGAAAGCATACTACAACAAGGTTGCGTACTCTGACTCCTAGAGATTTGCTAATCTTCTGAATTTGTGTCATATTCTTGCTATATCTTTCACACCAGCTAAATCAGCACCACGTTTGGACTAATGGTCCATCCGTCACACACTATCACATCATTCTAATAATGACTGATTTTCAAACTTGCATGAGCATCGCATTAAAATTACCATTTGTGAACGAACAATTTTGACTGCAAGTCAGTGTTTGACATCAAGGAAGTTCCAACAAGGAGCAATCAAAGATGGCTGGGTCATTCAACAATGTTGGCTCGAATTGACAACACCTCATAACCCTATGGAACAGGGGCATTGACATCCAATGATTATGGAATCAGTTAGTATAAAGCAAGTCCCCGAAGCATTAGTTGATTATGGGGCAAATCATTCAGGAATCAGGTTGAACATGGTGAATCATCTCAAGACTCTACCAACCAGGGGCAGGCCACCCAGAGGTTCTTTTGATTAAAGGAAAACCCCTCCAATGTTCAATCAACACAAGTTAAGTCGCTCCAACGCTCATTCTGGGGCAGGCTACCTCAAGGGTACTTCGAAGTCGAATACTCTAAGAGTCAGTCAATCAAGGAGAAACTCCTTCACGACTTGGAATTCTGGGGCAATCCATCTCGAGTTCATCTCATGGTATAATTGCTTCCAATCTCTTGTCAAGGAAAATTCTTCATAGGCCCAGACTGGGGCAAGATGAGCTACACAAGGGCAAATTTCTCCGTTGCTTTCAATCTGCTCAAGCAAACTCCGTCAAGTGACCTTTGAGTTCAAGACGAGTGTCGGGGAATCATGCTATCACCCCACAAATAACCTTTTACCTTCCTTCTAACAAGAGACCTTGCTGCATAGGAACCTATCCATCCATTATCCTTTACTGGGGCATCTTTGGAAACCTTCATATCATTGCATAAATCACTCATATCCATTAGTCATGTCGCTTCGCTCATTACATAGACATGTGTATTATACCTCAAGCCTAACCTTCCAACGGGATTTGACGTCTCAAAGCCTGGTATCGCAAGATTTAACACAAAAGTCCAATTTAGCTTGGCAATCCAAAAGTCCAATTCTTTATTGGCAAGTACCCAAAGGACCATACTCGTTGGCACCTCCAAATCTTTTTAAGGCCCAGTTCTCGTCTAGCAAATCAGTGAAAGGTCCAGTTCCCGCCTGGCAAATCATTAAAGGTCCAGTTCCCGCCTGGCAAATCATTAAAGGTCTAGTTCCCGCCTGGAAAACCATTTCAAGGTCCAGTTCCCGCCTGGAAAATCTTTTAAGGTCCATTTCTCGCCTGACAAATCTTTTAAAAGTCCAGTTCTCGACTGGCAAATCTTTTAAGGTCCAGTTCCCACCTGGCAAATCTTTTTAAAGTCCAGTTCCCGCCTGGCAAATCATTTAAAGGTCCAGTTCCCGCCTGGAAAACATTTCAAGGTCCAGTTCCCGCCTGGCAAACATTTCAAGGTCCAGTTCCCACCTGGCAAAACATTTTAAAGTCCAGCTCCCGCCTGGCAAACATTTCAAGGTCCAGTTCCCGCCTGGCAAAACATTTTAAAGTCCAGCTCCCGCCAGACAAACATTTCAAGGTCCAGTTCCCGCCTGGCAAACCATTAAAAGGCCCAGTTCTCGTCTGACAAACCAATTCAAGGTCCAGTTCTCGTCTGGCGAATATCCTTTCTCACCAGTTCTCGTCTGGTAATCTATCATCCAATCCAGTTCTAGTCTGGAAGTTTAACCTAAAGTCCAATTTCATTTGGCAAATAACCTAAAAGTCCACCTTGTTGGCATTTTCATGACCCAAAGTCCAAATTCATTTGGCAGTTAACCTAAAGTCCAATTTCACTTGGCAATTCCCAAATCCAATCCCTGTTGATACCCTCGACAAGGAAACCTATCCCCAGCGCGCCCGATCATTTGCATCATCATGTGCATAGCAAGCTAGCATAACATTACATAATCATATCATACGTGCATTAGATTCCCCATCAGTTGCATCTTAGTATGTGTTTCAGTGCATCATGTAAGGCATGGCATTTCCATCCCCAGCAACATAGCATAACAGGATCCAGGATCTATTTGCAAGCATCTCGGCCAGTCCTTCATCAAAGTCGGCAGTATTCTTCTAAAGAGAAGTTGACACCCCACTCACGCTCATGGAATTCTATTCCCCAGCAAGTCATTCTTCAGCCAGGCAGTTGATATTAACGATCCCCAGCAGCTGTTGCTATTCTTACTCCCCAAGCAGATGTTATTCCAGAAATTTTTTTGTGAGTTTCCCCTGCAGAGCCAACACATTTCCTCCAACAGGAATCTTGCTCAAATGTTCTTCAGCAAATTTACCGCGGAGATACTGCTTTGGAATCATCGAAGAACCTTAATGGATAAGGGACTGCTTCGACGACCAGAGAATCGTCTGCCTTCAGAGATACATCTTCATCATCGGAGAACCTTAATGGATAAGGTACTGCTTCGACCACCCAAAGGATCTCAAGTTATTTTGTTCAGTTTGAACCCCGCTACTTCATTCTGTCCACTCTTGCTCTATAGCACTTTACCTTTTGTCAGACAAATTTTGGGGTCTTCTTATATCTAATTGACTTCCACCCTAAAAATGAACGCCATGCGGAAGTCCATTCTCTCGGGTTCAAGACAATTAGATAGGGGCATCTGTCATACCCCAAATTTGCACTACCTGTATACTTTTTCATCTGTACATCCCATCCACCAACCATTATTCAGAAAAACCCAAAAAATATGTCACTTCCATATCCATTTCTATTTTTCATTTTTTATCCATCTTTTATAAGATATCCATTTTCAAACCAATATACATATTCAATTTCTACCAAAAACCATTTTTGTCCATATTCTATCCATTTTTACCTTTTCTAACTCATTTTTATCCATCAAGTTCTATAACCATTTCTTTTCTTTTTCATTCCAATTATCCATATCCATTTGTCCAAACCCATTTTAATATCCATTTTTTTGTCATATCCGTTCGTTCACAATCTATATTCCCATTTTTTAGTTTATTCTTTAATTTCCACTTTTTAAAAGTCCATTTACAAAGTTATATTTTCAAGCCCATTTCAACCAAATTCAAAAAAAGGGAGCCATGAGTTAGATGTTCATAAGATTTTCTAACCAAATCCTATACATGATTCATAAGCTTACAATTCAAATCCATTTGTACAAAATAATGTCAAAGTTCATTTTTACATAGCCCATATTATTATACAAAAAGGCCCATATTTACAAAACAATTCAAAAAAAGAAGAGCCCATTACTACAACAAAAGCCATAACCTATTACTACAACAAAAATAAAAAAAAGGAGACAAATTCTGCATAACCCTGCTTCATCAACCGTACCTCTGCTGCAACCATGAACACGCCACAACGACAACCATACTCCACGCCAACTCATCTGCAAAGCAAGACAAGAGAAACACGACAAATAATCCAGCAAGCACAGTAGGGTCCTATTTCACTAAAATGGCAAAACACTCACCAAATCACTTTGATTCCTCTGCTCTATTCCACATTCATCAATACAAGCCCTAATTCTACATTGCATAAATGAACCCTTATCAGTTCAAAGAAAGGGGGAGGCGGAGAGGAAGGAGCGAACAAAAAAATCTCTGTGAAAACTTACCTTCTTCATCATTCTTAGAATGCAGTCCATGACCTTCTTGGAACCACAACCATCAGCTTCCTCTGTTGTCACACTTCATCATCACCAAACAACATAAAACCTTCGAACTCTTTTTCGTGAGGAACAAATTCCATAATATCAACCTCCATCCATCTACAGATCCACACAAACTATCACCGAAACCGACCCTCAACAAAACAACCTTCTACAATCCAATAAAAGAACCCCTGCACATTTTTGTCATCAACCAGAACGTCACCAATCTCACAACAAAACCATACAAATCCAATCAAACTCTGCAACCCTTTCCATCCTCCTTCAAATCTTCCCTTCAGCAAAACCAAAACAATCACTTGCGAACCTCATTCACCGACCAACAACAACAACCATCCTCCGATGGCGTTTCCGCTGTAGCAGAGAGAGAGAGACGTTGCGAGAAGGAGAGATTGAGAAAAAGGATCTTTCGTGAGTGAGAAAGAGAGATCCGCGAACGAACCGCCACTCCTTGAAGCATCATAGACAACTTGACTTTGTCTGTGCTTCCATCAAGTTTCCAACAACAACCTTCTGCCATAACATCCAAGCGCATCATCTTCTCGCGTTTCATCGCTACAACGTCTCGCAACAACACCGCCGAAAGAGAGATAAAGTGGAGTCGCACGAACGAGAGAGCAGAGACGAAACCGAGAACGTGCGAGAGAAAATGAAGGACGAAGTCGGAAACAGAGTTGAAACCGTAAGAGAATGAAGCAAGCTGAGAGAAAATGTATGAGGTTTCACGTGCAGGTTTCTTGTTTTTTCGTTTCCATAAACGAGCCGTCAGGAGAAGAGATACAAGGTTCCTTATGAAACCCTTCTCCTTATTTTTAAAGCGGGTTTGGACCTAGGTGTCCGACCCAGTTTTATTTTTTCTTAGCCCAACTTTTTTCTGGCCATGTTTGTGATTAATTTTTATTTTGTTATGTTTTTGATAAGTAATCTTTATATTTTAGGATTTTATTAATTATTTTCTTCAATTTTTATTAAACCTTTTTTTTATAAATTATTTCGTGAAAAATCTTGGCTGATTATTATTTTGTTAATATTATTTTGAAAATATTTTAGTAATAATTTTATTATTTGTTTTGGGTTAATCTTTGTTAATATCATTTTGTTAAAAAAAAATTTCTTGCTAATATTTTTGTAAGTATTTCATTATATCTTGCTAATTATCTTTAAACATTATTTCGTCTTCTCATTATTTTGTGGGTTATCATTTTGTTTAGATTTATTTCTTGATTTATCTTTTCATTTCCACTTTGATTTTCATTTTCGATTTTCTTTTCGATTTTATCTTTGGGCCGATGACATAAAAAAAATCTTGATTAAGTTGAGTTATTGAAATCGATTCAAAATCTTGATTTATATGAGGCCACCTTTTTATTTTTATTTTTTTATTTTTTTTATCGGTCAATGAAAGTAAAAAATCATAGCTTATCGATCTAAGATTAAAGATCTTGATTAAGACGAGACCGATTTTATTTTCACTTTTACTTTTCATTTTTTTTGGGTCGATGAACATCTAAAACCAAATTTTGTCGGTTAAGATGAGACTTTTCTTCGATTTCGATTTTGTTTTACATTTTACTTTGGACTATATTCTTTTCATTTCCGATCGATGAAGGTCTTAAACATCATGGAACCTTTTTTAGAGTTCTTGATTAAGACGAGGTCGTCACCTTTTATTTTCAATCAAACTTTCGAAAGGAGGAGAGTCTTGGAATCTAGCATTCCTTGGATCTTCGAATGGATGGCTCTCGAGGCACGCCCCTTGGATTGTCATTCATTCAATCTTTCGACCTTTTCAACTAAACCATTTTCAAACTAGTCATCGATTCGCCATCGAGCCCAATCGTAAGTCGAGCGCCTTCGCCTCGCCATCACACGCACACTTGCACATCTCGAGGTTTCGTTACTAGGAGCACCCCTAGGGACTAGTATCGATCCTCACTTCTTTTTGTAACCAATCCGATTCAACCTATTTCAAACACTTTCTTAATCAACTAACGAAAGGAGGAGATTTTTGGAGTCTAGCTTTCCTTGGATCTTCGAATGAATGGCTCTTGAGGCACGCCCTTGGGTTGTTGTTCATACAACCTTTCGTCTTAAAACATTTAACCATTATCAAACAAGATTTCATAATTAATAGAATGAAAAAGGTGTCGCTGAGATCTAGCATCTCAGTAATGCCCCGATTAATTGGTTGCGAGGCCGACGTCTCGTTTATCGAATAGTCGTCATTCTCCCTCAAAAATACTTAATAAACCAAACACTCCCCACGCAACCGAAACCCTAATACACTTAATCCACAACTCAAACACCCTTCCCAAAGAACATTGTTTAAGTCATTCTTTCGCGCATATGAACTTGTGCTTCAGCCTCCCCTAGCGAGCAGACAAGCCAATGTTTAGCAGTCAGAATGCAACCTAAACTCTCGTTCGCCTAAAACACGCCCAAATTAAACCTTTTTCTCAATCAAATCTCTAATACACGTAATCCAAATCAAACAACTTTTCATAAAAAGAACATTGTTTAGTCCATTCTTCCGCGCATATTAACTAGTGCTTCAGCCTCCCTTGACGAGAAGACAAGCCAACGTTTAGCAGTTAGAATGCGAATTAAACACTCGTTCGCCTAAAAAACACAAACCAACCGTAGTCCCACGAACTACGAATGCTCTGACTTTCCCATTGCACGAGGGAATACGTAGGCACAAGGGTTATAATCCTTGCTGAGCACACTAATAAAAAACGACCCCATTTCCCCCTTAGAAAGCAATATCCCCTAGAAGATAAACAAACAAACCTAGCTAACATTTCTCACAAATCGAATCAAGAGGTTCCCGTTGAGTACAACGGACGTAGAGGGTGCTAATACATTCCCTTCGCGTAATCGACTCCCGAACCCAAATTTGGTTGCGACGACCATTTTCTTATCCTTTCAAAGGTTTTATCGATATTTTCCTTTCTCTCTTTTGGGATAAATAAAGTTTGGTGGCGACTCTGTTTCGAACAATTTTTTCCGCGTCCATCGCGAGGATCGTATTTTTCGAGGTACGACAGTTATGTTTGCTTGCTAAGATATCTGCTAAGGGTAAAGGTAAAGACCTAAGGGTATATACACTAAGTTTGCTCGCCAAGACGTCGCATCTTGTGCCTACGTATCTGACTAAAGAATCAGAGCAACCGTAGTTCACTCAACTAAGGGTGAAAGAGGAACCATTGACTATGGCCAAAGTTCCAAAGGGAAATGAGTGGGGCTCATTTTAGAGTTCACGATAACTCTCTAAATCTAATTTATAGGGGAAAAGTGAGTTCTCATGATGATGAGAATCACATAGAGTTCAAAACTCTAACCTATTGCTAATTTGTGATGGAAATGGCTCTCATGAGGCCAAGGGAAGGGATCCTATGACTATGAGGTCAAGGAAATGATGATGAGCTATCTACGACTTTGAGGTCAATAGAAAGACTTTTCCTTTGGAAGGAGGGGAAGGCAACTTCTTGTAAACAAGAATGTTACAAGGGAGGTGTAGCGAGCGATTTTGGACGCGGTTCTTAAGCGCTGGTCGCTCTCTGCGGTTGAGCCTACTACAAGTCAATTCATTTTTTATCCTATTAAAGCTGATAAAGGAAGGGAAATAGATGTCTCCAATTAACCCTGCTTTGCATACTGAGTTTAAACAGTGGTCTGTTAGGTTACGGATGCTATCAATGTAGGGGGCCTTTGTACTGGTTATTTGTATTTTCGCCAATACTGATTTCTCTCTTTTTATTTTGACAGAATGTTTCTGGCGGGGAACAAGGATTAGGATGTTAGGACTGATGCTTTTTAATGTGAGAGTATGGGATTGAGGTTTTTTGTTTAGTGTGCTCGCTAAAATTTTTCTTTCAATCTTATGCCTACGTATTCCCATTTACCGAAACAGGGAAATCAGAGCGTTCGTAGTTCCTCCTATTCTATGGGAGGATATGGGTGTTTTTGGTGTCTTGTTTAAAGCCTAAGACGTGAAGCTAAAGGGTAGTTTGTATCTTGTTCAAAGCCCAAGATGTGAAGCTAAAAGGTCTCAACTTTAGAGAGAATTTGTCATCTCTAAAGAGGGGGGTTATATGTCATAACTGTCCGGTGACTGATTTATAAAGGAGGATTACTTTAACTGGGATACGCGGATCCTAGCAATGCCATAACTTCCTTTATAGGGGATTTTAACCTGAAGGAGAAGACTTTAACTCAGTGTAGAGCAATGCTATCTTTCCTTAGGAATTTCTCATGCTAAAAGAGGGACAGTGGCATGGATGTAGATGATCCAGAGGCTTGCCGCTTACAACAATTAGATGAAAGAGAAGGAGTTATTGATGTTTGTGTACTGTGAACGAGGCACAACTTTGATGCTAAAAGGTTAATTGGATCAACCAGTGGTTTTCTTATACAAAGCCTAAGAGGAGGCTAATATGTGTCTCGTACAAAGCCCGAGAGAGAGGCTAAAAGGGTTTGACTCAACGAGGGAGCCTTTTTGTATCTCGTATTAAGCCCGAGATGGAGGCTATTGTTTGTTTGGCTCAATAAAACCTTTTTGTATCTCGTATAAAGCCCGAGATGGAGGCGAAATGGGTGATTGACTCAATGAGGGAGTCTCTTATGTGTCTCGTACAAAGCCCGAGAGAGAGGCTAAATGTTGTTCGACTCAACGAGGGAGTCTTTTGTATCTCGTACGAAGCCCGAGAGAGAGGCTGAACGTTTGCTTCGCTGGGAAGAATCATTGTACAAAGCCCAAGAGGAGGCTAACTTCACTGGAGAAGGATCATTATACAAAGCCTAAGAGGAGGCTATGGCGACTGTTTCAGTTAAGTGACAGGTCCAGTATACTGATTTTAAAGAGAAAATCAGTTCTTATATGAGCAACACTGTACTCATGGATATGATTCAAGGATCCGGGTTATTTCCTTTTCTTTGAGGAAACGGGAAATCCAAAGGGTATTGAGACTGTCTGAGTCTGCAGGTTTCCTTCCTATTTAACGAAGGGGTCCCTTGAGAATGTCTTTGAGACTCAAGGAGATTAGACTGTCCGTGTCTAGAGTTCCATCTTTTGTACTATGCTCTGAGAAACAGTAGTAGACTCTTTGAAAGGACTGTTCTATGCAGATGACTAAGTTCTGTTCCTATACCTCTAGGAGGTCGTCGGGACAATTTGTACGAAGCCCAAGAGGAGGCTGGAAACTTTTAAGAAGCCGACGGGTCCTTGTATGAAGCCCAAGAGGAGGCTATCATTCCCTGAGGAAGAGATCATTATACGAAGCCTAAGAGGAGGCTGTGAATACTTCTAAGAAGCCGGCGGGTCCTTGTACTAAGCCCAAGAGGAGGTGGGGTTGCTTTTAGGAAGCCTGTGGGTCCTTGCACGATGCCCAAGAGGAGGCCGATTTCTTTTAAGAAGCCGATGGGTCCCCAAACCCCGAGAAATTCAAGGCAAGCTATTCACAAGGAATAGATCAAGTCGGGAAAGTTTGAGAATTTGGAAGAAACTCAAGAGACGCCATTCACGGAGAAAAGATCATCCCTGGGGAGTAGAGTTTCTTGACAAGTGCTTTTAAGAAGCCTGTGGGTCCCCAAACCCCGAGAAGTTCAAAGCATGCCATTCACCGAGAATAGATCAAGCCAGGAAAGTCCGTGAATGGCATCTCTTGAGTTTCTTCCAAATTCTTGGACTTTCCTGGCTTGATCTATTCTCGGTGAATGGCATGTTTTGAAGGCCCCGAGAGTTTCTTTGACAACTTCTATGAGTGACAGTCTATGAAAGGGTTCACAGAGAATGCTGCCTTTCATATCTCCATATTGTTTAACCCCAAGAGGAGGGAAGACTGTGTCTGGTAATCCTATGGGGATCTAGTTTAGACTATTTCTAAGAGTGATCAACGAGCTTAATGCTAGACGTAGTTGCCGGGGAAACTCTAAATATCTATACTATTATTACACAGTTGATAAGAGTTTATGAAAGAAGACTTACAGTGAAACAGCCCCACAATACAGTTATATGTATATGAAAGCGGTAAATGAAAGCAATAACCACTTACTCGATTGTAGAGCTTCCATGCTGTTTGGTTAGTTGTTCAACAAAGACAGATTGAAAACAACAGTATATTCAAAATCAAAGGAGAAAGTGCTTTAAAACAGAAAGATTTGGGGCTTACAGCCCAAGGAGAGGCCTAGGGTTTTATCAGTGAGCGCACTGTTTGAATTTATACAGAGGGACTTATACAAGTGACTGAGGCCCAAAATGTTTTCTGTACAAAGGGATGGGTCTTACACTTTCTCAAGAGGCCCAAAAAGTTTAAAGAAAAAGAGTGGGGCTTATAACACGAGGGTAGGCCCAATTGATTTTTTCGTTTAAAAATGGCGATCGCGCCAAGGTTTTCTTTTAACGCAGAGGGACTTATACAATATGTGAGGCCCAAAAGGTTTTGGTTAAAAGGGGACTGGGTCTTACACTCTATTAGAGGCCCAAAAGTTTTGAATGGGTCTTACAACTCAAGGAGAGGCCCAATTTTTATTTTTCAAAAGGCGACGATCGCGCCGTTTGTTTTTTATGGTATCAGGACTTATACAATGCACTGAGGCCCAAAATGATTTGGTCAAAAAAAAGGATTGGGTCTTACACTCTATTAGAGGCCCAGAAATTTTAAATGGGTCTTATAGCTCAAGGAGAGGCCCAATTGTTATTTTTCAAAAGGCGACGATCGCGCCGTTTGTTTTTGACGGTATCAGGACTTATACAATGCACTGAGGCCCAAAATGATTTGGTAAAAAAAAAAGATTGGGTCTTACACTCTATTAGAGGCCCAAAAGTTTTGAATATGACTTATGAGGGTTGAATTAATCCAAAACCCTAATTTGTTTTCAAAATGTGTTTTAATTGAATAAAAATTCAATTAAAGTGATCAAAATTGTTTTATATATGGAAAACAAATTATGATCTTGGATTAATGCTTCAAAAATTAAGTATTGACCTACAAAATAATTAGAAGGCATTAAAAGTTGCAAAATCAAGAGGGAAAAAACATTTTAGATGGCAAAAACAAATAAAACATTAATTCTTTGCAAAAATATCAATTATATGAAATAAATAATATTTTTGGGATTTTTTGATAAAATAAAATATTTTAACATTTTTGTGAATTATCAAAAAAAGAATCAACTCAAAATCATTAAAACTCAGAGAGAAATTAATTTTTGAATCAATTAAATAAAACCACAAAATTCAAATATTCAAATTTGGAAAAATGGAGCCAAGAACAAGCTGAAGAACACGCGCGTGTTCTGAGATTCTCAGATTTGCATTTTCTCTCCAATCTCACTGAATACTTAATCATATCATGTAATCCACATATCATTATGCTCGTCTCAACCTCACGATCATGTCTATGTCAATTAATTTCATTTAAATTAAACATATAACAACAAATCACGAAAAATCCTCAAGTACCCTAATTTCTGCATGAAGGCTAGAATTTTTGATACACGATTCAAACAATGCAATTAATTGAGGGGAAACATTCCATGCATGATTATGAACATATGGCCAAATTATTGTGCGAGGAAATATGCATAGATTGAGAGATGACCAAGTATATGCTTACCTCTAGGCCGTGACAGCAAGTGCAATGTGATTTTTGATTTGGAGGTGTTACAGATGAGTGGTGATGATCTGAACAGCTTCCCTACACCCTATGGAGTGTGTTTGAATGCCTGGACTTGATTGAAATTGGCTGGATCAATTCATGGCATCTCAACTGCATTTTGGTTAAAACCTTGAGCAATTGACTGGTGATTCTGAGAAATCAGTGTTCTAGTTGTTGTTTAAGTGTTTGATCAGCTCATATGTGATGTATATGAGGTGTGTGTGTGATTGGTTTGAGTGGAATTACCCTCTAGCTCAAAATCCGATAGCTACCTTGCTAAGAAAGACATTTTTGCCAAGAGAAAGAGATTTTGAGAAAGGCAAGTGTTGTAGGCCTTTGGTGTACTTAAACTGATCACAATTGAGCTCTATTTATAGTAGAGCAAGTTTGTTTTGCAAGGAATAGTGAATGGCAACTACTGAGTAGGTTTGTTCAATGTTGGCCAATGGAAGTTCAAGTCTCCTCTAGCCATTGACTAGAGGTTAGGGCACAGGCTGCTGGTTCCCTTGGTCTTGGATAAGTCTTGACTGAATTCAAATGAAAATGGCTCAGTCCATGCCACCTTTATGCTTCCATTGAATGCTCCAATCCAAATTTGGAGTCTAGTCCCTATTTTGGCAATTCTAGGTTCAACATGCTTTTTCTTGTTCCAAGGACTTTGGAGGCTTGGCTCAGTGATTGTCCCCTTTAGATTCAATCCTCAGATGTGTCCAAGTGAATAGGAGTGTTTGGATTTGCACAATTTTGGCAAATAGAGCAAAAATACAAATTCTGACTTGCCTTGACAGATTTCAACAAGGCAACTTGACAATGTCATAACTCATAGCCCAAATGGAATTTGGCAATGTTCTTGGCCATTTTGGAAAACCCTTACATGATACAACAACTGTTTGAACATGTTTAGTTTTGATCTCTTTTGAATCCAAGGGAAAAATCCCCCTACATTTGGCAAAAAGTAAGGTAAAATCTGACTTAGTGAAATTTTCACTAAGTGTTGGAACAAAGTGACTTTTCTTGATTTTGATCACTCCATAACTCAAAATCCTTAATGAATTGGACTTAGGTCTAGTTGAAGTTTTTGTAGAGGGTAATGAGGGCTACAAATCCATCTTTGGATGAGGAAAAATGACTTTGTGGTTTAGGAGTTATGATCCTTCAAAGTTGGTACCCTTGCCAATTTATTTTTAACTTAGAAAATTTTCTAAGTTTTTATGGTTACCCCTTTTACAAGTTATCCACCTTTTCTTGATTTTTCTTGATGAATGATGATTCAAATCATACATTAACATCATTTTAGGGTTAAAAATCCGTTTTGGTGAAAAATCTCAAAAAGTCAAAGTTGACATTTGTGCACAGTTGACTTTTTATCAGATGAATTCCAAACTGTGCAATTCTTCAGGAAATCATGTCCTTGACTTAAATCAAACTTGATGGACATGTTCCATGGGTGTCATAGGGTATATTGATTCATGTCCTAGGGCTTGGGAGCATGTCCTGGTCAAAATTCAAAGTTACAGTTGACTTTTCCCTAAAAACCCTAACTGTGGTGCAGATGAAATTGAGACTTGTTGCTCAAACTTCTTGGATTAATCCATTATTCCAAATGGATCAATATAGTTCATTAGAGACCCTCAAACCCTATCTTGAGGTCTTGGATCATGATTTGCCACAAAAGTCAACTTAGGGGTGAATTAGGTCAAGAAACCCTAATTCCTGATTTTTGATGAATGCAACCCTTGAGGCAAAATTGACTTGATGATTGGGTCCATGAGGTCCCATGGGGTATATTAGGTTGTGTTTTGGATCTTTGGCTCATGCCCAGATGAAATTTTCCACCTGGAGGCCCTGGTCGATCAAAACCCTAATTTGGTGATACTGGCGATCTTGAGGCTTGATCCACCTAGAAGGGAGCATCCTTGTGCTTAATCCTTAAAGTGGGAGTCCTTTTGATCCATTGTGGATGTTTGAGAGGTCATACAAGTGGAAGATCATGTCATTTCTTGATTAATCCTTTGTCTAAGAGCTCAGAGAGGGCTTGAAACCCTAATCTTTGATAGTAGTGCATGCTCACCCATCTTTGGGGAGACTGATGAGGTATGATGGTTCCCCCATATTGTGAGGATGATTTTCACAATGATGGGAAATCTTAGTGGTCAAAATTTGGGGTATGACAGATGCCCCTATTTAATCTTCTTGGACCCGAAGGTGTGAATGACGAAGGTATTCGGGCATTCGGGGTGCAAGAGGATTAAATATCAGAATACCAGAAATTTTGATGGTGGTTATGAATGGTAGCACACACATTCATCTTCTTTTGCTAAGCAATGATGCTTAGAAAAGGTAAAACTTCCCCTCGATCCTGGTCTTCAGACAAGGAACTGGTCTCAGTTGCGGAAACAAACCTCCCCTCGATCCTGGTTTCCTACCCAGGAACTGGTCTTAGTTTCTCATGTAAACTTCCCTTCGATCCTGGTTTCCTACCAAGGAACGGGTCTCAGTTTCTGATTTAAACTTCCCCTCGATCCTGGTTTCCTACCAAGGAACGGGTCTCAGTTTCTGATTTAAACTTCCCCTCGATCCTGATTTCCTACCGAGGAACTGGTCTAAGTTTCTTTTGTCAATAAAGTTTATTGAGAAGGGACGCTATTTGTAGCGGTTTTACTCAAACTTCTCGCCGAATTTTCCTGGGGAGATGCCATTTGACGGAAAAAATTCTGATGTTAGACTTGCTGGGGAACCCAGTCGTCTGAGTTGTAGAGGTGTACAAACTTCTCTGTTGGAGATGCCATTTGTTTCTACTGGGGGGAAAACAGGTCTCTTGGGAGACTGCTGTCGCTTGGGATCTTACATCATACTTTTCTCGGGATCTTCCGGGAGAAACTCCATATGATGTGATCCAATTTTGAGGTGCCGATGACCTTTTCATCAGCGATCTTTTCGGAGCGAAACTGACGTGTTGCCGAATCTCTGATTACGAGGCTTTCCCTGTGGATTTTCCTTAATCTGGAAAAGCAAGGATATCATCTTTAATGGCGAAGAGTGATGCTGACTGAAGGTCCCTCTGGTTTTTCAGAGGTTCAAGTTATCAAAGTGGTCGAGTGCCGACTCTAATCCAGAGATACACTGGAGGAGAGAGGCAGTGCAGACGTAACATTTCCTGACGAGGGAAGAACTGACAGCTTGATTGAAAGCCCTTCTATCACTAGGGGACAAGACCGACTAGAGTGATAGTGATGCAATATGACTGTGAATGCAGATCAATAATGCATGATGTATGTATGTTTATGCTGACAAAACTGATGCGACATACAAACTGACGGGTGAACACGACTGGATACTCGGCCATCGCGGGGCGTGTAGAAATATCGCTGGTTCAAGATAGCAATTCCACCTTGCTTAGGAGAGATAGTCCCCGTTGGGAGCTACCGTTGGTCGGGCTTAGGAGGTAAGAACTCTGCCGTGGCGTATCAGACGAAACAAGGTCTTTGACACAGTTGGTCCCTTCATTCAGGCGTACTGGGTTAGAAGAAGTTCTTTGATTCTGCACTTTGAAGTTCGCTTACTTCTGGAGAAGCGGTTGATGTTCCTTTGATGTTCAACAGTCAAAAGAAATTGCCGACTTTATTTTAAAAGCAGAAAAAGTTTTAACAAGTAAATTCATTTTTATTTTATTTCAAGATTCGTTAATCATGTTAATAACGTCGTTCTGTAAAGCTAAAACAAATAAGAATTACAAACAAAAGCACAAGGGCTCAAATTTTATTGATAAGATGGAGATCAGCCAAAAGTGTGATTCCATTGAGTATTTACAAAGTTTGAAAATGATAATTTACGGGGAAAAGGGCTACGTTGAAACATAACGACCACTATCCTTCTACCAACTTTGAATTCGGGGCATCCTGAGCTTCTGTCGAAGATGACCTTGACTGGAGTTTTCCTCCGATGGATGGTGTAACTGCTGCTGAGGGACTTGCCTCTGTTGAACATAGTTACTTGCCATTATCCCAAATTTTTGCCTGGATTGTACTTTGATGTTTCCAATCCACCGGGATGATTTTTATTCATGTCTCTAACTTTTGCCTGGACCGCCCTTTCGGGTTTTCAATCCATCGAGACGTTTTTTTTTTTTTTTATAGTTTAGGCGAAGTATCTCTTGACTACATCAACATTTGTGGGGTAGGCAAATTCCTCTCCGTCCATGGTTGCAAGTCTCAGGGTGCCGCCTGAGAAAGCTTTCGTGACCACATAGGGGCCATCATAATTTGGGGTCCATTTACCCCGAGAATCAGTGAGAAATGATTGTATCTTTTTGAGCACGAGGTCTCCTTTTCTGAAAACACGAGGTCGGACCTTTTTGTCAAACGCCCTTTTCATTTTCTGTTGATACAATTGACCATGGCATAGTGCCGTGATTTGCTTCTCCTCGATCAGATTCAGTTCGTCGTGTCGACTTTGACACCATTCAGCTTCTGAAAGCTTAGCTTCCATCAATACCCGGATTGACGGGATCTCTACTTCTATGGGGAGCACTGCTTCCATGCCATATACTAGAGAGAAAGGGGTAGCCCCTGTTGAAGTGTGGACAAATGTACGATAACCGTGAAGAGCAAAGGGTAACATCTCGTGCCAATCTTTGTAGGTTACAACCATCTTCTGAACAATCCTCTTGATGTTCTTGTTAGCCACTTCTACCGCCCCGTTCATCTTGGGTCAGTAGGGAGATGAGTTGTGATGTTCGATCTTGAACTCTGCACACAACTCTTTCATCATCTTGTTGTTCAAGTTAGATCCATTATCAGTAATGATCTGGCTCGGAACACCATAACGGCAGATGATATTGTTTTTGATAAATCGGACCACCACTTGTCGGGTTACATTAGCGAATGACGCTGCTTCGACCCACTTGGTGAAATAGTCAATGGCTACCAGGATGAACCGATGTCCGTTTGAAGCCCTAGGTTCGATCAAGCCAATCATGTCGATTCTCCATATGGAAAAAGGCCACGGGGAAGAAAGAGCTTTGAGATGTGATGGCGGTATATGAATTTTGTCGGAGTATATCTGACACTTGTGACACCTCCTCATGTACTTGTAGCAGTCGGATTCCATGGTCAACCAGTAGTACCCTGCTCTCAGAATTTTTCTCGCCATTGTGTGTCCGTTGGCATGAGTGCCAAAGGATCCTTCGTGAATTTCTTTTATAAGCATGTCTGCTACGGGTCTGTCTACGCATCGGAGTAAGACCATGTCAAAATGTTTCTTATAGAGAGTGTCATCGCTCAGGAAGAAGTTTCCAGCTAATCTTCTGAGGGTCTTTCTGTCTATCCTGGATGCTCCAGATGGGTACTCTTGTTTCTGAAGGAAGCATTTGATATCGTGATACCAAGGTTTGTCATCTATGACTGCTTCGATCATGAAGACGTAAGCGGGCCTTTCAAGGCGCATTATGTCGATCTTAGGTAGGTCGTTCCATTGACCTACACTAATCATAGAAGAGATAGTGGCTAATGCATCAGCCATGTGATTCTCATCACGAGAGATGTGATGAAACTCGACTCTGTTGAAGAAAGGTAGCAACCTTCTTGCGTAGTCTTTGTAAGGAATCAATCCTGATTGGTATGTGTTCCAATCTCCTTTTATCTGATTGATAACCAAGGCTGAGTCGCCGTATACGTCCAAGTTTTAGATCCTTAAATCAATCGCTTCTTCGAGACCCATGATGCAAGCTTCATATTCGGCCTCGTTGTTCGTACACTTGAATGTAAGTCGAGCAGTGAAAGGAATGTGGGTACCCTGAGGGGTAACAATGATTGCCCCAATTCCGTTTCCATAATGATTAACTGCTCCGTCAAAGATAAGTCCCCATTGGGAACCTGGTTCTGGCCCTTCACTGGGTAACGGTTCATCGCAATCTTTCATTTTTAGATACATGACATCTTCGTCTGGGAAGTCAAACCCGGTTGATTCTTGATCATCAATCGGTTGATGAGCCAAATAATCGGATAAAATACTTCCCTTAACGGCTTTCTGAGCATGGTACTCTATGTTATATTCTGATAACAGCATCTGCCAACGGGCAATTCTTCCCGTGAGAGCAGGTTTTTCGAAGACATACTTGATTGGATCCATTTCGGAGATTAACCAAGTAGTATGACGAATCATGTACTGGCGAAGACGTTTGGCTGTGTCATACCCCAAATTTTGACTACTAAGATTTCCCATCATTGTGCAAATCATCATTGTCACAATGTGGATGAACCATCATGCCTCATCAAATGCCTCAAGGAGTGTTGAGCATTCACTACAATCAAAATTAAGGTTTTAAGCCCTCTCAGAGCCTTAGACAAAGGATCAATCAAAGAATGACATGATCTTCAACTTGTCTAACCTCTCAAACATCCACAATGGATCAAGAGGACTCCCACTTCAAGGATTAAGCACAAGGCTGCTCCCTTCTAGGTGGATCAAGCTTCGAGATCGCCAGTGTCACCAAATTAGGGTTTTGGTCGACCAGGGCCTCCAGATGGAAAATTTCATCTGGGAACAAGACAATGATCCAAAACACAACCTAATATACTCCATGGAACCTCATGGACCCATCCATCCAGTCAATTTTGCCTCAGGGGATGCATACATCAAAAATCAGGAATTAGGGTTTCTTGACCTAATTCACCCCTAAGTTGACTTTTAGGGCAAATCAAGAGCCAAGACCTCAAGGGGGGACTTGAGGGTCTCCAATATGCCATATTGATCCATTTGGAACAATGGATTAATCCAAGAAGCTTGAGCAACAAGTCTCAATTTCATCTGCACCACAATTAGGGTTTCGCGAGGAAAGTCAACTGTAACTTTGACTTTTGACCTGGACATGCTCCCAAACCCTAGGACATGCCCCAATATACCCTATGACACCCATGGAACATGTCCATCAAGTTTTATTTAGGTCAAGGACATGATTTCCTAAAGAATTGCACAGTTTAGAATTCATATGAAAAAAGTCAACTGTGCACAAAAGTCAATTTTGACTTTTTGAGATTTTTCACCAAAATGGATTTTTAACCCTAAAATCATGTTAATGTATGATTTGAATCATCATTCATCAAGAAAAATAAAAAAAAGTGGGATAACTTGTAAAAGGGGTAACCATAAAAACTTAGAAAATTTTCTAAGTTAAAAATAAAGTGACAAGGGTACCTACTTTGGAGGATCATAACTCCTAAGCCACAAAGCCATTTTTTCTCATCCAAAGATGGATTTGTAGCCCTCATTACCCTCTACAAAAACTTCAACTAGACCTAAGCCCAATTCATTAAGGATTTTGAGTTATGGAGTGATCAAAATGGCTGAAAAGTGAAAATGTCACTTTTTCCAACACTTAGTGAAATTTTCACTAAGTCAGAATCTGCCTTCACTTTTTGCCAAATGTAGAGGGATTTTTCACTTGGATTCAAAAGAGATCAAAACCAAACATGTTCAAACAGTTTTTGTATCATGTAAGGGCTTTCCAAAATGGCCAAGAACATTGCCAAATTCCATTTGAGTCATGAGATATGACATTGGCAAGTTGCCTTGCTGAAATCTGTCAAAGGCAAGGCAGAATTTGCAACTTTGATCGATTTGCCAAAATCAGCCAAATTCAAATGCTTCTATCCACTTGGACACATCTGAGGATTGAATCTAAAGGGGACAATCACTGAGCCAAGCCTCCAAAGTCCAGGGAACAAGAAATAGCATGTTGAACCTAGAATGGCCAAAATAGGGACAAGACTCCAAATTTGGATTGAAGCATTCAATGGAAGCATCAAGGTGGCATGGACTGATCCATTCTCATCTGAAATCAGTCAAGACTTATCCAAGACCAAGGGAACCAAAGCTCTGTGCCCTAACCTCTAGTCAATGGCTAGAGGAAACTTGGATTTTCATTTGCCAACATTGGCCAAACCTACTTACCAGCTGCCATTCACTATTCCTTGCAAAACAAACTTGCTCTACTATAAACAGAGCTCAATTGTGATCAGTTTGAGTACACCAAAGCCATATAACAGATGCTTTCCTCAAAATCTCTTTCTCTTGGCAAAAATGCCTTTCTTAGCAAGGTAGCTATCGGGTTTTGAGTTTGAGAGCAATTCCAATCAAACCAATCACTCACACACCTCACATACATCATATAGAAGTGATCCAAATACTCACATAACATCTGGAACACTGATTTCAAAAAATCACCAGCTGGTTGCTCAAACTTTCAATCAAGTTGCAGCTGAGGTACCATAAATCGTTCCAGCCAATTTCAATCAAGTCCAAGCATTCAAACACACTCCATAGGGTGTAGGGAAGCTGTTCAGATCATCACCACTCATCTGTAACACCTCCAAATCAAAAATCACATTGCACTTGCTGTCACGGCCTAGAGGTAAGCACATACTTGGTCATCTCTCAATCTATGCATATTTCCTCGCACAATAATTTGGCCATATGTTCATAATCATGCATGGAATGTTTCCCCTCAATTAATTGCATTGTTTGAATAGTGTATCAAAAATCCTAGCCTTCATGCAGAAATTAGGGTTCTTGAGGTTTCTTCGTGATTTCATGTTTTATGTTTAATTTAAATGAAATTAAGTGTTATAGACATGATCGTGAGGTTGAGACGAGCATAATGATATGTGGATTGCATGATATGATTACGTATTCAGTGAGATTGGATGGAAAACGCAAATCAGCCAAACCCAGAAAAACGCGCGTGTTCTTGCTTGTGTTCTTGACGCCCTTTTCACAAATTCAAATATTTGAATTTTGTGATTTTGTTTAATTGATTCAAAAATTAATTTCTCTCTGAGTTTTAATGATTTTGAGTTGATTCTTTTTTTAATAATTCACAATAATGTTAAAATATTTTATTTTATCAAAAAATCCCAAAAATATTATTTATTTCATATAATTGATATTTTTGTAAAGAATTAATATTTTAATTGTTTTTGACATTTTAAATATTTTTTCTACATTGATTTTGCAACTTTTAATGCTTTCTAATTATTTTGTAGGTCAATACTTAATTTTTGAAGAATTAATCCAAAATCACAATTTGTTTTTCATATGTTAAACAATTTTGATCATTTTTAATTGAATTTTTATTCAATTAAATACATTTTTGAAAACAAATTAGGGTTTTTGGATTAATTCAACCCTCATAAATCATTTTCAAAACACTTTGGGCCTCTTGAGAGAGTGTAAGACCCAACCCACTTGTACTGAAACATTTTGGGCCTCATTCGTTGTATAAGTCCCTCTGTACATTTTCAAATAAACGGCACGAGCCTTTTGAAAAATAACCTTGGGCCTCTCCTTGAGCTATAAGACCCATTCAAAAACATTTTGGGCCTCTAATAGAGTGTAAGACCCAATCCCCTTTTAACCAAAACATTTTTGGGCCTCACTTATTGTATAAGCCCCTCCGCGTTAAAAGAAAACCTCGGCGCGATCGCCATTTTTAAACGAAAAAATCATCTGGGCCTACCCTCGTGTTATAAGCCCCACTCTTTTTCTTTAAACCCTTTGGGCCTCTCCTTGAGCTGTAAGCCCCAAATCTCTCTTTTTCAAAGCACTTTCTCCTTTGATTTTGAATATACTGTTGTTTTCAATCTTTCTTTGTTGAACAACTAACCAAACAACATGGAAGCTCTACAACCGAGTAAGTGGTTATTGCTTTCATTTACCGCTTTCATATACATATAACTGTATTGTGGGGCTGTTTCACTGTAAGTCTTCTTTCATAAACTCATATCAACTGTGTAATAATAGTATAGATATTTAGAGTTTCCCCGGCAACTACGTCTAGAACTAGGTGACGCTGTTCGTTTATTCGTAGAAATAGACAATTAGATCCCCAATAGGATCACCAGATACAGTCTTTTCTCAGGCTGTCCTCATTAGGAATTGTCAAGAAACTCTACTCCCAAATATGAATGTATTCTCCGTGAATGGCATCTTTGAGTTTCTTCCAAATTCTCGAACTTTCCTGACTTTGATCTATTCTCGGTGAATAGCATTGCCTTGAATTTCTCGGGGTTTGGGGACCCACGGGCTTCTTAAAAGCATCGGCCTCCTCTTGGGCATCGTACAAGGACCCACGAGCTTCCTAAAAGCAACCCCGCCTCCTCTTGGGCTTAGTACAAGGACCTACGGCTTCTTAGAAGTATTCACAGCCTCCTCTTAGGCTTTGTATAATGATTCTTCCTCCGAGAATGATAGCCTCCTCTTGGGCTTAGTACAAGGACCCATCGGCTTCTTAAAAGTTTCCAGCCTCCTCTTGGGCTTCGTACAAATTGTCCCGACGACCTCCTAGAGGTATAGGAACAGAACCTAGTCATCTTAATAGAACAGTCCTTTCATAGAGTCTACTACTGTTTCTCAAAGCATGGTACAAAAGATAAAACTCTAGACACGGACAGTCTAACTTCCTTGAGTCTCAAAGACATTCTCAAGTGACCCCTTCGTTAAATAGGAAGGAAACCCGCAGACTCGGACAGTCTCAATACCCTTCGGATTTCCCGCTTCCCTAAAGAACAGGAATAACCCAGATCCTTGAATCAAAATCTATGAGTACAGTATTGCTCATATAAGAACTGATTTTCTCTTTTAAAAATCAGTATACTGGACCTGTCACTTAACTGAACAGTCATCATAGCCTCCTCTTAGGCTTTGTATAATGATCTTTCTCCAGTGAAGTTAGCCTCCACTTGGGCTTTGTACAATGATCCTCCCCAGCGGAGTCAAACAATGTTTAGCCTCTCTCTCGGGCTTTGTACGAGACACATGAAAAACTCCCTCGTTGAGTCAATCCCCCTTTCGCCTCCATCTCAGGCTTTATACGAGATACAAAAAGGTTCTTATTGAGCCAAACAAACTTTAGCCTCCATCTCGGGCTTTATACGAGATACCCAAAGAACTCCATCGTTGAGTCAAAACCTTTTAGTCTCTCTCTCGGGCTTTGTACGAGACACATACTAGCCTCCTCTTAGGCTTTGTATAAGAAAACCACTGGTTGATCCAATTAACCTTTTAGCATCAAAGCTGTTCCCCGTTCACAGTACACAAACTTCAACAACTCCTTCCCCTTTTATCTAATCGCTGTAAGCGGCAAGCCTCTGGATCATCTATATCCATGCCATTGTCCCTCCTTTAGCATGAGAAATTCCTAAGGAAAGATAACATTGCTCTACACTGAGTTAAAGTCTTCTCCTTCAGGTTAAAATCTCCTTTAAAGGAAATTATGGCATTGCTAGGATCCGCGTATCCCGGTTAAAGTAATTCTCCTTTATAAACAGTTGTGACATACAACCCCCTCTTTAGAGATGACAAACTCTCTCTAAAGTCGAGGCCCTTCAGCTTCACGTCTTGGGCTTTGAACAGGACACAAATAGACTTTTCAGCTTCATATCTTGGGCTTTGAACAAGATACAAAACACCTTTCGCTTCACGTCTTGGGCTTTGAACAAGACACCAAAAACAACCATTTCCTCCCATAGAATAGGAGGAACTACGAACGCTCTGATTTCTCGGTTTCGGTAAATGGGAATACGTAGGCATAAGATCAAAAGAAAAGATCTTAGCGAGCACACTAAACAAAAACCCAAAATCCCATATCTCCATCAATCAAAAGCAGTAATTCAAAAAAATCAGTCCTAACATCCTAATCCTTGTTCCCCGCCAGAAACCTTCTGTCTAGAAAGAAAACAGTATTGGCGAAAATACAAATAACCAGTACAAAGGCCCCCCCACATTGATAGCATCTGTAACCTAACAGACCGCTGTTTAAACTCAGTATGCAAAGCAGGGTTAATTGGAGACATCAATTTCCCTTCCTTCATCAGCTTTAATAGGATAAAAAATGAATCGACCTGTAGTTTAAGCTCAACCGCAGAGAGCGACCAACGCTTAAGAACCGCGTCCAAAATCGCTCCCTACAGAAAAAAATGGCGCCCACCGTGGGGTCGAATCATTTCAAAGTTAGATCTAGGCACGGTTTCCCTTTTCACCTCTTGTGTGAATACCGCAGATCGGGGCTTCCGACGGGGAACCCATTTTCTGTCAGGAACATAGGATTCATAGCTTTAAAGGTCTAGGATGTTTAGGACAAATATATATACTGCTTTTCCTAATTGCTATACATGTTTATTTTTCTGCTAATGGGAATGCGGGTGATGCCGTATGTGGAAAGATTGAGTATACACTTAAGATAAGTGATGGCGACGGGGTCGACCATCAACCTCAGTGGAGGCTGACCAACGCAACCCATTCTCTCACCTAGACAATGGGCCGGTTGTTAAGTCTGAGAAGCTGAGGAGCCAAACCCTTTCATAGTGCAGAAACTATCGGAAATAGTTGTTACGCGATACTACCCTCATTTGAGGCTGGTGATCTATTCTCGGCGAATGGCACTTACTCTAAGATTGCTCTACAACTCGCTGGCGATCCGCTTGTTGTTTTGCTTTCCTGGGAGGAGCTGATGATAATGAGTACAGGTACAAAGATCACCCTAGTATAAAACTTTGGGGATGGGTAGAGCCTTGACTTCATGACAACGACCCTTCGACCCCATGTTTTTTCTATGTTTTTGTGTGCTGCATTCATGCATTCATTTAATAAAACATTAAAACATTCAAAAAATCTTCTCTTCTAGTCTCTCTGTTTTTTTCAAAATAAACTAAGACTGTGATTGCAAATATCAGAGAAAAGGATTGAACTAATGGATTTCGGTAGAAGGAGAACTCATCAGTATACCTTCAAGGTTTAAAAGCTAGAGGATTTGAGAAGGTTAGCAAGGATGATCACTAACCCAGAGGCTTTCAGAGCCAAGCATGGAGGTTTACTACCACTGTTAAGAGTCCATGTGATTGAGCGAATCATGGATGCGCTCATTCAGTTTTACGATCCGGTTTATCACTGTTTCACATTCCCGGATTACCAGCTAGCACCAACGCTGGAGGAGTATTCTCACCTGATTGATCTACACATTACTGATCGAGCTCCATTTTCTGGACTGGAAGAAATTCCAAAGAATCAGACCATTGCAAGAGCAATTCATTTGGACGAGTCTGAGGTCAGGACTCACCTAACCACTAAGGGTGGCATCCAAGGTTTGCCAGCCCAGTTCTTGACAAAGAAAGCCCTGTATTTTGCTAGTATAGGAAACATGACTGCTTTTGAAAGTATCTTTGTCTTACTCACCTACGGGTTATTTTTGTTTCCTAACATCAATAACTTCGTCGATATTAACGCTATTAAGGTTTTTTTCATTGGAAACCCTGTACCGACTTTGCTCGCAGATGCGTATCATTCTGTACACTTGGGGAATTTGTACAGCGGAGGGGAGATCACATGCTGTGTACCTTTGCTTTACAAATGGTTTATCTCTCACTTGCCCAAGTCTTCTGCTTTTTGGGATTGCAAGAGTGCCTTACGTTGGTCGCAGAAGGTCATGCCTCTTACCAACTCTGATATAGATTGGTGTAATAGGATTTATGAGGGAATCAGGATCATTGACCGTTGTGGAAACTTCCCCAACGTACCCCTCATAGGAACTAAGGGAGGAATCAACTACCATCCGGTATTGGTTCACCGTCAATTTGGATACCCGATGAGGCACATCCCACTGAGTGTTCATCTGGAAGGTCTTTTCTTCAAGGAAGGAGAAAATGACAGAGCACTAAAGACGGAAATAGTACACGCTTGGAAGCATGTTCATAAGAAAGGACGAGAGTCTCTAGGAAAACCGGACTGTGTCTCGGTGGAGCCTTATCTCCATTGGGTACAAACTTGAGCTCTCAAGCTAAAGATGTCTTATCCTCGTTACGGAATTCTTCCGCCAAGGGAATCTGTCATGTACTTCATGACGGAAACGGAAAAGCTTCAGGTTACTCTCAACAAAGTTCAACGGGAAAGAAGGTCTTGGAAGAACAAGTACCGCACCCTCGACGTAGAATGCATCAAAATACAGCAATTACTGAAAGATAAGGATGCTCTGATTGAGATTTTAGAGCAACATGCTGTGGATAATCAAGATGACCAAAGGAATTTGCTCGCTCCTTTCACCTGGCAAAGGAATGACAACCCGACAACGGCCCAAGAGCCCCGGTCAAAGAAAAGAAAGATACCGGAATCAGCACCCGGTTTCTCCTCAGAGAGGACTCGGGACCCATTAGTTTAGGTTTCTATTTCTGCACCTTGTAATCTACTGTATTTCCATTTCTGTACTCCTTTGAATTTCAATAATAAAAAAGGGGTTTCCCCATTGTTTGATATTTGCAATCTAATTGTCGAAGTTTATTTTGATTAAACAAAAAAAAAATAATTAATATAATCATTGCATTCATCATTCTCACATCGCGTATTCTTCTTCCCTATAAATCTCACGTTTGTGTCTCGATTCTAGAGTCAAACTGTCTCATTCGTACAATACTCGGGCCAATCTTCAAAAAAGGATGGATGATCTTGAGGAAGAAAACAGAGAGTTGAAGGAAGATATCGACGCTCTGAGAGAAGATATGAGAAAGCTTCGTAACGACATGCAAGCCATGGCATAAGCTCAGCCACAACGAACTGTGATCTCAGAGATCACCTCAACTCCCATAGTAGAGAGGTATGATCCTAGGTATCAGATACCGAAAGATCGTCTTTGGGGCATGCCTGTTAACTATATCCCGGAAGGATATGTTCCGCCGATCACTGAAGATCAGGGAATCTCACCAGAAGCCGCTGGGCCTGAAGGTTAAAAACTTCGGAAAATCGAAGATGCCAGGGGCATACTGAAGACTCCTGAAGGTTACAAACTTCGGGAAACGCCAAGATTCACTGCAGTAGTCACGGTCCCACCCCCTGTGGTGCACACTGTCCCGAAAGGACAGATTCCGCCAATACCTGCTGGTAAAAAAGAAACTATGTTCGATAGAATGGATGAATTCCAAGAGCAGTTCTTGGAAATGCAGAAGGAACTACAAGGCATTCGCGGTCAGGATCTATTTGGAAAAGACGCCGCAGACCTCTGATTGGTCCCAAATGTGAAAGTTCAGCACAAATTTCAAGTGCCCGACTTTGAAAAGTACAAGGGTAACTCTTGCCCTCAGAGCCATCTGGTGATGTACGCTCGGCGAATGTCAGCTCAGACGGAGAATCAGGACCTACTGATTCACTACTTCCAGGATAGTTTAACCGGTGCCGTATTAAAATGGTACATGGGTTTAAACTGTACTACGATCAATACATTCAGAGATCTTGGTACTGCCTTTGTCCAACAATACAAATACAATTTAGACATGGCACCCGACAGAGATCAACTCAGATCAATGTCGCAAAAGGACAAGGAAACCTTTAAGGAGTATGCTCAAAGGTGGCGTGAAATTGCTGCTCAAATTTGTCCACCTCTTGAGGAAAAAGAGATGACAAAGATCTTCTTAAAAACCTTAAGCTCATTTTACTTCGACCGAATGGTTTCCAGTGCACCCAGTGACTTCACCGAAATGGTCGGCATGGGCGTACGTCTTGAGGAAGCCGTCCGGGAAGGACGTTTGGTAAAAGACGCTGGATCGACGAGCGGTACTAAAAAATATGGTAGTGCTCTCCCTAAGAAAAAAGAGCAAGATATTGGGAATATCTCTCTCGGAAAGCAAAGGCGACGTTATCAACCGGTAGCAGCTGTGACTCCTGCTATCAACCCTGCGCCTATTCCTACGTATCAACCTCAGGTTGCGCAGAGGCAACCTGACCAACAAAGGACACAACAGCCTCTTCAGCAGGCTCGTCCTCCGTACAACAACAACCGTACAACACGGCCACCAGGATTTGATCCTATACCCATAACGTACGCAGAACTGTTTCCATTACTACTGGCTAAGGGGCATATTCAGACTAAATCTCCTCTTACAGTACCAGAAAATCTGCCTTTTTAGTTTAAGGTGGATCAAACTTGCCCTTATCATCAAGGAGGGTCAGGGCATAACATAGAGAACTGTCTTAATTTCAAATCTGACGTGCAAAAGCTTGTTAGGAGCGGGTTCTTATCTTTCAAGGATACGAATCCCAATGTTCTTACGAATCCGCTGCCTCAACACGGGAAGGCTGCAGTCAATTTGATTGAGAAAGAGACTAACGATGTCTATCAAATTCACGATGTACTCTTGTTAAAGACCAATCTGGTCAAGATGCATTGTAGACAGAGTGGATATGGCCATGCGCCACCTCATAACTATCACCAGTGTGATATCTGCTCTAAAGACAACCAAGGATGTTCTGTAGTGCAAGCAGCTCTACAGGAACAGATGGATCTCGGATGGATCCAGGAGCACCGAGTTTGTGGAGTTAACATGGTTTACGCGAATTCTAACGTCATTCAAAACCACGACATTCGTGCGATAAATGTCAACTTGGTGGCGATGCACTCAAGGCAAAGCCAGTATCATAATCTGTCGTGGCACAATTACAGTTCCTGTCTGACTTGTTCGGTAAACAAACAGGGATGCTCTTTCATACAGGAGGCCCTCCAGCGTCAGATGGATCTTGGATGGATCCAAGACTACCATGATAGGAACCCTTATTAGATCAACATGGTTCAGATCTTCGATATTCGCGTGATGAATACCAACCTGGTAGAGTTACATGCTGAGCAGGTCCGACTCGGATTCTTAATATCACATGACTACCAAAGCTGTAAAGCAGGTTACGAAAATGATCGAGGTTGTACCCTTGTCCAGGAGGCAGTTCAGCACTTGATAAATCATTGGTGGATGCCAATCTATATGGATGAAGATACTCAGCAGATTAGTATCAGTAATAGAAACCCCACTCGGCGTCAGAGTCAGGATGTCCGATCAGTGGAAGCTAACCTAGTAAGGTTACATTGTATTCAAAGTGGGCATGGCCAGGTGCCACCACGCAACTATGACAGTTGTAGCGTCTGTTCGGAAAGTAACCAAGGGTGTTACCTTGTGAGAGCAGCTCTTCAGGGTCAGGTCGATCGTGGAGAAATTCGCCCATATCCGGGTTCTGGACCCATCAACTGGACGCCGAACTACCTTGCCAATCGAGTTGAGGATGTTGTAACCATCTCCGGTCGTCACCGGACCAGGGATGTTTTTGCCATTATTCCTCTACTTGACGAATCTAAAGTTCCCAACCGGGAACGGATCGAGATTACTTATGATGGTCAGAAAAATCAGAAGGCTCCTGTAGTTATCTATCTACCGGAACCACTACCGTATGAATCAGCTAAGGCGATCCCTTACAAATACGGTGCAATGACAGTTAAAAATGGAAAGGAAATTCCATTACCCTCCGTTGTGAATATTGCAGACATCAGTCGAGTAACACAGAGTGGTAGAATCTTCAACCGAGGGGTCGGAGAACTTAACAAAGAAAAGTAACTTCAGACAGAAACTCCCGATCCACCAGTCGGCCAATCCAGTAATCCCGACCTTTCGAAAAATAATGATGAGATGCTGAAGCTCATCCAAAGGAGTGAATATAACATTGTTGATCAACTGTTACAAACTCCTTCAAAGATCTCGGTATTATCATTGTTACTCGGTTAAGAAGCACATAGGGAGGCTCTACAGAAAGTCTTGGAGCAAGCCTTTGTGGAACAGGATGTAACGATCAGACAGTTCGATAGCATTGTCTCTAACATCACTTCCTGCAACAATTTGGGATTTAGTGATGAGGAACTACCTGAAGAGGGTCGCCGTCATAACATGGCACTCAACATTACAGTTAAGGACGATGCTTTAGCCAGCGTACTGGTAGATACAGGGTCAGCCCTGAATGTTATGCCGAAGTCCACTTTGATGCAATTATCATTCAAGGGCCCTCCAATGAGAATCAGCGAGGTCGTCGTCAAAGCGTTCGACGAATCTAGAAAAACAGTTATCGGCGAAGTTGATCTTCCCATAACTATCGGTCCTCACACTTTCGAAGTCACTTTCCAGGTCATGGATATCCGGGAAACATACAGTTGTTTATTAGGAAGACCTTGGATACATCAGGCTGGAGTGGTCACTTCGACCCTCCACCAAAAGCTAAAGTTCGTCAAGAACGATCAACTTGTCACGGTTTGTGGGGAACAAGCCTTGCTTGTAAGCAACTTGTCATCATCTACTGGTATAGAACCCGAGGAGGTTATTGGAACTCAGTTCCATGCACTGTTGGTGAGGAAGGACAATCAGTTTGGAGGAGGAACCTCGATTTCCTCATACAAAGACGCTGTCAAAGCGGTCGAGAGTACCGACACAACCGGATGGGGACAACTTATCATTCCTATTGACAATAAAACAAAGAAGGGTCTTGGTTTTTCTGCAACCTGTACCCGGACAGCTGCTAGCGATGAAAGTCTTTCTCCCCTTCAAAATTTCTTCCACAGTGGAGGTTTCCTTCATCCAGTGTCTCAGATAGTTCATGCTATTAATGAGGAAGATCCCTCTGACCCAGATGAAGAGTTGAAATCCTATCTGAATGAGGGCGATTACATGTCTCAGGAAGAGGTGCCTATGCCTTTTTGCTTTCCTACAGAAAGTCCGAGATTTATACCAAGATCAGATGTCGAAATGATCTACGGGGATTGTGATCCGGAAGGATGCCGTGCTCCGCCAAATTCATTAGAGGAGGACACTCTGATGAAAGACAACTTTGACCACAATTACTATGGCCCAATGGATGGTCTGCCAATGTGGCAGCCTTACCCAGGAAACTTGGGGCAAGAGAGTCAGCCGAACAATGAAAATCAGCTGAGTATCATTGAACAAAATACCCGTGTCCCCACCATGTTATGGGATCAACACTCAAGTCATCCTGAAACTACTCAACATGAAGATGAATTCGCAACATTTGCAGGACTTGAATTCATCAACTATGCTTTTCCCGAGGTCAATGTCATCGAGAGAAATAACTCCTCCAGTTCGAAAGAAGTGTGGGACACCTTGGGACAACCGAGTAGAAAATACGACTATATGGTCAAGTACACCACTCCCGAAAGCTCTCGTATCAGGCTCGAAGACATCCAGCCAACTGGATGGGGAGATACACCTGAGAGCACAAATGCTATGCAAAATGCAACAGAGGAATTCTCCTACGACAACTCTGCCTGGGAAACAGATTCCAATGATCCTGCTCCACCAGAAATCAGCGTCATTTCTGAAGACAAATCAAGGAAGGTGCCAGACTTTGTGATTCACCGAGGAGTTTGCCGCCAATGGGTTGCCGTCGAGGTTCCGAAGGTCGTTCATCAGTCAAAGTAATTGCCATCTTTAACCTTTCACCCTGCCCAGGTGAAACGGATGTTTTGATAGGGCTCACTTTCTGTAAATTTTCCCTCTTCGCTTCCCCCAAAGCGACAGCGTTTTGTTTTATAGGGCTGTAGTTTCAAGGATCGACTTGTTCATTAATAAAATAACGTCGTTCTGTAATTTCCGCATTAATTGCTGTTTTCTCTTTTTGCTTTTTTAGAAAATGGTAATCCTAAAAAAAAAACATGTAAAAATAAAAACAAGCAGTAAAAATAAATACACTGCACACACTTGCATTTTTCTCTATCTCTTCTAAACACGAATCATCACGTCATGCAGATTGCTTGTTTTAAACCCAGTTGAAACATACGATCCGATGCCTTCTCCCAACTTTGGGTTCCCGATATTCGAGGCTGAAGAAGAAGTCGACAACGAAATTCCAGAAGAGATCTCCCGACTACTTAGACAAGAGGAAAGGTTCATTGAACCTCACAAAGAACCGTTGGAAACGGTAAACTTGGGTTCAGAGCGAGAGAGAAAAGAAATCAGGATTGGGGCACTGCTCAGTCCAACTGCCAGAGAGGGTTTGATAAAGCTTCTCAAAGAATTTCCCGATGTATTCACTTGGTCCTATCAGGATATGCCAGGGCTGGATACCAGCATCATGGAACATCACTTACCGTTGAGGTCGGAATGTCCGCCAATAAAGCAAAGGTTGAGACGCACTCACCCGGACATGGCTATCAAAATCAAAGAGGACGTACAGAAACAGATTAACGCGGGTTTCCTCGCTACATCTGAATATCCTCAATGGTTAGCCAACATCGTACCCGTTCCCAAAAAGGACGGAAATGTCAGAATGTGTGTCGATTACAGAGATCTGAACAAGGCAAGTCCAAAGGACGACTTTCCTTTACCACACATTGACAAACTGGTAGACAGCACAACAAAGTTCAAAGTCTTCTCCTTCATGGATGGATTCTCGGGCTATAACCAGATTAAAATGGCGCCGAAAGACATGGAGAAAACTTCGTTCATTACCCCATGGGGCACCTCTTGTTACAAGGTAATGCCGTTCGGTTTGAAGAACGCCGACGCAACCTATCAAAGGGCCATGACAACTCTGTTTCATGACATGATACACAAAGAGATAGAGGTATATGTCGATGATATGATTGCAAAATAAAAAACAGAGAGGGAACACGTTGAACATCTGTCAAAATTGTTCGAACGTTTAAGAAAATTCAAGCTTCGCTTAAATCCCAACAAGTGCACATTCGGTGTCCGTTCAGGGAAACTACTAGGGTTTATCGTCAGCTAGAAAGGAATTGAGGTTGGTCCTGACAAGGTCAAGGCCATTCAAGAAATGCCTTCTCCAAAAACTGAAAAACAAGTCAGAGGATTCTTGGGACGTTTGAACTACATCTCCAGATTCATATTCCTTATGACCGCCACGTGTGCGCCGATTTTCAAATTACTCAAAAAGAACCAGGATTGCGTTTGGTCAGAAGATTGCCAAACAACCTTCGACAGTATTAAGGAATATCTGTTGAACCCGCCGATTCTATCACCTCCAGTGGAAGGAAGACCACTGATCATTTACCTCACAGTCCTAGAGGACTCAATGGGATGTGTACTTGGCCAACAAGACGAAACCAAAATGAAAGAGTCTGCCATTTACTATTTGAGCAAGAAATTCACCGACTGTGAAACTCGGTACACGATGCTTGAGAAAACTTGCTGCACTTTGGCTTGGGCAGCCAAACGTCTTCGCCAATACATGATTCATCACACTACTTGGTTAATCTCCGAAATGGATCCAATCAAGTATGTTTTCAAAAAACCTGCTCTTACGGGAAGGATTGCCCGTTGGCAGATGCTGTTATCAGAATATGACATAGAGTACCACGCTCAGAAAGCCGTTAAGGGGAGTATTTTAGCCGATCATTTGGCTCATCAACCGATTGACGATCAAGAACCAATCGGGTTTGACTTCCTAGACGAAGATGTTATGTATCTAAAAATGAAAGATTGCGATGAACCGTTACCCAGTGAAGGGCCAGAACCAGGTTCCCAATGGGGACTTATCTTTGACGGAGCAGTTAAGCATTATGGAAACGGAATTGGGGCAATAATTGTTACCCCTCAGGGTACCCACATTCCTTTCACTGCCAGACTTACGTTCAAATGTACGAACAACGAGGCCGAATACGAAGTTTGTATCATGGGTCTCGAAGAAGCAATTGATTTAAGGATAAAAAACTTGGACGTATATGGCGACTTAGCCTTGGTCATCAATCAGATAAAAGGAGATTGGAACACATACCAATCAGGATTGATTCCTTACAAAGACTATGCAAGAAGGTTGTTAACTTTCTTCAACAGAGTTGAGTTTCATCACATCCCTCGTGATGAGAATCACATGGCTGATGCATTAGCCACTATCTCTTCTATGATTAGTGTAGGTCAATGGAATGACATACCTAAGATCGACATAATGCGCCTTGAACGGCCCGCTTACATCTTCACGATCGAAGCAGTCATAGACGACAAACCTTGGTATCATGATGTCAAATGCTTCCTTCAGAAACAAGAGTACCCATCTGGGGCACTCAGAAAAGACAGGAAAACCCTTAGAAGATTGGCTGGAAACTTCTTCCTGAGCGGTGACACTCTCTATAAGAGAAACTTTGACATGGTCTTGCTCCGATGCGTAGACAGACCAGAAGCAGACATGCTTATGAAAGAAATTCATGAAGGATCCTTTGGCACTCATGCCAACAGACACACAATGGCGAGAAAAATTCTAAGAGCAGGGTACTACTGGTTGACCATGGAATCCGACTGCTACAAGTACATGAGGAGGTGTCACAAGTGTCAGATATACTCCGACAAAATTCATGTACCGCCATCACATCTCAAAGTTCTCTCTTCCCCGTGGCCTTTTTCCATATGGGGAATCGACATGATTGGCATGATTGAGCCCAAGGCTTCAAACAGACATCGGTTTATTCTGGTCGTCATTGATTACTTCACCAAGTGGGTCGAAGCAGCGTCATACGCTAATGTAACACGACAAGTGGTGATCCGATTTATCAAAAACAATATCATCTGCCGTTATGGTGTTCCAAGCGAGATCATTACTGATAATGGATCTAACTTGAACAATAAGATGATGAAGGAGTTGTGTGCAGAGTTCAAGATCGAACACCATAACTCATCTCCCTACCGACCCAAGATGAACGGAGCGGTAGAAGCGGCTAATAAGAACATCAAGAGGATCGTTCAAAAGATGGTTGTAACTTACAAAGACTGGCATGAGATGCTACCCTTTGCTCTTCACGGTTATCGCACATTTGTTCACACTTTAACAGGGTCTACCCCTTTCTCTCTAGTGTATGGAATGGAAGCAGTGCTCCCCATAGAAGTAGAGATCCCATCAATCAGGGTATTGATGGAAGCGAAGCTCACCGAAGCTGAATGGTGTCAAAGTCGACACGACGAACTAAATCTGATCGAAGAAAAGCGAATCACGGCATTATGCCATGGTCAGTTGTATCAACAGAGAATGAAGAGGGCATTTGACAAAAAGGTCCGACCTCGTGTCTTCAGAAAAGGAGACCTCGTGCTTAAGAAGATACAATCATTTATCACTGACTCTCGGGGCAAATGGACCCCGAATTATGATGGCCCTTATGTGATCACAAAAGCTTTCTCAGGCGGCACCTTAAGACTTGCAACCATGGACGGAGAGGAATTTACCTACCCCACGAATGTTGATGTAGTCAAGAAATACTTCGGCTAAACTAAAAAAAAAAAAAAACGTCTCGGTGGATTGGAAACCCGAAAGGGCGGGCCAGGCAAAAGTTAGAGACATGAAAAAAAATCATCCCGATGGATTGGAAATCTCATAGTACAATCCAGGCAAAAATTAGGGATAATGGCAAGTAACTATGTTCAACGGAGGCAAGTCCCTCCGCAGCAGCAGCAGTTACATCATCCACCAGGAAAACTCCAGTCAAGGTCATCTTCGACAGAAGCTCAGGATGTCCCGAATTCAAAGTTGGTAGAAGGATAATGGTCGTTATGTTTCAACGCAGCCCTTTTCCCTATAAATTACCATTTTCAAACTTTTTATATACTCCTTGGAATCACACGTTTGGCTGATCTCCATCTCATCAATAAAATTTGAGCCCTTGTGCTTTTGTTTGTAATTCTTATTTGTTTTAGCTTAACAGAACGACGTTGTTAACATGACTAACGATTCTTGAAATAAAACAAAAATGAATTTACTTGTTAAATTTTTTTTTCTGCTTTTAAAATAAAGACGTCAATTTCTTTTGATTGTTAAACCTCAAAAGAACATCAATCGTTTCTCCAGAAGTAATCGAACTTCAAAGTGCAGAATCAAAGTACTCCTTCTAAGCCAGTGCGCCTGAATGAAGGATCAGCTGTATCAGGTGTGGCTTTCCCATCTGATACCCACGACCGAGTTCTTATCTCCTAAGCCCGACCAACATAGCTCCCAACAGGGACTATATCTCCTAAGCATGGTGGAATTGCTATTCTGAATCGACGTTACCTCTTCGCCCCGCGATGGCCGTGTACCCAGTCATGTTCACCTGTCAGTTTGTATGTCGCGTCAGTTTTGTCAGCATATATATACATGCATCATGCATTATTGATTTACATTCGTATTCATATTGCATCACCATCACTCTAGTCAGTCTTATCCCCTAGTGATAACAGTCCTCTCAATCGAGTTGTCAGTCCTTTCCTCGTCAGGAAATGTTGTGTCCGTACTACCTCTCTCCTCCAGTGTATCTCTGGATTAGAGTCGGCACTCGACCACTTTGATAACTTGAACCTCTGAAAAGCCAGAGAAGCTTTCTACAAATGTCACTCTTCGCCATTGAAGATGATATCCTTGCTTTCCCGGATTAAAGAAAAATCCCCAGAGAAAGCCTCCTAAGCAGAAATTTGGCAGTACGGCTGCCTTTCTCCGAAAGACTGCTGATGAAAAGGTCATCGGCACCTCAAAATTGGACCCCATCACATGGCGTTTCTCCGGGAAGATCCCGAGAAAAGTATGATGTAAGATCCCCAAGTGGAAACAGTCTCTCAAGAGACTCGCTTTCCCCCAGTAGAATCGACAAATAGCGTCTCCAAAATAGAGAAGTTTGTGCACCTCTACAGCTCAGACGACTGGGTTCCCCAGCAAGTCTGACATCAAAAGTTTTATATCAAATGGCATCTCCCCAGGAAAATTCGGCGAGAAGTTTGAGGAAAACCGCTACGTATAGCGTCCCTTGTCAAGAAAGTTTATTGACAAAAGAAACTTAGACCAGTTCCTTGGTAAGAAACCAGGATCGAGGGGAAGTTTAAATCAGAAACTAAGACCAGTTCCTTGGTAGGAAGCCAGGATCGAGGGGAAGTTTAAATCAGAAACTTATACCAGTTCCTTGGTAGGAAGCCAGGATCGAGGGGAAGTTTAAATCAGAAACTAAGACCAGTTCCTTGGTAGGAAACCAAGAACAAGGGGAAGTTTAAATCAGAAACTTAGACCAGTTCCTTGGTAGGAAACCAGGATCGAGGGGAAGTTTAAATCAGAAACTAAGACCAGTTCCTTGGTAGGAAGCCAGGATCGAGGGGAAGTTTAAATCAGAAACTAAGGCCAGTTCCTTGGTAGGAAGCCAGGATCGAGGGGAAGTTTAAATCAGAAACTTAGACCAGTTCCTTGGTAGGAAGCCAGGATCGAGGGGAAGTTTAAATCAGAAATTAAGACCAGTTCCTTGGTAGGAAACCAAGAACGAGGGGAAGTTTAAATCAGAAACTTAGACCAGTTCCTTGGTAGGAAGCCAGGATCGAGGGGAAGTTTAAATAAGAAACTAAGACCAGTTCCTTGGTAGGAAGCCATGATCAAGGGGAAGTTTAAATCAGAAACTAAGACCAGTTCCTTGGTAGGAATCCAGGATCGAGGGGAAGTTTAAATCAGAAACTAAGACCATTTCCTTGGTAGGAAGCCAGGATCGAGGGGAAGTATAAATCAGAAACTAAGACCAGTTCCTTGGTAGAAAACCAGGATCGAGGGGAAGTTGACAAAGTAAACTGAGACTAGTTCCTTGGCTGAAGACCAGGATTGAGGGGAAGTTTACCTTTTCTGAGCATCATTGCTTAGCAAAAGAAGATGAATGTGCAAGCTACCATTCATAACCGCCATCAAAATTTCGGGTATTCCGATATTTAATCCTCTTGCACCCCGAATGCCCGAATACCTTCGTCATTCGCACCTTCGGGTCCAAGAAGATCAAATAGGGGCATTTGTCATACCCCAAATTTTGACCACTAAGATTTCCCATCATTGTGCAAATCATCATTGTCACAATGTGGATGAACCATCATGCCTCATAAAATGCCTCAAGGAGTGTTGAGCATTCACTACAATCAAAATTAGGGTTTTAAGCCCTCTCAGAGCCTTAGACAAAGGATCAATCAAAGAATGACATGATCTTCAACTTGTCTAACCTCTCAAACATCCACAATGGATCAAGAGGACTCCCACTTCAAGGATTAAGCACAAGGCTGCTCCCTTCTAGGTGGATCAAGCTTCGAGATCGCCAGTGTCACCAAATTAGGGTTTTGGTCTACCAGGGCCTCCAGATGGAAAATTTCATCTGGGCACAAGCCAATGATCCAAAACACAACCTAATATACTCCATGGAATCTCATGGACCCATCCATCCAGTCAATTTTGCCTCAGGGGATGCATACATCAAAAATTAGGAATTAGGGTTTCTTGACCTAATTCACCCCTAAGTTGACTTTTAGGGAAAATCAAGAGCCAAGACCTCAAGGGAGGACTTGAGGGTCTCCAATATGCCATATTGATCCATTTGGAACAATGGATTAATCCAAGAAGCTTGAGCAACAAGTCTCAATTTCATTTGCACCACAATTAGGGTTTCGCGAGGAAAGTCAACTGTAACTTTGACTTTTGACCAGGACATGCTCCCAAACCCTAGGACATGCCCCAATATACCCTATGACACCCATGGAACATGTCCATCAAGTTTGATTTAGGTCAAGGACATGATTTCCTGAAGAATTGCACAGTTTGGAATTCATCTGATAAAAAGTCAACTGTGCACAAAAGTCAACTTTGACTTTTTGAGATTTTTCACCAAAATGGATTTTTAACCCTAAAATGATGTTAATGTATGATTTGAATCATCATTCATCAAGAAAAATCAAGAAAAGCGGGATAACTTGTAAAAGGGGTAACCATAAAAACTTAAAAAAATTTCTAAGTTAAAAATAAAGTGACAAGGGTACCTACTTTGGAGGATCATAACTCCTAAACAACAAAGCCATTTTTCCTCATCCAAAGATGAATTTGTAGCCCTCATTACCCTTTACAAAAACTTCAACTAGACCTAAGTCCAATTCATTAAGGATTTTGAGTTATGGAATGATCAAAATGGCTGAAAAGTGAAAATGTCACTTTTTCCAACACTTAGTGAAATTTTCACTAAGTCAGAATCTGCCTTCACTTTTTGCCAAATGTAGAGGGATTTTTCACTTGGATTCAAAAGAGATCAAAACCAAACATGTTCAAACAGTTGTTGTATCATGTAAGGGCTTTCCAAAATGGCCAAGAACATTGCCAAATTCCATTTGAGTCATGAGATATGACATTGGCAAGTTGCCTTGCTGAAATCTGTCAAAGGCAAGGCAGAATTTGCAACTTTGCTCGATTTGCCAAAATCAGCCAAATTCAAATGCTCCTATCCACTTGGACACATCTGAGGATTGAATCTAAAGGGGACAATCACTGAGCCAAGCCTCCAAAGTCCATGGAACAAGAAATAGCATGTTGAACCTAGAATGGCCAAAATAGGGACAAGACTCCAAATTTGGATTGAAGCATTCAATGGAAGCATCAAGGTGGCATGGACTGAGCCATTCTCATCTGAAATCAGTCAAGACTTATCCAAGACAAAGGGAACCATAACTCTGTGCCCTAACCTCTAGTCAATGGCTAGAGGAGACTTGGATTTTCATTTGCCAACATTGGCCAAACCTACTTACCAGCTGCCATTCACTATTCCTTGCAAAACAAACTTGCTCTACTATAAATAGAGCTCAATTGTGATCAGTTTGAGTACACCAAAGCCATCTAACAGATGCTTTCCTCAAAATCTATTTCTCTTGGCAAAAATGCCTTTCTTAGCAAGGTAGCTATCGGGTTTTGAGTTTGAGAGCAATTCCAATCAAACCAATCACTCACACACCTCACATACATCATATAGAAGTGATCCAAACACTCACATAACATCTGGAACACTGATTTCACAAAATCACCAGTTGATTGCTCAAACTTTCAATCAAGTTGTAGCTGAGGTACCACAAATCGTTCCAGCCAATTTCAATCAAGTCCAAGCATTCAAACACACTCCATAGGGTGTAGGGAAGTTGTTCAGATCATCACCACTCATCTGTAACACCTCCAAATCAAAAATCACATTGCACTTGCTGTCACGGCCTAGAGGTAAGCACATACTTGGTCATCTCTCAATCTATGCATATTTCCTCGCACAATAATTTGGCCATATGTTCATAATCATGCATGGAATGTTTCCCCTCAATTAATTGCATTGTTTGAATCGTGTATCAAAAATCCTAGCCTTCATGCAGAAATTTGGGTTCTTGAGGTTTCTTCGTGATTTCATGTTTTATGTTTAATTTAAATGAAATTAAGTGTTATAGACATGATCGTGAGGTTGAGACAAGCATAATGATATGTGGATTGCATGATATGATTACGTATTCAGTGAGATTGGATGGAAAACACAAATCAGCCAAACCCAGAAAAATGCGCGTGTTCTTGCTTGTGTTCTTGGCGCCTTTTTCACAAATTCAAATATTTGAATTTTGTGATTTTGTTTAATTGATTCAAAAATTAATTTCTCTCTGAGTTTTAATGATTTTGAGTTGATTCTTTTTTTAATAATTCACAAAAATGTTAAAATATTTTATTTTATCAAAAAATCCCAAAAATATTATTTATTTCATATAATTGATATTTTTGTAAAGAATTAATATTTTAATTATTTTTGACATTTTAAATATTTTTTCTACATTGATTTTGCAACTTTTAATGCTTTCTAATTATTTTGTAGGTTAATACTTAATTTTTGAAGCATTAATCCAAAATCACAATTTGTTTTTCATATGTTAAACAATTTTGATCATTTTTAATTGAATTTTTATTCAATTAAATACATTTTTGAAAACAAATTAGGGTTTTTGGATTAATTCAACCCTCATAAATCATTTTCAAAACACTTTGGGCCTCTTGAGAGAGTGTAAGACCCAACCCACTTGTACAGAAACATTTTGGGCCTCATTCATTGTATAAGTCCCTCTGTACATTTTCAAATAAACGGCACGATCATCGCCTTTTGAAAAATAACCTTGGGCCTCTCCTTGAGCTATAAGACCCATTCAAAAACATTTTGGGACTCTAATAGAGTGTAAGACCCAATCCCCTTTAAACCAAAACATTTTTGGGCCTCACTTATTGTATAAGCCCCTCCGCGTTAAAAGAAAACCTCGGCGCGATCGCCATTTTTAAACGGAAAAATCATCTGGGCCTACCCTCGTGTTATAAGCCCCACTCTTTTTCTTTAAACCCTTTGGGCCTCTCCTTGAGCTGTAAGCCCCAAATCTCTCTTTTTCAAAGCACTTTCTCCTTTGATTTTGAATATACTGTTGTTTTCAATCTTTCTTTGTTGAACAACTAACCAAACAGCATGGAAGCTCTACAACCGAGTAAATGGTTATTGCTTTCATTTACCGCTTTCATATATATATAAATGTATTGTGGGGCTGTTTCACTATAAGTCTTCTTTCATAAACTCATATCAACTGTGTAATAATAGTATAGATATTTAGAGTTTCCCCGGCAACTACGTCTAGAACTAGGTGACACCGTTCGTTTATTCGTAGAAATAGACAACTAGATCCCCAATAGGATCACCAGATACAGTCTTCTCTCAGGCTGTCCTCATTAGGAATTGTCAAGAAACTCTACTCCCAAAGAAGAATGTATTCTCCGTGAATGGCATCTTTGAGTTTCTTCCAAATTCTCGAACTTTCCTGACTTTGATCTATTCTCGGTGAATAGCATTGCCTTGAATTTCTCGGGGTTTGGGGACCCACGGGCTTCTTAAAAGCATCGGCCTCCTCTTGGGCATCGTACAAGGACCCACGGGCTTCCTAAAAGCAACCCCGCCTCCTCTTGGGCTTAGTACAAGGACCTACGACTTCTTAGAAGTATTCACAACCTCCTCTTAGGCTTCGTATAATGATTCTTCCTCCGGGAATGATAGCCTCCTCTTGGGCTTAGTACAAGGACCCGTCGGCTTCTTAAAAGTTTCCAGCCTCATCTTGGGCTTCGTACAAATTGTCCCGACAATCTCCTAGAGGTATAGGAACAGAACCTAGTCATCTTAATAAAACAGTCTTTTCATAGAGTCTACTACTGTTTCTCAAAGCATGGTACAAAAGATAAAACTCTAGACACGGACTGTCTAACTTCCTTGAGTCTCAAAGACATTCTCAAGTGACCCCTTCGTTAAATAGGAAGGAAACCCGCAGACTCGGACAGTCTCAATACCCTTCGGATTTCCCGCTTCCCTAAAGAACAGGAATAACCCGGATCCTTGAATCAAAATCTATGAGTACAGTATTGCTCATATAAGAACTGATTTTCTCTTTTAAAAATCAGTATACTGGACCTGTCACTTAACTGAACAGTCATCATAGCCTCCTCTTAGGCTTTGTATAATGATCTTTCTCCAGTGAAGTTAGCCTCCACTTGGGCTTTGTACAGTGCTCCTCCCCAGCGGAGTCAAACAAAGTTTAGCCTCTCTCTCGGGCTTTGTACGAGACACATGAAAAACTCCCTCGTTGAGTCAATCCCCCTTTCGCCTCCATCTAGGGCTTTATACGAGATACAAAAAGGTTCTTATTGAGCCAAACAAACTTTAGCCTCCATCTCGGGCTTTATACGAGATACCCAAAGAACTCCATCGTTGAGTCAAAACCTTTTAGTCTCTCTCTTGGGCTTTGTACGAGACACATACTAGCCTCCTCTTAGGCTTTGTATAAGAAAACCACTGGTTAATCTAATTAACCTTTTAGCATCAAAGTTGTGCCCTGTTCACAGTACACAAACATCAATAACTCCTTCCCCTTTCATCTAATCGCTGTAAGCGGCAAGCCTCTGGATCATCTATATCCATGCCACTGTCCCTCCTTTAGCATGAGAAATTCCTAAGGAAAGATAGCATTGCTTTACACTGAGTTAAAGTCTTCTCCTTCAGGTTAAAATCCCCTTTAAAGGAAATTATGGCATTGCTAGGATCCGCGTATCCCGGTTAAAGTAATTTTCCTTTATAAATAGTTGTGACATACAACCCCCTCTTTAGAGATGACAAACTCTCTCTAAAGTCGAGGCCCTTCAGCTTCACGTCTTGGGCTTTGAACAAGACACAAATAGATTTTTCAGCTTCATATCTTGGGCTTTGTACAAGATACAAAACACCTTTCACTTCACGTCTTGGGCTTTGAACAAGACACCAAAAACAACCATTTCCTCCCATAGAATAGGAGGAACTACGAACGCTCTGATTTCCCGGTTTTGGTAAACGGGAATACGTAGGCATAAGATCGAAAGAAAAGATCTTAGCGAGCATACTAAACAAAAACCCAAAATCCCATATCTCCATCAATCAAAAGCAGTAATTCAAAAACATCAGTCCTAACATCCTAATCCTTGTTCCCCGCCAGAAACCTTCTGTCTAGAAAGAAAACAGTATTGGCGAAAATACAAATAACCAGTACAAAGGCCCCCCACATTGATAGCATCCTTAACCTAACAGACCGCTGTTTAAACTCAATATGCAAAGCAGGGTTAATTAGAGACATCTATTTCCCTTCCTTCATCAGCTTTAATAGGATAAAAAATGAATCGACCTGTAGTTTAAGCTCAACCGCAGAGAGCGACCAGCGTTTAAGAACCGCGTCCAAAATCGCTCGCTACAGGCTGCCCAAGCCAAAGCACAACAAGTTTTCTCGAGCATCGTGTACCAAGCTTCGCAGTCGGTGAATTTCTTGCTCAAATAGTAAATGGCAGACTCTTTCCTTTTGGTTTTGTCTTGTTGGCCAAGTACACATCCCATTGAGTCCTCTAGAACGGTGAGGTAAATGATCAGTGGTCTTCCTTCCACTGGAGGTGATAGAATCTGAGGATTCAACAGATATTCCTTAATACTGTCGAAGGCAGTTTGATAATCTTCTGACCAAACGCAATCCTGGTTCTTTTTGAGTAATTTGAAAATCGGCGCACAAGTGGCAGTCATAAGGAATATGAATCTGGTGATGTAGTTCAAACTTCCCAGGAATCCTCTGACTTGTTTTTCAGTTTTTGGAGAAGGCATTTCTTGAATGGCCTTGACCTTGTCAGGATCAACCTCAATTCCTTTCTGGCTGACGATGAACCCTAATAGTTTCCCTGAACAGACACCGAAGGTGCACTTGTTGGGATTCAAGCGGAGCTTGAACTTTCTTAAACGCTCGAATAGTTTTGACAAGTGGGTCACATACTCCTCTTTTGTCTTAGATTTTGAAATCATATCATCGACATATACCTCGATTTCTTTGTGTATCATGTCATGAAAAAGAGTAGTCATAGCCCTTTGATAGGTTGCCCCGACATTCTTCAAACCGAACGGCATTACCTTGTAACAAAAGGTGCCCCATGGGGTGATGAACGAAGTTTTCTCCATGTCTTTCGGCGCCATTTTGATCTGGTTACAGCCTGAGAATCCATCCATGAAGGAGAAAACTTTGAACTTTGCTGTACTGTCTACCAGCATGTCAATGTGTGGTAAAGGAAAGTCGTCCTTTGGACTTGCCTTGTTCAGATCCCTGTAGTCGACACACATTCTGACCTTTCCGTCCTTTTTGGGAACGGGTACGATGTTGGCTAACCATTGAGGATATTCTGATGTGGCGAGGAAACCTGCGTCAATCTGTTTCTGTACCGCCTCTTTGATTTTGATGGCCATGTCCGGGTGAGTCCGTCTCAACCTTTGCTTTACTGGCGGACATTTCGATCTCAATGGTAAGTGATGTTCCACGATGCTGGTATCCAACCCTGGCATATCCTGATAGGACCAAGCGAATACATCGGGAAATTCTCAGAGAAGCTTTATCAAACTCTCTTTGGCAGTTCGACTGAGCAGTGCCCCAATCCTGATTTCTTTTCTCTCTTTTTCTGAACCCAAGTTTACCATTTCCAACGGTTCTTTGTGAGGTTCGATGGACCTTTCCTCTTGTCTGAGTAATCAGGAGATCTCTTCTGGAATTTCGTTGTCAACTTCTTCTTCAGCCTCGAATACCGGGAACTCAAAGTTTGGAGAAGGCATCGGATCATATGTTTCAACTGGGTTTAAAACAAGCAATCTGCATGACGTGATGATTCGTGTTTAGAAGAGATAGAGAAAATGCAAGTGTGTGCAGTGTATTTTTTCTTTTACTGCTTGTTTTTATTATTGAATTGTTTTTTAGGATTACCATTTTCTGAGAAAAGCGAAAAGATAAAACAGCAATTAATGCGGAAATTACAGAACGACGTTATTTTATTAATGAACAAGTCGATCCTTGAAACTACAACCCTATAAAACAAAACGCTGTCGCTTCGGGCAAAGCGAAGAGGGAAATTTACAGAAAGCGAGCCCTATCAAAACATCCGTTTCACCTGGGCAGGGTGAAAGGTTAAAAGATGGCAATTACTTTGACTGATGAACGACCTTCGGAACCTCGATAGCAACCCATTGGCGGCGAACTCCTCGGTGAATCACAAAGTTTGGTACCTTCCTTGATTTGTCTTCAAAAATGACGCTGATTTCTGGTGGAGCAGGATCATTGGAATCTGTCTCCCAGGCAGAATTGTCGTAGGAGAATTCCTCTATTGCATTTTGCATAACATTTGTGCTCTCAGCTGTATCTCCCCATCCAGTTGGCTGGATATCTTCGAACCTGATATGAGAGCTTTTGGGCGCAGTGTACTTGACCATATAGTCGAATTTTCCGCTTGGTTCTCCCAGAGTGTCTCAAACTTCTTTGGAATTGGAGGAGTCATCTCTCTCGATGACGTTGACCTCGGGAAAAGCATAGTTGATGAATTCAAGTCCTGTAAATGTTGCGAATTCATCTTCATGTCGAGTAGTTTTCGAATGACCTGAGTGTTGATCCCATGACATGGTGGGGACACAGGTATTCTGTTAAATGACGGTCAGCTGATTTTCCTTGTTCGGCTGACTTTCTTGCCCCAAGTCTCCTGGATAAGGTTGCCACATTGGCAGACCATCCATTGGGCCATAGTAGGTGTAGTCAAAATTGTCTTTCATCGGAGTGTCTTCCTCTAATGAATTCGGCGGAGCACGAAATCCTTCCGGATCACAATCCCCGTACATCATTTCGACTTTTGACCTCGGTTTAAATCTCGAACTCTGTGCAAGATAGCAAAATGGCGTAGGCACCTTTTCCTGAGACATATAACCGTCCTCGTTAAGGTAGCATGTACTGCCTGAGACACTGGGTGAAGAAAACCTCTGCTGCAGAAGAAGTTTTGAATAGGATGAAGACTTTCATCATTAGCATCTGTCTGGGTACAGGTTGCAGAAAAACCAAGACCCTTCTTTGTTTTATTGTCAGTAGGAATGACAAGCTGTCCCCATCCCGTTGTATCGGTACTCTCGACCGCTTTAATAGCATCTTTGTATGAGGAAATCGAGGTTCCTCCTTGGTATTGATTGTCTTTACTTACCGACAGTGCTTAGAACTGCGTTCCAATAACCTCCTCGGGTTCTACACCAGTAGATGATGATAAGTTACTCACAAGCAAGTCTTGTTCCCCACAAACTGTGACAAGTTGATCGTTCTTGATGAACTTTAGCTTTTGGTGGAGGGTTGACGTAACCGCTCCAGCCTGGTGTATCCAAGGTCTTCCTAATAAACAACTGTACGTTGCCCGGATGTCCATGACCTGGAAAGTGACTTGGAAAGTGTGAGGACCAATAGTTATGGGAAGATCAACTTCGCCGATAACTATTTTTCTGGATCCGTCAAATGCTTTGACGACAACCTCGCTGATTCTCATCGGAGGGCCTTTGAATGATAATTGCATCAAATTAGACTTCGGCATAACATTCAGGGCTGACCCTGTGTCTACCAGTATGCTGGCTAAAGCATCGTTCTGGTAGTTAACTGTAATGTTGAGCGCCATGTTATGACGGCGACCCTCTTCGGGTAATTCCTCATCACTAAATCCCAAATTATTGTAGGAAGTGATGTTAGAGACAATACTATCGAACTGTCTGATTGTTACATCCTATTCCATAAAGCCTTGCTCCAAGACTTTCTGTAGAGCCTCCCTGTGGGCCTCTGAACTGAGTAACAGTGATAATACCAAGATCTTTGAAGGAGTCTGTAACAGCTGATCAACAATGTTATATTCACTCCTTTGGATGAGCTTCAGCATCTCATCATTATTTTTCAAAAGGTCGGGATTACTGGATTGACCGACTGATGGATTAGGAACTTCTGTCTGAGGTTCCTTTTCTTTGTTAACTTCCCCAACCCCTCGGTTGAAGATTCTACCTCTCCGTGTTACCTGACTGATGTCTGCGATATTCACAACGGAGGGTAATGGAATTTCCTTTCCATTTTCAATTATCGTTGCACCGTATTTGTAAGGGATCGCCTTAGCCGATTGATACGGTAATGGTCCCGGTAGATAGATGACTACGGGATCCTTCTGATTTTTCCGACCATCATAAGTAATCTCGATCTGTTCCCGGTTGGGAACCTTAGATTCGTCAAGTAGAGGGATAATGGCAAAAACATCCCTGGTCCTATGATGACTAGAGATGGTGACAACATCCTCGACTCGATCGACAAGGTAGTTCGGCGTCCAGTTGATAGGTCCAGAACCCGGATATGGACGAATCTCTCCATGATCCACCTGACCCTGAAGAGCTGCTCTCACAAGGTAACACCCTTGGTTACTTTCCGAACAGACGCTACAACGGTCATAATTGTGTGGTGGCACCTGGCCATGCCCACTTTGAATACAATGTAACCTCACTAGGTTAGCTTCCATTGATCGGACATCCTGACTCTGACGCCGAGTAGGATTCCTGTTACTGATACTAATTTGCTGAGTATCTTCATCCATATAGATTGGCATCCACCAGTGATTTAACAAGTGCTGAAGTGCCTCCTGGACAAGGGTACAACCTCGATCGTTTTTGCAACCTGCTTTACAGCTTTGGTAGTTATGTGATACCAGGAATCCGAGTCGGACCTGCTCAGCATGTAACTCTACCAGGTTGGTATTCATCACGCGAATATCAAAGATCTGAACCATGCTGATCTGATAGGGATTCCTATCATGGTAGTCTTGGATCCATCCAAGATCCATCTGACGTTGGAGGGCCTCTTGTATGAAAGAGCAACCTTGTTTGTTTACCGAGCAAGTCAGACAAGAACTGTAATCATGCCGCAGCAGATTATGATACTGGCTTTGCCTTGAGTGCATTGCCACCAAGTTGACATTCATTGCACGGATGTCGTGGTTCTGAATGACGTTGGAATTCGTGTAAACCATGTTAACTTCACGAACTCGGTGCTCTTGGATCCATCCGAGATCCATCTGTTCCTGTAGAGCTGCTTGCACCACAGAATATCCCTGGTTGTTTTTAGAGCAGATATCACACTGGTGATAATTATGAGGTGGCACATGGCCATATCCACTATGTCTACAATGCATCTTAACCAGATTGGTCTTTAACAAGAGTACATCGTGAATTTGATAGACATTGTTAGTCTTTTTCTTAATCAGATTGACTGTAGCCTTCTCATGTTGAGGCAGCGGGTTCCTAAGAACATTAGGATTTGTATCCTTGAAGGATAAGAGCCCGCTCCTAACAAGCTTTTGCACGTCAGATTTGAAATTGAGTCAATTCTCTATGTTATGCCCTGATCCTCCCTGATGATAAGGGCATGTTTGATCCACCTTAAACCAAAAAGGCGGATTTTCCGGTACTGTAAGAGGGGACTTAGTCTGAATGTGCCCTTTGGCTAGCAGTAATGGAAATAGCTCTGCGTACGATACGGGTATAGGATCAAATCTTGGTGGCCGTGTTGTACGGTTGTTGTTATATGGAGGACGAGCCTGCTGAAGAGGCTGTTGTGTCCTTTGCTGATCAGGTTGGCTCTGCGTAACCTGAGGTTGATACGTAGGAATAGGCGCAGTGTTGACAGCAAGAGTTATAGCTGCTACTGGTTGATATCGACGCCTTTGCTTTCCGAGAGAGATATTCCTAATATCTTGCTCTTTTTTCTTAGGGAGAGCACTACTGTATTTTTTAGTAGCACTCGTCGATCCAGTGTCTTTTACCAAACGTCCTTCTCAGACGGCTTCCTCAAGACGTACGCCCATGCCCACCATCTCGGTGAAATCACTGGGTGCACTGGCAACCATTCGGTCATAGTAAAATGAGCTTAAGGTCTTTAAGAAGATCTTTGTCATCTCTTTTTCCTCAAGAGGTGGACAAATTTGAGCGGCAATTTCACGCCACCTTTGAGCATAGTCCTTAAAGGTTTCCTTGTCCTTTTGCGACATCGATCTGAGTTGATCTCTGTCGGGTGCCATGTCCAAATTGTATTTTTATTGTTGGACGAAGGCAGTACCAAGATCTCTGAATGTGCTGATCGTAGTATGGTTTAAACCCATGTACCATTTGAGTGCGGCACCGGTTAAACTATCCTGAAAGTAGTGAATCAGTAGGTCCTGATTCTCCGTCTGAGCTGACATCCGCCGAGCGTACATCACCAGATGGCTTTGAGGGCAAGAGTTACCCTTGTATTTTTCAAAGTCGGGCACTTGGAATTTGTGCGGGACTTTCACATTGGGGACCAGACAAAGGTCTGCGGCGTCCTTTCCAAATAGATCCTAACCGCGAATGGCTTGCAGCTCCTTCTGCATTTCCAAGAACTGTTCCTGGAATTCATCCATTCTATCGAACATAGTTTCCTTTTCACCAGTAGGTATCTGTGGAATCTGTCCTTCTGGGACAGTGTGCACCACAGGGGGTGGTACCGTGACTACGACAGTGAATCTTGGCGTTTCCCGAAGTTTGTAACCTTCAGGAGTCTTCAGTATGCCCCTGGCATCTTCGCTTTCCCGAAGTTTGTAACCTTCAGGCCCAGCGGCTTCTGTTGTGATTCCCTGATCTTCATTGATCGGCGGAACATATCCTTCCGGGATATAGTTAACAGGCATGCCCCAAGGGCGATCTTTCGGTATCTGATACCTAGGATCATACTTCTCCACTATGGGCGTTGAGGTGATCTCTGAGATCACAGTCCTTTGTAGCTGAGCTTCTTCCATGGCTTGCATGTCATTACAAAGCTTTCTCATATCCTCTCTCAGAGCGTCGATCTCTTCCTTCAACTCTCTGTTTTCTTCCTCAAGATCATCCATCCTTTTCTGACGATTGACCCGAGTATTATACGAATGAGACAGTTTGACTCTAGAATCGAGACACAAACGTGAGATTCGTAGGTAAGAAGAATACGCGATGTGAGAATGATGAATGCAATGATTATATTAATTGTTTTTTTGGTTTAATCAAAATAAACTTCGACAATTAGATTGCAAATACCAAACGGTGGGGAAACCCCTTTTTATTGAATTCAAAAGGATTACAGAAATGAAAATACAGTAGATTACAAGGTGCAGAAACAGAAACCTTAGCTAATGGGTCCCGAGTCCTCTCTGAAGAGAAATCGGGTGCTGATTCTGGTATCTTTCTTTTCTTTGACCGGGGCTCTTGGGCCGTTGTCGGGTTGTCATTCCTTTGCCAGGTGAAAGGAGTGAGCCGATTTCTTTGGTCATCTTGATTCTCTACAGCATGTCACTCTAAAATTTCAATCAGAGCATCTTTCTCTTTCAGTAGTTGCTGTATTTTGATGCACTCTACGTCGAGGGTGCGATACTTGTTCTTCCAAGACCTTCTCTCCTTTTGAACTTTGTTGAGAGTAACCTGAAGCTTTTCAGTTTCCGTCATGAAGTACATGACAGATTCCCTTGGTGGAAGAATTCCATAACGAGGATAAGGCATTTTTAGCTTGAGAGCTCTAGTTTGTACCCAATGGAGGTAAGGCTCCACCAAGACACAGTCCGGTTTTCCTAGAGACTCTCGTCCTTTCTTATGAACCTATTTCCAAGCTTGCACTATTTCTATCTTTAGTGCTCTGTCGTTTTCTCCTTCCTTGAAGAAAAGACCTTCCAGATGAACACCCCGTGGGATGTGTCTCATCGGGTATCCAAATTGACGGCGAACCAATACCGGATGATAGTTGATTCCTCCTTTAGTTCCTATGAGGGGGACGTTGGGGAAGTTTCCACAACGATCAATGATTCTGATCCCATCATAAATCCTATTACACCAATCAATGTCAGAGTTGGTGAGGGACATGATTTTCTGTGACCAACGTAAGGCACTCTTACAATCCCAAAAAGCAGCAGACTTGGGCAAGTGGGAGATAAACCATTTATAAAGAAGAGGTACACAGCATGTGATCTCCCCTCTGCTGTACAAATTTCCCAAGTGTACAGAATGATACGCATCTGCAAGCAAAGTTGGCACAAGGTTTCCAATGAGAAAAACCTTAATGGAGTTAATATCGACGAAGTTATTGATGTTGGGGAACAAAAATAACCCATGGGTGAGCAAGACAAAGATGCTTTCAAAAGCAGTGATGTTCCCTATACTGGCAAAATACATGGCTTTCTTTGTCACGAACTGGGCTGGCAAACCTTGGATACCACCCTTAGTGGTCATGTGAGTCCTGACCTCAGACTCGTCCAAATGAATTGCTCTTGCAATTGTCTAATTCTTTGGAATTTCTTCCATTCCAGAAAATGGAGCTCGATCTGTAATGTGTAGATCAGTCAGATGAGAATACTCCTCCAGCGTTGGTGCAAGCTGGTAATCTGGGAATGTGAAACAGTGATAAACCGGATCGTAAAACTGAATGAGCGCATCCATGATTCCCTCAATCACATGGACTCTTAACAGTGGTAGCAGACCTCCGTGCTTGGCTCTGAAAGCCTCAGGGTTAGTGATCATCCTTGCTAACCTTCTTAAATCCTCTAGCTTTGGAACCTTGAAGGTGTACGTATGAGTTCTCCTTCTACCGAAATCCATAAGTGCAATCCTCTTCTCTGATATTTGCAATCACAGTCTTAGTTTAATTTGACAAATAGAGAGACTAGAAGAGCATAATTTTTTGAATATTTTAATGTTTTTTAGATGAATGCATGAATGCAGCACACAAAAACATAGAAAAAACATGGGGTCAAAGGGTCGTTGTCATGAAGTCAAGGCTATACCCATCCCCAAAGGTTTATACTAAGGTGATTTTTGTACCTGTACTCATTATCACCAGCTCCTCCCAGGAAAGCAAAACAACAAGTGGATCGCCAGCGAGTTATAGAGCAATCTTAGAGTAAGTTCCATTCACCGAGAATAGATCACCAGCCTCAAATGAGGGTAGTATCGGGCAACAACTATTCCCGATAGTTTTCGCACTACGAAAGGGTTTGGCTCCTCAGCTTCTCAGACTTAACAATCGGCCCATTGTCTAGGTGAGAGAATGGGTTGCATTGGTCAGCCTCCACTGAGGTTGATGGTCGACCCTGTCGCCATCACTTATCTTAAGTGTATACTCAATCTTTCCACATACGGCATCACCCGCATTCCCATTAGCAGAAAAATAAACACGTATAGCAATTAGGAAAAGTAGTATATATATTTGTCCTAATAATCCTAGACCATTAAAGCTATGAATCCTAAGTTCCTGACAGAAAATGGGTTCCCCGGCGGAAGCCCCAATCTGTGGTTTTCACATAAGTGAAGAGAAGGAAGAAGGAAAACCGAGTCACGCCCCACGGTGGGCGCCATTTTTCTGTAGCGAGCGATTTTGGACGCGGTTCTTAAGCGCTGGTCGCTCTCTGCGGTTGAGCCTACTGTAGGTCGATTCATTTTTTATCCTATTAAAGCTGATGAAGGAAGGGAAATAGATGTCTCCAATTAACCCTGCTTTGCATATTGAGTTTAAACAGCGGTCTGTTAGGTTACAGATGCTATCAATGTGGGGGGGCATTTGTACTGGTTATTTGTATTTTCGCCAATACTGATTTCTCTCTTTTTATTTTGACAGAATGTTTCTGGCGGGGAACAAGGATTAGGATGTTAGGACTGATGCTTTTTGATGTGAGAGTATGGGATTGAGGTTTTTTGTTTAGTGTGCTCGCTAAGATTTTTCTTTCAATCTTATGCCTACGTATTCCCGTTTACCGAAACAGGGAAATCAGAGCGTTCGTAGTTCCTCCTATTCTATGGGAGGAAATGGGTGTTTTTGGTGTCTTGTTTAAAGCCCAAGACGTGAAGCTAAAGGGTAGTTTGTATCTTGTTCAAAGCCCAAGATGTGAAGCTAAAAGGTCTCAACTTTAGAGAGAATTTGTCATCTCTAAAGAGGGGGGTTGTATGTCACAACTGTCGGGTGACTGATTTATAAGGGATGATTACTTTAACTGGGATACGCGGATCCTAGCAATGCCATAACTTCCTTTATAGGGGATTTTAACCTGAAGGAGAAGACTTTAACTCAGTGTAGAGCAATGCTATCTTTCCTTAGGAATTTCTCATGCTAAAAGAGGGACAGTGGCATGGATGTAGATGATCCAGAGGCTTGCCGCTTACAGCAATTAGATGAAAGGGAAGGAGTTGTTGATGTTTGTGTACTGTGAACGAGGCACAACTTTGATGCTAAAAGGTTAATTAGATCAACCAGTGGTTTTCTTATACAAAGCCTAAGAGGAGGCTAATATGTGTCTCGTACAAAGCCCGAGAGAGTGGCTAAAAGGGTTTGACTCAACGAGGGAGCCTTTTTGTATCTCGTATAAAGCTCGAGATGGAGGTTATTGTTTGTTTGGCTCAATAAAACCTTTTTGTATCTCGTATAAAGCCCGAGATGGAGGCGAAAGGGGTGATTGACTCAACGAGGGAGTCTCTTATGTGTCTCGTACAAAGCCTGAGAGAGAGGCTAAACGTTGTTCGACTCAACGAGGGAGTCTTTTGTATCTCGTACGAAGCCCGAGAGAGAGGCTGAACGTTTGCTTCGCTGGGAAGAATCATTGTACAAACCCAAGAGGAGGCTAACTTCACTGGAGAAGGATCATTATACAAAGCCTAAGAGGAGGCTATGGCGACTGTTTCAGTTAAGTGACAGGTCCCGTATACTGATTTTAAAGAGAAAATCAGTTCTTATATGAGCAACACTGTACTCATGGATTTGATTCAAGGATCCGGGTTATTTCCTTTTCTTTGAGGAAACGGGAAATCCAAAGGGTATTGAGACTGTCCGAGTCTGCAGGTTTCCTTCCTATTTAATGAAGGGGTCCCTTGAGAATGTCTTTGAGACTCAAGGAGATTAGACTGTCCGTGTCTAGAGTTCCATCTTTTGTACTATGCTCTGAGAAACAGTAGTAGACTCTTTGAAAGGACTACTCTATGCAGATGACTAAGTTCAATTCCTATACCTCTAGGAGGTCGTCGGGACAATTTGTACGAAGCCCAAGAGGAGGCTGGAAACTTTTAAGAAGTCGACGGGTCCTTGTATGAAGCCCAAGAGGAGGCTATCATTCCCGGAGGAAGAGATCATTATACGAAGCCTAAGAGGAGGCTGTGAATACTTCTAAGAAGCCGGCGAGTCCTTGTACTAAGCCCAAGAGGAGGCGGGGTTGCTTTTAGGAAGCCTGTGAGTCCTTGCACGATGCCCAAGAGGAGGCCGATTGCTTTTAAGAAGCCGATGGGTCCCCAAACCCTGAGAAATTCAAGGCAAGCTATTCACAAGGAATAGATCAAGTCAGGAAAGTTCAAGAATTTGGAAGAAACTCAAGAGATGCCATTCACATAGAAAAGATCATCCCTGGGGAGTAGAGTTTCTTGACAAGTGCTTTTAAGAAGCCTGTGGGTCCCCAAACCCCGAGAAGTTCAAGACATGCCATTCACCGAGAATAGATCAAGCCAGGAAAGTCCGAGAATTTGGAAGAAACTCAAGAGATGCCATTCACGGAGAAAAGATCATCCCTGGGGAGTAGAGTTTCTTTGACAACTTCTATGAGTGACAGTCTATGAAAGGGTTCACAGAGAATGCTGCCTTTCATATCTCCATATTGTTTAACCCCAAGAGGAGGCAAGACTGTGTCTGGTAATCCTATGAGGATCTAGTTTAGACTATTTCTAAGAGTGATCAGCGGGCTTAATGCTAGACGTAGTTGCCGGGGAAACTCTAAATATCTATACTATTATTACACAGTTGATATGAGTTTATGAAAGAAGACTTACAGTGAAACAGCCCCACAATACAGTTATATGTATATGAAAAAGGTAAATGAAAGCAATAACCACTTACTCGGTTGTAGAGCTTCCATGTTGTTTGGTTAGTTGTTCAACAAAGACAGATTGAAAATAACAGTATATTCAAAATCAAAGGAGAAAGTGCTTTGAAACAGAAAGATTTGGGGCTTACAGCTCAAGGAGAGGCCCAGGGTTTTATCAGTGAGCGCACTGTTTGAATTTGTACAGAGGGACTTATACAAGTGACTGAGGCCCAAAATGTTTTCTATACAAAGGGATGGGTCTTACACTCTCTCAAGAGGCCCAAAAAGTTTAAAGAAAAAGAGTGGGGCTTATAACACGAGGGTAGGCCTAATTGATTTTTTCGTTTAAAAATGGCGATCGCGCCGAGGTTTTCTTTTAACGCAGAGGGACTTATACAATATGTGAGGCCCAAAAGGTTTTGGTTAAAAGGGGATTGGGTCTTACACTCTATTAGAGGCCCAAAAGTTTTGAATGGGGCTTACAGCTCAAGGAGAGGCCCAATTGTTATTTTTCAAAAGGAGATGATCGCGCCGTTTATTTTTTACGGTATCGGGACTTATACAATGCACTGAGGCCCAAAATGATTTGGTCAAAAAAAAGATTGGGTCTTACACTCTATTAGAGGCCCAAAAATTTTGAATGGGTCTTATAGCTCAAGGAGAGGCCCAATTGTTATTTTTCAAAAGGCGACGATCACGCCGTTTATTTTTGACGGTATCGGGACTTATACAATGCACTGAGGCCCAAAATGATTTGGTCAAAAAAAATATTGGGCTTACACTCTATTAGAGGCCCAAAAGTTTTGAATATGACTTATAAGGGTTGAATTAATCCAAAACCCTAATTTGTTTTCAAAATGTGTTTTAATTGAATAAAAATTCAATTAAAGTGATCAAAATTGTTTTATATATGGAAAACAAATTATGATCTGGGATTAATGCTTCAAAAATTAAGTATTGACCTACAAAATAATTAGAAGGCATTAAAAGTTGCAAAATCAAGAGGGAAAAAACATTTTAGATGGCAAAAACAAATAAAACATCAATTCTTTGCAAAAATATCAATTATATGAAATAAATAATATTTTTGGGATTTTTTTTATAAAATAAAATATTTTAACATTTTTGTGAATTATCAAAAAAAGAATCAATTCAAAATCATTAAAACTCAGAGAGAAATTAATTTTTGAATCAATTAAATAAAACCACAAAATTCAAATATTCAAATTTGGAAAAATGGCGCCAAGAACAAGCTGAAGAACACGCGCGTGTTCTGAGATTCTCAGATTTGCATTTTCTCTCCAATCTCACTGAATACTTAATCATATCATGTAATCCACATATCATTATGCTCGTCTCAACCTCACGATCATGTCTATGTCAATTAATTTCATTTAAATTAAACATATAACAAGAAATCACGAAAAATCCTCAAGAACCCTAATTTCTGCATGAAGGCTAGATTTTTGATACACGATTCAAACAATGCAATTAATTGAGGGGAAACATTCCATGCATGATTATGAAAATATGGCCAAATTATTGTGCGAGGAAATATGCATAGATTGAGAGATGACCAAGTTTATGCTTACCTCTAGGCCGTGACAGCAAGTGCAATGTGATTTTTGATTTGGAGGTGTTACAAATGAGTGGTGATGATCTGAACAGCTTCCCTACACCCTATGGAGTGTGTTTGAATGCTTGGACTTGATTGAAATTGGCTGGATCAATTCATGGCATCTCAACTGCATTTTGGTTAAAACCTTGAGCAATTGACTGGTGATTCTGAGAAATCAGTGTTCCAGTTGTTGTTTACGTGTTTGATCAGCTCATATGTGATGTATATGAGGTGTGTGTGTGATTGGTTTGAGTGGAATTGCCCTCTAGCTCAAAATCTGATAGCTACCTTGCTAAGAAAGGCATTTTTGCCAAGAGAAAGAGATTTTGAGAAAGGCAAGTGTTGTAGGCCTTTGGTGTACTTAAACTGATCACAATTGAGCTCTATTTATAGTAGAGCAAGTTTCTTTTGCAAGGAATAGTGAATGGCAACTGCTGAGTAGGTTTGTTCAATGTTGGCCAATGGAAGTTCAAGTCTCCTCTAGCCATTGACTAGAGGTTAGGGCACAGGCTGCTGGTTCCCTTGGTCTTGGATAAGTCTTGACTGAATTCAAATGAAAATGGCTTAGTCCATGCCACCTTGATGCTTCCATTGAATGCTCCAATCCAAATTTGGAGTCTTGTCCCTATTTTGGCAATTCTAGGTTCAACATGCTTTTTCTTGTTCCAAGGACTTTGGAGGCTTGGCTCAGTGATTGTCCCCTTTAGATTCAATCCTCAGATGTGTCCAAGTGGATAGGAGTGTTTGGATTTGCACAATTTTGACAAATCGAGCAAAAATGCAAATTCTGCCTTGCCTTGACAGATTTCAACAAGGCAACTTGACAATGTCATAACTCATAGCCCAAATGGAATTTGGCAATGTTCTTGGCCATTTTGGAAAGCCCTTACATGATACAACAACTGTTTGAACATGTTTGGTTTTGATCTCTTTTGAATCCAAGTGAAAAATCCCCCTACATTTGGCAAAAAGTAAGGTAAAATCGGACTTAGTAAAATTTTCACTAAGTGTTGGAACAAAGTGACTTTTCTTGATTTTGATCACTCCATAACTCAAAATCCTTAATGAATTGGACTTAGGTCTAGTTGAAGTTTTTGTAGAGGGTAATGTGGGCTACAAATCCATCTTTGGATGAGGAAAAATGGCTTTATGGTTTAGGAGTTATGATCCTTCAAAGTTGGTACCCTTGCCACTTTATTTTTAACTTAGAAAAATTTCTAAGATTTTATGGTTACCCCTTTTACAAGTTATCCACCTTTTCTTGATTTTTCTTGATGAATGATGATTCAAATCATACATTAACATCATTTTAGGGTTAAAAATCCATTTTGGTGAAAAATCTCAAAAAGTCAAAGTTGACTTTTGTGCACAGTTGACTTTTTATCAGATGAATTCCAAACTGTGCAATTCTTCAGGAAATCATGTCCTTGACCTAAATAAAACTTGATGGACATGTTCCATGGGTGTCATAGGGTATATTGATTCATGTCCTAGGGCTTGAGAGCATGTCCTGGTCAAAAGTCAAAGTTACAGTTGACTTTTCCCTTAAAACCCTAACTGTGGTGCAGATGAAATTGAGACTTGTTGCTCAAACTTCTTGGATTAATCCATTGTTACAAATGGATCAATATAGTTCATTAGAGACCCTCAAACCCTCTCTTGAGGTCTTGGCTCATGATTTGCCCCAAAAGTCAACTTAGGGGTGAATTAGGTCAAGAAACCCTAATTCCTGATTTTTTATGAATGCAACCCTTGAGGCAAAATTGACTTGATGATTGGGTCCATGAGGTCCCATGGGGTATATTAGGTTGTGTTTTGGATCTTTGGCTCATGCCCAGATGAAATTTTCTACCTGAAGGCCTTGGTCGATCAAAACCCTAATTTGGTGATACTGGCGATCTTGAGGCTTGATCCACCTAGAAGGGAGCATCCTTGTGCTTAATCCTTAAATTGGGAGTCATCTTGATCCATTGTGGATGTTTGAGAGGTCAGACAAGTGGAAGATCATGTCATTTCTTGATTGATCCTTTGTCTAAGAGCTCAGAGAGGGCTTGAAACCCTAATCTTTGATAGTAGTGCATGCTCACCCATGTTTAGGTAGACTGATGAGGTATGATGGTTCCCCCATATTTTGAGGATGATTTTCACAATGATGGGAAATCTTAGTGGTCAAAATTTGGGGTATGACAAGAGGATTGAAATTGCATGAATAAAAACGAGTGTAAGAATTCAAGGGATGTACAACAACTAAGCATGATCAAACAAAGGCATGATTCAACATTCATGTATGGCAAAAGATAGTGAAATAATTCACAACAATTAAGCACATGAGAACACATACATATCATTTTCAAACAAGACCCTAGTAGAATGAACTTATTCAAGGCTAATGAACCCTCTCAAAATATGCCACTCAAGAATCTAGAACAAGTCTAAGAGTCTTACAAAAATCTCAAGAACTTAATGAATTTTCAAAAGAATTTCAAGACCAAATAAAAAATACACATGTTTTTGTGAATTTAGAAATTAATGTAAAAATAAAATAAAAGTGAAAATAAAATTTATGAAAAATTAGATTAAACATTAAAAGTGTTTTTTTGAAATTTTTTTGGAGTTTTTTAGATGAAAGAAAATGTTTTAATTAAAATTAAAATGAAAAGAAATGAAAATAAAAATGTTTTTTTTAAACCAAACAAACAAAGGAGGGGTGTATTCAAACAATAACAACAGCGTATGGACCCTTGATGGGGTGCTGAAAGCAGTGGCCCAAGTTGGAAATAAATAGGAGAAAATAAAACAAACAAAAGGGTGTCTGAGGCGAGGGGGATTCGAACCCCAGACCCCTTGGTTACAGGCACGACTTTGTCATACCCCAAATTTTGACCACTAAGATTTCCCATCATTGTGCAAATCATCATCACAATATGAAGGAACCATCATACTTCATCAGTCTCCCCAAAGATGGGTGAGCATCCACTACAATCAAAATTAGGGTTTCAAGCCCTCTCTGAGTGCTTAGACAAAGGATCAATCAAGGAATGACATGATCTCTAACTTGTCTAACCTCTCAAACATCCAAAATGGATCAAAAGGACTCCCACTTCAAGGATTAAGCACAAGGCTGCTCCCTTCTAGGTGGATCAAGTCTCAAGATTGACAATGTCACCAAATTAGGGTTTTGGTCGACCAGGGCCTCCAGATGGAAATTTTTCATCTGGGCACAAGCCAATGATCCAAAACCTAACCTAATATACTCCATGGAACCTCATGGACCCAATCATCAAGTCAATTTTGCCTCAGGGGTTGCATTCATAAAAAATCAGGAATTAGGGTTTCTTGACCTAATTCACCCCTAAGTTAACTTTTAGGGCAAACCATGAGCCAAGACCTCAAGAGAGGATTTGATGATCTCCAATATTCCACATTGATCCATTTGGGACAATGGATTGATCTAAGAAGCTTGAGCAATAAGTCTCAATGTCATCTGGACCACAATTAGGGTTTTATGAGAAAAGTCAACTGTAACTTTGACTTTTGACCAGGACATGCTCCCAAACCCTAAGACATGATTCAATATACCCTATAACACCCATGGAACATGTCCATCAAGTTTTATTTAGGTCAAGGACATGATTTCCTGAAGAATTGCACAGTTTGGAATTCATCTGATAAAAAGTCAACTGTGCACAAAAGTCAACTTTGACTTTTTGAGATTTCTCACCAAAATGGATTTTTAACCCTAAAATGATGTTAATGTATGATTTGAATCATTATTCATCAAGAAAAATCAAGAAAAGTTGGATAACTTGTAAAAGGGGTGACCATAAAACTTAGAAATTTTTCTAAGTCATGAAAAAGTGCCACTAATGCACCAACTTTGGAGGACCATAACTCCTAAACCACAAGGCCATTGTGCCCCATTAAAAGCTTGATTTGTAGATCTCATTTCCCTCAACAAAGGCTTCATACTGACCTATGTCCAAATTCCTTATGGATTTTGAGTTATGGAGTGATCAAAATCAAGAGAAAACACTTTGTTCCAACACTTAGTGAAAATTTCACTAAGTCAGATTTTGCCTTACTTTTTGCCAAATGTAGGGGGATTTTTCACTTGGATTCCAAAGAGATCAAAACCAAATATGTTCAAACAATTGTTGTATCATGTAAGGGCTTTCCAAAATGGTCAAGAACATTACCAAATTCAACTTACACCATGAGATATGACATTGGCAAGTTGCCATGCTGAAATCAGTCAAAGGCAAGGCAGAATTTGCAACTTTGCTCGATTTGCCAAAATCAGCCAAATTCAAATGCTCCTATCCACTTGGAAACATCTGAGGATTGAATCTAAAGGGTACAATCACTGAGCCAAGCCTCCAAAGTCCATGGAACAAGAAATAGTATGTTGAACCTAGAATGGCCAAAATAGGGACAAGACTTCAAATTTGGATTGGAGCATTCAATGGAAGCATCAAGGTGGCATGGACTTAGCCATTCTCATCTGAAATCAGTCAATACTTATCCAAGACCAAGGGAACCAAAGCTATGTGCCCTAACCTCTAGTCAATGGCTAGAGGAGACTTGGATTTTCATTTTGCCAACATTGGCCAAACCTACTTAGCAGTTGCCATTCACTATTCCTTGCAAAAATAACTTGCTCTACTATAAATAGAGCTCAATTGTGATTAGTTTGAGTACACCAAAGCCATCAAACAGATGCTTTCCTCAAAATCTCTTCTTTCACTCCAATTTTGCCTTCTAAGGTAAGTCACTATCGAGTTTTGAGTTTGAGAGCTTTTCCAATCAAACCAATCACTCACACACCTCACATACATCATATAGAAGTGATCCAAACACTCACATAACATCTGGAACACAAATTTCACAAAATCACCAGCCAATTGCTCAAGTTCTTGACAGATTTGCAGTTGGGGTACCATCTCAAGTTCCAGATCATTTCAATCCATTCCAAGCATACTTACACACTCCATGGCACCTAGGGAAGCTATCCAGATCATTGGAACCTAGTTGTAACACCTCCAACACAAATCACGATCACCAGCTGCAAGTGGTAAGCATGAGCTCTTCTAACTCTATGATCCATGCAATTTTTGCTGCACAATAATTTGGCCATATGTTCATAATCATGCATGGAATGTTTTCCCTCAATTAATTGCTTTGTTTGAATCGTGTATCAAAAATCCTAGACTTCATGCAGAAATTAGGGTTCTTGAGGTTTCTTCGTTATTTCATGTTTTATGTTTAATTTAAATGAAATTAAGTGTTATAGACATGATCGTGAGGTTGAAACGAGTTGATTGGTATGTGGATTGCATGATATGGTTAAGTATTCAGTAAGATTGGATGGAAAACGCAAATCTGGGAAACTCAGAACACGCGCGTGTTCTTGGTGTGTTCTTGGTGCCATTTTCAGAAATTTGAATATTTGAATTTTGTGATTTTATTTAATTGATTCAAAAATTAATTTCTCTCTGAGTTTTAATGATTTTGAGTTGATTCTTTTTTTAATAATTCACAAAAATGTTAAAATATTTTATTTTATCAAAAAATCCCAAAAATATTATTTATTTCATATAATTGATATTTTTGCAAAGAATTAATATTTTAATTGTTTTTGACATTTTAAATATTTTTTCCACCTTGATTTTGCAACTTTTAATGCTTTCTAATTATTTTGTAGGTCAATACTTAATTTTTGAAGCATTAATCCAAGATCACAATTTGTTTTTCACATGTTAAACAATTTTTGATCATTTTAATTGAATTTTTATTCAATTAAATGCATTTTTGAAAATTTTGGATTAATTCAACCCTCATAAATCATTTTCAAAACTTTTGGGCCTCTAATAGAGTGTAAGACCCAATCCTTTTTTGACCAAATCATTGTTGGGCCTCATTGTATTGTATAAGTCCCAATACCGTCAAAAACGAACTGCGCGATCGTCGCCTTTTGAAAAATAACTCTGGGCCTCTCCTCGAGCTATAAGACCCATTCAAAACACTTGGGCCTCTAATAGAGTGTAAGACCCAACCCCCTTTTAACCAAAATCATTTTGGGCCTCACTTAATGTATAAGTCCCTCTGCGTTAAAAGAAAATCTCGGCGTGATCGCCATTTTAAACGAAAAGTCAATTGGGCCTACCCTCGTGTTATAAGCCCCACTCTTTTTCTTTAAACCTTTTGGGCCTCTTGAGAGAGTGTAAGACCCATCCCTTTGTACAGAAAACATTTTGGGCCTCAGTCACTTGTATAAGTCCCTCTGTACAAATTCGACAGTGTGATCACTGATAAAAACCTGGGCTTCTCCTTGAGCTGTAAGCCCCAAATCTCTCCTTTTCAAAGCACTTTCTCCTTTGATTTTGAAGTATACTGTTGTTTTCAATCTTTCTTTGTTGGACAACTAACCAAACATCATGGAAGCTCTACAACCGAGTAAGTGGTTATTGCTTTCATTTACCGCTTTCATATACATATAACTGTATTGTGGGGCTGTTTCACTGTAAGTCTTCCTTCATAAACTCATATCAACTGTGTAATAATAGTATAGATATTTCGAGTTTCCTCGGCAACTACGTCTAGAACTAGGTGACGCCGTTTCGTTTATTCATAGAAATAGACAACTAGATCCCCAATAGGATCACCAAATACAGTCTTCTCTCCGGCTGTCCTCATTAGGAATTGTCAAAGAAACTCTACTCCCAGAGATGAATGTATTCTCCGTGAATGGCATCTTTGAGTTTCTTCCAAATTCTCGAACTTTCCTGACTTGATCTATTCCTTGTGAATAGCTTGCCTTGAATTTCTCAGGGTTTGGGGACCCACGGGCTTCTTAAAAGCATCGCCCTACTCTTGGGCATCGTACAAGGACCCACAGGCTTCCTAAAAGCAACCCCGCCTCCTCTTGGGCTTAGTACAAGGACCCCTCGGCTTCTTAGAAGTATTCACAGCCTCCTCTTAGGCTTCGTATAATGATCTCTTCCTCCGGGAATGATAGCCTCCTCTTGGGCTTTGTACAAGGACCCGTCGACTTCTTAAAAGTTTCCCGCCTCCTCTTGGGCTTCGTACAAATTGTCCCGACGACCTCCTAGAGGTATAGGAACATAACTTAATCATCTGCATAGAACAGTCCTTTCAAAGAGTCTACTACTGTTTCTCCAAGCATAGTGCAAAAAATGAAACTCTAGACTTGGACAGTCTAATCTCCTTGAGTCTCAAAGACATTCTCAAGTGACCCCTTCGTTAAATAGGAAGAAAACCCGTAGACTCGAACAATCTCAATACCCTTCGGATTTCCCACTTCCTTAAAGAACAGGAAATATCCCTGATCCTCGAATCAAAATCCCTGAGTACAGTATTGCTCATATAAGAACTGATTTTCTCTTTCAAAATCAGTATACTGGATCTGTCACTTAACTGAAACAGACACCATAGCCTCCTCTTGGGCTTTGTACAATGATCCTCCCCAGCGGAGTCAAACAACGTTTAGCCTCTCTCTCAGGCTTTGTATGAGACACATAAGAGACTCCCTCGTTGAGTCAATCACCCTCTTAGCCTCTCTCTCGGGCTTTGTACGAGACACATAATAGCCTCCTCTTAGGCTTTGTATAAGAAAACCACTGGTTGATCCAATTAACCTTTTAGCATCAAAACTGTGCCTCGTTCACAGTACACAAACATCAACAACTCCTTCCCCTTCATCTAAACGCTGTAAGCGGCAAGCCTCTGGATCATCTACATCCATGCCACTGTCCCTCTTTTAGCATGAGAAATTCCTAAGGAAAGATGACATTGCTCTACACTGAGTTAAAGTCTTCTCCTTCAGGTTAAAAACCCTATAAAGGAAATTATGGCATTGCCGGATTCACATATCCCGGTTAAAGTAATTCTCCTTTATAAAACAGTTGTGACATACAACCCCCTCTTTAGAGATGACAAATCCTCTCTAAGGTCAACACTTTTAGCTTCATATCTTGGGCTTTGAACAAGATACAAATAGACTCTTCAGCTTCACATCTTGGGCTTTGAACAAGATACAAACTACCTTTCGCTTCACGTCTTGGGCTTTGAACAAGACACCAAAACAACCATTTCCTCCCATAGAATAGGAGGAACTTCGAACGCTTTGATTTCACTGTTTCGGTAAACGGGAATACGTAGGCATAAGATTGAAAGAAAAATCTTAGCGAGCACAATCAACCGAAAACCTAAATCCCTACTCTCACATCAAAAAGCATCAGTCCTAACATCCTAATCCTTGTTCCCCGCTAGAAACATTCTGTCAAAATAAAAAGAAAGAAAACCGTATTGGCGAAAATACAAATAACCAGTACAAAGGCCCCCCCACATTGATAACATCCGTAACCTAACAGACCGCTGTTTAAACTCAGTATGCAAAGCAGGGTTAATTGGAGACATCTATTTCCCTTCCTTCATCAGCTTTAATAGGATAGAAAATGAATCGACATGTAGTAAGCTCAAACCGCAGAGAGCGACCAGCGCTTAAGAACCGCGTCCAAAATCGCTCGCTACAGAAAAATGGCGCCCACCGTGGGGCCGTTCTTTCAAACCTTTTCACCTCTTGTGTGAAAACCACAGATTGGGGCTTCCGCCGGGGAACCCAATTTCTGTCAGGAACTTAGGATTCATAGCTTTGAAGGTCTAGGATGATTAGGACAAATATATATACTGCTTTTCCTAATTGCTATACGTGTTTATTTTTCTGCTAATGGGAATGCGGGTGATGCCGTATGTGGAAAGATTGAGTATACACTTAAGATAAGTGATGGCGACGAGGTCGACCATCAACCTTAGTGGAGGCTGACCAATGCAACCCATTCTCTCACCTAGACAATGGGCTGATTGTTAAGTCTGAGAAGCTGAGGAGCCAAACCCTTTCGTAGTGCGAAAACTATCGGGAATAGTTGTTACGCGATACTACCCTCATTTGAGGCTGGTGATCTATTCTCGGTGAATGGCACTTACTCTAAGATTGCTCTACAACTCGCTGGCGATCCGCTTGTTGTTTTGCTTTCCTGGGAGGAGCTGATGATAATGAGTACAGGTACAAAAATCACCTTAGTATAAACCTTTGGGGATGGGTAGAGCCTTGACTTCATGACAACGACCCTTTGACCCCATGTTTTTTCTATGTTTTTGTGTGCTGCATTCATGTATTCATTTAAAAAACATTAAAACATTCAAAAAATTTCTCTTCTAGTCTCTCTGTTTTTCAAAGTAAACTAAGACTGTGATTGCAAATATCAGAGAAAAGGATTGCACTAATGGATTTTGGTAGAAGGAGAACCCACCAGTACACCTTCAAGGTTCCAAAACTAGAGGATTTGAGAAGGTTGGCAAGGATGATCACTAACCCAGAGGCTTTCAGAGCCAAGCACGGAGGTTTGCTACCACTTTTAAGAGTCCATGTGATTGAGGGAATCATGGATGCGCTCATTCAGTTTTATGATCCAGTTTATCACTGTTTCACATTCCCAGATTACCAGTTAGCACCAACGCTGGAGGAGTATTCTCATCTGATTGATCTGCACATTACTGATCGAGCTCCATTTTCTGGACTGGAAGAAATTCCAAAGAATCAGACCATTGCGAGAGCAATTCATTTGGACGAGTCTGAGGTCAGGACTCACCTAACTACTAAGGGTGGCATCCAAGGTTTGCCAGCCCAGTTCTTGACAAAGAAAGCCCTGTACTTCTCTAGTATAGGGAACGTGACTGCTTTTGAAAGCGTCTTTGTCTTGCTCACCTACGGGTTATTTTTGTTTCCCAACATCAATAACTTCGTCGATATCAACTCCATTAAGGTTTTTCTCATTGGAAACCCTGTACCGACTTTGCTCACAGATGCGTATCATTCTGTACACTTGGGGAATTTGTACAGCGGAGGGGAGATCACATGCTGTGTACCTCTGCTTTACAAATGGTTTATCTTTCACTTGCCCAAGTCTGCTGCTTTTTGGGATTGCAAGAGTGCCTTACGTTATTCGCAAAAGATCATGTCTCTTACCAACTCTGATATAGATTGGTGTAATAGGATCTATGATGGGATCAGGATCATTGACCGTTGTGGAAACTTTCCCAACGTACCCCTCATAGGAACTAAAGGAGGAATCAACTATCATCCGATATTGGTTCGTCGTCAATTTGGGTACCCGATGAGACACGTCCCACGGGGTGTTCATTTGGAAGGTCTTTTCTTCAAGGAAGGAGAAAATGACAGAGCACTAAAGACGGAAATAGTGCACGCTTGGAAACATGTTCTTAAGAAAGGACGAGAGTCTCTAGGAAAACCGGACTGTGTCTCGGTGGAGCCTTATTTCCATTGGGTACAAACTAGAGCTCTCAAGCTAAAAATGCCTTATCCTCGTTACGGGATTTTTCCGCCGAGGGAATCTGTCATGTATTTCATGACGGAAACTGAACAGCTTCAGGTTACTCTCAACAAAGTTCAAAAGGAGAGAAGGTCTTGGAAGAACAAGTACCGCACCCTCGACGTAGAGTGCATCAAAATACAACAATTACTGAAAGATAAATATGCTTTGATTGAAATTTTGGAGCAACATGCTGTAGAGAATCAGGATGACCAAAGGAATTTGCTTGCTCCTTTCACTTGGTAAAGGAATGACAACCCGACAACGGCCCAAGAGCCCCGGTCAAAGAAAAGGAAGATGCCAGAATCAGCACCCGATTTCTCTTCAGAGAGGACTCGGGACCCATTAGATTAGGTTTCTGTTTCTGCACCTTGTAATCTACTGTATTTCCATTTCTGTAATCCTTTGATATTTGCAATCTAATTGTCGAAGTTTATTTTGATTAAACCAAAAAAACAATTAATATAATCATTGCATTCATCATTCTCACATCGCATATTCTTCTTACCTACGAATCTAACGTTTGTGTCTCGGTTCTAGAGTCAAACTGTCTCATTCGTATAATACTCGAGCCAATCTTCAGAAAAAGATGGATGATCTTGAGGAAGAAAACAGAGTTGAAGGAAGAGATCGACGCTCTGAGAGAGGATATGAGGAAGCTTCGTAACGACATGCAAGCCATGGCAGAAGCTCAGCTACAAAGGACTGTGATCTCAGAGATCACCGCAACGCCCATAGTAGAAAAGTATGATCCTAGGTATCAAATGCCGAAAGATCGTCCTTGGGGCATGCCTGTTAACTATATCCCAGAAGGATATGTTCCGCCGATCACTGAAGATCAGGGAATCACAACAGAAGCCGCTGGGCCTGAAGGTTACAAACTTCGGGAAAGCGAAGATGCCAGGGGCATACTAAAGACTCCTGAAGGTTACAAACTTCGGGAAACGCCAAGACTCACTGCCGTAGTCACAGTCCCACCTCCTGTGGTGCACGCTGTCCCAGAAGGACAGATTCCACAGACACCTTCTGGTAAGAAGGAAACTATGTTTGTTAGAATGGAGGAATTCCAGGAGCAGTTCTTGGAAATGCAGAAGAAACTGCAAGCCATTCGCGGTCAGGATCTATTTGGAAAGGACGTCACAGATCTCTGCTTGGTCCCAAATGTGAAAGTCCCACATAAATGTCAAGTGCCCGACTTTGAAAAGTACAAGGGCAACTCTTGCCCTCAAAGCCATCTGGTGATGTACGCTCGGCGAATGTCAGCTCAGACGGAGAATCAGGACCTACTGATTCATTACTTTCAGGATAGTTTAACCGGTGCCGCATTAAAATGGTACATGGGTTTAAACCGTGCCACGATCAGCACTTTCAGAGATCTTGGCACTGCCTTCGTCCAACAATACAAATACAATTTGGACATGGCACCCGACAGAGATTAACTCAGATCGATCTCACAAAAGGACAAGGAAACCTTTAAGGAGTATGCGCAAAGGTGGCGTGAAATTGCCGCTCAAGTTTGTCCACCTCTTGAGGAAAAAGAGATGACAAAGATCTTCTTAAAAACCTTAAGCTCATTTTACTATGACCGAATGGTTGCCAGTGCGCCCAGTGATTTCCCCGAAATGGTTGGCATGGGCGTACGTCTTGAGGAAGCCGTCCGAGAAGGACGTTTGGTAAAAGACACTGGATCAAAGAGCGGTACTAAAAAATATGGTAGTGCTCTCCCTAAGAAAAAAGAGCAAGATATTGGGAATATCTCTCTCGGAAAGTAAAGGCGATGTTATCAACCGGTAGCAGCTGTGACTCCTGCTATCAACCCTGCGTCTATTCCTACGTATCAACCTCAGGTTGCGCAGAACCAGCCTGATCAGCAAAGGACACAACAGCCTCTTCAGCAGGCTCGTCCTCTATACAACAACAACCGTACAACACGGCCACCAAGATTTGATCCTATACCCGTAACATACGCAGAGTTGTTTCCGTTACTACTGGCTAAGGGGCACATTCAGACTAAATCTCCTCTTACAGTGCCGGAAAATCCGCCTTTTTGGTTCAAGGTGGATCAGACATGCCCTTATCATCAAGGAGGTCCAGGGCATAACATAGAGACTTGCCTCAATTTCAAGTCCGACGTGCAAAAGCTTGTTAGGAGCAGGGTCTTATCCTTCAAGGATACAAATCTTAATGTTCTCACGAACCCGCTGCCTCAACATGAGAAGGCTGCAGTCAATTTGATAGAAGGAGAGACTAACAATGTCTATCAAATTCACGATGTACTCTTGTTGAAAACCAATCTGGTCAAGATGCATTGTAGATAGAGTGGATATGGCCATGTGCCACCTCATAATTATCACCAGTGTGATATCTGCTCTAAAAACGATCAAGGATGTTCTGTAGTGCAAGCAGCTCTACAGGAACAGATGGATCTCGGATGGATCCAAGAGCACCGAGTTCGTGGAGTTAACATGGTTTACACGAATTCTAACATCATTCAGAACCATGATATCCGTGTGATGAATGTCAACTTGGTGGCGATGCACTCAAGGCAAAGCCAGTATCATAATCTGCCGCGGCACAATTACAGTTCCTGTCTGACTTGCTCAGTAAACAAACAGGGATGCTCTTTCATACAAGAGGCCCTCCAGTGTCAGATGGATCCAAGACTACCATGATAGGAACCCTTATCAGATCAACATGGTTCAGATCTTCGATGTTCGCGTGATGAATACCAACCTGGTAGAGTTACATGCTGAGCAGGTCTGACTCGGATTCTTAATATCACACGACTATCAAAGCTGTAAAGCGGGTTGCAAAAACGATCGAGGTTGTACCCTTGTCCAGGAGGCGCTTCAGCACTTGTTAAATCACTGGTGGATGCCAACCTATATGGATGAAGATACTCAGAAAATTAGTATCAGTGACAGGAATCCTACTCGGCGTCAAAGTCAGGATGTCCGATATGTGGAAGCTAACCTAGTGAGGTTACATTATATTCAAAGTGGGCGTGGCCAGGTGCCACCACACAACTATGACAGTTGTAGCGTCTGTTCGGAAAGTAACCAAGGGTGTTACCTTGTGAGAGCAGCTCTTCAGGATCAGGTGGATCGTGGAGAAATTCGCCCATATCCAGGTTCCAGACCCATCAACTGGTCGCCGAACTACCTTGCCGAGCAAGTTGAGGATGTTGTCACAATTTCTGGTCATCACTGGACCAGGGACGTTTTTGCCATTATCCCTCTACTTGATGAATCTAAAGTTCCCAACCGGGAACGAATCGAGATTACTTATGATGGTCAGAAAAATCAGAAGGCTCCCGTAGTCATCTATCTGCCGGGACCAACACCGTATGAATCAACTAAAGCTATCCCTTACAAATACGGTGCAACAACAATTGAAAATGGAAAGGAAATTCCATTACCCTCCGTTGTGAATATTACAGACATCAGTCGTGTAACACGGAGTGGTAGAATCTTCAACCGAGGGGTTGGGGAACTTAACAAGGAAAAGGAACTTCAGACGGAAACTCCCGATCTACCAGTCGGTCAATCCAGTAATCCCGACCTTTCGAAAAATAATGATGAGATGCTGAAGCTCATCCAAAGGAGTGAATACAACATTGTTGATCAATTGTTACAGACTCCTTCAAAGATCTCGGTATTATCACTGTTACTCAGTTCAGAAGCCCACAGAGAGGCTCTACAGAAAGTCTTGGAGCAAGCCTTTGTGGAACAGGATGTAACAATAAGACAGTTCGATAGCATTGTCTCTAACATCACATCCTGCAATAATTTGGGATTTAGTGATGAGGAGTTACCCGAAGAGGGTCATCGTCATAACATGGCGCTCAATATCACAGTTAACTGCCAGAACGATGCTTTAGCCAGTGTACTGGTAGACACAGGTTCAACCCTGAATGTTATGCCGAAGTCCACTTTGATGCAATTATCATTCAAAGGCCCTTCGATGAGAATCAACGAGGTCGTCGTCAAAGCGTTCGACAGATCCAAAAAAACGGTTATCGGCGAAGTTGATCTTCCCAAAACTATTGGTCCTCACACTTTCCAAGTTACTTTCCAGGTCATGGACATCCGGGCAACGTACAGTTGTTTATTAGGAAGACCTTGGATACACCAAGATGGAGCGGTCACTTCGACCCTTCACCAAATGCTAAAGTTCATCAAGAATGATCAACTTGTCATGGTTTGTGGGGAACAAGTCTTGCTTGTGAGCAACTTATCATCGTATGCTAGTATGGAACCCGAGGAGGTTATTGGAACTCAGTTCCAAGCACTGTCTGTAAGTAAGAACAATCAGTTCAGAGGAGGAACCTCGATTTCCTCATACAATGATGCTATCAAAGCAGTCGAGAGTACCGACACAACCGGATGGGGACAGCTTGTCATTCCTATTGACAATAAAACAAAGAAGGGTCTTGGTTTTTCTGCAACCTGTATCTAGACAGCTGCCAACGATGAAAGTCTTCATCCCCTTCAAAACTTCTTCCACAGTGGAGGTTTTCTTCACCCGGTGTCTCAAGCAGTACATGCTATCAATGAGGAAGACCCCTCTGACACGGATGAAGAATGGAAGTCCTACCTTAACGAGGACGGTTATATTTCTCAGGAAGAGGTGCCTACGCCATTTTGCTATCCCGAACAGAGTCCGAGATTTATACCAAGGTTAGACGTCAAAATGAATTATGGAGATTGCGATCCGGAAGGATGTCGTGCTCCGCCAAATTCATTAGAGGAGGATACTTTGATAAAAGACAACTTTGACCACAATTACTATGGCCCAATGGATGGTCTGCTAATGTGGCAACCTTACCCAGAAGACTTGGGGCAAGAGAGTCAGCCGAACAATGAAAATCAGCTGAGCATCATTGAACAGAATACCTATGTCCCCACCATGTCATGGGATCAACACTCAGGTCATTCAGAAACTACTCAACATGAAGATGAATTTTCAATGTTTGCCGGACTTGAATTCATCAACTATGCTTTTCCCGAGGTCAACGTCATCGAGAGAGATGACTCCTCCAGTTCCAAAGAAGTTTGGGACACCTTGGGACAACCGAGTGGAAAATACGACTACATGGTCAAGTACACCGCTCCCGAAAGCTCTTGTATCAGGCTCAAAGACATCCAGCCAACTGGATGGGGAGATACAGCTGAGAGGACAAATACTATGCAAAATGCAACTGAGGAATTCTCCTACGACAATTCTGCCTGGGAGACAGATTCCAATGATCCTGCTCCACCAGAAATCAGCGTTATTTCTGAAGACAAATCAAGGAAGGTACCAAACTTTATGATTCACCGAGGAGTTCGCCGCCAATGGGTTGTCGTCGAGGTTCCGAAGATCGTTCATCAGTCAAAGTAATTTCCATCTTTAACCTTTCAACCTGCCCAGGTGAAACGGATGTTTTGATAGGGCTCGCTTTCTGTAAAATTTCCCTCTTCGCTTTGTCCGAAGCGATAGAGTTTTGTTTTATAGGGCTGTAGTTTCAAGGATCGACTTGTTCATTAATAAAATAACGTCGTTCTGTAATTTTCGCATTAATTGCTGTTTTCTCTTTTTGCTTTTTTAGAAAATGGTAATCCTAAAAAACAATTCAAATAAAAACAAGCAGTAATAAGAATAAAACACTGCACACACTTGCATTTTCTCTATCTCTTATAAACACGAATCATCACATCATGCAGATTGCTTGTTTTAAACCCTGTTGAAACATACGATCTGATGCCTTCTCCCAACTTTGAGTTCCCGGTATTCGAGACTGAAGAAGAAAATGACGACGAAATTCCAGAAGAGATCTCCCGACTACTCAGACAAGAGGAAAGGTCCATTGAACCTCACAAAGAGCCATTGGAAACGGTAAACTTAGGTTCAGAACAAGAGAGAAAAGAAATCAGGATTGGGGCACTGCTCAGTCCAACTGCCAGAGAGGGTTTGATAAAGCTTCTCAGAGAATTTCCCGATGTATTCGCTTGGTCCTATCAGGATATGCCAGGGTTGGATACCAGCATCGTGGAACATCACTTACCATTGAGATCGGAATGTCCGCCAGTAAAGCAAAGGTTGAGACGGACTCACCCGGACATGGCCATCAAAATCAAAGAGGAAGTACAGAAACAGATTGACGCGGGTTTCCTCGCTACATCTGAATATCCTCAATGGTTAGCCAACATCGTACCCGTTCCCAAAAAGGACGGAAAGGTTAGAATGTGTGTTGATTACAGGGATCTGAATAAGGCTAGTCCAAAGGACGACTTTCCTTTACCACACATTGACATGCTGGTAGACAGTACATCAAAGTTCAAAGTCTTCTCCTTCATGGATGGATTCTCGGGCTATAACCAGATCAAAATGGCGCCGAAAGACATGGAGAAAACTTCGTTCATTACCCCATGGGGCACCTTTTGTTACAAGGTGATGCCGTTCGGTTTGAAGAACGCCGGGGCAACCTATCAAAGGGCCATGACTACTCTGTTTCATGACATAATACACAAGGGAATCGAAGTGTATGTCGATGATATGATTGCAAAATCAAAAACAGAGAGTGAGCACGTTGAACATCTGTCAAAATTGTTTGAACATTTAAGAAAATTCAAGCTCCGCTTGAATCCCAACAAGTGCACCTTCGGTGTCCGTTCAGGGAAACTACTAGGGTTCTTCGTCAGCCAAAAAGGAGTTGAGGTTGATCCTGACAAGGTCAAGCCCATTCAAGAAATGCCTTCTCCAAAAACTGAAAAACAAGTCAGAGGATTCTTGGGACGTTTGAACTATATCTCCAGATTCATATTCCTGAGACCGCGACATGCGTTCGATCTTTAAGTTACTTAAAAAGAACCAGGATTGCGTTTGGTCAGAAGATTGTCAAACTGCCTTCGACAGTATTAAGGAATATTTGTTGAATCCTCCGATTCTATCACCTCCAGTGGAAGGAAGACCACTGATCATTTACCTCACAGTCTTGGAAGACTCAATGGGGTATGTACTTGGCCAACAAGACGAAACCAAACGGAAAGAGTCTTCCATCTACTATTTGAGCAAGAAATTCACCGACTGCGAAACTCGGTACACGATGCTTGAGAAAACTTGCTGTGCTTTGGCTTGGGAAGCCAAACGTCTTCGCCAATTCATGATTCGTCATACTACTTGGTTAATCTCCGAAATGGATCCAATCAAGTATGTTTTCGAAAAAACTGCTCTTATGGGAAGGATTGCCCGTTGGCAGATGCTGTTATCAGAACATGACATAGAGTACCACGCTCAGAAAGCCGTTAAGGGGAGTGTTTTAGCCGATCATTTGGCTCATCAACCGATTGACGATCAAGAATCAATCGGGTTTGACTTCCTGGACGAAGATGTCATGTATCTAAAAATGAAAGATTGCGATGAACCGCTACCCAGTGAAGGGCCAGAACCAGGTTCCCAATGGGGACTTATCTTTGACGGAGCAGTTAATCATTATGGAAACGGAATTGGGGCAATCATTGTTACCCCTCAGGGTACCCACATTCCCTTCACTGCCAGACTTACGTTCAAATGTACCAACAACGAGGCCGAATACGAAGCTTGTATTATGGGTCTCGAGGAAGCGATTGATTTAAGGATAAAAAACTTGGACGTATACGGCGACTCAGCCTTGATTATCAATCAGATAAAAGGAGATTGGAATACATACCAATCAGGACTGATTCCTTACAAAGACTATGAAAGAAGGTTGTTACCCTTCTTTAACCGAATCGAGTTTCATCACATCCCTCGTGAGGAGAATCACATGGCTGATGCATTAGCCACTCTCTCTTCCATGATTAGTGTAGTTCAATGGAATGACTTGCCTAAGATCGACATAATGCGCCTTGAACGGCCCGCTTACATCTTCACGATTGAAGCAGTCATAGACGATAAACCTTGGTATCATGATATCAAATGCTTCCTTCAAAAATAAGAGTACCCACCTGGGGCATCCAGGAAAGATAGGAAAACCCTCAGAAGATTGGCTGGAAACTTCTTCCTGAGCGGTGACACTCTTTATAAAAGGAATTTTGACATGGTCTTGCTCCGATGCGTGGACAGACCAGAAGTAAACATGCTTATGAAAGAAATTCATAAAGGATCCTTTGGCACTCATGCCAACAGACACACAATGGCGAGGAAAATTCTAAGAGCAGGGTACTATTGGTTGACAATGGAATCTGACTGCTACAAGTACATGAGGAGGTGTCACAAATGTCAGATATACTCCGACAAAATTCATGTACCGCCATCACATCTCAAATTTCTTTCTTCCTCGTGGCCTTTTTCCATATGGGGAATTGACATGATTGGCTTGATTGAACCTAAGGCTTCAAACGGACATCGGTTCATTCTAGTAGCCATTGACTACTTCACCAAGTGGGTCGAAGCAGCGTCATTCGCCAATGTAACCCGACAAGTCGTGATCCGATTTATCAAAAACAATATCATCTGCCGTTATGGTGTTCCAAGCGAGATCATTACTGATAATGGATCTAACTTGAACAATAAAATGATGAAAGAGTTATGCGCAGAGTTCAAGATCGAACACCATAACTCATCTCCCTACCGACCCAAGATGAACGGAGCGGTAGAAGTGGCCAATAAGAACATCAAGAGGATCGTTCAAAAGATGGTTGTAACCTACAAAGACTAGCATGAGATGCTACCCTTTGCTCTTCACGGTTATCGTACATCTGTTCGCACTTCAACAGGGGCAACCCCTTTCTCTCTAGTATATGGCATGGAAGCAGTGCTTCCCATAGAAGTAGAGATCCCGTCAATCCGGGTATTAATGGAAGCTAAGCTCACCGAAGCTGAATGGTGTCAAAGCCGACACGATGAATTGAATCTGATCGAGGAGAAGCGAATCACGGCACTATGCCATGGTCAGTTGTATCAACAGAGAATGAAGAGGGCGTTTGACAAAAAGGTCCGACCTCGTGTCTTCAGAAAAGGAGACCTCGTGCTCAAAAAGATACAATCATTTCTCACTGATTCGCGAGGTAAATGGACTCCGAATTATGATGGCCCCTATGTGGTCACGAAAGCTTTCTCAGGCGGCGCCTTGAGACTTGCAACCATGGATGGAGAGGAATTTGCCTACCCCACGAATGTTGATGTAGTCAAGAAATACTTCGCCTAAACTAAAAAAAAAAACGTCTCGGTGGATTGAAAACCCGAAAGGGCGGTCCAGGCAAAAGTTAGAGACATAAAAAAGAAAGAATCATCCCGATGGATTGGAAATCTCATAGTACAATCCAGGCAAAAATTAGGGATAATGACAAGTAATTATGTTCAACAGAGGCAGGTCCCTCAGCAGCAGCAGTTACATCATCGGAGGAAAACTCCAGTCAAGGTCATCTTCGACAGAAGCTCAGGATGCCCCGAATTCAAAGTTGGTAGAAGGATAGTGGTCGTTGTGTTTCAACGTAGCCCTTTTCCCTGTAAATTACCATTTTCTAGCTTTGTATATACTCTTTGGAATCACGCGTTTGGCTGATCTCCATCTTATCAATAAAATTTGAGCCCTTGTGCTTTTGTTTGTAATTCTTATTTGTTTTAGCTTTAACAGAACGACGTTGTTAACATGATTAACGATTCTTGAAATAAAACAAAAATGAATTTACTTGTTAAAACTTTTTCTGCTTTTAAAATAAAGTCGGCAATTTCTTTTGACTGTTGAACATCAGAAGAACATCGGTCGCTTCTCCAGAAGTAATCGAACCTCAAAGTACGGAATCAAAGTACTCCTTCTACGCCAGTACGCCTGAATGAAGGGATCAACTTTGTCAGAGACCTTGTTTCATCTGACACACCTCGGCCGAGTTCTTATCTCCTAAGCCCGATCAACGGAATTCCCCGCAGGGACTATCTCTCCTAGGCAAGGTGGAATTGCTATTCTGAACCAACGGTACTTCTTTGCCCCGCGATGGCCGAGTATCCAGTCGTGTTCACCTGTCAGTTTGTATGTCGCGTCAGTTTTGTCAGCATATACATACATGCATCATGCATTATTGATTTACATTCACATTTTATATTGCATCACTATCACTCTAGTCGGTCTTGTCCCCTAGTGATAAAAGTCCTCTCAATCGAGTTGTCAGCCCTTTCCTCGTCAGGAAGTGTTATGTCTGAACAATCTCTCTCCTCCAGTTTTATTTCTGGATTGAAGTTGGGTCCTCGACAACTTTGATAACTTGAACCTATGAAAAACCAGAGAAGCCCTCAGTTAACATCACTCTTCGCCATTGAAGATGATATCCTTGCTTTCTCGAATTAAGGAAAATCCACAGAGAAAGCCTCCTAATCGGAGATTCGGCAGTACGACAGTTTTTCTCCGAAAAACCCACTGATGAAAAGGTCATCGGCACCTCACAATTGGATCACATCATATGGCATTTCTCCGAGAAGATCTCCGAGAAAAGTATGATGTAAAGACCCCAAATGAATGCAGTCACTCAAGGGACTCGCATTCCCCGGGTAGAGTCAACAAATGGCGTCTCCAAATAGAGAAGTTTGTACACCTCTACAACTCAGACGACTAGATTCCCCAGCGAGTTTGACATCAAAGTTTTTCTATCAAATGGCATCTCCCCATGAAAATTCGGCGAGAAGTTTGAGGAAAACCGCTACGCATAGCGTCCCTTGTCAATTAAGTTTATTGACAAAGAAAACTAAGACCAGTTCCTTGGTAGGAAACCAGGATCGAGGGGAGGTTTCTTTCAAAAGAAAACTGAGACCAGCTCATTGGCTGAAGACCAAGATCGAGGGGAAGTTTACCTTTTCTAAGCATCATTGCTTAGCAAAAGAAGATGAATGCGTAAGCTATCATTCATAACCACCATCAAAATTTCGGGTATTCCGATATTTAATCCTCTTGCACCCCGAATGCCCGAATACCTTCGTCATTCACACCTTCGTGTCCAAGAAGATTAAATAGGGGCATTTGTCATACCCCAAATTTTGACCACTAAGATTTCCCATCATTGTGCAAATCATCATCACAATATGGAGGAACCATCATACTTCACCAGTCTCCCCAAAGATGGGTGAGCATCCACTACAATCAAAATTAGGGTTTCAAGCCCTCTCTGAGTGCTTAGACAAAGGATCAATCAAGGAATGACATGATCTTCAACTTGTCTAACCTCTCAAACATCCACAATGGATCAAAAGGACTCCCACTTCAAGGATTAAGCACAAGGCTGCTCCCTTCTAGGTGGATCAAGTCTCAAGATTGACAGTGTCACCAAATTAGGGTTTTGGTCGACCAGGGCCTCCAAATGGAAATTTTTCATCTGGGCACAAGCCAATGATCCAAAACCTAACCTAATATACTCCATGGAACCTCATGGACCCAATCATCAAGTCAATTTTTCCTCAGGGGTTGCATTCATAAAAAATCAGGAATTAGGGTTTCTTGACCTAATTCACCCCTAAGTTGACTTTTAGGGCAAACCATGAGCCAAGACCTCAAGAGAGGATTTGAGGATTATGAGAAAAGTCAACTGTAACTTTGACTTTTGACCAGGACATGCTCCCAAACCCTAAGATATGATTCAATATACCCTATAACACCCATGGAACATGTCCATCAAGTTTGATTTAGGTCAAGGACATGATTTCCTGAAGAATTACACAGTTTGGAATTCATCTGATAAAAAGTCAACTGTGCACAAAAGTCAACTTTGACTTTTTGAGATTTTTCACCAAAATGGATTTTTAACCCTAAAATGATGTTAATGTATGATTTGAATCTTCATTCATCAACAAAAATCAAGAAAAGTTGGATAACTTGTAAAAGGGGTAACCATAAAACTTAGAAATTTTTCTAAGTCATGAAAAAGTGCCACTAATGCACCAACTTTGGAGGACCATAACTCCTAAACCACAAGGCCATTGTGCCCCATTAAAAGCTTGATTTGTAGATCTCATTGCCCTCTACAAAAGCTTCATACTGACCTATGTCCAAATTCCTTATGGATTTTGAGTTATGGAGTGATCAAAATCAAGAGAAAACACTTTGTTCCAACACTTAGTGAAAATTTCACTAAGTCAGATTTTGCCTTACTTTTTGCCAAATGTAGGGGGATTTTTCACTTGGATTCCAAAGAGATCAAAACCAAATATGTTCAAACAGTTGTTGTATCATGTAAGGGCTTTCCAAAATGGTCAAGAACATTACCAAATTCAACTTACACCATGAGATATGACATTGGCAAGTTGCCTTGCTGAAATCTGTCAAAGGCAAGGCAGAATTTGCAACTTTGCTCGATTTGCCAAAATCAGCCAAATTCAAATGCTCCTATCCACTTGGACACATCTGAGGATTGAATCTAAAGGGGACAATCCCTGATCCAAGCCTCCAAAGTCCATGGAACAAGAAATATCATGTTGAACCTAGAATGGCCAAAATAGGGACAAGACTCCAAATTTGGATTGAAGCATTCAATGGAAGCATCAAGGTGGCATGGACTGAGCCATTCTCATCTGAAATCAGTCAAGACTTATCAAAGACCAAGGGAACCAAAGCTCTGTGCCCTAACCTCTAGTCAATGGCTAGAGGAGACTTGGATTTTCATTTGCCAACATTGGCCAAACCTACTTAGCAGTTGCCATTCACTATTCCTTGCAAAACAAACGTGCTCTACTATAAATAGAGCTCAATTGTGATCAGTTTGAGTACACCAAAGCCATCAAACAGATGCTTTCCTCAAAATCTCTTCTTTCACTCCAATTTTGCCTTCTAAGGTAAGTCACTATCGGGTTTTGAGTTTGAGAGCTTTTCCAATTAAACCAATCACTCACACACCTCACATACATCATATAGAAGTGATCCAAACACTCACATAACATCTGGAACACAGATTTCACAAAATCACCAGCCAATTGCTCAAGTTCTTGACAGATTTGCAGTTGGGGTACCTTCTCAAGTTCCAGATCATTTCAATCCATTCCAAGCATACATACACACTCCATGGCACCTAGGGAAGCTATCCGGATCATTGGAACCTAGCTGTAACACCTCCAACACAAATCACGATCACCAGCTGCAAGTGGTAAGCATGAGCTCTTCTAACTCTATGATCCATGCAATTTTTGCTGCACAATAATTTGGCCATATGTTCATAATTATGCATGGAATGTTTTCCCTCAATTAATTGCTTTGTTTGAATCGTGTATAAAAAATCCTAGCCCTCATGCAGAAATTAGGGTTCTTGAGGTTTCTTCGTGATTTCATGTTTTATGTTTAATTTAAATGAAATTAAGTGTTATAGACATGATCGTGAGGTTGAAACGAGTTGATTGGTATGTGGATTGCATGATATGGTTAAGTATTCAGTGAGATTGGATGGAAAACGCAAATCTGGGAAACTCAGAACACGCGCGTGTTCTTGGTGTGTTCTTGGCGCCATTTTCAGAAATTTGAATATTTGAATTTTGTGATTTTATTTAATTGATTCAAAAATTAATTTCTCTCTGAGTTTTAATGATTTTGAGTTGATTCTTTTTTTAATAATTCACAAAAATGTTAAAATATTTTATTTTATCAAAAAATCCCAAAAATATTATATATTTCATATAATTGATATTTTTGCAAAGAATTAATATTTTAATTGTTTTTGACATTTTAAATATTTTTTCCACCTTGATTTTGCAACTTTTAATGCTTTCTAATTATTTTGTAGGTCAATACTTAATTTTTGAAGCATTAATCCAAGATCACAATTTGTTTTTCACATGTTAAACAATTTTTGATCATTTTAATTGAATTTTTATTCAATTAAATGCATTTTTGAAAACAAATTAGGGTTTTTGGATTAATTCAACCCTCATAAATCATTTTCAAAACTTTTGGGCCTCTAATAGAGTGTAAGACCCAATCCTTTTTTTGACCAAATCATTTTTGGGCCTCATTGTATTGTATAAGTCCCGATACCGTAAAAAACGAATGGCACAATCGTCGCCTTTTGAAAAATAACTCTGGGCCTCTCCTCGAGCTATAAGACCCATTCAAAACACTTGGGCCTCTAATAGAGTGTAAGACCCAACCCCCTTTTAACCAAAATCATTTTGGGCCTCACTTATTGTATAAGTCCCTCTGCGTTAAAAGAAAATCTCAGCGTGATCGCCATTTTAAACGAAAAGTCAATTGGGCCTACCCTCGTGTTATAAGCCTCACTCTTTTTCTTTAAACCTTTTGGGACTCTTGAGAGAGTGTAAGACCCATCCCTTTGTACAGAAAACATTTTGGGCCTCAGTCACTTGTATAAGTCCCTCTGTACAAATTCGGCAGTGCGACCACTGATAAAAACCTGGGCCTCTCCTTGAGCTGTAAGCCCCAAATCTCTCCTTTTCAAAGCACTTTCTCCTTTGATTTTGAAGTATACTGTTGTTTTCAATCTTTCTTTGTTGGACAACTAACCAAACAGCATGGAAGCTCTACAACCGAGTAAGTGGTTATTGCTTTCATTTACAGCTTTCATATACATATAACTGTATTGTGGGGCTGTTTCACTGTAAGTCTTCTTTCATAAACTCATATCAACTGTGTAATAATAGTATAGATATTTCGAGTTTCCTCGGCAACTACGTCTAGAACTAGGTGACACCGTTTCGTTTATTCATAGAAATAGACAACTAGATCCCCAATAGGATCACCAAATACAATCTTCTCTTCGGTTGTCCTCATTAGGAATTGTCAAAGAAACTCTATTCCCAGAGATGAATGTATTCTCCGTGAATGGCATCTTTGAGTTTCTTCCAAATTCTCGAACTTTCCTGACTTGATCTATTCCTTGTGAATAGCTTGCCTTGAATTTCTCGGGGTTTGGGGACCCACGGGCTTCTTAAAAGCACCGGCCTCCTCTTGGGCATCGTACAAGGACCCACAGGCTTCCTAAAAGCAACCCCGCCTCCTCTTGGGCTTAGTACAAGGACCCCTCGGCTTCTTAGAAGTATTCACAGCCTCCTCTTAGGCTTCGTATAACGATCTCTTCCTCCGGGAATGATAGCTTCCTCTTGGGCTTTGTACAAGGACCCATCGGCTTCTTAAAAGTTTCCCGCCTCCTCTTGGGCTTCGTACAAATTGTCTCGACGACCTCCTAGAGGTATAGGAACAGAACTTAATCATCTGCATAAAACAGTCTTTTCTAAGAGTCTACTACTGTTTCTCCAAGCATAGTGCAAAAGATGAAACTCTAGACTTGGACAGTCTAATCTCCTTGAGTCTCAAAGACATTCTCAAGTGACCCCTTCGTTAAATAGGAAGAAAACCCGTAGACTCGGACAGTCTCAATACCCTTCAGATTTCCCACTTCCTTAGAGAACAGGAAATATCCCTAATCCTCGAATCAAAATCCCTGAGTACAGTATTGCTCATATAAGAACTGATTTTCTCTTTCAAAATCAGTATACTGGATCTGTCACTCAACTAAAACAGACACCATAGCCTCCTCTTGGGCTTTGTACAATGATCCTCCCCAGCGGAGTCAAACAACATTTAGCCTCTCTCTCGGGCTTTATACGAGACACATAAGAGACTCCCTCGTTGAGTCAATCACCCTCTTAGCCTCTCTCTCGGGCTTTGTACGAGACACATAATAGCCTCCTCTTAGGCTTTGTATAAGAAAACCACTGGTTGATCCAATTAACCTTTTAGCATCAAAACTGTGCCTCGTTCACAGTACACAAACATCAATAACTCCTTCCCCTTCATCTAAACGCTGTAAGCGGCAAGCCTCTGGATCATCTACATCCATCCCACGGTCCCTCTTTTAGCATGAGAAATTCCTAAGGAAAGATGGCATTGCTCTACACTGAGTTAAAGTCTTCTCCTTCAGGTTAAAAACCCCTATAAAGTAAATTATGGCATTGTCGGATTCACATATCCCGGTTAAAGTAATTCTCCTTTATAAAACAGTTGTGACATACAACCCCCTCTTTAGAGATGACAAATCCTCTATAAGGTCAACACTTTTAGCTTTATATCTTGGGCTTTGAACAAGATACAAATAGACTCTTCAGCTTCACATCTTGGGCTTTGAACAAGATACAAACTACCTTTCACTTCACGTCTTGGGCTTTGAACAAGACACCAATTAACCATTTCCTCCCATAGAATAGGAGGAACTACGAACGCTCTGATTTCCCTATTTCGGTAAACGGGAATACGTAGGCATAAGATTGAAAGAAAAATCTTAGCGAGCACAATCAACCAAAAACCTAAATCCCTACTCTCACATCAAAAAGCATCAGTCCTAACATCCTAATCCTTGTTCCCCGCCAGAAACATTCTGTCAAAATAAAAAGAAAGAAAACCGTATTGGCGAAAATACAAATAATCAGTACAAAGGCCCCCCCACATTGATAGCATCTGTAACCTAACAGACCGCTGTTTAAACTCAGTATGCAAAGCAGGGTTAATTGGAGACATCTATTTCCCTTCCTTCATCAGCTTTAATAGGATAAAAAATGAATCGACCTGTAGTAAGCTCAAACCGCAGAGAGCGACCAGCGCTTAAGAACCGCGTCCAAAATTGCTCGCTACAGGCTTCATTACCACTGGGGTGGCTATAAATCCGTTGTATAAGCCACCCCTTAAACCATATAAGCTCTCCGGATTAATGAAAATGCTACTTGAAATTAAAGCACATGAATAAAATGGGACAAGGCATACTATCAGGACTAACATCAACCGGTCAAAAAACATTAGTCATAAGAAGACAAAAAGACTGGTTGGCCAATCAAAATAATGTTACGATTCTCCCTCTCTCATGCCCATGCAAAGGGACTCGGGCTCACCGTAGAAAAGAGAAAAGAACAGCAACAACACACGACCTCTCCTCACCTTATCTAACCATTATCTCCCTCAAATATCCACCAAATTTAGTGAAATAAAAAATCATTTTATGCTACTCAGAACATGGATCACTAATGAATTTATAAAACTTGAAAACAAAAACAGGATTAGTGTGGAAAAGACTTGGAAACTGGTGCATTCAGAATGAGGATCACGCATGTGCCAATCAACATTCAAGCAATATTCTCACATGATTAAACCCAAACTGATAACAGGAAGTTTGAGACTAAAATCAAACCTCAAACTCCAACGTAAAAACAAACCTTACATGTTAAATAACAAGACATAGTATGCTCAGGAAGTGAAAAAGCAAGCTTTCATCATACCCTTATATCGATGCAAGTTTGGACAAACACAAATCTCATGGTAACTTGAATTTTAGTTATCCACCCAAACAGTGCAAAAGAAAGCAAACCAACTCATATGTCAACATGCATAATACCAAATGATTTAGATGCATAGCAGCAATAATAATAACAATTTCATGATATTTTTAAGCATGGAAACTGTGAGTTAACAGTGAGAACAAAAACTGGCCGCAAAAGTATGACCTCAACCAAGACCTTCATGTTATTCAACGTAGCATAATATGGACAGCTCCAACAATCAAACTAAATCATAAGGACATGATCATTATATCAACTAAAACTGGAAGTAAAAAAAACAATCATGTAGACTCAACCTTATCTTTCACGAGGCCATTAACATGCAGGGTTTCAACAACAGAAAAATTAGCAGTTGTGATTATGGTGTTTAGACATGCTATTATGAGAAACATGGATCCTGACCATTAGACAAAAAGCATGGCTAAACTAACATGAGATGAGATCATTCAAAACAAACAGTTCCGTCTACCAAGTCATAACATGAGTATGCTAACACCAAAATGCTACAAGCCAACAACATAGCAATGTGTCATACGGATTCAACTTTACATTATCTTGTTCAACAAAACAATCCAGAATGACTTAGATGCGAGTTAACTATGATAAAAGTATGAACAACATGAACATAGCTAATGAAAAGAGGTGATAACTACCTAGTGGAATATGTCCGCTGCACCCTCTCACTTTGAGCTCCTTGAAATGAATGGAACAGAACTTCTCCCTCCCTCGAACAGTTGTGCTTCACTTCTCACAAACACTTCCTTCACTTGAAACTCCTCTAAGAAATATAGTGAGATATCGATTGTTGGTGTCTTACAAGTGCTGAGATGACCTCCTTTTATAGGTTGAGAAGGTTGGTTTTGATTCCTTGAGACCAGTGGAAAAACACACGGCCTGCTGGACAAAGAATTAGGGTTTGCAAGGACCCATTTTCAGCCCTCAAACCTGGTCAATCCTTGGAGTAAAAAACACTTCAACATGCTGCACAAGCCTCAGAGATTAAGGGTACCGGTTTGTCATGTTTCACTAACCAATGTATGCATCAAAACCTCTTTTGTTGTGTCATAAAAGTGAGAGCTAAAAGAGGAAATGTTTGGGATCCTCATGGGGAGACAACACGCCAAGTAAGGGCTTGGTGAAAAGATATTGTGAGTTGTTGGCCAAAAGAGAATCAGGTTGGTCGTATTTGGGATTTGGCTCAAAGTGAAACTTGGTTTGTATAGTGGAAATACAAAGTCATGGGCCTCTCTTTTCTACACAATATCTTGTGGCCTAGTGGGCCAAATAAAATGGTCATTCTCTCTTTTGAAAAATGACATGGAGTAGAATGGCTTTGGTGTTTAGAAAAGTTTGGAACTCAGCCCACAAACATGTGAAAAATCGTGGACGAAATTGATGCACTAAAGGCTTAAAAATATGACTTTCCTTTAAGTGTGTACACATTTCATCATGCCAACTTTGGAATGTCATGACTTGATGATCAATGCTCCAAATCGTGAGTTCTTTGGCTCTTTGAAAAGTTGGCATGTGATAGAGCAACTTTCATATTGTTGGCAAGTTGAGATTGAAGCTAGAAACATGTGAGAATTCATGCCAAAGTTGATGTAGCAAAAGGCAAGAAACCAGAATTTTCTAAGTGTGTGGCAACATTCCAATGTGGCATCTTCCTGGCACCATATCTTGATAATTACTTCACCAATTCTTGAGATTTTTGTTCCTATGTCAAGTAGGCATTTGATAGACCAACATTCATGTGGAAAGCATTTGGATTTGAAGCTTGTAACTATGAGATAAAATGCCATGAAATCATGTGAAACATGTTGTCCAAGAAACTTAGAAAAAATTCCAAGTTATGAAACTTTTTCCAATTTGAAACATTAAACTTTGAAGCATCATAACTTGAGACTGTTTTATCCAAATGAGGAGTTCTACACATGCTTGGAAAGCTTGAAGAACAAGGAACAACTTTCATGTCCAAAGATTTTTGATTAGAGGCTTGGAAATAAGTGAAAAATTGAGTTAAAGATGGATACAAATTAGGGTGAAAATGATCAAAATTTCACTAAGTCCTAAAGGCAACTTATCTTCCAAGTCTCATAACTTGAAAACCATGCATTTTTTTGAAGAGAGGTCCTCTAATACACTTTGAAGTTCATGGAAAGAGCTTTCCTTTGAGCTTTGAGTCACTCAATTTGGATATGTGGTTTGAAAGTTATGACTATTTCAATTTTGGCACAAGTAGTGAAATCTCCACATTTGAAAAGTTTCATGAACTAAACATTGCTTCCTTTGCAAGGAACTTCCTAGAACTTGATCTCTCATATCTTAACTCATCAATGAGACATGCCCTAATGGATTGAGGACTTGGATTTTTCATCTTGGATCAAAAATCTCAAAGATTACAGCTTCAGTCAACCCTAATTTCACTTGTGAATGCACTTGAATGACCTCTGATGATCTTGCTTCTTTTTCCTGTGCAAACCCTGGCTTTCATACCAAGTAAACAAACTTGCAAGGTGAGGTGGTTAGTTAACAATGCACATGATTGAATCTGAATGCTAAAGCAAAATGTTATGACATTTAAGCGGTAAAATTTGGGGTACAACAACAGGGTTACTTTGATCAACTCGGTATTGTCTAATCTACTGGTTCATTATTTCTCTTTTTATAAAGTTCCTAGCAAGGTGTTGTCGAAATTAAAATACCTCCAAAGACACTTCCTTTGGGCCGGTAACAAGACCAACAAAGGTATTTCGTGGTTGAAATGGAACATCGTGTGCAAACCTAAGGTGGAGGGTGGTCTAGGTATTAGAGATCTTGGTTGCTTTAATATTGCATTGCTGTCAAAATGGATTTGGAAATTCTTGATGCTTAAAGATATGTTGTGGGAAGGTATTTTGGCTAGAAGCTATTCAAATTTCTACTCCTCTTTGTTTTGTGCCGTTCTCCCTAAATATTGAGTATTTCCTTCCCTTTGGTGGAGGGACATTTTTAAAATTCTACATAAGTTTGGAGAAAGAACTTTTGTAGATCTCTTGTCTCTCAAAATCAGAAATTGTGGTAAATGCGTGTTTTGGTGGTCACGTTGGTTAGGGAATTTGACATTAGCCTCTTTATTTCCCTCACTCTATAGCAGGTCTGCTAGCAAATTTGAATTGGTGATGGATATGGGTGAGTGGGTCGACGGGGTTTGGGTCTGGAAGTTGCAATGTCATATGCAGGATGCAGATTCTCTTCACAGGTGGAATTTCATGATTTAAATATGTTACTGTAGAAGTTAGTATCAGTAGGTCGGAGGACGACGTTGTCATTTGGCCGTTCTGCTGCTCTAAGAGATTTACAGTAAAATCATGCTATGATTGGCTTTCCTCGTTGCCGGTTACGGAAGTTATTTTGGAGGACAGGCTGGTGGGTGTTAGGAGGGTGTGGGAGGCATCCTCACTGTTAAAATCGAAGGTTTTTCATGGTGTTTAATTATGGATCGTCTCCCTACCCAAGATAATTTGTGGTCAAAAGGTATTATAACTAATGTATTTGAATTGGTATGTCCTTTTTGCTTTACCCATGATGAATTAGTGAGGCATACTTTCTTCATGTGCTGCAAAACTAGCCTGTTGTGGATGATGGTGGCCAATTGGCTGGGAGTGTCTGTGGAGATGCAGGTGGGTGCTACGGCACATCTACAAAGCTGGACTGTGGAATTATGCAGGAAGGGTGTTAACATTATAAAAGCAGTGGGTCTTTGGTCCACTATATGCTGGTTCATTTGGCTTGCACGTAACCAGATTATGTTCGACGATGGCGTGTGGGATATTGAGATAGTTTTTCAAAAAATTATTCTCATGACATGGTGGTAAATTGGTAAGAGAGACAAAAATCTTTATACTTGTAATTATTATGAATGGTTCAATTACCCCTTTGATTTTATTTAGGATAGGTTGGTAATTGTTTGAAGCGTTTGGGATGGATCCTTTGTACCGGGTTAGGGTACCCCCAATACACTACTTGAATGGAATTTGTCTTATTAAAAAAAGGTTCATCATTAGAACCCTAAGTCCCTTGAGCTAAACCTACAAATAAGAGAAACAAGGAAAGGATTAGAAGGATGAAACAGAGGAACAAAGCAAAGGAAATGATAGGAAGCAGCTTAAACGGTCATGGCAAGAGAGGTAGGTATCACTTAGCTCGTGAAATTATTGTTGAATGCCTTGCCATGATGTTATTATTGTTACCGTGATTTGTTGTTATTGTTGTTGTTTGTGGTTGATTTGTGTTTAGGGTTAAAAAACTGGAAATGTTAGGGTTATGGTTCATTGCCGAGGGTTAGGGTTCATCTAGAAGAACCCTAGAGTTCATCAGATAGATGGTTAGGGTTGTAGGGTTTATGTGTGTCTAGGTTAGGGTTCATTAGGGTTTGTAGGGTTCTTCATGAACCCTTAAGAACATATGCGTTTCTGGGTTGAGGTTAGGGTTTATGGGGTTTGAATTTTCCGGTTGAAGCTCAACCGGAAACTGGGATTAAGGGGGTGGTTCATGGATACTCGTGGTGGCCGGAGGCCAAGTCGGAGACAAAAAAGGAAGAGAGATGAGAGAGCATTTGCGTGTAGAGAGAAAGAGAGAGAGGGAAGAGAAGAGAGAGAGAGAGAGAGAGAGAGAGAGAGAGAGAGAGAGAGGAAGTGAGGAAATGAGGGAAGGCCGGTGAAGGTGAGTGTCTTGTACTCCCTCCGTATAAATCTGGATGAATGCCAAGTGGCGTCCCCGAGGCTCCCAGATGTGTTGACTGTAACACCCTTCTAAACCCCGCGGAAAATATATAAATAAATCAGAGTAAATATCACGCATTTTACAAAAGGGTGTCACATATAAATTCAAATACATCACAAACACCTGCCATGCTCATTAACACTTAATAGATTTCATGTTTTTCAAATACTTTCACTTAACATGTAGCAGCGGATTTAAGTTAATCATGATAGACATAAAGAAAGTAGCATGCTCATCTCATTCATAATCAATACTTAGGCATAAAAGCCAAAACTTCATACAATTCAATTGACATGAAAGCATAAAGTAGAGTACATAATGTATCTCTCAACCATAAACCGAAACGATCTCAATGTTACATGATCAGAGCACGACTCGACCCAACATAAACAAAGACACTAAAACAGCTACTCCAACGGCTACCTCGCACTACGAGCAACTCGCTCCTCGGTACCTGAGCGATGTCGTATAAAACATCATTCCAACAGAAGGGTGAGAATTCACATTAATATTGAAATCATAAGATAATAATTAAATTAAAGGCATACAAACATAATTATAGTCATTCTCACACTTCCAAGTTTCATCAACAAGTATCACCTAAGTAACCATACCATTCACAATTCTTTCCAATTCAACAAGTCATATACATTCACATACTTCCATATAACAATTATATATGCTATGTGACTCGATGCAAGATTCAATGCAACTCATGCCATGTGGTACCCTAGACCAATAACAAACAAAAGCCCATCCCCTAAGCTTTCAAACCCCACTCTGGGTTTGGGACAAGTCACTAGCCCCCACGGAACTAGCAAGCATTGGCTCTTGACACAAATGATGCGTATGCAATCAACAACCATATGCAATTAAGACCATTCCCTAATCTTAATATCATGCATATCTCCAATAATTCATCACACTTGAATTACCACACATTTGCATACACAATCAAATTTTCATAATTAAAGCATTCATACTCCAAACATCATCACCACAATTAGAAATTAATCCACGAGTATCAACTCAATTCAATCGCAACTCACAAAACACCCGATACCGATTAAATATAGAATAATTATCCCATCACCAATAATTGAATCCAATATTCAATAAAATTTCACTATTTAATAAATAATCAATATTTAAATACACAATCAATATTTAAATAAATAACCAATATTAAATAAATGATCAATATATAAATAAATAATTAATATTTAAATAAATAATCCATATTTAAAATTAAATAACCAATATTTAATAAATAATCGATAATTAAATTTCTAATCAATATTTAACTTAGTTTTTAAAATTAAATAATTGATATTTACTAAACCTTAATTCTTAATAGGATTCAATTAATAATATGTCTATATATACATATACTACTGCACAAGGTATGTATATATATATATATATACCTGTAATCACTTTCTTATAATTTAAAGGTTATTAAATATTACTCCTATATATTAATTTCTCACCTTACATTCTCAATAATATACATATCTCTCTATTACAGCATATGCATACTATCAACAAGAAGATAGGGATGAAAATTTGGCCCATCCCTAGTGGGTATTCAGAAAAGTACCCACAACGGGTAGGGTAAAAACCCGCAAAAATGGATACGGGTACGAGCTCGAGTAATTACCCACTTAAATAAGCGGGGATGGGTGCAGGAATGGACACCTTAGTATCCAACCCGCCCCATACCCGCACAATATATATTTATATATTTTAATTTATATTATTACATAAAAATAAATATTTATAAAATTAAAAAAAACATCAATTTTAAATTATTACATATTTAATATACGTGATCATTTATTTCATAATTCAACAATAAAATTTTTAATTTTTTTTTAATATTTTTAAAAACTTAAAATATTATGATATTATATACTTGATATATTTATTTTTATTAGAAATGCGGGTAACGGGTACAGGTACCGGCACTTATATACCTATAGGGTACGGGGATGAATGCCAATTTTGATACCCAAATGAGTATGAGCTTGGATACGGGGATTTTTCTCAACTGCGGGTATGGGAACTGTCGCACCTCGAAAAAATCGCTTGATCGAAGACACGACCCTTCGCGTGAAAGGCGCGGAACGGTTCGACAGAGTCGCCACCGAACTTTATTTATCCCAAAAGAGGGAAAGGAAAATATCGAGAAAACCTTTAAGGGAGGATAAGAACATGGTCGTCGCAACCACATTCTGGGTTCTGGGTTCGCAACCACGTGAGGGGAAGGTACGCGCACCCCCTCATGTCCGTTGTACTCAACGGGAACCTCTTGATTCAAATTGTGATGAGCGTTAGCTAAGCTTGCTTGTTTTCTTCTCTATGATAAATGCAAAACAGTAAGATAAAAGGGAAGGATGCTAAGGGGAAAATGGGTGGTTTAAGGATAGGGTGCTCGGCAAGATCATCGCAATCTTGTGCCTACGTATGCTCATTCGGACGAGAATGAGTAATCAGAGCAATCGTAGTTCGACTATGGGGTTTGACGGAAAAAGATGGTAGTGTGGAAATGAGGGAAAAGAAAAAGTGTGGACGTAAACGGGGGAAAAAGGAAAAGTGTGCTCGCCAAGATCATCGCAATCTTGTGCCTACGTATCTTTAATCGGACGAGAATAAAGAATCAGAGCAGTCGTAGTTCATGGTACGCCCACGAAAAGAGGAGAGTTGGATTGTTTTAAAGGCGTCAATTGCTCACACACTAGTAAGAGAACCCGCACCTAAACAACCGAAGAGAGATCAAAGACTTGAACCCCCATTTTTCACCTTGAAAAGAGTTGCGATAGTTGTTAGTCATTTTTTAGTTTTATTGTGAAAATCCGCTTGACGTTGGATCAAGGGTTTATTTGTATGCGCTTGGTTAGTTTGAAAAGGATTTGATTTGTTAAAAGAAGAGGCGTCAATTGCTCACACACGAGTAAGAGAACTCGCACCTAAACAATCGAAGGAAGATCAAAGACTTGAACCCCCATTTTTCACCTTAAAAGAGTTGCGATAGTTGTTAGTTGTTTTTGAAGTTTGATTATGAAAATCCGCTTGACGTTGGATCAAGGGTTTATTTGTTATGAAAATAGTTTGGTTTGAAAAAAGGATTTGGTTAGAGGTTGATTTGAAAATGGGCTCGACGACGAATCGAGAGTTTGGTTGAAAAGGGTTCGTTTGAAAATGACTCGATGACGAATCGAGGATTAGTTTGAAAATGGGTTGTCTATGCTAGTCCCTAGGGGCGCTCCTAGTAAACAAACCACAATAAAAGAAACAACGAATGCGTACAACGGAATGGGAGCGGGGTACATGTAAATTACAAGGGATGACATGAAATAAAGGGTCTCATTGTAAGGTAGCCCAAGAGAAAGCCGTGTGTGTGCAAGGTGTCCTAAACTAAGCCTTGAACCAAATCTCCAAGCGAAGTATAGTAACCAATAGGTCATCAAATTATTGTTTTAGGGTTTCGATATTTGTTAATGTTTTTTTATTAAAGTATGAACAAAGGAAAATGGTATGCACAAGTATGAATAATATGATATGGACAATATGAATAATATGAACAATATAATAAAGATAAAAAGGAACAAGATATAATAAAGTTGGTCTCGTCTTAATCAAGACTTAGTCGAGAAATCGACAATCAACGATATTTGACCTTCATTGACCAAAAGTGAAAATAAAAGAATATGTGAAATGAAAAACATAAGAAATGAAATAAAATCGAGAAAAAGAAGAAAGGTCTCACCTTTATCAAGATTTTAAATCGAAAATCGATAAATCTTTGATGTTTGGTTTTCATTGACCCAAAATGAATGGTAAAAACAAATAAATAGAAAATAAAATAAATAGGCCTCATATTAATCAAAATTTATAGATCTACTTGAAATAAATCCACAAATCATGATATTTTTTATATCATTAGCCCAAAAAATAAAATTGAAATTAAAGAATTATGAAAATCATATAAAATATTAAAAGTTCACGACATCTAAAAAAAACTTCTAAAATCTAGAAAAAAAATGAAATATAAAATGATAAAAAAAAGTTTTAAAGAAAAAGAAAGATAAGAAGAGGGAGGGGGTGTATAAGAAAACAAGAGTATGAGAATGGAAACGGGTGGAATTATTTGGGCTTTACAAGCCCATCATCCACTTTCAACCACGGTTAGGATAGAAGAAAGGGTGGTGTAACTATAGGCTCCGCGACCCATTGTGGAACACGTTTGACGCAACAACTTCATAAAGGGTTTCCAACAAAAAGCCACGCATATTGAAACCACATGCCATGTAACAGCTTCAAAAACAAAATAGAGTAAAGAAAAGGATCAAAAGACAAATTAGCTTTTTTTTTTTTTAAAAAAAACTGACGGTGAACTAAAGGAAAATGGGCTATAAGTCCAAATCTCCACCATCAGTCTTTCTAATAATAATAAAAAGAAACAATTATATAACTTAAAAAGGAAAAAAAACAATATGGAAACAGGGTGTAGCCATTAGTCGCAGCAAAGCAACAACAACATTCCTTTAAATGAGAATCAATCGGAAAAAAAAACATTAAGAGGAATACAACGCATCGAGTTCGTCAAAAGAAATCAACGGAGTAAATCATATCGTTCAAGCTTATTCCGTCTCGTTCTGTTCGATTAGACTCCGGCTTGTTCAGGTTTGTGTTATTCTCTCGTCAATTTCAGATTCGTGCTTGGGTTTGTTTCAATCTCTCTCTTCATTTCTTTTTCTTTCTGATTCGGTTTTCTGGGTTGAAGTTGATTTGGTTTGTGATTTGGGGGAGGTGAGTTCTGATTTGGGGATTTTTCGAAAGTGGATATGGGTTTGTTGTTGAAGGGATTTACAGATTTGAAGGTTGAAACAAATTTGAAGGTGAGGTTTGTGTTGAGTTGTTGATGAAGGTTTCCAATTCAGTTGTGCTTTGAAGGTGATTGAGAGGAATTTGAGACAGAGTTTTGCGGCAGTTAGGGCTTTTCCAAATGAGAGTGATTAGGGTTGGTTTTATAGAAGGACACGAGGGTGAAATGGGAAATGGATTGAGTCGTGAGCTGGAAATTTGTGTCAGTTTTCGTTTGCAAGACGTGAATTTGTTATGAGGAATTCGTTGCTGAAAATAGCGTGGGGTCGGGTGAGTTTACGTTGTATTGTGAGGTCATACGGTTTTGTTGTTTTTGCAGCTGGAGATAAAGGTGTGCGTGTTGTAAATTGTCGCACGGGTTGCGGGAGGATAGCAGAATTTGGTTGTTCATGTGGGACCATATTACAATTGTGTGTATTGTTTTGGCTGGGAAATTGCTGGCTTAAGGTTGTGTTTGATGTGTTGCGGCAATTTTTGTGATTCGTTTTGCTTGGTTTGATATGTGGCTCTGTTGTGAATTGATGCAAGTTACTATCATGTGTTGCTGGTATGAATTGTTTTACAAATTTATTCCAAATGTTGCAGGGTGGTGGGCAAGTCGTGGACGAAGGTGTGATGTATTGGAGAGTTATACGTGATGTCTTGGTGGGGTCAAGGTATATTCTACAGGTTTTCGATTTGGTGTGGTGGGAATTAGTTTTCATGTGCAGCTGTTAACTTTGTGTGCAGGTCATGTGTAGGTACATGATTTGTTGTGGTCTGAGTTATGCGCAGCTGGTGAATTAGTGAAATAATGATCATGAAGATTTTGGCTCAAGTGGTCTCTTTTGAAAGTTGTTTGATGGTCCTTATATTGTACCTCCCCGTATTTTTGTAGAATTTGTACGAATGTGGACCTTTGGTTTTTAGACAATGTTTTTTGTAATGGACAATGTTTTTTGGATGATTGAAAAATTCATAGGAAAGAAATGTATATTGTTTGTGAAATGGATATTGAAAAAGGTGAAATTAGCTTGGACAATGAGAATGGGTTGAGTATTGAATATGAGATGTGGGTTTAGGAATTGAAAATAAAATTTGATTCAAAAAAAATGGACATGGGCTAAAATAAATTTGATGAACTTGGTTAGATATAATGAACAAATTGATAAAGAAAAGTGTTTCTAAATGGATTGGATGTGAAAACAAATGAATATGGATATGGTTTTGAAATTTGAATAAGGTATTGGAAAGTGGTGAGAAAGAAATGGTTTGATTGTTTTTTTTTGGAAATGGATGGGTACTTCCACCGTCACAACACATCTGTAACCAGTCTTTTCAAATACATCTCCGAGTTTATGATTAGAATGCAGAACCACCTTGAACTTGTCTGAAATAATCCACAACTTGCACAATTTAAATCAAAGCCACAAGTGAACCACTATGAAAACATCTGAACCTGGCATATTCTGACAACTTGATTCACATAGATGACTTATTCTGGCACAAAATTTTTTTAACTGAAACCTTAAGCACACACCACTTGAATCATGCACCCTGGCCTGGATGCCCTTGAATGAAAGCGGAAATAACATATTTATGGGTTTTTTTGAATAACTGTTAGTGGATGGATGTACAGATGAGAATTATATACAGGTAGGACAAATTTGGGGTATGACAGATGCCCCTATCTAACTGGCTTAAACCGAGTAAGATGAACTGTTACGGCGTTCGACCTTTCGAGGTATAAGTCAATTAGATATGAAGAAGACCACGAATTTGTCCGAAAAGAAAGAAAATGCTTGAGAGGTGGAATAACAGAATAAATTGCAAAAGTCGTTATCACCAAAAGGATGAAAATGAGGTCACAGCCTGCTATTACCAAAAGAATAATAGGGCACACACACACACAGACCCTTCCACCGAAAGGATGAAAATGAGGTCAAAGCCTGCTATTACCAAAAGGATAATAGGGCACACATACAACTATCTGACACCAAAAGGATGACAGACCTATCACCAAAAGGATGATAGTAACACACGCACACAGACCCTTCCACTAAAAGGATGAAAATGAGGTCAAAGCCTACTATTACCAAAAGGATAATAGGGCACACACACACACACACAGACCCTTCCACCAAAAGGATGAAAATGAGGTCAAAGCATGATATTACCAAAAGGATACTAGGGCACACACACACACACAGACCCTTCCTCCAAAAGGATGAAAATGAGGTCACAGCCTGCTATTACCAAAAGGATAATAGGGCACACACACACACACACACAGACCCTTCCACCGAAAGGATGAAAATGAGGTCAAAGCCTGCTATTACCAAAAGGATAATAGGGCACACACGCACACAGACCCTTCCACCGAAAGGATGAAAATAAGGTCAAAGCCTGCTATTACCAAAAGGATAATAGGGCACACACGCACACAGACCCTTCCACCAAAAGGATAAAAATGAGGTCAAAGCCTGCTATTACCAAAATGATAATAGGGCACACACACACACAGACCCTTCCACCAAAAGGATGAAAATGAGGTCAAAGCCTGGTATTACCAAAACGATAATAGGGCACACACACACAGACCCTTCCACCAAAAGGATGAAAATGAGGTCAAAGCCTGCTATTAGCAAAAGGATAATAGGGCACACACACACACACAGACCCTTCCACCAAAAGGATGAAAATGAGGTCAAGGTCTGCTATTACCAAAATGATAATAGGGCACACACACACACAAACCCTTCCACTAAAAGGATGAAAATGAGGTCACAACCTGCTATTACCAAAAGGATAATAGGGCACACACATACAGACCCTTCCACCAAAAGGATGAAAATGAGTTCAAGGTCTGCTATTACCAAAACGATAATAGGGCACACACACAGACCCTTCCACCAAAAGGATGAAAATGAGGTCACAGCCTGCTATTACCAAAAGGATAATAGGGCACACATATACAGACCCTTCCACCAAAAGGATGAAAATGAGGTCAAAGCCTGCTATTACCAAAAGGATAATAGGGCACACACACAGACCCTTCCACCAAAAGGATGAAAATGAGGTCAAAGCCTGCTATTACCAAAAGGTTAATAGGGCACACACACACACACAGACCCTTTCACCAAAAGGGTGAAAATGAGGTCAAAGCCTGCTATTACCAAAAGGATAATAGGGCGCACACACACACACAAATCCTTCCACCAAAAGATGAAAATGAGGTCAAAGCCTGCTATTACCAAAAGGATAATAGGGCACACACACACACAGACCCTTCCACCAAAAGGATGAAAGTGAGGTCACAACTTACTACTACCAAAAGGATAATAGCAAGTAAAACGATACCAAAGGCTATCACTCACCAAAAGGATGACACACAGACCAAGAGTTCATGGATCGACGACACCAAAAGAATGACGGATCAATACAAGATACTACCCCCAAAAGGATGGTAGAAACTTCCCACTTGCCAGGACCAACACCAAAAGGATGAAGGTTAAGTTGAAATGACATGAACGGCTACCACCAAAAGGATGATAGGAAGTTTCTGATTTTGAGGGTTACCAACACCAAAAGGATGCAGGTTAGGTTGAATTGACAAGGTTTAGCTATCACCAAAAGAATGATAGTAAGGCAATTGACAAAAGGTCAAGTTTGCTGGGGATATGATGAGTGAGGCTTATTTGGAGACATCAACAAAAGGTTGAAGCAAAGAAGTCACTGAGGAACACCATCCTTGTCAACAAAAGGTTGAAAGGACCAACTCACTGGGGAACGCCCAAGGACTTGAAGAGGATGCCCCTGACTGGGCTAAAGATTACTTTGAAATCTTGTCTTGAGCTTGGTCAACAAAAGGTTGAACAACTTCATGAGGAACACTCACGGATTTGAAGAAGATGCCCCTGACTGTGTTGGAGATCGTCTTGAGCTTGTCTTGTTCAATAAAAGGTTGAAAATAACTTCGTGAGGAACACCCACAGATTTGCAGAAGATGCCCCTGGCTGGGCTGAAGTTCGTCTTGCAGTCTTGAGATTGATCCTGGATCTCGACTATGCATGTGTGAATGCTTGATTTTCTAATGATGTGCAATGCAAATGCTGACGCGTGGAGATGCAAGTGCTAGGGAAGTATGATTGGTTTTTGGATATGCATATGATGCACATGGTGATGAATGTGATGCATATGATGCGTATGATGCTCATGATTGCAGACAGGTGATTGAATATGTTTTGTGAGGGTGCCAGCGCGATGAACTTTTAGTAGTTGCTAATGAGGATTGGACTTTTGGGCGGTGGGAGGGATTTGATCTCCTTGACACTCAGTTCATTGAAGAGGTCATGATTGAAGCAGACGAAGATGCTCTCGAGCTCTGAGTTTGACCGCTTGTTGATTTGTTGGTGAGTTCATTCCTGAGAAGACCATGACTCTGTGCTTAAGGGTCAGGGTGGCCTGGAACTAAGCGTAGCGACATGATCAACTCATGAAGACCGTGTCTTTGCTTTTAACTTAATGATTGCTAATGTCTGGCAAGGTATCCCTGGCCAATTTGAAAATACATAAAGGATCTGCCTGCTGAAATGGGTCTTGCCCCAGTCTAACATGGTGATGGTTTGCCCCTGATTAACCAGTTCTGACGATGTCTGATCTTTGGCAGTTGATCTTTGATGTGCTTTGAGATGACTTGCCCCTGATCGAGTTGTTGAGTGATTTGCCCCAGATTGAGGGTTTGAGGGAGTCTTGATTCAGGCCGGTACCACTGAAAGTTCAAGTTCCTCTTCGATTGACCCTTGTTGGAATTACTTTGATGTCTAGCACTGATTTTCAATTAAAATTGAACATTCACAAATGGTATTCTCAATGCAATTCCTATGTAAGTTTTGAAAAAGAGTCAATTATTGGAGTGTCGTGATAGTGTGACGAATGGACCGTTAGCCCAAACGTGTGCTGATTTTGATGGTGTGAAAGATATAGCAAGGAGAATGACACCAATGCTAAAGATTAGCAAATATGGGGAGTCAGTTTACGCAACCTTGCAATAGTATGCTTTTAGAACAAACCTCGCCTCAATTAGGTCTTTCGAGGGTTGTAACGTTGTCTGGTTTATGGTTTATGAAAAAAAAGATGTTAGGCTCAAAGTATGATTTGTACCCACCCCTTCTTCGTGATGATCTCCAGTCCTGCGTTCAGTTAATTCTGCACATGTTTGTCTTCCAAAAAGGGTTGACGGTGTAAGCGTGATGATTCAAGGTTTGGCTCGAAATGGCAGTCACCTTATTTTGTTTTTTTATGAATGTCAGTGACCCATTTGATTTTGATTTGGTGATCACTGGACTTTATTTTGTTTTTGTTGAGGATTTGAGGGCCTCTTTTGTTTTTTGATCCCTATCTTTTGCATGAACTGACTTTGCTTTTCGAGTCCATCAGGGTAGCCTTGATTTTTGCCTAAGTCTCCATTGAGGTGCTCGACTTAGCAGGCTTTTGATTTTTTTGTTGGTTTTTTTGGATAATTGTGACTGCCAAGTCATGGTTATTGATGAACAACCGTCATGTCTTGTGGAATTTTGCTTTGTGATTTCGGTGTGTAGTTAGGATTAACTGAACACTGCCCTGCCCTAGGTTGAGTGTAAGGGTTATATATCTGAAGGAAACTACTACTTCTTGGCTCAAAGTGGTTTACTAGGGATTAACTTCTTGTCTCTCCAGTGTTTGGGGGTTGAAACAATGCTTGTACATCATCAACGAGATGAAAGCATACATTTTGCAATTATGGGTATTTCACTTTCATCATCCTCCCTCCAATCATTGCTAAGCGACAGTTGATAAAGAGAGTGAAGTGGAAATAAATGTGTCTGTGATTTGCCGTAAAAGGAAAAAATGAGTGAATACGACATAACTGATTCAAAACATGCATTGTCAGTACATTAAGAAAACCAAATACAAACAGCAATGTTCAAAGCATACAGTACTTAAACAAATAAAGACGAAAATACAAGAATGCAAATGATGGGATGGCAGCATGACTGCCTTATTCGGGGAATAAACTTGACTTGACTTGACTTGATGTTGGAACTAGTTTGGCGGCGGCATAGGGTTTGTGATGACGTTTAGAGCCCTCCCATTGAACGTGAGAAACTTTGAGTCAATCATGTCTTGAACCTTGTGTTTGAAAGCTCTGCAGTCCTCAATAGTATGCCCTGGAGCACCCTTATGAAACTCGCAATGAGCATTAGCATCATAATCTAGGGGAATGACAGTTGGAGGAGCTAGGTCCCTCAGAGCAATTTCCCTCTTCTCCATCAATTGAGCAAAGATCTAAGCATATGATGTTGGCAGACGATCAAAGTCTCTATCAAACCTCATTGTCCTTTGTTGATTAGGCTGACGTTATTGAGCAGCTCTCTGTTGTTGATATTGAGGAGGATACTGATACCCTTGTTGATTGTAGGATTGTTGTTGAGGAACCTGTTGTTGAGGCATTGGAGCTTAAACAGCTTGAACTATTGGTTGATAAGGCATTGGAGCGTAAAGCGCAGCAGTAACATACGGATACTGGAAGTAAGGGATTTGATAAGGCATTGGAGCAGGAGCTTGTTGTTGAGCTTGCCCTTTCTGAGCAGAGACAACATTTGTTTCACCCTCTTTTTTCTTGTATCCATTGAAGGGCTTATTGGCTTGAGACTGACTGCTAGATCCTCCTTGGATCCTTCCACTCTTTAGACCTTCTTCGATTCTCTCACCGACGATTACCAAATCAGAGAATCTAGCAGAAACACTACCAATCAGCTTTTCACAGTATTGGCCTTGCAAAGTACCCATGAAGATGTCAATCAGTTCACGATCAACAAGAGGTGGATGCACCCTTGCAACTAGCTCTCTCCAGCGTTGCGCGTACTCCTTAAAGGTTTCGTTGTCCTTTTGAGACATACTCTGAAGTTGAGTACGATTCGGAGCAAGGTCAGTGTTGTACTTGTATTGCTTGACAAATGCATCAGCTAGATCATCCCAAGTGCGCACATTGGTACGCTCCAGCTGCATATACCACTCAAGAGATGCTCCAGATAGACTGTCTTGGAAGCAATGGATCATCAACTTTTCGTCTTTGGCATAGGCAGCCATCTTACGGCAGTACGTCTTCAGATGAATGTGAGGACAACTGAGACCTTTGTACTTTGGGAATTCCTGTACTTTGAACTTGGGAGGAATGACAACATCTGACACTAAGCACATTTCTAGAGCATTCAGAGAAGTTGAGTTGCGCCCCTCCACGACTCGTAGTTTTTCAGCTAGACCACGACACATTTTGATTGCTTCAGAATCCTGAGCAGCAGTAGGATTGACAATTGGGATAACAACATGGTAGTTCTGTACCTCATCATACTGATCTAGTAGATTTTCTTCAGCATGAGGAATATGAATCTAAGTGACAACAGGTTGGGCTTGCGGAATAGCTCCAACAGTAACTCCAGATGTTGGAAGTGGTTGAGAAGTGGCTCCTTCAGCGGCAGGAGTGAAGTTCATTAGTATCCCATAATTGATAGGGTTGGGAACAGGAACTGAGAGCCTTGAGGGTGACCCTTGCGCAGGCACATTGTTGTTGGCAGCAGCGGCTTCACGCAATTCTTCTTCTTTCCTAGCCATCATGATGGCTTCGAGAATCTGGTCAATCTTTCCCTTGATAGAATCCAATTCTTCTCTGAAGGCGGCTTGCTCTTGTTGAATCTGCTCCATCATTCGTCTAGTATTGGCTCGAGTTGCGTACTGGTGTCGAGGAATCAGCTTGATTTACTTGAGAAGGAAGGAAGTTGAAGTGAAATTCTGAGGTTGAAATGAAATGCAAGATGCATAACAGATGCAATGCAATGACATGAGATGCAATGCAAGATGCAAGATCCAGGATCGCTGAATCAAACAGTTTCAAACAGTTCTGCGGTTGGCCAGAGATGACGGGTCAAGAACCACAACTAGGATCAAGAAAGCCCACGGGTAGGTTTCTAAAACGGGTAGGTGCCTAGAGTTATGAATATATTTTGAAAACATTATAGCCACGACAAAGATTTGTCCGACTATAATATTCTCGAAATAATCTCATCTAGGTGAGGTCTTCGTTTCTTCCCCACGAGAAAGATTCCTCGGAGGCGTCCACTACACAACCATCGACACACGGGTTCTAAGTAGGGTTCTCAGAATCCTAGATCGAGGTCAAAAATATTAGTATCAGGAATTAATACGTTCGAGGGATCTCATCTGATTGGGGTGTTCGCATTAACCCACAAGGAGTTAACACTACCAACCACCATGGATAAATAGGTTAATGGTCCTTGGGATCAACGACACACCTCAAAAATATTACCGCCATGGAAAAGATTCACCACAACAATAATATCTCCAAGGGAATCTACTCCAAGCGGGGTTTTCGCTTCAACTCACGCGGAAGAGACCACGCAAGCCTACACTACACAACCACCGTCCTAATCCTAGGGTTTTTCTCGACTCGGGTGTAGAGCCATCTCACAAAGTTCCCAATATCAGAACAACCCAACAATGTCACAAAAGGTAACACAAATAAGGAATAAGAAATCAAATAAATAAGCAAACGAGAAGAAAATAAACAAACGAAACTAACAAACTCGCGATTCAAATCAAGATAGGCTTGACTCTCTCTTGCATGGAGCAAAACATGTCCCCAGCAGAGTCGCCAGCTGTCACACCTCGAAAATTCATCGAAGACATGACCCTGCGTAAGAAAGGCGCGGAAACGGTTCGAAAGAGTCGCCACCAAACTTTATTTATCCCAAAAGAGGGAAAGGAAAATATCGAGAAAACCTTTTAGGAGGAGATAAGAACATGGTCGTCGCAACCACATTCCGGGTTCGGGAGTCGGTTACGTGAGGGGAAGGTACGCGCACCCCCTCACGTCCGTTGTACTCAACGGGAACCTCATGATTTGAATTGTGATGAGCATTAGCTAAGCTTTCTTATTTTCTTCTCTATGATAAATGCAAAACGGTAAGATAAAAGGGAAGGATGCTAAGGGGAGAATGGGTGGTTTAAGGATAGGGTGCTCGGCAAGATCATCGCAATCTTATGCCTACGTATGCTCATTCGGACGAGAATGAGTAATCAGAACAATCGTAGTTCGACTACGGGGTTTGACGGAAAAAAATGGTAGTGTGGAAATGAGGGAAAAGAAAAAGTGTGGACGTAAACAGGGGAAAAAGGAAAAGTGTGCTCGCCAAGATCATCGCAATCTTGTGCCTACGTATCTTTATTCGGACGAGAATAAAGAATCAGAGCAGTCGTAGTTCGTGGTATGCCCACGAAAAGAGGAGAGTTGATTTATTTTAAAGGCGTCAATTGCTCACACACGAGTAAGAGAACCCGTACCTAAACAACCGAAGAGAGATTAAAGACTTGAATCCCCATTTTTCACCTTGAAAAGAGTTGCGATAGTTGTTAGTCATTTTTGAGTTTTATTGTGAAAATCCGCTTAACGTTGGATCAATGGTTTATTTGTATGCGCTTGGTTAGTTTGAAAAGGATTTAATTTGTTAAAAGAAGAGGCGTCAATTGCTCACACACGAGTAAGAGAACTCGCACCCAAACAATCGAAGGAAGATCAAAGACTTGAACCCCTATTTTTCACCTTAAAAGAGTTGCGATAGTTGTTAGTTGTTTTTGAAGTTTGATTATGAAAATCTGCTTGACGTTGGATCAAGGGTTTATTTGTTATGAAAAGAGTTTGGTTTGAAAAAAGGATTTGGTTAGAGGTTGATTTGAAAATGGGCTCGACGACGAATCGAGAGTTTGGTTGAAAAGGGTTCGTTTGAAAATGGCTCGACGACAAATCGAGGATTAGTTTGAAAATGGGTTGTCTATGCTAGTCCCTAGGGGTGCTCCTAGTAAACAAACCACAATCAAAGAAACAACGAATGCGTACATCGGAATGGGAGCGGGGTACATGTAAATTACAAGGGATGACATGAAATAAAGGGTCTCATTGTAAGGTAGCCCAAGAGAAAGCCGTGTGTGTGCAAGGTGTCCTAAACTAAGTCTTGAACCAAATCTCCAAGCGAAGTATAGTAACCAATAGTCAATCAAATTATTGTTTTAGGGTTTCGATATTTGTTAATGTTTTTTTATTAAAGTATGAACAAAGGAAAATGGTATGCACAAGTATGAATAATATGATATGGACAATATGAATAATATGAACAATATAATAAAGATAAAAAGGAACAAGATATAATAAATTTGGTCTCGTCTTAATCAAGACTTAGTCGAGAAATCGACAATCAACGATATTTGACCTTCATTGACCAAAAGTGAAAATAAAAGAATATGTGAAATGAAAAACATAAGAAATGAAATAAAATCGAGAAAAAGAAGAAAGGTCTCACCTTTATCAAGATTTTAAATCGAAAATCGATAAATCTTTGATGTTTGGTTTTCATTGACCCAAAATGAATGGTAAAAACAAATAAATCGGGAATAAAATAAATAGGCCTCATATTAATCAAAATTTATAGATCTACTTGAAATAAATCCACAAATCATGATATTTTTTATATCATTAGCCCAAAAAATAAATTTGAAATTAAAGAATTATGAAAATCATATAAAATATTAAAAGTTCACGACATCTAAAAAAAACTTCTAAAATCTAGAAAAAAAATGAAATATAAAATGATAAAAAAAAGTTTTAAAGAAAAAGAAAAATAAGAAGAGGGAGGGGGTGTATAAGAAAACAAGAGTATGAGAATGGAAACAGGTGGAATCATTTGGGCTTTACAAGCCCATCATCCACTTTCAACCACGGTTAGGATAGAAGAAAGGGTGGTGTAACTATGGGCTCCGCAACCCATTGCGAAACACGTTTGAGGCAACAACTTCATAAAGGGTTTCCAACAAAAAGCCACGCATATTGAAACCACATGCCATGTAACAGCTTCAAAAACAAAATAGAGTAAAGAAAAAGATCAAAAGACAAATTAGCTTTTTTTTTTTAAATACGGACGGTGAACTAAAGGAAAATGTGCTATAAGTCCAAATCTCCACCATCAGTCTTTCTAATAATAATAAAAAGAAACAATTATATAACTTAAAAAGGAAAAAAACAATATGGAAACAGGGTGTAGCCATTAGTCGCAGCAAAGCAACAACAACATTCCTTTAAATGAGAATCAATCGGAAAAAAAACATTAAGAGGAATACAACGCATCGAGTTCGTCAAAAGAAATCGACAGAGTAAATCATATCGTTCAACCTTATTCCGTCTCGTTCTGTTCGATTCGACTCCGTCTTGTTCAGGTTTGTGTTATTCTCTCGTCAATTTCAGATTCGTGCTTGGGTTTGTTTCAATCTCTCTTCATCTCTTTTTCTTTCTGATTCGGTTTTTTGGGTTGAAGTTGATTTGGTTTGTGATTTGGGGGAGGTGAGTTCTGATTTGGGGATTTTTCGAAAGTGGATATGGGTTTGTTGTTGAAGGGTTTTACAGATTTGAAGGTTGAAACAAATTTGAAGGTGAGGTTTGTGTTGAGTTGTTGATGAAGGTTTCCAATTCAGTTGTGCTTTGAAGGTGATTGAGAGGAATTTGAGACAGAGTTTTGCGTCGGCTAGGGCTTTTCCAAATGAGAGTGATTAGGGTTGGTTTTATAGAAGAATACGAGGGTGAAATGGGAAATGGATTGAGTCGTGAGCTGGCAATTTGAGTCGGTTTTCGTTTGCAAGACGTGAATTTGTTATGAGGAATTCGTTGCTGAAAATAGCGTGGGGTCGGGTGAGTTTGAGTTGTATTGTGAGGTCGTACGGTTTTGTTGTTTTTGCAGCTGGAGATAAAGGTGTGCGTGTTGTGAATTGTCGCACGGGTTGCGGGAGGATAGCAGAATTTGGCTGTCCATGTGGGACCACATTACAATTGTGTGTATTGTTTTGGTTGGGAAATTGTTGGCTTAAGGTTGTGTTTGATGTGTTGCGATAATTTTTGTGATTCGTTTTGCTTAGTTTAATATGTGGCTCTGTTGTGAATTGATGCAAGTTACTATCATGTGTTGCTGGTATGAATTGTTTGACAAATTTATTCCAAATGCTGCAGGGTGGTGGGCAAGTCGTGGCCGAAGGTGTGATGTATCGGGGAGTTGTACGTGATGGCTTGGTGAGGTCAAGGTATATTCTACAGGTTTTCGATTTGGTGTGGTGGGAATTAGTTTTCATGTGCAGCTGTTAACTTTGTGTGCAGGTCATGTGCAGGTACATGATTTGTTGTGCTCTGAGTTATGCGCAGCTGGTGAATTAGTGAAATAATGATCATGAAGATTTTGGCTCAAGTGGTCTCTTTTGAAAGTTGTTTGATGGTCCTTATATTGCACCTCCCCGTATTTTTTGTAGAATTTGTACGAATGTGGACCTTTGGTTTTTGGACAATGTTTTTTGTAATGGACAATGTTTTTTTGGATAATTGAAAAATTCATAGGAAAGAAATGTATATTGTTTGTGAAATGGATATTGAAAAAGGTGAAATTAGCTTGGACAGTGAGAATGGGTTGAGTATTGGATATGAGATGTGGGTTTAGGAATTGAAAATAAAATTTGATTCTAAAAAAATGGACATGGGCTAAAAGAAATTAGATGAACATGGTTAGATATAATGAACAGATTGATAAAGAAAAGTGGTTCTAAACGGATTGGATGTGAAAACAAATGAATGTGGATATGGTTTTGAAATTTGAATAAGGTATTGGAAAGTGGTGAGAAAGAAATGGTTTGATTGTTTTTTTTTGGAAATGGATGGGTACTTCCACTGTCATAACACATCTGTAACCAGTCTTTTCAAATACATCTCCGAGTTTATGATTAGAATGCAGAACCACCTTGAACTTGTCTGAAATAATCCACAACTTGCACAATTTAAATCAAAGCCACAAGTGAACCACTATGAAAACATCTGAACCTGGCACATTCTGACAACTTGATTCACATAGATGACTTATTCTGGCACATAAATTTTTTAACTGAAACCTTAAGCACACACCACTTGAATCATGCACCCTGGCCTGGATGCCCTTGAATGAAAGCGGAAATAACATATTTATGGGTTTTTTGAATAACTGTTAGTGGATGGATGTACATATGAGAATTATATACAGGTAGGACAAATTTAAAATATGACAGAAATGGATATTATAGTACTCTACCTATACCCTGCCCATTGTCATCCTAAAGAAGAATGATACATTGCCTATCCATTATATAAAAAGTGGCACATGAATTAATGGAGGGGGCCACATGAATATGGAATTAATTAGGGAGAATGGATTCACAACTTTCATTGCCAATAATTAAAGACGAGCCACTTAATATATAATGCATTCACTCATATGATATTCTTTATTGTCTTGTCCAATTCAAGCACAGCAATGCATTACATAGGGAGTCGAATCATTTGACTCATACCTATACTACATATGCCCTGCGCGAGAATCCATGGAAAAGAGAGGGCCACATGCTAGTGAATATAAACTTATCCTCATAATATTTAATTGGTTTCTAAGTGGTATTCTTATGGAAAAGAAGTAGCATTCAATACTACTATCAATAATTCAGCGCATGGCTTGCTACATACTAGTAATTCAATTAATTGCCTACTATTGTTTAATATATATTGCTCACACTTCTATTACAAATCTTGCCATTCTAATTTCAGGCACAGTAGATCATGGAAAGGGACATCATAAAAGGCTACAAGTTATTCTCAGGGCCGTCACAAAATTTTGGATGCCCTGTGTAGGTTTTTCATGGTTTGACTACGAAAAAATAAATATGGGGCCTATTTTATTATGTTTGAATCATAAGAAATATTTTGTGAGGCTCTTTTTAGGCATGGTTTAGCCTTGGAAAATTTTGGGCCCTGTGCGGTAGCCCGCCTTGCACGCCCTCAAAGACGGCCCTGGTTATTCTCCCACATTTATGGTTACATGCTCACTATGCCAAGTAAGAAAAAAGACAACGTTTTTTTTTTGCCTTTAACAGCGCTTAAAAGTGCTGTTTAAGGTGGCGCTGTTGTAGGTAAAGACAGCGTTTTTTTTAATGCAAAAGCGCTGCTAAAGGCTTACTTTAAACTGTGCTTTACCTTTAAAAGCGCTTTCTAAAGTAGGCCTTTAGCAACGCTTTTTCCTGGAAAAACGCTTTCTAAAGTGAGCCTTTATCAACGCTTTTTCAGGCCTTTTATGCTTTCTTTTGGCATCTTTAGGCAGCGTTTTTTTAAGAAAAAGCACTTTCTATTGTCCCCCTTTAGAAAGCGCTTTTTAAAGCGCTATCTAATGTATTTTTTATTTCACTTTAAGACAACGCTTTTAGTGGAAAGCGCTGTCTATTGTGTACTATAGGCAGCGCTTTTTCTAAAAAGCGCTTTTTTTTCTTCACGTGAAATTTGCTTTTTAAAAGCACTTTTTTAAAAATCAGAATTTAGGAAGCGTTTTTTGTTTAAAAGCGCTGCATATTCCTTATTTTTTAGAATTTTTTTTTTAGGAAAAATACCATAAACCTGTATAATTCAAGCCTTTCTTTCAAACAAATAAGCATTATATAACATTCAACAAGTCTTTATTTCAACACATAGGTCTTATATTTCAACGAATTGAGCCTTTAATTCGACAAACAATCATTTATTTAAACATAGGCATTATATACCATTATAATCCAAAATATATACACCATTATCATTCAAAACATAAACCATTTGATATAAATCAACACAAACATGTATCATATATACACTAATCCATAATTCTAATAACAATTTGTTCGCCTAGAAATCATTTAACTTCTAAAGATTCCTAATATGCAACTACTTCCAAAACTATACAACATTCCATAACTATACACAACATCTTCCATACCTTATATGATTCTTTTCTCAATAAAGTATTCACACAATTCCTCCTTGATTTCTTCCAACTTCTCTTTCGAGTAATAAGCACACTTGTATTCATCAAAGTACTACATAATAAAACATAATATGCATGATTTAGTTAAAAGTCATAAATTATATGAAATATTCGATAAATACTAAAATAAATCCTAAGTTATAAATCCATACCAAGATTGGAATCTCTATTTGATCCAAATGAAGGATTTCTCTCATAAACCTCAAAACATAATAACCGCAATCTATACCATTACGCTGACGAGCACACTACACAGAAAAACAAGTAATGTTACCTCCATATCAAGTACCATCACTATTGTATGCAAAATTGTGAAAATTAATATACCTCCACTCTGACCCAAGTAATGTTGTTTGCTTTAGACCGTGGTACTCGAGCTTCTCTTTGTGATCGGAATACTCGTATTGCTCTAACAAAATAAAAACATATATTTAGAACAATCTCACAGAAATAATTAAATATACAAATACACACAAATATTTAGAACAATCTCACTTACGTATCAACCATATCCTTCATATCCGGATATGTTGTCCAATCACCATCCAATGAATTCAGATAATACACTACTTATTTTATAGGATTAATAGCAACCAACTACCAGTGACCACTGTAAAATAAAACAAATGTTTAGATGGAAATTTTCTACACAAAAGATACAAAGATTAGAATGAAATTAGAAGGAAAATCTAACCCGTTGCCAGTATTATACGGTAAAAGATTCAAACTCTATGTCCTGCTGGCCATAAATCTCTCGACTAAGTGATCTCTTACTGAATCTGGATCCTGAACAATTAATGGTGCGTTGACACGGGCGCAAGACATGAAATAGAATCTGTTTGACAATGGATTCCCGCGCATATATTTGTCATACAAGAACCTTAAATAAAAACATAATAAACATTAGAATATTTTCATTGAAATGTGTAAATAAATTGTTCAACTAATTAGATAATAGATTGATCGGCGTACCACATGTATGACTGCATAACACTGATGCCTAATTCAAGATGCCGAAAAATATGATCCATGTCCTCTTTTGCAAGTGTTTCGAAATTAGAAAAACCAAAAACACCTTCCTCCATTTCTATTTGACGAATGACACCATGCTTCAAATCTGATGTTCCCATAAGTGTTTCAAGACACATCCTAAATCGACCAACAGAAGCTCTTTTTGGTCCGGTCCTTGGAAGATCCTTTTTTTGGTTGGATACGTTGCTAACTTTCTTGGTGACTTGTTGTGACTCTTGAGCAGGAACCTAAAAATTATATAAGTTAGGTAACGTATAAAATCATGAAGCTTTTGCATTCGGATCACAGAATTAACACTTTCAATGTACCTCTTTTTGTGATGCAACCGACTCGTTGTGCCGCAAAATCCCTTTATCCCTAGATGCGGGTTTTGTAGGAGTCTAACATTACCATGTAAAAAAAAATGTACGTAATGGTTCAGAATTGACATTTGATTACTAAAACATTCATAATGGTTTTCAACATACCTCCTCATCTATGAAAATGAGGTCTGTCGGCCATGCAACAAACGATCTTATTGCATCTCGCATCAATGTTGTCTCTGAAACAATGTCAGGTATCGGTAGCAACGCATCCAGCTCTAATGCAATATCAACCGATACTTTCAGATATCCATCAGGGAGCGGTTTATGGTGAAGTAAATCTCCTAAAGTGTTATGCCCTTTTCCCTTGCCAACTATGCGATAAGTCGGTGACGACAAATACAGCTGACAAGATGAAATGCCCTAAACCAATAATAAATATGTTACTGCTAATGTGTATATATGTCAATTAAAATGAATGGGCTAATTTAATTTCATAATAACATATATAATTACCTCGGGAAATTTCTTCTGACAATTGATACTAGCTTTGTCACTAGTATCTTTCAACTCTGAACCGCGCTTTTCCGCCATATATCTTTCTTTGTCCTTTTGCAATTCACGGACTTGCGCTTTTAATTCCTCCAACGTTTGCATTACTTGTTGATTGCTAGGATTTTTTTTCTTTGGATGCTTGTATAAGGATGATGGGGTCACACCGAATCCCTTACCCCTCACACGGTCGGAATACTCAGGAACATTTAGTACTCGACTAAGTATGCTTCTGCAATCCTCGTCCTTAGCTGTAGTTAAGGATTGAGATAGAGTCTCCTGAAATTCATTTATATATCGACAATTATTAGTGGGGATTAAAAATTAATTATACGTTAGTAAACTTTTGATTTAATGAAAGACATAATGTTATACTTACACATTCGTCAAAAACATGTTGAACATCTTCCCTAACAACTCCATCCTTGCCGACACGAGCAACCTTACACAAAACGTGTCCCGGAAGAGATGTTTCTTCACTTTTACTCTCTTCTAACTACACATTGAGACAAATAATAAGATCATCAATTATAACACAATCAGACAATTAATAAGATTATAACATTTATATATACTTACCATTTTTTGCTGTAAGCGTGCATATCCCAAACGCCCTTTTTTGTATGGATATGCCGGTTTTGATGCTATTTGCCGATTTATGTCACTTACTTCCTGGACAAACAAGTTTAAGTCATATCAGAACAATCTAATGCAACAAGTATACAATACAATTAATAGACATGACAAATTAACATTACATTGAATTTTTCAGTTCTTCGTTTGGCTACAAATGTCTCCCATTCTTCAGGTGTAATCAAATCCGCATACTTGGTTGGAAGTTCTGCTTCAACAAACTTCCCTTGCTCATCCTTTAGAAAAGTGGTTGATAAAAAAGTTCGAAACCCTCTGAGTCTTTTTCCGGCCAATTGAAGACAATACTTTTTTCGGCATTCATCAATGTTAAAAGACCTCTACGAAAAACATACACATAGAGTGTGTTAGTATAAGTAATTTAAAGACATAATCGTCAACAAAAATCTAATAACATCAATCATATATGGTACATACCTGTATCTCAGTCCATATTTTTTCTTTACCGGCTTGCAACGCTGGATTTCTCCAGTTATCACAGGTGATTGGAATGTGCTGACGAACAAGTGAACCTATGTAACTTGTTAACATTGCACCGTTAGGCTCAATTAGTTGGTCTTCAACACTCCAATGTACATCATATTTGATTCCTTTATCTCTTGCACGAATTATTGACTTCATAATTGTTATTCCTCGTGTAATTTCTCTTTCTTCATTCTGCCCTTTATCATTTGCATCATTTGTATCGTGTGAGTCATTTGTATCCTGGTTACTAGCCATTTGACATGTAGTAAAGAAAAAAAATAAAAATTAAATGACAAATATAAAAATGAAAGATTATTCTAATTTTAATGATTTTAGAAAAGTATAGTATATACTATACTTAGTGGGATTTCGCATTTGCATACATGATGACACTCTTTCAATCATAGCATGGTTTCCTAACTACTAATTAACATCCAATTAGTACGTCTTTTCTTTGCCACTAACATCTCTAAAATTAGCCAACTTCTATTCCATTCAATATCATCATAATTTCACTAACCTAACATTACATGTTTTAGCTTTTCAAGGTCACTAACAACGAGTATACAGCATTTTCACAAAATCACAAATATCTATCCAAACAACTCCATGATAGTCCAAGTTTCATGGCAATGCAATGTTTCCTAACAGTTATGACCAATCAACATTCATTCAAACTCATTTAACAAATCAAATAGCATTAATCTAATAAACTAACTGGTTCACAACAGTTCATAACACATTTCTTAACAATTCTTAACCTAATGGAATACTTCACTAAAGGATAACACTGCAATGGTTCACAACAGTTCATAACCGTTCATAACACATTTCCACATTTCCATTAAACTAACAGTTCATAACATGGTTAACAACAGTTCATAACACCTTTCCACTAATGGTATGCTATTCACGAGCTACTGTCAAAAATGAAAAACGTACCAGACAAGAGAGAGAACACAACAATGGCGGTCGAAGAACACAACAATGGCGGTCGGAGAACAGAACAATGGCGGTCGGAGAACGATGGAGGTCGAAACAGTTGCGATATCGCCAGAGAGAAATGAGGGAGAAGTCGTGAAAATGATTAGTAAGAAATGATTAGGGCTTCTTTAGTTTTTAATTAACAAATGACCTAAGGCAGCGCTTTTTGAAAGCGCTTTCATAGATCAGCCTATAGCAGCGCTTTTCCTTAGAAAGCGCTTTCTTTTCATTGGCCTACAACAACGCTTTCAAAAAGCGCTTTCATATGTGGGGCCAACTTAAGGCCTTTAGCAGCGTTTTTTAAAAGCGCTTTCTAAGGTTACCCTTTAGCGGCGCTTTTTAAAAGCGCTTTCTAAGGTTACATCTTTAGCAACGCTTTTATAAAAGCGCTTTCTAAGGTAGTGACTCCGTGCGACCTTTAGCAGCGCTTTTAAAAAGCGCTTTCTAAGGGTAGCCTTTAGTAGCGCTTTTTTTTAGCGATTTTTTTTCAAAACTTATAGCAGCGCTTTCTTATAAAAGCGCTGTCTTTGTAGTGTTGCCAAAAGCGAATTTTGGCGTAGTGGTTGCACTATACATTAATGGGAAAGGGAGGAAATGGCTACTACATTGCCTATTATATATATATATATATATATATTCATGATACAGTATTCAAACTATAGGAGAATATTTACACTATACGCATCATATATATATATACTATCACCACTATGCGCTACAGTAGAGGGATTAGAGGAACAAAGAAAGTTACACTCTCAGAATTTAAGGATGTTGCAGATAATTCTTCGTAGATAATAAATAAATGCAAGTTCTCAATGGGTTATCCAAATATTAAATGGGTCTCTATTTTATACCAAGTATTAATTCCAAAACACACAAAAATTAATATTTTCAGAAATTAATATTAAATCTAATAATTTCAATCTCATTGAAAATTTTTGGGGATTTAAATCTAACTCTATTTCTACCCAATAATCATCATCCCATAATCCCAATAATGAGTAAAAACTCACCCTTATCTTGTATTTTCTTGATGAATTTGATCTATGTTCTTGAGTTCCTCTTCTCTTCTCCCTTTTCTCTTCTTCTCCTCTACTCTTTCTCTCTAGATTCTAATTTCTCCTCTTAGTAACTTATTTCTCTAAAATCCTAACTTGTCTTAAACCAAGTGGGTCTAACTCAACCCATCTCACTTAATATTAACACACCACCTTAAGCCCAACCAATATCTAGTAAATCTATATTATTCTACCAAATAAAATAAATCACATCAATTAATTAATTCAAATAAATCCAAATAAATCAATTATTTCAATTAATTCAATAAATCACTTATTTCAATTAAATCAATTAAATCTTATAAATTAAATAAATCAATTATTTTCAAATATGTCCAATAAATCAATTAATCCAAATAAATCAAATAAATTATTAATTTATATAATTCAAATAAATCAATTAATTTATATAAATAAAATAATTCATATAAATTCAATAAATCAAATAATTCATTTAATTCAAATAATTTAAATAAATCAATTATTTCATTAATTCACTTAATTCATAAAATCACTCAATTAATTAATATCTATTAATAATTACTAAAATTGGGGTGTTACATTGACTATCTCAGTCAACACGCGATCCTGTATACGCTTTCCCACCGTAGACTTCTAATCACAGTCATCCGCTTGGTCTACATTGACTTGGTAATCCAATCTAACGCTTCCCAAAAGATCTCACACAATTTCATTAGATCAATCCAACGAACCAGAGAGAGAGTTGGCTCGTTGACTCTTCCCCTGGGACATTGACCTGGGTTGGGCTCTCTTGCTAATGGGCTTTATGCTCGTTGCTACTAATACCCTCTTTTGGAGCCCAATTGCTAACTTATGGCAGTTTACACCCCAACCAGATTTTAGTCTTTTTTTAAATAATAATTATTCTTTTGGAAATTTAATAATTAATATGTAATTGGAAAATTATTTAATTTAGGATTTTTATAAAATTTGTTTAACAATTATTTATTTTAGGTTTTTTATAATTATTTTAATATTAGTTAATATTAAAAAATTAAGGGTATAATATAAAATTTAATAAATTTTATCTTTGGAATTAATATTTTCTTTTAATAATTAAATTGAATTTTTTTAGGGAATTAACATGGATATTAGGGATCAACGTACTTAATAAATTTAAAAAAGGGAATGGGGAATAAATTCTTTTAATTTTTTTTGGAATTTAATATTAAAAAATGAGGTTTTATCATAATTTGTTAAAATTGTTTAATTGTGTTATTTTTACAATTTTTTGAGATTTTAGAAAAAATATGGATTTACAATTGTTGGGGATTTAAAAATATGAATTTATTATATTTTATTACATTGAAAATGAGGGTTTATAATTTTGATATTGGTTTAATTTTTGATCTTGGGTTTTAAAATGAGGATTTATTTATTTGAGGAACATTATTATTATTATTATTATTATTATTATTATTATTATTATTATTATTATTATTATTATTATTATTATTATTATTATTATTATTATTATTATTATTATTATTTTATTTTATTTTATTTACTTACAAAATAATAATTGGATTAAAAGTATTTTTTTGGGATTTACTTTTTATAATATATTATGAATATTTTAAGGAAATTTTTATTTTTGGAATAAGGGATAACAAGGGTAAATATAAGGGTTATTAAAGGATTGAATAAGATATAAATGGAATAAAATTGGGGATAGAACTCTTAAAAGTCTGAGAGTATAAACAAAGGATTAAGACTAAGGGATAAGGGATAATTACTGTTCTTGCTAAAAAAACACCAAAATTGATAGCCCTCCTCTTTAGAGCAAAGAGAGCTATGATGACTGGTCTCTTAGAGTATATTTGGGGATTTGGGAGCCATACAAGTGTTGTATGTTGTCCCAAGATGGAATGTCTTGCTTATCCCTCTGTTTGGAGCCCCTTTTATAGTTTTCTTCTAGCTTCCTTTAAGAGCCTCCATTAAGAGAAGTTCCTTGGCATTCTGCCGTTACAGACCATCATTGTTGTAACTTATCATCATAATTGTGACCCATGAGAAGATGGTAACGTCCAAATTGATGCGCCGTCAACCGTTACGGCACTTGGTATGCCCCTCGAGGTCATGTTCGACCAGTATTCCGGGTCCTTCTGGTATCATTCTCGGCCCATGGCATTCTCGGCTGATACACGATAAGAGTTAATAGGATTGTCGAGTTTCCAGCCCTACCCGGATAGTGAAGAGTCCTTTTCTCGGCAATTGAACAACTCATCAATCCTTGGTTTCACAGCTTTGCCTATATCTGGTTCTGTCGACTACATAACTCGGCTAGGAAAATATATCCGGGATGTACATAAGCCCCCCGAATACAAATTCCGATTTAGGCATGCAGTATTCGGCCATCAGAGAGTTCCGGATATATTTGAAATGTGTTATGCTTTAACCCGGTCTTTTTCCCATACCTTTACGTGGCATAGAATTTTGAAAGGTCGTGTCCCTTAATCTTCTCTTTCTAGTGTAATGATGACTTTTAAAGTGTCATTAGTGGTTACTCCCTAGTTATTCCTTTGAACGTTGGACCTTTATTAAAGTCCTTTTTCTTTCTTCTTCTTCTCACTTTTGCATTTGTACCGTCTCTTTAACCTCAAGAACATTTCAACTCCAAGCACTACTTTTTTCCCAGGTATTTTCTTTACTGTTCTTGATTTTCTTTTACCATTCTATCTTGCTTTTTAGAAAAAATGGTAGTTCTTAGAGAATGTGATGATGAGGGTAATGTCATACATAAGAGTGCCGAAGAGAGACAGGAATAATGGGATCAATGCATGCGAGAAATGGAGAGTGCTTCAGGGGTAAAGGAGTATAGACGAGTCATGAACAAAGTTTATAATGATGTTCTCACTTCTGAAAGTGATTTTGACTTTGACTCTTCCTCTTCAGGTTCTGTTGAGATTCAGATGGAGACCATTGCTCCCTTCGACCTCGAGGTCATGAATCATAATAATAGTACCATTGATGATATTGAAATTTCCAAAATCTGGTCTCTGAGGCCTATATCCTCGACCGGGTCCGAGGATGACGTTATTTTGGAGCCATGTGGTCCCAAAGAGCGAGTATGCATTCTTCGTCCCAAAGATGTCCCTGAAGAGTTTTTCAATTTCTATCCTGGGATTCTGGAAGATTTTAATGTTCGTATACCTTTTTTCGACTTCGAAGTCGATGTGTTAAAGACCGTGAACATAGCGCCCTCTCAACTTCGTCCCAATAGTTTCGGTTTTATAAAAGCCTTTGAGAGGATTTGTGAGATTTTACATATTGTTCCCACCATCGGTCTGTTTTTCTCTTTCTTTGAAGTGAAAGGGGTTGATAATCGCAGTTGGGTACAGATTAATGGAATTCCTAGCCATAGCTTTCTTCAGGCTTATACCTCTAATTGCAAAAATTACAAGGGTCGATTCTTGAGGGTGAGATGTGGGTCGAGGTGTCCACAAGTGTTATATGCTTTGGATGGTCATCATCGCTTTCCTCATTATTGGACTAAGGATCCATTACCGATCACTAGTTTCAATTATGATTGACTGAGTGATTCGAAAATTCAATCTTTGGTTGTTCTCGACTCGTTCCATATGATGATGGTCAAGGAAATGTTGCCTTTAGATGATGAACAACTCCTTGTCTTTTTGGGTAACTGTTATCTCTTATTTATATCATCTTTCTTTGTTTTCTATCTTGACACTTATATTGTTTTTCTTGCAATTTTTTGTTTGCAGATAAAATGACAGATTTGTCCGTGGTCGAGCAGAAGAAATTAATGTAAGTAGCTCGTGCTGCACGTAAGGGAACAGGAGGAGCTTCTGCAGCCAAGTCCGGCTTAGCCGAGTTAGAAGTCCGGACACCAAAGTGGACAAGGGCAACGAGTACTAAAGCTATCTCGGACAAGGGTGAGCCCTAGCCTTCTGTTCCTCCAGTTCACGAAGAGACTTCTCAAGGCGCTCCAAAGAAACTCAAAACAATTATGAGTGACGAGGTTTGCCATGCTGACATGGAGATTACTTCCCTTATGCGCGGTCCCGGGGAAAGTCATGTGTCCGGGGAGTTCAAGTTTTTGTCCAACAACTTTGACGGGCTCAAATTTCTTTATGATCATATTAACACCACTGAGGATGTTAACAAGGTTAAGTCCATTGGTCGGCAGAAGATTACTCAGAACATGAGTTCTTATCAGATGAGATATGCGGTTCTTGCCCGTGGTTTGTTTGAGTCCAGTGATGACTATGAGAAGACAGAGCTGAAGCTTAAGGAGGAAATCACCCAGCTGAAGGAGGCCCAGAACACTCAATCTGAGAAGCTTTCTGGTTTGGAGAAGAATATGGTTGACGAGAAAAAGCGAAAGGAGACTTTGGAGTCGGAGCATAAGTCGGCTTTATCTCAGCTTGCCGAGAAATTGAAGCAGGTCGAGACCTCTAACGACGAGCTTTTGGTTTCCAACAACGAGCTTAAGGAGTCTCATAAGAAGGCTCAGATTGAGGTCCTCTCTGCTGGCGATGAGGCTTTTGATAGGGCCAAAAGGCAAGTCTTGTGCCTTCATCCTGAGTTGGATTTGTCCGAGGTAGACTATTTTAAGGTGGTGCAGGATAGCTGCCTTGTAGACCTCGACGAGTTGGAGAAGGGTAACCCAGAGGGGTCTCCTAGCCTTGTTAATAATGATGACGGGAATGAGAACCTGGATAACAATGTTGGCGCAAATGATACCTCGGTTGCTGTTTTATTTTGATGTACTTTATTTTGGTTAGTCATCCCTTTGGATGTAATTTATGTAATTTTTGTGAGGGAGTGTGGTGTTGTCCCCCCTTATGCTTATGACTTTTCTACCTTCGGGTATATGTAATGCACAATATTTGGCCCTTCTGTGGCTTTTTGATAATATCGTTTTATTGATCACCTTTGTTTTTTGCAAAATAATCCCGCGTATATATCTTAGCCACTCGGGCACTAAGTTAATTAGACTTTAAGTGTCCGATTATAGAGTGCCGGGTATTATTTTTCAAATATATTATCTGTTCTAATTAGATTTATTCAAGACTTTGCATATGGCGAAACATGAGGTTAACTATAATTTTAGGAACCCCTAGCCATTGCGTACGTAAAACCTTGACGTTTTAGAATCCCCGCACTCTTGTAGGCTTGTTATGCCAAGAGTCAAATAGTATTTAACTCATATGTCTTTTTAGGATTAGATTCCCTTCCAAGTTTTATTTAATATGATTTTCTTACCCTTATATGAAGAGTTTCGACTCACTTATAAGTGATGTCTTCCGGCCTTTATACGTGGATCCAGTCAGCACGTTTATTAGAAACTATCTGGCCTTTGTACGCGAAGCAAGTCAACACGTATATAGGCAACTATCCGGCCTTTGTACGCGGAGCAAGTCAACACGTTTATAGGCAACTATCCGTCCTTTGTACGCGGAGCAAGTTAACACGTTTATAGGAAACTATCTGGCCTTTGTACGCGGAGCAAGTCAACACGTTTATAGGTAACTATCCGGCCTTTGTATGCGAAGCAAGTCAACATATTTATAGTCAACTATTCGGCCTTTGTACGCGGAGCAAGTCAACACGTTTATAGGCAACTATTCGGCCTTTATACGCGGAGCAAGTCAACATGTTTATAGGCAACTATCCGGCCTTTGTACGTGGAGCAAGTCAACACGTTTATAGGCAACTATTCGGCCCTTGTACGCAGAGCAAGTCAACATGTTTATAGGCTACTATTCGGCCTTTGTACGCAGAGCAAGACAACACGTTTATAGGAAACTATTCGGCCTTTGTACGTGGAGCAAGTCAACACGTTTATAGGAAACTTCTGGATTAGTTATAACTCGTTGTCTTGAGTTGAGTACCTATAAAAGTGAAATTCTGGTTAAGCAGATCACGAAGATGTCAGACAGGATGTTGCGACACTTGATCTCTGCTTCTCACAAGGATCTAAGGAAGAACAAAGATTAACGGCATAATGTAAAGAACATACAAAAATTGTTAACCCAGTTCGGGATTCAACAACACCTACGTCTGGGGGCTACCAAGCCAGGAATGAAATCACTAAGTAGAATTGGTTCTAAGCTAAACTCCAACGTTTACAACTTAGCACCTAGAAACTACCCTTCCTAGATTTCTACCTAAGACACTCCTAGGTATGAGACCCTTCTCAATTCCCTTCCAATCACAGCAGTGACTAAAAATATTACAACTCAATAAACAGTCCTTCTCAAGTATTCACAATACACGAGAGGCTCACAGAAGTACAAACCCTAGTACTTCTAAAACAGCTGCAATAATCAACCCACAAACTAGGTTAACTCTAACCTATTTATATTGCAAACCACAACTGGACTTGGGCTTCCAAAAATGCAGCAATTCTCCTCCTCGGAATTTGCGACCTAATCATTTCTTCAATCCCAAGTTTCCAAAACTGTCTCCTTACAAGGAAACCGCATATTCCATTTAGAATCAGAATCTCTAATTCCACAATCTCAGATGCCACCTGGAATCAAGTCATATTCCAAACACACCTAGCACGCCTGTTATAAAAAAACAGTAACAGACAAAGATGTCAAATCCACCTGATAAGACATCTTGTCAAACATCTTATCCTGCAGTTAGTTCAACATGTTAGGACATCTTGTCCAACATCTTTCTGCTAAGTTAGTTTTACCAAAATTAATGCCAACCTCAAGAGCAGGGACTCAACAATCTCCCCCTTTGGCAGATTTTGGCTAAAACTAACTTCCATTGTCCTGCAGAAACATATCAGGGAGACCACCATCAAAGCAGCACCGGAATCATAACATGGACATGTCTCCCCCTCAATCAGTTCAGATCTACTCCCCCTCAGTGGTTAGTAGACAACCAGCAGTGGTTAGTGATGTTAGTAATTCTCCCCCTTTTTAGCCACAATATGACAAAGGTAGAAGGACTAACTCAAGAACCAATAAAACAGATCAAAGTAGTTTAAAGTATACACCCAATAGAATTAAAGAAATATCTTGGGCATTTAGCCCTTACACAACCAAAAGCAAAAAAAAACAACACAAAGTAAGAGAGAGTACTGAAAAACTCTCCCAATGTGGTGGGAATACATATTCAGAGATCAGAATACCATTCCCACAACCAGTGGACAGTTATGCCTCAGCAGATAGGCAAACTCCAAGCTTGCCTCTTAATGTCTCAAATTGATTTGCATCCAAAGCTTTAGTGAAAATGTCCGCAAGTTGATTTTCAGTGGCCACATGCTCCAGAGTGATGACTTTATCTTCCACAAGGTCTCGAATGAAGTGATGCTTGATGTCAATGTGTTTAGTTCGACTGTGCTGGATGAGATTCTTAGAGATATTTATTGTACTCAAGTTGTCACAGAAGAGTGTCATAACATCTTGTGGAACATTTTATTCAGTCAGCATTTGTTTCATCCACATCATTTGCGAGCAGCTACTTCCTGCTGCAATGTATTCGGCTTCAGCAGTAGACAAAGAGACACCGTTTTCCTTTTTGCTGAACCAGGAAATTAAATTGTTTCCTAAGAAAAAGCATCCACCAGAGGTACTTTTTCTATCATCTGTATTTCCAGCCCAATCAGCATCAAAATATCCTATTAATATAGAGTCAGAGCTGTGTGTGTAGAGTAGACCATAGTTACATGTTCCATTCACATACTTCAGAATCCTCTTGACCTGATTAATATGGCTGGCTTTGGGTTTAGCCTGATACCTTGCACAAACTCCTACTGAGAATGTTATATCAGGTATACTAGCTGTAAGGTATAGGAGACTTCCAATCATGCTTCTATAGAGACTCTGATCAACACTTACACCATTTTCATCTCTTGTTAATTTTAGGTGTGTGGGGGCAGGAGTCCTCTTGTGCTTTGCATTTTCCAAGCCAAACTTCTTAAAAATATTCTTGGCATATTTCCCTTGACAGAGAAAAATGGAATCTTCCATTTGTTTGACTTGGAGACCAAGGAAGTAGGTTAATTCTCCAACTAAACTCATTTCAAATTCAGACTGCATTTGCTTAACAAAATGTTGAACCATCTCTTCAGACATTCCTCCAAAAACAATGTCATCAACGTAGATTTGTGCTATCATGAGGTTACCTTCCCTTTCTCTGACGAAGAGAGTTTTATCAATTCCTCCATTTTTGTAGCCATTTGTAACAAGGAACTCAATCAGCCTTTCATACCAGGCCCTTAGAGCTTGTTTCAACCCATATAAGGCTTTCTTCAGCTTGTAGACATGATCTGGAAATGTTGGATCAACAAAGCCTTTGGGTTGTTCTACATAAACCTCTTCACTAAGATATCCATTCAAAAAGGCACTTTTAACATCCATTTGGAAAAGTTTGAACTTCAGAAGTCAGGCTATTCCAAGGAGCAGTCGTACAGATTCCAGTCTAGCCATAGGAGCAAAAGTCTCATCAAAATCCACTCCTTCTATCTGGGTGTATCCCTGTGCAACGAGTCTGGCCTTGTTTCTTGTGATATCTCCATGTTCATCAGACTTGTTCTTAAATACCCACTTAGTGTCTATCACATTTGATCCTTCTGGTCTGGGTATAAGATCCCACATATCATGTCTCTTGAACTGTCCAAGCTCTTCTTGCATCGCATTAATCCAAAATTCATCTGTCAAGGCTTCCTTGACATTTTTTGGTTCCATCTTAGACACAAAAAAGGCACTCGCCACCACATCCCTTTATCTAGTCACCCTTCCTCCATTTGGATCCCCTATTATGAGTTCCTTAGGGTGATCTTTCTGTATTCTGATGGAAGGTCCATTGTCAACTCTCTCGGTCACAGTAGATTCATGATTGTCATCGTTGGGTACTTCAATATCTTCAGAGTTGTTTTAAGGTGTTTCAACATCTTCTGTGACATCTTCCTCTTCCATTGGAAAGAATGCTCCGATATCATTTGTAGCTTCATCCTCCATAGGTGAATCATCAACCACAACATTTACGGATTCCAATACTACTTGAGTTCTTGGATTGTAGACACGGTATGCTCTGCTGTTTGTGGAGTAACCTAGGAAGATTCCTTCCTCACTCTTGGGATCCATCTTTCTCCTCCGCTCACGGTCTTCCAGAATGTAGCATTTGCTTCCGAAGACATGGAAGTATTTCACCGTTGGTTTTCTACCCTTCCATAATTCATACAAGGTAGCAGAAGTTCCAGACCTAATGGTTACCCTGTTTAGGATGTAGCAAGCTGTGTTCATTGCTTCAGCCCAAAAGTGATACGGAAGTTTCTTTGCATGGAGCGTGACCCTTGCACACTCTTGAATAGTTCTATTGTTCCTCTCAACCACACCATTCTATTGAGAAGTGATGGGCAGAGAGAACTCTTGACTTATTCCTTCTGAGGAGCAGAACTCATCAAACTTACTGTTTTCAAATTCTCTCCCATGATCACTTCTGATTTTGATTATACCACAGTCCTTTTCTCGTTGAAGTCTCTGGCACAATCCCTTAAAAACTTCAAACACCTCTGATTTCTCCTTGATAAAGTGTACCCAAGTGTATATAGAAAAATCATCAACAACCACATAGGCATACCTTTTTCCTCCAAGACTTTCGACTTGCATAGGTCCCATTAAATCCATATGGAGAAGCTCTAAGTTCCTTGAGGTGGTTTGTTGTTGAAGCCTTTTGTGTGACATTCTCGTTTGTTTACCAATCTGGCATTCCCCGCATATCTTCCCTTCATCTATCTTAAGATTTGGAATTCCTCTGACTGCTTCCTTGGATATGACTTCTTTCATTCCTTTTAAGTACAAATACCCCAGTTTCTGATACCACAACTTTACTTCATCCTCCCTTGACACCAAGCAAGTGGAGGGACTCTGAGTTTCGTGAGGAGCCCACAAGTAGCAGTTATCCTTGGATCTGGCACCTTTCATAATGAGTTCTTCTTTATCATTTGTAACCAGGCACTCATATTCAGAGAAATTTACCTTAAGACCTTGATCACACAGTTGGCTGATGCTTATTAGATTTGCAGTCAGTCCTTTGACATACAAAACTCTATCAAGACAAGGTTGGCCTTCATACTTCAGCTTGCCAACACCTTTGATTATTCCTTTTGAGCCGTCTCCAAAAGTGACATGGCCAGTGGGATGGGGTTTTATGTCAGCCAAGAACTTCTTCACACCATTCATGTGTCTGGAGTAACCGCTGTCAAAGTACCAGTCTTCTTTGGCAGAGGCTCTCAGGGAGGTATGGGCAATGAAAGCTACAGTTTGATCCTTAGGAATCCATTTCTTCTTCCCTTTGGGAGTCTTCCTTCTTCTTCTGGATTGTTTTGAAGATTTGGGATATCCATTCAACTTGTAACAGTGAGCCCTTATATGTCCAAACTTCCCACAGTAATAGCATTGTTTGTCTTGTTTTTGTTTTCCTGGAAAGTTATTTTGAGGCCTTTGGTGATGTTGAGACATCCTTCTTGACATCACCTGGGCCGAGTTCCCTCCAGTCCTATGTTTTTTATCTCAACTTGATCATTATAGCCAAGACCCTTTCCATTTCCGGCATTTCTTCCTAACATAAGGATTTCATCTAGCATATCTGAGCTATTGTTCATCATCCTTATATACTTGGTCATATTGTTGAGCTAGGAGTTTAACCACTCCACTTTATCCTCCAAATCCGAGATTGATTACAGGTGGTTCAATCTTTCATCACACAATTGATAAGGTTCTGTTAATCTTGTCCTATTTGATATAATTCAACAACGTCCTTGGGGTTGAGTGATCCATTCTCTGACTCCTTGTCAGAATCATACGCTCAAGTCATTGCAGACACCTTCTTAGTGGTCTCTCCATTGCAGGAGGAGTCATCCTCAGACCACGAGCTGGATAGACCTTTTTTCTCCTTCTTGTGGTATGTGGGACACTCACCTCTTGTGTGTCCAAAACCTCCACACTCAAAGCACTAAACTCCATTTCCTCGATTAGGTTTTCTATCATAGCTGGGTATTCTTCCAAAATTTCTTGATCTATGGATGTCAAAAGTCTGAGCCTTGACATTTGAATTCGACTTCTCATCCAATTGCTTTTCCAGTTGTTGAAATTATTTTTCAAGGAACCCTACAGCTTTGGACAAATCCTCTTTAGTGTCACCCTCTTCTTGGTTGTTCACAAGTGCAAGGCTTTTCTTCTTTTCATCCTTTTGCCTAATAGCCATCTCAAAGGTTTGAAGAGATCCCATAAGCTCATCTACCTTCATGGTATTTATGTCCTGAGCTTCTTCAATGGCTGTCACTTTCATATCAAACCTCTTCGGGAGAGACCTGAGAATTTTCCGAACCAACTTGACTTCAAGAATTTTTTCTCCAAGGTCACTGGATGTGTTGGAAATATCAACATTGCTCATATGAAAGTCGTGTATACTTTCATCTTCTCTCATCCTCAGGTTCTCAAACTTAGTAGTGAGAAGCTGAAGTCTTGAGGATTTGACTCGAGAGGTGCCTTCATGTGCAGTCTTCAGGATTTCCCACGCATCCTTTGCAACAGTGCAATTTTTTATGAGTCTGAAGATGTTCTTATCCACCCCATTAAACAAGGCATTCAAGGCTTTGGAGTTTCCTTGAGCAAGCTTATCATCTTCATCGTCCCAATCTTCTTCAGGTTTCAGCTCCTCGGTGAGCTTCCCATCTTTGTCTTTGATCTTTGGTGGATCCTACCCCTTGACCACAGACTTCCAAGCCTTTCCATCCATAGACTTGATAAACGCCTTCATGCGAACTTTCCAATAATCATAATTGGAACCATCGAGTATTGGTGGTCTATTCAGAATTCCTCATTCTTTATCCATCGTACCAGAAAGTATCGTCCCTGAATCTCACCCAGATACAGAGCAGGATGCCTGCTCTGGTACCAATTGAAATTCTGGTTAAGCAGATCACGAAGATGTCAGACAGGATGTCGCGACACTTGATCTCTGCTTCTCACAAGGATCTAGGGAAGAACAAAGATTAACTGCAAAATGTAAAGAACACACATAAATTGTTAATCCAGTTCGGTGATCAACAACACCTACATTTGGGGGCTACCAAGCCAGGAATGAAATCACTAAGTAGAATTGGTTCTAAGCTAAACTCCAACGTTTACAACTTAGCACCTAGAAACTACCCTTCCTAGATTTCTACCTAAGACACTCCTAGGTATGAGACCCTTCTAAATTCCCTTCCAATCACAACAGTGACTGAAAATATTACAACTCAATAAACAGTCCTTCTCGAGTATTCACACAATACACGAAAGGCTCACACAAGTACAAACCCTAGTACTTCTAAAACAGCTACAATAATCAACCCACAAACTAGGTTAACTCTAACCTATTTATATTGCAAACCACAGCTGGACTTGGGCTTCCAAAAATGCAGCAATTCTCCTCCTCAGAATTTGTGACCTAATCCTTTCTTCAATCCCAAGTTTCCAAAAATATGTCCTTACAAGGAAACCGCATATTCCATTTAGAATCAGAATCTCTGATTCCACAATCTTAGATGCCACCTGGAATGAAGTCATATTTCAAACACACCTGGCACACCTGTTATAACAAAAAACAGTAACAGACAAAGATGTCGAATCCACCTGATAGGACATCTTGTCAAACATCTTATCCTGCAGTTAGTTCAACATGTTGGGACATCTTGTCCAACATCTTTCTGCTAAGTTAGTTTTACCAAAATTAATGCCAACCTCAAAAGCAGGGACTCAACAAAAAGAAAACATTAATTTTTAAAATTCGGGTGCCTCGTTAAAACCCCTGCCCTTGCAAGGGAAAAAAGTGCAACCCAAATTCTTTTATTCATTATTTTATTACATAGCATTTAATTGGAGTACAACCTAAGATGAATACATTCCATATCCTAGGTATTTCTACTCCTTCTAATGTTTCGAGCTTGTAAGCTCCATTGTTCAATTTCTGGAGTACCCGGAATGAGCCCTCCCAATTTGGAGCTAGCTTCCCTTTGTTCTTCGGATCTCTGATTTTCTTTAGAACCAAATCTCCTACATCGAATCCTCTTTGGCGGACCTTCAGGTTGTATTTTTTGCTAATCTGTGTTTTCCAGCGATTTCTCTAATCTGTGTTGTTTCTCCGACTTCATCCAGCAGATCGGAAGAAATGTTCAAGTCATTTTGGTTGGTGATTTCATCAAAGTGTTCTAGCCTCCAGGTCGGGGTGTTGATTTCTGTTGCGGTGAGAATCGGATACCAAGCTATTAATTAACTTGAATCACATATCTTTGAAATTCACCACCGAGCTTTGATTTATCCAAAGGAAAGGGTAAAGGTCGAAAAACCCTAAATGCGCTATGCAGAGACACAGCTAAGAGATCTAAGACTTGGGGGTTGGTTATACCTAGGGAAGGTGTTAGCATCCTAAGTATCTGTAGTACTCTACAGGAACCTCTTGTTAGTATTTGTGTTATGTTATGTTTGCTCGCTAAAGGTAATGTGCTAAGGGTAAAATCCTAAGGGTATATACAAAGTATGTTCGCCAAGACGTCGCATCTTGTGCCTAGATATCTGACTAAAGAATCAGAGCAACCGTAGTTCACCTGGATGGGGTAAAAGGGTGTAAAAAGAAAATGTGGAATTCGAGAAGGCATCGGATGTAAAGGTAAAAAAGGGTGGAATCCAAGAAGGAATCGGATGTAAAGGTAAAAAGTGGAAAAAGAAAAAGGTAGCTCGCTAGGATCTCGCAATCCTATGCCTACGTATTCTCAAAAGGTACTTTGAGAAATCAGAGCAATCGTAGTTCCCCTCAACGGGGTAAAGAACTCTTGACTGTGGTCAAGGTTCCAAGTAGGGATGGCAAATAAACCCGGACCCGCCCGTACCTGCCCCGAAATTAACGGGGAAAACCCGATTTAATTGGGTGCGGGTGCGGGTGCGGGTGAAACCCGGTTCTTAACTACGAGTGCGGGTGTGGGGGCGGGTAGACATTAAGACCCGCCCGCACCCGCCCCCCGCCCCCCGCCCCGCCCCCGGATAATGCATTTTATTTTAATTCCCTTATTTTACTTATTTTAGTATTCATTTATTAATTATATTTTTAATTAAATTATTAATACTCCTATTGCAATTAAAATAATCAAATTTATCAAGTTAATATTTATTTACTAATTAAAATTTTAATTAAATAATTAATTAATTTATTAAAATAATCAATTTTATTAATTAAAATTATTAATTTTTATTGCAATTAAAAAGAAATTATTTTTTTGCGGGTGGGGGCGGGGCGGGTGCGGGTGCACCCGTTCACTACTGGGGGCGGGTCTGGGTGGTAAATTTTTACCCCCGATTGGGTTTGGGGGCGGGGGCGGGTGTGTTACATGGAGGCGGGTGCGGGTGCGGGTATAGTTAAACCCGCCCCCGCCCCGCCCCGTTGCCATCCCTAGTTCCAAGGGAAGTAGGGTCTGACAGCAAGACACCTACGCGGAGTGCGGCGACTCCAAACCTAAGGCTAGGTAAAAAGGGGAAGAAGTATCCACGGGAAAGTAGGGTCTGACAGCAAGACACCTACGTGGAGTGCGGCGACTCCAAACCTAAGGCTAGGTTAAAAGGAGAGTGTAAGTCTCGATCGCACAGTGGCGTGAGATAAAGGGAATGATGAACAAGGTTATCCTAAATGACATGACAGTCAACTGGGAATGATCCTTTCCTTTGGAATGTGAGGGACAGAAACAGGGAAACAAGAAGGAAAACTCCGGTCTCGAGAATAGAATGAACAACAACATATATACAGTAAGTGTAACAAGAATTAAATTAAAGTTAATATCAGGAATTAACTAAAATAAAAATGAGAGTAGTCAAGATTAAAATTAAGAATTAAATAAAATAAATAAAAATCTAAATATATAAGGTCTAACTAAAGCTAATATAGATTAAAATATAATTAAAAAACTAAATAACTAAATTCTAATTAAAAAAATTAACTAATTAAACTAATTAAAGACTAAATAACAAATTATCTAAATAGAAACTTATTTACAAAATGTTTAACAAGAATAAAATCCAAAATGATTAACTAAATTATATAAAAGAAGTATTTAACAAAATAAATGACAAAAATTATTAAACTGTATTAACAAAAAAAAACTAACAAAAAATATTTAACAAGATTTATTAACAATAATATCTAAAAAGGAAATATCATGCACAGTAAAAACCATTTTTCATTTTCAAGTAATGCATTCACTAAACAAAACTAATAATAAAAATCTCCACATGATTTCTCAGTAACAAACAAATACTGCATAAACAAATATATTAACACTTTCTTACTCATAGGATGCCGACATTGGCTGCGCGTCTTGGACCGGAAATAGAAACTGGCTTGAAATTAAATAGTGCCCATATCATGTGGAAGAATGAGATAGAAACAAGTTTGAAAAGTCAATCTCTGTTCTCCTTGTTTAAAACGTAGCGCTATTATCACCATAATTAAAACAAAAGAGCAACATCACACTAAATGGAAATGTAACAGCAGTAGAGATCTTCATCAAAAAATTAATTCATAGGCTTAGACTTGTGAACCGAAACATGTATAAAACCAGAACATTTGAATCAATCAGATACAAAACAATTTATCTAACATTAAAGCACAAACTTCCATTTGAATTTAATCAAAATCTTTTCAAACTGCAGCAACCAATTACTCACAGAAACAAGAATGCAAGTTGAAAATCACAAACAACGTGAGCAAACGAACACATATTCCAATCATTACTCATTTCCCTCACATGAAACATAGCAGTCAAAATAAATCACGGAAGATTGGAAAGCTACAAGATGTAATCGATACCTTGCGCTTGGGTCTTCGACAACTTCTGAACGCGACTCTGACAGCGTGCAGAGTGATTAAATGCACCTCTGCGGTGGGTTCTTGCGGTTGCTGTACGAAAAAAAGGGTCCGATACTTTTTGTACAAAAGCATCAACAACATAAATGCCTTGCAATGGAACACCCCATAAACCAAAGTCCTACAATATCTTCATTTAAACAAACATGACTCTCCTTCATTTTACGATGATGGGGGTGAGCTTGGAGGTAGTGGAAGTGGATTCGGGTTTTATGGTTGTGAGATACAGTGAAAACAAAAATGGTTTGGAGTTGAGAGATATTGCAGGTTATGGATGTAGAAGAGGGTGGTCTTGCAGAAGGAAAATGAAGGGCTAAGTGTGGTTGTTTTTATGGTTTAATGTGGTATGAAGAGATGATGGTAATGGTTATGGCAGTGTATGATATTGTGTATGCTGAACGAAGGGGAGTTGAGGAAGGAGAAACAAGGGTGCTGCGTTCTGTTGGTTAAAAAAGTGAGTTTTAGTTTAGTTGTATGGCAATGAAACAAGGAGATGATGGAACGTATCAGATATGGTGAGAGGAAGGAGTGATAACATGATATTATAAAGCGGTTTTGAAGTGGTGGGGACCGTGTTGTTGGTCAAATGGAGAGAGGTAAAGAGCAGCTTGGTAGCGACATGTACATGCTATAGCTCACTGTGTGTTCTTGTTTCTTTCTCAATGTAATGCTTCACTTTTTCTTTGCAAAGGGAGTGGTGAAGACTCAAGAATAAAAATAGAACGGGTGATGTGCTGTCACTCTTTGGTCTCAGTATGTGCATATATGGTTTTCCTTCTTATGTGAAAAAGAGATGGCATGGCAGGTACCGCATGGCATTGAAGGGTACAGACATAGGGTATCGTATGGAAGAGAGAGTGAAATATGGTACAGGCTAAAGTATTTCACAAATAAAGAATAAAACAAAATCTCTTTTTATTTTTATTTTTAAACTTAATTACTAAGTTTTACCTAAATTAGAAAACAAAATTTCAAAATTCAAATATATAAAGTAAAAGAGGGAAAAGATAAAATAAAATAATTAAACTAATTTAATAATTCAAAAATATAAAAATATGAATAAAATAAATAAAATATAAATGAATAATTAACTAAAATAAAAATAGAGGTCGATTAAAAATGATAAATTGGACCGAAATCAAAGTGCTCAGAAAAATAAAACAAATACACCAAAATGATCAGCGCAAAATATACTTATTGGAAAAATACAGCATTTTGTCAGATTTTGAAATTAATCAGAACTGACTTTTAGTTTGAATGACTCATCTGTAATTCCAACAAATTTATTCTGGCTGATAAATTGGGTATTATGCAAAATGATTGGCCTAGAATGATATGCAAACGATCAAATAATCTGAGGGTAAAATTTGGGGTACAACAGTTGCCCCTATTTAAATATCTTCACCGGATGACATGAGTGATGATAATCTTCATGAGATCATGGTGAAAGGTATTTAAATATAGATAACCGAACTATAATGCTGACCTGCCAAGAACTCTAGCATGATGGAAACGATGGGGTGATAAATGCAGACAAAATGGAAGCAGACAGGGACAAAGTCCACACAATGAGCAATCACTCACTGGGGATGACAACAACACTGGGGAAGCTGAAACAAAACTGGGGAAACCTAAAGTGATAGAACAACTGGTTCAAGCGTGACCGGCTGATACTTTAGAAGAAAAGATAACACAGGATCCTCAATGGAAGTAGCACCGGAAAAACGGTCTCCACTGGGGAATCAAAAGTCAACATCCATGAATGGAAATGGATGGAAAAGAGTCACGACATTCAGAAGATCATTGAATGAGGTGGGGAAAAACGGGGAAATACATGAGACAAGCAAACATCAGAGGTATTCAGAAAAGCATCGAATAAACTCTGGGAAACAAACTGATAACAGAGACATTCAGAAGAGCATTGAATGAACTCCGGGAAGCATATCAGAGATATTCAAAAAAGCATCGAATAAACTCCGGCACACATCCAGAGAAGCATTGGATGGAGAATTGAAACAAACTTGAAAACATTCAGTAGCTGCTAACCAAAGTCAGAAACGAATTGAAGACATCTAGAAGAGCATTAGATGAAGACAAGAATTCTGAAGATACATGCGAAACATTTAGAAGAGCATTAAATGTACGGGAAAAGGATTTTGAAGACATATCCGGAAGAGCATCAGATAAGCAACATTATATCTGGAAGAACATCAGAAAGAGAAACACATCCAGAAAAGCATCAGATGGCTAAAGCAACGCTATTCCGGAAAAGCATCAGAATAAACAAAGCGAATATTATAGGTTCTGGAAGAACATCAGAACAAAAGACTTAATCTGGAAGAACATCAGAAAGAGAAACACATCCGGAAAAGCATCAGATGGCTAAAGCAACGTTATTCTGGAAAAGCATAAGAATAAACAAAGCGAATATCTGGGAAAACATCAGATAGGTTCTGGAAGAACATCAGAACAACATACTCAATCTGGAAAAACATCAGAAAGAGAGACACATCCAGAAAAGCATCAGATGGTAAAAAGCAATGTAATTCCAGAAAAGCGTCAGAATAAACAAAGCGAAATATCTGGAAAAACATCAGATAGGTTCTGGAAAAACATCAGAACAAAAGACTCAATCTGAAAAAATATCAGAAAGAGAAAGGTAAATAAACGACATCCAAGAGTGGCATTGGATGAAAAGAGGAACAAACATATATGGAAAAACGATCGGATAAGAAAGGTCCTATCTGGAAGAACGTCAGATAGACACTACAAAATCTGTTTGGCAGGTGCCAAGTGAGTTGGATTTTGACCACAAGGTAAAACGTGGATAACGACACGACCTCGGGAGAAATGCAAATGAGGATGAAACACTTATGATATGCATATGTATATGAGTTATGCAGATGATATGATCAAATGCAGATGCAGATGCTGACGACACAACACGACTCTTTTGTGGAGAAGACAATACTGGAAGACTGATTCCTCAACACAGAGATCACTGTCATTCTGCTTGGGGACTAGGGATGCTACTGCTGAACACATCATTGCCACACTGGTTAACTGTATCCAAATTGATGATCCTTGTAGGAAGGATAAAGAGTTGCTTGGGGATTCTTCAGTTAAACTGCCCCAGACTAGCTGATTATTGTAGATGAGCGGATCATTGCTTCAGCTTGATTGATTCTGGAAATGACCGTTTCATGGTGCTCTTAGAAAGCTTGCCCCAGACTGAGTCTTGAAAATGATTGTTTTACTGTACACTGGGAAAACTTTCCCCAGCCTGAGTCTTGCAAAATCTTCTGTATAAACTAATTCTAAGAAGTCGCCATTAAACCACAAATCTTGAACTGATTCTCAACAGGATATGGAAGGAACTTGCCCCTGATTGGATCACCGACCAAGTTTCTCAAATGTTTGAAAATTCCTTAAGAAGAATGTTAGTTTGCAAACAAAAGTATTCGTACAAACATGGTAAATGCAAAGTTCATGCAACTTTTGAAATCAATCATTTTTGAAATAGGCAAAGTATATGAGTCATTGGTCAGAACACGGCGGTTCAAGACATTTAAAAGTGAAAGGTCAAGCACCGCGTAATGCCAAACAGATGATCTGCAAAGATCTTTTAGAGTCAGTTTACACAACCTTGTTGTAGTATGCTTTCAAAGTAACCTTGCTTCAGTTAACTCAAACTATGCACTCAGATTCCCATAGGTTGGAAATTGTACTGATGATAGTAATGATGATGGTTCAAAATTCAATGGACTTGAAATGACGATCACTGCTTCCTTACGACTTTTGGTTGTCATATAAGCTTGTTCTTTCTTCTCTTTGTATAAGGTAAGGTCATGAGCTTCACACCTTTCTTAGCTTTTGCCTCGAAAGGGACTCGACTCATTCTTTGAGTAAGTATTTCTTGATGACCCTTCTTCATTTATCACTTTGGGAACAACTTGTACCATATTTATTCATTTAATTTGGAGGAGTTGAAAGGTTGTGAACGCCTGGCTTAATGAGTACGGCGAACCATCATTGGCGTTTGAACTTGAAAGACATCTTCGACACTTGTTTGTTGTGCGCGAAGGAAAATTTGTGTGCAACCTTTTGTTGAAAGGCGTCTTGAATGCAACTCTTGTATTTGAATGCAGGATCAAGTTACTGAGAACTACCCTGCCCCAGGTTAAGATTGTAACACCTCAAAATTTGCCCTTTTGTTTCTAACCTAACTGGTTTATGCTTCCTTTCATTTGCATTATCATTCCTGCATTTGCATTGTCCTTTTGAGCATGGGATCGAGGTATTCTTTCAGCAGCTCACGGCGTCATCAGTTCCAGTATGATTTTTAACAGTGTTCAGAGCCAAACAGATAGCTTTCCAAGTCTTTTTGAGCATTTATTTTGCTCATTAAGTGATTGGATGATCAGAAACCCCGACAGTCAATTTTTGATCAGTTATTCAGCACCAGACAATTGGTACCAGCAGTTTAATCCGAGTGCGGGAAAAACATTTCGCAGCATATTTCAATTGTGTTCTAGTGGTAATATCAGTCGGCAAGTTTCAGAGGTCTATCATGGTCCAGAACAGGTGGAACCGGGCGAATATCCAAGTTTCCCTCCTTTTGGCGCCAATTTTGAATTTTTGAATGGAGTAATCGATTACTCAAAGTGAGTAACCGATTACTCTGGGAAAAATTGCAAAAAAATGTGGCATTTTCAGCACTGCGGAATTTTGGAGTATTTTGTGGTCATGTGCTTGGCTTGTGCATGTGTGGGAAGGATCTAGAACTGATCTATTTGCATCATTTTCCACCCAAAATTCAAATTCTCTCCATCATTTTTCCACTCTAATTCCTCATTTCATTTCCTAATTCACATTTCATCCCAATTTCCACTCACTTAACCTCACTCCCAACCCAAACTTAACTCCTAACCTAGGGGTTATTTAAACCAATTCCTTCCAAACCTCACCAAGCGAGATCATTTTCACTCCCATTTTTTTAGAATTTTGCTCTCAATTCTCTCTCACTTTTTCACTCTCAACCTCCATTTTCAACCACACTCAAAGCTCCTTCATAGAGAATAACAAGTTCTTCATTGGAACTTATTAATTCTTGAGCTAAAGCCTCTCATCATCACTACATTCCAGCTTTTCAACTTGGATTTTCGTTTGGATCTAGTTCTAATTTTTCAGAAGTGATTATTGCAAGTGATTTTGGAGTTTTATTACTTATTTGCTTGGATCTTCAACTTTTGAGTGCAAGAAGCTTGTGGATCTTGGGTTTCTCTACTTGAATTCATCCATTTCTGTTTACAACACTTACCAAAGCAAATCTCAGCTTTGTAGGTTGGTTAATTTCAGATCCATACTCATTTTAGCTTAATTGCAACTTATACAATGTAGATCCATGAATTTTGATGTGTTTTGATTCATTTGGTTGATCTTGATTATGGATGTTGATGATTGTTGGATCTAATTGATGTTTGATTGCTGTGATTGAACTTAATTTTCGTGCACTATTGTTTACATGATCATTTGAATGTTTGGATAAGTGATTGGCTGCTGAAAAGTGATTTTCAAAGTTGAATTTCTGCCTCTGTTTCAGTGGTAATCGATTACTCTAGAGTAATCGATTACTCTGCCTTATTTTCACATTTTTAGCCAATTTTCAACCGAGTAATCGATTACCCTATGTGAGTAATCGATTACCACTGAAGCAGATTATGTTTTTCTTGCATTTTCTTGTTTGTTTGAGGTCTCTTGCATGCCTAAACTTTATGGATTGATATGTTGATGATTTATGGATCATTCTTGAGCTGTTGCACCTCACACTATTGTATGCACACAATTTTCTGACACACGATTCTTGGATTTTTATCGTTTATGATCACGTTTGCGATGTTGCGTTCCCGATGTGATGAACACTTTGCACACAAGCAACCATAGGGGAAGCTTCATGTGGCTCAAGAAAGTCAGAATAGGGACCTTGCGTGGACCTTGGTGATGGTTTTCCTTTTTGTAACAAGACAATATCCATTGTGTTTTCAAGGAGATATCCAGCCTGTATCACTATAAAATAGAGGAGGCCTCTCATTCATAGGGCATCGACAAAAATACCAACAAGAATACCCACAAAAAAAATTCCAGAGTAAACACAATACATCAACATCAAAACCAAGAACAACAACCCAATATCAGAACATAAGAACTTGCGAGTTTCTCTTGGCAAATAAGAAGAAGGAGAACAACCTCCACTCAAGAGAACTACCACCTCCTCTTGTCTTTTACAAAACACAGCACTCACTTCATCCACACTTTAGTTACTCATTGTCACTTCCGGTGCCATATTTTACTACTGCAAACTCCGTCCATCACCGCATAGCCAACACATAAGCTTTCGACGATTACGACGTTTCCGACACACTGTCCCGTTCACACGTCACAAATGAAGGTACCCCTATCATTCACTACTTTCTGAACGTTTCATATTTAATTTTCTTTGTGATTTCATGAGGATACTATGGTTGTATATGGTTGGTCGTTGTATGCTCCCATATCATTGCGTTTGCGGTATCTTGTATGCGTTATAAAGTGTTTCTCGTTTGATGTCTTCAATATTGAATATTCTGTTTTTTGTATATAAGCTGTTAGAGATTGTCGTCAGTTTACGGTTTATATCGATTGCGTGAGCTTACATCCGTTGTTCCATGTGACATGTATAGCTTCTTTATTGTTGCTTCCCATAAGCTATGTGACAGTATGCTGTTCCCACTGTTTTATAGTCTATTGAATGCTGTTTGTATATACTTGCTAGGTGAGAGTATGCTGCAATGTTAGGATATTGTTGTATCATATTGTGATGAGTATTACAACTTGTCATTCAAAAGTTGAAGTAGCGTGTTGAACATGTTTGAATTGAACTGTGTTAATAATCTCAGTGTTCTGTTGCGTCATGTTTATGATTAAAATTATGATTTTGCTTGTATGGCTTGTGTTTATATAGTGTTCGTTTTGACTGTGTGTGTGTGTAATATTTGTTTTCTAATGTTGGTGCGTCTGCAGTGGTCATATTGTTATTGCGTATTGAGTGTGATGATATGATGTGAATAGCGGAAGAGTGTGTATCATTTTCCATGTCGGGTATAATGGTGTGTGTTTTGTGTTAAATGTTGGTTATGCATGGTCATCACGTTGTGGTCATTATGTTCATGTGGATCACAAGCTTTGTTGTCTTTAATTGTTCTGTTAACAATATATTGTGCTGCTTTTATAATATATTGTGTTTTGTTTGTGCGGCATGTATAAGTATGTGTGAATTAAAGTGTGTTGCCCGTTTGTCCTATGTTTATGTGTATAAAGTTGTCTGTGTTGTGTTCTGCGTCATGTGTGCGTTACTTCATATACCATTTCTGTGTGTTGTGTTCTTGCTTCTTTTGATAGTTGTGTAGTAACGCATGCAATGTGTATGTGTGTGTAGTAATGATGTCAAATGAGAGTATCAGGTGTGTTCTCATTGATCATTATCAGTATTTGGTGCGTTGTCTTGTAGTGTCCAGTCTAGTACAGTGTTTGCACGCTTTGAATTATCTAAACTTTGTGTTTATAATGTGTGCCAAATTTGTTAATTTTTGTGCATTGCAAGTTGCATGTTTGAAGTATTATATTATGTGCAATTTGTGTGTGTATGTCGCAGTAATAGTTTTTGTAAATGTTTGTTGTAGTTTGATTTGATAAATGTGTGTGTAGTGTAAAGTCATTTGACTGTGATGCATGTGCTTCTTGTCAACTGGATTATTTTTGTTTGTGTAATAAAACAATAACGCTGAGTTTTTGGTGTAATAAGTTGTTTTTCCAAAGTCAGTTTTTATTCGCTTGAGGGTTTATATATTACACTGGGGGGCGTATACAATGGATGTATCGCCACCCCAGTGGTTCAAGCCTTGCCTGTGTAAACAAAGGGACTGGGGTTCGAATCCCCCAGACGCCCTTTTTTGTGTTCTTTCCTTGTTTTCAATTTTTTTACCATTTTCGCTTGGGCCCAACGAATTTCTAATTCCACCCTCGTTTTTCTGGCCCAATTTCATCCTTCTTATTTTTTCAACTAGCCTAAATCACTCATACACCCCCTGCCTGCGCTGCTTTTTATTTTATTTATTTTATTTTCTGTTTTAATCTTTTCCTATTTCTCTTTTGAAAAACCCTTTTATTTTATTTAGACATTTTATATATTCAAAAACTCCAAAAAATATGTATTTAATTTTATAGTTTGTTCCTTAATTATTTATTTGATCATCATTAATTAATATGTGGTGTTTCTAATTAATTAAATTGCTATATATGTTAATGTTAATTGTTGTGTAAACTTTTAAATTTTAATTTGTCAATTCGCATTTTAATTGGTAATTGTTAATCAACTTGTATTTTAATTGTTAACCTTCATTTTTTTAATTATCAATATGTGCCTTATTTGTATTGTTAATTTTAATGGTGTTATTAATTGTTATTTGTTTATCACCTTGGATTTAATTATTAACATTTATTTATGAGCACCTTTGTTGACCTCATGAGTGTTATTTTACTAATGTTTTGTTTAAATCTTGAATTAATCTATCCATGTTGATTTGTCATATACTTGACTTTGATGCGAATTTTATTCTTCTTTAAATGTATCCTTAATTAATATCATCCTCTTTATCTTTGTGAGCATTCTATATGTTTGTCTTCCTTAAGATTGAAACATATTGATATGTCTATAATTATCATGTCCATCTTATCCATACTTTATCATGAAACATATTGCCATCCTCATGCTTATGTTGCTTTTATCTCATCATTTTGTATTAATGTTTTAGCTTTTATCATGTCTTATCTATTGTTATATTATTTTAGAACCGCTGTTCTTTCCCCATTCCAAAGGAAGGTGATCAATAGGTTGACTCCTAAGTCATTGACCTCCCATCTTCACCTAAGTAACCTCTTAGGAGAACTTTGTTTCTTGGCCTCATCAAGGGCCATGGAATCACAACTAGCCTTAGGAGAGAGTTCTTAAACTCTTAGTGATAATCATCCTAATGAATTTATCACTTCTCCTGCTAACTAACCTCAACATAGGACCATTACAACTAGATTTAGAGAGTTCTTAAACTCTACAATGAGCTTGTACTCACCCCCCCTATGAATATTGGCCATAGTCAATAGTTCAGTAGAAGTAGAACTACGCATACTCTGATTCTATTCCCGAGGATACGTAGATGTAAGGTGCGATGCCTTATCGAGTATACTTAGATACTAACCCCTAGGGTTTCAACCATTAGCATAGAACCTTTAGCAAACATAAGATAACATTAAACAAGAGGTTCCCGTAGAGTACTACGGACGTTTAGGGTGCTAATACCTTCCCTAGGCGTAACCAACCCCCGAACCTTAGATCTCTTCCCCTTTTGGTTTTTCTAACGATCTTGAACCTTTCCTTTGGATAAATCAAAGTCGGTTGTAAAAGAAAATGATGCAAGTTAATTAATAGCTTGTTATCCGATTTTCACCGTAACAGAAATGGCGACTTCACTGGGGATAGTTAGACCTATTGCTGGTCATTTACTAAGAGGGTTAAGCCTACCCTTGTTTTATGTTATTCATGTTTTGTTTATCTACTTGTATGATTGCCTGTATGTCATATCTGCTTGTATATCTGTTCTATGTTTGATATTATCCTGTTTGGATTAGGTTGACATGATATCAGTGAGTGAGATAAGTCCTAACCCGGACTTGAGAGAACACATATGTTTAGGAACCGTGGACATAGTCAAGGGAACTTCGAGGGAGAAATCCCAAAGGAGGGAACTTGAAGTCCATACTCAGTTGAGGCCCTCTCATAAGTGGTATATGTTGAACGAGCAATCGTGAATGTGTTACTACTTTTGACCTAGGAGCCAGAGATACTGATGACCTTTAGCTACCCTTTACCCCACTTGGCCTGTTTAGGACGTAGTGCGAGGACTGTGAAGGAGCAATCCCAAATGGTTGCTACGTGATGCTACACTCAGATGAGACTCTCTTGAGAATTTTATTGATCACCAAGCAATTGGAAAATCGATAAAATCTGAAAGTTGGGTTGTCGACTCTGGGAACTTTTTAGAACCTTGTCTTGCAGGTGAAAACCATAGTACATACCTTTGGGATGGGTAGACCTTTGACTCCATGCTCATAACCCCTAAACCTGGGACTTGTGTGCTGTTATGTGTGCATGTTTGTGTTTTTGTGTGCCCGTGCTTTGTGCATTGCATACCTCTCATGATAACCATTTGGTTTCAATGAATTCAGACGTTCTTTGCAAAGATCAATCGGGATCTTAGATTTTTAAAACAAAACTTTTCAGTTTTTCCTAAAATGTTTGCAGCTCGCCTTCGAGTTCCTTGAAACCATTTGGCTTGCATTAGCATTGCATTCGCATTAGCTTTGCATTTGCATTTCTCGGTCTTGAGTCTCCTCCGTCCTTTGTCTGTAACCCAGCTAACCTTCCTGAAGCCAGCATTGGACTTGAAGAAGCTTTTAAGGGATCATAAATTCAGAGGAGCAGAACCAGTTTGTGACCAGAGCGGATTTCGACTTGTTAAGAAGCCAGTTGGATCAGGTTATGGCAGCCTTGGCAAAAAGAGATGCCAATATTCAGGGTATGTTTGTGAACAATGTTGCCCAAGCTCAACCTATGCAGATTCCTGTTGAGAACCAGTTTATACAAGAACATGCCATTGTCCGAGATGGACATTCTTCTTCTATTGATGCTACGGAATATCGCAGTTTTGCATTCTCCGAGTCAGATTCCCAAGAAGTGGTCCCTGTGAGGAAGACCCAGGATCCACGAGACATTGAGCTAATGGAAACATGTCGTGCCTTGGAAAAGAAGCTTAATGCTATTGCAGGCCGTGACGCTGCTGATTTGAATGCTTTGGACATGTGTTTGGTACCCGACCTTGTGATACCTCCTAGGTTCAAAACGCTGAAGTTTGAGAAGTATAAAGGGGATAGCCGTCCAAATCAACATTTGGTGATGTTTTGCAGAGGAATGACTTCACATGTCCTCAATGACAAACTCATGATCCATTGTTTCCAAAACAGTCTAAGTGGAGCATCACTGCATTGGTATATGCAGCTAGAAAGTAGTCATGCCCAATCATGGTCAGACCTAGCCAACGCCTTTGTGAAGCAATACAACTACAATCTTGATTTGGCTCCCAGTCGCCTACATTTGCTAGACTTATCTCAAGAAGAAAACGAGTCCTTCAGAAAGTATGCTCAGAGGTGGAGAGAAGTAGCTGCTCGTGTTCAACCACCACTTTCGGACAAGGAATTGGTTGACTGGTTCGTGGATACTTTACAAGGTATATACCGAGAAAAGTTGTTTAGCACTGTGATGTCAAACTTTTCTGAATTGGTAAAAACTGGAGAACGCATTGAGAGTGGTCTCCAGAAAGGAAAAATCCGAGGCATCTCGAATATCCCAGCCGGTGAGAATACATCAGTTGTCAGTTCTCAAGAAGAATGGGAAAATTAAAGTAATTCTATATGGGAGTCCCAAATACCTCAGCGCTTCTACAACTCAAGTGCTCAACGTCAGCAACCTTTTGGGTCTTTGTATCAGACACCAATCTCTCCACGTGGGCAATATTCTGCTCCAAATCGAAGACCTCCTCTGTATCAATGGTCCTACCGCCGTCAGCCACGTCAACATGCATGACAAAGGCCAAGAAAGCCAGAGAGGAATTTCACTCCGTTGCCAATACCATACAGTCAGTTCCTGCCAGATTTAATCAAAGGGGGATTGATAGTGCCAAAAGGGATAGATCTAGTGATCCCTCCATACCCACCAGGCTTTGATGCCAACGCCCGATGTGACTACCACGCTGGGGTACAGGGGCATTCAACCGAAGATTGTAAGGTACTCAGAAGCAAGGTTCAGACGCTGCTTGATTCTAAGATGATCTCATTCACGCCTCAAGGAATTTAAATCAACAGTCCTTTTCCTAATCGAGTAGATTCATCCGACCCTGAAGAGGAAGAAATTGTCGAGAGTGGATGTGAAGATAATTCTCAGACGGATTTCGACAATCAGTTTTGAAGATGACTATCTCAGTTTGGCAAGTCAAGAAGGAAAGCCCAGTTCCCTAAGGCTAGGAAACTTTAGACTATTTCAGCAATTTTGTTGTATTTTTCCTTGCATATTTGAATCTGTTTTGCTTATAAGCAGTATTGTACTTTCAAATTGGCAAGATTAGTGAAATATTTATGCATCTTTTGGTTAAATCCATTCGTTTCACTCATTTACTTTTATTTTCATAAAAACAAAAATATATATCTTTTTCACCTCCCTTTTTCAACTGTTTGTTTAAGCAAAGATTAGGGAGGATGATGAAAACCTCATATTCATAATTGATGTGGTATACTTTCAAATTAACCTCGCCGAGGATGTAAGGCATTGTTTCAATTCATCCCTTGTTAACCCCTTTCGAGCCTAGAAGTAGGAGTTTTCTTTCTTATACAAAAAACCTTAAATCTCAACCTTGGGGCGGGGTAGTTCTCCGTTTAACTCGGTTATGCATTCAAACACGAGCGTTTCACATAAGGCACCAGTCAGCTTTCAAATCAAGTGACTTCCTATTTTTGGAGATTTGAACGTATATCTTGAGTTAACTGAGCGTAGGATTTGAGCCTTTATCTTTTGCTTCATAAACCATGAACCATATCATGATACAACCCTAAAAGACCTAATTGAGGTAAGGTTGTTTTGAAAAACATACTACAGCAAGGTTGAGTAACCTGACTCCTAATAATCTTTGATACTTGCGTGTATTGGTCACTTCCTCAATGACTAGACCCACATTTTTTTTACTATTTAATCATTTCACTGTGCGTTTTTTATCAAAGCTTTGTTTTCAAACTTTGCATCAAATTTTGCATTAAACCTTTGCATTAAATTTTGCCAATTTTAATGAACAACACTCGTTTGCAATACCATTCAATATCAAGGAATCTCAACAAACGCGCCCAGTCAAGGAATTGAACTCGATAAAGGAATGTTTGACTCAGTCAGGAGCAACCAAGTGTGAGGTTTGCCAATCCATCATCCCAAGAGTTGGTGAATCAGAGGCAGAACGCTGCAATTCAGGATATTGGGGCGAATATCCTTGAGATCATCTTATGACAAGTTTTGTCTTCAGTAACCCATCAGCAGGGGAAAATCTGTTCCCCAGTAATGTCTACTACAGTTTGAGTATCTCGAGTATAACTGAACAGAAACAGCTACATCAAGATTATTCAAGTTGGAAGATATTGAATCATCGGGTATTTCATTTCTTCCGTAAAATTCTTTTGATTGTTCAAGTTGGAAGATATTGAATCATCTAGTATTTCATTTCTTCCGTAAAATTCTTTTGATTGTTCAAGTTGGAAGATATTGAATCATCTGGTATTTCATTTCTTCCGTAAAATTCTTTTGATTGTTCAAGTTGGGAGATATTGAATCATCTGGTATTTTAATCCTTCCGTAAAATTCTTTTGATTATTCAAGTTGGAAGATATTGAATCATCTGGTATTTCATTTCTTCCGTAAAATTCTTTTGATTGTTCAAGTTGGGAGATATTGAATCATCTGGTATTTCAATCCTTCCGTAAAATTCTTTTGATTATTCAAGTTTGAAGATATTGAAGTATCTGGTATTTCAATCATTCTGTAAAATTCTTTTGGTTATTCACCCCCTAACCTGGGGCAGTTATGCCGAGATCTCTCCAAGAGTTTGAAGATATTGAAGCACCCTGTATGCCAATTATTCTATAAAATCCTCTTGTTATTGTCTTAGCTTGGGGCAGACAAAATTAGAATATGATCATCATATAAGTTAGAATGCAGGATTACTCTGTTCTTGTGATATCTTTTGCTAAGCTTTCCAGTAAGCTGTTACTTCGGCTAATCTTGACGAATTCTCCATGGATTCTCTGCCAGCAAAGAGATCAAGCTCACGATGGCAATTCTCATGATGTTATACCTCAAGTGGAATACTCTTTTCACTAGTGAAGTTGTTGTTCCTTCTTCATCCCCAGTATTGGTCCAATCGGGTGAGGTTGGCTGGGTATCCTTGTCGAAATGTTTTATTTCATCTCCTGTCTCGCTTCTTGTCTGTTTTGTCGGCATAAGCATAAACATGGCATGATCACTCATATGCATAGCATCTTAGCATTTCTGCTTCCTTTTCTGGTGTTTTCCTGTTTTGGGTTCACTTTGGCGTTTGTCCCCCCAAGTGACTAGGTTTGTCTATTCTCTCCAATAGAAAGTCAGCCCTAGGCATAAAGTGCCCCTCCTTTCTAAGTTCCCCATGGAGTTATATCCTCATGGATGATGGTTGTTTCAGTTATCTTTTCCATATTTGGATAAGATAAATCCCCATTTGAGTTCATCGCTCAATTGGAGTCTTGTTTGGCTGTTTCTTTCTAGCTTATTCCTAGATTGAACTTTGGTCCCTGGCAGGTGTGGTTTCCGAACCTACTTTTGTTAGTGCATTTATTTTGCACCGTGTCTCGCAAGAAGATTCTTTTACGAATCCCCAATGAAGACAAAGTTATTTCTCCGGCAATTTTGTAATACCAACATATCTTTGGAATTTGTACCCAACAATTAGTGGCAATATCTCCCATGAGAAGCTTATCCATCCTTGGTTTTATTCATATTTCTACAGTTGCCAATAGTGTTACCTTCAATCAGTCGTTCTCCATCAACCCTTTGATGATGTCATTCAACTGCTTTTTCTGTCAACCCTTTGACGGTGTCAGTTTTCTCCATCAACCCTTTGATGGTGCCGTTCAACTTCTTTTTCTGTCAACCCTTTGACGGTGTCAGTTTTCTCCATCAACCCTTTGATGGTGCCGTCCTACTGCTTTTTCCGTCAATCCTTTGACGATGTCAGTTTTCTTCCTTTGATGATGTAAATCTTCGATTCAATTATCCCTTACCGTCTATCCTTTGACGATGTGAACCTTTACTTCCCCCGTGAAGTAAAAACATTCCCGGTATATCCAAAATCTTTGCCTAAGCTAGGCTTGTGTTCGGACACCACCTTCGTGTGCCAGTTTTTGACTCCTTGTGCTTTGTTTCGCTTGTGGTCTTTTGTTTGTGAACCTTTGCTTCCCCCGTGAAGTAAAGACGTTCCCGGTTTGCTTTGTGTCGTGCTTGTTCGGTCTTAACCTTTGCACACCAGATTAGAATCTTTAAACCTTTTGCTGTTCCCCAAGAAGTTTAACATTAAAGATTTTGTAAAACTGTTCTCGTTTGAATCGTGTCAAACTTGAACTTGGACTTTGTTTGAATCGTGTCAAGCATTGTCTTGTGTTTTAAAACCGTTCTTGTTCGAATCGTGTCGGACATTGAACCCTTATCTTGGATTTTTGAAATTTGCTTTAAGCTAAGCTTCTTGGAACAAATTTCTTCAACCTTAAGACTCTTATCTGGTGCGCAGAGTTTGTCTCTGTCTTCCTGGCTTTTCTTGAAAATCCCATTTCGAACTCTTCAGTATAGGATCCCCAGGAAGTCTTTGCATGGTTGTCTGTCTTTTTGGCCGATCCCTAGTGATCAGGTTCTTCTTTCTGGTTTCGTGCCCAGGAAAAGTGTGGATTTGTTTTGTCCCCAGTAGTCTATCTCCCCGGATCCTTCCCCAGTGGAGATTGTCTGTGGTCTTTTCCCCAGTGTTTCTTTGGAGTCTCCCCGGTGAGTCTCTTTCGTTGGTTAGCCTGTATCCCCAGTGAGTTTTCTCATGGATACTAGCTTTCATCCTTCCCCAGTGAAGCTCTGTGATCTTTTTGCTTCCTGTTTTCCCCTTGGTGTCTTGTTGTGTCTGCATTTTCTTGCATCTTCTTGGCATCATGTTTGTCGCATTGCATGTGTGTGCATCTGAGGGAAAAATTTTTGGTTATCTGTATTTAAATATCTTTCACTTTTGATTCCATGAATATCTTCATCTCATGTCATCAGGTGAAGATATTTAAATAGGGGCAACTGTTGCACCCCAAATTTTACCCTCATTTTTCTGCTAATTGATGTTTTTATTTTATTTTAAATTTAGTATTTATTTTAGTATTTATTTGTTTTTATTTTAATTCAATTTCAATATGGCTTTTTCTTTTTAATTTTATTATTCTATTTTATTAATTTAAATTAATCACAATTTAACTTTTGCATTAATTTACTTATTTTGATTAATTGTTAATTTGGTTTTTTTAATTATCTTTTAATTATTTGTAATTACTATTTAACATGTTAATTAATTTAAAAGAGAACCAAATCCATTGACATTGCCAAATTCTAAATTTAACATTACCAAGGGGGGCCACACGGTTTAGTTTCTTTTGGGACAAGTTGGTTTCGTTTTGAACCATTTGTGAACAAGTTCTGATGCTGTTGCCTAAGTACATTTGTACTAAATCTTTACCATCATTTCCCAACGGCTACTTTTCAAACGTGCAAGGGAAGATACAAGTACAACCTCTTGTACTTTCCTCAACACAAGCAACCATAGGGGAAGCTTCATGTGGCTCAAGAAAGTCAGAATAGGGACCTTGCATGGACCTTGGTGATGGTTTTCCTTTTTGTACCAAGACAATATCCATTGTGTTTTCAAGAAGATATCCAGCCTGTATCACTATAAAATAGAGGAGGCCTCTTATTCATAGGGCATCGACAAAAATACCAACAAGAATACCCACACAAAAAATTCCAGAGTAAACACAATACATCAACATCAAAACCAAGAACAACACCCCAATATCAGAACATAAGAACTTGCGAGTTTCTCTTGGCAAATAAGAAGAAGGAGAACAACCTCCACTTAAGAGAACTACCACCCCCTCTTGTCTTTTACAAAATACAACACTCACTTCATCCACACTTTAGTTACTCATCGTCACTTCCGGTGCCATATTTTACTACTGCAAACTCCGTCCATCACCGCATAGCCAACACATAAGCTTTCGACGATTACGACGTTTCCGACACACTGTCCCGTTCACACGTCACAAACGAAGGTACCCCTATCATTCACTACTTTCTGAACGTTTCATGTTTAATTTTCTTTGTGATTTCATGAGGATACTATGGTTGTATATGGTTGGTCGTTGTATGCTCCCATATCATTGCGTTTGCGGTATCTTGTATGCGTTATAAAGTGTTTCTCGTTTGATGTCTTCAATATTGAATATTCTGTTTTTTGTATATAAGCTGTTAGAGATTGTCGTCAGTTTACGGTTTATATCGATTGCGTGAGCTTACATCCGTTGTTCCATGTGACATGTATAGCTTCTTTATTGTTGCTTCCCATAAGCTATGTGACAGTATGCTGTTCCCACTGTTTTATAGTCTATTGAATGCTGTTTGTATATACTTGCTAGGTGAGAGTATGCTGCAATGTTAGGATATTGTTGTATCATATTGTGATGAGTATTACAACTTGTCATTCAAAAGTTGAAGTAGCATGTTGAACATGTTTGAATTGAACTGTGTTAATAATCTCAGTGTTCTGTTGCGTCATGTTTATGATTAAAATTATGATTTTGCTTGTATGGCTTGTGTTTATATAGTGTTCGTTTTGACTGTGTGTGTGTGTAATATTTGTTTTCTAATGTTGGTGCGTCTGCAGTGGTCATATTGTTATTGCGTATTGAGTGTGATGATATGATGTGAATAGCGGAAGAGTGTGTATCATTTTCCATGTCGGGTATAATGGTGTGTGTTTTGTGTTAAATGTTGGTTATGCATGGTCATCACGTTGTGGTCATTATGTTCATGTGGATCACAAGCTTTGTTGTCTTTAATTGTTCTGTTAACAATATATTGTGCTGCTTTTATAATATATTGTGTTTTGTTTGTGCGGCATGTATAAGTATGTGTGAATTAAAGTGTGTTGCCCGTTTGTCCTATGTTTATGTGTATAAAGTTGTCTGTGTTGTGTTCTGCGTCATGTGTGCGTTACTTCATATACCATTTCTGTGTGTTGTGTTCTTGCTTCTTTTGATCATTGTGTAGTAACGCATGCAATGTGTATGTGTGTGTAGTAATGATGTCAAATGAGAGTATCAGGTGTGTTCTCATTGATCATTATCAGTATTTGGTGCGTTGTTTTGTAGTGTGCAGTCTAGTACAGTGTTTGCATGCTTTGAATTATCTAAACTTTGTGTTTATAATGTGTGCCAAATTTGTCAATTTTTGTGCATTGCAAGTTGCATGTTTGAAGTATTATATTATGTGCAATTTGTGTGTGTATGTCGCAGTAATAGTTTTTGTAAATGTTTGTTGTAGTTTGATTTGATAAATGTGTGTGCAGTGTAAAGTTATTTGACTGTGATGCATGTGCTTCTTGTCAACTGGATTATTTTTGTTGGTGTAATAATACAATAACGCTGAGTTTTTGGTGTAATAAGTTGTTTTTCCAAAGTCAGTTTTTATTCGCTTGAGGGTTTATATATTACACTGGGGGGCGTATACAATGGATGTATCGTCACCCCAGTGGTTCAAGCCTTGCCTATGTAAACAAAGGGACTGGGGTTCGAATCCCCCAGACGCCCTTTTTTGTGTTCTTTCCTTGTTTTCAATTTTTTTACCATTTTCGCCTGGGCCCATCGAATTTCTAATTCCACCCTCGTTTTTCTGGCCCAATTTCATCCTTCTTATTTTTTCAACTAGCCTAAATCACTCATACACCCCCTGCATGCGCTGCTTTTTATTTTATTTTATTTATTTTATTTTCTGTTTTAATCTTTTCCTATTTCTCTTTTGAAAAACCCTTTTATTTTATTTAGACATTTTATATATTCAAAAACTCCAAAAAATATGTATTTAATTTTATAGTTTGTTCCTTAATTATTTATTTGATCATCATTAATTAATATGTGGTGTTTCTAATTAATTAAATTGCTATGTATGTTAATTGTTAATTGTTGTGTAAACTTTTAAATTTTAATTTGTCAATTCGCATTTTAATTGGTAATTGTTAATCAACTTGTATTTTAATTGTTAACCTTCATTTTTTTAATTATCAATATGTGCCTTATTTGTATTGTTAATTTTAATGGTGTTATTAATTGTTATTTGTTTATCACCTTGGATTTAATTATAAACATTTATTTATGAGCACCTTTGTTGACCTCATGAGTGTTATTTTACTAATGTTTTGTTTAAATCTTGAATTAATCTATCCATGTTGATTTGTCATATACTTGACTTTGATGCGAATTTTATTCTTCTTTAAATGTATCCTTAATTAATATCATCCTCTTTATCTTTGTGAGCATTCTATATGTTTGTCTTCCTTTAGATTGAAACATATTGATATGTCTATAATTATCATGTCCATCTTATCCAAACTTTATCATGAAACATATTGCCATCCTCATGCTTATGTTGCTTTTATCTCATCATTTTGTATTAATGTTTTAGCTTTTATTATGTCTTATCTATTGTTATATTATTTTAGAACTGCTGTTCTTTCCCCATTCCAAAGGAAGGTGATCAATAGGTTGACTCCTAAGTCATTGACCTCCCATCTTCACCTAAGTAACCTCTTAGGAGAACTTTGTTTCTTGGCCTCATCAAGGGCCATGGAATCACAACTAGCCTTAGGAGAGAGTTCTTAAACTCTTAGTGATATTCATCCTAATGAATTTATCACTTCTCCTGCTAACTAACCTCAACATAGGACCATTACAACTAGATTTAGAGAGTTCTTAAACTCTACAATGAGCTTGTACTCATCCCCCCTCTGAATATTGGCCATAGTCAATAGTTCAGTAGAAGTAGAACTACGCATACTCTGATTCTATTCCCGAGGATACGTAGGCGTAAGGTGCGATGCCTTATCGAGTATACTTAGATACTAACCCCTAGGGTTTCAACCATTAGCATAGAACCTTTAGCAAACATAAGATAACATTAAACAAGAGGTTCCCGTAGAGTACTACGGACGTTTAGGGTGTTAATACCTTCCCTAGGCGTTACCAACCCCCGAACCTTAGATCTCTTCCCCTTTAGGTTTTTCTAACGATCTTGAACCTTTCATTTGGATAAATCAAAGTCGGTTGTAAAAGAAAATGATGCAAGTTAATTAATAGCTTGTTATCTGATTTTCACCGCAACACATGTGCTTAATGTTATCATCCCATGATTGTTCTTTCATAATGTTTACCATGATGTTTGGTATGATGTGTGACCATGTTTGATAGACGAATATGTGATGCTTGATGCATGTGTGCTCTTCCATGAGTGAATCATTTTTGAATGCATGCTGCCTTGTTCTTCTACGGCTGTCTATGTGTATGTGCGCTGTTGTATGTACGGCTGTTTGGCTTTTCACACCCTTTGTTGTGATGAATTGTATGCTGTTATATGCTGCCTTGCTAGTGTGCTGCTTTTTATCGCTGTTTTGGTGCAGGGGCGTTGTGGTAGCTGCTATTTTTATTTATTCGCCTCTCTTTGTCCTTCGTCTCCTTCACTCTTTCTCTTCCCTCAAATCTCAAGACTTGTTTAAGTCTTGGATTCACTCCCTTAGAGCTACCTAGTCCAACTTAATTTTCGATTAAGCTTGGAGTAGGATTAACATTAGGCTTCCCTTTGCATGCTAACTTAGGTAGAAGTTCCCTTTGCAACCTCAACCTTAGGGCCACCTTTGCATGATAACATTAGGAACAATTTAGTTTCCCCTTAGTGTTTTCTTTTGGGTCTTCTCTTCTCATCTCATAACACTTCTAAAACACTTAATAAAATTAACGTGTATTGTGCATGAGCCTTGCATGTGGGAAGTGAGGAATGAGGGGTTTCCTCTCATTTTTCTAGAGTGTTTGGTGGACGTTCCATCTTGGAACGATTTGCTAAGCATTCGTTCCTACTTCATAGACTTCGGTGCAATGCAAGTTACGAACTAGCTTCAATCCACTTCTGTCTAAAAAATACAAGAACAAACTCAAATCTTTTTCATCCTTCGGGATTGTTAAGTTTCAAATCATTTTTAGAAAAGGGCACGTTATTTTCCGTCTCGTCGCAAACAGGCATCAACCCTAACTGCCGGGCGCGAATCTAACGTCGCTCATAAAAAACACTAATCGACCTCTTTAGGTCGAACTACGACTACTCTGATTTCCTCTTTCTCGTCCGATTAAGGATACGTAGGCATAAGACGGCGATGTCTTGGCGAGCAACCTCCCCCCTTGGTTCGTGTCCGAACTACGTTGACTCTGACTTGACCATTGCACGAGGGAGTACGTAGGCATAGGACGAGCGATGTCCTATCGAGTCACTTCTTTTTCTTTTCTTTTTCGTTTCTTCGTTCCTATCCGTTCCCGTTCCTTCTCGTTTCCAGTAGCAGTGGAGCTCCAGATGACGACACCCTTTGATCGAGACAACAAGCGTGGATCCCATCGAGTACGATGGACGTGTGGGGTGCTAACACCTTCCCTTCGCGTAACTGACTCCCTTACCCGTTTCTCTTGGTCGCGAGACCATGCTCTTTCCCTTCCCTCAGGTTTACGCAGTGTTTCCTTTCCCTCTCTTTGGATAAATGCAGATTGCTGACGACTCTGTTTTCCGCGCCACTTTCGCGTTTGTACCACGGATGCAAATCCTCGGGAGCGACAACTGGCGACTCTGCTGGAGACAGGTTGACCTCTTGCTGATCCATCCCCTTTTGCGAGTCAATCCTAGCACTTGTTTGTTTTCTTCATTGGGTGTTTATTGTTACTGTTATGCGTTATTTTGTTGTATATTACTGTTTTACTGTATTTACCGTATTTATTGCATTGCATTTCATTATTATGCTAGATTGTGCTGTGCTGTGCTGGTTTTCTGTTTGGCAGGTTGGGTTTCTTTGAGAGATAAGCCCAATACACAGGCTTGAGCGTACACTTAGGATTAGAGTGGAAAGTAGTGGGACCTACGCGCCGTCTTGGTGCATTTCGTGTTCACGAAATTCACATCCGGACGATGCTATCTTGGGAGATATTCTGACGTGCGTGTCTTGCGCATTTCAGAATGTTGATCTAGAGAGCTGTCGACTCTGGCGACCGTTCTCCGAGGACTCAACAACGCTTCTCCTCCCGACATATGATAATGGCAGACCAGAAATGGAAAACCCATTACACTTGTCGATCCGAGGACCCAATGCTGGGAACTTGCATAGGATGACCTTATTTTTAGGGGAATCAGTGAACGACCTTTTTGTTTGGCGATAGTATTGTACCCCGAGGGATAAATGTACTATTACTTCTCAAATCGAGAATCTGAGACTGAGGATCCCGTTTTCTAGAACCCACATGTGAGCGGGGATGGGTGTTTGCAGGTCTGCAGGTAACCGAAACCTTCAACCTAGCAGTTTTTCTGGATTTCTCGACAGTGTGTAGTTATTTACCTGGTTTTCTGGTTATCTCAGTGGTTTGATGTTCTGGAATTCTGGTTTTCTGGGTTGTGGTTCTCGTTCAGTTAACAACAGAACATATGTCCAGAGCAGTGATACCTTGATCCCATGTTTGCATTTGCATCATTTCTTGCATTCTAACATGTTTGACATTTTTCAGGGCTGCATCTTACCTTTGATTCCGGTTGTTGAGGTGTTCTCGTCATGGAAGCTCAGAGGAAGAAGAATGTAGCATACACGTTCCCAGATCCGACTCTGAAGTTAATTCACAAGCTGATTAGTATGACTGATCATGAGGTCCGTGCCAGGTTCAAGGAGGAATATGGGGAGATATTGAAGGTTGTCCGAAATATTTCACAAGAAGAGCATGATGCCATTCACACGCTCCTTCAATTCTATGACCCTCATTTGCGTTGTTTCACTTTTCCAGATTATGTATTGGCTCCAACCTTAAAGGAGTTCTCATTTATTTTGGGAATATCTGTCGATCCAAGGATACCTTTCTTTTCTGAAGAACAGCCCGGACTGGAAGAGATGGCGGCTGCTATTCACATGGGGGAATCCATTCTGAGTAACAATATCAGTGACAAGCAAGGGTTTAAAGGCCTCCCGTTGAAGTTTATGTTTGACCAAGCCTGCTCATGTGCTAAGGAGAGAATTTGGCCTGCTTTCAATGCTATTCTAGCTCTTTGCATTTATGGGATTGTCCTATTCCCCAACATCTCGGAGTTTGTTGACATGCAAGCAATTCAGATTTTCATCTTGAGAAACCCCGTGCCTACTCTTCTTGGTGACGTGTATCATTCAGTCCACTACAAGAACGATAAGAGACGAGGAAGGACTGTAAGTTGCTGCGTGCCGCTCCTATCTACTTGGTTTTTCAGTCATCTCCCTAAACCAGGGGCTTTTGTTGATGCAAGGGATTCTATAAAGTGGTCTAAAAGGTTGATGGGATTGACTGCTGACAACATCGTTTGGTTTAATCACAGTTTGCTAGGGATTGAGCTCATTTTCAACTGCGGAGGATTCCCAAATGTGCCCTTAATAGGGAGGAAAGGCGGAATTAATTATAACCCCTCCCTTGCTATCAGACAATTTGGGTATGCATTGAAGACCCCCCCTGAGGAACAAGATATCAGAGAATCCTTGTTTTTCAATGGTACTACAGACCAAGAAATGGCAAGGAAGGTCGTGAAGGCTTGGAAACAAGTTTTTAAAAGAGGAAAGACTTTCTTTGGGAAGTGTAACAACCAAGCTTTCTCTCCGTATGTGGAGTGGGTCCAGAAAAGGGCAGAAGAGGAGCTTCTTCCTTTCCCAATAGAGCCGCCTTTGTACCCTCTGTTGATTGAGCCACCAACCACAGTGAAGATAGAGAAGTATACCAAATTGTGGGCTGAAAACGAGAAGCTTCGAGAGGAGAACGGTGAGCTACAAAGAGAAATCTACCAGTTGAAGCATGAGCGGGGTGAAGCTGTTCATGTCGCCAAGTTGAAGACAGAGCTTCTCGCTAAGAAATAAAAAGAACTAGCTGAAGAGGTCACGACCAGACAAAAGGTAGGGCAAGCTCTAAAAGGTGTTAGCAGGATTCTCGAATCCAAGAAGGAAGATCTAGCCAAAGCTTGGTCAAAGATTCACAAGTTCAACGCTTATCGAGATACTGCAATAACTGCCAACAAACAGAAAGAAGATAAGTTCTTGGGTCAGATCGAGAGCTTGAAGTTGAAGCTCAGGAAGAAAGCGAGGAGATCTTCTCAGGGACGTTCCAGAGACACGCAGCTGAGGAGCGACTGAATGAGGCCATATCAACCATAGTAGAGCTGAAGATACAGGCTGAGGTGAAGAGGCCTAGGAGTGAAGGCTCTAGATCAGGCAGTGGGTGACACTCTATAGTTTGTTTTTCTTTGTATCTCGGGTCACCACCAGAATTGTTGGCTGGGATCTTTGCTTCTTTTGTTTTCAGACTTATTATTGTCGTCTTGGGTTGTAACCTCTGACAGTGATTTTTCTCTGATTTATATGTGAGCAGCAGTTTTATCCTATCTTGTCTTTAAACTGGAATCAAGGGGTGGATCGCCCTGCAAATATCCAAACATGTTCATTTGTATTTGCATAATCATAATCATTTTTTGCATCGCAGGTGTTCGTCTCGGGTTTTCTCTAACCTTTATTTGGTTGCAGGCAGGATTGATAATCAGCCAATTCACCGGTATTCTACTAGATCAAATCAGAAGAGAATTATGGAGAAGATGCAAGCTGACATGGCTGCCATGCAGGCCCGTATAGACCAATTCATGGAGTTGATGCAAGGTGTTGCCCAAGGGCAAGAGCAGTTGAGGACTCTGGTCCAACCCTTAGTGGCAAGGGTGGATGAAGACGGGGTTCTTCACTGCGGAGTCCATAATGGCGTTGTTGGTAACGGTGCTCAGGGAGGTCCTGTGGGCGTAGAGGTCCCCATTCCTGGTGTTGTGATCCCTCCGGACGGAGGAGAGCAGCTTGTGATTCCTTCTGTTCTGGGAGGAGGAAGTGTTTGTGCTGTTCATGGTCATCATTTCGAAGACCAACAAGATGACGTTTTCTCCATGCCAGGCGGGGATGCTGGTCCTCAGGCTGACAATGATCAAAGGTTCAGACTGATTGAAGAACAACTAAGGGGAGTGGTGAATCAGAATTCTGTAGGAATGGATCTGGAGGATTTGGGGCTGGTTCCTGGTGTTGTAATTCCACACAAATTTCAGGTGCCCACTTTTGCGAAATACAATGGTACCACCTGTCCCGAGACGCATGTCAGGGCATACGCGAGGAAGATGACCGCGTATTCTAAAGATGAGAAATTGCTGATGCATTTCTTCCAGGACAGCCTGTCTGGGGCATCCTTGGAATGGTATAGGCAACTAGAGAGATGCCATGTCCATAATTGGAGAGAGTTGGTCGAGGCCTTTATCAAGCACTACCAATATAACATTGATATAGCTCCCAACAGGACCCAGCTACAGAATATGTCCCAGAAGAATAACGAAAGCTTCAAGGAATATGCGCAGAGATGGCATGAACTAGTGGCAAGGGTGCAGCCGCCCATGATGGAAAAGGAAATGTTGAATTTGTTTATGGAAACTTTGCTGGGACGTTATTATGAGAAACTGTTACCTTGCGCGTCAGGCAAGTTTGCTGATTTGATCATGGTCGGGGAGATGTTAGAAAGTGGAATCAAAGCTGGGAAGGTAGCAGGTAGTGATGGGTCGTCTTCTGGCCAGGGGAAGAAACCCTATGCTAATTATAAGAAAAAGGAGGAAACCAATTCTGTGACGGCTCACCGAGGTAAAGGAAAGCAGCACCAGAGTTATAACCAGCAGCTAGCTTCAGTGACAATTCCTGCAGCGCTTCCACCTCAGCAGCAGAAAAATCAGGCTCCGCGTCGGTATTAGCCAAGGCCTAAGCAGAACTGACATTTCGATACTCCACCTCTACCATATTCACAGTTGTTTCAGCATTTGCTACAGTTGCAGTTAATCCAGAAAAGGACTCTAGCTCTTCCCACCGGTAATCCCCCTCCGGGTTATAATCCTAACGCCCACTGTGACTTTCATTCTGGGGCACCCGGACACTATATAGAAGATTGTAAAGCTTTTAAGCACGCATGGTAGGCCAAGGGTTAACACTGTGTTAGAAGAGATTGAGTCTTTAAACTTGGTTACAGATGTTAATGAATTAATGACTCCTTTGATGGTGGTAAAGGAGAGGTTATTGAGGGGTGGGGTGTCCCCCGGATGTGATAAGAATTGTTCAGAGTGTATGTCTCAAGTGAATGGGTGTGATTTGTTGTAGTCAGGAATTCAAAGGTTGATAGATGAAGGTCCATTGCAGTTTGACCGATGTGACCAACAGAAAGAAGTTGTCAGCAGAGAAAATGAGGTTGCTACCATTACTATCCCTTTCAAAACAATCACTATTTCAGGGCTAGTCAGACCAGCACCGGTGATTATTACAGCTCTCGGACCCTTGCCATATGAGAGTACCAAGGCCATTCCTTGGAATTATGGAGCCGAAGTGTTTGTTAATGGACAGAAACAAGAACTGGTGGGAACTTCTGTAGTGAACTCTTGTGTTGAAAACAATATTGAGGCAGGGGCTATCACGAGAAGTGGTAGGGTCTTTATCCCTTCAAATGATCAAGCTGGTAGTTCTAAACAAGACAAGGGGAAGCAGATTATAGGTAATTCTGTGAAAGCACCAGTAGTGAATGACTCCACGACAGGGCCGATTGATAATTCTTTCTCCGAGAACATAGAAGAATTTATGAGATTAATCAGGAAGAGCGACTACATGATTGTTGATCAGTTGCACCAGACTCCGTCCAAGATCTCTATCTTGTCCCTGTTATTGTGTTTCGAGGCACACCGAAATGCTCTGTTGACAGTACTGAATGCTGCTTACGTACCCCAGGAGATCTCTGTTAATCAGTTGGAGGGGGTAATGGGCCATGTCAATGCAGGCAATGGTCTGGGTTTTACCGATGTTGACTTGACTCCAGCTGGGAGAAACCATAACAATGCCTTGCATATTTCTATTGAGTGCCGTGGATCATTGATGTCTCATGTGCTTGTGGATACTGGGTCCTCTTTGAATGTTCTACCTAAGAAAGCCTTGATGAAGCTGGACACTCGAGAGTTGATATGCACACCTAGTGATTTGGTGGTGAGCGCTTTCGACGGCTCGAAGAGGTCTGTTTTCGGTGAGATTGTGCTACCAATTAAGGTTGGGCCAGAGGTTTTCGATGCTACCTTCTATATCATGGACATCCAACCTGCTTACAGCTGTCTGCTGGGTCGTCCATGGACTCACAGTGCTGGGGCTGTGATGTCTACATTGCATCAGAAGTTAAAGTATATGGTAGACGGGCATGTGGTGATGATTTATGGAGAAGAGGATATCATGATAAGCCAGCTATCTACTTTCAAGTATGTGGAGGTAGATGGTGAAATACATGAAACTCTATGTCAGGGTTTCGAAGCAGTGAAGATCACTGAGAAGCCTCTCAAGGAAGGTAGCCAATCTAAAGTGGTTCAGCCTACAGTGGTACACCAGCCGGAGATTTCAATGTCTTCTTTCAAAGATGCTCGGGCCGTGGTTGAAGCCGGGGGTTCACGAAAGTGGGGTCAGATTATTGATGTCCAAGAAAAGCGGAATACTCATGGACTGGGTTATAAGCCACCCAGGTGTCCTGAAGAGCCTCCCAAGTTCTATGGCCCAGTCCGTTTCACTAGTGCTGGTGTTTTCTTCGACAGAGTCAACGCTATTGAGGAAGATGGGGATAGTGATTGTGATATGGATAGTTGGATCCGCCCATGTATCCCAGGTCAAAGCCTTCGCAACTGGTCGTCGGAGAGAGTTATTCAAGTGACTGGACCAGAGTAATTGCTTCTGTTTGTCATCTCTGTTAATCCTACGTTTTGCCCAAGACGTAGTGATTCTTGTTTGTAGGGCTTAAATGTTTTTGTATGGTTTTTCTTTATCATTAATAAAGGACGTTTTCACATTCAAATGTTTAGATCCCTGTTTTTCTGTTTTTGTTTTTGCATTAAAACCGCATCAAAATGGCAATGTGTTTTGTTTGATGCATCCATAATAAACATATATCATCAATCATGCAGGTTTTCTTGTTCAGATTCCACCCATCATGATTCAGCTATGGCTCGATATGACTTCGATAATCCCATATATCAGGCTGAAGAGGGGACTGATGAAGATTGTGCCTTACTAGAGGAATTATCCAGGCTATTAAAACAAGAGGAAAAGGTCATTCTGCCTCATCAGGAGGAAATCGAGGTTGTTAACTTGGGAACCGAGGACGCAAAGAAAGAGGTACAGATTGGGGCTGCTTTGGAAGACACTGTCAAGGGAAGATTGATTGAAATGCTCCGAGAGTATGTGGACATCTTCGCCTGGTCTTACCAAGACATGCCTGGGCTCGACACTGACATCGTGGTACACCGGCTGCTGCTCAAAGAAGGATGTGCTCCGGTTAAGCAGAAGCAGGACGAAGCCGGAAAAGGTTGTCAAGATTAAAGAAGAGGTTCAGAAGCAGTTAGATGCTGGGTTTCTTGCTGTAACGAATTATCCTCCGTGGGTTGATAATATTGTACCTATACCTAAGAAGGACAGAAAGGTCAGGATGTGCGTCGATTACAGAGATCTGAATAGAACAAGCCCAAAAGACGACTTCCCGCTTCCTCACATTGACGTGTTAGTGGACAATACCGCGCAGTATTCTGTGTTTTCCTTCATGGATGGCTTCTCTGGGTATAACCAAATCAAGATGGCCCCAGAAGACATGGAGAAAACAACGTTCATAACACCGTGGGAACATTCTGTTACAAAGTGATGCCCTTTGGATTGAAAAATGCTAGGGCAACATATCAGCGGGCGATGGTGACTCACTTTCATGATATGATTCACAAGGAGATCGAGGTCTATGTTAATGACATGATTGCGAAGTCACAGACGGAGGAAGAGCATCTAGTGAATCTTCAAAAATTGTTTGAGAGGTTGAGAAAGTTCAGTCTGGGGTTGAATCCGAACAAGTGCACCTTCGGGGTGAGATCAGGAAAGTTACTGGGTTTTATTGTCAGCGAAAAAGGTATCGAGGTGGACCCTGCTAAAGTAAAATCCATTCAAGAAATGCCTGAACCAAGAACAGAAAAGGAGGTTCGTGGTTTCTTAGGGAGGTTGAACTACATTGCTAGATTCATCTCTCACCTTACAGCCACGTGTGAACCGATATTCAAGTTGTTAAGAAAATATCAAGAGGTCAGGTAGAACGAGAATTGTCAAAATGCGTTCGAAAAAATAAAAAAATATTTGCAGGAACCTCCGATCCTTATGCCGCCAGTGCCAGGAAGGCCATTGATTATGTATCTTACGGTTCTTAAAGCTCAATGGGGTGTGTGCTCGGTCAACACAACGAGTCAGGTAGAAAAGAGCATTTCATCTACTACCTGAGTAAGAAGTTTACTGATTGTGAGTCGAGGTACTCAATGCTGGATAAAACATGTTGTACACTCACTTGGGCAGCTAAGCGTTTGAGGCAGTATATGTTAAACCACACAACCCTCTTGATTTTGAAGATGGGTCCGATCAAATATGTGTTTGAGAAGCAGGCGCTTTCTAGAAGAATAGCCCATTGGCAGATGGTTCTGACGGAATACAATATTCAATATGTTTCCCAAAAGGCCATTAAGGGAAATGTTTTGTCAGAATATCTCGCTGAACAACCAATTGAGGATTATCAACCGATGAAGTTTGAATTTCCTGATGAGCACATTATGTATCTGAAGATGAAAGACTGTGAAGAGCCTCTACCTGATGAAGGGCCAGAAATTGGATCCCAATGGAAGCTGGTCTTTGATGGGGCTGTCAACTCATACGGTAACGAAATCGGGGCAGTCATTACAACTCCAAAAGGTTCTCATATACCTTTCACTGCCCGATTAGCGTTCATATGTGTCATACCCCAAATTTTGACCACTAATATTTCCCATCATTGTGCAAATCATCATCACAATATGGATGAACCATCATGCCTCACCAAATTCCTCAAGGGTTGTTGAGCATTCACTACAATCAAAATTAGGGTTTCAAGCCCTCTCAGAGCCATAGACAAAGGATCAATCAAGGAATGACATGATCTTCAACTTGTCTAACCTCTCAAACATCCACAATGGATCAAAAAGGACTCCCACTTCAAGGATTAAGCACAGGGTTGCTCCCTTCTAGGTGGATCAAGTCTCAAGATCGCCAGTATCACCAAATTAGGGTTTTGGTCGACCAGGGCCTCTAGATGGGAAGTTTCATCTGGGCATAAGCCCAAGATCCAAAACACAACCTAATTTACTCCATGGAACCTCATGGACCCAAGCATCAAGTCAATTTGACCTCAGGGGATGCATACATAAAAAATCAGGAATTAGGGTTTCTTGACCTAATTCACCCCTAAGTTGACTTTTGGGACAAATCAAGAGCCAAGACCTCAAGACATGATTTGAGGGTCTCTAATGAACTATATTGATCCATTTGGAACAATGGGTTAATCCAAGAAGCTTGAGCAACAAGTCTCATTTTCATCTGCACCACAATTAGGGTTTCGCGAGGAAAGTCAACTGTAACTTTGACTTTTGACCAGGACATGCTCCCAAACTCTAGGACATGCCCCAATATACCCTATGACACCCATGAAACATGCCCATCAAGTTTGATTTAGGTCAAGGACATGATTTCCTGAAGAATTGCACAATTTGGAATTCATCTGATAAAAAGTCAACTGTGCACAAAAGTCAACTTTGACTTTTTGAGATTTTTCACCAAAATGGATTTTTAAACCCTAAAATGATGTTAATGTATGATTTGAATCATCATTCATCAAGAAAAATCAAAGAATGTTGGATAACTTGTAAAAGGGGTAACCATAAAACTTAGAAATTTTTCTAAGTTATGGAAAAAGTACCACTAATACACTAACTTTGGAGGATAATAACTCCTAAACCACATGGCCATTTTTTCTCATCCAAAGATGGATTTGTAGCCCTCATTACCCTCTACAAAAACTTCAACTAGACCTAAGTCCAATTCATTAAGGATTTTGAGTTATGGAGTGATCAAAATCAAGAAATCACACTTTGTTCCAACACTTAGTGAAAATTTCACTAAGTCAGATTTTGCTTCACTTTTTGCCAAATGTAGAGGGATTTTTCACTTGGAATCAAAAGAGATCAAAACCAAACTTGTTCAAACAGTTGTTGTATCATGTAAGGGCTTTCCAAAATGGCCAAGAACATTGCCAAATTCAACTTACCCCATGAGATATGACATTGTCAAGTTGCCTTGCTGAAATCTGTCAAAGGCAAGGCAGATTTTGCATTTTGGCTCGATTTGCCAAAATCAGCCAAATTCAAATGCTCCTATCCACTTGGACACATCTGAGGATTGAATCTAAAGGGGACAATCACTGAGCTAAGCCTCCAAAGTCCATGGAACAAGAAATAGCATGTTGAACCTAGAATGGCCAAAATAGGGACAAGACTCCAAATTTGGATTGAAGCATTCAATGGAAGTATCAAGGTGGCATGGACTGAGCCATTCTCATCTGAAATCAGTCAAGACTTATCCAAGACCAAGGGAACCAAAGCTCTGTGCCCTAACCTCTAGTCAATGGCTAGAGGAGACTTGGATTTTCATTTGCCAACATTGGCTCAACCTACTTACCAGCTGCCATTCACTATTCCTTGCAAAACAAACTTGCTCTACTATAAATAGAGCTCAATTGTGATCAGGTTGAGTACACCAAAGCCATCAAATAGATGCTTTCCTCAAAATCTCTTCTTTCACTCCAATTTTGCCTTCTAAGGCAAGTCACTATCGGGTTTTGAGTTTGAGAGCAATTCCAATCAAACCAATCACTCACACACCTCACATACATCACATATGAGCTGATCAAACACTTAGATCACTTCTGAAACACCAATTTCACAAAATCACCAGCTGGTTGCTCAAATTTTCAATCAAGTTGCAGCCGAGGTACCACAAATTGATCCAGCCAATTTCAATCAAGTCCAACCATTCAAACACACTCCATAGGGTGTAGGGAAGCTGTTCAGATCATCACCACTCATCTGTAACACCTCCAAATCAAAAATCACATTGCACTTGCTGTCACGGCTTAGAGGTAAGCATATACTTGGTCATCTCTCAATCTATGCATATTTCCTCGCACAATAATTTGGCCATATGTTCATAATCATGCATGGAATGTTTTCCCTCAATTAATTGCATTGTTTGAATCGTGTATCAAAAATCCTAGCCTTCATGCAGAAATTAGGGTTCTTGAGGATTTTTCATGATTTCTTGTTATATGTTTAATTTAAATGAAATTAAGTGTTATAAACATGATCGTGAGGTTGAGACGAGCATAATGATATGTGGATTGCATGATATAATCAAGTATTCAGTGAGATTGAGGAGAAAATGCAAACCAGCCAAACCCAGAACACGCGCATGTTCTTGGTGTGTTCTTGGCGCCATTTTTGAATAATTCAAATATTTGAATTTTGTGATTTTATTTAATTGATTCAAAAATTAATTTCTCTCTGAGTTTTAATGATTTTGAGTTGATTCTTTTTTTAATAATTCACAAAAATGTTAAAATATTTTATTTTATAAAAAAATCCCAAAAATATTATTTATTTCATATAATTGATATTTTTGCAAAGAATTAATATTTTAATTGTTTTTGACATATTAAATATTTTTTCTACATTGATTTTGCAACTTTTAATGCTTTCTAATTATTTTGTAGGTAAATACTTAATTTTTGAAGCATTAATCCAAAATCATAATTTGTTTTTCACATGTTAAACAATTTTGATAATTTTAATTGAATTTTTATTCAATTAAATACATTTTTGAAAACAAATTAGGGTTTTTGGATTAATTCAACCCTCATAAATCATTTTCAAAACTTTTTGGGCCTCTAATAGAGTGTAAGACCCAATCCTTTCTTGACGAAATCATTTTTGGGCCTCAGTGTATTGTATAAGTCCCGATACCGTCAAAAACAAACGGCGCGATCGTCTCCCTTTTGAAAAATAACCTTGGGCCTCTCCTTGAGCTATAAGACCCATTCAAAAACACTTTGGGCCTCTAATAGAGTGTAAGACCCAATCCCCTTTTAACCAAAACATTTTGGGCCTCACTTATTGTATAAGTCCCTCCGCGTTAAAAGAAAACCTCGGCGCGATCGCCATTTTTAAACGGAAAAATCAATTGGGCCTACCCTCGTGTTATAAGTCCCACTCTTTTTCTTTAAAACTTTTTGGGCCTCTTGAGAGAGTGTAAGACCCAACCCTTTGTAAATACAACCCATTTTGGGCCTCACTTATTGTATAAGTCCCGTTGTATTTCAAAAAGTTCGACGCGATCATCATCCGTTGAAAAATAAACCTTGGGCCTACCCTCGAGTAGTAAGACCCATTCCTTTTCTTAAAACTCAATTGGGCCTCTCCTTGAGCTGTAAGCCCCAAAATTTTTTTTTCAAAGCACTTTCTCCTTTGATTTTGAATATACTGTTGTTTTCAATCTTTCTTTGTTGAACAACTAACCAAACAGCATGGAAGCTCTACAACCGAGTAAGTGGTTATTGCTTTCATTTACCGCTTTCATATACATATAACTGTATTGTGGGGCTGTTTCACTGTAAGTCTTCTTTCATAAACTCATATCGACTGTGTAATAATAGTATAGATATTTCGAGTTTCCCCGGCAACTACGTCTAGAACTAGGTGACGCCGTCTCGTTTATTCGTAGAAATAGACAACTAGATCCCCAATAGGATCACCAGATACAGTCTTCTCTTCGGCTGTCCTCATTAGGAATTGTCAAGAAACTCTACTCCCAGAGATGAATGTATTCTCCGTGAATGGCATCTTTGAGTTTCTTCCAAATTCTCGAACTTTCCTGACTTTGATCTATTCTCGGTGAATAGCATTGCCTTGAATTTCTCGGGGTTTGGGGACCCACGAGCTTCTTAAAAGCATCGGCCTCCTCTTGGGCATCGTACAAGGACCCACAGGCTTCCTAAAAGCAACCCCTCCTCCTCTTGGGCTTAGTACAAGGACCCTACGGCTTCTTAGAAGTATTCACAGCCTCCTCTTAGGCTTCGTATAATGATCTCTTCCTCCGGGAATGATAGCCTCCTCTTGGGCTTAGTACAAGGACCCATCGGCTTCTTAAAAGTTTCCAGCCTCCTCTTGGGCTTCGTACAAACTGTCCCGACGACCTCCTAGAGGTATAGGAACAAAACTTAGTCATCTTCATAGAACAGTCCTTTCATAAAGTCTACTACTGTTTCTTAGAGCATAGTACAAAAGACGAAACTCTAGACACGGACAGTCTAACATCCTTGAGTCTCAAAGACATTCTCAAGTGACCCCTTCGTTAAATAGGAAGGAAACCCGCAGACTCGGACAGTCTCAATACCCTTCGGATTTCCCGCTTCCTTAAAGAACAGGAATAACCCAGATCCTTGAATCAAATCCAGGAGTACAATGTTGCTCATATAAGAACTGATTTTCTCTTTCAAAATCAGTATACTGGATCTGTCACTCAACTGAAACAGTCACCATAGCCTTTCTCTCGGGCTTTGTACGAGACACATAAGAGACTCCTTTGCTAAGTCAATTACCCCTTTTGCCTCCATCTCGGGCTTTATACGAGATACAAAAAGGTTCTTATTGAGCCAAATAAACAATAGCCTCCATCTCGGGCTTTATACGAGATACCAAAAGATTCCCTCGTTGAGTCAAAACCTTTTAGCCTCTCTCTCGGGCTTTGTATGAGACACATATTAGCCTCCTCTTAGGCTTTATATAAGAAAATCACTGGTTGATCCAATCAACCTTTTAGCATCAAAACTGTGCCTCGTTCACAGTACACAAACATCAAACAACTCCCTTCATCTAATCGCTGTAAGCGGCAAGCCTCTGGATCATCTACATCCATGCCACTGACCCTCTTTTAGCATGAGAAATTCCTAAGGAAAGATGGCATTACTCTACACTGAGTTAAAGTCTTCTCCTTCAAGTTAAAACCCCCTATAAAGGAAATTATGGCATTGTTAGGATCCGCGTATCCCGGTTAAAGTAATTCTCCTTTATAAACAGTTGTGACATACAACTCTCTCTTTAGAGATGACAAATTCTCTCTAAAAGTTAACCCTTTCAGCTTCACATCTTGGGCTTTGAACAAGACACAAATAGACTTTTCAGCTTCCCATCTTGGGCTTTGAACAAGATACAAATCACCATTCGCTTCACGTCTTGGGCTTTGAACAAGACACCAAAAACAATCATTTCCTCCCATAGAATAGGAGGAACTACGAACGCTCTGATTTCCCTGTTTCGGTAAACGGGAATACGTAGGCATAAGATCGAAAGAAAAGATCTTAGCGAGCACAATCAACAAAAAACCCAAACCCCATACTCCCATATCAAAAGCAGTAATTCAAAAGCATCAGTCCTAAAATCCTAATCCTTGTTCCCCGCCAGAAAGTCCTAGAAAGAGAAAAAGAAAACCGTATTGGCGAAAATACAAATAACCAGTACAAAGGCCCCCCACATTGATCGCATCCGTAACCTAACAGACCGCTGTTTAAACTCAGTATGCAAAGCAGGGTTAATTGGAGACATCTATTTCCCTTCCTTATTCAGCTCACAATAGGATAAAAAATGAATCGACCTGTAGTCAAAGCCTAAACCGCAGAGAGCGACCAACGCTTAAGAACCGCGTCCAAAATCGCTCGCTACAATATGCACCAACAACGAGGCGGAGTATGAAGCATGCATTATGGGGTTGGAAGAAGTGATTGATTTGAGAATCAAGAACCTCGATGTCTATGGTGATTCTGCGTTGGTGGTTAATCAGATCACTGGAAAATGGGAAACTCGTCAAGCGAACTTGGTTCCTTATAACAACTATGCCAGGAGGTTGTTACCTTTCTTTGACAGAATTGATTTCCATCATATACCCCGGTTGGAGAATTAAATGGCCGATGCGTTGGCGACGTTGTCTTCGATGTATCAGGTGAATCATTGGAATGAAACTCCTTCGATCAGAATCATGCGCTTGGATAGGCCAGCTTTTGTGTTTGCAATTGAAGATGTGTCAAATGGCAAACCTTGGTATAATGATATTAAGGTTTTTATGAAGAGTCAAGAGTATCCAGAAGGTGCATCCACCAAAGGCAAGAAAACTCTAAGGAGGCTGGCGGGAAATTTCTTTCTGACAAAAGACAATGTACTGTACAAGAGGAATTTTGACATGGTCTTGCTACGTTGTGTTGATGAACACGAGGCAAGCCTGTTAATGGAGGAAGTCCATGAAGGAACTTTCGGTACTCATGCCAATGTGCATGCTATGGCTAGAAAATTGCTGAGAGAGGGGTATTATTGGATGACTATGGAATCGGATTATTTCAAATACGCCCAGAAATGTCATAAATGCCATGTTTATGCTGATAAGGTGCATGTGCCGCCTTCTCCTCTGAATGTGTTGTCATCACCTTGGCCCTTTGCTATGTGGGGCATTGATATGATCGGAAAGATTGAGCCAACTGCTTCCAATGGGAATCATTTCATTTTGAATGCCATCGATTATTTCACGAAGTGGGTAGAGGCAGCCTCGTTCGCCAACGTCACCAGACAAGTGGTAGCCAGATTTATCAAGAAGGGCATCATCTACCGGTATGGAGTCCCGGAGAGAATCATTACTGATAATGGTTCAAATTTGAATAACAAGATGATGAAGGAGCTATGCCAGAGCTTTAAGATTGAACATCACAATTCTTCTCCCTATCGTCCGAAGATGAATGGGGCTGTTGAAGCAGCGAATAAGAACATCAAGAAGATTGTGCAGAAGATGGTAGTGACCTACAAGGACTGGCATGAGATGTTTCCTTATGCTTTACACGGTTATCGTACGTCGGTACGCACATCGGCCGGGGCAACTCCTTTCTCATTGGTATATGGTATGGAAGCAATTCTACCACTAGAGGTTGAGATTCCTTCTTTAAGAATTCTGGTAGACGTGAAGCTTGATGAAGCTGAGTGGGTGCGTTCCAGACTAGATCAGCTGAACCTTATTGAAGAGAAGAGATTGACAGCCATTGCACATGGTCGGTTGTATCAGAGCAGGATGAAGAAAGCCTGTGATCAGAAAGTGCGTCCTCGGTGTTTTCAGGCTGGTGAATTGGTTTTGAAAAGGATCCTCCTTCCTCAGACATATCACAGGGGCAAATGGACTCCAAACTACGAAGGGCCATATGTAGTAAGACAGGTTTTCTCTGGTGGAGCCTTATTACTCTCAACTATGGATGGCGAAGATTTTACGTCCCCTGTGAACGCAGACGTAGTAAAAAAATACTTTGCATAAAAGAGACCCGCTGGACACAAAAAGAAAGTCCATGCAAAAAAGGGGCATCCCGGCGAACCATAAAAAGAAAGGGGTTCGGGCAAAAGTTAGGGATAAAAAAAAAAGGAATAAACCCGCAAGGTTGAAAACCTGAAAAAGGCAACTTTGGCAAAAAGGGTATCCCGGTGGATTGAAAACCAGAAAAGGGCGATCCAGGCAAAAGTTAGGGATTTAAAAGCAAAAGGCTACGAGCTGCGTTCGATCTGTGAACACTTGTGATACATGGAAATTTCGAAGGAAAGGAATCAGTCCAGTCAGTCTCTTCGAAGGCCAAAACATTTGCGGATAAGCAAGGCATACTGGGTCATAGCTGAATTGAATCATGGTGGATATCTGTTCCCCATATTGCCGATATGTGTATTTTCTTTTTTTTTTCTTTTTTGCAATTACCTCTTTTCAGGAATTGCTTCCAAATGTAAATGCCTATTCACAGGCCAATTTCATTCAATAAAATCTTCATTTCACTCAAAAAGCTATCCATTTGTGTTTTTACCTTACTGTTTTGTTTATAAAAACGTCCGATATTTTGATAAAACATTGCATGCGAAATGTTAAGCTTTGTGAAGCATATCAGAAAACAGTGGAAATTACTTAGGCAACGGTCGTTGTATTGGTAATAGAGGTGACCCTTTTGCGTATAGAACTTCCTGTTGATTGTGTTTGCAGGACAACAGGTTTGTTTCTTCCCCAGTGGAGTCGCCTTCCCCAGCACTGAAAGTTCATTCTTCAGCAGAACCTATTCCCCCCAGCAAGCAGTTTAAATTGGATTGCTCCGAGGTGGGTGTGGTTGTATCTCCAGCAGGAGGTGTGTTGGATGTCTTTGAAAAGACTTTGTGTTCCCCACAGATCCTGTTAGTCACTTTCCTCAGGAGGTCAGGGAGTGTAGTTCCGTCAGCAAAGACATGCTCTAATCCCAAGCAGGGTAGATTCCTTCCTCCAACAGCAGCAGGTTGTTATTTTTCCCAACCAGAGTGTTGAGAATTATTTTCCTCAGCAGGGTACAGAGGATTAATTCCCCAGCTATAGTCATGATTGATTTATCACTTTCTCAACAAACAATCGGGAGTTGACGCTGTTGCATCCCCAGCAAGAGACTGATGTAATATCTTTTGTGGACAAAGATGTTATTCCCCCACAGAGCCTGAGCACTCATTCTCCTCAGCTAGTCGAGAAATGTTTTCCTCACCAGCAACGGTATGATTTAATCCCCTTAGATGAGTAGGCTTGATGTTATCTTCTAGCAGAATTGATGTCATCATCTACCGCTCCTCAAGCAGGTTTGCTAGTCATGGCCGGTACTCCCCCAGCGGGGTAAAAGTACTAATATTCCCCGGCAGGGTAAAAAGGAAAGAGCACCTTCCAACAGCAGGTTGAGTTCGATGATATCCCCAAACAGGTTTGGAACCATTGACTTGTCTCCTTGAGCAGAGTTTGGTGGTGATCTTCACAGGGGTTTGTTCAACAGCAGTTGAAATCCCCAGCAGGTTTTAAGTCCAATGGTTATTGGCATTCTTTCGGATCCAGGTGGAAGTCATTGGTAATCCCCAGCGGAGAGAATTGCTCTTTGGGTTCCATCTTCAATATTCGTTTATATCCATCCCCGACAGAGTGGAATTTCTCTCGGAGTTTTCACATCCAGCAGAGTTTGTGATCAGTGTCTTCCTCAGTAGAGTGAAGCCTTTCTCAGCAGGGTCTCTTATTTCAGAGGACAGCTCGGTTTGTCATCCCCGGTGGAGTTGCCTTTGTCTTCAGCATTTATTTTGCTGATACGTTTCTTTTGCATTGCATAAGCATTTTTGCATGGCATCCTCCCAAAAGCGTAGCATTCCATTGATATGGAGCATTACGGCAAAATTCAAACATATGCATTCGAAGCATAAGCCAGGTTTGATATCCTTTACTAGGTTCTTTCTGTAACACCTCAAAATTTGCCCTTTTGTTTTTTATACTAATTGGCTTATGTTCATTTCCTTCTTGCATTAGCATCTTTACATATCATGGGCTCTTAGCATGGGATCAAGGTAGTTGGTATAACTCAGGTGAAGAGGATGTTCTCAGGGTTTCAAGCAACAGGTTCATATGTATTGTTCAAAGGGCTAAGGGGAGAGAAAATTCTTGATACTATCAATTCTTGAGCTACATGGGAGCTTTAGGCCTCAAGGTGTCTTAATTGGTCCATCATATCATCATAATATCAAGATTGGCGAGAGAATTCAAAGGAGACACATTCTCCTAACCTGATTTCTTAAATTAGGGTTTTGGAGATTCTGAGATCTAACCCTAAAATGAGCAAGCTCTTTGGTTGTTTATCATCTCCAAATGGCACATATCATCATTGGTGGACAGGACACACATCATACTCAAAGGAATTTGAATTTGGAGGATGTGATATTTCCTCCTAAACAGAGGGTACCAGAATTAGGGTTTGCTATAGAATCAGTTTATTTCTGATTTTTTGGACAAGACTTGATCTCATGGTATTCTTCATGTCCCTAAGTGTCTAGGATTGGAGGATTACCCATCAAATTGGTTCAGAAGGTTTTCAATTGATCAGAAGATTGAGAATCGGGAGAATTGGGGAATAAATTCAACTATGCAGCGAAAAAGTCAACCCCTGACTTTCGAGGTCAACATCTTAATTTTCAATTCAAATATGGTCCATGTACAAGATTTGGTCAAGTAATGTGAGAAGAATCATCAAAAATCAAGAATGGGGAAAAGTTGCCAAAAATGGAAACTTAGGGTTTTAGAAACTTACTACTTTTAGTAAGTTTTTAAACACTTTAAAGACCATTTTTCACCATAATCAAGGGCTTATTTCAAAATATTCTCCACATGAAAGTTATAGATTGAAGTTTTCCCTTCAAAATGGGCACAAGAACCATGGCATTTGAGTTTTTTTTAGTGAGTTATGGTTTCTCAAAGTGGGACATTTTCATCCACCAAGTTTAAAAACTTAGAAATTTTTCTAAGTTATTTCTTGGCAGATTTATGGACAGGTTTTTATGGCTATTTTTCATATACTTCCAAGCATCATTTCAATTCTTTTTCAACATCAATTTTGTTCTCTACCATGTTAGCTTTTTAAAGAGCCCAAGAAATCATCATTTACTCAAGAATTCATCAAGATTTATTCATGAAAAGTGGAGGTTTTCCAACTATTTTTCTTGGCAAGAATTGAGGATGACTTTGTGTGACACTTTGCAGCAACTTTTGTCTCACCATTTCATGCGCATGAGGCCCATCATGCATCACTAATTGTTACTCAAAATAACTAAACACACCACCTGCCATGAAAGAGAGAGAATCACAAAAGTGGCCATTTTTGGTAAATGCAAATTGGGTTTGTTTGAACTCACCAAGCTAATACATGATACCAGCCCAATATTGCACGAATTTGTACCCTATTCCAAGCCAAAATCAGAACCAAATATGCCAAACCAAACCCCATCCGAACCTACACCATACCATGTGCAATTTTTCTTTTTTTTCCTCTTCAAGCCAAAGCAACCAAGTCTGGCCCATTAGCTACGTTTCCAACCCTAAACTCTTCATATATAAGCTAAAAACACTCCAAACGGGCCACACATTGGCTCATTTTCAGATCTGAACTTCTTGCTTGTTTTTCAAAGTTTTCACTATTTCTCTCAACTCACTCAAGGAAGCTTTGATTTCTTGGTTTATTCTTCATCATTGGAGCTTAAAGATCAAGATTATTGAGTTTCTTTTGTACTGGAAGTTGAAGAAGGCAGTGGACCATTCTCCACTTAGTAAGTTGCTTCCTCTCTATCTCTCTCATTTTAGGGTTTTAATGTATGTTAGAAGCATCCACATCTTGCTTCTGAAGTCCTTTTCACAAAGGCATGGGAGCTAGGCTCAAATATTTCGTGCTATTTTTGAATGTGTGTTGGTTTACATACTTGAACCTATGACTTTCATGCCAATTATCTTTGTGTTTGAGTGATTAGTTTGAGAAACTAATGGTATAGTGATGATCCTTGTTCTTCGTACTTCAATTTTGGTTTAAATTTCGTTTGATTTCGTTGAGAATTGAGTGAGTTATGGAGATTTGAAGTTTGATAGTTATTCTTGGTAAAAAATTCGAAATTCTGCATTTATTCATGTTAAATTGCTGCGTTTTTGCATGAGAAAGGAAGAAGAAGGACGCGTGGCAGCGTCTGGTTGGTTGGTGTTTTATTTTGTCTTTTAGTGACTTAAAATTTCATTGACTAATTGATAAATATGCACACATGCTTATGGTAACGTGTTACATTTTTTCTTTTCTTTTTTTTATTATTTTATTTCTTTAATGAAGCAAAATCTGAATGGAGGGATAGATATATGGGTGGGCTTGCGCCCATAGTGCTCTTTGCACCCCACTGGTAGCAGGCCCAACACGCCTTGATATAATACCTTGTGTTACTGAATTGCTAACACACCTCCCCGCTTCCTTGTTTTTTATTTCTTTTTTTTATTTTTTATTTTCGTTTGCCATTTGAATTTTATTTTTAATTGTTAAAACCATTATAAAAATGCAAAAAAATATGTGTATGGTCAATTCTCATGTTGACCTATTTTCCATATTTTTATTTTTATTTTTAATTTCTTTTTTCTATTTTATTTTGAATTAATTAAAAGGTATATTTCCAACGATACCCTTCATCAAGGGTTAGGGATTTTTGTGACTTTGCTCACCCATTTGAAGCCAATCTTTTGGTCACATTTAAGCCTTGATATGAGATTGTTTTGATACTGGTTCGATGATGGTTTGAGTTAATTTTAGTGACTTGCCATTCAACTTTTATGGACCCTCGATCTTTGTTCGGTTATGTACATATCTTGACTTGTGGAGCACTTTTGAACGTGCTATTGAGTTAGTTCTGTTCCAATATTTTTGCACTTGTTAATTGGATGTTCAAACTTGCCTTTGATTATTTTTGGAAATTTATTGAACCACTTTACTACTTTTGGTTGATTTTTACTTGTGGTTTGAATTTGGTTGAGGTATGCTTAGACACTTGACCTAGTTTGAGTGCATTTATTTACTTGTGATTGATTGATGCTTGAAATGATTATATGGTGTGATCCTATTCTGTTTGAGCTTGTCTATGGATTTAGAGTCATCCTCATTTATCCATTTTCCTATTTGATCTTGATTTTCTAAGTTGATGTTGTTGTGACTTGAATTCAATGGCATGTTTGACTTAATCTTGTGAAATGTTTCCTTGTTTGATACAACCAATGCATGAGGCCTTTTGTTTGACTTGAATGACATGTTAGAGGATCAGACCCTTTTGGTTTAAGTTACTTTATGTGACATGTTCTCACTCTTTGCTTCACATGTCCTTTGGTTTGCTTGCATGATTGATAAGTGGGTGTTTTTGATTAATTTTGATGCATGTTTGGAATGCGTTGCTTAATGATTCATCTTGTGTGACTTGAGTTTGATCTTGATAAGTTTTTGATGCATATGCTACTACCCTCTTGAGTTCATTACTTGGTTTTCACTTCATATGTTCATTATGGTTTGATTTGTATGATGCATATCATTATCAATTGTTTTGTTGCTTCTTTGGCTCATAATGCATCATGTTGTAAAGCATTCTTATATGTTTGAATTGATTGATTATGAGATGTCTTAAGTTCTGAATTGGATTCATGTTCATCTTACTTTATCCATTTCATCTTTGTGTAAAGTTTATTGATGCTTAATTGTACTTCTTATGCAAGTTTACTTGCATCCTTTCTTGTGTATCTTCACTCGCATACTTGAGATGTTCTTGTATGATCTTTGAAGCATGTTTAATGATGTGATATGGATATGATGATTATGATGTGCTTGCTGCCCCATCTCTTTTCTCATCTTTCTCTTCCTTCTTCATCTCTTTCACTATTTCTTTTCCCTTGAATCTCAAGACTTGTTTAAGTCTTGGATTCCTTTTCCCTTAGAGCTACCTAGTCCAACTCAATTTCTGATTAAGTTTGGAGTAGGATTAGCATTAGGTTTTAGGTAGTTGTTTCTCTCCTAAACCTCACTAACCCTAGGATCTCCTTTGCTTGTTAGCTTTAGGTTAGAGTTTCCATTGAGTTCTCTTTCTTCTCATCTCATAATTTCTTTAAAACACTTAATAAAAGATAATGAGTATTGTGCACGAGCCTTAAATGTGGGAAGTGAGGAGTGAGGGGTTTCCCTTCATTCTTCTAGGGTACCTAGTGTACGTCCTGTTGGGGACGATACACGAAGTATTCGTTCCTATGTCATAGACTTGGGTGCAATGCAAGTTATGAACTAACTTAAAACACTTCTGTCTAAAAAACACAAAAACAAATTCAAATCTATTTATCCTTCGGGGTTGTTTGGTTCCAGACCATTTTCAGAAAAGAGCACGTTACTTTCCGTCTAAGTCGCAAACAGGCATCGACCCTAACTGCCGGGCGCGAATTTGACGTCGCTCATAAAAAACACTAACCGACCCGTAGGTCAAACTACGACTGCTCTGATTTCCTCTTTCTCGTCCTGTTGAGGATACGTAGGCACAAGACGACGATGTCTTGGCGAGCAACCTCCCCCCTTAGTTCGTGTCCGAACTACATTGACTCTGATTTTCCTGTTCCCGAGGGAATACGTAGGCCTAGGACTCCGAGGATGTCCTATTAAGTCACTTCTTTTTCTTTTCTTCTTTGTTTCTCCGTTCTCATTCCTTCTCCGGTCCGGTAGCAGTGGAGCTTCAGACGACGACACCCTTTTATCGAGACAACAAGCATGGATCCCATCGAGTACGATGGACGTGTTGGGTGCTAACACCTTCCCTTCGCGTAACTGGATCCCTTACCCATTTCTCTTGGTCGTGAGACCATGCTATTTCCCTTCCTTCAGGTTTACGCAGTGTTTCCTTTCCCTCTCTTGGGATAAATACACATTGCTGGCGGCTCTGTTTTTCGCGCCACTTTCACGTTTGTACCATGGATGTAAATCCTCGGGAGCGACAGCTGGCGACTCTGCTGGGGAATATCTTGTGGACCAGAATCTCTGGTTCCTTAAGTGAGTCAGTCCTAGCGCTTGTTTGTTTGTTTTCATTGGGTGTTTATTGTTGTGCTTTATTATGTTGTATTATTACTTTACTGCTTTACTGTTTTACCGCATTTATTGCATCCCATTTCATTATTATACTGGACTGTGCTGTGCTGTGCTGGTTTTCTGTTTGGCAGGTTGGGAGGTTTTGAGAGATAAGCCCACTACCCAGGCTTGAGCATACACATAGGTTTTAGTGTAGGCAGGAGTGACGCTCCTGTGGTGTTGGCCACGTGCGGGTGATCACGATCCCCACAGTCAGACGAGGTTCTATCAAGAGATATCTGCTACTGTATGTTAATACAGGCCAGTAGTTATTCTCTTGAGGAACTGTCGACTCTGATGACCATTCCCGAGGACTCAGTTGCGACACTCCTCCCGAGACGTGATAATGGCAGACCAGAAATGGCAAACCCATTACACATTCTCGACCCGAGGACCCAATGCTGGGAACTTGCTATAGGATATCCTTTTTGAAAGTGAATCAGTGGATGCGCTCCTCGATTGGCGATAGTACTATACCCCGAGGGATGAATGTACTATTGCTTCTCGACCTCAGTGCCGAAAGCTAAGGACCTTTCGTTTTGGAGAATCAGTTGAGGCCTCCTCGATTGATGATGATGCCAAACCAAAAATGGTGAACATATCATCATTTCTCGACCTGAGAGCCCGGGATACTGAGGATCTTAGTACCCACATGTGAGAGGGGATGGATGTTTGCAGGTCTGCAGGTAACCGAAACCTTCAACCTACCCGGTTTTCTGGATTTCTCGACAGTGTATAGTTATTTACCTGTTTTTCTGGTTGTCTCAGTGGTCCGATGTTCTGGAATGCTGGTTTTCTGGGTTGTGGTTCTTGTTCAATTAACAGCACATCACGTGTCCAGAGCAGTGATACCTTGATCCCATGCTTCGCATTGCATTCCATTTTGTTATGACATTCATGTTTTTGCATTTCCAGGTAGTATCTATTCTTTTGATTCCAGTCAGAGGGCGTTCATAGGGATGGACACTAAGAGGGGTAAGAAGCACATCACCGTCTACAAGTTCCCGAAGATCACTCTTGGTCCGTTGGATAGTTTACAGAGTATGGCTGGTCCAGAAGTTTTGGGAGTCTTTGAAGATAAGTATGGTTGGATATTATCCCTGGTTCGGAGTCTCAGTGAGTATGAATACAATGGACTACACACCTTGATGCAGTTTTATGATCCTTCCTTGAGGTGCTTTGTGATGCCAGATTATGTGTTGGTTCCCACCTTGGAAGAGTACTCCAACATCTTGAGGATTCCTGTCAAAGAAGGTGTTCCTTTCTGTGGTTCCCAAGGAGATTGTGATTTCCAAGCAGTGGCTGAAGCTCTTTATTTGAGCAAATCGACACTGGAGGCTGATTTTTCTAAGAAGGGAAAATCCAGAGGCTATCACTTGGAGTACTTGGTGAAGAGGGATCGAGAAGAAGCTAAGGAGAAGAGGTGGATAGATTTCAATGCAATATTGGCTCTATGTATATATGGCATTGTGTTGTTCCCTAATGAGTCTGAGTTTGTTGATACGGATGCTATCCAGATATTTACAGCTCAGAATCCGGTACCGACTTTGTTAGGTGATCTTCATTATGCCCTGTACAACAGGAATGAGAAAAGAGGAGGTGGGGTGGTTTGTTGTTGCGCATCTCTTTTTTACAAGTGGTTTGCCAAACGCTTACCCCGATCAGGTGCTTTCGTGGATTCAAAGACTTCTTTAGAGTGAAGTAAGCGTCTGATGGGCCTAGCTGCTAAAGATATTCTTTGGGTGGATAAGGGATTATTGGGGACTGACATTTTGCATAGTTGTGGCAAGTATCCTAATGTACCCTTAATCGGAAGAAAAGGAGGTATTAACTACAACCCGTGTTTGGCTATCAGGCAATTTACATATGCCCTGAAGGATCCTCCAGCTGAAAAAGATTTAGAAGAATCTTTGTATTTTCATATGACTGATGAGGTGGCTATTGCACAAGAAGCTTCTAAAGCTTGGCTCAGTAGACAGAAGAGAGGTAAAACCGTTTTGGGTAAACCCAATAATCAAGCTTTCGCTTCATATGTTGAATGGGTAAAGAAAAGGGTAGAAGAGTTCTATTTACCTTTTGATCGGGCGCCTCCCTTGAATCCAGAGATTGTGGAAGAATTCAACAAGCAGCGAAAGTTGGTATTTGATCTGAGGGTGGAAAACTCTGATATGAGTAGTCAGCTACAGAGTGCTCTACATGACAAATTAGAGTTGAAATGGAAAGTTCAGGACATGACAGAGCGTCTAGAAAAAAGGGAGAAGGATTTTGCCGACAGAGCTCAGCACTTCAAAAAGGTCAGTATGGCTGCTGAATCATCAGGCAAAGCTAGCAGGAAAAACAGGAAACTTTTGACTAAAGCCAAAGACAAGCTTGGCACGTATCAGGAGATGTGGGAGGAGGTTAAGATTGAGAATGGAGAATTGAAAGAAGAACTTCAGGGAGTGAAAGCAAGGAAAGATCGTTACTTTGGCAAGTGGAAAGAAGCACATAAGGAAATTGAAGAGCTCAAGTTGCAAGCCGAGGTCAAGAAGTCGAGGCGCGAAGACAACAATGCTGAAGAGCAGATTGCTAAATTGAACCAAGAGATTGCAAAAAGAAACAAGTTGATCAAAGGGCTGATAAAGCAATCCGCACATCCTGACACTGTGGACCTTCTTGAGGAAGTTGAAGCTAGTTTGTTTGGAATTGAGTTGTAGTTGATTTTGTTGTTTATCTTTTTTAGGGTTACCATCAGGTTTATTGATGGAGTCACCTTTGTTTATGCTTGAATTTGTATGTAGGAACTACTTTATTTTCGATAATGGAATATTTGGTTTAACTATCGGTGCTCTGGTAGTTCTGGTTTTCAGAGAGGGTTTGTCCCCATGGTTTGATTCGGTAGTATTTCTGGGTTCGGATTTATTTTCCGATAGCGTGTCTAATCCCTTGCCCGGTTTCATGGAATGGAATCAAAGCGGATATGTCCTGGAAATGTTCAAATATGTTTGTTTGCATTTTGCATTTGCATTTGCATAATCATAATCATTTTTGCATAACAGGTTTATCTCTGGTTTTCTTATGTTCTCCTTTCTTCAGACAGGATTGCCGACCAACCTATTCATCGGTATTCTACTCGACTCAATCAGAAGAGAGTTATGGAGCAGATGCAAGCTGAGATGGCTGCTATGCAGGCGCGTATTGACCAGTTTATGGAAATGATGCAAGGAGTTGCACAGGGGCAAGAAGAGCTCAGGACCCTGGTGCAACCTCTTGTGGCAAGAATTGACGAGAACGATATACTACATGGCGGTTCTCATACTCATGTTATTCCTCCTGGCGGAGCTGGTAATGGAAATGTTGTTCATAATGGAGCTCAAGGTGGAGTGCCAATTCCTTCTTTGGTAGGAGGAGGAAGCACTATTCGTGCAGTTCATGGCCATCACTATGATGACCAACAAGACGATGTTTTCTCTGTGCGAAGCATGGATGCTGGTATCCCTGTTGTTAATGATGAAAGGATCCGGTTGATTGAAGAGAAGTTGAAGGGGGTTGTGGATCAAAATACTTTGGGCATGAACTTGGATGATCTGGGGCTGGTTCCAGGCGTCATTATCCCAGACAAGTTTCAGACTCCTACTTTTGAAAAGTACAAGGGTATGACTTGCCCAAGGACTCACGTGAGGGCGTACGCAAGTAAAATGGCTGCTCATGCAAAGAATGAGAAGTTGATGATGCATTGCTTTTAGGATAGCCTATCTGGGGCATCCCTGGAATGGTATATGCAGCTAGAGAGGAAAGACGTTCCTAGTTAGAGAGAGCTGGCAGGGGCTTTTATCAAACACTATCAATACAATACCGACATGGCTCCTAATCGTACACAGCTACAGAGCATGTCCCAGAAAAGCAGTGAAACCTTTAAGGAGTATGCGCAGAGATGGCGCGAGTTGGTGGCGAGGGTGTAGCCGCCAATGTTGGAAACAGAAATGTTGAAAATGTTCATGGACACCTTGCCCAAACATTATTATGAGAAATTTTTGCCTTGTGCACTAGGCAAGTTCACAGATTTGATCATGTTAGGTGAGATGGTAGAAAGTGGGATTAGAGCTGGGAAGGTCTCAGGCAGTGATGAATCATCTTCTGGTCAGGGGAAGAAGCCGTACGTGAACTATAAAAGGAAAGAAGAAGCCAATTTTGTCTCATCCTATAAGGGAAAGGGGAAACAACAACAAAACTATAACCAGCGGGTGGCTTCAGTGGTTATTCCTGCAGCACTTCCACCTCAAGCAGCGCCTCAACAACAGAACCGAGTTCAACGCCAGTATCAAGCCAGACAGAGAATAGCTGATAGACACTTTGATACTCCACCTCTACCATATTCATAATTGTTTCAGCATTTTCTTCAGTTGAAGTTAGTTGAAAAGAGAACTTTGGCTCCTCCTGTTGGGACTCCGCCTCCCGGGTACAATCCTAACGCCCATTGTGATTTTCATTCTGGGGCACCTGGGCATCATCTTGAGGACTGTAAAGCTTTTAAGCATAAAGTCCAGGACTTGGTAGATTCAAAGGCTATCAGTTTCGCTAATGATGGACCTAATGTTGTGCAGAACCCGATGCCTAACCATGGTGGGCCACGGGTTAATGCTGTGATAGAAGAGTGTGAGTCTCTGAACCTGGTTATGAATGTGAATGAGTTGAAGACACCGTTGAAGGTAGTAAAGGACAAGCTACTAAAAGGTGGGGTATATCCCGGCTGTGATGAAAATTGTCCAGAGTGCATGGTACAGATTAATGGTTGTGGTCTATTGAAGTCTGGTATTCAGGGTTTGATTGATGAAGGATGTTTGCAATTCGACCGTTGTGATCAGCAAAAGGAAGTTGTTAGTGATGATGTTGCTACTATTATTATTCCTTTCAAGACAGTTATAATATCAAGGCCAGCGAGACCAGCGCCGGTTGTTATTTCAGGTCCTAAACCCATTTCATATGAAAGTACCAAAGCCATCCCTTGGAATTATGATGCTAGTGTATTTGTTAATGGGAAGAAGCATGAACTGGTGGAAACTTCGGCAACAAATTCCAGTCCTGAGGGTAAAGTTGAAACCGATGCTATTACAAGGAGTGGTAGGGTCTTTATCCCTGCTGATGGTCAACCCAGTGGTTCTAGACAAGACCAGGGAAAGAAGATCATGGATGATACCGTGCAGACACCGGTAGTGAGTGATTCTACAGTAAAGCCAACTGACAACTCTTTTTCAGAGAATGTGGAAGAGTTTATGAGGCTTATCAGGAAAAGCGACTACAAGATTGTTGATCAACTGCACCAAACACCGTCAAAGATCTCCATCCTATCTCTGTTGTTATGTTCAGAAGCTCACAGAAATGCACTTTTGAAAGTTTTGAATGCTGCTTATGTTCCTCAGGAAATCTCTGTCAATCAGCTATAAGGGGTTGTATCGCATGTGAACGCTGGCAATGGTTTGGGTTTCACTGATTTAGATCTGACTCCAGTTGGGAGAAACCACAATAATGCCTTGCATATTTCTGTTGAGTGTCGTGGGTCATTGTTGTCTCATGTACTTGTGGATACTGGGTCTTCGTTGAATGTTCTTCCCAAGAAAGCATTGATAAAGCTGGATACCTGTGGGTTGATATGCACACCAAGTGATTTGGTGGTGCGTGCTTTTGATGGGTCTAAAAGGTCCGTTTTTGGAGAGATTGTGCTACCTATTAAAGTAGGTCCAGAGTTCTTTGATGCTACTTTTTACATCATGGATATCCAACTGGCCTACAGTTGTTTATTGGGACGCCCATGGATTCACAGTGCTGGAGCTGTGACATCTACGCTACACCAGAAGCTGAAATATATATTGGATGGTCATGTGGTAACAGTTTGTGGGGAAGAAGACATTATGATAAGCCAATTGTCTACCTTCAAGTATGTAGAAGTTGATGGTGAGATACACGAGACTTTGTGCCAAGGATTCGAGACAGTAAAAATTTCTAATGAACCTCCTAAAAGTGTTATCCAGTCTAAAGCAGTAGAGCAACCTGCAGTGGTGAGTCAGCCTGAGATCTCAATGTCTTCATTCAAAGATGCCAGGGCCGTAGTTGAAGCTAGAAGTTCACAAAGGTGGGGCCAAGTTGTTAAAGTTCAAGAGAAGAGGAACACTTATGGGATAGGGTACAAACCACCTAGGCTTCAGGAAGAGCCTCCGAAGTTCTATGGTCCAGTTCCTTTTACTAGCGCATATGTGTTCTTCGATAGGGTTAATGCTGTTGACGAAGATGGGGACAGTGACTGTGACATGGATAGTTGGATTCGCCCATGTACACCGGGTCAAAGCCTTTGCAATTGGACATCAAAGAAAGTCATCCAAGTGACCGGCTTAGAGTAATTGCTTTTGTTTTCCTGCTATGTTAATCCTACGTTTTGCCCAAGACATAGTGATTCTTGTTTGTAGGGCTTTAACTTTTTGCGTGTTTATTCCATCATTAATAAAGGACGTTTTCACATTCAAATATTTTTGATCTCTATTTTTCTATTTTTATTTTTGTGCATAAATCACATCAAAATGGCAATGTGTTTCTGTTTGTTGCATACATAATAAACATAAATCATCAATCATGCAGGTTTCCTTGTTCAGATTCCACCACTCATGATTCAGCTATGGCTCGATATGACTTCGACAATCCCATTTATCAGGCTGAAGAAGAGACTGTCGAAGATTGTGAACTACCCGAGGAATTAGCCAGACTGTTGAGACAGGAGGAGAAGGTCATTCTTCCTCATCAGGAGGAGATTGAGGTTGTTAATCTGGGAACCGAGGACGTAAGAAAAGAGGTGAGGATATGGGCCGCTCTGGAAGACACCGTAAAGGGAAGATTGATTGAAATGCTTCGAGAGTATGTGGATATCTTCGCCTAGTCTTACCAAGACATGCCTGGGCTCGATACTGACATCGTGGTACACCGGCTACCCCTCAAAGAAGGATGTGCTCCGGTTAAGCAGAAGCTGAGAAGGACAAAACCGGAAATGTCTGTCAAAATTAAAGAAGAGGTTCAGAAACAGTTAGACGCCGAATTTCTCGCTGTGATAAATTATCCTCCATGGGTTGCTAACATTGTGCATGTGCCTAAGAAAGATGGAAAGGTCAGGATGTGTGTTGACTATAGAGATTTGAATAGAGCAAGGCCGAAGGACGATTTCCCGCTTCCTCACATCGATGTGTTAGTTGACAACACTGCTCAATATTCTGTGTTTTCCTTCATGGATGGTTTCTCTGGGTATAACCAAATCAGGATGGCCCTAGAGGACATGGAGAAGACGACATTCATAACACCGTGGGGAACATTCTATTACAAAGTGATGCCCTTTGGATTGAAAAATGCAGGGGCAACTTATCAGCGGGCAATGGTGACTCTCTTTCATGATATGATTCACAAAGAGATTGAGGTCTATGTTGATGACATGATTGCAAAGTCAAAAACTGAGGAAGAGCATCTGGTGAATCTTCAGAAACTGTTTGAAAGGTTAAGAAAGTTCAAACTGAGGTTGAATCTGAACAAGTGCACCTTCGGGGTGAGATCTGGAAAACTACTAGGGTTCATTGTCAGCGGAAAAGGTATTGAGGTTGATCTTGCGAAAGTAAAAGCCATACAAGAAATGCCTGAGCCGAGAACAGAAAAAGAGGTTCGTGGTTTCCTAGGGAGATTGAACTACATTGCCAGGTTCATCTCTCATCTCACAGCCACGTGTGAACCAATTTTCAAATTGTTAAGAAAAGATCAAGCGGTCAGGTGGAATGAGAATTGTCAAAAGGCGTTCGAGAGAATAAAGGAATATTTGCAGGAACCTCCGGTCCTTATGCCGCCAGTACCAGGAAGGCCATTGATTATGTATCTTACGGTTCTTGAGAATTCAATGGGGTGTGTGCTCGGTCAACACGACGAGTTAGGTAGAAAAGAGCATGCTATCTACTACCTGAGTAAAAAGTTTACTGATTGTGAGTCGAGGTACTCAATGCTGGAGAAAACATGTTGTGCACTCGCTTGGGCAGCTAAGCGTTTGAGGCAGTATATGTTAAACCACACAACCCTTTTGATTTCGAAGATGGATCCGGTCAAGTATGTGTTTGAGAAGCAGGCGCTTTCTGGTAGAATAGCCCATTGGTAGATGGTTCTAACAGAATACGATATTCAATATGTTTCCCAAAAGGCCATTAAGGGAAGTGTTTTGTCAGAATATCTTGCTGAACAACCAATCGAGGATTATCAACCGATGAAGTTTGAATTTCCCGATGAGCATATTATGTATCTGAAGATGAAAGATTGTGAAGAACCTTTACCTGATGAAGGACCTGAAATTGGATCTCAATGGAAGTTAGTCTTTGATGGAGCTGTTAACTCATATGGTAACGAAATAGGGGCAATCATTACAACTCCAAAGGGTTTTCATATACCTTTTACTGCCCGCTTAGCATTTGTATGCACCAACAACGAGGCGGAGTATGAAGCATGCATCATGGGGTTAGAAGAAGCGATTGATTTGAGAATCAAAAACCTCGATGTTTATGGTGATTCCGCGTTGGTAGTTAATCAGATCACAGGTGAATGGGAAACTCGTCAAGCCAATCTTGTGCCTTATAACAACTATGCCAGAAGGTTGTTACCTTTCTTTGACATAATTGACTTCCATCATATACCTCGGTTGGAGAATCAGATGGCTGATACGTTGGCAACCTTGTCTTCGATGTATAAGGTGAATCGTTGGAATGAAACTCCTTCGATCAGAATCATGCGTCTAGATAGACCAACTTTTGTGTTTGCAGTTGAAGGCGTGTCAGATGGTAAACCTTGGTATCATGACATTAAAGTTTTCCTGAAGAGTCAGGAGTATCCACCAAGGACAAGAAGACTCTGAGGAGGTTGGCAGGAAATTTCTTTCTGAACAAAGATGATGTGTTATACAAGAGAAACTTTGACATGGTCTTGTTACGTTGTGTTGATGAACACGAGGCAAACCTGTTAATGGAGGAAGTTCATGAAGGATCTTTCGGTACCCATGCCAATGGGCATGCTATGGCTAGAAAGCTGTTGAGAGCGAGGCATTACTGGATAACTATGGAGTCTGATTGTTTTAAATACACCCAGAAATGTCACAAATGCCAGATTTATGCAGATAAGGTGCATGTACCACCTACTCCTCTGAATGTGTTGTCATCGCCTTGGCCCTTTGCCATGTGGGGAATTGATATGATCGGAAAGATTGAACCTACTGCTTCCAATGGGCATCGTTTCATTTTGGTTGCCATCGATTACTTCACGAAGTGGGTAGAAGCAGCCTCATTTGCCAACGTCACCAGACAAGTGGTAGCCAGGTTTATCAAGAAGGACATCATCTGTCGGTATGGAGTCCCAGAGAGAATCATCACTGATAATGGTTCAAATTTGAATAACAAGATGATGAAGGAGTTATGTCAGAGCTTTAAGATTGAACATCACAACTCTTCTCCCTATCGTTTGAAGATGAATGAGGCTATTGAAGCAGCTAATAAGAACATCAAGAAGATTGTGCAGAAAATGGTAGTGACGTACAAAGACTGACATGAGATGTTGCCTTATGCTTTACATGGTTATCATACTTCGGTACGCACTTCGACTGGGGCAACTCCTTTCTCACTGGTATATGGTATGGAAGCAGTCCTACCATTAGAGGTTGAGATTCCTTCTTTAAGAATTCTGGCAGACTTGAAGCTTGATGAAGCTGAGTGGGTGCGTTCCAGACTGGATCAGTTGAACCTTATTGAAGAGAAGAGGTTGGCAGCCATTGCACATGGTCGGTTGTATCAGAGCAGGATGAAGAAAGCCTTTGATCAGAAAGTGCGTCCTCGGTGTTTTTAAGCTGGTGAATTTGTTTTGAAAAGGATCCTTCCTCCTCAAACAGATCACAGGGGCAAATGGACTCCAAACTACGAAGGGCCATACGTAGTAAGACAGGTTTTCTCTGGAGGAGCCTGATTGCTCTCAACTATGGGTGGCGAAGATTTTACGTCCCCTGTGAACGCAGACATAGTAAAAAAATACTTTGCATAAAAGAGACCCGCTGGACACAAAAAGAAAGTCCAGGCAAAAAAGGGGCATCCCGGCAAACCATAAAAAGAAAAGGTTTGGGCAAAAATTAGGGATAAAAAGAAAAGAATAAACCCGCAAGGTTGAAAACCTGAAAAGGCAACTTTGGCAGAAATGGGTATCCCGGTGGATTGAAAACCCGAAAAGGGCGATCCAGGAAAAAGTTAGGGATTTTAAAAGCAAACGCTATGATCTGCGTTCGATCTGTGAACACTTTTGGTATACGGAAATTTCGAAGGAAAGGAATCAGTCCAGTCAGTCTTTTTGAAGGCCAAAGCATCTGCGGACAAGCGAGGCATATTGGGTCATAGTTGAATTGAATCATGGTGGATGTCTGTTCCCCACATTGTCGACATGTGTATTTTATTTTATTTTATTTCTTTTTGCGCAATTACATATTTTTAGTAATTGCTTCCAAATGTAAATGCCTATTTACAGGCCAATTCATTCAATAAAATTTGCATTTCACTCAAAAAGCTTTCCATTTGTGTTTTTGCTTTTACTGTTTTGTTTGTGAAAAACGTCCGATATTTTGATAAAACATTGCATGCAAAAATGTTAGGCTTTGCGAAGCATATCAGGAAATAGTGGAAATTGCTTAGGCAACGGTCGTTGTAATGGTAGTAGGAGTAGCCTTTTTGCATATAGAACTTTCTGTTGATTTTGTTTGCAGGATAACAGGTTTGTTCTTCCCCAGTAGAGCTACTCTCCTCGACATTGAAAAGTTCATCCTCCTCAGCAGGTTGTTGTTTTCCCAACCAGAGTGTCGAGAATTATCTTCCTCAGTAGAGTAAAGAAGATTAATTTCCCAGCTAGAGTTGTGATAGATTCATCACTTTCTCAACAAACAATAAGAAGTTGATGTTGATGCATCCCCGACAGGAGACTTATGGAATATCTTCTTTGGGTAAAAATGTTACTTTCCCCACAGGATCTGAGCACTCAGCTAATCAAGAAGTGTTTTTCTCACCAGTAACGGTATGAGTTAGTCCCCTCAGATGGGTAAGCTTGGTGTTACCTTTTAGCAGAGTTGACGTCACCATCTACTGTTCCCCAAGCAGATTTGCTGGTATTGACTCATATTTCCTAGTGGGGTAAAGGTAAGAGCATCTCCTAAGCAGGTTTGAAATTATTGAATTGTCTCCCCAAGCAGAGTTTGGTGGTGATCCTCTCAGTGGTTTGTTCAACAGCAGTTGATATCCCCAACAGGTCTCAAGTCCAATTGTTATTGGCATCCTTTTAGATCCCGGTAGAAGTCAGTTAGTATTTCTCAGCGGAGAGAATCTCTCTTTGGGTTCCATCTTCAATATTCGTTCATAGCCATCCCCAACAGAGTGGGTATTCTCTCGGAGCTTTCATCTCCAGCAGAGTTTGTGATCAATGTCTTCCTCAGCAGAGTGAAGTCTTTCTCAGCAGGGTCTCTTATTTCAGAGGATAATTTAATTTGTCATCCCCGGTGGAGTTGCCTTGGTCTTCAGCATTTATTTTACTAGAACACCTCTTTTGCATTGAATAAGCATTTTTGCATGGCATCCTCCCAAACGCGTAGCATTTCCATTTCGTATGGAGCATTACGCCATAGAAAAATTCAAACATATGCATTCAAAGCATAAGCCAGGTTTGATATCCTTTACCAGTTCTTGTCCCTAGCAGAAAGTAACATGATTCAGGAGATTTTGTTCAAACATCACACCGCAACCAGTGGATTCGTCCTAGTTGTCGGTCCTCCTTACGCTCCCCCCGCAGAGTTGCCCGTTTAGATTTCTCTATTACCCAGCGGATTCATCTTTGTAGATATGTTAATTCTACTTATTTCGGGTTTGAAAGTCCATTTTTCGATTTCGCCTTCGGCCGTCCTCGTTATCCCAACTATTGGTTGGTATGTTTCTTGGTTATCCCAACTATTGGTTGGTACCCTTTCTTTTATCCCAACTATTGGTTGGTACCCTTCTTTTATACCAATTATTGGTTGGTATGTTTCTTGGTTATCCCAACTATTGGTTGGTTCCCTTCTTTTATCCCAACTATTGGTTGGTATATTTCTCTTGGTTATCCCAACTATTGGTTGGTACCATTCTTTTATCCCAACTATTGGTTGGTATCTTTTCTTGGTTATCCCAACTATTGGTTGGTACCCTTCTTTTATCCCAACTATTGGTTGGTATGTTTCTCTTGGTTATCCCAACTATTGGTTGGTACCCTTCTTTTATCCCAACTATTGGTTAGTATCTTTTCTTGGTTATCCTAACTATTGGTTGGTACCGTTCTTTTATCCCAACTATTGGTTGGTATGTTTCTTTTGGTTATCCCTTGGTACCCTTCTTTTATCCCAACTATTGGTTGGTATGTTTCTTGGTTATCCCAACTATTGGTTGGTACCCTTCTTTTATCCCAACTATTGGTTGGTATATTTCTTGGTTATCCCAACTATTGGTTTGTACCCTTCTTTTATCCCAACTATTGGTTGGTATGTTTCTTAGTTATCCCAACTATTGGTTGGTACCCTTCTTTTATCCCAACTATTGGTTAGTACCCTTCTTTTATCCTAACTATTGGTTGGTATGTTTCTTGGTTATCCCAACTATTGGTTGGTACCCTGCTTTTATCCCAACTATTGGTTGGTATGTTTCTTGGTTATCCCAACTATTAGTTGGTACCCTTCTTTTATCCCAACTATTAGTTGGTATGTTTCTTGGTTATCCCAACTATTGGTTGGTACCCTTCTTTTATCCTAACTATTGGTTGGTATGTTTCTTGGTTATCCCAACTATTGGTTGGTACCCTTCTTTTATCCCAAATATTGGTTGATATGTTTCTCTTGGTTATCCCAACTATTGGTTGGTACCCTTCTTTTATCCCAACTATTGGTTGGTATCTTTTCTTGGTTATCCCAACTATTGGTTGGTACCCTTCTTTTATCCCAACTATTGGTTGGTATGTTTCTCTTGGTTATCCCAACTATTAGTTGGTAGCCTTCTTTTATCCCAACTATTGGTTGGAATCTTTTCTTGGTTATCCCAACTATTGGTTGGTACCCTTCTTTTATCCCAACTATTGGTTGGTATGTTTCTTTTGGTTATCCCAACTATTGGTTGGTACCCTTCTTTTATCCCAACTATTGGTTGGTATGTTTCTTGGTTATCCCAACTATTGGTTGGTACTCTGCTTTTATCCCAACTATTCGTTGGTATGTTTCTTGGTTATCCCAACTATTGGTTGGTACCCTTCTTTTATCCCAACTATTAGATGGTATGTTTCTTGGTTATCCCAACTATTGGTTGGTACCCTTCTTTTATCCCAACTTTTGGTTGGCATGTTTCTTGGTTATCCCAACTATTGGTTGGTACCCTTCTTTTATCCCAAATATTGGTTGATATGTTTCTCTTGGTTATCCCAACTATTGGTTGGTACCCTTCTTTTATCCCAACTATTGGTTGGTATGTTTCTTGGTTATCCCAACTATTGGTTGGTACCCTTCTTTTATCCCAAATATTGGTTGATATGTTTCTCTTGGTTATCCCAACTATTGGTTGGTACCCTTCTTTTATCCCAACTATTGGTTGGTATCTTTTCTTGGTTATCCCAACTATTGGTTGGTACCCTTCTTTTATCCCAACTATTGGTTGGTATGTTTCTCTTGGTTATCCCAACTATTGGTTGGTAGCCTTCTTTTATCCCAACTATTGGTTGGAATCTTTTCTTGGTTATCCCAACTATTGGTTGGTACCCTTCTTTTATCCCAACTATTGGTTGGTATGTTTCTTTTGGTTATCCCAACTATTGGTTGGTACCCTTCTATTATCCCAACTATTGGTTGGTATGTTTCTTGGTTATCCCAACTATTGGTTGGTACTCTGCTTTTATCCCAACTATTCGTTGGTATGTTTCTTGGTTATCCCAACTATTGGTTGGTACCCTTCTTTTATCCCAACTCTTAGATGGTATGTTTCTTGGTTATCCCAACTATTGGTTGGTACCCTTCTTTTATCCCAACTATTGGTTGATATGTTTCTTGGTTATCCCAACTATTGGTTGGTACCCTTCTTTTATCCCAAATATTGGTTGATATGTTTCTCTTGGTTATCCCAACTATTGGTTGGTACCCTTCTTTTATCCCAACTATTGGTTGGTATCTTTTCTTGGTTATCCCAACTATTGGTTGGTACCCTTCTTTTATCCCAACTATTGGTTGGTATGTTTCTCTTGGTTATCCCAACTATTGGTTGGTAGCCTTCTTTTATCCCAACTATTGGTTGGTATCTTTTCTTGGTTATCCCAACTATTGGTTGGTACCCTTCTTTTATCCCAACTATTGGTTGGTATGTTTCTTTTGGTTATCCCAACTATTGGTTGGTACCCTTCTTTTATCCCAACTATTGGTTGGTATGTTTCTTGGTTATCCCAACTATTGGTTGGTACCCTTCTTTTATCCCAACTATTAGTTGGTATGTTTCTCTTGGTTATCCCAACTATTGGTTGTTACCCTTCTTTTATCCCAACTATTGGTTGGTATCTTTTCTTGGTTATCCCAACTATTGGTTGGTACCCTTCTTTTATGCCAACTATTGGTTGGTATGTTTCTCTTGGTTATCCCAACTATTGGTTGGTACCCTTCTTTTATCCCAACTATTGGTTGGTATGTTTCTTTTGGTTATCCCAACTATTGGTTGGTACCCTTCTTTTATCCCAACTATTGGTTGGTATGTTTCTTGGTTATCCCAACTATTGGTTGGTACCCTTTCTTTTATCCCAACTATTGGTTGGTACCCTTCTTTTATCCCAACTATTGGTTGGTATGTTTCTTGGTTATCTCAACTATTGGTTGGTACCCTTCTTTTATCCCAACTATTGTTTGGTATGTTTCTCTTGGTTATCCCAACTATTGGTTGGTACCCTTCTTTTATCCCAACTATTGATTGTTATCTTTTCTTGGTTATCCCAACTATTGGTTGGTACCCTTCTTTTATCCCAACTATTGGTTGGTATATTTCTATTGGTTATCCCTACTATTGGTTGGTATCTTTTCTTGGTTATCCCAACTATTGGTTGGTACCCTTCTTTTATCCCAACTATTGGTTGGTATGTATCTTTTGTTTATCCCAACTATTGGTTGGTACCCTTCTTTTATCCCAACTATTGGTTGGTATGTTTCTTGGTTATCCCAACTATTGGTTGGTACCCATCTTTTATCCCAACTATTGGTTGGTATGTTTCTTGGTTATCCCAACTATTGGTTGGTACCCTTCTTTTATCCTAACTATTGGTTGGTATGTTTCTTGGTTATCCCAACTATTGGTTTGTACCCTTCTTTTATCCCAACTTTTGGTTGGTATGTTTCTCTTGGTTATCCCAACTATTGGTTGGTACCCTTCTTTTATCCCAACTATTGGTTGGTATCTTTTCTAGGTTATCCCAACTATTGGTTGGTACCCTTCTTTTATCCCAACTATTGGTTGGTATGTTTCTCTTGGTTATCCCAACTATTGGTTGGTACCATTCTTTTATCCCAACTATTGGTTGGTATGTTTCTTTTGGTTGTCCCAACTATTGGTTGGTACCCTTCTTTTATCCCAACTATTGGTTGGTATGTTTCTTGGTTATCCCAACTATTGGTTGGTACCCTTTCTTTTATCCCAACTATTGGTAGGTACCCTTCTTTTATCCCAACTATTGGTTGGTATGTTTCTTGGTTATCCTAACTATTGGTTGGTACCCTCCTTTTATCCCAACTATTGGTTGGTATGTTTCTCTTGGTTATCCAAACTATTGGTTGGTACCCTTCTTTTATCCCAACTATTGGTTGGTATCTTTTCTTAGTTATCCCAACTACTGGTTGGTACCCTTCTTTTAACCCAACTACTGGTTGGTTTGTTTCTCTTGGTTATCCCAACTATTGGTTGGTACCCTTATTTTATCCCAACTATTGGTTGGTAAGTTTCTTTTGGTTATCCCAACTATTGGTTGGTACCCTTCTTTTATCCCAACTATTGGTTGGTATGTTTCTTGGTTATCCCAACTATTGGTTGGTACCCTTCTTTTATCCCAACTATTGGTTGTTATGTTTCTTGGTTATCCCAACTATTGGTTTGTACCATTCTTTTATCCCAACTATTGGTTGGTATGTTTCTTGGTTATCCCAACTATTGGTTGGTACCCTTCTTTTATCCCAAATATTGGTTGGTATGTTTCTTGGTTATCCCAACAATTGGTTGGTACCCTTCTTTTATCCCAACTATTGGTTGGTATGTTTCTCTTGGTTATCCCGACTATTGGTTGGTACCCATCTTTTATCCCAACTATTGGTTGGTATCTTTTCTTGGTTATCACAACTATTGGTTGGTACCCTTCTTTTATCCCAATTATTGGTTGGTATGTTTCTCTTGGTTATCCCAACTATTGGTTGGTACCCTTCTTTTATCCTAACTATTGGTTGGTATCTTTTCTTGGTTATCCCAACTATTGGTTGGTACCCTTCTTTTATCCCAACTATTGGTTGGTATGTTTCTTTTGGTTATCCCAACTATTGTTTGGTACCCTTCTTTTATCCCCTCTATTGGTTGGTATGTTTCTTGTTTATCTCAACTATTGGTTGGTACCCTTCTTTTATCCCAACTATTGGTTGGTATGTTTCTTGGTTATCCCAACTATTTGTTGGTACCCTTCTTTTATCCCAACTATTGGTTGTTATGTTTCTTGGTTATCCCAACTATTGGTTTGTACCATTCTTTTATCCCAACTATTGGTTGGTATGTTTCTTGGTTATCCCAACTATTGGTTGGTACCCTTCTTTTATCCCAAATATTGGTTGGTATGTTTCTCTTGGTTATCCCGACTATTGGTTGGTACCCATCTTTTATCCCAACTATTGGTTGGTATCTTTTCTTGGTTATCACAACTATTGGTTGGTACGCTTCTTTTATCCCAATTATTGGTTGGTATGTTTCTCTTGGTTATTCCAACTATTGGTTGGTACCCTTCTTTTATCCTAACTATTGGTTGGTATCTTTTCTTGGTTATCCCAACTATTGGTTGGTACCCTTCTTTTATCCCCTCTATTGGTTGGTCTGTTTCTTTTTTATCTCAACTATTGGTTGGTACCCTTCTTTTATCCCAACTATTGGTTGGTATGTTTCTTGGTTATCCCAACTATTGGTTGGTACCCTTCTTTTATCCCAACTATTGGTTGTTATGTTTATTGGTTATCCCAACTATTGGTTTGTACCCTTGTTTTATCCCAACTATTGGTTGGTATGTTTCTTGGTTATCCCAATAATTGGTTGGTACCCTTCTTTTATCCCAACTATTGGTTGGTATGTTTTTCTTGGTTATCCCGACTATTGGTTGGTAGCCTTCTTTTATCCCAACTATTGGTTGGTATCTTTTCTTGGTTATCACAACTATTGGTTGGTACCCTTCTTTTATCCCAATTATTGGTTGGTATGTTTCTCTTGGTTATCCCAACTATTGGTTGGTACCCTTCTTTTATCCCAACTATTGGTTGGTATCTTTTCTTGGTTATCCCAACTATTGGTTGGTACCCTTCTTTTATCCCAACTATTGGTTGGTATGTTTCTTTTGGTTATCCCAACTATTGGTTGATACCCTTCTTTTATCACCTCTATTGGTTGGTCTGTTTCTTGATTATCCTAACTATTGGTTGGTATCCTTCTTTTATCCCAACTATTGGTTGGTATGTTTCTTGGTTATCCCAATTATTGGTTGGTACCCTTCTTTTATCCCAACTATTGGTTGGTATGTTTCTCTTGGTTATCCCAACTATTGGTTGGTACCCTTCTTTTATCCCAACTATTGGTTGGTATCTTTTCTTGGTTATCCCAACTATTGGTTGGTACCCTTATTTTATCCCAACTATTGGTTGGTAAGTTTCTTTTGGTTATCCCAACTATTGGTTGGTACCCTTCTTTTATCCCAACTATTGGTTGGTATGTTTCTTGGTAATCCCAACTATTGGTTGGTACCCTTCTTTTATCCCAACTATTGGTTGGTATGTTTCTTGGTTATCCCAACTATTGGTTAGTACCCTTCTTTTATCCCAACTATTGGTTGGTATGTTTCTCTTGGTTATCCCAACTATTGGTTGGTACCCTTCTTTTATCCCAACTATTGGTTGGTAAGTTTGTTTTGGTTGTCCCAACTATTGGTTGGTACCCTTCTTTTATCCCAACTATTGGTTGGTATGTTTCTTGGTTATCCCAAATATTGGTTGGTACCCTTTCTTTTATCCCAACTATTGGTTGGTACCCTTCTTTTATCCAAACTATTGGTTGGTATGTTTCTTGGTTATCCTAACTATTGGTTGGTACCCTTCTTTTATCCCAACTATTGGTTGGTATGTTTCTTGGTTATCCCAACTATTGGTTTGTACCCTTCTTTTATCATAACTATTGGTTGGTATGTTTCTTGTTATCCCAACTATTGGTTGGTACCCTTCTTTTATCCTAACTATTGGTTGGTATGTTTCTTGGTTATCCCAACTATTGGGTGGTACCCTTCTTTTATCCCAACTATTGGTTGGTATGTTTCTTGGTCATCCCAACTATTGGTTAGTACCCTTCTTTTATCCCAACTATTGGTTGATATGTTTCTCTTGGTTATCCCAACTATTGGCTGTTACCCTTCATTTATCCCAACTATTGGTTGGTATATTTTCTTGGTTATCCCAACTATTGGTTGGTACCCTTCTTTTATGCCAACTATTGTTTGGTATGTTTCTCTTGGTTATCCCAACTATTGGTTGGTACCCTTCTTTTATCCCAACTATTGGTTGGTATGTTTCTTTTGGTTGTCCCAACTATTGGTTGGTACCCTTCATTTATCCCAACTATTGGTTGGTATGTTTCTTGGTTATCCCAACTATTGGTTGGTACCCTTTCTTTTATCCCAACTATTGGTTGGTACCCTTCTTTTATCCCAACTATTGGTTGGTATGTTTCTTGGTTATCCCAACTATTGGTTGGTACCCTTCTTTTATCCCAACTATTGTTTGGTATGTTTCTCTTGGTTATCCCAACTATTGGTTGGGACCCTTCTTTTATCCCAACTATTGATTGTTATCTTTTCTTGGTTATCCCAACTATTGATGGTACCCTTCTTTTATCCCAACTATTGGTTGGTATATTTCTCTTGGTTATCCCAACTATTGGTTGGTACCCTTCTTTTATCCTAACTATTGGTTGGTTTCTTTTCTTGGTTATCCCAACTATTGGTTGGTACCCTTCTTTTATCCCAACTATTGGTTGGTATGTATCTTTTGTTTATCCCAACCATTAGTTGGTACCCTTCTTTTATCCCAACTATTGGTTGGTATGTTTCTTGGTTATCCCAATAATTGGTTGGTACCCTTCTTTTATCCCAACTATTGGTTGGTATGTTTCTCTTGGTTATCCCGACTATTGGTTGGTAGCCTTCTTTTATCCCAACTATTGGTTGGTATCTTTTCTTGGTTATCACAACTATTGGTTGGTACCCTTCTTTTATCCCAATTATTGGTTGGTATGTTTCTCTTGGTTATCCCAACTATTGGTTGGTACCCTTCTTTTATCCCAACTATTAGTTGGTATCTTTTCTTGGTTATCCCAACTATTGGTTGGTACCCTTCTTTTATCCCAACTATTGGTTGGTATGTTTCTTTTGGTTATCCCAACTATTGGTTGATACCCTTCTTTTATCACCTCTATTGGTTGGTCTGTTTCTTGATTATCCCAACTATTGGTTGGTATCCTTTGTTTTATCCCAACTATTGGTTAGTACCCTTCTTTTATCCCAACTATTGGTTGATATGTTTCTCTTGGTTATCCCAACTATTGGCTGTTACCCTTCATTTATCCCAACTATTGGTTGGTATCTTTTCTTGGTTATCCCAACTATTGGTTGGTACCATTCTTTTATGCCAACTATTGTTTGGTATGTTTCTCTTGGTTATCCCAACTATTGGTTGGTACCCTTCTTTTATCCCAACTATTGGTTGGTATGTTTCTTTTGGTTGTCCCAACTATTGGTTGGTACCCTTCATTTATCCCAACTATTGGTTGGTATGTTTCTTGGTTATCCCAACTATTGGTTGGTACCCTTTCTTTTATCCCAACTATTGGTTGGTACCCTTCTTTTATCCCAACTATTGGTTGGTATGTTTCTTGGTTATCCCAACTATTGGTTGGTACCCTTCTTTTATCCCAACTATTGTTTGGTATGTTTCTCTTGGTTATCCCAACTATTGGTTGGGACCCTTCTTTTATCCCAACTATTGATTGTTATCTTTTCTTGGTTATCCCAACTATTGATGGTACCCTTCTTTTATCCCAACTATTGGTTGGTATATTTCTCTTGGTTATCCCAACTATTGGTTGGTACCCTTCTTTTATCCTAACTATTGGTTGGTTTCTTTTCTTGGTTATCCCAACTATTGGTTGGTACCCTTCTTTTATCCCAACTATTGGTTGGTATGTATCTTTTGTTTATCCCAACCATTAGTTGGTACCCTTCTTTTATCCCAACTATTGGTTGGTATGTTTCTTGGTTATCCCAATAATTGGTTGGTACCCTTCTTTTATCCCAACTATTGGTTGGTATGTTTCTCTTGGTTATCCCGACTATTGGTTGGTAGCCTTCTTTTATCCCAACTATTGGTTGGTATCTTTTCTTGGTTATCACAACTATTGGTTGGTACCCTTCTTTTATCCCAATTATTGGTTGGTATGTTTCTCTTGGTTATCCCAACTATTGGTTGGTACCCTTCTTTTATCCCAACTATTGGTTGGTATCTTTTCTTGGTTATCCCAACTATTGGTTGGTACCCTTCTTTTATCCCAACTATTGGTTGGTATGTTTCTTTTGGTTATCCCAACTATTGGTTGATACCCTTCTTTTATCACCTCTATTGGTTGGTCTGTTTCTTGATTATCCCAACTATTGGTTGGTATCCTTTGTTTTATCCCAACTATTGGTTAGTACCCTTCTTTTATCCCAACTATTGGTTGATATGTTTCTCTTGGTTATCCCAACTATTGGCTGTTACCCTTCATTTATCCCAACTATTGGTTGGTATCTTTTCTTGGTTATCCCAACTATTGGTTGGTACCATTCTTTTATGCCAACTATTGTTTGGTATGTTTCTCTTGGTTATCCCAACTATTGGTTGGTACCCTTCTTTTATCCCAACTATTGGTTGGTATGTTTCTTTTGGTTGTCCCAACTATTGGTTGGTACCCTTCATTTATCCCAACTATTGGTTGGTATGTTTCTTGGTTATCCCAACTATTGGTTGGTACCCTTTCTTTTATCCCAATTATTGGTTGGTACCCTTCTTTTATCCCAACTATTGGTTGGTATGTTTCTTGGTTATCCCAACTATTGGTTGGTACCCTTCTTTTATCCCAACTATTGTTTGGTATGTTTCTCTTGGTTATCCCAACTAATGGTTGGGACCCTTCTTTTATCCCAACTATTGATTGTTATCTTTTCTTGGTTATCCCAACTATTGATGGTACCCTTCTTTTATCCCAACTATTGGTTGGTATATTTCTCTTGGTTATCCCAACTATTGGTTGGTACCCTTCTTTTATCCTAACTATTGGTTGGTTTCTTTTCTTGGTTATCCCAACTATTGGTTGGTACCCTTCTTTTATCCCAACTATTGGTTGGTATGTATCTTTTGTTTATCCCAACCATTAGTTGGTACCCTTCTTTTATCCCAACTATTGGTTGGTATGTTTCTTGGTTATCCCAATAATTGGTTGGTACCCTTCTTTTATCCCAACTATTGGTTGGTATGTTTCTCTTGGTTATCCCGACTATTGGTTGGTAGCCTTCTTTTATCGCAACTATTGGTTGGTATCTTTTCTTGGTTATCACAACTATTGGTTGGTACCCTTCTTTTATCCCAATTATTGGTTGGTATGTTTCTCTTGGTTATCCCAACTATTGGTTGGTACCCTTCTTTTATCCCAACTATTGGTTGGTATCTTTTCTTGGTTATCCCAACTATTGGTTGGTACCCTTCTTTTATCCCAACTATTGGTTGGTATGTTTCTTTTGGTTATCCCAACTATTGGTTGATACCCTTCTTTTATCACCTCTATTGGTTGGTCTGTTTCTTGATTATCCCAACTATTGGTTGGTATCCTTCTTTTATCCCAACTATTGGTTGGTATGTTTCTTGGTTATCCCAATTATTGGTTGGTACCCTTCTTTTATCCCAACTATTGGTTGGTATGTTTCTCTTGGTTATCCCAACTATTGGTTGGTACCCTTCTTTTATCCCAACTATTGGTTGGTATCTTTTCTTGGTTATCCCAACTATTGGTTGGTACCCTTATTTTATCCCAACTATTAGTTGGTAAGTTTCTTTTGGTTATCCCAACTATTGGTTGGTACCCTTCTTTTATCCCAACTATTGGTTGGTATGTTTCTTGGTTATCCCAACTATTGGTTGGTACCCTTCTTTTATCCCAACTATTGGTTGGTATGTTTCTTGGTTATCCCAACTATTGGTTAGTACCCTTCTTTTATCCCAACTATTGGTTGGTATGTTTCTCTTGGTTATCCCAACTATTGGTTGGTACCCTTCTTTTATCCCAACTATTGGTTGGTAAGTTTGTTTTGGTTGTCCCAACTATTGGTTGGTACCCTTCTTTTATCCCAACTATTGGTTGGTATGTTTCTTGGTTATCCCAAATATTGGTTGGTACCCTTTCTTTTATCCCAACTATTGGTTGGTACCCTTCTTTTATCCAAACTATTGGTTGGTATGTTTCTTGGTTATCCTAACTATTGGTTGGTACCCTTCTTTTATCCCAACTATTGGTTGGTATGTTTCTTGGTTATCCCAACTATTGGTTTGTACCCTTCTTTTATCATAACTATTGGTTGGTATGTTTCTTGTTATCCCAACTATTGGTTGGTACCCTTCTTTTATCCTAACTATTGGTTGGTATGTTTCTTGGTTATCCCAACTATTGGGTGGTACCCTTCTTTTATCCCAACTATTGGTTGGTATGTTTCTTGGTCATCCCAACTATTGGTTAGTACCCTTCTTTTATCCCAACTATTGGTTGATATGTTTCTCTTGGTTATCCCAACTATTGGCTGTTACCCTTCATTTATCCCAACTATTGGTTGGTATCTTTTCTTGGTTATCCCAACTATTGGTTGGTACCCTTCTTTTATGCCAACTATTGTTTGGTATGTTTCTCTTGGTTATCCCAACTATTGGTTGGTACCCTTCTTTTATCCCAACTATTGGTTGGTATGTTTCTTTTGGTTGTCCCAACTATTGGTTGGTACCCTTCATTTATCCCAACTATTGGTTGGTATGTTTCTTGGTTATCCCAACTATTGGTTGGTACCCTTTCTTTTATCCCAACTATTGGTTGGTACCCTTCTTTTATCCCAACTATTGGTTGGTATGTTTCTTGGTTATCCCAACTATTGGTTGGTACCCTTCTTTTATCCCAACTATTGTTTGGTATGTTTCTCTTGGTTATCCCAACTATTGGTTGGGACCCTTCTTTTATCCCAACTATTGATTGTTATCTTTTCTTGGTTATCCCAACTATTGATGGTACCCTTCTTTTATCCCAACTATTGGTTGGTATATTTCTCTTGGTTATCCCAACTATTGGTTGGTACCCTTCTTTTATCCTAACTATTGGTTGGTTTCTTTTCTTGGTTATCCCAACTATTGGTTGGTACCCTTCTTTTATCCCAACTATTGGTTGGTATGTATCTTTTGTTTATCCCAACCATTAGTTGGTACCCTTCTTTTATCCCAACTATTGGTTGGTATGTTTCTTGGTTATCCCAATAATTGGTTGGTACCCTTCTTTTATCCCAACTATTGGTTGGCATGTTTCTCTTGGTTATCCCGACTATTGGTTGGTAGCCTTCTTTTATCCCAACTATTGGTTGGTATCTTTTCTTGGTTATCACAACTATTGGTTGGTACCCTTCTTTTATCCCAATTATTGGTTGGTATGTTTCTCTTGGTTATCCCAACTATTGGTTGGTACCCTTCTTTTATCCCAACTATTGGTTGGTATCTTTTCTTGGTTATCCCAACTATTGGTTGGTACCCTTCTTTTATCCCAACTATTGGTTGGTATGTTTCTTTTGGTTATCCCAACTATTGGTTGATACCCTTCTTTTATCACCTCTATTGGTTGGTCTGTTTCTTGATTATCCCAACTATTGGTTGGTATCCTTTGTTTTATCCCAACTATTGGTTAGTACCCTTCTTTTATCCCAACTATTGGTTGATATGTTTCTCTTGGTTATCCCAACTATTGGCTGTTACCCTTCATTTATCCCAACTATTGGTTGGTATCTTTTCTTGGTTATCCCAACTATTGGTTGGTACCATTCTTTTATGCCAACTATTGTTTGGTATGTTTCTCTTGGTTATCCCAACTATTGGTTGGTACCCTTCTTTTATCCCAACTATTGGTTGGTATGTTTCTTTTGGTTGTCCCAACTATTGGTTGGTACCCTTCATTTATCCCAACTATTGGTTGGTATGTTTCTTGGTTATCCTAACTATTGGTTGGTACCCTTTCTTTTATCCCAACTATTGGTTGGTACCCTTCTTTTATCCCAACTATTGGTTGGTATGTTTCTTGGTTATCCCAACTATTGGTTGGTACCCTTCTTTTATCCCAACTATTGTTTGGTATGTTTCTCTTGGTTATCCCAACTAATGGTTGGGACCCTTCTTTTATCCCAACTATTGATTGTTATCTTTTCTTGGTTATCCCAACTATTGATGGTACCCTTCTTTTATCCCAACTATTGGTTGGTATATTTCTCTTGGTTATCCCAACTATTGGTTGGTACCCTTCTTTTATCCTAACTATTGGTTGGTTTCTTTTCTTGGTTATCCCAACTATTGGTTGGTACCCTTCTTTTATCCCAACTATTGGTTGGTATGTATCTTTTGTTTATCCCAACAATTAGTTGGTACCCTTCTTTTATCCCAACTATTGGTTGGTATGTTTCTTGGTTATCCCAATAATTGGTTGGTACCCTTCTTTTATCCCAACTATTGGTTGGTATGTTTCTCTTGGTTATCCCGACTATTGGTTGGTAGCCTTCTTTTATCCCAACTATTGGTTGGTATCTTTTCTTGGTTATCACAACTATTGGTTGGTACCCTTCTTTTATCCCAATTATTGGTTGGTATGTTTCTCTTGGTTATCCCAACTATTGGTTGGTACCCTTCTTTTATCCCAACTATTGGTTGGTATCTTTTCTTGGTTATCCCAACTATTGGTTGGTACCCTTCTTTTATCCCAACTATTGGTTGGTATGTTTCTTTTGGTTATCCCAACTATTGGTTGATACCCTTCTTTTATCACCTCTATTGGTTGGTCTGTTTCTTGATTATCCCAACTATTGGTTGGTATCCTTTGTTTTATCCCAACTATTGGTTGGTATGTTTCTTGGTTATCCCAATTATTGGTTGGTACCCTTCTTTTATCCCAACTATTGGTTGGTATGTTTCTCTTGGTTATCCCAACTATTGGTTGGTACCCTTATTTTATCCCAACTATTGGTTGGTAAGTTTCTTTTGGTTATCCCAACTATTGGTTGGTACCCTTCTTTTATCCCAACTATTGGTTGGTATGTTTCTTGGTTATCCCAACTATTGGTTGGTACCCTTCTTTTATCCCAACTATTGGTTGGTATGTTTCTTGGTTATCCCAACTATTGGTTAGTACCCTTCTTTTATCCCAACTATTGGTTGGTATGTTTCTCTTGGTTATCCCAACTATTGGTTGGTACCCTTCTTTTATCCCAACTATTGGTTGGTAAGTTTCTTTTGGTTGTCCCAACTATTGGTTGGTACCCTTCTTTTATCCCAACTATTGGTTGGTATGTTTCTTGGTTATCCCAACTATTGGTTGGTACCCTTTCTTTTATCCCAACTATTGGTTGGTACCCTTCTTTTATCCAAACTATTGGTTGGTATGTTTCTTGGTTATCCTAACTATTGGTTGGTACCCTTCTTTTATCCCAACTATTGGTTGGTATGTTTCTTGGTTATGCCAACTATTGGTTTGTACCCTTCTTTTATCATAACTATTGGTTGGTATGTTTCTTGTTATCCCAACTATTGGTTGGTACCCTTCTTTTATCCTAACTATTGGTTGGTATGTTTCTTGGTTATCCCAACTATTGGTTGGTACCCTTCTTTTATCCCAACTATTGGTTGGTATGTTTCTTGGTCATCCCAACTATTGGTTAGTACCCTTCTTTTATCCCAACTATTGGTTGATATGTTTCTCTTGGTTATCCCAACTATTGGCTGTTAACCTTCTTTTATCCCAACTATTGGTTGGTATCTTTTCTTGGTTATCCCAACTATTGGTTGGTACCCTTCTTTTATGCCAACTATTGTTTGGTATGTTTCTCTTGGTTATCCCAACTATTGGTTGGTACCCTTCTTTTATCCCAACTATTGGTTGGTATGTTTCATTTGGTTGTCCCAACTATTGGTTGGTACCCTTCTTTTATCCCAACTATTGGTTGGTATGTTTCTTGGTTATCCCAACTATTGGTTGGTACCCTTTCTTTTATCCCAACTATTGGTTGGTACCCTTCTTTTATCCCAACTATTGGTTGGTATGTTTCTTGGTTATCCCAACTATTGGTTGGTACCCTTCTTTTATCCCAACTATTGTTTGGTATGTTTCTCTTGGTTATCCCAACTATTGGTTGGTACCCTTCTTTTATCCCAACTATTGATTGTTATCTTTTCTTGGTTATCCCAACTATTGATGGTACCCTTCTTTTATCCCAACTATTGGTTGGTATCTTTTCTTGGTTATCCCAACTATTGGTTGGTACCCTTCTTTTATCCCAACTATTGGTTGGTATGTATCTTTTGTTTATCCCAACTATTGGTTGGTACCCTTCTTTTATCCCAACTATTGGTTGGTATGTTTCTTGGTTATCCCAACTATTGGTTGGTACCCTTCTTTTATCCCAACTATTGGTTGGTATGTTTCTTGGTCATCCCAACTATTGGTTAGTACCCTTCTTTTATCCCAACTATTGGTTGATATGTTTCTCTTGGTTATCCCAACTATTGGCTGTTACCCTTCATTTATCCCAACTATTGGTTGGTATCTTTTCTTGGTTATCCCAACTATTGGTTGGTACCCTTCTTTTATGCCAACTATTGTTTGGTATGTTTCTCTTGGTTATCCCAACTATTGGTTGGTACCCTTCTTTTATCCCAACTATTGGTTGGTATGTTTCTTTTGGTTGTCCCAACTATTGGTTGGTACCCTTCATTTATCCCAACTATTGGTTGGTATGTTTCTTGATTATCCCAACTATTGGTTGGTACCCTTTCTTTTATCCCAACTATTGGTTGGTACCCTTCTTTTATCCCAACTATTGGTTGGTATGTTTCTTGGTTATCCCAACTATTGGTTGGTACCCTTCTTTTATCCCAACTATTGTTTGGTATGTTTCTCTTGGTTATCCCAACTATTGGTTGGGACCCTTCTTTTATCCCAACTATTGATTGTTATCTTTTCTTGGTTATCCCAACTATTGATGGTACCCTTCTTTTATCCCAACTATTGGTTGGTATATTTCTCTTGGTTATCCCAACTATTGGTTGGTACCCTTCTTTTATCCCAACTATTGGTTGGTATCTTTTCTTGGTTATCCCAACTATTGGTTGGTACCCTTATTTTATCCCAACTATTGGTTGGTAAGTTTCTTTTGGTTATCCCAACTATTGGTTGGTACCCTTCTTTTATCCCAACTATTGGTTGGTATGTTTCTTGGTTATCCCAACTATTGGTTGGTACCTTTCTTTTATCCCAACTATTGGTTGGTACCCTTCTTTTATCCAAACTATTGGTTGGTATGTTTCTTGGTTATCCTAACTATTGGTTGGTACCCTTCTTTTATCCCAACTATTGGTTGGTATGTTTCTTGGTTATGCCAACTATTGGTTTGTACCCTTCTTTTATCATAACTATTGGTTGGTATGTTTCTTGTTATCCCAACTATTGGTTGGTACCCTTCTTTTATCCTAACTATTGGTTGGTATGTTTCTTGGTTATCCCAACTATTGGTTGGTACCCTTCTTTTATCCCAACTATTGGTTGGTATGTTTCTTGGTCATCCCAACTATTGGTTAGTACCCTTCTTTTATCCCAACTATTGGTTGATATGTTTCTCTTGGTTATCCCAACTATTGGCTGTTAACCTTCTTTTATCCCAACTATTGGTTGGTATCTTTTCTTGGTTATCCCAACTATTGGTTGGTACCCTTCTTTTATGCCAACTATTGTTTGGTATGTTTCTCTTGGTTATCCCAACTATTGGTTGGTACCCTTCTTTTATCCCAACTATTGGTTGGTATGTTTCTTTTGGTTGTCCCAACTATTGGTTGGTACCCTTCTTTTATCCCAACTATTGGTTGGTATGTTTCTTGGTTATCCCAACTATTGGTTGGTACCCTTTCTTTTATCCCAACTATTGGTTGGTACCCTTCTTTTATCCCAACTATTGGTTGGTATGTTTCTTGGTTATCCCAACTATTGGTTGGTACCCTTCTTTTATCCCAACTATTGTTTGGTATGTTTCTCTTGGTTATCCCAACTATTGGTTGGTACCCTTCTTTTATCCCAACTATTGATTGTTATCTTTTCTTGGTTATCCCAACTATTGATGGTACCCTTCTTTTATCCCAACTATTGGTTGGTATCTTTTCTTGGTTATCCCAACTATTGGTTGGTACCCTTCTTTTATCCCAACTATTTGTTGGTATGTATCTTTTGTTTATCCCAACTATTGGTTGGTACCCTTCTTTTATCCCAACTATTGGTTGGTATGTTTCTTGGTTATCCCAACTATTGGTTGGTACCCTTCTTTTATCCCAACCATTGGTTGGTATGTTTCTTGGTCATCCCAACTATTGGTTAGTACCCTTCTTTTATCCCAACTATTGGTTGATATGTTTCTCTTGGTTATCCCAACTATTGGCTGTTACCCTTCATTTATCCCAACTATTGGTTGGTATCTTTTCTTGGTTATCCCAACTATTGGTTGGTACCCTTCTTTTATGCCAACTATTGTTTGGTATGTTTCTCTTGGTTATCCCAACTATTGGTTGGTACCCTTCTTTTATCCCAACTATTGGTTGGTATGTTTCTTTTGGTTGTCCCAACTATTGGTTGGTACCCTTCATTTATCCCAACTATTGGTTGGTATGTTTCTTGGTTATCCCAACTATTGGTTGGTACCCTTTCTTTTATCCCAACTATTGGTTGGTACCCTTCTTTTATCCCAACTATTGGTTGGTATGTTTCTTGGTTATCCCAACTATTGGTTGGTACCCTTCTTTTATCCCAACTATTGTTTGGTATGTTTCTCTTGGTTATCCCAACTATTGGTTGGGACCCTTCTTTTATCCCAACTATTGATTGTTATCTTTTCTTGGTTATCCCAACTATTGATGGTACCCTTCTTTTATCCCAACTATTGGTTGGTATATTTCTCTTGGTTATCCCAACTATTGGTTGGTACCCTTCTTTTATCCCAACTATTGGTTGGTATCTTTTCTTGGTTATCCCAACTATTGGTTGGTACCCTTATTTTATCCCAACTATTGGTTGGTAAGTTTCTTTTGGTTATCCCAACTATTGGTTGGTACCCTTCTTTTATCCCAACTATTGGTTGGTATGTTTCTTGGTTATCCCAACTATTGGTTGGTACCCTTCTTTTATCCCAACTATTGGTTGGTATGTTTCTTGGTTATCCCAACTATTGGTTAGTACCCTTCTTTTATCCCAACTATTGGTTGGTATGTTTCTCTTGGTTATCCCAACTATTGGTTGGTACCCTTCTTTTATCCCAACTATTGGTTGGTAAGTTTGTTTTGGTTGTCCCAACTATTGGTTGGTACCCTTCTTTTATCCCAACTATTGGTTGGTATGTTTCTTGGTTATCCCAAATATTGGTTGGTACCCTTTCTTTTATCCCAACTATTGGTTGGTACCCTTCTTTTATCCAAACTATTGGTTGGTATGTTTCTTGGTTATCCTAACTATTGGTTGGTACCCTTCTTTTATCCCAACTATTGGTTGGTATATTTCTTGGTTATCCCAACTATTGGTTTGTACCCTTCTTTTATCATAACTATTGGTTGGTATGTTTCTTGTTATCCCAACTATTGGTTGGTACCCTTCTTTTATCCTAGCTATTGGTTGGTATGTTTCTTGGTTATCCCAACTATTGGGTGGTACCCTTCTTTTATCCCAACTATTGGTTGGTATGTTTCTTGGTCATCCCAACTATTGGTTAGTACCCTTCTTTTATCCCAACTATTGGTTGATATGTTTCTCTTGCTTATCCCAACTATTGGCTGTTACCCTTCATTTATCCCAACTATTGGTTGGTATCTTTTCTTGGTTATCCCAACTATTGGTTGGTACCCTTCTTTTATGCCAACTATTGTTTGGTATGTTTCTCTTGGTTATCCCAACTATTGGTTGGTACCCTTCTTTTATCCCAACTATTGGTTGGTATGTTTCTTTTGGTTGTCCCAACTATTGGTTGGTACCCTTCATTTATCCCAACTATTGGTTGGTATGTTTCTTGGTTATCCCAACTATTGGTTGGTACCCTTTCTGTTATCCCAACTATTGGTTGGTACCCTTCTTTTATCCCAACTATTGGTTGGTATGTTTCTTGGTTATCCCAACTATTGGTTGGTACCCTTCTTTTATCCCAACTATTGTTTGGTATGTTTCTCTTGGTTATCCCAACTATTGGTTGGGACCCTTCTTTTATCCCAACTATTGATTGTTATCTTTTCTTGGTTATCCCAACTATTGATGGTACCCTTCTTTTATCCCAACTATTGGTTGGTATATTTCTCTTGGTTATCCCAACTATTGGTTGGTACCCTTCTTTTATCCTAACTATTGGTTGGTTTCTTTTCTTGGTTATCCCAACTATTGGTTGGTACCCTTCTTTTATCCCAACTATTGGTTGGTATGTATCTTTTGTTTATCCCAACCATTAGTTGGTACCCTTCTTTTATCCCAACTATTGGTTGGTATGTTTCTTGGTTATCCCAATAATTGGTTGGTACCCTTCTTTTATCCCAACTATTGGTTGGTATGTTTCTCTTGGTTATCCCGACTATTGGTTGGTAGCCTTCTTTTATCCCAACTATTGGTTGGTATCTTTTCTTGGTTATCACAACTATTGGTTGGTACCCTTCTTTTATCCCAATTATTGGTTGGTATGTTTCTCTTGGTTATCCCAACTATTGGTTGGTACCCTTCTTTTATCCCAACTATTGGTTGATATCTTTTCTTGGTTATCCCAAATTTTGGTTGGTACCCTTCTTTTATCCCAACTATTGGTTGGTATGTTTCTTTTGGTTATCCCAACTATTGGTTGATACCCTTCTTTTATCACCTCTATTGGTTGGTCTGTTTCTTGATTATCCCAACTATTGGTTGGTATCCTTTGTTTTATCCCAACTATTGGTTAGTACCCTTCTTTTATCCCAACTATTGGTTGATATGTTTCTCTTGGTTATCCCAACTATTGGCTGTTACCCTTCATTTATCCCAACTATTGGTTGGTATCTTTTCTTGGTTATCCCAACTATTGGTTGGTACCCTTCTTTTATCCCAACTATTGGTTGGTATGTTTCTTTTGGTTGTCCCAACTATTGGTTGGTACCCTTCATTTATCCCAACTATTGGTTGGTACGTTTCTTGGTTATCCCAACTATTGGTTGGTACCCTTTCTTTTATCCCAACTATTGGTTGGTACCCTTCTTTTATCCCAACTATTGGTTGGTATGTTTCTTGGTTATCCCAACTATTGGTTGGTACCCTTCTTTTATCCCAACTATTGTTTGGTATGTTTCTCTTGGTTATCCCAACTAATGGTTGGGACCCTTCTTTTATCCCAACTATTGATTGTTATCTTTTCTTGGTTATCCCAACTATTGATGGTACCCTTCTTTTATCCCAACTATTGGTTGGTATATTTCTCTTGGTTATCCCAACTATTGGTTGGTACCCTTCTTTTATCCTAACTATTGGTTGGTTTCTTTTCTTGGTTATCCCAACTATTGGTTGGTACCCTTCTTTTATCCCAACTATTGGTTGGTATGTATCTTTTGTTTATCCCAACCATTAGTTGGTACCCTTCTTTTATCCCAACTATTGGTTGGTATGTTTCTTGGTTATCCCAATAATTGGTTGGTACCCTTCTTTTATCCCAACTATTGGTTGGTATGTTTCTCTTGGTTATCCCGACTATTGGTTGGTAGCCTTCTTTTATCCCAACTATTGGTTGGTATCTTTTCTTGGTTATCACAACTATTGGTTGGTACCCTTCTTTTATCCCAATTATTGGTTGGTATGTTTCTCTTGGTTATCCCAACTATTGGTTGGTACCCTTCTTTTATCCCAACTATTGGTTGGTATCTTTTCTTGGTTATCCCAACTATTGGTTGGTACCCTTCTTTTATCCCAACTATTGGTTGGTATGTTTCTTTTGGTTATCCCAACTATTGGTTGATACCCTTCTTTTATCACCTCTATTGGTTGGTCTGTTTCTTGATTATCCCAACTATTGGTTGGTATCCTTTGTTTTATCCCAACTATTGGTTGGTATGTTTCTTGGTTATCCCAATTATTGGTTGGTACCCTTCTTTTATCCCAACTATTGGTTGGTATGTTTCTCTTGGTTATCCCAACTATTGGTTGGTACCCTTATTTTATCCCAACTATTGGTTGGTAAGTTTCTTTTGGTTATCCCAACTATTGGTTGGTACCCTTCTTTTATCCCAACTATTGGTTGGTATGTTTCTTGGTTATCCCAACTATTGGTTGGTACCCTTCTTTTATCCCAACTATTGGTTGGTATGTTTCTTGGTTATCCCAACTATTGGTTAGTACCCTTCTTTTATCCCAACTATTGGTTGGTATGTTTCTCTTGGTTATCCCAACTATTGGTTGGTACCCTTCTTTTATCCCAACTATTGGTTGGTAAGTTTCTTTTGGTTGTCCCAACTCTTGGTTGGTACCCTTCTTTTATCCCAACTATTGGTTGGTATGTTTCTTGGTTATCCCAACTATTGGTTGGTACCCTTTCTTTTATCCCAACTATTGGTTGGTACCCTTCTTTTATCCAAACTATTGGTTGGTATGTTTCTTGGTTATCCTAACTATTGGTTGGTACCCTTCTTTTATCCCAACTATTGGTTGGTATGTTTCTTGGTTATCCCAACTATTGGTTTGTACCCTTCTTTTATCATAACTATTGGTTGGTATGTTTCTTGTTATCCCAACTATTGGTTGGTACCCTTCTTTTATCCTAACTATTGGTTGGTATGTTTCTTGGTTATCCCAACTATTGGTTGGTACCCTTCTTTTATCCCAACTATTGGTTGGTATGTTTCTTGGTCATCCCAACTATTGGTTAGTACCCTTCTTTTATCCCAACTATTGGTTGATATGTTTCTCTTGGTTATCCCAACTATTGGCTGTTAACCTTCTTTTATCCCAACTATTGGTTGGTATCTTTTCTTGGTTATCCCAACTATTGGTTGGCACCCTTCTTTTATGCCAACTATTGTTTGGTATGTTTCTCTTGGTTATCCCAACTATTGGTTGGTACCCTTCTTTTATCCCAACTATTGGTTGGTATGTTTCTTTTGGTTGTCCCAACTATTGGTTGGTACCCTTCTTTTATCCCAACTATTGGTTGGTATGTTTCTTGGTTATCCCAACTATTGGTTGGTACCCTTTCTTTTATCCCAACTATTGGTTGGTACCCTTCTTTTATCCCAACTATTGGTTGGTATGTCTCTTGGTTATCCCAACAATTGGTTGGTACCCTTCTTTTATCCCAACTATTGTTTGGTATGTTTCTCTTGGTTATCCCAACTATTGGTTGGTACCCTTCTTTTAGCCCAACTATTGATTGTTATCTTTTCTTGGTTATCCCAACTATTGATGGTACCCTTCTTTTATCCCAACTATTGGTTGGTATCTTTTCTTGGTTATCCCAACTATTGGTTGGTACCCTTCTTTTATCCCAACTATTGGTTGGTATGTATCTTTTGTTTATCCCAACTATTGGTTGGTACCCTTCTTTTATCCCAACTATTGGTTGGTATGTTTCTTGGTTATCCCAACTATTGGTTGGTACCCTTCTTTTATCCCAACTATTGGTTGGTATGTTTCTTGGTTATCCCAACTATTGGTTTGTACCCTTCTTTTATCCCAACTTTTGGTTGGTATGTTTCTCTTGGTTATCCCAACTAATGGTTGGTACCCTTCTTTTATCCCAACTATTGGTTGGTATCTTTTCTAGGTTATCCCAACTATTGGTTGGTACCCTTCTTTTATCCCAACTATTGGTTGGTATGCTTCTCTTGGTTATCCCAACTATTGGTTGGTACCATTCTTTTATCCCAACTATTGGTTGGTATGTTTCTTTTGGTTGTCCCAACTATTGGTTGGTACCCTTCTTTTATCCCAACTATTGGTTGGTATGTTTCTTGGTTATCCCAACTATTGGTTGGTACCCTTTCATTTATCCCAACTATTGGTAGGTACCCTTCTTTTATCCCAACTATTGGCTGGTATGTTTCTTGGTTATCCCAACTATTGGTTGGTAACCTTCTTTTATCCCAACTATTGGTTGGTATGTATCTCTTGGTTATCCCAACTATTGGTTGGTACCCTTCTTTTATCCCAACTATTGGTTGGTATCTTTTCTTGGTTATCCCAACTATTGGTTGGTACCCTTCTTTTATCCAAACTATTGGTTGGTATGTTTCTCTTGGTTATCCCAACTATTGGTTGGTACCCTTAATTTATCCCAACTATTGGTTGGTATGTTTCTTTTGGTTATCCCAACTATTGGTTATTACCCTTCTTTTATCCCAACTATTGGTTGGAATGTTTCTTGGTTATCCCAATTATTGGTTGGTACCCTTCTTTTATCCTAACTATTGGTTGGTATGTTTCTCTTGGTTATCCCAACTATTGGTTGGTACCCTTCTTTTATCCCAACTATTGGTTGGTATCTTTTCTTGGTTATCCCAACTATTGGTTGGTACCCTTCTTTTATCCCAACTATTGGTTGGTATGTTTCTCTTGGTTATCCCAACTATTGGTTGGTACCCTTATTTTATCCCAACTATTGGTTGGTAAGTTTCTTTTGGTTATCCCAACTATTGGTTGGTACCCTTCATTTATCCCAACTATTGGTTGGTATGTTTCTTGGTTATCCCAACTATTGGTTGGTACCCTTCTTTTATCCCAACTATTGGTTGGTATGTTTCTTGGTTATCCCAACTATTGGTTGGTACCCTTCTTTTATCCCAACTATTGGTTGGTATGTTTCATGGTTATCCCAACTATTGGTTGGTACCCTTCTTTTATCCCAACTATTGGTTGGTATGTTTCTTGGTTATCCCAACTATTGGTTGGTACCCTTCTTTTATCCCAACTATTGGTTGGCATGTTTCTCTTGGTTATCCCAACTATTGGTTAGTACCCTTCTTTTATTCCAACTATTGGTTGGTATCTTTTCTTGGTTATCCCAACTATTGGTGGGTATGTTTCTCTTGGTTATCCCAACTATTGGTTGGTACCTTTCTTTTATCCCAACTATTGGTTGGTATCTTTTCTTGGTTATCCCAACTATTGGTTAGTACCCTTCTTTTATCCCAACTATTGGTTGGTATATTTCTCTTGGTTATCCCAACTATTGGTTGGTACCCTTCTTTTATCCCAACTATTGGTTGGTATGTTTCTTGGTTATCCCAACTATTGGTTGGTACCCTTTCTTTTATCCCAACTATTTGTTGGTACCCTTCTTTTATCCAAACTATTGGTTGGTATGTTTCTTGGTTATCCTAACTATTGGTTGGTACCCTTCTTTTATCCCAACTATTGGTTGGTATGTTTCTTGGTTATCCCAACTATTGGTTTGTACCCTTCTTTTATCATAACTATTGGTTGGTATGTTTCTTGGTTATCCCAACTATTGGTTGGTACCCTTCTTTTATCCTAACTATTGGTTGGTATGTTTCTTGGTTATCCCAACTATTGGTTGGTACCCTTCTTTTATCCCAAGTATTGGTTGGTATGTTTCTCTTGGTTATCCCAACTATTGGTTGGTACCCTTCTTTTATCCCAACTATTGGTTGGTATGTTTCTTGGTTATCCAAACTATTGGTTGGTATGCTTCTTTTATCCCAACTATTGGTTGGTATGTTTTTTGGATATCCCAATTATTGGTTGGTACCCTTCTTTTATCCCAACTATTGGTTGGTATGTTTCTCTTGGTTATCCCAACTATTTGTTGGTACCCTTCTTTTATCCCAACTATTGGAAGGTATCTTTTCTTGGTTATCCCAACTATTGGTTGGTACCCTTCTTTTATCGCAACTATTGGTTGGTATGTTTCTTTTGGTTATCCCAACTATTGGTTGGTACCCTTATTTTATCCCAACTATTGGTTGGTAAGTTTCTTTTGGTTATCCCAACTATTGGTTGGTACCCTTCTTTTATCCCAACTATTGGTTGGTATGTTTCTTGGTTATCCCAACTATTGGTTGATACCCTTCTTTTATCCCAACTATGGGTTGGTATGTTTCTTGGTTATCCCAACTATTGGTTTGTACCCTTCTTTTATCCCAACTATTGGTCGGTATGTTTCTTGGTTATCCCAACTATTGGTTGGTACCCTTCATTTATCCCAACTATTGGTTGGTATGTTTCTTGGTTATCCCAACTATTGGTTGGTACCCTTCTTTTATCCCAACTATTGGTTGGTATGTTTCTCTTGGTTATCCCAACTATTTGTTGGTACCCTTCTTTTATCCCAACTATTGGTAGGTATCTTTTCTTGGTTATCCCAACTATTGGTTGGTACCCTTATTTTATCCCAACTATTGGTTGGTAAGTTTCTTTTGGTTATCCCAACTATTGGTTGGTACCCTTCATTTATCCCAACTATTGGTTGGTATGTTTCTTGGTTATCCCAACTATTGGTTGGTACCCTTCTTTTATCCCAACTATTGGTTGGTATGTTTCTTGGTTATCCCAACTATTGGTTGGTACCCTTCTTTTATCCCAACTATTGGTTGGTATGTTTCATGGTTATCCCAACTATTAGTTGGTACCCTTCTTTTATCCCAACTATTGGTTGGTATGTTTCTTGGTTATCCCAACTATTGGTTGGTACCCTTCTTTTATCCCAACTATTGGTTGGCATGTTTCTCTTGGTTATCCCAACTATTGGGTGGTATCCTTCTTTTATCCCAACTATTGGTTGGTATCTTTTCTTGGTTATCCCAACTATTGGTTGGTACCCTTCTTTTATCCCAACTATTGGTTGGTATGTTTCTCTTGGTTATCCCAACTATTGGTTGGTACCCTTATTTTATCCCAACTATTGGTTGGTAAGTTTCTTTTGGTTATCCCAACTATTGGTTGGTACCCTTCATTTATCCCAACTATTGGTTGGTATGTTTCTTGGTTATCCCAACTATTGGTTGGTACCCTTCTTTTATCCCAACTATTGGTTGGTATGTTTCTTGGTTATCCCAACTATTGGTTGGTACCCTTCTTTTATCCCAACTATTGGTTGGTATGTTTCATGGTTATCCCAACTATTGGTTGGTACCCTTCTTTTATCCCAACTATTGGTTGGTATGTTTCTTGGTTATCCCAACTATTGGTTGGTACCCTTCTTTTATCCCAACTATTGGTTGGCATGTTTCTCTTGGTTATCCCAACTATTGGTTAGTACCCTTCTTTTATTCCAACTATTGGTTGGTATCTTTTCTTGGTTATCCCAACTATTGGTGGGTATGTTTCTCTTGGTTATCCCAACTATTGGTTGGTACCTTTCTTTTATCCCAACTATTGGTTGGTATCTTTTCTTGGTTATCCCAACTATTGGTTAGTACCCTTCTTTTATCCCAACTATTGGTTGGTATGTTTCTCTTGGTTATCCCAACTATTGGTTGGTACCCTTCTTTTATCCCAACTATTGGTTGGTACCCTTTCTTTTATCCCAACTATTTGTTGGTACCCTTCTTTTATCCAAACTATTGGTTGGTATGTTTCTTGGTTATCCTAACTATTGGTTCGTACCCTTCTTTTATCCCAACTATTGGTTGGTATGTTTCTTGGTTATCCCAACTATTGGTTTGTGCCCTTCTTTTATCATAACTATTGGTTGGTATGTTTCTTGGTTATCCCAACTATTGGTTGGTACCCTTCTTTTATCCCAACTATTGGTTGGTATGTTTCTTGGTTATCCCAACTATTGGTTGGTACCCTTCTTTTATCCCAAGTATTGGTTGGTATGTTTCTCTTGGTTATCCCAACTATTGGTTGGTACCCTTCTTTTATCCCAACTATTGGTTGGTATGTTTCTTGGTTATCCAAACTATTGGTTGGTATGCTTCTTTTATCCCAACTATTGGTTGGTATGTTTTTTGGATATCCCAATTATTGGTTGGTACCCTTCTTTTATCCCAACTATTGGTTGGTATGTTTCTCTTGGTTATCCCAACTATTTGTTGGTACCCTTCTTTTATCCCAACTATTGGAAGGTATCTTTTCTTGGTTATCCCAACTATTGGTTGGTACCCTTCTTTTATCACAACTATTGGTTGGTATGTTTCTCTTGGTTATCCCAACTATTGGTTGGTACCCTTATTTTATCCCAACTATTGGTTGGTAAGTTTCTTTTGGTTATCCCAACTATTGGTTGGTACCCTTCTTTTATCCCAACTATTGGTTGGTATGTTTCTTGGTTATCCCAACTATTGGTTGATACCCTTCTTTTATCCCAACTATTGGTTGGTATGTTTCTTGGTTATCCCAACTATTGGTTTGTACCCTTCTTTTATCCCAACTATTGGTTGGTATGTTTCTTGGTTATCCCAACTATTGTCTGGTACCCTTGATTTATCCCAACTATTGGTTGGTATGTTTCTTGGTTATCCCAACTATTGGTTGGTACCCTTCTTTTATCCCAACTATTGGTTGGTATGTTTCTCTTGGTTATCCCAACTATTGGTTGGTACCCTTCTTTTATCCCAACTATTGGTAGGTATCTTTTCTTGGTTATCCCAACTATTGGTTGGTACCCTTATTTTATCCCAACTATTGGTTGGTAAGTTTCTTTTGGTTATCCCAACTATTGGTTGGTACCCTTCATTTATCCCAACTATTGGTTGGTATGTTTCTTGGTTATCCCAACTATTGGTTGGTACCCTTCTTTTATCCCAACTATTGGTTGGTATGTTTCTTGGTTATCCCAACTATTGGTTGGTACCCTTCTTTTATCCCAACTATTGGTTGGTATGTTTCATGGTTATCCCAACTATTAGTTGGTACCCTTCTTTTATCCCAACTATTGGTTGGTGTGTTTCTTGGTTATCCCAACTATTGGTTGGTACCCTTCTTTTATCCCAACTATTGGTTGGCATGTTTCTCTTGGTTATCCCAACTATTGGTTGGTACCCTTCTTTTATCCCAACTATTGGTTGGTATCTTTTCTTGGTTATCCCAACTATTGGTTGGTACCCTTCTTTTATCCCAACTATTGGTTGGTATGTTTCTCTTGGTTATCCCAACTATTGGTTGGTACCCTTATTTTATCCCAACTATTGGTTGGTAAGTTTCTTTTGGTTATCCCAACTATTGGTTGGTACCCTTCATTTATCCCAACTATTGGTTGGTATGTTTCTTGGTTATCCCAACTATTGGTTGGTACCCTTCTTTTATCCCAACTATTGGTTGGTATGTTTCTTGGTTATCCCAACTATTGGTTGGTACCCTTCTTTTATCCCAACTATTGGTTGGTATGTTTCATGGTTATCCCAACTATTGGTTGGTACCCTTCTTTTATCCCAACTATTGGTTGCTATCTTTTCTTGGTTATCCCAACTATTGGTTGGTACCCTTCTTTTATCCCAACTATTGGTTGGTATGTTTCTTTTGGTTATCCCAACTATTGGTTGATACCCTTCTTTTATCACCTCTATTGGTTGGTCTGTTTCTTGATTATCCCAACTATTGGTTGGTATCCTTTGTTTTATCCCAACTATTGGTTGGTATGTTTCTTGGTTATCCCAATTATTGGTTGGTACCCTTCTTTTATCCCAACTATTGGTTGATATGTTTCTCTTGGTTATCCCAACTATTGGTTGGTACCCTTCTTTATCCCAACTATTGGTTGGTATCTTTTCTTGGTTATCCCAACTATTGTTTGGTACCCTTATTTTATCCCAACTATTGGTTGGTAAGTTTCTTTTGGTTATCCCAACTATTGGTTGGTACCCTTCTTTTATCCCAACTATTGGTTGGTATGTTTCTTGGTTATCCCAACTATTGGTTGGTACCCTTCTTTTATCCCAACTATTGGTTGGTATGTTTCTTGGTTATCCCAACTATTGGTTAGTACCCTTCTTTTATCCCAACTATTGGTTGGTATGTTTCTCTTGGTTATCCCAACTATTGGTTGGTACCCTTCTTTTATCCCAACTATTGGTTGGTAAGTTTCTTTTGGTTGTCCCAACTATTGGTTGGTACCCTTCTTTTATCCCAACTATTGGTTGGTATGTTTCTTGGTTATCCCAACTATTGGTTGGTACCCTTTCTTTTATCCCAACTATTGGTTGGTACCCTTCTTTTATCCAAACTATTGGTTGGTATGTTTCTTGGTTATCCTAACTATTGGTTGGTACCCTTCTTTTATCCCAACTATTGGTTGGTATGTTTCTTGGTTATCCCAACTATTGGTTTGTACCCTTCTTTTATCATAACTATTGGTTGGTATGTTTCTTGTTATCCCAACTATTGGTTGGTACCCTTCTTTTATCCTAACTATTGGTTGGTATGTTTCTTGGTTATCCCAACTATTGGTTGGTACCCTTCTTTTATCCCTACTATTGGTTGGTATGTTTCTTGGTCATCCCAACTATTGGTTAGTACGCTTCTTTTATCCCAACTATTGGTTGATATGTTTCTCTTGGTTATCCCAACTATTGGCTGTTACCCTTCTTTTATCCCAACTATTGGTTGGTATCTTTTCTAGGTTATCCCAACTATTGGTTGGTACCCTTCTTTTATGCCAACTATTGTTTGGTATGTTTCTCTTGGTTATCCCAACTATTGGTTGGTACCCTTCTTTTATCCCAACTATTGGTTGGTATGTTTCTTTTGGTTGTCCCAACTATTGGTTGGTACCCTTCTTTTATCCCAACTATTGGTTGGTATGTTTCTTGGTTATCCCAACTATTGGTTGGTACCCTTTCTTTTATCCCAACTATTGGTTGGTACCCTTCTTTTATCCCAACTATTGGTTGGTATGTTTCTTGGTTATCCCAACTATTGGTTGGTACCCTTCTTTTATCCCAACTATTGTTTGGTATGTTTCTCTTGGTTATCCCAACTATTGGTTGGTACCCTTCTTTTATCCCAACTATTGATTGTTATCTTTTCTTGGTTATCCCAACTATTGGTTGGTACCCTTCTTTTATGCCAACTATTGTTTGGTATGTTTCTCTTGGTTATCCCAACTATTGGTTGGTACCCTTCTTTTATCCCAACTATTGGTTGGTATGTTTCTTTTGGTTGTCCCAACTATTGGTTGGTACCCTTCTTTTATCCCAACTATTGGTTGGTATGTTTCTTCGTTATCCCAACTATTGGTTGGTACCCTTTCTTTTATCCCAACTATTGGTTGGTACCCTTCTTTTATCCCAACTATTGGTTGGTATGTTTCTTGGTTATCCCAACTATTGGTTGGTACCCTTCTTTTATCCCAACTATTGTTTGGTATGTTTCTCTTGGTTATCTCAACTATTGGTTGGTACCCTTCTTTTATCCCAACTATTGGTTGGTACCCTTTCTTTTATCCCAACTATTTGTTGGTACCCTTCTTTTATCCAAACTATTGGTTGGTATGTTTCTTGGTTATCCTAACTATTGGTTCGTACCCTTCTTTTATCCCAACTATTGGTTGGTATGTTTCTTGGTTATCCCAACTATTGGTTTGTACCCTTCTTTTATCATAACTATTGGTTGGTATGTTTCTTGGTTATCCCAACTATTGGTTGGTACCCTTCTTTTATCCCAACTATTGGTTGGTATGTTTCTTGGTTATCCCAACTATTGGTTGGTACCCTTCTTTTATCCCAAGTATTGGTTGGTATGTTTCTCTTGGTTATCCCAACTATTGGTTGGTACCCTTCTTTTATCCCAACTATTGGTTGGTATGTTTCTTGGTTATCCAAACTATTGGTTGGTACCCTTCTTTTATCACAACTATTGGTTGGTATGTTTCTTGGTTATCCCAACTATTGGTTGGTACCCTTCTTTTATCCCTACTATTGGTTGGTATGTTTCTTGGTCATCCCAACTATTGGTTAGTACGCTTCTTTTATCCCAACTATTGGTTGATATGTTTCTCTTGGTTATCCCAACTATTGGCTGTTACCCTTCTTTTATCCCAACTATTGGTTGGTATCTTTTCTAGGTTATCCCAACTATTGGTTGGTACCCTTCTTTTATGCCAACTATTGTTTGGTATGTTTCTCTTGGTTATCCCAACTATTGGTTGGTACCCTTCTTTTATCCCAACTATTGGTTGGTATGTTTCTTTTGGTTGTCCCAACTATTGGTTGGTACCCTTCTTTTATCCCAACTATTGGTTGGTATGTTTCTTGGTTATCCCAACTATTGGTTGGTACCCTTTCTTTTATCCCAACTATTGGTTGGTACCCTTCTTTTATCCCAACTATTGGTTGGTATGTTTCTTGGTTATCCCAACTATTGGTTGGTACCCTTCTTTTATCCCAACTATTGTTTGGTATGTTTCTCTTGGTTATCCCAACTATTGGTTGGTACCCTTCTTTTATCCCAACTATTGATTGTTATCTTTTCTTGGTTATCCCAACTATTGGTTGGTACCCTTCTTTTATGCCAACTATTGTTTGGTATGTTTCTCTTGGTTATCCCAACTATTGGTTGGTACCCTTCTTTTATCCCAACTATTGGTTGGTATGTTTCTTTTGGTTGTCCCAACTATTGGTTGGTACCCTTCTTTTATCCCAACTATTGGTTGGTATGTTTCTTCGTTATCCCAACTATTGGTTGGTACCCTTTCTTTTATCCCAACTATTGGTTGGTACCCTTCTTTTATCCCAACTATTGGTTGGTATGTTTCTTGGTTATCCCAACTATTGGTTGGTACCCTTCTTTTATCCCAACTATTGTTTGGTATGTTTCTCTTGGTTATCTCAACTATTGGTTGGTACCCTTCTTTTATCCCAACTATTGGTTGGTACCCTTTCTTTTATCCCAACTATTTGTTGGTACCCTTCTTTTATCCAAACTATTGGTTGGTATGTTTCTTGGTTATCCTAACTATTGGTTCGTACCCTTCTTTTATCCCAACTATTGGTTGGTATGTTTCTTGGTTATCCCAACTATTGGTTTGTACCCTTCTTTTATCATAACTATTGGTTGGTATGTTTCTTGGTTATCCCAACTATTGGTTGGTACCCTTCTTTTATCCCAACTATTGGTTGGTATGTTTCTTGGTTATCCCAACTATTGGTTGGTACCCTTCTTTTATCCCAAGTATTGGTTGGTATGTTTCTCTTGGTTATCCCAACTATTGGTTGGTACCCTTCTTTTATCCCAACTATTGGTTGGTATGTTTCTTGGTTATCCCAACTATTGGTTTGTACCCTTCTTTTATCCTAACTATTGGTTGGTATGTTTCTTGGTTATCCCAACTATTGGTTGGTACCCTTCTTTTATCCCTACTATTGGTTGGTATGTTTCTTGGTCATCCCAACTATTGGTTAGTACGCTTCTTTTATCCCAACTATTGGTTGATATGTTTCTCTTGGTTATCCCAACTATTGGCTGTTACCCTTCTTTTATCCCAACTATTGGTTGGTATCTTTTCTAGGTTATCCCAACTATTGGTTGGTACCCTTCTTTTATGCCAACTATTGTTTGGTATGTTTCTCTTGGTTATCCCAACTATTGGTTGGTACCCTTCTTTTATCCCAACTATTGGTTGGTATGTTTCTTTTGGTTGTCCCAACTATTGGTTGGTACCCTTCTTTTATCCCAACTATTGGTTGGTATGTTTCTTGGTTATCCCAACTATTGGTTGGTACCCTTTCTTTTATCCCAACTATTGGTTGGTACCCTTCTTTTATCCCAACTATTGGTTGGTATGTTTCTTGGTTATCCCAACTATTGGTTGGTACCCTTCTTTTATCCCAACTATTGTTTGGTATGTTTCTCTTGGTTATCCCAACTATTGGTTGGTACCCTTCTTTTATCCCAACTATTGATTGTTATCTTTTCTTGGTTATCCCAACTATTGGTTGGTACCCTTCTTTTATGCCAACTATTGTTTGGTATGTTTCTCTTGGTTATCCCAACTATTGGTTGGTACCCTTCTTTTATCCCAACTATTGGTTGGTATGTTTCTTTTGGTTGTCCCAACTATTGGTTGGTACCCTTCTTTTATCCCAACTATTGGTTGGTATGTTTCTTCGTTATCCCAACTATTGGTTGGTACCCTTTCTTTTATCCCAACTATTGGTTGGTACCCTTCTTTTATCCCAACTATTGGTTGGTATGTTTCTTGGTTATCCCAACTATTGGTTGGTACCCTTCTTTTATCCCAACTATTGTTTGGTATGTTTCTCTTGGTTATCTCAACTATTGGTTGGTACCCTTCTTTTATCCCAACTATTGGTTGGTACCCTTTCTTTTATCCCAACTATTTGTTGGTACCCTTCTTTTATCCAAACTATTGGTTGGTATGTTTCTTGGTTATCCTAACTATTGGTTCGTACCCTTCTTTTATCCCAACTATTGGTTGGTATGTTTCTTGGTTATCCCAACTATTGGTTTGTACCCTTCTTTTATCATAACTATTGGTTGGTATGTTTCTTGGTTATCCCAACTATTGGTTGGTACCCTTCTTTTATCCCAACTATTGGTTGGTATGTTTCTTGGTTATCCCAACTATTGGTTGGTACCCTTCTTTTATCCCAAGTATTGGTTGGTATGTTTCTCTTGGTTATCCCAACTATTGGTTGGTACCCTTCTTTTATCCCAACTATTGGTTGGTATGTTTCTTGGTTATCCAAACTATTGGTTGGTACCCTTCTTTTATCACAACTATTGGTTGGTATGTTTCTTGGTTATCCCAACTATTGGTTAGTACCCTTCTTTTATCCCAACTATTGGTTGGTATGTTTTTTGGTTATCCCAATTATTGGTTGGTACCCTTCTTTTATCCCAACTATTGGTTGGTATGTTTCTCTTGGTTATCCCAACTATTTGTTGGTACCCTTCTTTTATCCCAACTATTGGAAGGTATCTTTTCTTGGTTATCCCAACTATTGGTTGGTACCCTTCTTTTATCACAACTATTGGTTGGTATGTTTCTCTTGGTTATCCCAACTATTGGTTGGTACCCTTATTTTATCCCAACTATTGGTTGGTAAGTTTCTTTTGGTTATCCCAACTATTGGTTGGTACCCTTCTTTTATCCCAACTATTGGTTGGTATGTTTCTTGGTTATCCCAACTATTGGTTGATACCCTTCTTTTATCCCAACTATTGGTTGGTATGTTTCTTGGTTATCCCAACTATTGGTTTGTACCCTTCTTTTATCCCAACTATTGGTTGGTATGTTTCTTGGTTATCCCAACTATTGTCTGGTACCCTTCATTTATCCCAACTATTGGTTGGTATGTTTCTTGGTTATCCCAACTATTGGTTGGTACCCTTCTTTTATCCCAACTATTGGTTGGTATGTTTCTCTTGGTTATCCCAACTATTGGTTGGTACCCTTCTTTTATCCCAACTATTGGTAGGTATCTTTTCTTGGTTATCCCAACTATTGGTTGGTACCCTTATTTTATCCCAACTATTGGTTGGTAAGTTTCTTTTGGTTATCCCAACTATTGGTTGGTACCCTTCATTTATCCCAACTATTGGTTGGTATGTTTCTTGGTTATCCCAACTATTGGTTGGTACCCTTCTTTTATCCCAACTATTGGTTGGTATGTTTCTTGGTTATCCCAACTATTGGTTGGTACCCTTCTTTTATCCCAACTATTGGTTGGTATGTTTCATGGTTATCCCAACTATTAGTTGGTACCCTTCTTTTATCCCAACTATTGGTTGGTATGTTTCTTGGTTATCCCAACTATTGGTTGGTACCCTTCTTTTATCCCAACTATTGGTTGGCATGTTTCTCTTGGTTATCCCAACTATTGGTTGGTACCCTTCTTTTATCCCAACTATTGGTTGGTATCTTTTCTTGGTTATCCCAACTATTGGTTGGTACCCTTCTTTTATCCCAACTATTGGTTGGTATGTTTCTCTTGGTTATCCCAACTATTGGTTGGTACCCTTATTTTATCCCAACTATTGGTTGGTAAGTTTCTTTTGGTTATCCCAACTATTGGTTGGTACCCTTCATTTATCCCAACTATTGGTTGGTATGTTTCTTGGTTATCCCAACTATTGGTTGGTACCCTTCTTTTATCCCAACTATTGGTTGGTATGTTTCTTGGTTATCCCAACTATTGGTTGGTACCCTTCTTTTATCCCAACTATTGGTTGGTATGTTTCATGGTTATCCCAACTATTGGTTGGTACCCTTCTTTTATCCCAACTATTGGTTGGTATCTTTTCTTGGTTATCCCAACTATTGGTTGGTACCCTTCTTTTATCCCAACTATTGGTTGGTATGTTTCTTTTGGTTATCCCAACTATTGGTTGATACCCTTCTTTTATCACCTCTATTGGTTGGTCTGTTTCTTGATTATCCCAACTATTGGTTGGTATCCTTTGTTTTATCCCAACTATTGGTTGGTATGTTTCTTGGTTATCCCAATTATTGGTTGGTACCCTTCTTTTATCCCAACTATTGGTTGATATGTTTCTCTTGGTTATCCCAACTATTGGTTGGTACCCTTCTTTATCCCAACTATTGGTTGGTATCTTTTCTTGGTTATCCCAACTATTGTTTGGTACCCTTATTTTATCCCAACTATTGGTTGGTAAGTTTCTTTTGGTTATCCCAACTATTGGTTGGTACCCTTCTTTTATCCCAACTATTGGTTGGTATGTTTCTTGGTTATCCCAACTATTGGTTGGTACCCTTCTTTTATCCCAACTATTGGTTGGTATGTTTCTTGGTTATCCCAACTATTGGTTAGTACCCTTCTTTTATCCCAACTATTGGTTGGTATGTTTCTCTTGGTTATCCCAACTATTGGTTGGTACCCTTCTTTTATCCCAACTATTGGTTGGTAAGTTTCTTTTGGTTGTCCCAACTATTGGTTGGTACCCTTCTTTTATCCCAACTATTGGTTGGTATGTTTCTTGGTTATCCCAACTATTGGTTGGTACCCTTTCTTTTATCCCAACTATTGGTTGGTACCCTTCTTTTATCCAAACTATTGGTTGGTATGTTTCTTGGTTATCCTAACTATTGGTTGGTACCCTTCTTTTATCCCAACTATTGGTTGGTATGTTTCTTGGTTATCCCAACTATTGGTTTGTACCCTTCTTTTATCATAACTATTGGTTGGTATGTTTCTTGTTATCCCAACTATTGGTTGGCACCCTTCTTTTATCCTAACTATTGGTTGGTATGTTTCTTGGTTATCCCAACTATTGGTTGGTACCCTTCTTTTATCCCAACTATTGGTTGGTATGTTTCTTGGTCATCCCAACTATTGGTTAGTACGCTTCTTTTATCCCAACTATTGGTTGATATGTTTCTCTTGGTTATCCCAACTATTGGCTGTTACCCTTCTTTTATCCCAACTATTGGTTGGTATCTTTTCTAGGTTATCCCAACTATTGGTTGGTACCCTTCTTTTATGCCAACTATTGTTTGGTATGTTTCTCTTGGTTATCCCAACTATTGGTTGGTACCCTTCTTTTATCCCAACTATTGGTTGGTATGTTTCTTTTGGTTGTCCCAACTATTGGTTGGTACCCTTCTTTTATCCCAACTATTGGTTGGTATGTTTCTTGGTTATCCCAACTATTGGTTGGTACCCTTTCTTTTATCCCAACTATTGGTTGGTACCCTTCTTTTATCCCAACTATTGGTTGGTATGTTTCTTGGTTATCCCAACTATTGGTTGGTACCCTTCTTTTATCCCAACTATTGTTTGGTATGTTTCTCTTGGTTATCCCAACTATTGGTTGGTACCCTTCTTTTATCCCAACTATTGATTGTTATCTTTTCTTGGTTATCCCAACTATTGGTTGGTACCCTTCTTTTATGCCAACTATTGTTTGGTATGTTTCTCTTGGTTATCCCAACTATTGGTTGGTACCCTTCTTTTATCCCAACTATTGGTTGGTATGTTTCTTTTGGTTGTCCCAACTATTGGTTGGTACCCTTCTTTTATCCCAACTATTGGTTGGTATGTTTCTTCGTTATCCCAACTATTGGTTGGTACCCTTTCTTTTATCCCAACTATTGGTTGGTACCCTTCTTTTATCCCAACTATTGGTTGGTATGTTTCTTGGTTATCCCAACTATTGGTTGGTACCCTTCTTTTATCCCAACTATTGTTTGGTATGTTTCTCTTGGTTATCTCAACTATTGGTTGGTACCCTTCTTTTATCCCAACTATTGGTTGGTACCCTTTCTTTTATCCCAACTATTTGTTGGTACCCTTCTTTTATCCAAACTATTGGTTGGTATGTTTCTTGGTTATCCTAACTATTGGTTCGTACCCTTCTTTTATCCCAACTATTGGTTGGTATGTTTCTTGGTTATCCCAACTATTGGTTTGTACCCTTCTTTTATCATAACTATTGGTTGGTATGTTTCTTGGTTATCCCAACTATTGGTTGGTACCCTTCTTTTATCCCAACTATTGGTTGGTATGTTTCTTGGTTATCCCAACTATTGGTTGGTACCCTTCTTTTATCCCAAGTATTGGTTGGTATGTTTCTCTTGGTTATCCCAACTATTGGTTGGTACCCTTCTTTTATCCCAACTATTGGTTGGTATGTTTCTTGGTTATCCCAACTATTGGTTTGTACCCTTCTTTTATCCTAACTATTGGTTGGTATGTTTCTTGGTTATCCCAACTATTGGTTGGTACCCTTCTTTTATCCCTACTATTGGTTGGTATGTTTCTTGGTCATCCCAACTATTGGTTAGTACGCTTCTTTTATCCCAACTATTGGTTGATATGTTTCTCTTGGTTATCCCAACTATTGGCTGTTACCCTTCTTTTATCCCAACTATTGGTTGGTATCTTTTCTAGGTTATCCCAACTATTGGTTGGTACCCTTCTTTTATGCCAACTATTGTTTGGTATGTTTCTCTTGGTTATCCCAACTATTGGTTGGTACCCTTCTTTTATCCCAACTATTGGTTGGTATGTTTCTTTTGGTTGTCCCAACTATTGGTTGGTACCCTTCTTTTATCCCAACTATTGGTTGGTATGTTTCTTGGTTATCCCAACTATTGGTTGGTACCCTTTCTTTTATCCCAACTATTGGTTGGTACCCTTCTTTTATCCCAACTATTGGTTGGTATGTTTCTTGGTTATCCCAACTATTGGTTGGTACCCTTCTTTTATCCCAACTATTGTTTGGTATGTTTCTCTTGGTTATCCCAACTATTGGTTGGTACCCTTCTTTTATCCCAACTATTGATTGTTATCTTTTCTTGGTTATCCCAACTATTGGTTGGTACCCTTCTTTTATGCCAACTATTGTTTGGTATGTTTCTCTTGGTTATCCCAACTATTGGTTGGTACCCTTCTTTTATCCCAACTATTGGTTGGTATGTTTCTTTTGGTTGTCCCAACTATTGGTTGGTACCCTTCTTTTATCCCAACTATTGGTTGGTATGTTTCTTCGTTATCCCAACTATTGGTTGGTACCCTTTCTTTTATCCCAACTATTGGTTGGTACCCTTCTTTTATCCCAACTATTGGTTGGTATGTTTCTTGGTTATCCCAACTATTGGTTGGTACCCTTCTTTTATCCCAACTATTGTTTGGTATGTTTCTCTTGGTTATCTCAACTATTGGTTGGTACCCTTCTTTTATCCCAACTATTGGTTGGTACCCTTTCTTTTATCCCAACTATTTGTTGGTACCCTTCTTTTATCCAAACTATTGGTTGGTATGTTTCTTGGTTATCCTAACTATTGGTTCGTACCCTTCTTTTATCCCAACTATTGGTTGGTATGTTTCTTGGTTATCCCAACTATTGGTTTGTACCCTTCTTTTATCATAACTATTGGTTGGTATGTTTCTTGGTTATCCCAACTATTGGTTGGTACCCTTCTTTTATCCCAACTATTGGTTGGTATGTTTCTTGGTTATCCCAACTATTGGTTGGTACCCTTCTTTTATCCCAAGTATTGGTTGGTATGTTTCTCTTGGTTATCCCAACTATTGGTTGGTACCCTTCTTTTATCCCAACTATTGGTTGGTATGTTTCTTGGTTATCCAAACTATTGGTTGGTACCCTTCTTTTATCACAACTATTGGTTGGTATGTTTCTTGGTTATCCCAACTATTGGTTAGTACCCTTCTTTTATCCCAACTATTGGTTGGTATGTTTTTTGGTTATCCCAATTATTGGTTGGTACCCTTCTTTTATCCCAACTATTGGTTGGTATGTTTCTCTTGGTTATCCCAACTATTTGTTGGTACCCTTCTTTTATCCCAACTATTGGAAGGTATCTTTTCTTGGTTATCCCAACTATTGGTTGGTACCCTTCTTTTATCACAACTATTGGTTGGTATGTTTCTCTTGGTTATCCCAACTATTGGTTGGTACCCTTATTTTATCCCAACTATTGGTTGGTAAGTTTCTTTTGGTTATCCCAACTATTGGTTGGTACCCTTCTTTTATCCCAACTATTGGTTGGTATGTTTCTTGGTTATCCCAACTATTGGTTGATACCCTTCTTTTATCCCAACTATTGGTTGGTATGTTTCTTGGTTATCCCAACTATTGGTTTGTACCCTTCTTTTATCCCAACTATTGGTTGGTATGTTTCTTGGTTATCCCAACTATTGTCTGGTACCCTTCATTTATCCCAACTATTGGTTGGTATGTTTCTTGGTTATCCCAACTATTGGTTGGTACCCTTCTTTTATCCCAACTATTGGTTGGTATGTTTCTCTTGGTTATCCCAACTATTGGTTGGTACCCTTCTTTTATCCCAACTATTGGTAGGTATCTTTTCTTGGTTATCCCAACTATTGGTTGGTACCCTTATTTTATCCCAACTATTGGTTGGTAAGTTTCTTTTGGTTATCCCAACTATTGGTTGGTACCCTTCATTTATCCCAACTATTGGTTGGTATGTTTCTTGGTTATCCCAACTATTGGTTGGTACCCTTCTTTTATCCCAACTATTGGTTGGTATGTTTCTTGGTTATCCCAACTATTGGTTGGTACCCTTCTTTTATCCCAACTATTGGTTGGTATGTTTCATGGTTATCCCAACTATTAGTTGGTACCCTTCTTTTATCCCAACTATTGGTTGGTATGTTTCTTGGTTATCCCAACTATTGGTTGGTACCCTTCTTTTATCCCAACTATTGGTTGGCATGTTTCTCTTGGTTATCCCAACTATTGGTTGGTACCCTTCTTTTATCCCAACTATTGGTTGGTATCTTTTCTTGGTTATCCCAACTATTGGTTGGTACCCTTCTTTTATCCCAACTATTGGTTGGTATGTTTCTCTTGGTTATCCCAACTATTGGTTGGTACCCTTATTTTATCCCAACTATTGGTTGGTAAGTTTCTTTTGGTTATCCCAACTATTGGTTGGTACCCTTCATTTATCCCAACTATTGGTTGGTATGTTTCTTGGTTATCCCAACTATTGGTTGGTACCCTTCTTTTATCCCAACTATTGGTTGGTATGTTTCTTGGTTATCCCAACTATTGGTTGGTACCCTTCTTTTATCCCAACTATTGGTTGGTATGTTTCATGGTTATCCCAACTATTGGTTGGTACCCTTCTTTTATCCCAACTATTGGTTGGTATCTTTTCTTGGTTATCCCAACTATTGGTTGGTACCCTTCTTTTATCCCAACTATTGGTTGGTATGTTTCTTTTGGTTATCCCAACTATTGGTTGATACCCTTCTTTTATCACCTCTATTGGTTGGTCTGTTTCTTGATTATCCCAACTATTGGTTGGTATCCTTTGTTTTATCCCAACTATTGGTTGGTATGTTTCTTGGTTATCCCAATTATTGGTTGGTACCCTTCTTTTATCCCAACTATTGGTTGATATGTTTCTCTTGGTTATCCCAACTATTGGTTGGTACCCTTCTTTATCCCAACTATTGGTTGGTATCTTTTCTTGGTTATCCCAACTATTGTTTGGTACCCTTATTTTATCCCAACTATTGGTTGGTAAGTTTCTTTTGGTTATCCCAACTATTGGTTGGTACCCTTCTTTTATCCCAACTATTGGTTGGTATGTTTCTTGGTTATCCCAACTATTGGTTGGTACCCTTCTTTTATCCCAACTATTGGTTGGTATGTTTCTTGGTTATCCCAACTATTGGTTAGTACCCTTCTTTTATCCCAACTATTGGTTGGTATGTTTCTCTTGGTTATCCCAACTATTGGTTGGTACCCTTCTTTTATCCCAACTATTGGTTGGTAAGTTTCTTTTGGTTGTCCCAACTATTGGTTGGTACCCTTCTTTTATCCCAACTATTGGTTGGTATGTTTCTTGGTTATCCCAACTATTGGTTGGTACCCTTTCTTTTATCCCAACTATTGGTTGGTACCCTTCTTTTATCCAAACTATTGGTTGGTATGTTTCTTGGTTATCCTAACTATTGGTTGGTACCCTTCTTTTATCCCAACTATTGGTTGGTATGTTTCTTGGTTATCCCAACTATTGGTTTGTACCCTTCTTTTATCATAACTATTGGTTGGTATGTTTCTTGTTATCCCAACTATTGGTTGGCACCCTTCTTTTATCCTAACTATTGGTTGGTATGTTTCTTGGTTATCCCAACTATTGGTTGGTACCCTTCTTTTATCCCAACTATTGGTTGGTATGTTTCTTGGTCATCCCAACTATTGGTTAGTACGCTTCTTTTATCCCAACTATTGGTTGATATGTTTCTCTTGGTTATCCCAACTATTGGCTGTTACCCTTCTTTTATCCCAACTATTGGTTGGTATCTTTTCTAGGTTATCCCAACTATTGGTTGGTACCCTTCTTTTATGCCAACTATTGTTTGGTATGTTTCTCTTGGTTATCCCAACTATTGGTTGGTACCCTTCTTTTATCCCAACTATTGGTTGGTATGTTTCTTTTGGTTGTCCCAACTATTGGTTGGTACCCTTCTTTTATCCCAACTATTGGTTGGTATGTTTCTTGGTTATCCCAACTATTGGTTGGTACCCTTTCTTTTATCCCAACTATTGGTTGGTACCCTTCTTTTATCCCAACTATTGGTTGGTATGTTTCTTGGTTATCCCAACTATTGGTTGGTACCCTTCTTTTATCCCAACTATTGTTTGGTATGTTTCTCTTGGCTATCCCAACTATTGGTTGGTACCCTTCTTTTATCCCAACTATTGATTGTTATCTTTTCTTGGTTATCCCAACTATTGATGGTACCCTTCTTTTATCCCAACTATTGGTTGGTATCTTTTCTTGGTTATCCCAACTATTGGTTGGTACCCTTCTTTTATCCCAACTATTGGTTGGTATGTATCTTTTGTTTATCCCAACTATTGGTTGGTACCCTTCTTTTATCCCAACTATTGGTTGGTATGTTTCTTGGTTATCCCAACTATTGGTTGGTACCCTTCTTTTATCCCAACTATTGGTTGGTATGTTTCTTGGTTATCCCAACTATTGGTTTGTACCCTTCTTTTATCCCAACTTTTGGTTGGTATGTTTCTCTTGGTTATCCCAACTAATGCTTGGTACCCTTCTTTTATCCCAACTATTGGTTGGTATCTTTTCTAGGTTATCCCAACTATTGGTTGGTACCCTTCTTTTATCCCAACTATTGGTTGGTATGCTTCTCTTGGTTATCCCAACTATTGGTTGGTACCATTCTTTTATCCCAACTATTGGTTGGTATGTTTCTTTCGGTTGTCCCAACTATTGGTTGGTACCCTTCTTTTATCCCAACTATTGGTTGGTATGTTTCTTGGTTATCCCAACTATTGGTTGGTACCCTTTCATTTATCCCAACTATTGGTATGTACCCTTCTTTTATCCCAACTATTGGCTGGTATGTTTCTTGGTTATCCCAACTATTGGTTGGTAACCTTCTTTTATCCCAACTATTGGTTGGTATGTTTCTCTTGGTTATCCCAACTATTTGTTGGTACCCTTCTTTTATCCCAACTATTGGTTGGTATCTTTTCTTGGTTATCCCAACTATTGGTTGGTACCCTTCTTTTATCCCAACTATTGGTTGGTATGTTTCTCTTGGTTATCCCAACTATTGGTTGGTACCCTTATTTTATCCCAACTATTGGTTGGTATGTTTCTTTTGGTTATCCCAACTATTGGTTATTACCCTTCTTTTATCCCAACTATTGGTTGGTATGTTTCTTGGTTATCCCAACTATTGGTTGGTACCCTTCTTTTATCCCAACTATTGGTTGGTATGTTTCTCTTGGTTATCCCAACTATTGGTTGGTACCCTTCTTTTATCCCAACTATTGGTTGGTATCTTTTCTTGGTTATCACAACTATTGGTTGGTACCCTACTTTTATCCCAATTATTGGTTGGTATGTTTCTCTTGGTTATCCCAACTATTGGTTGGTACCCTTCTTTTATCCCCACTATTGGTTGGTATCTTTTCTTGGTTATCCCAACTATTGGTTGGTACCCTTCTTTTATCCCAACTATTGGTTGGTATGTTTCTTTTGGTTATCCCACTATTGGTTGGTTCCCTTCTTTTATCCCCTCTATTGGTTGGTATGTTTCTTGGTTATCTCAATTATTGGTTGGTACCCTTCTTTTATCCCAAATATTGGTTGGTATGTTTCTTGGTTATACCAACTATTGGTTGGTACCCTTCTTTTATCCCAACTATTGGATGGTATGTTTCTTGGTTATCCCAACTATTGGTTGGTATCCTTCTTTTAACCCAACTATTGGTTGGAATGTTTCTTGGTTATCCCAATTATTGGTTGGTACCCTTCTTTTATCCCAACAATTGGTTGGTATGTTTCTCTTGGTTATCCCAACTATTGGTTGGTACCCTTCTTTTATCCCAAATATTGGTTGGTATCTTTTCTTGGTTATCCCAACTATTGGTTGGTACCCGTCTTTTATCCCAACTATTGGTTGGTATGTTTCTCTTGGTTATCCCAACTATTGGTTGGTACCCTTATTTTATCCCAACTATTGGTTGGTAAGTTTCTTTTGGTTATCCCAACTATTGGTTGGTACCCTTCATTTATCCCAACTATTGGTTGGTATGTTTCTTGGTTATCCCAACTATTGGTTGGTACCCTTCTTTTATCCCAACTATTGATTGGTATGTTTCTTGGTTATCCCAACTATTGGTTGGTACCCTTCTTTTATCCCAACTATTGGTTGGTATGTTTCATGGTTATCCCAACTATTGGTTGGTAGCCTTCTTTTATCCCAACTAATGGTTGGTATGTTTCTTGGTTATCCCAACTATTGGTTGGTACCCTTCTTTTATCCCAACTATTGGTTGGCATGTTTCTCTTGGTTATCCCAACTATTGGTTAGTACCCTTCTTTTATTCCAACTATTGGTTGGTATCTTTTCTTGGTTATCCCAACTATTGGTGGGTATGTTTCTCTTGGTTATCCCAACTATTGGTTGGTACCTTTCTTTTATCCCAACTATTGGTTGGTATCTTTTCTTGGTTATCCCAACTATTGGTTAGTACCCTTCTTTTATCCCAACTATTGGTTGGTATGTTTCTCTTGGTTATCCCAACTATTGGTTGGTACCCTTCTTTTATCCCAACTATTGGTTGGTATGTTTCTTGGTTATCCCAACTATTGGTTGGTACCCTTTCTTTTATCCCAACTATTTGTTGGTACCCTTCTTTTATCCAAACTATTGGTTGGTATGTTTCTTGGTTATCCTAACTATTGGTTGGTACCCTTCTTTTATCCCAACTATTGGTTGGTATGTTTCTTGGTTATCCCAACTATTGGTTTGTACCCTTCTTTTATCATAACTATTGGTTGGTATGTTTCTTGGTTATCCCAACTATTGGTTGGTACCCTTCTTTTATCCCAACTATTGGTTGGTATGTTTCTTGGTTATCCCAACTATTGGTTGGTACCCTTCTTTTATCCCAAGTATTGGTTGGTATGTTTCTCTTGGTTATCCCAACTATTGGTTGGTACCCTTCTTTTATCCCAACTATTGGTTGGTATGTTTCTTGGTTATCCAAACTATTGGTTGGTATGCTTCTTTTATCCCAACTATTGGTTGGTATGTTTTTTGGATATCCCAATTATTGGTTGGTACCCTTCTTTTATCCCAACTATTGGTCGGTATGTTTCTCTTGGTTATCCCAACTATTTGTTGGTACCCTTCTTTTATCCCAACTATTGGAAGGTATCTTTTCTTGGTTATCCCAACTATTGGTTGGTACCCTTCTTTTATCACAACTATTGGTTGGTATGTTTCTCTTGGTTATCCCAACTATTGGTTGGTACCCTTATTTTATCCCAACTATTGGTTGGTAAGTTTCTTTTGGTTATCCCAACTATTGGTTGGTACCCTTCTTTTATCCCAACTATTGGTTGGTATGTTTCTTGGTTATCCCAACTATTGGTTGATACCCTTCTTTTATCCCAACTATTGGTTGGTATGTTTCTTGGTTATCCCAACTATTGGTTTGTACCCTTCTTTTATCCCAACTATTGGTTGGTATGTTTCTTGGTTATCCCAACTATTGGTTGGTACCCTGCATTTATCCCAACTATTGGTTAGTATGTTTCTCGGTTATCCCAACTATTGGTTGGTACCCTTCTTTTATCCCAACTATTGGTTGGTATGTTTCTCTTGGTTATCCCAACTATTGGTTGGTACCCTTCTTTTATCCCAACTATTGGTAGGTATCTTTTCTTGGTTATCCCAACTATTGGTTGGTACCCTTATTTTATCCCAACTATTGGTTGGTAAGTTTCTTTTGGTTATCCCAACTATTGGTTGGTACCCTTCATTTATCCCAACTATTGGTTGGTATGTTTCTTGGTTATCCCAACTATTGGTTGGTACCCTTCTTTTATCCCAACTATTGGTTGGCATGTTTCTCTTGGTTATCCCAACTATTGGTTAGTACCCTTCTTTTATTCCAACTATTGGTTGGTATCTTTTCTTGGTTATCCCAACTATTGGTGGGTATGTTTCTCTTGGTTATCCCAACTATTGGTTGGTACCTTTCTTTTATCCCAACTATTGGTTGGTATCTTTTCTTGGTTATCCCAACTATTGGTTAGTACCCTTCTTTTATCCCAACTATTGGTTGGTATGTTTCTCTTGGTTATCCCAACTATTGGTTGGTACCCTTCTTTTATCCCAACTATTGGTTGGTATGTTTCTTGGTTATCCCAACTATTGGTTGGTACCCTTTCTTTTATCCCAACTATTTGTTGGTACCCTTCTTTTATCCAAACTATTGGTTGGTATGTTTCTTGGTTATCCTAACTATTGGTTGGTACCCTTCTTTTATCCCAACTATTGGTTGGTATGTTTCTTGGTTATCCCAACTATTGGTTTGTACCCTTCTTTTATCATAACTATTGGTTGGTATGTTTCTTGGTTATCCCAACTATTGGTTGGTACCCTTCTTTTATCCCAACTATTGGTTGGTATGTTTCTTGGTTATCCCAACTATTGGTTGGTACCCTTCTTTTATCCCAAGTATTGGTTGGTATGTTTCTCTTGGTTATCCCAACTATTGGTTGGTACCCTTCTTTTATCCCAACTATTGGTTGGTATGTTTCTTGGTTATCCAAACTATTGGTTGGTATGCTTCTTTTATGCCAACTATTGGTTGGTATGTTTTTTGGATATCCCAATTATTGGTTGGTACCCTTCTTTTATCCCAACTATTGGTCGGTATGTTTCTCTTGGTTATCCCAACTATTTGTTGGTACCCTTCTTTTATCCCAACTATTGGAAGGTATCTTTTCTTGGTTATCCCAACTATTGGTTGGTACCCTTCTTTTATCACAACTATTGGTTGGTATGTTTCTCTTGGTTATCCCAACTATTGGTTGGTACCCTTATTTTATCCCAACTATTGGTTGGTAAGTTTCTTTTGGTTATCCCAACTATTGGTTGGTACCCTTCTTTTATCCCAACTATTGGTTGGTATGTTTCTTGGTTATCCCAACTATTGGTTGATACCCTTCTTTTATCCCAACTATTGGTTGGTATGTTTCTTGGTTATCCCAACTATTGGTTTGTACCCTTCTTTTATCCCAACTATTGGTTGGTATGTTTCTTGGTTATCCCAACTATTGGTTGGTACCCTTCATTTATCCCAACTATTGGTTAGTATGTTTCTCGGTTATCCCAACTATTGGTTGGTACCCTTCTTTTATCCCAACTATTGGTAGGTATCTTTTCTTGGTTATCCCAACTATTGGTTGGTACCCTTATTTTATCCCAACTATTGGTTGGTAAGTTTCTTTTGGTTATCCCAACTATTGGTTGGTACCCTTCATTTATCCCAACTATTGGTTGGTATGTTTCTTGGTTATCCCAACTATTGGTTGGTACCCTTCTTTTATCCCAACTATTGGTTGGTATGTTTCTTGGTTATCCCAACTATTGGTTGGTACCCTTCTTTTATCCCAACTATTGGTTGGTATGTTTCATGGTTATCCCAACTATTAATTGGTACCCTTCTTTTATCCCAACTATTGGTTGGTATGTTTCTTGGTTATCCCAACTATTGGTTGGTACCCTTCTTTTATCCCAACTATTGGTTGGCATGTTTCTCTTGGTTATCCCAACTATTGGTTGGTACCCTTCTTTTATCCCAACTATTGGTTGGTATCTTTTCTTGGTTATCCCAACTATTGGTTGGTACCCTTCTTTTATCCCAACTATTGGTTGGTATATTTCTCTTGGTTATCCCAACTATTGGTTGGTACCCTTATTTTATCACAACTATTGGTTGGTAAGTTTCTTTTGGTTATCCCAACTATTGGTTGGTACCCTTCATTTATCCCAACTATTGGTTAGTATGTTTCTTGGTTATCCCAACTATTGGTTGGTACCCTTCTTTTATCCCAACTATTGGTTGGTATGTTTCTTGGTTATCCCAACTATTGGTTGGTACCCTTCTTTTATCCCAACTATTGGTTGGTATGTTTCATGGTTATCCCAACTATTGGTTGGTACCCTTCTTTTATCCCAACTATTGGTTGGTATATTTCTTGGTTATCCCAACTATTGGTTGGTACCCTTCTTTTATCCCAACTATTGGTTGGCATGTTTCTCTTGGTTATCCCAACTATTGGTTAGTACCCTTCTTTTATTCCAACTATTGGTTGGTATCTTTTCTTGGTTATCCCAACTATTGGTGGGTATGTTTCTCTTGGTTATCCCAACTATTGGTTGGTACCTTTCTTTTATCCCAACTATTGGTTGGTATCTTTTCTTGGTTATCCCAACTATTGGTTAGTACCCTTCTTTTATCCCAACTATTGGTTGGTATGTTTCTCTTGGTTATCCCAACTATTGGTTGGTACCCTTCTTTTATCCCAACTATTGGTTGGTATGTTTCTTGGTTATCCCAACTATTGGTTGGTACCCTTTCTTTTATCCCAACTATTTGTTGGTACCTTTCTTTTATCCAAACTATTGGTTGGTATGTTTCTTGGTTATCCTAACTCTTGGTTGGTACCCTTCTTTTATCCCAACTATTGGTTGGTATGTTTCTTGGTTATCCCAACTATTGGTTTGTACCCTTCTTTTATCATAACTATTGGTTGGTATATTTCTTGGTTATCCCAACTATTGGTTGGTACCCTTCTTTTATCCCAACTATTGGTTGGTATGTTTCTTGGTTATCCCAACTATTGGTTGGTACCCTTCTTTTATCCCAAGTATTGGTTGGTATGTTTCTCTTGGTTATCCCAACTATTGGTTGGTACCCTTCTTTTATCCCAACAATTGGTTGGTATGTTTCTTGGTTATCCAAACTATTGGTTGGTATGCTTCTTTTATCCCAACTATTGGTTGGTATGTTTTTTGGATATCCCAATTATTGGATGGTACCCTTCTTTTATCCCAACTATTGGTTGGTATGTTTCTCTTGGTTATCCCAACTATTTGTTGGTACCCTTCTTTTATCCCAACTATTGGAAGGTATCTTTTCTTGGTTATCCCAACTATTGGTTGGTACCCTTCTTTTATCACAACTATTGGTTGGTATGTTTCTCTTGGTTATCCCAACTATTGGTTGGTACCCTTATTTTATCCCAACTATTGGTTGGTAAGTTTCTTTTGGTTATCCCAACTATTGGTTGGTACCCTTCTTTTATCCCAACTATTGGTTGGTATGTTTCTTGGTTATCCCAACTATTGGTTGATACCCTTCTTTTATCCCAACTCTTGGTTGGTATGTTTCTTGGTTATCCCAACTATTGGTTTGTACCCTTCTATTATCCCAACTATTGGTTGGTATGTTTCTTGGTTATCCCAACTATTGGTTGGTACCCTTCATTTATCCCAACTATTGGTTGGTATGTTTCTTGGTTATCCCAACTATTGGTTGGTACCCTTCTTTTATCCCAACTATTGGTTGGTATGTTTCTCTTGGTTATCCCAACTATTGGTTGGTACCCTTCTTTTATCCCAACTATTGGTAGGTATCTTTTCTTGGTTATCCCAACTATTGGTTGGTACCCTTATTTTATCCCAACTATTGGTTGGTAAGTTTCTTTTGGTTATCCCAACTATTGGTTGGTACCCTTCATTTATCCCAACTATTGGTTGGTATGTTTCTTGGTTATCCCAACTATTGGTTGGTACCCTTCTTTTATCCCAACTATTGTTTGGTATGTTTCTTGGTTATCCCAACTATTGGTTGGTACCCTTCTTTTATCCCAACTATTGGTTGGTATGTTTCATGGTTATCCCAACTATTAGTTGGTACCCTTCTTTTATCCCAACTATTGGTTGGTATGTTTCTTGGTTATCCCAACTATTGGTTGGTACCCTTCTTTTATCCCAACTATTGGTTGGCATGTTTCTCTTGGTTATCCCAACTATTGGTTAGTACCCTTCATTTATTCCAACTATTGGTTGGTATCTTTTCTTGGTTATCCCAACTATTGGTGGGTATGTTTCTCTTGGTTATCCCAACTATTGGTTGGTACCTTTCTTTTATCCCAACTATTGGTTGGTATCTTTTCTTGGTTATCCCAACTATTGGTTAGTACCCTTCTTTTATCCCAACTATTGGTTGGTATGTTTCTCATGGTTATCCCAACTATTGGTTGGTACCCTTCTTTTATCCCAACTATTGGTTGGTATGTTTCTTTTGGTTGTCCCAACTATTGGTTGGTACCCTTCTTTTATCCCAACTATTGGTTGGTATGTTTCTTGGTTATCCCAACTATTGGTTGGTACCCTTTCTTTTATCCCAACTATTTGTTGGTACCCTTCTTTTATCCAAACTATTGGTTGGTATGTTTCTTGGTTATCCTAACTATTGGTTGGTACCCTTCTTTTATCCCAACTATTGGTTGGTATGTTTCTTGGTTATCCCAACTATTGGTTTGTACCCTTCTTTTATCATAACTATTGGTTGGTATGTTTCTTGGTTATCCCAACTATTGGTTGGTACCCTTCTTTTATCCCAACTATTGGTTGGTATGTTTCTTGGTTATCCCAACTATTGGTTGGTACCCTTCTTTTATCCCAACTATTGGTTGGTATCTTTTCTTGGTTATCCTAACTATTAGTTGGTACCCTTCTTTTATCACAACTATTGGTTGGTATGTTTCTCTTGGTTATCCCAACTATTGGTTGGTACCCTTATTTTATCCCAACTATTGGTTGGTAAGTTTCTTTTGGTTATCCCAACTATTGGTTGGTACCCTTCTTTTATCCCAACTATTGGTTGGTATGTTTCTTGGTTATCCCAACTATTGGTTGATACCCTTCTTTTATCCCAACTATTGGTTGGTATGTTTCTTGGTTATCCCAACTATTGGTTTGTACCCTTCTTTTATCCCAACTATTGGTTGGTATGTTTCTTGGTTATCCCAACTATTGGTTGGTACCCTTCTTTTATCCCAACTATTGGTTGGTATGTTTCTTGGTTATCCCAACTATTGGTTTGTACCCTTCTTTTATCATAACTATTGGTTGGTATATTTCTTGGTTATCCCAACTATTGGTTGGTACCCTTCTTTTATCCCAACTATTGGTTGGTATGTTTCTTGGTTATCCCAACTATTGGTTGGTACCCTTCTTTTATCCCAAGTATTGGTTGGTATGTTTCTCTTGGTTATCCCAACTATTGGTTGGTACCCTTCTTTTATCCCAACTATTGGTTGGTATGTTTCTTGGTTATCCAAACTATTGGTTGGTATGCTTCTTTTATCCCAACTATTGGTTGGTATGTTTTTTGGATATCCCAATTATTGGATGGTACCCTTCTTTTATCCCAACTATTGGTTGGTATGTTTCTCTTGGTTATCCCAACTATTTGTTGGTACCCTTCTTTTATCCCAACTATTGGAAGGTATCTTTTCTTGGTTATCCCAACTATTGGTTGGTACCCTTCTTTTATCACAACTATTGGTTGGTATGTTTCTCTTGGTTATCCCAACTATTGGTTGGTACCCTTATTTTATCCCAACTATTGGTTGGTAAGTTTCTTTTGGTTATCCCAACTATTGGTTGGTACCCTTCTTTTATCCCAACTATTGGTTGGTATGTTTCTTGGTTATCCCAACTATTGGTTGATACCCTTCTTTTATCCCAACTATTGGTTGGTATGTTTCTTGGTTATCCCAACTATTGGTTTGTACCCTTCTATTATCCCAACTATTGGTTGGTATGTTTCTTGGTTATCCCAACTATTGGTTGGTACCCTTCATTTATCCCAACTATTGGTTGGTATGTTTCTTGGTTATCCCAACTATTGGTTGGTACCCTTCTTTTATCCCAACTATTGGTTGGTATGTTTCTCTTGGTTATCCCAACTATTGGTTGGTACCCTTCTTTTATCCCAACTATTGGTAGGTATCTTTTCTTGGTTATCCCAACTATTGGTTGGTACCCTTATTTTATCCCAACTATTGGTTGGTAAGTTTCTTTTGGTTATCCCAACTATTGGTTGGTACCCTTCATTTATCCCAACTATTGGTTGGTATGTTTCTTGGTTATCCCAACTATTGGTTGGTACCCTTCTTTTATCCCAACTATTGTTTGGTATGTTTCTTGGTTATCCCAACTATTGGTTGGTACCCTTCTTTTATCCCAACTATTGGTTGGTATGTTTCATGGTTATCCCAACTATTAGTTGGTACCCTTCTTTTATCCCAACTATTGGTTGGTATGTTTCTTGGTTATCCCAACTATTGGTTGGTACCCTTCTTTTATCCCAACTATTGGTTGGCATGTTTCTCTTGGTTATCCCAACTATTGGTTAGTACCCTTCATTTATTCCAACTATTGGTTGGTATCTTTTCTTGGTTATCCCAACTATTGGTGGGTATGTTTCTCTTGGTTATCCCAAATATTGGTTGGTACCTTTCTTTTATCCCAACTATTGGTTGGTATCTTTTCTTGGTTATCCCAACTATTGGTTAGTACCCTTCTTTTATCCCAACTATTGGTTGGTATGTTTCTCATGGTTATCCCAACTATTGGTTGGTACCCTTCTTTTATCCCAACTATTGGTTGGTATGTTTCTTTTGGTTGTCCCAACTATTGGTTGGTACCCTTCTTTTATCCCAACTATTGGTTGGTATGTTTCTTGGTTATCCCAACTATTGGTTGGTACCCTTTCTTTTATCCCAACTATTTGTTGGTACCCTTCTTTTATCCAAACTATTGGTTGGTATGTTTCTTGGTTATCCTAACTATTGGTTGGTACCCTTTATCCCAACTATTGGTTGGTATGTTTCTTGGTTATCCCAACTATTGGTTTGTACCCTTCTTTTATCATAACTATTGGTTGGTATGTTTCTTGGTTATCCCAACTATTGGTTGGTACCCTTCTTTTATCCCAACTATTGGTTGGTATGTTTCTTGGTTATCCCAACTATTGGTTGGTACCCTTCTTTTATCCCAACTATTGGTTGGTATGTTTCTCTTGGTTATCCCAACTATTGGTTGGTACCCTTATTTTATCCCAACTATTGGTTGGTAAGTTTCTTTTGGTTATCCCAACTATTGGTTGGTACCCTTCTTTTATCCCAACTATTGGTTGGTATGTTTCTTGGTTATCCCAACTATTGGTTGATACCCTTCTTTTATCCCAACTATTGGTTGGTATGTTTCTTGGTTATCCCAACTATTGGTTTGTACCCTTCTTTTATCCCAACTATTGGTTGGTATGTTTCTTGGTTATCCCAACTATTGGTTGGTACCCTTCTTTTATCCCAACTATTGGTTGGTATGTTTCTTGGTTATCCCAACTATTGGTTTGTACCCTTCTTTTATCCCAACTATTGGTTGGTATGTTTCTTGGTTATCCCAACTATTGGTTGGTACCCTTCTTTTATCCCAACTATTGGTTGGTATGTTTCTTGGTTATCCCAACTATTGGTTGGTACCCTTCTTTTATCCCAACTATTGGTTGGTATGTTTCTCTTGGTTATCCCAACTATTGGTTGGTACCCTTCTTTTATCCCAACTATTGGTAGGTATCTTTTCTTGGTTATCCCAACTATTGGTTGGTACCCTTATTTTATCCCAACTATTGGTTGGTAAGTTTCTTTTGGTTATCCCAACTATTGGTTGGTACCCTTCATTTATCCCAACTATTGGTTGGTATGTTTCTTGGTTATCCCAACTATTGGTTGGTACCCTTCTTTTATCCCAACTATTGTTTGGTATGTTTCTTGGTTATCCCAACTATTGGTTGGTACCCTTCTTTTATCCCAACTATTGGTTGGTATGTTTCATGGTTATCCCAACTATTAGTTGGTACCCTTCTTTTATCCCAACTATTGGTTGGTATGTTTCTTGGTTATCCCAACTATTGGTTGGTACCCTTCTTTTATCCCAACTATTGGTTGGCATGTTTCTCTTGGTTATCCCAACTATTGGTTAGTACCCTTCATTTATTCCAACTATTGGTTGGTATCTTTTCTTGGTTATCCCAACTATTGGTGGGTATGTTTCTCTTGGTTATCCCAACTATTGGTTGGTACCTTTCTTTTATCCCAACTATTGGTTGGTATCTTTTCTTGGTTATCCCAACTATTGGTTAGTACCCTTCTTTTATCCCAACTATTGGTTGGTATGTTTCTCATGGTTATCCCAACTATTGGTTGGTACCCTTCTTTTATCCCAACTATTGGTTGGTATGTTTCTTTTGGTTGTCCCAACTATTGGTTGGTACCCTTCTTTTATCCCAACTATTGGTTGGTATGTTTCTTGGTTATCCCAACTATTGGTTGGTACCCTTTCTTTTATCCCAACTATTTGTTGGTACCCTTCTTTTATCCAAACTATTGGTTGGTATGTTTCTTGGTTATCCTAACTATTGGTTGGTACCCTTCTTTTATCCCAACTATTGGTTGGTATGTTTCTTGGTTATCCCAACTATTGGTTTGTACCCTTCTTTTATCATAACTATTGGTTGGTATGTTTCTTGGTTATCCCAACTATTGGTTGGTACCCTTCTTTTATCCCAACTATTGGTTGGTATGTTTCTTGGTTATCCCAACTATTGGTTGGTACCCTTCTTTTATCCCAACTATTGGTTGGTATCTTTTCTTGGTTATCCTAACTATTAGTTGGTACCCTTCTTTTATCACAACTATTGGTTGGTATGTTTCTCTTGGTTATCCCAACTATTGGTTGGTACCCTTATTTTATCCCAACTATTGGTTGGTAAGTTTCTTTTGGTTATCCCAACTATTGGTTGGTACCCTTCTTTTATCCCAACTATTGGTTGGTATGTTTCTTGGTTATCCCAACTATTGGTTGATACCCTTCTTTTATCCCAACTATTGGTTGGTATGTTTCTTGGTTATCCCAACTATTGGTTTGTACCCTTCTTTTATCCCAACTATTGGTTGGTATGTTTCTTGGTTATCCCAACTATTGGTTGGTACCCTTCTTTTATCCCAACTATTGGTTGGTATGTTTCTTGGTTATCCCAACTATTGGTTTGTACCCTTCTTTTATCATAACTATTGGTTGGTATATTTCTTGGTTATCCCAACTATTGGTTGGTACCCTTCTTTTATCCCAACTATTGGTTGGTATGTTTCTTGGTTATCCCAACTATTGGTTGGTACCCTTCTTTTATCCCAAGTATTGGTTGGTATGTTTCTCTTGGTTATCCCAACTATTGGTTGGTACCCTTCTTTTATCCCAACTATTGGTTGGTATGTTTCTTGGTTATCCAAACTATTGGTTGGTATGCTTCTTTTATCCCAACTATTGGTTGGTATGTTTTTTGGATATCCCAATTATTGGATGGTACCCTTCTTTTATCCCAACTATTGGTTGGTATGTTTCTCTTGGTTATCCCAACTATTTGTTGGTACCCTTCTTTTATCCCAACTATTGGAAGGTATCTTTTCTTGGTTATCCCAACTATTGGTTGGTACCCTTCTTTTATCACAACTATTGGTTGGTATGTTTCTCTTGGTTATCCCAACTATTGGTTGGTACCCTTATTTTATCCCAACTATTGGTTGGTAAGTTTCTTTTGGTTATCCCAACTATTGGTTGGTACCCTTCTTTTATCCCAACTATTGGTTGGTATGTTTCTTGGTTATCCCAACTATTGGTTGATACCCTTCTTTTATCCCAACTATTGGTTGGTATGTTTCTTGGTTATCCCAACTATTGGTTTGTACCCTTCTATTATCCCAACTATTGGTTGGTATGTTTCTTGGTTATCCCAACTATTGGTTGGTACCCTTCATTTATCCCAACTATTGGTTGGTATGTTTCTTGGTTATCCCAACTATTGGTTGGTACCCTTCTTTTATCCCAACTATTGGTTGGTATGTTTCTCTTGGTTATCCCAACTATTGGTTGGTACCCTTCTTTTATCCCAACTATTGGTAGGTATCTTTTCTTGGTTATCCCAACTATTGGTTGGTACCCTTATTTTATCCCAACTATTGGTTGGTAAGTTTCTTTTGGTTATCCCAACTATTGGTTGGTACCCTTCATTTATCCCAACTATTGGTTGGTATGTTTCTTGGTTATCCCAACTATTGGTTGGTACCCTTCTTTTATCCCAACTATTGTTTGGTATGTTTCTTGGTTATCCCAACTATTGGTTGGTACCCTTCTTTTATCCCAACTATTGGTTGGTATGTTTCATGGTTATCCCAACTATTAGTTGGTACCCTTCTTTTATCCCAACTATTGGTTGGTATGTTTCTTGGTTATCCCAACTATTGGTTGGTACCCTTCTTTTATCCCAACTATTGGTTGGCATGTTTCTCTTGGTTATCCCAACTATTGGTTAGTACCCTTCATTTATTCCAACTATTGGTTGGTATCTTTTCTTGGTTATCCCAACTATTGGTGGGTATGTTTCTCTTGGTTATCCCAACTATTGGTTGGTACCTTTCTTTTATCCCAACTATTGGTTGGTATCTTTTCTTGGTTATCCCAACTATTGGTTAGTACCCTTCTTTTATCCCAACTATTGGTTGGTATGTTTCTCATGGTTATCCCAACTATTGGTTGGTACCCTTCTTTTATCCCAACTATTGGTTGGTATGTTTCTTTTGGTTGTCCCAACTATTGGTTGGTACCCTTCTTTTATCCCAACTATTGGTTGGTATGTTTCTTGGTTATCCCAACTATTGGTTGGTACCCTTTCTTTTATCCCAACTATTTGTTGGTACCCTTCTTTTATCCAAACTATTGGTTGGTATGTTTCTTGGTTATCCTAACTATTGGTTGGTACCCTTTATCCCAACTATTGGTTGGTATGTTTCTTGGTTATCCCAACTATTGGTTTGTACCCTTCTTTTATCATAACTATTGGTTGGTATGTTTCTTGGTTATCCCAACTATTGGTTGGTACCCTTCTTTTATCCCAACTATTGGTTGGTATGTTTCTTGGTTATCCCAACTATTGGTTGGTACCCTTCTTTTATCCCAACTATTGGTTGGTATCTTTTCTTGGTTATCCTAACTATTAGTTGGTACCCTTCTTTTATCACAACTATTGGTTGGTATGTTTCTCTTGGTTATCCCAACTATTGGTTGGTACCCTTATTTTATCCCAACTATTGGTTGGTAAGTTTCTTTTGGTTATCCCAACTATTGGTTGGTACCCTTCTTTTATCCCAACTATTGGTTGGTATGTTTCTTGGTTATCCCAACTATTGGTTGATACCCTTCTTTTATCCCAACTATTGGTTGGTATGTTTCTTGGTTATCCCAACTATTGGTTTGTACCCTTCTTTTATCCCAACTATTGGTTGGTATGTTTCTTGGTTATCCCAACTATTGGTTGGTACCCTTCTTTTATCCCAACTATTGGTTGGTATGTTTCTTGGTTATCCCAACTATTGGTTTGTACCCTTCTTTTATCCCAACTATTGGTTGGTATGTTTCTTGGTTATCCCAACTATTGGTTGGTACCCTTCTTTTATCCCAACTATTGGTTGGTATGTTTCTTGGTTATCCCAACTATTGGTTGGTACCCTTCTTTTATCCCAACTATTGGTTGGTATGTTTCTCTTGGTTATCCCAACTATTGGTTGGTACCCTTCTTTTATCCCAACTATTGGTAGGTATCTTTTCTTGGTTATCCCAACTATTGGTTGGTACCCTTATTTTATCCCAACTATTGGTTGGTAAGTTTCTTTTGGATATCCCAACTATTGGTTGGTACCCTTCATTTATCCCAACTATTGGTTGGTATGTTTCTTGGTTATCCCAACTATTGGTTGGTACCCTTCTTTTATCCCAACTATTGGTTGGTATGTTTCTTGGTTATCCCAACTATTGGTTGGTACCCTTCTTTTATCCCAACTATTGGTTGGCATGTTTCTCTTGGTTATCGCAACTATTGGTTAGTACCCTTCTTTTATTCCAACTATTGGTTGGTATCTTTTCTTGGTTATCCCAACTATTGGTGGGTATGTTTCTCTTGGTTATCCAAACTATTGGTTGGTACCTTTCTTTTATCCCAACTATTGGTTGGTATTTTTTCTTGGTTATCCCAACTATTGGTTAGTACCCTTCTTTTATCCCAACTATTGGTTGGTATGTTTCTCTTGGTTATCCCAACTATTGGTTGGTACCCTTCTTTTATCCCAACTATTGGTAGGTATGTTTCTTTTGGTTGTCCCAACTATTGGTTGGCACCCTTCTTTTATCCCAACTATTGGTTGGTATGTTTCTTGGTTATCCCAACTATTCGTTGGTACCCTTTCTTTTATCCCAACTATTTGTTGGTACCCTTCTTTTATCCAAACTATTGGTTGGTATGTTTCTTGGTTATCCTAACTATTGGTTGGTACCCTTCTTTTATCCCAACTATTGGTTGGTATGTTTCTTGGTTATCCCAACTATTGGTTTGTACCCTTCTTTTATCATAACTATTGCTTGGTATGTTTCTTGGTTATCCCAACTATTGGTTGGTACCCTTCTTTTATCCCAACTATTGGTTGGTATGTTTCTTGGTTATCCCAACTATTGGTTGGTACCCTTCTTTTATCCCAACTATTGGTTGGTATCTTTTCTTGGTTATCCTAACTATTGGTTGGTACCCTTCTTTTATCACAACTATTGGTTGGTATGTTTCTCTTGGTTATCCCAACTATTGGTTGGTACCCTTATTTTATCCCAACTATTGGTTGGTAAGTTTCTTTTGGTTATCCCAACTATTGGTTGGTACCCTTCTTTTGTCCCAACTATTGGTTGGTATGTTTCTTGGTTATCCCAACTATTGGTTGATACCCTTCTTTTATCCCAACTATTGGTTGGTATGTTTCTTGGTTATCCCAACTATTGGTTTGTACCCTTCTTTTATCCCAACTATTGGTTGGTATGTTTCTTGGTTATCCCAACTATTGGTTGGTACCCTTCTTTTATCCCAACTATTGGTTGGTATGTTTCTTGGTTATCCCAACTATTGGTTGGTACCCTTCTTTTATCCCAACTATTGGTTGGTATGTTTCTCTTGGTTATCCCAACTATTGGTTGGTACCCTTCTTTTATCCCAACTATTGGTAGGTATCTTTTCTTGGTTATCCCAACTATTGGTTGGTACCCTTATTTTATCCCAACTATTGGTTGGTAAGTTTCTTTTGGTTATCCCAACTATTGGTTGGTACCCTTCATTTATCCCAACTATTGGTTGGTATGTTTCTTGGTTATCCCAACTATTGGTTGGTACCCTTCTTTTATCCCAACTATTGGTTGGTATGTTTCTTGGTTATCCCAACTATTGGTTGGTACCCTTCTTTTATGCCTACTATTGGTTGGCATGTTTCTCTTGGTTATCCCAACTATTGGTTAGTACCCTTCTTTTATTCCAACTATTGGTTGGTATCTTTTCTTGGTTATCCCAACTATTGGTGGGTATGTTTCTCTTGGTTATCCCAACTATTGGTTGGTACCTTTCTTTTATCCCAACTATTGGTTGGTATTTTTTCTTGGTTATCCCAACTATTGGTTAGTACCCTTCTTTTATCCCAACTATTGGTTGGTATGTTTCTCTTGGTTATCCCAACTATTGGTTGGTACCCTTTTTTTATCCCAACTATTGGTTGGTATGTTTCTTTTGGTTGTCCCAACTATTGGTTGGTACCCTTCTTTTATCCCAACTATTGGTTGGTATGTTTCTTGGTTATCCCAACTATTGGTTGGTACCCTTTCTTTTATCCCAACTATTTGTTGGTACCCTTCTTTTATCCAAACTATTGGTTGGTATGTTTCTTGGTTATCCCAACTATTGGTTGGTACCCTTTCTTTTATCCCAACTATTTGTTGGTACCCTTCTTTTATCCAAACTATTGGTTGGTATGTTTCTTGGTTATCCTAAATATTGGTTGGTACCCTTCTTTTATCCCAACTATTGGTTGGTATGTTTCTTGGTTATCCCAACTATTGGTTTGTACCCTTCTTTTATCATAACTATTGGTTGGTATGTTTCTTGGTTATCCCAACTATTGGTTGGTACCCTTCTTTTATCCCAACTATTGGTTGGTATGTTTCTTGGTTATCCCAACTATTGGTTGGTACCCTTCTTTTATCCCAACTATTGGTTGGTATCTTTTCTTGGTTATCCTAACTATTGGTTGGTACCCTTCTTTTATCACAACTATTGGTTGGTATGTTTCTCTTGGTTATCCCAACTATTGGTTGGTACCCTTATTTTATCCCAACTATTGGTTGGTAGGTTTTTTTGGTTATCCCAACTATTGGTTGGTACCCTTCTTTTGTCCCAACTATTGGTTGGTATGTTTCTTGGTTATCCCAACTATTGGTTGATACCCTTCTTTTATCCCAACTATTGGTTGGTATGTTTCTTGGTTATCCCAACTATTGGTTTGTACCCTTCTTTTATCCCAACTATTGGTTGGTATGTTTCTTGGTTATCCCAACTATTGGTTGGTACCCTTCTTTTATCCCAACTATTGGTTGGTATGTTTCTTGGTTATCCCAACTATTGGTTGGTACCCTTCTTTTATCCCAACTATTGGTTGGTATGTTTCTTGGTTATCCCAACTATTCGTTGGTACCCTTTCTTTTATCCCAACTATTTGTTGGTACCCTTCTTTTATCCAAACTATTGGTTGGTATGTTTCTTGGTTATCCTAACTATTGGTTGGTACCCTTCTTTTATCCCAACTATTGGTTGGTATGTTTCTTGGTTATCCCAACTATTGGTTTGTACCCTTCTTTTATCATAACTATTGGTTGGTATGTTTCTTGGTTATCCCAACTATTGGTTGGTACCCTTCTTATATCCCAACTATTGGTTGGTATGTTTCTTGGTTATCCCAACTATTGGTTGGTACCCTTCTTTTATCCCAACTATTGGTTGGTATCTTTTCTTGGTTATCCTAACTATTGGTTGGTACCCTTCTTTTATCACAACTATTGGTTGGTATGTTTCTCTTGGTTATCCCAACTATTGGTTGGTACCCTTATTTTATCCCAACTATTGGTTGGTAAGTTTCTTTTGGTTATCCCAACTATTGGTTGGTACCCTTCTTTTGTCCCAACTATTGGTTGGTATGTTTCTTGGTTATCCCAACTATTGGTTGATACCCTTCTTTTATCCCAACTATTGGTTGGTATGTTTCTTGGTTATCCCAACTATTGGTTTGTACCCTTCTTTTATCCCAACTATTGGTTGGTATGTTTCTTGGTTATCCCAACTATTGGTTGGTACCCTTCTTTTATCCCAACTATTGGTTGGTATGTTTCTTGGTTATCCCAACTATTGGTTGGTACCCTTCTTTTATCCCAACTATTGGTTGGTATGTTTCTCTTGGTTATCCCAACTATTGGTTGGTACCCTTCTTTTATCCCAACTATTGGTAGGTATCTTTTCTTGGTTATCCCAACTATTGGTTGGTACCCTTATTTTATCCCAACTATTGGTTGGTAAGTTTCTTTTGGTTATCCCAACTATTGGTTGGTACCCTTCATTTATCCCAACTATTGGTTGGTATGTTTCTTGGTTATCCCAACTATTGGTTGGTACCCTTCTTTTATCCCAACTATTGGTTGGTATGTTTCTTGGTTATCCCAACTATTGGTTGGTACCCTTCTTTTATGCCTACTATTGGTTGGCATGTTTCTCTTGGTTATCCCAACTATTGGTTAGTACCCTTCTTTTATTCCAACTATTGGTTGGTATCTTTTCTTGGTTATCCCAACTATTGGTGGGTATGTTTCTCTTGGTTATCCCAACTATTGGTTGGTACCTTTCTTTTATCCCAACTATTGGTTGGTATTTTTTCTTGGTTATCCCAACTATTGGTTAGTACCCTTCTTTTATCCCAACTATTGGTTGGTATGTTTCTCTTGGTTATCCCAACTATTGGTTGGTACCCTTTTTTTATCCCAACTATTGGTTGGTATGTTTCTTTTGGTTGTCCCAACTATTGGTTGGTACCCTTCTTTTATCCCAACTATTGGTTGGTATGTTTCTTGGTTATCCCAACTATTGGTTGGTACCCTTTCTTTTATCCCAACTATTTGTTGGTACCCTTCTTTTATCCAAACTATTGGTTGGTATGTTTCTTGGTTATCCCAACTATTGGTTGGTACCCTTTCTTTTATCCCAACTATTTGTTGGTACCCTTCTTTTATCCAAACTATTGGTTGGTATGTTTCTTGGTTATCCTAAATATTGGTTGGTACCCTTCTTTTATCCCAACTATTGGTTGGTATGTTTCTTGGTTATCCCAACTATTGGTTTGTACCCTTCTTTTATCATAACTATTGGTTGGTATGTTTCTTGGTTATCCCAACTATTGGTTGGTACCCTTCTTTTATCCCAACTATTGGTTGGTATGTTTCTTGGTTATCCCAACTATTGGTTGGTACCCTTCTTTTATCCCAACTATTGGTTGGTATCTTTTCTTGGTTATCCTAACTATTGGTTGGTACCCTTCTTTTATCACAACTATTGGTTGGTATGTTTCTCTTGGTTATCCCAACTATTGGTTGGTACCCTTATTTTATCCCAACTATTGGTTGGTAGGTTTTTTTGGTTATCCCAACTATTGGTTGGTACCCTTCTTTTGTCCCAACTATTGGTTGGTATGTTTCTTGGTTATCCCAACTATTGGTTGATACCCTTCTTTTATCCCAACTATTGGTTGGTATGTTTCTTGGTTATCCCAACTATTGGTTTGTACCCTTCTTTTATCCCAACTATTGGTTGGTATGTTTCTTGGTTATCCCAACTATTGGTTGGTACCCTTCTTTTATCCCAACTATTGGTTGGTATGTTTCTTGGTTATCCCAACTATTGGTTGGTACCCTTCTTTTATCCCAACTATTGGTTGGTATGTTTCTCTTGGTTATCCCAACTATTGGTTGGTACCCTTCTTTTATCCCAACTATTGGTAGGTATCTTTTCTTGGTTATCCCAACTATTGGTTGGTACCCTTATTTTATCCCAACTATTGGTTGGTAAGTTTCTTTTGGTTATCCCAACTATTGGTTGGTACCCTTCATTTATCCCAACTATTGGTTGGTATGTTTCTTGGTTATCCCAACTATTGGTTGGTACCCTTCTTTTATCCCAACTATTGGTTGGTATGTTTCTTGGTTATCCCAACTATTGGTTGGTACCCTTCTTTTATCCCTACTATTGGTTGGCATGTTTCTCTTGGTTATCCCAACTATTGGTTAGTACCCTTCTTTTATTCCAACTATTGGTTGGTATCTTTTCTTGGTTATCCCAACTATTGGTGGGTATGTTTCTCTTGGTTATCCCAACTATTGGTTGGTACCTTTCTTTTATCCCAACTATTGGTTGGTATTTTTTCTTGGTTATCCCAACTATTGGCTAGTACCCTTCTTTTATCCCAACTATTGGTTGGTATGTTTCTCTTGGTTATCCCAACTATTGGTTGGTACCCTTCTTTTTTCCCAACTATTGGTTGGTATGTTTCTTTTGGTTGTCCCAACTATTGGTTGGTACCCTTCTTTTATCCCAACTATTGATTGGTATGTTTCTTGGTTATCCCAACTATTGGTTGGTACCCTTTCTTTTATCCCAACTATTTGTTGGTACCCTTCTTTTATCCAAACTATTGGTTGGTATGTTTCTTGGTTATCCTAACTATTGGTTGGTACCCTTCTTTTATCCCAACTATTGGTTGGTATGTTTCTTGGTTATCCCAACTATTGGTTTGTACCCTTCTTTTATCATAACTATTGGTTGGTATGTTTCTTGGTTATCCCAACTATTGGTTGGTACCCTTCTTTTATCCCAACTATTGGTAGGTATCTTTTCTTGGTTATCCCAACTATTGGTTGGTACCCTTATTTTATCCCAACTATTGGTTGGTAAGTTTCTTTTGGTTATCCCAACTATTGGTTGGTACCCTTCATTTATCCCAACTATTGGTTGGTATGTTTCTTGGTTATCCCAACTATTGGTTGGTACCCTTCTTTTATCCCAACTATTGGTTGGTATGTTTCTTGGTTATCCCAACTATTGGTTGGTACCCTTCTTTTATGCCTACTATTGGTTGGCATGTTTCTCTTGGTTATCCCAACTATTGGTTAGTACCCTTCTTTTATTCCAACTATTGGTTGGTATCTTTTCTTGGTTATCCCAACTATTGGTGGGTATGTTTCTCTTGGTTATCCCAACTATTGGTTGGTACCTTTCTTTTATCCCAACTATTGGTTGGTATTTTTTCTTGGTTATCCCAACTATTGGTTAGTACCCTTCTTTTATCCCAACTATTGGTTGGTATGTTTCTCTTGGTTATCCCAACTATTGGTTGGTACCCTTTTTTTATCCCAACTATTGGTTGGTATGTTTCTTTTGGTTGTCCCAACTATTGGTTGGTACCCTTCTTTTATCCCAACTATTGGTTGGTATGTTTCTTGGTTATCCCAACTATTGGTTGGTACCCTTTCTTTTATCCCAACTATTTGTTGGTACCCTTCTTTTATCCAAACTATTGGTTGGTATGTTTCTTGGTTATCCCAACTATTGGTTGGTACCCTTTCTTTTATCCCAACTATTTGTTGGTACCCTTCTTTTATCCAAACTATTGGTTGGTATGTTTCTTGGTTATCCTAAATATTGGTTGGTACCCTTCTTTTATCCCAACTATTGGTTGGTATGTTTCTTGGTTATCCCAACTATTGGTTTGTACCCTTCTTTTATCATAACTATTGGTTGGTATGTTTCTTGGTTATCCCAACTATTGGTTGGTACCCTTCTTTTATCCCAACTATTGGTTGGTATGTTTCTTGGTTATCCCAACTATTGGTTGGTACCCTTCTTTTATCCCAACTATTGGTTGGTATCTTTTCTTGGTTATCCTAACTATTGGTTGGTACCCTTCTTTTATCACAACTATTGGTTGGTATGTTTCTCTTGGTTATCCCAACTATTGGTTGGTACCCTTATTTTATCCCAACTATTGGTTGGTAGGTTTTTTTGGTTATCCCAACTATTGGTTGGTACCCTTCTTTTGTCCCAACTATTGGTTGGTATGTTTCTTGGTTATCCCAACTATTGGTTGATACCCTTCTTTTATCCCAACTATTGGTTGGTATGTTTCTTGGTTATCCCAACTATTGGTTTGTACCCTTCTTTTATCCCAACTATTGGTTGGTATGTTTCTTGGTTATCCCAACTATTGGTTGGTACCCTTCTTTTATCCCAACTATTGGTTGGTATGTTTCTTGGTTATCCCAACTATTGGTTGGTACCCTTCTTTTATCCCAACTATTGGTTGGTATGTTTCTTGGTTATCCCAACTATTCGTTGGTACCCTTTCTTTTATCCCAACTATTTGTTGGTACCCTTCTTTTATCCAAACTATTGGTTGGTATGTTTCTTGGTTATCCTAACTATTGGTTGGTACCCTTCTTTTATCCCAACTATTGGTTGGTATGTTTCTTGGTTATCCCAACTATTGGTTTGTACCCTTCTTTTATCATAACTATTGGTTGGTATGTTTCTTGGTTATCCCAACTATTGGTTGGTACCCTTCTTATATCCCAACTATTGGTTGGTATGTTTCTTGGTTATCCCAACTATTGGTTGGTACCCTTCTTTTATCCCAACTATTGGTTGGTATCTTTTCTTGGTTATCCTAACTATTGGTTGGTACCCTTCTTTTATCACAACTATTGGTTGGTATGTTTCTCTTGGTTATCCCAACTATTGGTTGGTACCCTTATTTTATCCCAACTATTGGTTGGTAAGTTTCTTTTGGTTATCCCAACTATTGGTTGGTACCCTTCTTTTGTCCCAACTATTGGTTGGTATGTTTCTTGGTTATCCCAACTATTGGTTGATACCCTTCTTTTATCCCAACTATTGGTTGGTATGTTTCTTGGTTATCCCAACTATTGGTTTGTACCCTTCTTTTATCCCAACTATTGGTTGGTATGTTTCTTGGTTATCCCAACTATTGGTTGGTACCCTTCTTTTATCCCAACTATTGGTTGGTATGTTTCTTGGTTATCCCAACTATTGGTTGGTACCCTTCTTTTATCCCAACTATTGGTTGGTATGTTTCTCTTGGTTATCCCAACTATTGGTTGGTACCCTTCTTTTATCCCAACTATTGGTAGGTATCTTTTCTTGGTTATCCCAACTATTGGTTGGTACCCTTATTTTATCCCAACTATTGGTTGGTAAGTTTCTTTTGGTTATCCCAACTATTGGTTGGTACCCTTCATTTATCCCAACTATTGGTTGGTATGTTTCTTGGTTATCCCAACTATTGGTTGGTACCCTTCTTTTATCCCAACTATTGGTTGGTATGTTTCTTGGTTATCCCAACTATTGGTTGGTACCCTTCTTTTATGCCTACTATTGGTTGGCATGTTTCTCTTGGTTATCCCAACTATTGGTTAGTACCCTTCTTTTATTCCAACTATTGGTTGGTATCTTTTCTTGGTTATCCCAACTATTGGTGGGTATGTTTCTCTTGGTTATCCCAACTATTGGTTGGTACCTTTCTTTTATCCCAACTATTGGTTGGTATTTTTTCTTGGTTATCCCAACTATTGGTTAGTACCCTTCTTTTATCCCAACTATTGGTTGGTATGTTTCTCTTGGTTATCCCAACTATTGGTTGGTACCCTTTTTTTATCCCAACTATTGGTTGGTATGTTTCTTTTGGTTGTCCCAACTATTGGTTGGTACCCTTCTTTTATCCCAACTATTGGTTGGTATGTTTCTTGGTTATCCCAACTATTGGTTGGTACCCTTTCTTTTATCCCAACTATTTGTTGGTACCCTTCTTTTATCCAAACTATTGGTTGGTATGTTTCTTGGTTATCCCAACTATTGGTTGGTACCCTTTCTTTTATCCCAACTATTTGTTGGTACCCTTCTTTTATCCAAACTATTGGTTGGTATGTTTCTTGGTTATCCTAAATATTGGTTGGTACCCTTCTTTTATCCCAACTATTGGTTGGTATGTTTCTTGGTTATCCCAACTATTGGTTTGTACCCTTCTTTTATCATAACTATTGGTTGGTATGTTTCTTGGTTATCCCAACTATTGGTTGGTACCCTTCTTTTATCCCAACTATTGGTTGGTATGTTTCTTGGTTATCCCAACTATTGGTTGGTACCCTTCTTTTATCCCAACTATTGGTTGGTATCTTTTCTTGGTTATCCTAACTATTGGTTGGTACCCTTCTTTTATCACAACTATTGGTTGGTATGTTTCTCTTGGTTATCCCAACTATTGGTTGGTACCCTTATTTTATCCCAACTATTGGTTGGTAGGTTTTTTTGGTTATCCCAACTATTGGTTGGTACCCTTCTTTTGTCCCAACTATTGGTTGGTATGTTTCTTGGTTATCCCAACTATTGGTTGATACCCTTCTTTTATCCCAACTATTGGTTGGTATGTTTCTTGGTTATCCCAACTATTGGTTTGTACCCTTCTTTTATCCCAACTATTGGTTGGTATGTTTCTTGGTTATCCCAACTATTGGTTGGTACCCTTCTTTTATCCCAACTATTGGTTGGTATGTTTCTTGGTTATCCCAACTATTGGTTGGTACCCTTCTTTTATCCCAACTATTGGTTGGTATGTTTCTCTTGGTTATCCCAACTATTGGTTGGTACCCTTCTTTTATCCCAACTATTGGTAGGTATCTTTTCTTGGTTATCCCAACTATTGGTTGGTACCCTTATTTTATCCCAACTATTGGTTGGTAAGTTTCTTTTGGTTATCCCAACTATTGGTTGGTACCCTTCATTTATCCCAACTATTGGTTGGTATGTTTCTTGGTTATCCCAACTATTGGTTGGTACCCTTCTTTTATCCCAACTATTGGTTGGTATGTTTCTTGGTTATCCCAACTATTGGTTGGTACCCTTCTTTTATCCCTACTATTGGTTGGCATGTTTCTCTTGGTTATCCCAACTATTGGTTAGTACCCTTCTTTTATTCCAACTATTGGTTGGTATCTTTTCTTGGTTATCCCAACTATTGGTGGGTATGTTTCTCTTGGTTATCCCAACTATTGGTTGGTACCTTTCTTTTATCCCAACTATTGGTTGGTATTTTTTCTTGGTTATCCCAACTATTGGCTAGTACCCTTCTTTTATCCCAACTATTGGTTGGTATGTTTCTCTTGGTTATCCCAACTATTGGTTGGTACCCTTCTTTTTTCCCAACTATTGGTTGGTATGTTTCTTTTGGTTGTCCCAACTATTGGTTGGTACCCTTCTTTTATCCCAACTATTGATTGGTATGTTTCTTGGTTATCCCAACTATTGGTTGGTACCCTTTCTTTTATCCCAACTATTTGTTGGTACCCTTCTTTTATCCAAACTATTGGTTGGTATGTTTCTTGGTTATCCTAACTATTGGTTGGTACCCTTCTTTTATCCCAACTATTGGTTGGTATGTTTCTTGGTTATCCCAACTATTGGTTTGTACCCTTCTTTTATCATAACTATTGGTTGGTATGTTTCTTGGTTATCCCAACTATTGGTTGGTACCCTTCTTTTATCCCAACTATTGGTTGGTATGTTTCTTGGTTATCCCAACTATTGGTTGGTACCCTTCTTTTATCCCAACTATTGGTTGGTATGTTTCTCTTGGTTATCCCAACTATTGGTTGGTACCCTTCTTTTATCCCAACTATTGGTTGGTATGTTTCTTGGTTATCCAAACTATTGGTTGGTATCCTTCTTTTATCCCAACTATTGGTTGGTATGTTTTTTGGATATCCCAATTATTGGTTGGTACCCTTCTTTTATCCCAACTATTGGTTGGTATGTTTCTCTTGGTTATCCCAACTATTTGTTGGTACCCTTCTTTTATCCCAACTATTGGAAGGTATCTTTTCTTGGTTATCCCAACTATTGGTTGGTACCCTTCTTTTATCACAACTATTGGTTGGTATGTTTCTCTTGGTTATCCCAACTATTGGTTGGTACCCTTATTTTATCCCAACTATTGGTTGGTAAGTTTCTTTTGGTTATCCCAACTATTGGTTGGTACCCTTCTTTTATCCCAACTATTGGTTGGTATGTTTCTTGGTTATCCCAACTATTGGTTGATACCCATCTTTTATCCCAACTATTGGTTGGTATGTTTCTTGGTTATTACAACTATTGGTTAGTACCCTTCTTTTATCCCAACTATTGGTTGGTATGTTTCTCTTGGTTATCCCAACTATTGGTTGGTACCCTTCTTTTATCCCAACTATTGGTTGGTATGTTTCTTTTGGTTGTCCCAACTATTGGTTGGTACCCTTCTTTTATCCCAACTATTGGTTGGTATGTTTCTTGGTTATCCCAACTATTGGTTGGTACCCTTTCTTTTATCCCAACTATTTGTTGGTACCCTTCTTTTATCCAAACTATTGGTTGGTATGTTTCTTGGTTATCCTAACTATTGGTTGGTACCCTTCTTTTATCCCAACTATTGGTTGGTATGTTTCTTGGTTGTCCCAACTATTGGTTTGTACCCTTCTTTTATCATAACTATTGGTTGGTATGTTTCTTGGTTATCCCAACTATTGGTTGGTACCCTTCTTTTATCCCAACTATTGGTTGGTATGTTTCTTGGTTATCCCAACTATTGGTTGGTACCCTTCTTTTATCCCAACTATTGGTTGGTATCTTTTCTTGGTTATCCTAACTATTGGTTGGTACCCTTCTTTTATCACAACTATTGGTTGGTATGTTTCTCTTGGTTATCCCACCTATTGGTTGGTACCCTTATTTTATCCCAACTATTGGTTGGTAAGTTTCTTTTGGTTATCCCGACTATTGGTTGGTACCCTTCTTTTATCCCAACTATTGGTTGGTATGTTTCTTGGTTATCCCAACTATTGGTTGATACCCTTCTTTTATCCCAACTATTGGTTGGTATGTTTCTTGGTTATCCCAACTATTGGTTTGTACCCTTCTTTTATCCCAACTATTGGTTGGTATGTTTCTTGGTTATCCCAACTATTGGTTGGTACCCTTCTTTTATCCCAACTATTGGTTGGTATGTTTCTTGGTTATCCCAACTATTGGTTGGTACCCTTCTTTTATCCCAACTATTGGTTGGTATGTTTCTCTTGGTTATTCCAACTATTGGTTGGTACCCTTCTTTTATCCCAACTATTGGTAGGTATCTTTTCTTGGTTATCCCAACTATTGGTTGGTACCCTTATTTTATCCCAACTATTGGTTGGTAAGTTTCTTTTGGTTATCTCAACTATTGGTTGGTACCCTTCATTTATCCCAACTATTGGTTGGTATGTTTCTTGGTTATCCCAACTATTGGTTGGTACCCTTCTTTTATCCCAACTATTGGTTGGTATGTTTCTTGGTTATCCCAACTATTGGTTGGTACCCTTCTTTTATCCCTACTATTGGTTGGCATGTTTCTCTTGGTTATCCCAACTATTGGTTAGTACCCTTCTTTTATTCCAACTATTGGTTGGTATCTTTTCTTGGTTATCCCAACTATTGGTGGGTATGTTTCTCTTGGTTATCCCAACTATTGGTTGGTACCTTTCTTTTATCCCAACTATTGGTTGGTATTTTTTCTTGGTTATCCCAACTATTGGCTAGTACCCTTCTTTTATCCCAACTATTGGTTGGTATGTTTCTCTTGGTTATCCCAACTATTGGTTGGTACCCTTCTTTTATCCCAACTATTGGTTGGTATGTTTCTTTTGGTTGTCCCAACTATTGGTTGGTACCCTTCTTTTATCCCAACTATTGGTTGGTATGTTTCTTGGTTATCCCAACTATTGGTTGGTACCCTTTCTTTTATCCCAACTATTTGTTGGTACCCTTCTTTTATCCAAACTATTGGTTGGTATGTTTCTTGGTTATCCTAACTATTGGTTGGTACCCTTCTTTTATCCCAACTATTGGTTGGTATGTTTCTTGGTTATCCCAACTATTGGTTTGTACCCTTCTTTTATCATAACTATTGGTTGGTATGTTTCTTGGTTATCCCAACTATTGGTTGGTACCCTTCTTTTATCCCAACTATTGGTTGGTATGTTTCTTGGTTATCCCAACTATTGGTTGGTACCCTTCTTTTATCCCAACTATTGGTTGGTATGTTTCTCTTGGTTATCCCAACTATTGGTTGGTACCCTTCTTTTATCCCAACTATTGGTTGGTATGTTTCTTGGTTATCCAAACTATTGGTTGGTATCCTTCTTTTATCCCAACTATTGGTTGGTATGTTTTTTGGATATCCCAATTATTGGTTGGTACCCTTCTTTTATCCCAACTATTGGTTGGTATGTTTCTCTTGGTTATCCCAACTATTTGTTGGTACCCTTCTTTTATCCCAACTATTGGAAGGTATCTTTTCTTGGTTATCCCAACTATTGGTTGGTACCCTTCTTTTATCACAACTATTGGGTGGTATGTTTCTCTTGGTTATCCCAACTATTGGTTGGTACACTTATTTTATCCCAACTATTGGTTGGTAAGTTTCTTTTGGTTATCCCAACTATTGGTTGGTACCCTTCTTTTATCCCAACTATTGGTTGGTATGTTTCTTGGTTATCCCAACTATTGGTTGATACCCTTCTTTTATCCCAACTATTGGTTGGTATGTTTCTTGGTTATTACAACTATTGGTTAGTACCCTTCTTTTATCCCAACTATTGGTTGGTACCCTTCTTTTATCCCTACTATTGGTTGGCATGTTTCTCTTGGTTATCCCAACTATTGGTTAGTACCGTTCTTTTATTCCAACTATTGGTTGGTATCTTTTCTTGGTTATCCCAACTATTGGTGGGTATGTTTCTCTTGGTTATCCCAACTATTGGTTGGTACCTTTCTTTTATCCCAACTATTGGTTGGTATTTTTTCTTGGTTATCCCAACTATTGGCTAGTACCCTTCTTTTATCCCAACTATTGGTTGGTATGTTTCTCTTGGTTATCCCAACTATTGGTTGGTACCCTTCTTTTATCCCAACTATTGGTTGGTATGTTTCTTTTGGTTGTCCCAACTATTGGTTGGTACCCTTCTTTTATCCCAACTATTGGTTGGTATGTTTCTTGGTTATCCCAACTATTGGTTGGTACCCTTTCTTTTATCCCAACTATTTGTTGGTACCCTTCTTTTATCCAAACTATTGGTTGGTATGTTTCTTGGTTATCCTAACTATTGGTTGGTACCCTTCTTTTATCCCAACTATTGGTTGGTATGTTTCTTGGTTATCCCAACTATTGGTTTGTACCCTTCTTTTATCATAACTATTGGTTGGTATGTTTCTTGGTTATCCCAACTATTGGTTGGTACCCTTCTTTTATCCCAACTATTGGGTGGTATGTTTCTTGGTTATCCCAACTATTGGTTGGTACCCTTCTTTTATCCCAACTATTGGTTGGTATGTTTCTCTTGGTTATCCCAACTATTGGTTGGTACCCTTCTTTTATCCCAACTATTGGTTGGTATGTTTCTTGGTTATCCAAACTATTGGTTGGTATCCTTCTTTTATCCCAACTATTGGTTGGTATGTTTTTTGGATATCCCAATTATTGGTTGGTACCCTTCTTTTATCCCAACTATTGGTTGGTATGTTTCTCTTGGTTATCCCAACTATTTGTTGGTACCCTTCTTTTATCCCAACTATTGGAAGGTATCTTTTCTTGGTTATCCCAACTATTGGTTGGTACCCTTCTTTTATCACAACTATTGGGTGGTATGTTTCTCTTGGTTATCCCAACTATTGGTTGGTACCCTTATTTTATCCCAACTATTGGTTGGTAAGTTTCTTTTGGTTATCCCAACTATTGGTTGGTACCCTTCTTTTATCCCAACTATTGGTTGGTATGTTTCTTGGTTATCCCAACTATTGGTTGATACCCTTCTTTTATCCCAACTATTGGTTGGTATGTTTCTTGGTTATTACAACTATTGGTTAGTACCCTTCTTTTATCCCAACTATTGGTTGGTATGTTTCTCTTGGTTATCCCAACTATTGGTTGGTACCCTTCTTTTATCCCAACTATTGGTTGGTATGTTTCTTTTGGTTGTCCCAACTATTGGTTGGTACCCTTCTTTTATCCCAACTATTGGTTGGTATGTTTCTTGGTTATCCCAACTATTGGTTGGTACCCTTTCTTTTATCCCAACTATTTGTTGGTACCCTTCTTTTATCCAAACTATTGGTTGGTATGTTTCTTGGTTATCCTAACTATTGGTTGGTACCCTTCTTTTATCCCAACTATTGGTTGGTATGTTTCTTGGTTATCCCAACTATTAGTTTGTACCCTTCTTTTATCATAACTATTGGTTGGTATGTTTCTTGGTTATCCCAACTATTGGTTGGTACCCTTCTTTTATCCCAACTATTGGTTGGTATGTTTCTTGGTTATCCCAACTATTGGTTGGTACCCTTCTTTTATCCCAACTATTGGTTGGTATCTTTTCTTGGTTATCCTAACTATTGGTTGGTACCCTTCTTTTATCACAACTATTGGTTGGTATGTTTCTCTTGGTTATCCCACCTATTGGTTGGTACCCTTATTTTATCCCAACTATTGGTTGGTAAGTTTCTTTTGGTTATCCCGACTATTGGTTGGTACCCTTCTTTTATCCCAACTATTGGTTGGTATGTTTCTTGGTTATCCCAACTATTGGTTTGTACCCTTCTTTTATCCCAACTATTGGTTGGTATGTTTCTTGGTTATCCCAACTATTGGTTGGTACCCTTCTTTTATCCCAACTATTGGTTGGTATGTTTCTTGGTTATCCCAACTATTGGTTGGTACCCTTCTTTTATCCCAACTATTGGTTGGTATGTTTCTCTTGGTTATCCCAACTATTGGTTGGTACCCTTCTTTTATCCCAACTATTGGTAGGTATCTTTTCTTGGTTATCCCAACTATTGGTTGGTACCCTTATTTTATCCCACCAATTGGTTGGTAAGTTTCTTTTGGTTATCCCAACTATTGGTTGGTACCCTTCATTTATCCCAACTATTGGTTGGTATGTTTCTTGGTTATCCCAACTATTGGTTGGTACCCTTCTTTTATCCCAACTATTGGTTGGTATGTTTCTTGGTTATCCCAACTATTGGTTGGTACCCTTCTTTTATCCCTACTATTGGTTGGCATGTTTCTCTTGGTTATCCCAACTATTGGTTAGTACCCTTCTTTTATTCCAACTATTGGTTGGTATCTTTTCTTGGTTATCCCAACTATTGGTGGGAATGTTTCTCTTGGTTATCCCAACTATTGGTTGGTACCTTTCTTTTATCCCAACTATTGGTTGGTATTTTTTCTTGGTTATCCCAACTATTTGTTAGTACCCTTCTTTTATCCCAACTATTGGTTGGTATGTTTCTCTTGGTTATCCCAACTATTGGTTGGTACCCTTGTTTTATCCCAACTATTGGTTGGTATGTTTCTTTTGGTTGTCCCAACTATTGGTTGGTACCCTTCTTTTATCCCAACTATTGGTTGGTATGTTTCTTGGTTATCCCAACTATTGGTTGGTACCCTTTCTTTTATCCCAACTATTTGTTGGTACCCTTCTTTTATCCAAACTATTGGTTGGTATGTTTCTTGGTTATCCTAACTATTGGTTGATACCCTTCTTTTATCCCAACTATTGGTTGGTATGTTTCTTGGTTATCCCAACTATTGGTTTGTACCCTTCTTTTATCATAACTATTGGTTGGTATGTTTCTTGGTTATCCCAACTATTGGTTGGTACCCTTCTTTTATCCCAACTATTGGTTGGTATGTTTCTTGGTTATCCCAACTATTGGTTGGTACCCTTCTTTTATCCCAACTATTGGTTGGTATGTTTCTCTTGGTTATCCCAACTATTGGTTGGTACCCTTCTTTTATCCCAACTATTGGTAGGTATCTTTTCTTGGTTATCCCAACTATTGGTTGGTACCCTTATTTTATCCCAACTATTGGTTGGTAAGTTTCTTTTGGTTATCCCAACTATTGGTTAGTACCCTTCATTTATCCCAACTATTGGTTGGTATGTTTCTTGGTTATCCCAACTATTGGTTGGTACCCTTCTTTTATCCCAACTATTGGTTGGTATGTTTCTTGGTTATCCTAACTATTGGTTGGTACCCTACTTTTATCCCAACTATTGGTTGGCATGTTTCTCTTGGTTATCCCAACTATTGGTTAGTACCCTTCTTTTATTCCAACTATTGGTTGGTATCTTTTCTTGGTTATCCCAACTATTGGTGGGTATGTTTCTCTTGGTTATCCCAACTATTGGTTGGTACCTTTCTTTTATCCCAACTATTGGTTGGTATTTTTTCTTGGTTATCCCAACTATTGGTTTGTACCCTTCTTTTATCCCAACTATTGGTTGGTATGTTTCTCTTGGTTATCCCAACTATTGGTTGATACCCTTCTTTTATCCCAACTATTGGTTGGTATGTTTCTTTTGGTTGTCCCAACTATTGGTTGGTACCCTTCTTTTATCCCAACTATTGGTTGGTATGTTTCTTGGTTATCCCAACTATTGGTTGGTACCCTTTCTTTTATCCCAACTATTTGTTGGTACCCTTCTTTTATCCAAACTATTGTATGTTATGTTTCTTGGTTATCCTAACTATTGGTTGGTACCCTTCTTTTATCCCAACTATTGGTTGGTATGTTTCTTGGTTATCCCAACTATTGGTTTGTACCCTTCTTTTATCATAACTATTGGTTGGTATGTTTCTTGGTTATCCCAACTATTGGTTGGTACCCTTCTTTTATCCCAACTATTGGTTGGTATGTTTCTTGGTTATCCCAACTATTGGTTGGTACCCTTCTTTTATCCCAACTATTGGTTGGTATGTTTCTCTTGGTTATCCCAACTTTTGGTTGGTACCCTTCTTTTATCCCAACTATTGGTTGGTATGTTTCTTGGTTATCCAAACTATTGGTTGGTATCCTTCTTTTATCCCAACTATTGATTGGTATGTTTTTTGGATATCCCAATTATTGATTGGTACCCTTCTTTTATCCCAACTATTGGTTGGTATGTTTCTCTTGGTTATCCCAACTATTTGTTGGTACCCTTCTTTTATCCCAACTATTGGTTGGTATCTTTTCTTGGTTATCCCAACTATTGGTTGGTACCCTTATTTTATCCCAACTATTGGTTGGTAAGTTTCTTTTGGTTATCCCAACTATTGGTTGGTACCCTTCATTTATCCAAACTATTGGTTGGTATGTTTCTTGGTTATCCCAACTATTGGTTGGTACCCTTCTTTTATCCCAACTATTGGTTGGTATGTTTCTTGGTTATCCCAACTATTGGTTGGTACCCTTCTTTTATCCCCACTATTGGTTGGTATGTTTCTCTTGGTTATCCCAACTATTGGTTGGTACCCTTCTTTTATCCCAACTATTGGTAGGTATCTTTTCTTGGTTATCCCAACTATTGGTTGGTACCCTTATTTTATCCCAACTATTGGTTGGTAAGTTTCTTTTGGTTATCCCAACTATTGGTTAGTACCCTTCATTTATCCCAACTATTGGTTGGTATGTTTCTTGGTTATCCCAACTATTGGTTGGTACCCTTCTTTTATCCCAACTATTGGTTGGTATGTTTCTTGGTTATCCTAACTATTGGTTGGTACCCTACTTTTATCCCAACTATTGGTTGGCATGTTTCTCTTGGTTATCCCAACTATTGGTTAGTACCCTTCTTTTATTCCAACTATTGGTTGGTATCTTTTCTTGGTTATCCCAACTATTGGTGGGTATGTTTCTCTTGGTTATCCCAACTATTGGTTGGTACCTTTCTTTTATCCCAACTATTGGTTGGTATTTTTTCTTGGTTATCCCAACTATTGGTTTGTACCCTTCTTTTATCCCAACTATTGGTTGGTATGTTTCTCTTGGTTATCCCAACTATTGGTTGGTACCCTTCTTTTATCCCAACTATTGGTTGGTATGTTTCTTTTGGTTGTCCCAACTATTGGTTGGTACCCTTCTTTTATCCCAACTATTGGTTGGTATGTTTCTTGGTTATCCCAACTATTGGTTGGTACCCTTTCTTTTATCCCAACTATTTGTTGGTACCCTTCTTTTATCCAAACTATTGTATGTTATGTTTCTTGGTTATCCTAACTATTGGTTGGTACCCTTCTTTTATCCCAACTATTGGTTGGTATGTTTCTTGGTTATCCCAACTATTGGTTTGTACCCTTCTTTTATCATAACTATTGGTTGGTATGTTTCTTGGTTATCCCAACTATTGGTTGGTACCCTTCTTTTATCCCAACTATTGGTTGGTATGTTTCTTGGTTATCCCAACTATTGGTTGGTACCCTTCTTTTATCCCAACTATTGGTTGGTATGTTTCTCTTGGTTATCCCAACTATTGGTTGGTACCCTTCTTTTATCCCAACTATTGGTTGGTATGTTTCTTGGTTATCCAAACTATTGGTTGGTATCCTTCTTTTATCCCAACTATTGATTGGTATGTTTTTTGGATATCCCAATTATTGATTGGTACCCTTCTTTTATCCCAACTATTGGTTGGTATGTTTCTCTTGGTTATCCCAACTATTTGTTGGTACCCTTCTTTTATCCCAACTATTGGTTGGTATCTTTTCTTGGTTATCCCAACTATTGGTTGGTACCCTTATTTTATCCCAACTATTGGTTGGTAAGTTTCTTTTGGTTATCCCAACTATTGGTTGGTACCCTTCATTTATCCCAACTATTGGTTGGTATGTTTCTTGGTTATCCCAACTATTGGTTGGTACCCTTCTTTTATCCCAACTATTGGTTGGTATGTTTCTTGGTTATCCCAACTATTGGTTGGTACCCTTCTTTTATCCCCACTATTGGTTGGTATGTTTCATGGTTATCCCAACTATTGGTTGGTACCCTTCTTTTATCCCAACTATTGGTTGGTATGTTTCTTGGTTATCCCAACTATTGGTTGGTACCCTTCTTTTATCCCAACCATTGGTTGACATGTTTCTCTTGGTTATCCCAACTATTGGTTAGTACCCTTCTTTTATTCCAACTATTGGTTGGTATCTTTTCTTGGTTATCCCAACTATTGTTTGGTACCCTTATTTTATCCCAACTATTGGTTGGTAAGTTTCTTTTGGTTATCCCAACTATTGGTTGGTACCCTTCATTTATCCCAACTATTGGTTGGTATGTTTCTTGGTTATCCCAACTATTGGTTGGTACCCTTCTTTTATCCCAACTATTGGTTGGTATGTTTCTTGGTTATCCCAACTATTGGTTGGTACCCTTCGTTTATCCCAACTATTGGTTGGTATGTTTCATGGTTATCCCAACTATTGGTTGGTACCCTTCTTTTATCCCAACTATTGGTTGGTATGTTTCTTGGTTATCCCAACTATTGGTTGGTACCCTTCTTTTATCCCAACTATTTGTTGGTACCCTTATTTTATCCAAACTATTGGTTGGTATGTTTCTTGGTTATCCTAACTATTGGTTGGTACCCTTCTTTTATCCCAACTATTGGTTGGTATGTTTCTTGGTTATCCCAACTATTGGTTTGTACCCTTCTTTTATCATAACTATTGGTTGGTATGTTTCTTGGTTATCCCAACTATTGGTTGGTACCCTTCTTTTATCCCAACTATTGGTTGGTATGTTTCTTGGTTATCCCAACTATTGGTTGGTACACTTCTTTTATCCCAACTATTGGTTGGTATCTTTTCTTGGTTATCCTAACTATTGGTTGGTACCCTTCTTTTATCACAACTATTGGTTGGTATGTTTCTCTTGGTTATCCCAACTATTGGTTGGTACCCTTATTTTATCCCAACTATTGGTTGGTAAGTTTCTTTTGGTTATCCCAACTATTGGTTGGTACCCTCCATTTATCCCAACTATTGGTTGGTATGTTTCTTGGTTATCCCAACTATTGGTTGATACCCTTCTTTTATCCCAACTATTGGTTGGTATGTTTCTTGGTTATCCCAACTCTTGGTTTGTACCCTTATTTTATCCCAACTATTGGTTGGTATGTTTCTTGGTTATCCCAACTATTGGTTGGTACCCTTCTTTTATCCCAACTATTGGTTGGTATGTTTCTTGGTTATCCCAACTATTGGTTGGTACCCTTCTTTTATCCCAACTATAGGTTGGTATGTTTCTCTTGGTTATCCCAACTATTGGTTGGTACTCTTCTTTTATCCCAACTATTGGTAGGTATCTTTTCTTGGTTATCCCAACTATTGGTTGATACCCTTATTTTATCCCAACTATTGGTTGGTAAGTTTCTTTTGGTTATCCCAACTATTGGTTGGTACCCTTCATTTATCCCAACTATTGGTTGGTATGTTTCTTGGTTATCCCAACTATTGGTTGGTACCCTTCTTTTATCCCAACTATTGGTTGGTATGTTTCTTGGTTATCCCAACTATTGGTTGGCATGTTTCTCTTGGTTATCCCAACTATTGGTTGGTACCTTTCTTTTATCCCAACTATTGTTTGGTATTTTTTCTTGGTTATCCCAACTATTGGTTAGTACCCTTCTTTTATCCCAACTATTGGTTGGTATGTTTCTCTTGGTTATCCCAACTATTGGTTGGTACCCTTCTTTTATCCCAACTATTGGTTGGTATGTTTCTTTTGGTTGTCCCAACTATTGGTTGGTACCCTTCTTTTATCCCAATTATTGGTTGGTATGTTTCTTGGTTATCCTAACTATTGGTTGGTACCCTTTCTTTTATCCCAACTAATTGTTGGTACCCTTCTTTTATCCAAACTATTGGTTGGTATGTTTCTTGGTTATCGTAACTATTGGTTGGTACCCTTCTTTTATCCCAACTATTGGTTGGTATGTTTCTTGGTTATCCCAACAATTGGTTTGTACCCTTCTTTTATCATAACTATTGGTTGGTATGTTTCTTGGTTATCCCAACTATTGGTTGGTACCCTTCTTTTATCCCAACTATTGGTTGGTATGTTTCTTGGTTATCCCAACTATTGGTTGGTACCCTTCTTTTATCCCAACTATTGGTTGGTATGTTTCTCTTGGTTATCCCAACTATTGGTTGGTACCCTTCTTTTATCCCAACTATTGGTTGGTATGTTTCTTGGTTATCCAAACTATTGGTTCGTATCCTTCTTTTATCCCAACTATTGGTTGGTATGTTTTTTGGATATCCCAATTATTGGTTGGTACCCTTCTTTTATCCCAACTATTGGTTGGTATGTTTCTCTTGGTTATCGTAACTATTTGTTGGTACCCTTCTTTTATCCCAACTATTGGAAGGTATCTTTTCTTGGTTATCCCAACTATTGGTTGGTACCCTTCTTTTATCACAACTATTGGTTGGTATGTTTCTCTTGGTTATCCCAACTATTGGTTGGTACCCTTATTTTATCCCAACTATTGGTTGGTAAGTTTCTTTTGGTTATCCCGACTATTGGTTGGTACCCTTCTTTTATCCCAACTATTGGTTGGTATGTTTCTTGGTTATCCCAACTATTGGTTGATACCCTTCTTTTATCCCAACTATTGGTTGGTATGTTTCTTGGTTATCCCAACTATTGGTTTGTACCCTTCTTTTATCCCAACTATTGGTTGGTATGTTTCTTGGTTATCCCAATTATTGGTTGGTACCCTTCTTTTATCCCAACTATTGGTTGGTATGTTTCTTGGTTATCCCAACTATTGGTTGGTACCCTTCTTTTATCCCAACTATTGGTTGGTATGTTTCTCTTGGTTATCCCAACTATTGGTTGGTACCCTTATTTTATCCCAACTATTGGTAGGTATCTTTTCTTGGTTATCCCAACTATTGGTTGGTACCCTTATTTTATCCCAACTATTGGTTGGTAAGTTTCTTTTGGTTATACCAACTATTGGTTGGTACCCTTCATTTATCCCAACTATTGGTTGGTATGTTTCTTGGTTATCCCAACTATTGGTTGGTACCCTTCTTTTATCCCAACTATTGGTTGGTATGTTTCTTGGTTATCCCAACTATTGGTTGGTACCCTTCTTTTATCCCAACTATTGGTTGGTATGTTTCATGGTTATCCCAACTATTGGTTGGTACCCTTCTTTTATCCCAACTATTGGTTGGTATGTTTCTTGGTTATCCCAACTATTGGTTGGAACCCTTCTTTTATCCCAACTATTGGTTGGCATGTTTCTCTTGGTTATCCCAACTATTGGTTAGTACCCTTCTTTTATTCCAACTATTGGTTGGTATCTTTTCTTGGATATCCTAACTATTGGTTGGTACCCTTATTTTATCCCAACTATTGGTTGGTAAGTTTCTTTTGGTTATCCCAACTATTGATTGGTACCCTTCATTTATCCCAACTATTGGTTGGTATGTTTCTTGGTTATCCCACCTATTGGTTGGTACCCTTCTTTTATCCCAACTATTGGTTGGTATGTTTCTTGGTTATCCCAACTATTGGTTGGTACCCTTCTTTTATCCCAACTATTGGTTGGTATGTTTCATGGTTATCCCAACTATTGGTTGGTACCCTTCTTTTATCCCAACTATTGGTTGGTATGTTTCTTGGTTATCTCAACTATTGGTTGGTACCCTTCTTTTATCCCAACTATTGGTTGGCATGTTTCTCTTGGTTATCCCAACTATTGGTTAGTACCCTTCTTTTATTCCAACTATTGGTTGGTATCTTTTCTTGGTTATCCCAACTATTGGTGGGTAGGTTTCTCTTGGTTATCCCAACTATTGGTTGGTACCTTTCTTTTATCCCAACTATTGGTTGGTATCTTTTCTTGGTTATCCCAACTATTGGTTAGTACCCTTCTTTTATCCCAACTATTGGTTGGTATGTTTCTCTTGGTTATCCCAACTATTGGTTGGTATGTTTCTTTTGGTTGTCCCAACTATTGGTTGGTACCCTTCTTTTATCCCAACTATTGGTTGGTATGTTTCTTGGTTATCCCAACTATTGGTTGGTACCCTTTCTTTTATCCCAACTATTTGTTGGTACCCTTCTTTTATCCAAACTATTGGTTGGTATGTTTCTTGGTTATCCTAACTATTGGTTGGTACCCTTCTTTTATCCCAACTATTGGTTGGTATGTTTCTTGGTTATCCCAACTATTGGTTGGTACCCTTCTTTTATCCCAACTATTGGTTGGTATGTTTCTTGGTTATCCCAACTATTGGTTGGTACCCTTCTTTTATCCCAACTATTGGTTGGTATGTTTCTCTTGGTTATCCCAACTATTGGTTGGTACCCTTATTTTATCCCAACTATTGGTAGGTATCTTTTCTTGGTTATCCCAACTATTGGTTGGTACCCTTATTTTATCCCAACTATTGGTTGGTAAGTTTCTTTTGGTTATCCCAACTATTGGTTGGTACCCTTCATTTATCCCAACTATTGGTTGGTATGTTTCTTGGTTATCCCAACTATTGGTTGATACCCTTCTTTTATCCCAACTATTGGTTGGTATGTTTCTTGGTTATCCCAACTATTGGTTTGTACCCTTCTTTTATCCCAACTATTGGTTGGTATGTTTCTTGGTTATCCCAACTATTGGTTGGTACCCTTCTTTTATCTCAACTATTGGTTGGTATGTTTCTTGGTTATCCCAACTATTGGTTGGTACCCTTCTTTTATCCCAACTATTGGTTGGTATGTTTCTCTTGGTTATCCCAACTATTGGTTGGTACCCTTCTTTTATCCCAACTATTGGTAGGTATCTTTTCTTGGTTATCCCAACTATTGGTTGGTACCCTTATTTTATCCCAACTATTGGTTGGTAAGTTTCTTTTGGTTATCCCAACTATTGGTTGGTACCCTTCATTTATCCCAACTATTGGTTGGTATGTTTCTTGGTTATCCCAACTATTGGTTGGTAGCCTTCTTTTATCCCAACTATTGGTTGGTATGTTTCTTGGTTATCCCAACTATTGGTTGGTACCCTTCTTTTATCCCAACTATTGGTTGGCATGTTTCTCTTGGTTATCCCAACTATTGGTTAGTACCCTTCTTTTATTCCAACTATTGGTTAGTATCTTTTCTTGGTTATCCCAACTATTGGTGGGTATGTTTCTCTTGGTTATCCCAACTATTGGTTGGTACCTTTCTTTTATCCCAACTATTGGTTGGTATTTTTTCTTGGTTATCCCAACTATTGGTTAGTACCCTTCTTTTATCCCAACTATTGGTTGGTATGCTTCTCTTGGTTATCCCAACTATTGGTTGGTACCCTTCTTTTATCCCAACTATTGGTTGGTATGTTTCTTTTGGTTGTCCCAACTATTGGTTGGTACCCTTCTTTTATCCCAACTATTGGTTGGTATGTGTCTTGGTTATCCCAACTATTGGTTGGTACCCTTTCATTTATCCCAACTATTTGTTGGTACCCTTCTTTTATCCAAACTATTGGTTGGTATGTTTCTTGGTTATCCTAACTATTGGTTGGTACCCTTCTTTTATCCCAACTATTGGTTGGTATGTTTCTTGGTTATCCCAACTATTGGTTTGTACCCTTCTTTTATCATACCTATTGGTTGGTATGTTTCTTGGTTATCCCAACTATTGGTTGGTACCCTTCTTTTATCCCAACTATTGGTTGTTATGTTTCTTGGTTATCCCAACTATTGGTTGGTACCCTTCTTTTATCCCAACTATTGGTTGGTATGTTTCTCTTGGTTATCCCAACTATTGGTTGGTACCCTTCTTTTATCCCAACTATTGGTTGGTATGTTTCTTGGTTATCCAAACTATTGGTTGGTATCCTTCTTTTATCCCAACTATTGGTTGGTATGTTTTTTGGATATCCCAATTATTGGTTGGTACCCTTCTTTTATCCCAACTATTGGTTGGTATGTTTCTCTTGGTTATCCCAACTATTTGTTGGTACCCTTCTTTTATCCCAACTATTGGAAGGTATCTTTTCTTGGTTATCCCAACTATTGGTTGGTACCCTTCTTTTATCACAACTATTGGTTGGTATGTTTCTCTTGGTTATCCCAACTATTGGTTGGTACCCTTATTTTATCCCAACTATTGGTTGGTAAGTTTCTTTTGGTTATCCCAACTATTGGTTGGTACCCTTCTTTTATCCCAACTATTGGTTGGTATGTTTCTTGGTTATCCCAACTATTGGTTGATACCCTTCTTTTATCCCAACTATTGGTTGGTATGTTTCTTGGTTATCCCAACTATTGGTTTGTACCGTTCTTTTATCCCAACTATTGGTTGGTATGTTTCTTGGTTATCCCAATTATTGGTTGGTACCCTTCTTTTATCCCAACTATTGGTTGATATGTTTCTTGGTTATCCCAACTATTGGTTGGTACCCTTCTTTTATCCCAACTATTGGTTGGTATGTTTCTCTTGGTTATCCCAACTATTGGTTGGTACCCTTATTTTATCCCAACTATTGGTAGGTATCTTTTCTTGGTTATCCCAACTATTGGTTGGTACCCTTATTTTATCCCAACTATTGGTTGGTAAGTTTCTTTTGGTTATACCAACTATTGGTTGGTACCCTTCATTTATCCCAACTATTGGTTGGTATGTTTCTTGGTTATCCCAACTATTGGTTGGTACCCTTCTTTTATCCCAACTATTGGTTGGTATGTTTCTTGGTTATCCCAACTATTGGTTGGTACCCTTCTTTTATCCCAACTATTGGTTGGTATGTTTCATGGTTATCCCAACTATTGGTTGATACCCTTCTTTTATCCCAACTATTGGTTGGTATGTTTCTTGGTTATCCCAACTATTGGTTGGAACCCTTCTTTTATCCCAACTATTGGTTGGCATGTTTCTCTTGGTTATCCCAACTATTGGTTAGTACCCTTCTTTTATTCCAACTATTGGTTGGTATCTTTTCTTGGATATCCCAACTATTGGTTGGTACCCTTATTTTATCCCAACTATTGGTTGGTAAGTTTCTTTTGGTTATCCCAACTATTGGTTGGTACCCTTCATTTATCCCAACTATTGGTTGGTATGTTTCTTGGTTATCCCAACTATTGGTTGGTACCCTTCTTTTATCCCAACTATTGGTTGGTATGTTTCTTGGTTATCCCAACTATTGGTTGGTACCCTTCTTTTATCCCAACTATTGGTTGGTATGTTTCATGGTTATCCCAACTATTGGTTGGTACCCTTCTTTTATCCCAACTATTGGTTGGTATGTTTCTTGGTTATCTCAACTATTGGTTGGTACCCTTCTTTTATCCCAACTATTGGTTGGCATGTTTCTCTTGGTTATCCCAACTATTGGTTAGTACCCTTCTTTTATTCCAACTATTGGTTGGTATCTTTTCTTGGTTATCCCAACTATTGGTGGGTAGGTTTCTCTTGGTTATCCCAACTATTGGTTGGTACCTTTCTTTTATCCCAACTATTGGTTGGTATCTTTTCTTGGTTATCCCAACTATTGGTTAGTACCCTTCTTTTATCCCAACTATTGGTTGGTATGTTTCTATTGGTTATCCCAACTATTGGTTGGTACCCTTCTTTTATCCCAACTATTGGTTGGTATGTTTCTTTTGGTTGTCCCAACTATTGGTTGGTACCCTTCTTTTATCCCAACTATTGGTTGGTATGTTTCTTGGTTATCCCAACTATTGGTTGGTACCCTTTCTTTTATCCCAACTATTTGTTGGTACCCTTCTTTTATCCAAACTATTGGTTGGTATGTTTCTTGGTTATCCTAACTATTTGTTGGTACCCTTCTTTTATCCCAACTATTGGTTGGTATGTTTCTTGGTTATCCCAACTATTGGTTGGTACCCTTCTTTTATCCCAACTATTGGTTGGTATGTTTCTTGGTTATCCCAACTATTGGTTGGTACCCTTCTTTTATCCCAACTATTGGTTGGTATGTTTCTCTTGGTTATCCCAACTATTGGTTGGTACCCTTATTTTATCCCAACTATTGGTAGGTATCTTTTCTTGGTTATCCCAACTATTGGTTGGTACCCTTATTTTATCCCAACTATTGGTTGGTAAGTTTCTTTTGGTTATCCCAACTATTGGTTGGTACCCTTCATTTATCCCAACTATTGGTTGGTATGTTTCTTGGTTATCCTAACTATTGGTTGATACCCTTCTTTTATCCCAACTATTGGTTGGTATGTTTCTTGGTTATCCCAACTATTGGTTTGTACCCTTCTTTTATCCCAACTATTGGTTGGTATGTTTCTTGGTTATCCCAACTATTGGTTGGTACCCTTCTTTTATCTCAACTATTGGTTGGTATGTTTCTTGGTTATCCCAACTATTGGTTGGTACCCTTCTTTTATCCCAACTATTGGTTGGTATGTTTCTCTTGGTTATCCCAACTATTGGTTGGTACCCTTATTTTATCCCAACTATTGGTAGGTATCTTTTCTTGGTTATCCCAACTATTGGTTGGTACCCTTATTTTATCCCAACTATTGGTTGGTAAGTTTCTTTTGGTTATCCCAACTATTGGTTGGTACCCTTCATTTATCCCAACTATTGGTTGGTATGTTTCTTGGTTATCCAAACTATTGGTTGGTATCCTTCTTTTATCCCAACTATTGGTTGGTATGTTTTTTGGATATCCCAATTATTGGTTGGTACACTTCTTTTATCCCAACTATTGGTTGGTATGTTTCTCTTGGTTATCCCAACTATTTGTTGGTACCCTTCTTTTATCCCAACTATTGGAAGGTATCTTTTCTTGGTTATCCCAACTATTGGTTGGTACCCTTCTTTTATCACAACTATTGGTTGGTATGTTTCTCTTGGTTATCCCAACTATTGGTTGGTACCCTTATTTTATCCCAACTATTGGTTGGTAAGTTTCTTTTGGTTATCCCAACTATTGGTTGGTACCCTTCTTTTATCCCAACTATTGGTTGGTATGTTTCTTGGTTATCCCAACTATTGGTTGATACCCTTCTTTTATCCCAACTATTGGTTGGTATGTTTCTTGGTTATCCCAACTATTGGCTTGTACCGTTCTTTTATCCCAACTATTGGTTGGTATGTTTCTTGGTTATCCCAATTATTGGTTGGTACCCTTCTTTTATCCCAACTATTGGTTGGTATGTTTCTTGGTTATCCCAACTATTGGTTGGTACCCTTCTTTTATCCCAACTATTGGTTGGTATGTTTCTCTTGGTTATCCCAACTATTGGTTGGTACCCTTATTTTATCCCAACTATTGGTAGGTATCTTTTCTTGGTTATCCCAACTATTGGTTGGTACCCTTATTTTATCCCAACTATTGGTTGGTAAGTTTCTTTTGGTTATACCAACTATTGGTTGGTACCCTTCATTTATCCCAACTATTGGTTGGTATGTTTCTTGGTTATCCCAACTATTGGTTGGTACCCTTCTTTTATCCCAACTATTGGTTGGTATGTTTCTTGGTTATCCCAACTATTGGTTGATACCCTTCTTTTATCCCAACTATTGGTTGGTATGTTTCTTGGTTGTCCCAACTATTGGTTTGTACCCTTCTTTTATCCCAACTATTGGTTGGTATGTTTCTTGGTTATCCCAACTATTGGTTGGTACCCTTCTTTTATCTCAACTATTGGTTGGTATGTTTCTTGGTTATCCCAACTATTGGTTGGTACCCTTCTTTTATCCCAACTATTGGTTGGTATGTTTCTCTTGGTTATCCCAACTATTGGTTGGTACCCTTATTTTATCCCAACTATTGGTAGGTATCTTTTCTTGGTTATCCCAACTATTGGTTGGTACCCTTATTTTATCCCAACTATTGGTTGGTAAGTTTCTTTTGGTTATCCCAACTATTGGTTGGTACCCTTCATTTATCCCAACTATTGGTTGGTATGTTTCTTGGTTATCCCAACTATTGGTTGGTACCCTTCTTTTATCCCAACTATTGGTTGGTATGTTTCTTGGTTATCTCAACTATTGGTTGGTACCCTTCTTTTATCCCAACTATTGGTTGGCATGTTTCTCTTGGTTATCCCAACTATTGGTTAGTACCCTTCTTTTATTCCAACTATTGGTTGGTATCTTTTCTTGGTTATCCCAACTATTGGTGGGTAGGTTTCTCTTGGTTATCCCAACTATTGGTTGGTACCTTTCTTTTATCCCAACTATTGGTTGGTATCTTTTCTTGGTTATCCCAACTATTGGTTAGTACCCTTCTTTTATCCCAACTATTGGTTGGTATGTTTCTCTTGGTTATCCCAACTATTGGTTGGTACCCTTCTTTTATCCCAACTATTGGTTGGTATGTTTCTTTTGGTTGTCCCAACTATTGGTTGGTACCCTTCTTTTATCCCAACTATTGGTTGGTATGTTTCTTGGTTATCCCAACTATTGGTTGGTACCCTTTCTTTTATCCCAACTATTTGTTGGTACCCTTCTTTTATCCAAACTATTGGTTGGTATGTTTCTTGGTTATCCTAACTATTGGTTGGTACCCTTCTTTTATCCCAACTATTGGTTGGTATGTTTCTTGGTTATCCCAACTATTGGTTGGTACCCTTCTTTTATCCCAACTATTGGTTGGTATGTTTCTTGGTTATCCCAACTATTGGTTGGTACCCTTCTTTTATCCCAACTATTGGTTGGTATGTTTCTCTTGGTTATCCCAACTATTGGTTGGTACCCTTATTTTATCCCAACTATTGGTAGGTATCTTTTCTTGGTTATCCCAACTATTGGTTGGTACCCTTATTTTATCCCAACTATTGGTTGGTAAGTTTCTTTTGGTTATCCCAACTATTGGTTGGTACCCTTCATTTATCCCAACTATTGGTTGGTATGTTTCTTGGTTATCCCAACTATTGGTTGATACCCTTCTTTTATCCCAACTATTGGTTGGTATGTTTCTTGGTTATCCCAACTATTGGTTTGTACCCTTCTTTTATCCCAACTATTGGTTGGTATGTTTCTTGGTTATCCCAACTATTGGTTGGTACCCTTCTTTTATCTCAACTATTGGTTGGTATGTTTCTTGGTTATCCCAACTATTGGTTGGTACCCTTCTTTTATCCCAACTATTGGTTGGTATGTTTCTCTTGGTTATCCCAACTATTGGTTGGTACCCTTATTTTATCCCAACTATTGGTAGGTATCTTTTCTTGGTTATCCCAACTATTGGTTGGTACCCTTATTTTATCCCAACTATTGGTTGGTAAGTTTCTTTTGGTTATCCCAACTATTGGTTGGTACCCTTCATTTATCCCAACTATTGGTTGGTATGTTTCTTGGTTATCCCAACTATTGGTTGGTACCTTTCTTTTATCCCAACTATTGGTCGGTATTTTTTCTTGGTTATCCCAACTATTGGTTAGTACCCTTCTTTTATCCCAACTATTGGTTGGTATGCTTCTCTTGGTTATCCCAACTATTGGTTGGTACCCTTCTTTTATCCCAACTATTGGTTGGTATGTTTCTTTTGGTTGTCCCAACTATTGGTTGGTACCCTTCTTTTATCCCAACTATTGGTTGGTATGTGTCTTGGTTATCCCAACTATTGGTTGGTACCCTTTCTTTTATCCCAACTATTTGTTGGTACCCTTCTTTTATCCAAACTATTGGTTGGTATGTTTCTTGTTTATCCTAACTATTGGTTGGTACCCTTCTTTTATCCCAACTATTGGTTGGTATGTTTCTTGGTTATCCCAACTATTGGTTTGTACCCTTCTTTTATCATAACTATTGGTTGGTATGTTTCTTGGTTATCCCAACTATTGGTTGGTACCCTTCTTTTATCCCAACTATTGGTTGTTATGTTTCTTGGTTATCCCAACTATTGGTTGGTACCCTTCTTTTATCCCAACTATTGGTTGGTATGTTTCTCTTGGTTATCCCAACTATTGGTTGGTACCCTTCTTTTATCCCAACTATTGGTTGGTATGTTTCTTGGTTATCCAAACTATTGGTTGGTATCCTTCTTTTATCCCAACTATTGGTTGGTATGTTTTTTGGATATCCCAATTATTGGTTGGTACCCTTCTTTTATCCCAACTATTGGTTGGTATGTTTCTCTTGGTTATCCCAACTATTTGTTGGTACCTTTTTTTATCCCAACTATTGGAAGGTATCTTTTCTTGGTTATCCCAACTATTGGTTGGTACCCTTCTTTTATCACAACTATTGGTTGGTATGTTTCTCTTGGTTATCCCAACTATTGGTTGGTACCCTTATTTTATCCCAACTATTGGTTGGTAAGTTTCTTTTGGTTATCCCAACTATTGGTTGGTACCCTTCTTTTATCCCAACTATTGGTTGGTATGTTTCTTGGTTATCCCAACTATTGGTTGATACCCTTCTTTTATCCCAACTATTGGTTGGTACGTTTCTTGGTTATCCCAACTATTGGTTTGTACCCTTCTTTTATCCCAACTATTGGTTGGTATGTTTCTTGGTTATCCCAATTATTGGTTGGTACCCTTCTTTTATCCCAACTATTGGTTGGTATGTTTCTTGGTTATCCCAACTATTGGTTGGTACCCTTCTTTTATCCCAACTATTGGTTGGTATGTTTCTCTTGGTTATCCCAACTATTGGTTGGTACCCTTATTTTATCCCAACTATTGGTAGGTATCTTTTCTTGGTTATCCCAACTATTGGTTGGTACCCTTATTTTATCCCAACTATTGGTTGGGAAGTTTCTTTTGGTTATCCCAACTATTGGTTGGTACCCTTCATTTATCCCAACTATTGGTTGGTATGTTTCTTGGTTATCCCAACTATTGGTTGGTACCCTTCTTTTATCCCAACTATTGGTTGGTATGTTTCTTGGTTATCCCAACTATTGGTTGGTACCCTTCTTTTATCCCAACTATTGGTTGGTATGTTTCATGGTTATCCCAACTATTGGTTGGTACCCTTCTTTTATCCCAACTATTGGTTGGTATGTTTCTTAGTTATCCCAACTATTGGTTAGTACCCTTCTTTTATTCCAACTATTGGTTGGCATCTTTTCTTGGTTATCCCAACTATTGGTTGGTACCCTTATTTTATCCCAACTATTGGTTGGTAAGTTTCTTTTGGTTATCCCAACTATTGGTTGGTACCCTTCATTTATCCCAACTATTGGTTGGTATGTTTCTTGGTTATCCCAACTATTGGTTGGTACCCTTCTTTTATCCCAACTATTGGTTGGTATGTTTCTTGGTTATCCCAACTATTGGTTGGTACCCTTCTTTTATCCCAACTATTGGTTGGTATGTTTCATGGTTATCCCAACTATTGGTTGGTACCCTTCTTTTATCCCAACTATTGGTTGGTATGTTTCTTGGTTATCCCAACTATTGGTTGGTACCCTTCTTTTATCCCAACTATTGGTTGGCATGTTTCTCTTGGTTATCCCAACTATTGGTTAGTACCCTTCTTTTATTCCAACTATTGGTTGGTATCTTTTCTTGGTTATCCCAACTATTGGTGGGTAGGTTTCTCTTGGTTATCCCAACTATTGGTTGGTACCTTTCTTTTATCCCAACTATTGGTTGGTATCTTTTCTTGGTTATCCCAACTATTGGTTAGTACCCTTCTTTTATCCCAACTATTGGTTGGTATGTTTCTCTTGGTTATCCCAACTATTGGTTGGTACCCTTCTTTTATCCCATATATTGGTTGGTATGTTTCTTTTGGTTGTCCCAACTATTGGTTGGTACCCTTCTTTTATCCCAACTATTGGTTGGTATGTTTCTTGGTTATCCCAACTATTGGTTGGTACCCTTTCTTTTATCCCAACTATTTGTTGGTACCCTTCTTTTATCCAAACTATTGGTTGGTATGTTTCTTGGTTATCCTAACTATTGGTTGGTACCCTTCTTTTATCCCAACTATTGGTTGGTATGTTTCTTGGTTATCCCAACTATTGGTTGGTACCCTTCTTTTATCCCAACTATTGGTTGGTATGTTTCTTGGTTATCCCAACTATTGGTTGGTACCCTTCTTTTATCCCAACTATTGGTTGGTATGTTTCTCTTGGTTATCCCAACTATTGGTTGGTACCCTTATTTTATCCCAACTATTGGTAGGTATCTTTTCTTGGTTATCCCAACTATTGGTTGGTACCCTTATTTTATCCCAACTATTGGTTGGTAAGTTTCTTTTGGTTATCCCAACTATTGGTTGGTACCCTTCATTTATCCCAACTATTGGTTGGTATGTTTCTTGGTTATCCCAACTATTGGTTGATACCCTTCTTTTATCCCAACTATTGGTTGGTATGTTTCTTGGTTATCCCAACTATTGGTTTGTACCCTTCTTTTATCCCAACTATTGGTTGGTATGTTTCTTGGTTATCCCAACTATTGGTTGGTACCCTTCTTTTATCTCAACTATTGGTTGGTATGTTTCTTGGTTATCCCAACTATTGGTTGGTACCCTTCTTTTATCCCAACTATTGGTTGGTATGTTTCTCTTGGTTATCCCAACTATTGGTTGGTACCCTTATTTTATCCCAACTATTGGTAGGTATCTTTTCTTGGTTATCCCAACTATTGGTTGGTACCCTTATTTTATCCCAACTATTGGTTGGTAAGTTTCTTTTGGTTATCCCAACTATTGGTTGGTACCCTTCATTTATCCCAACTATTGGTTGGTATGTTTCTTGGTTATCCCAACTATTGGTTGGTACCTTTCTTTTATCCCAACTATTGGTCGGTATTTTTTCTTGGTTATCCCAACTATTGGTTAGTACCCTTCTTTTATCCCAACTATTGGTTGGTATGCTTCTCTTGGTTATCCCAACTATTGGTTGGTACCCTTCTTTTATCCCAACTATTGGTTGGTATGTTTCTTTTGGTTGTCCCAACTATTGGTTGGTACCCTTCTTTTATCCCAACTATTGGTTGGTATGTGTCTTGGTTATCCCAACTATTGGTTGGTACCCTTTCTTTTATCCCAACTATTTGTTGGTACCCTTCTTTTATCCAAACTATTGGTTGGTATGTTTCTTGTTTATCCTAACTATTGGTTGGTACCCTTCTTTTATCCCAACTATTGGTTGGTATGTTTCTTGGTTATCCCAACTATTGGTTTGTACCCTTCTTTTATCATAACTATTGGTTGGTATGTTTCTTGGTTATCCCAACTATTGGTTGGTACCCTTCTTTTATCCCAACTATTGGTTGTTATGTTTCTTGGTTATCCCAACTATTGGTTGGTACCCTTCTTTTATCCCAACTATTGGTTGGTATGTTTCTCTTGGTTATCCCAACTATTGGTTGGTACCCTTCTTTTATCCCAACTATTGGTTGGTATGTTTCTTGGTTATCCAAACTATTGGTTGGTATCCTTCTTTTATCCCAACTATTGGTTGGTATGTTTTTTGGATATCCCAATTATTGGTTGGTACCCTTCTTTTATCCCAACTATTGGTTGGTATGTTTCTCTTGGTTATCCCAACTATTTGTTGGTACCTTTTTTTATCCCAACTATTGGAAGGTATCTTTTCTTGGTTATCCCAACTATTGGTTGGTACCCTTCTTTTATCACAACTATTGGTTGGTATGTTTCTCTTGGTTATCCCAACTATTGGTTGGTACCCTTATTTTATCCCAACTATTGGTTGGTAAGTTTCTTTTGGTTATCCCAACTATTGGTTGGTACCCTTCTTTTATCCCAACTATTGGTTGGTATGTTTCTTGGTTATCCCAACTATTGGTTGATACCCTTCTTTTATCCCAACTATTGGTTGGTACGTTTCTTGGTTATCCCAACTATTGGTTTGTACCCTTCTTTTATCCCAACTATTGGTTGGTATGTTTCTTGGTTATCCCAATTATTGGTTGGTACCCTTCTTTTATCCCAACTATTGGTTGGTATGTTTCTTGGTTATCCCAACTATTGGTTGGTACCCTTCTTTTATCCCAACTATTGGTTGGTATGTTTCTCTTGGTTATCCCAACTATTGGTTGGTACCCTTATTTTATCCCAACTATTGGTAGGTATCTTTTCTTGGTTATCCCAACTATTGGTTGGTACCCTTATTTTATCCCAACTATTGGTTGGGAAGTTTCTTTTGGTTATCCCAACTATTGGTTGGTACCCTTCATTTATCCCAACTATTGGTTGGTATGTTTCTTGGTTATCCCAACTATTGGTTGGTACCCTTCTTTTATCCCAACTATTGGTTGGTATGTTTCTTGGTTATCCCAACTATTGGTTGGTACCCTTCTTTTATCCCAACTATTGGTTGGTATGTTTCATGGTTATCCCAACTATTGGTTGGTACCCTTCTTTTATCCCAACTATTGGTTGGTATGTTTCTTAGTTATCCCAAATATTGGTTAGTACCCTTCTTTTATTCCAACTATTGGTTGGCATCTTTTCTTGGTTATCCCAACTATTGGTTGGTACCCTTATTTTATCCCAACTATTGGTTGGTAAGTTTCTTTTGGTTATCCCAACTATTGGTTGGTACCCTTCATTTATCCCAACTATTGGTTGGTATGTTTCTTGGTTATCCCAACTATTGGTTGGTACCCTTCTTTTATCCCAACTATTGGTTGGTATGTTTCTTGGTTATCCCAACTATTGGTTGGTACCCTTCTTTTATCCCAACTATTGGTTGGTATGTTTCATGGTTATCCCAACTATTGGTTGGTACCCTTCTTTTATCCCAACTATTGGTTGGTATGTTTCTTGGTTATCCCAACTATTGGTTGGTACCCTTCTTTTATCCCAACTATTGGTTGGCATGTTTCTCTTGGTTATCCCAACTATTGGTTAGTACCCTTCTTTTATTCCAACTATTGGTTGGTATCTTTTCTTGGTTATCCCAACTATTGGTGGGTAGGTTTCTCTTGGTTATCCCAACTATTGGTTGGTACCTTTCTTTTATCCCAACTATTGGTTGGTATCTTTTCTTGGTTATCCCAACTATTGGTTAGTACCCTTCTTTTATCCCAACTATTGGTTGGTATGTTTCTCTTGGTTATCCCAACTATTGGTTGGTACCCTTCTTTTATCCCATATATTGGTTGGTATGTTTCTTTTGGTTGTCCCAACTATTGGTTGGTACCCTTCTTTTATCCCAACTATTGGTTGGTATGTTTCTTGGTTATCCCAACTAATGGTTGGTACCCTTTCTTTTATCCCAACTATTTGTTGGTACCCTTCTTTTATCCAAACTATTGGTTGGTATGTTTCTTGGTTATCCTAACTATTGGTTGGTACCCTTCTTTTATCCCAACTATTGGTTGGTATGTTTCTTGGTTATCCCAACTATTGGTTGGTACCCTTCTTTTATCCCAACTATTGGTTGGTATGTTTCTTGGTTATCCCAACTATTGGTTGGTACCCTTCTTTTATCCCAACTATTGGTTGGTATGTTTCTCTTGGTTATCCCAACTATTGGTTGGTACCCTTATTTTATCCCAACTATTGGTAGGTATCTTTTCTTGGTTATCCCAACTATTGGTTGGTACCCTTATTTTATCCCAACTATTGGTTGGTAAGTTTCTTTTGGTTATCCCAACTATTGGTTGGTACCCTTCATTTATCCCAACTATTGGTTGGTATGTTTCTTGGTTATCCCAACTATTGGTTGATACCCTTCTTTTATCCCAACTATTGGTTGGTATGTTTCTTGGTTATCCCAACTATTGGTTGGTATCCTTCTTTTATCCCAACTATTGGTTGGTATGTTTCATGGTTATCCCAACTATTGGTTGGTACCCTTCTTTTATCCCAACTATTGGTTGGTATGTTTCTTGGTTATCCCAACTATTGGTCGGTACCCTTCTTTTATCCCAACTATTGGTTGGCATGTTTCCCTTGGTTATCCCAACTATTGGTTAGTACCCTTCTTTTATTCCAACTATTGGTTGGTATCTTTTCTTGGTTATCCCAACTATTGGTGGGTATGTTTCTCTTGGTTATCCCAACAATTGGTTGGTACCTTTCTTTTATCCCAACTATTGGTTGGTATCTTTTCTTGGTTATCCTAACTATTGGTTAGTACCCTTCTTTTATCCCAACTATTGGTTGGTATGTTTCTCTTGGTTATCCCAACTATTGGTTGGTACCCTTCTTTTATCCCAACTATTGGTTGGTATGTTTCTTTTGGTTGTCCCAACTATTGGTTGGTACCCTTCTTTTATCCCAACTATTGGTTGGTATGTTTCTTGGTTATCCCAACTATTGGTTAGCACCCTTTCTTTTATCCCAACTATTTGTTGGTACCCTTCTTTTATCCAAACTATTGGTTGGTATGTTTCTTGGTTGTCCTAACTATTGGTTGGTACCCTTCTTTTATCCCAACTATTGGTTGGTATGTTTCTTGGTTATCCCAACTATTGGTTTGTACCCTTCTTTTATCATAACTATTGGTTGATATGTTTCTTGGTTATCCTAACTATTGGTTGGTACCCTTCTTTTATCCCAACTATTGGTTGGTATGTTTCTTGGTTATCCCAACTATTGGTTGGTACCCTTCTTTTATCCCAACTATTGGTTGGTATGTTTCTCTTGGTTATCCCAACTATTGGTTGGTACCCTTCTTTTATCCCAACTATTGGTTGATATGTTTCTTGGTTATCCAAACTATTGGTTGGTATCCTTCTTTTATCCCAACTATTGGTTGGTATGTTTTTTGGATATCCCAATTATTGGTTGGTACCCTTCTTTTATCCCAACTATTGGTTGGTATGTTTCTCTTGGTTATCCCAACTATTTGTTGGTACCCTTCTTTTATCCCAACTATTGGAAGGTATCATTTCTTGGTTATCCCAACTATTGGTTGGTACCCCTCTTTTATCACAACTATTGGTTGGTATGTTTCTCTTGGTTATCCCAACTATTGGTTGGTACCCTTATTTTATCCCAACTATTGGTTGGTAAGTTTCTTTTGGTTATCCCAACTATTGGTTGGTACCCTTCTTTTATCCCAACTATTGGTTGGTATGTTTCTTGGTTATCCCAACTATTGGTTGGTACCCTTCTTTTATCCCAACTATTGGTTGGTATCTTTTCTTGGTTATCCCATCTATTGGTTAGTACCCTTCTTTTATCCCCACTATTGGTTGGTATGTTTCTCTTGGTTATCCCAACTATTGGCTGGTACCCTTCTTTTATCCCAACTATTGGTTGGTATGTTTCTTTTGGTTGTCCCAACTATTGGTTGGTACCCTTCTTTTATCCCAACTATTGGTTGGTATGTTTCTTGGTTATCCCAACTATTGGTTGGTACACTTTCTTTTATCCCAACTATTTGTTGGTACCCTTCTTTTATCCAAACTATTGGTTGGTATGTTTCTTGGTTATCCTAACTATTGGTTGGTACCCTTCTTTTATCCCAACTATTGGTTGGTATGTTTCTTGGTTATCCCAACTATTGGTTTGTAGCCTTGTTTTATCATAACTATTGGTTGGTATGTTTCTTGGTTATCCCAACTATTGGTGGGTACCCTTCTTTTATCCCAACTATTGGTTGGTATGTTTCTTGGTTATCCCAACTATTGGTTGGTACCCTTCTTTTATCCCAACTATTGGTTGGTATGTTTCTCTTGGTTATCGCAACTATTGGTTGGTACCCTTCTTTTATCCCAACTATTGGTTGGTATGTTTCTTGGTTATCCAAACTATTGGTTGGTATCCTTCTTTTATCCCAACTGTTGGATGGTATGTTTTTTGGATATCCCAATTATTGGTTGGTACCCTTCTTTTATCCCAACTATTGGTTGGTATGTTTCTCTTGGTTATCCCAACTATTTGTTGGTACCCTTCTTTTATCCCAACTATTGGTTTTTATGTTTCTCTTGGTTATCCCAACTATTGGTTGGTACCCTTCTTTTATCCCAACTATTGGTTGGTATCTTTTCTTGGTTATCCCAACTATTGGTTGGTACCCTTCTTTTATCCCAACTATTGGTTGGTATGTTTCTCTTGGTTATCCCAACTATTGGTTGGTACCCTTCTTTTATCCCAACTATTGGTAGGTATCTTTTCTTGGTTATCCCAACTATTGGTTGGTACCCTTCTTTTATCCCAACTATTGGTTGGTATATTTTTTGGTTATCCCAACTATTGGTTGGTACCCTTCTTTTATCCCAACTATTGGTTGGTATGTTTCTCTTGGTTATCCCAACTATTGGTTGGTACCCTTCTTTTATCCCAATTATTGGTTGGTATCTTTTCTTGGTTATCCCAACTATTGGTTGGTACCCTTCTTTTATCCCAACTATTGGTTGGTATGTTTCTCTTGGTTATCCCAACTATTGGTTGGTACCCTTCTTTTATCCCAACTATTGATTGTTATCTTTTCTTGGTTATCCCAACTATTGGTTGGTACCCTTCTTTTATCCCAACTATTGGTTGGTATATGTCTCTTGGTTATCCCAACTATTGGTTGGTAACCTTCTTTTATTCCAACTATTGGTTGGTATCTTTTCTTGGTTATCCCAAGTATTGGTTGGTACCCTTCTTTTATCCCAACTATTGGTTGGTATGTATCTTTTGTTTATCCCAACTATTGGTTGGTACCCTTCTTTTATCCCAACTATTGGTTATTATGTTTCTTGGTTATCCTAACTATTGGTTGGTACCCATCTTTTATCCCAACTATTGGTTGGTATGTTTCTTGGTTATCCCAACTATTGGTAGGTACCCTTCTTTTATCCCAACTATTGTTTGGTATGTTTCTTGGTTATCCCAACTATTGGTTGGTACCCTTCTTTTATCCCAACTATTGGTTGGTATGTTTCTTGGTTATCCCAACTATTGGTTTGTACCCTTCTTTTATCCCAACTATTGGTTGGTATGTTTCTTGGTTATCCAACTATTGGTTGGTACCCTTCTTTTATCCCAACTATTGGTTGGTATGTTTCTTGGTTATCCCAACTATTAGTTGGTACCCTTCTTTTATCCCAACTATTGGTTGGTATGTTTCTCTTTGTTATCCCAACTATTGGTTGGTACCCTTCTTTTATCCCAACTATTGGTTTTTATGTTTCTCTTGGTTATCCCAACTATTGGTTGGTACCCTTCTTTTATCCCAACTATTGGTTGGTATCTTTTCTTGGTTATCCCAACTATTGGTTGGTACCCTTCTTTTATCCCAACTATTGGTTGGTATGTTTCTCTTGGTTATCCCAACTATTGGTTGGTACCCTTCTTTTATCCCAACTATTGGTTGGTATCTTTTTTTGGTTATCCCAACTATTGGTTGGTACCCTTCTTTTATCCCAACTATTGGTTGGTATATTTTTTGGTTATCCCAACTATTGGTTGGTACCCTTCTTTTATCCCAACTATTGGTTGGTATGTTTCTCTTGGTTATCCCAACTATTGGTTGGTACCCTTCTTTTATCTCAACTATTGGTTGGTATCTTTTCTTGGTTATCCCAACTATTGGTTGGTACCCTTCTTTTATCCCAACTATTGGTTGGTATGTTTCTCTTGGTTATCCCAACTATTGGTTGGTACCCTTCTTTTATCCCAACTAGTGATTGTTATCTTTTCTTGGTTATCCCAACTATTGGTTGGTACCTATCTTTTATCCCAACTATTGGTTGGTATATTTCTCTTGGTTATCCCAACTATTGGTTGGTAACCTTCTTTTATTCCAACTATTGGTTGGTATCTTTTCTTGGTTATCCCAAGTATTGGTTGGTACCATTCTTTTATCACAACTATTGGTTGGTATGTATCTTTTGTTTATCCCAACTATTGGTTGGTACCCTTCTTTTATCCCAACTATTGGTTGGTATGTTTCTTGGTTATCCCAACTATTGGTTGGTACCCATCTTTTTTCCCAACTATTGGTTGGTATGTTTCTTGGTTATCCCAACTATTGGTTGGTACCCTTCTTTTATCCCAACTATTGGTTGGTATGTTTCTTGGTTATCCCAACTATTGCCTTGTACCCTTCTTTTATCCCAACTTTTGGTTGGTATGTTTCTCTTGGTTATCCCAACTATTGGTTGGTACCCTTCTTTTTTCCCAACTATTGGTTTTTATGTTTCTCTTGGTTATCCCAACTATTGGTTGGTACCCTTCTTTTATCCCAACTATTGGTTGGTATCTTTTCTTGGTTATCCCAACTATTTGTTGGTACCCTTCTTTTATCCCAACTATTGGTTTTTATGTTTCTCTTGGTTATCCCAACTATTGGTTGGTACCCTTCTTTTATCCCAACTATTGGTTGGTATCTTTTCTTGGTTATCCCAACTATTGGTTGGTACCCTTCTTTTATCCCAACTATTGGTTGGTATGTTTCTCTTGGTTATCCCAACTATTGGTTGGTACCCTTCTTTTATCCCAACTATTGGTAGGTATCTTTTCTTGGTTATCCCAACTATTGGTTGGTACCCTTCTTTTATCCTAACTATTGGTTGGTATATTTTTTGGTTATCCCAACTATTGGTTGGTACCCTTCTTTTATCCCAACTATTGGTTGGTATGTTTCTCTTGGTTATCCCAACTATTGGTTGGTACCCTTCTTTTATCCCAACTATTGGTTGGTATCTTTTCTTGGTTATCCCAACTATTGGTTGGTACCCTTCTTTTATCCCAACTATTGGTTGGTATGTTTCTCTTGGTTATCCCAACTATTGGTTGGTACCCTTCTTTTATCCCAACTATTGATTGTTATCTTTTCTTGGTTATCCCAACTATTGGTTGGTACCCTTCTTTTATCCCAACTATTGGTTGGTATATGTCTCTTGGTTATCCCAACTATTGGTTGGTAACCTTCTTTTATTCCAACTATTGGTTGGTATCTTTTCTTGGTTATCCCAAGTATTGGTTGGTACCCTTCTTTTATCCCAACTATTGGTTGGTATGTATCTTTTGTTTATCCCAACTATTGGTTGGTACCCTTCTTTTATCCCAACTATTGGTTATTATGTTTCTTGGTTATCCTAACTATTGGTTGGTACCCATCTTTTATCCCAACTATTGGTTGGTATGTTTCTTGGTTATCCCAACTATTGGTAGGTACCCTTCTTTTATCCCAACTATTGTTTGGTATGTTTCTTGGTTATCCCAACTATTGGTTGGTACCCTTCTTTTATCCCAACTATTGGTTGGTATGTTTCTTGGTTATCCCAACTATTGGTTTGTACCCTTCTTTTATCCCAACTATTGGTTGGTATGTTTCTTGGTTATCCAACTATTGGTTGGTACCCTTCTTTTATCCCAACTATTGGTTGGTATGTTTCTTGGTTATCCCAACTATTGGTTGGTACCCTTCTTTTATCCCAACTATTGGTTGGTATGTTTCTCTTGGTTATCCCAACTATTGGTTGGTACCCTTCTTTTATCCCAACTATTGGTTTTTATGTTTCTCTTGGTTATCCCAACTATTGGTTGGTACCCTTCTTTTATCCCAACTATTGGGTGGTATCTTTTCTTGGTTATCCCAACTATTGGTTGGTACCCTTCTTTTATCCCAACTATTGGTTGGTATGTTTCTCTTGGTTATCCCAACTATTGGTTGGTACCCTTCTTTTATCCCAACTATTGGTTGGTATCTTTTCTTGGTTATCCCAACTATTGGTTGGTACCCTTCTTTTATCCCAACTATTGGTTGGTATATTTTTTGGTTATCCCAACTATTGGTTGGTACCCTTCTTTTATCCCAACTATTGGTTGGTATGTTTCTCTTGGTTATCCCAACTATTGGTTGGTACCCTTCTTTTATCTCAACTATTGGTTGGTATCTTTTCTTGGTTATCCCAACTATTGGTTGGTACCCTTCTTTTATCCCAACTATTGGTTGGTATGTTTCTCTTGGTTATCCCAACTATTGGTTGGTACCCTTCTTTTATCCCAACTATTGATTGTTATCTTTTCTTGGTTATCCCAACTATTGGTTGGTACCTATCTTTTATCCCAACTATTGGTTGGTATATTTCTCTTGGTTATCCCAACTATTGGTTGGTAACCTTCTTTTATTCCAACTATTGGTTGGTATCTTTTCTTGGTTATCCCAAGTATTGGTTGGTACCCTTCTTTTATCACAACTATTGGTTGGTATGTATCTTTTGTTTATCCCAACTATTGGTTGGTACCCTTCTTTTATCCCAACTATTGGTTGGTATGTTTCTTGGTTATCCCAACTATTGGTTGGTACCCTTCTTTTATCCCAACTATTGGTTGGTATGTTTCTTGGTTATCCCAACTATTGGTTTGTACCCTTCTTTTATCCCAACTATTGGTTGGTATGTTTCTTGGTTATCCAACTATTGGTTGGTACCCTTCTTTTATCCCAACTATTGGTTGGTATGTTTCTTGGTTATCCCAACTATTGGTTGGTACCCTTCTTTTATCCCAACTATTGGTTGGTATGTTTCTCTTGGTTATCCCAACTATTGGTTGGTACCCTTCTTTTATCCCAACTATTGGTTTTTATGTTTCTCTTGGTTATCCCAACTATTGGTTGGTACCCTTCTTTTATCCCAACTATTGGTTGGTACCCTTCTTTTATCCCAACTATTGGTTGGTATGTTTCTCTTGGTTATCCCAACTATTGGTTGGTACCCTTCTTTTATCGCAACTATTGGTTGGTATCTTTTCTTGGTTATCCCAACTATTGGTTGGTACCCTTCTTTTATCCCAACTATTGGTTGGTATATTTTTTGGTTATCCCAACTATTGGTTGGTACCCTTCTTTTATCCCAACTATTGGTTGGTATGTTTCTCTTTGTTATCCCAACTATTGGTTGGTACCCTTCTTTTATCTCAACTATTGGTTGGTATCTTTTCTTGGTTATCCCAACTATTGGTTGGTACCCTTCTTTTATCCCAACTATTGGTTGGTATGTTTCTCTTGGTTATCCCAACTATTGGTTGGTACCCTTCTTTTATCCCAACTATTGATTGTTATCTTTTCTTGGTTATCCCAACTATTGGTTGGTACCTATCTTTTATCCCAACTATTGGTTGGTATATTTCTCTTGGTTATCCCAACTATTGGTTGGTAACCTTCTTTTATTCCAACTATTGGTTTGTATCTTTTCTTGGTTATCCCAAGTATTGGTTGGTACCCTTCTTTTATCACAACTATTGGTTGGTATGTATCTTTTGTTTATCCCAACTATTGGTTGGTACCCTTCTTTTATCCCAACTATTGGTTGGTATGTTTCTTGGTTATCCCAACTATTGGTTGGTACCCATCTTTTTTCCCAACTATTGGTTGGTATGTTTCTTGGTTATCCCAACTATTGGTTGGTACCCTTCTTTTATCCCAACTATTGGTTGGTATGTTTCTTGGTTATCCCAACTATTGCCTTGTACCCTTCTTTTATCCCAACTTTTGGTTGGTATGTTTCTCTTGGTTATCCCAACTATTGGTTGGTACCCTTCTTTTTTCCCAACTATTGGTTTTTATGTTTCTCTTGGTTATCCCAACTATTGGTTGGTACCCTTCTTTTATCCCAACTATTGGTTGGTATCTTTTCATGGTTATCCCAACTATTTGTTGGTACCCTTCTTTTATCCCAACTATTGGTTTTTATGTTTCTCTTGGTTATCCCAACTATTGGTTGGTACCCTTCTTTTATCCCAACTATTGGTTGGTATCTTTTCTTGGTTATCCCAACTATTGGTTGGTACCCTTCTTTTATCCCAACTATTGGTTGGTATGTTTCTCTTGGTTATCCCAACTATTGGTTGGTACCCTTCTTTTATCCCAACTATTGGTAGGTTTCTTTTCTTGGTTATCCCAACTATTGGTTGGTACCCTTCTTTTATCCCAACTATTGGTTGGTATATTTTTTGGTTATCCCAACTATTGGTTGGTACCCTTCTTTTATCCCAACTATTGGTTGGTATGTTTCTCTTGGTTATCCCAACTATTGGTTGGTACCCTTCTTTTATCCCAACTATTGGTTGGTATCTTTTCTTGGTTATCCCAACTATTGGTTGGTACCCTTCTTTTATCCCAACTATTGGTTGGTATGTTTCTCTTGGTTATCCCAACTATTGGTTGGTACCCTTCTTTTATCCCAACTATTGATTGTTATCTTTTCTTGGTTATCCCAACTATTGGTTGGTACCCTTCTTTTATCCCAACTATTGGTTGGTATATGTCTCTTGGTTATCCCAACTATTGGTTGGTAACCTTCTTTTATTCCAACTATTGGTTGGTATCTTTTCTTGGTTATCCCAAGTATTGGTTGGTACCCTTCTTTTATCCCAACTATTGGTTGGTATGTATCTTTTGTTTATCCCAACTATTGGTTGGTACCCTTCTTTTATCCCAACTATTGGTTATTATGTTTCTTGGTTATCCTAACTATTGGTTGGTACCCATCTTTTATCCCAACTATTGGTTGGTATGTTTCTTGGTTATCCCAACTATTGGTAGGTACCCTTCTTTTATCCCAACTATTGTTTGGTATGTTTCTTGGTTATCCCAACTATTGGTTGGTACCCTTCTTTTATCCCAACTATTGGTTGGTATGTTTCTTGGTTATCCCAACTATTGGTTTGTACCCTTCTTTTATCCCAACTATTGGTTGGTATGTTTCTTGGTTATCCAACTATTGGTTGGTACCCTTCTTTTATCCCAACTATTGGTTGGTATGTTTCATGGTTATCCCAACTATTGGTTGGTACCCTTCTTTTATCCCAACTATTGGTTGGTATGTTTCTCTTGGTTATCCCAACTATTGGTTGGTACCCTTCTTTTATCCCAACTATTGGTTTTTATGTTTCTCTTGGTTATCCCAACTATTGGTTGGTACCCTTCTTTTATCCCAACTATTGGGTGGTATCTTTTCTTGGTTATCCCAACTATTGGTTGGTACCCTTCTTTTATCCCAACTATTGGTTGGTATGTTTCTCTTGGTTATCCCAACTATTGGTTGGTACCCTTCTTTTATCCCAACTATTGGTTGGTATCTTTTCTTGGTTATCCCAACTATTGGTTGGTACCCTTCTTTTATCCCAACTATTGGTTGGTATATTTTTTGGTTATCCCAACTATTGGTTGGTACCCTTCTTTTATCCCAACTATTGGTTGGTATGTTTCTTGGTTATCCCAACTATTGGTTTGTACCCTTCTTTTATCCCAACTATTGGTTGGTATGTTTCTTGGTTATCCAACTATTGGTTGGTACCCTTCTTTTATCCCAACTATTGGTTGGTATGTTTCTTGGTTATCCCAACTATTGGTTGGTACCCTTCTTTTATCCCAACTATTGGTTGGTATGTTTCTCTTGGTTATCCCAACTATTGGTTGGTACCCTTCTTTTATCCCAACTATTGGTTTTTATGTTTCTCTTGGTTATCCCAACTATTGGTTGGTACCCTTCTTTTATCCCAACTATTGGGTGGTATCTTTTCTTGGTTATCCCAACTATTGGTTGGTACCCTTCTTTTATCCCAACTATTGGTTGGTATGTTTCTCTTGGTCATCCCAACTATTGGTTGGTACCCTTCTTTTATCCCAACTATTGGTTGGTATCTTTTCTTGGTTATCCCAACTATTGGTTGGTACCCTTCTTTTATCCCAACTATTGGTTGGTATATTTTTTGGTTATCCCAACTATTGGTTGGTACCCTTCTTTTATCCCAACTATTGGTTGGTATGTTTCTCTTGGTTATCCCAACTATTGGTTGGTACCCTTCTTTTATCTCAACTATTGGTTGGTATCTTTTCTTGGTTATCCCAACTATTGGTTGGTACCCTTCTTTTATCCCAACTATTGGTTGGTATGTTTCTCTTGGTTATCCCAACTATTGGTTGGTACCCTTCTTTTATCCCAACTATTGATTGTTATCTTTTCTTGGTTATCCCAACTATTGGTTGGTACCTATCTTTTATCCCAACTATTGGTTGGTATATTTCTCTTGGTTATCCCAACTATTGGTTGGTAACCTTCTTTTATTCCAACTATTGGTTGGTATCTTTTCTTGGTTATCCCAAGTATTGGTTGGTACCCTTCTTTTATCACAACTATTGGTTGGTATGTATCTTTTGTTTATCCCAACTATTGGTTGGTACCCTTCTTTTATCCCAACTATTGGTTGGTATGTTTCTTGGTTATCCCAACTATTGGTTGGTACCCTTCTTTTATCCCAACTATTGGTTGGTATGTTTCTTGGTTATCCCAACTATTGGTTTGTACCCTTCTTTTATCCCAACTATTGGTTGGTATGTTTCTCTTGGTTATCCCAACTATTGGTTGGTACCCTTCTTTTATCCCAACTATTGGTTTTTATGTTTCTCTTGGTTATCCCAACTATTGGTTGGTACCCTTCTTTTATCCCAACTATTGGTTGGTATCTTTTCTTGGTTATCCCAACTATTGGTTGGTACCCTTCTTTTATCCCAACTATTGGTTGGTATGTTTCTCTTGGTTATCCCAACTATTGGTTGGTACCCTTCTTTTATCGCAACTATTGGTTGGTATCTTTTCTTGGTTATCCCAACTATTGGTTGGTACCCTTCTTTTATCCCAACTATTGGTTGGTATATTTTTTGGTTATCCCAACTATTGGTTGGTACCCTTCTTTTATCCCAACTATTGGTTGGTATGTTTCTCTTGGTTATCCCAACTATTGGTTGGTACCCTTCTTTTATCTCAACTATTGGTTGGTATCTTTTCTTGGTTACCCCAACTATTGGTTGGTACCCTTCTTTTATCCCAACTATTGGTTGGTATGTTTCTCTTGGTTATCCCAACTATTGGTTGGTACCCTTCTTTTATCCCAACTATTGATTGTTATCTTTTCTTGGTTATCCCAACTATTGGTTGGTACCTATCTTTTATCCCAACTATTGGTTGGTATATTTCTCTTGGTTATCCCAACTATTGGTTGGTAACCTTCTTTTATTCCAACTATTGGTTTGTATCTTTTCTTGGTTATCCCAAGTATTGGTTGGTACCCTTCTTTTATCACAACTATTGGTTGGTATGTATCTTTTGTTTATCCCAACTATTGGTTGGTACCCTTCTTTTATCCCAACTATTGGTTGGTATGTTTCTTGGTTATCCCAACTATTGGTTGGTACCCATCTTTTTTCCCAACTATTGGTTGGTATGTTTCTTGGTTATCCCAACTATTGGTTGGTACCCTTCTTTTATCCCAACTATTGGTTGGTATGTTTCTTGGTTATCCCAACTATTGCCTTGTACCCTTCTTTTATCCCAACTTTTGGTTGGTATGTTTCTCTTGGTTATCCCAACTATTGGTTGGTACCCTTCTTTTTTCCCAACTATTGGTTTTTATGTTTCTCTTGGTTATCCCAACTATTGGTTGGTACCCTTCTTTTATCCCAACTATTGGTTGGTATCTTTTCTTGGTTATCCCAACTATTTGTTGGTACCCTTCTTTTATCCCAACTATTGGTTTTTATGTTTCTCTTGGTTATCCCAACTATTGGTTGGTACCCTTCTTTTATCCCAACTATTGGTTGGTATCTTTTCTTGGTTATCCCAACTATTGGTTGGTACCCTTCTTTTATCCCAAATATTGGTTGGTATGTTTCTCTTGGTTATCCCAACTATTGGTTGGTACCCTTCTTTTATCCCAACTATTGATTGTTATCTTTTCTTGGTTATCCCAACTATTGGTTGGTACCTATCTTTTATCCCAACTATTGGTTGGTATATTTCTCTTGGTTATCCCAACTATTGGTTGGTAACCTTCTTTTATTCCAACTATTGGTTGGTATCTTTTCTTGGTTATCCCAAGTATTGGTTGGTACCCTTCTTTTATCACAACTATTGGTTGGTATGTATCTTTTGTTTATCCCAACTATTGGTTGGTACCCTTCTTTTATCCCAACTATTGGTTGGTATGTTTCTTGGTTATCCCAACTATTGGTTGGTACCCTTCTTTTATCCCAACTATTGGTTGGTATGTTTCTTGGTTATCCCAACTATTGGTTTGTACCCTTCTTTTATCCCAACTATTGGTTGGTATGTTTCTTGGTTATCCAACTATTGGTTGGTACCCTTCTTTTATCCCAACTATTGGTTGGTATGTTTCTTGGTTATCCCAACTATTGGTTGGTACCCTTCTTTTATCCCAACTATTGGTTGGTATGTTTCTCTTGGTTATCCCAACTATTGGTTGGTACCCTTCTTTTATCCCAACTATTGGTTTTTATGTTTCTCTTGGTTATCCCAACTATTGGTTGGTACCCTTCTTTTATCCCAACTATTGGTTGGTATCTTTTCTTGGTTATCCCAACTATTGGTTGGTACCCTTCTTTTATCCCAACTATTGGTTGGTATGTTTCTCTTGGTTATCCCAACTATTGGTTGGTACCCTTCTTTTATCGCAACTATTGGTTGGTATCTTTTCTTGGTTATCCCAACTATTGGTTGGTACCCTTCTTTTATCCCAACTATTGGTTGGTATATTTTTTGGTTATCCCAACTATTGGTTGGTACCCTTCTTTTATCCCAACTATTGGTTGGTATGTTTCTCTTGGTTATCCCAACTATTGGTTGGTACCCTTCTTTTATCTCAACTATTGGTTGGTATCTTTTCTTGGTTACCCCAACTATTGGTTGGTACCCTTCTTTTATCCCAACTATTGGTTGGTATGTTTCTCTTGGTTATCCCAACTATTGGTTGGTACCCTTCTTTTATCCCAACTATTGATTGTTATCTTTTCTTGGTTATCCCAACTATTGGTTGGTACCTATCTTTTATCCCAACTATTGGTTGGTATATTTCTCTTGGTTATCCCAACTATTGGTTGGTAACCTTCTTTTATTCCAACTATTGGTTTGTATCTTTTCTTGGTTATCCCAAGTATTGGTTGGTACCCTTCTTTTATCACAACTATTGGTTGGTATGTATCTTTTGTTTATCCCAACTATTGGTTGGTACCCTTCTTTTATCCCAACTATTGGTTGGTATGTTTCTTGGTTATCCCAACTATTGGTTGGTACCCATCTTTTTTCCCAACTATTGGTTGGTATGTTTCTTGGTTATCCCAACTATTGGTTGGTACCCTTCTTTTATCCCAACTATTGGTTGGTATGTTTCTTGGTTATCCCAACTATTGCCTTGTACCCTTCTTTTATCCCAACTTTTGGTTGGTATGTTTCTCTTGGTTATCCCAACTATTGGTTGGTACCCTTCTTTTTTCCCAACTATTGGTTTTTATGTTTCTCTTGGTTATCCCAACTATTGGTTGGTACCCTTCTTTTATCCCAACTATTGGTTGGTATCTTTTCTTGGTTATCCCAACTATTTGTTGGTACCCTTCTTTTATCCCAACTATTGGTTTTTATGTTTCTCTTGGTTATCCCAACTATTGGTTGGTACCCTTCTTTTATCCCAACTATTGGTTGGTATCTTTTCTTGGTTATCCCAACTATTGGTTGGTACCCTTCTTTTATCCCAACTATTGGTTGGTATGTTTCTCTTGGTTATCCCAACTATTGGTTGGTACCCTTCTTTTATCCCAACTATTGGTAGGTATCTTTTCTTGGTTATCCCAACTATTGGTTGGTACCCTTCTTTTATCCCAACTATTGGTTGGTATATTTTTTGGTTATCCCAACTATTGGTTGGTACCCTTCTTTTATCCCAACTATTGGTTGGTATGTTTCTCTTGGTTATCCCAACTATTGGTTGGTACCCTTCTTTTATCCCAACTATTGGTTGGTATCTTTTCTTGGTTATCCCAACTATTGGTTGGTACCCTTCTTTTATCCCAACTATTGGTTGGTATGTTTCTCTTGGTTATCCCAACTATTGGTTGGTACCCTTCTTTTATCCCAACTATTGATTGTTATCTTTTCTTGGTTATCCCAACTATTGGTTGGTACCCTTCTTTTATCCCAACTATTGGTTGGTATATGTCTCTTGGTTATCCCAACTATTGGTTGGTAACCTTCTTTTATTCCAACTATTGGTCGGTATCTTTTCTTGGTTATCCCAAGTATTGGTTGGTACCCTTCTTTTATCCCAACTATTGGTTGGTATGTATCTTTTGTTTATCCCAACTATTGGTTGGTACCCTTCTTTTATCCCAACTATTGGTTATTATGTTTCTTGGTTATCCTAACTATTGGTTGGTACCCATCTTTTATCCCAACTATTGGTTGGTATGTTTCTTGGTTATCCCAACTATTGGTAGGTACCCTTCTTTTATCCCAACTATTGTTTGGTATGTTTCTTGGTTATCCCAACTATTGGTTGGTACCCTTCTTTTATCCCAACTATTGGTTGGTATGTTTTTTGGTTATCCCAACTATTGGTTTGTACCCTTCTTTTATCCCAACTAATGGTTGGTATGTTTCTTGGTTATCCAACTATTGGTTGGTACCCTTCTTTTATCCCAACTATTGGTTGGTATGTTTCTTGGTTATCCCAACTATTGGTTGGTACCCTTCTTTTATCCCAACTATTGGTTGGTATGTTTCTCTTGGTTATCCCAACTATTGGTTGGTACCCTTCTTTTATCCCAACTATTGGTTTTTATGTTTCTCTTGGTTATCCCAACTATTGGTTGGTACCCTTCTTTTATCCCAACTATTGGGTGGTATCTTTTCTTGGTTATCCCAACTATTGGTTGGTACCCTTCTTTTATCCCAACTATTGGTTGGTATGTTTCTCTTGGTTATCCCAACTATTGGTTGGTACCCTTCTTTTATCCCAACTATTGGTTGGTATCTTTTCTTGGTTATCCCAACTATTGGTTGGTACCCTTCTTTTATCCCAACTATTGGTTGGTATATTTTTTGGTTATCCCAAATATTGGTTGGTACCCTTCTTTTATCCCAACTATTGGTTGGTATGTTTCTCTTGGTTATCCCAACTATTGGTTGGTACCCTTCTTTTATCTCAACTATTGGTTGGTATCTTTTCTTGGTTATCCCAACTATTGGTTGGTACCCTTCTTTTATCCCAACTATTGGTTGGTATGTTTCTCTTGGTTATCCCAACTATTGGTTGGTACCCTTCTTTTATCCTAACTATTGATTGTTATCTTTTCTTGGTTATCCCAACTATTGGTTGGTACCTATCTTTTATCCCAACTATTGGTTGGTATATTTCTCTTGGTTATCCCAACTATTGGTTGGTAACCTTCTTTTATTCCAACTATTGGTTGGTATCTTTTCTTGGTTATCCCAAGTATTGGTTGGTACCCTTCTTTTATCACAACTATTGGTTGGTATGTATCTTTTGTTTATCCCAACTATTGGTTGGTACCCTTCTTTTATCCCAACTATTGGTTGGTATGTTTCTTGGATATCCCAACTATTGGTTGGTACCCTTCTTTTATCCCAACTATTGGTTGGTATGTTTCTTGGTTATCCCAACTATTGGTTTGTACCCTTCTTTTATCCCAACTATTGGTTGGTATGTTTCTTGGTTATCCAACTATTGGTTGGTACCCTTCTTTTATCCCAACTATTGGTTGGTATGTTTCTTGGTTATCCCAACTATTGGTTGGTACCCTTCTTTTATCCCAACTATTGGTTGGTATGTTTCTCTTGGTTATCCCAACTATTGGTTGGTACCCTTCTTTTATCCCAACTATTGGTTTTTATGTTTCTCTTGGTTATCCCAACTATTGGATGGTACCCTTCTTTTATCCCAACTATTGGTTGGTATCTTTTCTTGGTTATCCCAACTATTGGTTGGTACCCTTCTTTTATCCCAACTATTGGTTGGTATGTTTCTCTTGGTTATCCCAACTATTGGTTGGTACCCTTCTTTTATCGCAACTATTGGTTGGTATCTTTTCTTGGTTATCCCAACTATTGGTTGGTACCCTTCTTTTATCCCAACTATTGGTTGGTATATTTTTTGGTTATCCCAACTATTGGTTGGTACCCTTCTTTTATCCCAACTATTGGTTGGTATGTTTCTCTTGGTTATCCCAACTATTGGTTGGTACCCTTCTTTTATCTCAACTATTGGTTGGTATCTTTTCTTGGTTATCCCAACTATTGGTTGGTACCCTTCTTTTATCCCAACTATTGGTTGGTATGTTTCTCTTGGTTATCCCAACTATTGGTTGGTACCCTTCTTTTATCCCAACTATTGATTGTTATCTTTTCTTGGTTATCCCAACTATTGGTTGGTACCTATCTTTTATCCCAACTATTGGTTGGTATATTTCTCTTGGTTATCCCAACTATTGGTTGGTAACCTTCTTTTATTCCAACTATTGGTTTGTATCTTTTCTTGGTTATCCCAAGTATTGGTTGGTACCCTTCTTTTATCACAACTATTGGTTGGTATGTATCTTTTGTTTATCCCAACTATTGGTTGGTACCCTTCTTTTATCCCAACTATTGGTTGGTATGTTTCTTGGTTATCCCAACTATTGGTTGGTTCCCATCTTTTTTCCCAACTATTGGTTGGTATGTTTCTTGGTTATCCCAACTATTGGTTGGTACCCTTCTTTTATCCCAACTATTGGTTGGTATGTTTCTTGGTTATCCCAACTATTGCCTTGTACCCTTCTTTTATCCCAACTTTTGGTTGGTATGTTTCTCTTGGTTATCCCAACTATTGGTTGGTACCCTTCTTTTTTCCCAACTATTGGTTTTTATGTTTCTCTTGGTTATCCCAACTATTGGTTGGTACCCTTCTTTTATCCCAACTATTGGTTGGTATCTTTTCTTGGTTATCCCAACTATTTGTTGGTACCCTTCTTTTATCCCAACTATTGGTTTTTATGTTTCTCTTGGTTATCCCAACTATTGGTTGGTACCCTTCTTTTATCCCAACTATTGGTTGGTATCTTTTCTTGGTTATCCCAACTATTGGTTGGTACCCTTCTTTTATCCCAACTATTGGTTGGTATGTTTCTCTTGGTTATCCCAACTATTGGTTGGTACCCTTCTTTTATCCCAACTATTGGTAGGTATCTTTTCTTGGTTATCCCAACTATTGGTTGGTACCCTTCTTTTATCCCAACTATTGGTTGGTATATTTTTTGGTTATCCCAACTATTGGTTGGTACCCTTCTTTTATCCCAACTATTGGTTGGTATGTTTCTCTTGGTTATCCCAACTATTGGTTGGTACCCTTCTTTTATCCCAACTATTGGTTGGTATCTTTTCTTGGTTATCCCAACTATTGGTTGGTACCCTTCTTTTATCCCAACTATTGGTTGGTATGTTTCTCTTGGTTATCCCAACTATTGGTTGGTACCCTTCTTTTATCCCAACTATTGATTGTTATCTTTTCTTGGTTATCCCAACTATTGGTTGGTACCCTTCTTTTATCCCAACTATTGGTTGGTATATGTCTCTTGGTTATCCCAACTATTGGTTGGTAACCTTCTTTTATTCCAACTATTGGTTGGTATCTTTTCTTGGTTATCCCAAGTATTGGTTGGTACCCTTCTTTTATCCCAACTATTGGTTGGTATGTATCTTTTGTTTATCCCAACTATTGGTTGGTACCCTTCTTTTATCCCAACTATTGGTTATTATGTTTCTTGGTTATCCTAACTATTGGTTGGTACCCATCTTTTTTCCCAACTATTGGTTGGTATGTTTCTTGGTTATCCCAACTATTGGTAGGTACCCTTCTTTTATCCCAACTATTGTTTGGTATGTTTCTTGGTTATCCCAACTATTGGTTGGTACCCTTCTTTTATCCCAACTATTGGTTGGTATGTTTCTTGGTTATCCCAACTATTGGTTTGTACCCTTCTTTTATCCCAACTATTGGTTGGTATGTTTCTTGGTTATCCAACTATTGGTTGGTACCCTTCTTTTATCCCAACTATTGGTTGGTATGTTTCTTGGTTATCCCAACTATTGGTTGGTACCCTTCTTTTATCCCAACTATTGGTTGGTATGTTTCTCTTGGTTATCCCAACTATTGGTTGGTACCCTTCTTTTATCCCAACTATTGGTTTTTATGTTTCTCTTGGTTATCCCAACTATTGGTTGGTACCCTTCTTTTATCCCAACTATTGGGTGGTATCTTTTCTTGGTTATCCCAACTATTGGTTGGTACCCTTCTTTTATCCCAACTATTGGTTGGTATGTTTCTCTTGGTTATCCCAACTATTGGTTGGTACCCTTCTTTTATCCCAACTATTGGTTGGTATCTTTTCTTGGTTATCCCAACTATTGGTTGGTACCCTTCTTTTATCCCAACTATTGGTTGGTATATTTTTTGGTTATCCCAAATATTGGTTGGTACCCTTCTTTTATCCCAACTATTGGTTGGTATGTTTCTCTTGGTTATCCCAACTATTGGTTGGTACCCTTCTTTTATCTCAACCATTGGTTGGTATCTTTTCTTGGTTATCCCAACTATTGGTTGGTACCCTTCTTTTATCCCAACTATTGGTTGGTATGTTTCTCTTGGTTATCCCAATTATTGGTTGGTACCCTTCTTTTATCCCAACTATTGATTGTTATCTTTTCTTGGTTATCCCAACTATTGGTTGGTACCTATCTTTTATCCCAACTATTGGTTGGTATATTTCTCTTGGTTATCCCAACTATTGGTTGGTAACCTTCTTTTATTCCAACTATTGGTTGGTATCTTTTCTTGGTTATCCCAAGTATTGGTTGGTACCCTTCTTTTATCACAACTATTGGTTGGTATGTATCTTTTGTTTATCCCAACTATTGGTTGGTACCCTTCTTTTATCCCAACTATTGGTTGGTATGTTTCTTGGTTATCCCAACTATTGGTTGGTACCCTTCTTTTATCCCAACTATTGGTTGGTATGTTTCTTGGTTATCCTAACTATTGGTTGGTACCCATCTTTTATCCGAACTATTGGTTGGTATGTTTCTTGGTTATCCCAACTATTGGTAGGTACCCTTCTTTTATCCCAACTATTGTTTGGTATGTTTCTTGGTTATCCCAACTATTGGTTGGTACCCTTCTTTTATCCCAACTATTGGTTGGTATGTTTCTTGGTTATCCCAACTATTGGTAGGTACCCTTCTTTTATCCCAACTATTGTTTGGTATGTTTCTTGGTTATCCCAACTATTGGTTGGTACCCTTCTTTTATCCCAACTATTGGTTGGTATGTTTCTTGGTTATCCCAACTATTGGTTTGTACCCTTCTTTTATCCCAACTATTGGTTGGTATGTTTCTTGGTTATCCAACTATTGGTTGGTACCCTTCTTTTATCCCAACTATTGCTTGGTATGTTTCTTGGTTATCCCAACTATTGGTTGGTACCCTTCTTTTATCCCAACTATTGGTTGGTATGTTTCTCTTGGTTATCCCAACTATTGGTTGGTACCCTTCTTTTATCCCAACTATTGGTTTTTATGTTTCTCTTGGTTATCCCAACTATTGGTTGGTACCCTTCTTTTATCCCAACTATTGGTTGGTATCTTTTCTTGGTTATCCCAACTATTGGTTGGTACCCTTCTTTTATCCCAACTATTGGTTGGTATGTTTCTCTTGGTTATCCCAACTATTGGTTGGTACCCTTCTTTTATCCCAACTATTGGTTGGTATCTTTTCTTGGTTATCCCAACTATTGGTTGGTACCCTTCTTTTATCCCAACTATTGGTTGGTATATTTTTTGGTTATCCCAACTATTGGTTGGTACCCTTCTTTTATCCCAACTATTGGTTGGTATGTTTCTCTTGGTTATCCCAACTATTGGTTGGTACCCTTCTTTTATCTCAACTATTGGTTGGTATCTTTTCTTGGTTATCCCAACTATTGGTTGGTACCCTTCTTTTATCCCAACTATTGGTTGGTATGTTTCTCTTGGTTATCCCAACTATTGGTTGGTACCCTTCTTTTATCCCAACTATTGATTGTTATCTTTTCTTGGTTATCCCAACTATTGGTTGGTACCTATCTTTTATCCCAACTATTGGTTGGTATATTTCTCTTGGTTATCCCAACTATTGGTTGGTAACCTTCTTTTATTCCAACTATTGGTTGGTATCTTTTCTTGGTTATCCCAAGTATTGGTTGGTACCCTTCTTTTATCACAACTATTGGTTGGTATGTATCTTTTGTTTATCCCAACTATTGGTTGGTACCCTTCTTTTATCCCAACTATTGGTTGGTATGTTTCTTGGTTATCCCAACTATTGGTTGGTACCCATCTTTTTTCCCAACTATTGGTTGGTATGTTTCTTGGTTATCCCAACTATTGGTTGGTACCCTTCTTTTATCCCAACTATTGGTTGGTATGTTTCTTGGTTATCCCAACTATTGCCTTGTACCCTTCTTTTATCCCAACTTTTGGTTGGTATGTTTCTCTTGGTTATCCCAACTATTGGTTGGTACCCTTCTTTTTTCCCAACTATTGGTTGGTATCTTTTCTAGGTTATCCCAACTATTGGTTGGTACCCTTCTATTATCCCAACTATTGGTTGGTATGTTTCTCTTGGTTATCCCAACTATTGGTTGGTACCCTTCTTTTATCCCAACTATTGGTAGGTATATTTTCTTGGTTATCCCAACTATTGGTTGGTACCCTTCTTTTATCCCAACTATTGGTTTTTATGTTTCTCTTGGTTATCCCAACTATTGGTTGGTACCCTTCTTTTATCCCAACTATTGGTTGGTATCTTTTCTTGGTTATCCCAACTATTGGTTGGTACCCTTCTTTTATCCCAACTATTGGTTGGTATGTTTCTCTTGGTTATCCCAACTATTGGTTGGTACCCTTCTTTTATCCCAACTATTGGTTGGTATCTTTTCTTGGTTATCCCAACTATTGATTGGTACCCTTCTTTTATCCCAACTATTGGTTGGTATATTTTTTGGTTATCCCAACTATTGGTTGGTACCCTTCTTTTATCCCAACTATTGGTTGGTATGTTTCTCTTGGTTATCCCAACTATTGGTTGGTACCCTTCTTTTATCCCAACTATTGGTTGGTATCTTTTCTTGGTTATCCCAACTATTGGTTGGTACCCTTCTTTTATCCCAACTATTGGTTGGTATGTTTCTCTTGGTTATCCCAACTATTGGTTGGTACCCTTCTTTTATCCCAACTATTGATTGTTATCTTTTCTTGGTTATCCCAACTATTGGTTGGTACCCTTCTTTTACCCCAACTATCGGTTGGTATATTTCTCTTGGTTATCCCAACTATTGGTTGGTACCCTTCTTTTATTCCAACTATTGGTTGGTATCTTTTCTTGGTTATCCCAAGTATTGGTTGGTACCCTTCTTTTATCCCAACTATTGGTTGGTATGTATCTTTTGGTTATCCCAACTATTGGTTGGTACCCTTCTTTTATCCCAACTATTGGTTGGTATGTTTCTTGGTTATCCCAACTATTGGTTGGTACCCATCTTTTATCCCAACTATTGGTTGGTATGTTTCTTGGTTATCCCAACTATTGGTTGGTACCCTTCTTTTATCCCAACTATTGGTTGGTATGTTTCTTGGTTATCCCAACTATTGGCTTGTACCCTTCTTTTATCCCAACTTTTGGTTGGTATGTTTCTCTTGGTTATCCCAACTATTGGTTGGTACCCTTCTTTTATCCCAACTATTGGTTGGTATCTTTTCTAGGTTATCCCAACTATTGGTTGGTACCCTTCTTTTATCCCAACTATTGGTTGGTATGTTTCTGTTGGTTATCCCAACTATTGGTTGGTACCATTCTTTTATCCCAACTATTGGTTGGTATGTTTCTTTTGGTTGTCCCAACTATTGGTTGGTACCCTTCTTTTATCCCAACTATTGGTTGGTAAGTTTCTTGGTTATCCCAACTATTGGTTGGTACCCTTTCATTTATCCCAACTATTGGTAGGTACCCTTCTTTTATCCCAACTATTGGTTGGTATGTTTCTTGGTTATCCCAACTATTGATTGGTACCCTTCTTTTATCCCAACTATTGGTTGGTATGTTTCTCTTGGTTATCCCAACTATTGGTTGGTACCCTTCTTTTTTCCCTACTATCGGTTGGTATCTTTTCTTGGTTATCCCAACTATTGGTTGGTACCCTTCTTTTATCCCAACTATTGGTTGGTATGTTTCTCTTGGTTATCCCAACTATTGGTTGGTACCCTTATTTTATCCCAACTATTGGTTGGTAAGTTTCTTTTGGTTATCCCAACTATTGGTTGGTACCCTTCTTTTATCCCAACTATTGGTTGGTATGTTTCTTGGTTATCCCAACTATTGGTTGGAACCCTTCTTTTATCCCAACTATTGGTTGGTATGTTTCTTGGTTATCCCAACTATTGGTTGGTACCCTTCTTTTATCACAACTATTGGTTGGTATGTTTCTCTTGGTTATCCCAATTATTGGTTGGTACCCTTATTTTATCCCAACTATTAGTTGGTATCTTTTCTTGGTTATCCCAACTATTGGTTGGTACCCTTCTTTTATCCCAACTATTGGTTGGTATGTTTCTTTTGGTTATCCCAACTATTGGTTGGTACCCTTCTTTTATCCCAACTATTGGTTGGTATCTTTTCTTGGTTATCCCAACTATTGGTTGGTACCCTTCTTTTATCCCAACTATTGGTTGGTATGTTTCTCTTGGTTATCCCAACTATTGGTTGGTACCCTTCTTTTATCCCAACTATTGGTTGGTATCTTTTCTTGGTTATCCCAACTATTGGTTGGTACCCTTCTTTTATCCCAACGATTGGTTGGTATATTTTTTGGTTATCCCAACTATTGGTTGGTACCCTTCTTTTATCCCAACTATTGGTTGGTATGTTTCTCTTGGTTATCCCAACTATTGGCTGGTACCCTTCTTTTATCTCAACTATTGGTTGGTATCTTTTCTTGGTTATCCCAACTATTGGTTGGTACCCTTCTTTTATCCCAACTATTGGTTGGTATGTTTCTCTTGGTTATCCCAACTATTGGTTGGTACCCTTCTTTTATCCCAACTATTGATTGTTATCTTTTCTTGGTTATCCCAACTATTGGTTGGTACCCTTATTTTATCCCAACTATTGGTTGGTATATTTTTCTTGGTTATCCCAATTATTGGTTGGTAACCTTCTTTTATTCCAACTATTGGTTGGTATCTTTTCTTGGTTATCCCAAGTATTGGTTGGTACCCTTCTTTTATCCCAACTATTGGTTGGTATGTATCTTTTGTTTATCCCAACTATTGGTTGGTACCCTTCTTTTATCCCAACTATTGGTTGGTATATTTCTTGGTTATCCCAACTATTGTTTGGTACCCATCTTTTATCCCAACTATTGGTTGGTATGTTTCTTGGTTATCCCAACTATTGGTTGGTACCCTTCTATTATCACAACTATTGGTTGGTATGTTTCTCTTGGTTATCCCAATTATTGGTTGGTACCCTTATTTTATCCCAACTATTAGTTGGTATCTTTTCTTGGTTATCCCAACTATTGGTTGGTACCCTTCTTTTATCCCAACTATTGGTTGGTATGTTTCTTTTGGTTATCCCAACTATTGGTTGGTACCCTTCTTTTATCCCAACTATTGGTTGGTATCTTTTCTTGGTTATCCCAACTATTGGTTGGTACCCTTCTTTTATCCCAACTATTGGTTGGTATGTTTCTCTTGGTTATCCCAACTATTGGTTGGTACCCTTCTTTTATCCCAACTATTGGTTGGTATCTTTTCTTGGTTATCCCAACTATTGGTTGGTACCCTTCTTTTATCCCAACGATTGGTTGGTATATTTTTTGGTTATCCCAACTATTGGTTGGTACCCTTCTTTTATCCCAACTATTGGTTGGTATGTTTCTCTTGGTTATCCCAACTGTTGGCTGGTACCCTTCTTTTATCTCAACTATTGGTTGGTATCTTTTCTTGGTTATCCCAACTATTGGTTGGTACCCTTCTTTTATCCCAACTATTGGTTGGTATGTTTCTCTTGGTTATCCCAACTATTGGTTGGTACCCTTCTTTTATCCTAACTATTGATTGTTATCTTTTCTTGGTTATCCCAACTATTGGTTGGTACCCTTATTTTATCCCAACTATTGGTTGGTATATTTTTCTTGGTTATCCCAATTATTGGTTGGTAACCTTCTTTTATTCCAACTATTGGTTGGTATCTTTTCTTGGTTATCCCAAGTATTGGTTGGTACCCTTCTTTTATCCCAACTATTGGTTGGTATGTATCTTTTGTTTATCCCAACTATTGGTTGGTACCCTTCTTTTATCCCAACTATTGGTTGGTATATTTCTTGGTTATCCCAACTATTGGTTGGTACCTATCTTTTATCCCAACTATTGGTTGGTATGTTTCTTGGTTATCCCAACTATTGGTTGGTACCCTTCTTTTATCCCAACTATTGGTTGGTATGTTTCTTGGTTATCCCAACTATTGCCTTGTACCCTTCTTTTATCCCAACTTTTGGTTGGTATGTTTCTCTTGGTTATCCCAACTATTGGTTGGTACCCTTCTTTTATCCCAACTATTGGTTGGTATCTTTTCTAGGTTATCCCAACTATTGGTTGGTACCCTTCTTTTATCCCAACTATTGGTTGGTATGTTTCTCTTGGTTATCCCAACTATTGGTTGGTACCCTTCTTTTATCCCAACTATTGGTAGGTATATTTTCTTGGTTATCCCAACTATTGGTTGGTACCCTTCTTTTATCCCAACTATTGGTTGGTATGTTTCTCTTGGTTATCCCAACTATTGGTTGGTACCCTTCTTTTATCCCAACTATTGGTAGGTATATTTTCTTGGTTATCCCAACTATTGGTTGGTACCCTTCTTTTATCCCAACTATTGGTTGGTATCTTTTCTTGGTTATCCCAACTATTGGTTGGTACCCTTCTTTTATCCCAACTATTGGTTGGTATATTTTTTGGTTATCCCAACTATTGGTTGGTACCCTTCTTTTATCCCAACTATTGGTTGGTATGTTTCTCTTGGTTATCCCAACTATTGGTTGGTACCCTTCTTTTATCTCAACTATTGGTTGGTATCTTTTCTTGGTTATCCCAACTATTGGTTGGTACCCTTCTTTTATCCCAACTATTGGTTGGTATGTTTCTCTTGGTTATCCCAACTATTGGTTGGTACCCTTCTTTTATCCCAACTATTGATTGTTATCTTTTCTTGGTTATCCCAACTATTGGTTGGTACCCTTCTTTTATCCCAACTATTGGTTGGTATATTTCTCTTGGTTATCCCAACTATTGGTTGGTAACCTTCTTTTATTCCAACTATTGGTTGGTATCTTTTCTTGGTTATCCCAAGTATTGGTTGGTACCCTTCTTTTATCCCAACTATTGGTTGGTATGTATCTTTTGTTTATCCCAACTATTGGTTGGTACCCTTCTTTTATCCCAACTATTGGTTGGTATGTTTCTTGGTTATCCCAACTATTGGTTGGTACCCATCTTTTTTCCCAACTATTGGTTGGTATGTTTCTTGGTTATCCCAACTATTGGTTGGTACCCTTCTTTTATCCCAACTATTGGTTGGTATGTTTCTTGGTTATCCCAACTATTGCCTTGTACCCTTCTTTTATCCCAACTTTTGGTTGGTATGTTTCTCTTGGTTATCCCAACTATTGGTTGGTACCCTTCTTTTATCCCAACCATTGGTTGGTATCTTTTCTAGGTTATCCCAACTATTGGTTGGTACCCTTCTATTATCCCAACTATTGGTTGGTATGTTTCTCTTGGTTATCCCAACTATTGGTTGGTACCCTTCTTTTATCCCAACTATTGGTAGGTATATTTTCTTGGTTATCCCAACTATTGGTTGGTACCCTTCTTTTATCCCAACTATTGGTTGGTATGTTTCTCTTGGTTATCCCAACTATTGGTTGGTACCCTTCTTTTATCCCAACTATTGGTTGGTATCTTTTCTTGGTTATCCCAACTATTGATTGGTACCCTTCTTTTATCCCAACTATTGGTTGGTATCTTTTCTTGGTTATCCCAACTATTGGTTGGTACCCTTCTTTTATCCCAACTATTGGTTGGTATATTTTTTGGTTATCCCAACTATTGGTTGGTACCCTTCTTTTATCCCAACTATTGGTTGGTATGTTTCTCTTGGTTATCCCAACTATTGGTTGGTACCCTTCTTTTATCTCAACTATTGGTTGGTATCTTTTCTTGGTTATCCCAACTATTGGTTGGTACCCTTCTTTTATCCCAACTATTGGTTGGTATGTTTCTCTTGGTTATCCCAACTATTGGTTGGTACCCTTCTTTTATCCCAACTATTGATTGTTATCTTTTCTTGGTTATCCCAACTATTGGTTGGTACCCTTATTTTATCCCAACTATTGGTTGGTATATTTTTCTTGGTTATCCCAATTATTGGTTGGTAACCTTCTTTTATTCCAACTATTGGTTGGTATCTTTTCTTGGTTATCCCAAGTATTGGTTGGTACCCTTCTTTTATCCCAACTATTGGTTGGTATGTATCTTTTGTTTATCCCAACTATTGGTTGGTACCCTTCTTTTATCCCAACTATTGGTTGGTATATTTCTTGGTTATCCCAACTATTGGTTGGTACCTATCTTTTATCCCAACTATTGGTTGGTATGTTTCTTGGTTATCCCAACTATTGGTTGGTACCCTTCTTTTATCCCAACTATTGGTTGGTATGTTTCTTGGTTATCCCAACTATTGCCTTGTACCCTTCTTTTATCCCAACTTTTGGTTGGTATGTTTCTCTTGGTTATCCCAACTATTGGTTGGTACCCTTCTTTTATCCCAACTATTGGTTGGTATCTTTTCTAGGTTATCCCAACTATTGGTTGGTACCCTTCTTTTATCCCAACTATTGGTTGGTATGTTTCTCTTGGTTATCCCAACTATTGGTTGGTACCCTTCTTTTATCCCAACTATTGGTAGGTATATTTTCTTGGTTATCCCAACTATTGGTTGGTACCCTTCTTTTATCCCAACTATTGGTTGGTATGTTTCTCTTGGTTATCCCAACTATTGGTTGGTACCCTTCTTTTATCCCAACTATTGGTAGGTATATTTTCTTGGTTATCCCAACTATTGGTTGGTACCCTTCTTTTATCCCAACTATTGGTTGGTATCTTTTCTTGGTTATCCCAAGTATTGGTTGGTACCCTTCTTTTATCCCAACTATTGGTTGGTATATTTTTTGGTTATCCCAACTATTGGTTGGTACCCTTCTTTTATCCCAACTATTGGTTGGTATGTTTCTCTTGGTTATCCCAACTATTGGTTGGTACCCTTCTTTTATCTCAACTATTGGTTGGTATCTTTTCTTGGTTATCCCAACTATTGGTTGGTACCCTTCTTTTATCCCAACTATTGGTTGGTATGTTTCTCTTGGTTATCCCAACTATTGGTTGGTACCCTTCTTTTATCCCAACTATTGATTGTTATCTTTTCTTGGTTATCCCAACTATTGGTTGGTACCCTTCTTTTATCCCAACTATTGGTTGGTATATTTCTCTTGGTTATCCCAACTATTGGTTGGTAACCTTCTTTTATCCCAACCATTGGTTGGTATCTTTTCTAGGTTATCCCAACTATTGGTTGGTACCCTTCTATTATCCCAACTATTGGTTGGTATGTTTCTCTTGGTTATCCCAACTATTGGTTGGTACCCTTCTTTTATCCCAACTATTGGTAGGTATATTTTCTTGGTTATCCCAACTATTGGTTGGTACCCTTCTTTTATCCCAACTATTGGTTTTTATGTTTCTCTTGGTTATCCCAACTATTGGTTGGTACCCTTCTTTTATCCCAACTATTGGTTGGTATCTTTTCTTGGTTATCCCAACTATTGGTTGGTACCCTTCTTTTATCCCAACTATTGGTTGGTATGTTTCTCTTGGTTATCCCAACTTTTGGTTGGTACCCTTCTTTTATCCCAACTATTGGTTGGTATCTTTTCTTGGTTATCCCAACTATTGATTGGTACCCTTCTTTTATCCCAACTATTGGTTGGTATATTTTTTGGTTATCCCAACTATTGGTTGGAACCCTTCTTTTATCCCAACTATTGGTTGGTATGTTTCTCTTGGTTATCCCAACTATTGGTTGGTACCCTAATAGTTGGGTACCCTTCTTTTATCCCAACTATTGGTTGGTATCTTTTCTTGGTTATCCCAACTATTGGTTGGTACCCTTCTTTTATCCCAACTATTGGTTGGTATGTTTCTCTTGGTTATCCCAACTATTGGTTGGTACCCTTCTTTTATCCCAACTATTGATTGTTATCTTTTCTTGGTTATCCCAACTATTGGTTGGTACCCTTCTTTTATCCCAACTATTGGTTGGTATATTTCTCTTGGTTATCCCAACTTTTGGTTGGTACCCTTCTTTTATTCCAACTATTGGTTGGTATCTTTTCTTGGTTATCCCAAGTATTGGTTGGTACCCTTCTTTTATCCCAACTATTGGTTGGTATGTATCTTTTGGTTATCCCAACTATTGGTTGGTACCCTTCTTTTATCCCAACTATTGGTTGGTATGTTTCTTGGTTATCCCAACTATTGGTTGGTACCCATCTTTTATCCCAACTATTGGTTGGTATGTTTCTTGGTTATCCCAACTATTGGTTGGTACCCTTCTTTTATACCAACTATTGGTTGGTATGTTTCTTGGTTATCCCAACTATTGGCTTGTACCCTTCTTTTATCCCAACTTTTGGTTGGTATGTTTCTCTTGGTTATCCCAACTATTGGTTGGTACCCTTCTTTTATCCCAACTATTGGTTGGTATCTTTTCTAGGTTATCCCAACTATTGGTTGGTACCCTTCTTTTATCCCAACTATTGGTTGGTATGTTTCTGTTGGTTATCCCAACTATTGGTTGGTACCATTCTTTTATCCCAACTATTGGTTGGTATGTTTCTTTTGGTTGTCCCAACTATTGGTTGGTACCCTTCTTTTATCCCAACTATTGGTTGGTAAGTTTCTTGGTTATCCCAACTATTGGTTGGTACCCTTTCATTTATCCCAACTATTGGTAGGTACCCTTCTTTTATCCCAACTATTGGTTGGTATGTTTCTTGGTTATCCCAACTATTGATTGGTACCCTTCTTTTATCCCAACTATTGGTTGGTATGTTTCTCTTGGTTATCCCAACTATTGGTTGGTACCCTTCTTTTTTCCCTACTATCGATTGGTATCTTTTCTTGGTTATCCCAACTATTGGTAGGTACCCTTCTTTTATCCCAACTATTGGTTGGTATGTTTCTTGGTTATCCCAACTATTGGTTGGTACCCTTCTTTTATCCCAACTATTGGTTGGTATGTTTCTTGGTTATCCCAACTATTGATTGGTACCCTTCTTTTATCCCAACTATTGGTTGGTATGTTTCTCTTGGTTATCCCAACTATTGGTTGGTACCCTTCTTTTTTCCCTACTATCGGTTGGTATCTTTTCTTGGTTATCCCAACTATTGGTTGGTACCCTTCTTTTATCCCAACTATTGGTTGGTATGTTTCTCTTGGTTATCCCAACTATTGGTTGGTACCCTTATTTTATCCCAACTATTGGTTGGTAAGTTTCTTTTGGTTATCCCAACTATTGGTTGGTACCCTTCTTTTATCCCAACTATTGGTTGGTATGTTTCTTGGTTATCCCAACTATTGGTTGGAACCCTTCTTTTATCCCAACTATTGGTTGGTATGTTTCTTGGTTATCCCAACTATTGGTTGGTACCCTTCTTTTATCACAACTATTGGTTGGTATGTTTCTCTTGGTTATCCCAATTATTGGTTGGTACCCTTATTTTATCCCAACTATTAGTTGGTATCTTTTCTTGGTTATCCCAACTATTGGTTGGTACCCTTCTTTTATCCCAACTATTGGTTGGTATGTTTCTTTTGGTTATCCCAACTATTGGTTGGTACCCTTCTTTTATCCCAACTATTGGTTGGTATCTTTTCTTGGTTATCCCAACTATTGGTTGGTACCCTTCTTTTATCCCAACTATTGGTTGGTATGTTTCTCTTGGTTATCCCAACTATTGGTTGGTACCCTTCTTTTATCCCAACTATTGGTTGGTATCTTTTCTTGGTTATCCCAACTATTGGTTGGTACCCTTCTTTTATCCCAACTATTGGTTGGTATATTTTTTGGTTATCCCAACTATTGGTTGGTACCCTTCTTTTATCCCAACTATTGGTTGGTATGTTTCTCTTGGTTATCCCAACTATTGGCAGGTACCCTTCTTTTATCTCAACTATTGGTTGGTATCTTTTCTTGGTTATCCCAACTATTGGTTGGTACCCTTCTTTTATCCCAACTATTGGTTGGTATGTTTCTCTTGGTTATCCCAACTATTGGTTGGTACCCTTCTTTTATCCCAACTATTGATTGTTATCTTTTCTTGGTTATCCCAACTATTGGTTGGTACCCTTATTTTATCCCAACTATTGGTTGGTATATTTTTCTTGGTTATCCCAATTATTGGTTGGTAACCTTCTTTTATTCCAACTATTGCTTGGTATCTTTTCTTGGTTATCCCAAGTATTGGTTGGTACCCTTCTTTTATCCCAACTATTGGTTGGTATGTTTCTTTTGGTTATCCCAACTATTGGTTGGTACCCTTCTTTTATCCCAACTATTGGTTGGTATGTTTCTTGGTTATCCCAACTATTGGTTGGTACCCTTCTTTTATCACAACTATTGGTTGGTATGTTTCTCTTGGTTATCCCAATTATTGGTTGGTACCCTTATTTTATCCAAACTATTAGTTGGTATCTTTTCTTGGTTATCCCAACTATTGGTTGGTACCCTTCTTTTATCCCAACTATTGGTTGGTATGTTTCTTTTGGTTATCCCAACTATTGGTTGGTACCCTTCTTTTATCCCAACTATTGGTTGGTATCTTTTCTTGGTTATCCCAACTATTGGTTGGTACCCTTCTTTTATCCCAACTATTGGTTGGTATGTTTCTCTTGGTTATCCCAACTATTGGTTGGTACCCTTCTTTTATCCCAACTATTGGTTGGTATCTTTTCTTGGTTATCCCAACTATTGGTTGGTACCCTTCTTTTATCCCAACTATTGGTTGGTATATTTTTTGGTTATCCCAACTATTGGTTGGTACCCTTCTTTTATCCCAACTATTGGTTGGTATGTTTCTCTTGGTTATCCCAACTATTGGCTGGTACCCTTCTTTTATCTCAACTATTGGTTGGTATCTTTTCTTGGTTATCCCAACTATTGGTTGGTACCCTTCTTTTATCCCAACTATTGGTTGGTATGTTTCTCTTGGTTATCCTAACTATTGGTTGGTACCCTTATTTTATCCCAACTATTGGTTGGTACCCATCTTTTATCCCAACTATTGGTTGGTATGTTTCTTGGTTATCCCAACTATTGGTTGGTACCCTTCTTTTATCCCAACTATTGGTTGGTATGTTTCGTGGTTATCCCAACTATTGGTTTGTACCCTTCTTTTATCCCAACTTTTGGTTGGTATGTTTCTCTTGGTTATCCCAACTATTGGTTGGTACCCTTCTTTTATCCCAACTATTGGTTGGTATCTTTTCTAGGTTATCCCAACTATTGGTTGGTACCCTTCTTTTATCCCAACTATTGGTTGGTATGTTTCTCTTGGTTATCCCAACTATTGGTTGGTACCCTTCTTTTATCCCAACTATTGGTAGGTATATTTTCTTGGTTATCCCAACTATTGGTTGGTACCCTTCTTTTATCCCAACTATTGGTTGGTATGTTTCTCTTGGTTATCCCAACTATTGGTTGGTACCCTTCTTTTATCCCAACTATTGGTAGGTATATTTTCTTGGTTATCCCAACTATTGGTTGGTACCCTTCTTTTATCCCAACTATTGGTTGGTATCTTTTCTTGGTTATCCCAACTATTGGTTGGTACCCTTCTTTTATCCCAACTATTGGTTGGTATATTTTTTGGTTATCCCAACTATTGGTTGGTACCCTTCTTTTATCCCAACTATTGGTTGGTATGTTTCTCTTGGTTATCCCAACTATTGGTTGGTACCCTTCTTTTATCTCAACTATTGGTTGGTATCTTTTCTTGGTTATCCCAACTATTGGTTGGTACCCTTCTTTTATCCCAACTATTGGTTGGTATGTTTCTCTTGGTTATCCCAACTATTGGTTGGTACCCTTCTTTTATCCCAACTATTGATTGTTATCTTTTCTTGGTTATCCCAACTATTGGTTGGTACCCTTCTTTTATCCCAACTATTGGTTGGTATATTTCTCTTGGTTATCCCAACTATTGGTTGGTAACCTTCTTTTATTCCAACTATTGGTTGGTATCTTTTCTTGGTTATCCCAAGTATTGGTTGGTACCCTTCTTTTATCCCAACTATTGGTTGGTATGTATCTTTTGTTTATCCCAACTATTGGTTGGTACCCTTCTTTTATCCCAACTATTGGTTGGTATGTTTCTTGGTTATCCCAACTATTGGTTGGTACCCATCTTTTTTCCCAACTATTGGTTGGTATGTTTCTTGGTTATCCCAACTATTGGTTGGTACCCTTCTTTTATCCCAACTATTGGTTGGTATGTTTCTTGGTTATCCCAACTATTGCCTTGTACCCTTCTTTTATCCCAACTTTTGGTTGGTATGTTTCTCTTGGTTATCCCAACTATTGGTTGGTACCCTTCTTTTATCCCAACCATTGGTTGGTATCTTTTCTAGGTTATCCCAACTATTGGTTGGTACCCTTCTATTATCCCAACTATTGGTTGGTATGTTTCTCTTGGTTATCCCAACTATTGGTTGGTACCCTTCTTTTATCCCAACTATTGGTAGGTATATTTTCTTGGTTATCCCAACTATTGGTTGGTACCCTTCTTTTATCCCAACTATTGGTTTTTATGTTTCTCTTGGTTATCCCAACTATTGGTTGGTACCCTTCTTTTATCCCAACTATTGGTTGGTATCTTTTCTTGGTTATCCCAACTATTGGTTGGTACCCTTCTTTTATCCCAACTATTGGTTGGTATGTTTCTCTTGGTTATCCCAACTATTGGTTGGTACCCTTCTTTTATCCCAACTATTGGTTGGTATCTTTTCTTGGTTATCCCAACTATTGATTGGTACCCTTCTTTTATCCCAACTATTGGTTGGTATATTTTTTGGTTATCCCAACTATTGGTTGGAACCCTTCTTTTATCCCAACTATTGGTTGGTATGTTTCTCTTGGTTATCCCAACTATTGGTTGGTACCCTTCTTTTATCCCAACTATTGGTTGGTATCTTTTCTTGGTTATCCCAACTATTGGTTGGTACCCTTCTTTTATCCCAACTATTGGTTGGTATGTTTCTCTTGGTTATCCCAACTATTGGTTGGTACCCTTCTTTTGTCCCAACTATTGATTGTTATCTTTTCTTGGTTATCCCAACTATTGGTTGGTACCCTTCTTTTATCCCAACTATTGGTTGGTATATTTCTCTTGGTTATCCCAACTTTTGGTTGGTACCCTTCTTTTATTCCAACTATTGGTTGGTATCTTTTCTTGGTTATCCCAAGTATTGGTTGGTACCCTTCTTTTATCCCAACTATTGGTTGGTATGTATCTTTTGGTTATCCCAACTATTGGTTGGTACCCTTCTTTTATCCCAACTATTGGTTGGTATGTTTCTTGGTTATCCCAACTATTGGTTGGTACCCATCTTTTATCCCAACTATTGGTTGGTATGTTTCTTGGTTATCCCAACTATTGGTTGGTACCCTTCTTTTATACCAACTATTGGTTGGTATGTTTCTTGGTTATCCCAACTATTGGCTTGTACCCTTCTTTTATCCCAACTTTTGGTTGGTATGTTTCTCTTGGTTATCCCAACTATTGGTTGGTACCCTTCTTTTATCCCAACTATTGGTTGGTATCTTTTCTAGGTTATCCCAACTATTGGTTGGTACCCTTCTTTTATCCCAACTATTGGTTGGTATGTTTCTGTTGGTTATCCCAACTATTGGTTGGTACCATTCTTTTATCCCAACTATTGGTTGGTATGTTTCTTTTGGTTGTCCCAACTATTGGTTGGTACCCTTCTTTTATCCCAACTATTGGTTGGTAAGTTTCTTGGTTATCCCAACTATTGGTTGGTACCCTTTCATTTATCCCAACTATTGGTAGGTACCCTTCTTTTATCCCAACTATTGGTTGGTATGTTTCTTGGTTATCCCAACTATTGATTGGTACCCTTCTTTTATCCCAACTATTGGTTGGTATGTTTCTCTTGGTTATCCCAACTATTGGTTGGTACCCTTCTTTTTTCCCTACTATCGATTGGTATCTTTTCTTGGTTATCCCAACTATTGGTAGGTACCCTTCTTTTATCCCAACTATTGGTTGGTATGTTTCTTGGTTATCCCAACTATTGGTTGGTACCCTTCTTTTATCCCAACTATTGGTTGGTATGTTTCTTGGTTATCCCAACTATTGATTGGTACCCTTCTTTTATCCCAACTATTGGTTGGTATGTTTCTCTTGGTTATCCCAACTATTGGTTGGTACCCTTCTTTTTTCCCTACTATCGGTTGGTATCTTTTCTTGGTTATCCCAACTATAGGTTGGTACCCTTCTTTTATCCCAACTATTGGTTGGTATGTTTCTCTTGGTTATCCCAACTATTGGTTGGTACCCTTATTTTATCCCAACTATTGGTTGGTAAGTTTCTTTTGGTTATCCCAACTATTGGTTGGTACCCTTCTTTTATCCCAACTATTGGTTGGTATGTTTCTTGGTTATCCCAACTATTGGTTGGAACCCTTCTTTTATCCCAACTATTGGTTGGTATGTTTCTTGGTTATCCCAACTATTGGTTGGTACCCTTCTTTTATCACAACTATTGGTTGGTATGTTTCTCTTGGTTATCCCAATTATTGGTTGGTACCCTTATTTTATCCCAACTATTAGTTGGTATCTTTTCTTGGTTATCCCAACTATTGGTTGGTACCCTTCTTTTATCCCAACTATTGGTTGGTATGTTTCTTTTGGTTATCCCAACTATTGGTTGGTACCCTTCTTTTATCCCAACTATTGGTTGGTATCTTTTCTTGGTTATCCCAACTATTGGTTGGTACCCTTCTTTTATCCCAACTATTGGTTGGTATGTTTCTCTTGGTTATCCCAACTATTGGTTGGTACCCTTCTTTTATCCCAACTATTGGTTGGTATCTTTTCTTGGTTATCCCAACTATTGGTTGGTACCCTTCTTTTATCCCAACTATTGGTTGGTATATTTTTTGGTTATCCCAACTATTGGTTGGTACCCTTCTTTTATCCCAACTATTGGTTGGTATGTTTCTCTTGGTTATCCCAACTATTGGCAGGTACCCTTCTTTTATCTCAACTATTGGTTGGTATCTTTTCTTGGTTATCCCAACTATTGGTTGGTACCCTTCTTTTATCCCAACTATTGGTTGGTATGTTTCTCTTGGTTATCCCAACTATTGGTTGGTACCCTTCTTTTATCCCAACTATTGATTGTTATCTTTTCTTGGTTATCCCAACTATTGGTTGGTACCCTTATTTTATCCCAACTATTGGTTGGTATATTTTTCTTGGTTATCCCAATTATTGGTTGGTAACCTTCTTTTATTCCAACTATTGCTTGGTATCTTTTCTTGGTTATCCCAAGTATTGGTTGGTACCCTTCTTTTATCCCAACAATTGGTTGGTATGTTTCTTTTGGTTATCCCAACTATTGGTTGGTACCCTTCTTTTATCCCAACTATTGGTTGGTATGTTTCTTTGTTATCCCAACTATTGGTTGGTACCCTTCTTTTATCACAACTATTGGTTGGTATGTTTCTCTTGGTTATCCCAATTATTGGTTGGTACCCTTATTTTATCCAAACTATTAGTTGGTATCTTTTCTTGGTTATCCCAACTATTGGTTGGTACCCTTCTTTTATCCCAACTATTGGTTGGTATGTTTCTTTTGGTTATCCCAACTATTGGTTGGTACCCTTCTTTTATCCCAACTATTGGTTGGTATCTTTTCTTGGTTATCCCAACTATTGGTTGGTACCCTTCTTTTATCCCAACTATTGGTTGGTATGTTTCTCTTGGTTATCCCAACTATTGGTTGGTACCCTTCTTTTATCCCAACTATTGGTTGGTATCTTTTCTTGGTTATCCCAACTATTGGTTGGTACCCTTCTTTTATCCCAACTATTGGTTGGTATATTTTTTGGTTATCCCAACTATTGGTTGGTACCCTTCTTTTATCCCAACTATTGGTTGGTATGTTTCTCTTGGTTATCCCAACTATTGGCTGGTACCCTTCTTTTATCTCAACTATTGGTTGGTATCTTTTCTTGGTTATCCCAACTATTGGTTGGTACCCTTCTTTTATCCCAACTATTGGTTGGTATGTTTCTCTTGGTTATCCCAACTATTGGTTGGTACCCTTCTTTTATCCCAACTATTGATTGTTATCTTTTCTTGGTTATCCCAACTATTGGTTGGTACCCTTATTTTATCCCAACTATTGGTTGGTATATTTTTCTTGGTTATCCCAATTATTGGTTGGTAACCTTCTTTTATTCCAACTATTGGTTGGTATCTTTTCTTGGTTATCCCAAGTATTGGTTGGTACCCTTCTTTTATCCCAACTATTGGTTGGTATGTATCTTTTGTTTATCCCAACTATTGGTTGGTACCCTTCTTTTATCCCAACTATTGGTTGGTATATTTCTTGGTTATCCCAACTATTGGTTGGTACCCATCTTTTATCCCAACTATTGGTTGGTATGTTTCCTGGTTATCCCAACTATTGGTTGGTACCCTTCTTTTATCCCAACTATTGGTTGGTATGTTTCTTGGTTATCCCAACTATTGCCTTGTACCCTTCTTTTATCCCAACTTTTGGTTGGTATGTTTCTCTTGGTTATCCCAACTATTGGTTGGTACCCTTCTTTTATCCCAACTATTGGTTGGTATCTTTTCTTGGTTATCCCAACTATTGGTTGGTACCCTTCTTTTATCCCAACTATTGGTTGGTATATTTTTTGGTTATCCCAACTATTGGTTGGTACCCTTCTTTTATCCCAACTATTGGTTGGTATGTTTCTCTTGGTTATCCCAACTATTGGCAGGTACCCTTCTTTTATCTCAACTATTGGTTGGTATCTTTTCTTGGTTATCCCAACTATTGGTTGGTACCCTTCTTTTATCCCAACTATTGGTTGGTATGTTTCTCTTGGTTATCCCAACTATTGGTTGGTACCCTTCTTTTATCCCAACTATTGATTGTTATCTTTTCTTGGTTATCCCAACTATTGGTTGGTACCCTTATTTTATCCCAACTATTGGTTGGTATATTTTTCTTGGTTATCCCAATTATTGGTTGGTAACCTTCTTTTATTCCAACTATTGCTTGGTATCTTTTCTTGGTTATCCCAAGTATTGGTTGGTACCCTTCTTTTATCCCAACAATTGGTTGGTATGTTTCTTTTGGTTATCCCAACTATTGGTTGGTACCCTTCTTTTATCCCAACTATTGGTTGGTATGTTTCTTGGTTATCCCAACTATTGGTTGGTACCCTTCTTTTATCACAACTATTGGTTGGTATGTTTCTCTTGGTTATCCCAATTATTGGTTGGTACCCTTATTTTATCCAAACTATTAGTTGGTATCTTTTCTTGGTTATCCCAACTATTGGTTGGTACCCTTCTTTTATCCCAACTATTGGTTGGTATGTTTCTTTTGGTTATCCCAACTATTGGTTGGTACCCTTCTTTTATCCCAACTATTGGTTGGTATCTTTTCTTGGTTATCCCAACTATTGGTTGGTACCCTTCTTTTATCCCAACTATTGGTTGGTATGTTTCTCTTGGTTATCCCAACTATTGGTTGGTACCCTTCTTTTATCCCAACTATTGGTTGGTATCTTTTCTTGGTTATCCCAACTATTGGTTGGTACCCTTCTTTTATCCCAACTATTGGTTGGTATATTTTTTGGTTATCCCAACTATTGGTTGGTACCCTTCTTTTATCCCAACTATTGGTTGGTATGTTTCTCTTGGTTATCCCAACTATTGGCTGGTACCCTTCTTTTATCTCAACTATTGGTTGGTATCTTTTCTTGGTTATCCCAACTATTGGTTGGTACCCTTCTTTTATCCCAACTATTGGTTGGTATGTTTCTCTTGGTTATCCCAACTATTGGTTGGTACCCTTCTTTTATCCCAACTATTGATTGTTATCTTTTCTTGGTTATCCCAACTATTGGTTGGTACCCTTATTTTATCCCAACTATTGGTTGGTATATTTTTCTTGGTTATCCCAATTATTGGTTGGTAACCTTCTTTTATTCCAACTATTGGTTGGTATCTTTTCTTGGTTATCCCAAGTATTGGTTGGTACCCTTCTTTTATCCCAACTATTGGTTGGTATGTATCTTTTGTTTATCCCAACTATTGGTTGGTACCCTTCTTTTATCCCAACTATTGGTTGGTATATTTCTTGGTTATCCCAACTATTGGTTGGTACCCATCTTTTATCCCAACTATTGGTTGGTATGTTTCCTGGTTATCCCAACTATTGGTTGGTACCCTTCTTTTATCCCAACTATTGGTTGGTATGTTTCTTGGTTATCCCAACTATTGCCTTGTACCCTTCTTTTATCCCAACTTTTGGTTGGTATGTTTCTCTTGGTTATCCCAACTATTGGTTGGTACCCTTCTTTTATCCCAACTATTGGTTGGTATCTTTTCTAGGTTATCCCAACTATTGGTTGGTACCCTTCTTTTATCCCAACTATTGGTTGGTATGTTTCTCTTGGTTATCCCAACTATTGGTTGGTACCCTTCTTTTATCCCAACTATTGGTTGGTATGTTTCTCTTGGTTATCCCAACTATTGGTTGGTACCCTTCTTTTATCCCAACTATTGGTAGGTATATTTTCTTGGTTATCCCAACTATTGGTTGGTACCCTTCTTTTATCCCAACTATTGGTTGGTATCTTTTCTTGGTTATCCCAACTATTGGTTGGTACCCTTCTTTTATCCCAACTATTGGTTGGTATATTTTTTGGTTATCCCAACTATTGGTTGGTACCCTTCTTTTATCCCAACTATTGGTTGGTATGTTTCTCTTGGTTATCCCAACTATTGGTTGGTACCCTTCTTTTATCTCAACTATTGGTTGGAATCTTTTCTTGGTTATCCCAACTATTGGTTGGTACCCTTCTTTTATCCCAACTATTGGTTGGTATGTTTCTCTTGGTTATCCCAACTATTGGTTGGTACCCTTCTTTTATCCCAACTATTGATTGTTGTCTTTTCTTGGTTATCCCAACTATTGGTTGGTACCCTTCTTTTATCCCAACTATTGGTTGGTATATTTCTCTTGGTTATCCCAACTATTGGTTGGTAACCTTCTTTTATTCCAACTATTGGTTGGTATCTTTTCTTGGTTATCCCAAGTATTGGTTGGTACCCTTCTTTTATCCCAACTATTGGTTGGTATGTATCTTTTGTTTATCCCAACTATTGGTTGGTACCCTTCTTTTATCCCAACTATTGGTTGGTATGTTTCTTGGTTATCCCAACTATTGGTTGGTACCCATCTTTTTTCCCAACTATTGGTTGGTATGTTTCTTGGTTATCCCAACTATTGGTTGGTACCCTTCTTTTATCCCAACTATTGGTTGGTATGTTTCTTGGTTATCCCAACTATTGCCTTGTACCCTTCTTTTATCCCAACTTTTGGTTGGTATGTTTCTCTTGGTTATCCCAACTATTGGTTGGTACCCTTCTTTTATCCCAACTATTGGTTGGTATCTTTTCTAGGTTATCCCAACTATTGGTTGGTACCCTTCTATTATCCCAACTATTGGTTGGTATGTTTCTCTTGGTTATCCCAACTATTGGTTGGTACCCTTCTTTTATCCCAACTATTGGTAGGTATATTTTCTTGGTTATCCCAACTATTGGTTGGTACCCTTCTTTTATCCCAACTATTGGTTTTTATGTTTCTCTTGGTTATCCCAACTATTGGTTGGTACCCTTCTTTTATCCCAACTATTGGTTGGTAACTTTTCTTGGTTATCCCAACTATTGGTTGGTACCCTTCTTTTATCCCAACTATTGGTTGGTATGTTTCTCTTGGTTATCCCAACTATTGGTTGGTACCCTTCTTTTATCCCAACTATTGGTTGGTATCTTTTCTTGGTTATCCCAACTATTGATTGGTACCCTTCTTTTATCCCAACTATTGGTTGGTATATTTTTTGGTTATCCCAACTATTGGTTGGTACCCTTCTTTTATCCCAACTATTGGTTGGTATGTTTCTCTTGGTTATCCCAACTATTGGTTGGTACCCTTCTTTTATCCCAACTATTGGTTGGTATCTTTTCTTGGTTATCCCAACTATTGGTTGGTACCCTTCTTTTATCCCAACTATTGGTTGGTATGTTTCTCTTGGTTATCCCAACTATTGGTTGGTACCCTTCTTTTATCCCAACTATTGATTGTTATCTTTTCTTGGTTATCCCAACTATTGGTTGGTACCCTTCTTTTATCCCAACTATTGGTTGGTATATTTCTCTTGGTTATCCCAACTTTTGGTTGGTACCCTTCTTTTATTCCAACTATTGGTTGGTATCTTTTCTTGGTTATCCCAAGTATTGGTTGGTACCCTTCTTTTATCCCAACTATTGGTTGGTATGTATCTTTTGGTTATCCCAACTATTGGTTGGTACCCTTCTTTTATCCCAACTATTGGTTGGTATGTTTCTTGGTTATCCCAACTATTGGTTGGTACCCATCTTTTATCCCAACTATTGGTTGGTATGTTTCTTGGTTATCCCAACTATTGGTTGGTACCCTTCTTTTATACCAACTATTGGTTGGTATGTTTCTTGGTTATCCCAACTATTGGCTTGTACCCTTCTTTTATCCCAACTTTTGGTTGGTATGTTTCTCTTGGTTATCCCAACTATTGGTTGGTACCCTTCTTTTATCCCAACTATTGGTTGGTATCTTTTCTAGGTTATCCCAACTATTGGTTGGTACCCTTCTTTTATCCCAACTATTGGTTGGTATGTTTCTGTTGGTTATCCCAACTATTGGTTGGTACCATTCTTTTATCCCAACTATTGGTTGGTATGTTTCTTTTGGTTGTCCCAACTATTGGTTGGTACCCTTCTTTTATCCCAACTATTGGTTGGTAAGTTTCTTGGTTATCCCAACTATTGGTTGGTACCCTTTCATTTATCCCAACTATTGGTAGGTACCCTTCTTTTATCCCAACTATTGGTTGGTATGTTTCTTGGTTATCCCAACTATTGATTGGTACCCTTCTTTTATCCCAACTATTGGTTGGTATGTTTCTCTTGGTTATCCCAACTATTGGTTGGTACCCTTCTTTTTTCCCTACTATCGATTGGTATCTTTTCTTGGTTATCCCAACTATTGGTTGGTACCCTTCTTTTATCCCAACTATTGGTTGGTATGTTTCTTGGTTATCCCACCTATTGGTTGGTACCCTTCTTTTATCCCAACTATTGGTTGGTATGTTTCTTGGTTATCCCAACTATTGATTGGTACCCTTCTTTTATCCCAACTATTGGTTGGTATGTTTCTCTTGGTTATCCCAACTATTGGTTGGTACCCTTCTTTTTTCCCTACTATCGGTTGGTATCTTTTCTTGGTTATCCCAACTATTGGTTGGTACCCTTCTTTTATCCCAACTATTGGTTGGTATGTTTCTCTTGGTTATCCCAACTATTGGTTGGTACCCTTCTTTTATCCCAACTATTGGTTGGTATCTTTTCTTGGTTATCCCAACTATTGGTTGGTACCCTTCTTTTATCCCAACTATTGGTTGGTATATTTTTTGGTTATCCCAACTATTGGTTGGTACCCTTCTTTTATCCCAACTATTGGTTGGTATCTTTTCTTGGTTATCCCAACTATTGGTTGGTACCCTTCTTTTATCCCAACTATTGGTTGGTATGTTTCTCTTGGTTATCCCAACTATTGGTTGGTACCCTTCTTTTATCCCAACTATTGGTTGGTATCTTTTCTTGGTTATCCCAACTATTGGTTGGTACCCTTCTTTTATCCCAACTATTGGTTGGTATATTTTTTGGTTATCCCAACTATTGGTTGGTACCCTTCTTTTATCCCAACTATTGGTTGGTATGTTTCTCTTGGTTATCCCAACTATTGGCTGGTACCCTTCTTTTATCTCAACTATTGGTTGGTATCTTTTCTTGGTTATCCCAACTATTGGTTGGTACCCTTCTTTTATCCCAACTATTGGTTGGTATGTTTCTCTTGGTTATCCCAACTATTGGTTGGTACCCTTCTTTTATCCCAACTATTGATTGTTATCTTTTCTTGGTTATCCCAACTATTGGTTGGTACCCTTATTTTATCCCAACTATTGGTTGGTATATTTTTCTTGGTTATCCCAATTATTGGTTGGTAACCTTCTTTTATTCCAACTATTGGTTGGTATCTTTTCTTGGTTATCCCAAGTATTGGTTGGTACCCTTCTTTTATCCCAACTATTGGTTGGTATGTTTCTTTTGGTTATCCCAACTATTGGTTGGTACCCTTCTTTTATCCCAACTATTGGTTGGTATGTTTCTTGGTTATCCCAACTATTGGTTGGTACCCTTCTTTTATCACAACTATTGGTTGGTATGTTTCTCTTGGTTATCCCAATTATTGGTTGGTACCCTTATTTTATCCAAACTATTAGTTGGTATCTTTTCTTGGTTATCCCAACTATTGGTTGGTACCCTTCTTTTATCCCAACTATTGGTTGGTATATTTTTTGGTTATCCCAACTATTGGTTGGTACCCTTCTTTTATCCCAACTATTGGTTGGTATGTTTCTCTTGGTTATCCCAACTATTGGCAGGTACCCTTCTTTTATCTCAACTATTGGTTGGTATCTTTTCTTGGTTATCCCAACTATTGGTTGGTACCCTTCTTTTATCCCAACTATTGGTTGGTATGTTTCTCTTGGTTATCCCAACTATTGGTTGGTACCCTTCTTTTATCCCAACTATTGATTGTTATCTTTTCTTGGTTATCCCAACTATTGGTTGGTACCCTTATTTTATCCCAACTATTGGTTGGTATATTTTTCTTGGTTATCCCAATTATTGGTTGGTAACCTTCTTTTATTCCAACTATTGCTTGGTATCTTTTCTTGGTTATCCCAAGTATTGGTTGGTACCCTTCTTTTATCCCAACAATTGGTTGGTATGTTTCTTTTGGTTATCCCAACTATTGGTTGGTACCCTTCTTTTATCCCAACTATTGGTTGGTATGTTTCTTGGTTATCCCAACTATTGGTTGGTACCCTTCTTTTATCACAACTATTGGTTGGTATGTTTCTCTTGGTTATCCCAATTATTGGTTGGTACCCTTATTTTATCCAAACTATTAGTTGGTATCTTTTCTTGGTTATCCCAACTATTGGTTGGTACCCTTCTTTTATCCCAACTATTGGTTGGTATGTTTCTTTTGGTTATCCCAACTATTGGTTGGTACCCTTCTTTTATCCCAACTATTGGTTGGTATCTTTTCTTGGTTATCCCAACTATTGGTTGGTACCCTTCTTTTATCCCAACTATTGGTTGGTATGTTTCTCTTGGTTATCCCAACTATTGGTTGGTACCCTTCTTTTATCCCAACTATTGGTTGGTATCTTTTCTTGGTTATCCCAACTATTGGTTGGTACCCTTCTTTTATCCCAACTATTGGTTGGTATATTTTTTGGTTATCCCAACTATTGGTTGGTACCCTTCTTTTATCCCAACTATTGGTTGGTATGTTTCTCTTGGTTATCCCAACTATTGGCTGGTACCCTTCTTTTATCTCAACTATTGGTTGGTATCTTTTCTTGGTTATCCCAACTATTGGTTGGTACCCTTCTTTTATCCCAACTATTGGTTGGTATGTTTCTCTTGGTTATCCCAACTATTGGTTGGTACCCTTCTTTTATCCCAACTATTGATTGTTATCTTTTCTTGGTTATCCCAACTATTGGTTGGTACCCTTATTTTATCCCAACTATTGGTTGGTATATTTTTCTTGGTTATCCCAATTATTGGTTGGTAACCTTCTTTTATTCCAACTATTGGTTGGTATCTTTTCTTGGTTATCCCAAGTATTGGTTGGTACCCTTCTTTTATCCCAACTATTGGTTGGTATGTATCTTTTGTTTATCCCAACTATTGGTTGGTACCCTTCTTTTATCCCAACTATTGGTTGGTATATTTCTTGGTTATCCCAACTATTGGTTGGTACCCATCTTTTATCCCAACTATTGGTTGGTATGTTTCCTGGTTATCCCAACTATTGGTTGGTACCCTTCTTTTATCCCAACTATTGGTTGGTATGTTTCTTGGTTATCCCAACTATTGCCTTGTACCCTTCTTTTATCCCAACTTTTGGTTGGTATGTTTCTCTTGGTTATCCCAACTATTGGTTGGTACCCTTCTTTTATCCCAACTATTGGTTGGTATCTTTTCTAGGTTATCCCAACTATTGGTTGGTACCCTTCTTTTATCCCAACTATTGGTTGGTATGTTTCTCTTGGTTATCCCAACTATTGGTTGGTACCCTTCTTTTATCCCAACTATTGGTTGGTATGTTTCTCTTGGTTATCCCAACTATTGGTTGGTACCCTTCTTTTATCCCAACTATTGGTAGGTATATTTTCTTGGTTATCCCAACTATTGGTTGGTACCCTTCTTTTATCCCAACTATTGGTTGGTATCTTTTCTTGGTTATCCCAACTATTGGTTGGTACCCTTCTTTTATCCCAACTATTGGTTGGTATATTTTTTGGTTATCCCAACTATTGGTTGGTACCCTTCTTTTATCCCAACTATTGGTTGGTATGTTTCTCTTGGTTATCCCAACTATTGGTTGGTACCCTTCTTTTATCTCAACTATTGGTTGGAATCTTTTCTTGGTTATCCCAACTATTGGTTGGTACCCTTCTTTTATCCCAACTATTGGTTGGTATGTTTCTCTTGGTTATCCCAACTATTGGTTGGTACCCTTCTTTTATCCCAACTATTGATTGTTGTCTTTTCTTGGTTATCCCAACTATTGGTTGGTACCCTTCTTTTATCCCAACTATTGGTTGGTATATTTCTCTTGGTTATCCCAACTATTGGTTGGTAACCTTCTTTTATTCCAACTATTGGTTGGTATCTTTTCTTGGTTATCCCAAGTATTGGTTGGTACCCTTCTTTTATCCCAACTATTGGTTGGTATGTATCTTTTGTTTATCCCAACTATTGGTTGGTACCCTTCTTTTATCCCAACTATTGGTTGGTATGTTTCTTGGTTATCCCAACTATTGGTTGGTACCCATCTTTTTTCCCAACTATTGGTTGGTATGTTTCTTGGTTATCCCAACTATTGGTTGGTACCCTTCTTTTATCCCAACTATTGGTTGGTATGTTTCTTGGTTATCCCAACTATTGCCTTGTACCCTTCTTTTATCCCAACTTTTGGTTGGTATGTTTCTCTTGGTTATCCCAACTATTGGTTGGTACCCTTCTTTTATCCCAACTATTGGTTGGTATCTTTTCTAGGTTATCCCAACTATTGGTTGGTACCCTTCTATTATCCCAACTATTGGTTGGTATGTTTCTCTTGGTTATCCCAACTATTGGTTGGTACCCTTCTTTTATCCCAACTATTGGTAGGTATATTTTCTTGGTTATCCCAACTATTGGTTGGTACCCTTCTTTTATCCCAACTATTGGTTTTTATGTTTCTCTTGGTTATCCCAACTATTGGTTGGTACCCTTCTTTTATCCCAACTATTGGTTGGTAACTTTTCTTGGTTATCCCAACTATTGGTTGGTACCCTTCTTTTATCCCAACTATTGGTTGGTATGTTTCTCTTGGTTATCCCAACTATTGGTTGGTACCCTTCTTTTATCCCAACTATTGGTTGGTATCTTTTCTTGGTTATCCCAACTATTGATTGGTACCCTTCTTTTATCCCAACTATTGGTTGGTATATTTTTTGGTTATCCCAACTATTGGTTGGTACCCTTCTTTTATCCCAACTATTGGTTGGTATGTTTCTCTTGGTTATCCCAACTATTGGTTGGTACCCTTCTTTTATCCCAACTATTGGTTGGTATCTTTTCTTGGTTATCCCAACTATTGGTTGGTACCCTTCTTTTATCCCAACTATTGGTTGGTATGTTTCTCTTGGTTATCCCAACTATTGGTTGGTACCCTTCTTTTATCCCAACTATTGATTGTTATCTTTTCTTGGTTATCCCAACTATTGGTTGGTACCCTTCTTTTATCCCAACTATTGGTTGGTATATTTCTCTTGGTTATCCCAACTTTTGGTTGGTACCCTTCTTTTATTCCAACTATTGGTTGGTATCTTTTCTTGGTTATCCCAAGTATTGGTTGGTACCCTTCTTTTATCCCAACTATTGGTTGGTATGTATCTTTTGGTTATCCCAACTATTGGTTGGTACCCTTCTTTTATCCCAACTATTGGTTGGTATGTTTCTTGGTTATCCCAACTATTGGTTGGTACCCATCTTTTATCCCAACTATTGGTTGGTATGTTTCTTGGTTATCCCAACTATTGGTTGGTACCCTTCTTTTATACCAACTATTGGTTGGTATGTTTCTTGGTTATCCCAACTATTGGCTTGTACCCTTCTTTTATCCCAACTTTTGGTTGGTATGTTTCTCTTGGTTATCCCAACTATTGGTTGGTACCCTTCTTTTATCCCAACTATTGGTTGGTATCTTTTCTAGGTTATCCCAACTATTGGTTGGTACCCTTCTTTTATCCCAACTATTGGTTGGTATGTTTCTGTTGGTTATCCCAACTATTGGTTGGTACCATTCTTTTATCCCAACTATTGGTTGGTATGTTTCTTTTGGTTGTCCCAACTATTGGTTGGTACCCTTCTTTTATCCCAACTATTGGTTGGTAAGTTTCTTGGTTATCCCAACTATTGGTTGGTACCCTTTCATTTATCCCAACTATTGGTAGGTACCCTTCTTTTATCCCAACTATTGGTTGGTATGTTTCTTGGTTATCCCAACTATTGATTGGTACCCTTCTTTTATCCCAACTATTGGTTGGTATGTTTCTCTTGGTTATCCCAACTATTGGTTGGTACCCTTCTTTTTTCCCTACTATCGATTGGTATCTTTTCTTGGTTATCCCAACTATTGGTTGGTACCCTTCTTTTATCCCAACTATTGGTTGGTATGTTTCTTGGTTATCCCACCTATTGGTTGGTACCCTTCTTTTATCCCAACTATTGGTTGGTATGTTTCTTGGTTATCCCAACTATTGATTGGTACCCTTCTTTTATCCCAACTATTGGTTGGTATGTTTCTCTTGGTTATCCCAACTATTGGTTGGTACCCTTCTTTTTTCCCTACTATCGGTTGGTATCTTTTCTTGGTTATCCCAACTATTGGTTGGTACCCTTCTTTTATCCCAACTATTGGTTGGTATGTTTCTCTTGGTTATCCCAACTATTGGTTGGTACCCTTCTTTTATCCCAACTATTGGTTGGTATCTTTTCTTGGTTATCCCAACTATTGGTTGGTACCCTTCTTTTATCCCAACTATTGGTTGGTATATTTTTTGGTTATCCCAACTATTGGTTGGTACCCTTCTTTTATCCCAACTATTGGTTGGTATCTTTTCTTGGTTATCCCAACTATTGGTTGGTACCCTTCTTTTATCCCAACTATTGGTTGGTATGTTTCTCTTGGTTATCCCAACTATTGGTTGGTACCCTTCTTTTATCCCAACTATTGGTTGGTATCTTTTCTTGGTTATCCCAACTATTGGTTGGTACCCTTCTTTTATCCCAACTATTGGTTGGTATATTTTTTGGTTATCCCAACTATTGGTTGGTACCCTTCTTTTATCCCAACTATTGGTTGGTATGTTTCTCTTGGTTATCCCAACTATTGGCTGGTACCCTTCTTTTATCTCAACTATTGGTTGGTATCTTTTCTTGGTTATCCCAACTATTGGTTGGTACCCTTCTTTTATCCCAACTATTGGTTGGTATGTTTCTCTTGGTTATCCCAACTATTGGTTGGTACCCTTCTTTTATCCCAACTATTGATTGTTATCTTTTCTTGGTTATCCCAACTATTGGTTGGTACCCTTATTTTATCCCAACTATTGGTTGGTATATTTTTCTTGGTTATCCCAATTATTGGTTGGTAACCTTCTTTTATTCCAACTATTGGTTGGTATCTTTTCTTGGTTATCCCAAGTATTGGTTGGTACCCTTCTTTTATCCCAACTATTGGTTGGTATGTTTCTTTTGGTTATCCCAACTATTGGTTGGTACCCTTCTTTTATCCCAACTATTGGTTGGTATGTTTCTTGGTTATCCCAACTATTGGTTGGTACCCTTCTTTTATCACAACTATTGGTTGGTATGTTTCTCTTGGTTATCCCAATTATTGGTTGGTACCCTTATTTTATCCAAACTATTAGTTGGTATCTTTTCTTGGTTATCCCAACTATTGGTTGGTACCCTTCTTTTATCCCAACTATTGGTTGGTATGTTTCTTTTGGTTATCCCAACTATTGGTTGGTACCCTTCTTTTATCCCAACTATTGGTTGGTATCTTTTCTTGGTTATCCCAACTATTGGTTGGTACCCTTCTTTTATCCCAACTATTGGTTGGTATGTTTCTCTTGGTTATCCCAACTATTGGTTGGTACCCTTCTTTTATCCCAACTATTGGTTGGTATCTTTTCTTGGTTATCCCAACTATTGGTTGGTACCCTTCTTTTATCCCAACTATTGGTTGGAATATTTTTTGGTTATCCCAACTATTGGTTGGTACCCTTCTTTTATCCCAACTATTGGTTGGTATGTTTCTCTTGGTTATCCCAACTATTGGTTGGTACCCTTCTTTTTTCCCTACTATCGATTGGTATCTTTTCTTGGTTATCCCAACTATTGGTTGGTACCCTTCTTTTATCCCAACTATTGGTTGGTATGTTTCTTGGTTATCCCACCTATTGGTTGGTACCCTTCTTTTATCCCAACTATTGGTTGGTATGTTTCTTGGTTATCCCAACTATTGATTGGTACCCTTCTTTTATCCCAACTATTGGTTGGTATGTTTCTCTTGGTTATCCCAACTATTGGTTGGTACCCTTCTTTTTTCCCTACTATCGGTTGGTATCTTTTCTTGGTTATCCCAACTATTGGTTGGTACCCTTCTTTTATCCCAACTATTGGTTGGTATGTTTCTCTTGGTTATCCCAACTATTGGTTGGTACCCTTCTTTTATCCCAACTATTGGTTGGTATCTTTTCTTGGTTATCCCAACTATTGGTTGGTACCCTTCTTTTATCCCAACTATTGGTTGGTATATTTTTTGGTTATCCCAACTATTGGTTGGTACCCTTCTTTTATCCCAACTATTGGTTGGTATCTTTTCTTGGTTATCCCAACTATTGGTTGGTACCCTTCTTTTATCCCAACTATTGGTTGGTATGTTTCTCTTGGTTATCCCAACTATTGGTTGGTACCCTTCTTTTATCCCAACTATTGGTTGGTATCTTTTCTTGGTTATCCCAACTATTGGTTGGTACCCTTCTTTTATCCCAACTATTGGTTGGTATATTTTTTGGTTATCCCAACTATTGGTTGGTACCCTTCTTTTATCCCAACTATTGGTTGGTATGTTTCTCTTGGTTATCCCAACTATTGGCTGGTACCCTTCTTTTATCTCAACTATTGGTTGGTATCTTTTCTTGGTTATCCCAACTATTGGTTGGTACCCTTCTTTTATCCCAACTATTGGTTGGTATGTTTCTCTTGGTTATCCCAACTATTGGTTGGTACCCTTCTTTTATCCCAACTATTGATTGTTATCTTTTCTTGGTTATCCCAACTATTGGTTGGTACCCTTATTTTATCCCAACTATTGGTTGGTATATTTTTCTTGGTTATCCCAATTATTGGTTGGTAACCTTCTTTTATTCCAACTATTGGTTGGTATCTTTTCTTGGTTATCCCAAGTATTGGTTGGTACCCTTCTTTTATCCCAACTATTGGTTGGTATGTTTCTTTTGGTTATCCCAACTATTGGTTGGTACCCTTCTTTTATCCCAACTATTGGTTGGTATGTTTCTTGGTTATCCCAACTATTGGTTGGTACCCTTCTTTTATCACAACTATTGGTTGGTATGTTTCTCTTGGTTATCCCAATTATTGGTTGGTACCCTTATTTTATCCAAACTATTAGTTGGTATCTTTTCTTGGTTATCCCAACTATTGGTTGGTACCCTTCTTTTATCCCAACTATTGGTTGGTATGTTTCTTTTGGTTATCCCAACTATTGGTTGGTACCCTTCTTTTATCCCAACTATTGGTTGGTATCTTTTCTTGGTTATCCCAACTATTGGTTGGTACCCTTCTTTTATCCCAACTATTGGTTGGTATGTTTCTCTTGGTTATCCCAACTATTGGTTGGTACCCTTCTTTTATCCCAACTATTGGTTGGTATCTTTTCTTGGTTATCCCAACTATTGGTTGGTACCCTTCTTTTATCCCAACTATTGGTTGGAATATTTTTTGGTTATCCCAACTATTGGTTGGTACCCTTCTTTTATCCCAACTATTGGTTGGTATGTTTCTCTTGGTTATCCCAACTATTGGTTGGTACCCTTCTTTTATCCCAACTATTGGTTGGAATATTTTTTGGTTATCCCAACTATTGGTTGGTACCCTTCTTTTATCCCAACTATTGGTTGGTATGTTTCTCTTGGTTATCCCAACTATTGGTTGGTAACCTTCTTTTATTCCAACTATTGGTTGGTATCTTTTCTTGGTTATCCCAAGTATTGGTTGGTACCCTTCTTTTATCCCAACTATTGGTTGGTATGTATCTTTTGTTTATCCCAACTATTGGTTGGTACCCTTCTTTTATCCCAACTATTGGTTGGTATATTTCTTGGTTATCCCAACTATTGGTTGGTACCCATCTTTTATCCCAACTATTGGTTGGTATGTTTCCTGGTTATCCCAACTATTGGTTGGTACCCTTCTTTTATCCCAACTATTGGTTGGTATGTTTCTTGGTTATCCCAACTATTGCCTTGTACCCTTCTTTTATCCCAACTTTTGGTTGGTATGTTTCTCTTGGTTATCCCAACTATTGGTTGGTACCCTTCTTTTATCCCAACTATTGGTTGGTATCTTTTCTAGGTTATCCCAACTATTGGTTGGTACCCTTCTTTTATCCCAACTATTGGTTGGTATGTTTCTCTTGGTTATCCCAACTATTGGTTGGTACCCTTCTTTTATCCCAACTATTGGTAGGTATATTTTCTTGGTTATCCCAACTATTGGTTGGTACCCTTCTTTTATCCCAACTATTGGTTGGTATGTTTCTCTTGGTTATCCCAACTATTGGTTGGTACCCTTCTTTTATCCCAACTATTGGTAGGTATATTTTCTTGGTTATCCCAACTATTGGTTGGTACCCTTCTTTTATCCCAACTATTGGTTGGTATCTTTTCTTGGTTATCCCAACTATTGGTTGGTACCCTTCTTTTATCCCAACTATTGGTTGGTATATTTTTTGGTTATCCCAACTATTGGTTGGTACCCTTCTTTTATCCCAACTATTGGTTGGTATGTTTCTCTTGGTTATCCCAACTATTGGTTGGTACCCTTCTTTTATCTCAACTATTGGTTGGTATCTTTTCTTGGTTATCCCAACTATTGGTTGGTACCCTTCTTTTATCCCAACTATTGGTTGGTATGTTTCTCTTGGTTATCCCAACTATTGGTTGGTACCCTTCTTTTATCCCAACTATTGATTGTTATCTTTTCTTGGTTATCCCAACTATTGGTTGGTACCCTTCTTTTATCCCAACTATTGGTTGGTATATTTCTCTTGGTTATCCCAACTATTGGTTGGTAACCTTCTTTTATTCCAACTATTGGTTGGTATCTTTTCTTGGTTATCCCAAGTATTGGTTGGTACCCTTCTTTTATCCCAACTATTGGTTGGTATGTATCTTTTGTTTATCCCAACTATTGGTTGGTACCCTTCTTTTATCCCAACTATTGGTTGGTATGTTTCTTGGTTATCCCAACTATTGGTTGGTACCCATCTTTTTTCCCAACTATTGGTTGGTATGTTTCTTGGTTATCCCAACTATTGGTTGGTACCCTTCTTTTATCCCAACTATTGGTTGGTATGTTTCTTGGTTATCCCAACTATTGCCTTGTACCCTTCTTTTATCCCAACTTTTGGTTGGTATGTTTCTCTTGGTTATCCCAACTATTGGTTGGTACCCTTCTTTTATCCCAACTATTGGTTGGTATCTTTTCTAGGTTATCCCAACTATTGGTTGGTACCCTTCTATTATCCCAACTATTGGTTGGTATGTTTCTCTTGGTTATCCCAACTATTGGTTGGTACCCTTCTTTTATCCCAACTTTTGGTTGGTATGTTTCTCTTGGTTATCCCAACTATTGGTTGGTACCCTTCTTTTATCCCAACTATTGGTTGGTATCTTTTCTAGGTTATCCCAACTATTGGTTGGTACCCTTCTATTATCCCAACTATTGGTTGGTATGTTTCTCTTGGTTATCCCAACTATTAGTTGGTACCCTTCTTTTATCCCAACTATTGGTAGGTATATTTTCTTGGTTATCCCAACTATTGGTTGGTACCCTTCTTTTATCCCAACTATTGGTTTTTATGTTTCTCTTGGTTATCCCAACTATTGGTTGGTACCCTTCTTTTATCCCAACTATTGGTTGGTATCTTTTCTTGGTTATCCCAACTATTGGTTGGTACCCTTCTTTTATCCCAACTATTGGTTGGTATGTTTCTCTTGGTTATCCCAACTATTGGTTGGTACCCTTCTTTTATCCCAACTATTGGTTGGTATCTTTTCTTGGTTATCCCAACTATTGATTGGTACCCTTCTTTTATCCCAACTATTGGTTGGTATATTTTTTGGTTATCCCAACTATTGGTTGGTACCCTTCTTTTATCCCAACTATTGGTTGGTATGTTTCTCTTGGTTATCCCAACTATTGGTTGGTACCCTTCTTTTATCCCAACTATTGGTTGGTATCTTTTCTTGGTTATCCCAACTATTGGTTGGTACCCTTCTTTTATCCCAACTATTGGTTGGTATGTTTCTCTTGGTTATCCCAACTATTGGTTGGTACCCTTCTTTTATCCCAACTATTGATTGTTATCTTTTCTTGGTTATCCCAACTATTGGTTGGTACCCTTCTTTTATCCCAACTATTGGTTGGTATATTTCTCTTGGTTATCCCAACTTTTGGTTGGTACCCTTCTTTTATTCCAACTATTGGTTGGTATCTTTTCTTGGTTATCCCAAGTATTGGTTGGTACCCTTCTTTTATCCCAACTATTGGTTGGTATGTATCTTTTGGTTATCCCAACTATTGGTTGGTACCCTTCTTTATTCCCAACTATTGGTTGGTATGTTTCTTGGTTATCCCAACTATTGGTTGGTACCCATCTTTTATCCCAACTATTGGTTGGTATGTTTCTTGGTTATCCCAACTATTGGTTGGTACCCTTCTTTTATCCCAACTATTGGTTGGTATGTTTCTTGGTTATCCCAACTATTGGCTTGTACCCTTCTTTTATCCCAACTTTTGGTTGGTATGTTTCTCTTGGTTATCCCAACTATTGGTTGGTACCCTTCTTTTATCCCAACTATTGGTTGGTATCTTTTCTAGGTTATCCCAACTATTGGTTGGTACCCTTCTTTTATCCCAACTATTGGTTGGTATGTTTCTGTTGGTTATCCCAACTATTGGTTGGTACCATTCTTTTATCCCAACTATTGGTTGGTATGTTTCTTTTGGTTGTCCCAACTATTGGTTGGTACCCTTCTTTTATCCCAACTATTGGTTGGTAAGTTTCTTGGTTATCCCAACTATTGGTTGGTACCCTTTCATTTATCCCAACTATTGGTAGGTACGCTTCTTTTATCCCAACTATTGGTTGGTATGTTTCTTGGTTATCCCAACTATTGATTGGTACCCTTCTTTTATCCCAACTATTGGTTGGTATGTTTCTCTTGGTTATCCCAACTATTGGTTGGTACCCTTCTTTTTTCCCTACTATCGGTTGGTATCTTTTCTTGGTTATCCCAACTATTGGTTGGTACCCTTCTTTTATCCCAACTATTGGTTGGTATGTTTCTCTTGGTTATCCCAACTATTGGTTGGTACCCTTATTTTATCCCAACTATTGGTTGGTAAGTTTCTTTTGGTTATCCCAACTATTGGTTGGTACCCTTCTTTTATCCCAACTATTGGTTGGTATGTTTCTTGGTTATCCCAACTATTGGTTGGAACCCTTCTTTTATCCCAACTATTGGTTGGTATGTTTCTTGGTTATCCCAACTATTGGTTGGTACCCTTCTTTTATCACAACTATTGGTTGGTATGTTTCTCTTGGTTATCCCAACTATTGGTTGGTACCCTTATTTTATCCCAACTATTAGTTGGTATCTTTTCTTGGTTATCCCAACTATTGGTTGGTACCCTTCTTTTATCCCAACTATTGGTTGGTATGTTTCTTTTGGTTATCCCAACTATTGGTTGGTACCCTTCTTTTATCCCAACTATTGGTTGGTATCTTTTCTTGGTTATCCCAACTATTGGTTGGTACCCTTCTTTTATCCCAACTATTGGTTGGTATGTTTCTCTTGGTTATCCCAACTATTGGTTGGTACCCTTCTTTTATCCCAACTATTGGTTGGTATCTTTTCTTGGTTATCCCAACTATTGGTTGGTACCCTTCTTTTATCCCAACTATTGGTTGGTATATTTTTTGGTTATCCCAACTATTGGTTGGTACCCTTCTTTTATCCCAACTATTGGTTGGTATGTTTCTCTTGGTTATCCCAACTATTGGCTGGTACCCTTCTTTTATCTCAACTATTGGTTGGTATCTTTTCTTGGTTATCCCAACTATTGGTTGGTACCCTTCTTTTATCCCAACTATTGGTTTTTATGTTTCTCTTGGTTATCCCAACTATTGGTTGGTACCCTTCTTTTATCCCAACTATTGGTTGGTATCTTTTCTTGGTTATCCCAACTATTGGTTGGTACCCTTCTTTTATCCCAACTATTGGTTGGTATGTTTCTCTTGGTTATCCCAACTATTGGTTGGTACCCTTCTTTTATCCCAACTATTGGTTGGTATCTTTTCTTGGTTATCCCAACTATTGATTGGTACCCTTCTTTTATCCCAACTATTGGTTGGTATATTTTTTGGTTATCCCAACTATTGGTTGGTACCCTTCTTTTATCCCAACTATTGGTTGGTATGTTTCTCTTGGTTATCCCAACTATTGGTTGGTACCCTTCTTTTATCCCAACTATTGGTTGGTATCTTTTCTTGGTTATCCCAACTATTGGTTGGTACCCTTCTTTTATCCCAACTATTGGTTGGTATGTTTCTCTTGGTTATCCCAACTATTGGTTGGTACCCTTCTTTTATCCCAACTATTGATTGTTATCTTTTCTTGGTTATCCCAACTATTGGTTGGTACCCTTCTTTTATCCCAACTATTGGTTGGTATATTTCTCTTGGTTATCCCAACTTTTGGTTGGTACCCTTCTTTTATTCCAACTATTGGTTGGTATCTTTTCTTGGTTATCCCAAGTATTGGTTGGTACCCTTCTTTTATCCCAACTATTGGTTGGTATGTATCTTTTGGTTATCCCAACTATTGGTTGGTACCCTTCTTTATTCCCAACTATTGGTTGGTATGTTTCTTGGTTATCCCAACTATTGGTTGGTACCCATCTTTTATCCCAACTATTGGTTGGTATGTTTCTTGGTTATCCCAACTATTGGTTGGTACCCTTCTTTTATCCCAACTATTGGTTGGTATGTTTCTTGGTTATCCCAACTATTGGCTTGTACCCTTCTTTTATCCCAACTTTTGGTTGGTATGTTTCTCTTGGTTATCCCAACTATTGGTTGGTACCCTTCTTTTATCCCAACTATTGGTTGGTATCTTTTCTAGGTTATCCCAACTATTGGTTGGTACCCTTCTTTTATCCCAACTATTGGTTGGTATGTTTCTGTTGGTTATCCCAACTATTGGTTGGTACCATTCTTTTATCCCAACTATTGGTTGGTATGTTTCTTTTGGTTGTCCCAACTATTGGTTGGTACCCTTCTTTTATCCCAACTATTGGTTGGTAAGTTTCTTGGTTATCCCAACTATTGGTTGGTACCCTTTCATTTATCCCAACTATTGGTAGGTACGCTTCTTTTATCCCAACTATTGGTTGGTATGTTTCTTGGTTATCCCAACTATTGATTGGTACCCTTCTTTTATCCCAACTATTGGTTGGTATGTTTCTCTTGGTTATCCCAACTATTGGTTGGTACCCTTCTTTTTTCCCTACTATCGGTTGGTATCTTTTCTTGGTTATCCCAACTATTGGTTGGTACCCTTCTTTTATCCCAACTATTGGTTGGTATGTTTCTCTTGGTTATCCCAACTATTGGTTGGTACCCTTATTTTATCCCAACTATTGGTTGGTAAGTTTCTTTTGGTTATCCCAACTATTGGTTGGTACCCTTCTTTTATCCCAACTATTGGTTGGTATGTTTCTTGGTTATCCCAACTATTGGTTGGAACCCTTCTTTTATCCCAACTATTGGTTGGTATGTTTCTTGGTTATCCCAACTATTGGTTGGTACCCTTCTTTTATCACAACTATTGGTTGGTATGTTTCTCTTGGTTATCCCAACTATTGGTTGGTACCCTTATTTTATCCCAACTATTAGTTGGTATCTTTTCTTGGTTATCCCAACTATTGGTTGGTACCCTTCTTTTATCCCAACTATTGGTTGGTATGTTTCTTTTGGTTATCCCAACTATTGGTTGGTACCCTTCTTTTATCCCAACTATTGGTTGGTATCTTTTCTTGGTTATCCCAACTATTGGTTGGTACCCTTCTTTTATCCCAACTATTGGTTGGTATGTTTCTCTTGGTTATCCCAACTATTGGTTGGTACCCTTCTTTTATCCCAACTATTGGTTGGTATCTTTTCTTGGTTATCCCAACTATTGGTTGGTACCCTTCTTTTATCCCAACTATTGGTTGGTATATTTTTTGGTTATCCCAACTATTGGTTGGTACCCTTCTTTTATCCCAACTATTGGTTGGTATGTTTCTCTTGGTTATCCCAACTATTGGCTGGTACCCTTCTTTTATCTCAACTATTGGTTGGTATCTTTTCTTGGTTATCCCAACTATTGGTTGGTACCCTTCTTTTATCCCAACTATTGGTTGGTATGTTTCTCTTGGTTATCCCAATTATTGGTTGGTAACCTTCTTTTATTCCAACTATTGGTTGGTATCTTTTCTTGGTTATCCCAAGTATTGGTTGGTACCCTTCTTTTATCCCAACTATTGGTTGGTATGTATCTTTTGTTTATCCCAACTATTGGTTGGTACCCTTCTTTTATCCCAACTATTGGTTGGTATATTTCTTGGTTATCCCAACTATTGGTTGGTACCCATCTTTTATCCCAACTATTGGTTGGTATGTTTCTTGGTTATCCCAACTATTGATTGGTACCCTTCTTTTATCCCAACTATTGGTTGGTATGTTTCTTGGTTATCCCAACTATTGCCTTGTACCCTTCTTTTATCCCAACTTTTGGTTGGTATGTTTCTCTTGGTTATCCCAACTATTGGTTGGTACCCTTCTTTTATCCCAACTATTGGTTGGTATCTTTTCTAGGTTATCCCAACTATTGGTTGGTACCCTTCTTTTATCCCAACTATTGGTTGGTATGTTTCTCTTCGTTATCCCAACTATTGGTTGGTACCCTTCTTTTATCCCAACTATTGGTAGGTATATTTTCTTGGTTATCCCAACTATTGGTTGGTACCCTTCTTTTATCCCAACCATTGGTTTTTATGTTTCTCTTGGTTATCCCAACTATTGGTTGGTACCCTTCTTTTATCCCAACTATTGGTTGGTATCTTTTCTTGGTTATCCCAACTATTGGTTGGTACCCTTCTTTTATCCCAACTATTGGTTGGTATATTTTTTGGTTATCCCAACTATTGGTTGGTACCCTTCTTTTATCCCAACTATTGGTTGGTATGTTTCTCTTGGTTATCCCAACTATTGGTTGGTACCCTTCTTTTATCTCAACTATTGGTAGGTATCTTTTCTTGGTTATCCCAACTATTGGTTGGTACCCTTCTTTTATCCCAACTATTGGTTGGTATGTTTCTCTTGGTTATCCCAACTATTGGTTGGTACCCTTCTTTTATCCCAACTATTGATTGTTATCTTTTCTTGGTTATCCCAACTATTGGTTGGTACCCTTCTTTTATCCCAACTATTGGTTGGTATATTTCTCTTGGTTATCCCAACTATTGGTTGGTAACCTTCTTTTATTCCAACTATTGGTTGGTATCTTTTCTTGGTTATCCCAAGTATTGGTTGGTACCCTTCTTTTATCCCAACTATTGGTTGGTATGTATCTTTTGTTTATCCCAACTATTGGTTGGTACCCTTCTTTTATCCCAACTATTGGTTGGTATGTTTCTTGGTTATCCCAACTATTGGTTGGTACCCATCTTTTTTCCCAACTATTGGTTGGTATGTTTCTTGGTTATCCCAACTATTGGTTGGTACCCTTCTTTTATCCCAACTATTGGTTGGTATGTTTCTTGGTTATCCCAACTATTGCCTTGTACCCTTCTTTTATCCCAATTTTGGTTGGTATGTTTCTCTTGGTTATCCCAACTATTGGTTGGTACCCTTCTTTTATCCCAACTATTGGTTGGTATCTTTTCTAGGTTATCCCAACTATTGGTTGGTACCCTTCTATTATCCCAACTATTGGTTGGTATGTTTCTCTTGGTTATCCCAACTATTGGTTGGTACCCTTCTTTTATCCCAACTATTGGTAGGTATATTTTCTTGGTTATCCCAACTATTGGTTGGTACCCTTCTTTTATCCCAACTATTGGTTTTTATGTTTCTCTTGGTTATCCCAACTATTGGTTGGTACCCTTCTTTTATCCCAACTATTGGTTGGTATCTTTTCTTGGTTATCCCAACTATTGGTTGGTACCCTTCTTTTATCCCAACTATTGGTTGGTATGTTTCTCTTGGTTATCCCAACTATTGGTTGGTACCCTTCTTTTATCCCAACTATTGGTTGGTATCTTTTCTTGGTTATCCCAACTATTGATTGGTACCCTTCTTTTATCCCAACTATTGGTTGGTATATTTTTTGGTTATCCCAACTATTGGTTGGTACCCTTCTTTTATCCCAACTATTGGTTGGTATATTTGTCTTGGTTATCCCAACTATTGGTTGGTACCCTTCTTTTATCCCAACTATTGGTTGGTATCTTTTCTTGGTTATCCCAACTATTGGTTGGTACCCTTCTTTTATCCCAACTATTGGTTGGTATGTTTCTCTTGGTTATCCCAACTATTGGTTGGTACCATTCTTTTATCCCAACTATTGATTGTTATCTTTTCTTGGTTATCCCAACTATTGGTTGGTACCCTTCTTTTATCCCAACTATTGGTTGGTATATTTCTCCTGGTTATCCCAACTATTGGTTGGTACCCTTCTTTTATTCCAACTATTGTTTGGTATCTTTTCTTGGTTATCCCCCGTATTGGTTGGTACCCTTCTTTTATCCCAACTATTGGTTGGTATGTATCTTTTGGTTATCCCAACTATTGGTTGGTACCCTTCTTTTATCCCAACTATTGGTTGGTATGTTTCTTGGTTATCCCAACTATTGGTTGGTACCCATCTTTTATCCCAACTATTGGTTGGTATGTTTCTTGGTTATCCCAACTATTGGTTGGTACCCTTCTTTTATCCCAACTATTGGTTGGTATGTTTCTTGGTTATCCCAACTATTGGCTTGTACCCTTCTTTTATCCCAACTTTTGGTTGGTATGTTTCTCTTGGTTATCCTAACTATTGGTTGGTACCCTTCTTTTATCCCAACTATTGGTTGGTATCTTTTCTAGGTTATCCCAACTATTGGTTGGTACCCTTCTTTTATCCCAACTATTGGTTGGTATGTTTCTGTTGGTTATCCCAACTATTGGTTGGTACCATTCTTTTATCCCAACTATTGGTTGGTATGTTTCTTTTGGTTGTCCCAACTATTGGTTGGTACCCTTCTTTTATCCCAACTATTGGTTGGTAAGTTTCTTGGTTATCCCAACTATTGGTTGGTACCCTTTCATTTATCCCAACTATTGGTAGGTACCCTTCTTTTATCCCAACTATTGGTTGGTGTGTTTCTTGGTTATCCCAACTATTGATTGGTACCCTTCTTTTTTCCCTACTATCGGTTGGTATCTTTTCTTGGTTATCCCAACTATTGGTTGGTACCCTTCTTTTATCCCAACTATTGGTTGGTATGTTTCTCTTGGTTATCCCAACTATTGGTTGGTACCCTTATTTTATCCCAACTATTGGTTGGTAAGTTTCTTTTGGTTATCCCAACTATTGGTTGGTACCCTTCTTTTATCCCAACTATTGGTTGGTATGTTTCTTGGTTATCCCAACTATTGGTTGGAACCCTTCTTTTATCCCAACTATTGGTTGGTATGTTTCTTGGTTATCCCAACTATTGGTTGGTACCCTTCTTTTATCACAACTATTGGTTGGTATGTTTCTCTTGGTTATCCCAACTATTGGTTGGTACCCTTATTTTATCCCAACTATTAGTTGGTATCTTTTCTTGGTTATCCCAACTATTGGTTGGTACCCTTCTTTTATCCCAACTATTGGTTGGTATGTTTCTTGGTTATCCCAACTATTGGTTGGAACCCTTCTTTTATCCCAACTATTGGTTGGTATGTTTCTTGGTTATCCCAACTATTGGTTGGTACCCTTCTTTTATCAGAACTATTGGTTGGTATGTTTCTCTTGGTTATCCCAACTATTGGTTGGCACCCTTATTTTATCCCAACTATTGGTTGGTAAGTTTCTTTTGGTTATCCCAACTATTGGTTGGTACCCTTCTTTTATCCCAACTATTGGTTGGTATGTTTCTTGGTTATCCCAACTATTGGTTTGTACCCATCTTTTATCCCAACTATTGGTTGGTATCTTTTCTTGGTTATCCCAACTATTGGTTGGTACCCTTCTTATATCCCAACTATTGGTTGGTATATTTTTTGGTTATCCCAACTATTGGTTGGTACCCTTCTTTTATCCCAACTATTGGTTGGTATGTTTCTCTTGGTTATCCCAACTATTGGCTTGTACCCTTCTTTTATCCCAACTTTTGGTTGGTATGTTTCTCTTGGTTATCCCAACTATTGGTTGGTACCCTTCATTTATCCCAACAATTGGTTGGTATGTTTCTTGGTTATCCCAACTATTGGTTGGTACCCTTCTTTTATCCCAACTATTGGTTGGTATCTTTTCTTGGTTATCCCAAGTATTGGTTGGTACCCTTCTTTTATCCCAACTATTGGTTGGTATGTATATTTTGTTTATCCCAACTATTGGTTGGTACCCTTCTTTTATCCCAACTATTGGTTGGTATATTTCTTGGTTATCCCAACTATTGGTTGGTACCCATCTTTTATCCCAACTATTGGTTGGTATGTTTCTTGGTTATCCCAACTATTGGTTGGTACCCTTCATTTATCCCAACTATTGGTTGGTATGTTTCTTGGTTATCCCAACTATTGCCTTGTACCCTTCTTTTATCCCAACTTTTGGTTGGTATGTTTCTCTTGGTTATCCCAACTATTGGTTGGTACCCTTCTTTTATCCCAACTATTGGTTGATATCTTTTCTAGGTTATCCCAACTATTGGTTGGTACCCTTCTTTTATCCCAACTATTGGTTGGTATGTTTCTCTTGGTTATCCCAACTATTGGTTGGTACCCTTCTTTTATCCCAACTATTGGTAGGTATATTTTCTTGGTTATCCCAACTATTGGTTGGTACCCTTCTTTTATCCCAACTATTGGTTTTTATGTTTCTCTTGGTTATCCCAACTATTGGTTGGTACCCTTCTTTTATCCCAACTATTGGTTGGTATCTTTTCTTGGTTATCCCAACTATTGGTTGGTACCCTTCTTTTATCCCAACTATTGGTTGGTATGTTTCTCTTGGTTATCCCAACTATTGGTTGGTACCCTTCTTTTATCCCAACTATTGGTTGGTATCTTTTCTTGGTTATGCCAACTATTGGTTGGTACCCTTCTTTTATCCCAACTATTGGTTGGTATATTTTTTGGTTATCCCAACTATTGGTTGGTACCCTTCTTTTATCCCAACTATTGGTTGGTATGTTTCTCTTGGTTATCCCAACTATTGGTTGGTACCCTTCTTTTATCCCAACTATTGGTTGGTATCTTTTCTTGGTTATCCCAACTATTGGTTCGTACCTTCTTTTATCCCAACTATTGGTTGGTATGTTTCTCTTGGTTATCCCAACTATTGGTTGGTACCCTTCTTTTATCCCAACTATTGATTGTTATCTTTTCTTGGTTATCCCAACTATTGGTTGGTACCCTTCTTTTATCCCAACTATTGGTTGGTATATTTCTCTTGGTTATCCCAACTATTGGTTGGTACCCTTATTTTATTCCAACTATTGGTTGGTATCTTTTCTTGGTTATCCCAAGTATTGGTTGGTACCCTTCTTTTATCCCAACTATTGGTTGGTATGTATCTTTTGGTTATCCCAACTATTGGTTGGTACCCTTCTTTTATCCCAACTATTGGTTGGTATGTTTCTTGGTTATCCCAACTATTGGTTGGTACCCATCTTTTATCCCAACTATTGGTTGGTATGTATCTTGGTTATCCCAACTATTGGTTGGTACCCTTCTTTTATCCCAACTATTGGTTGGTATGTTTCTTGGTTATCCCAACTATTGGCTTGTACCCTTCTTTTATCCCAACTTTTGGTTGGTATGTTTCTCTTGGTTATCCCAACTATTGGTTGGTACCCTTCTTTTATCCCAACTATTGGTTGGTATCTTTTCTAGGTTATCCCAACTATTGGTTGGTACCCTTCTTTTATCCCAACTATTGGTTGGTATGTTTCTGTTGGTTATCCCAACTATTGGTTGGTACCATTCTTTTATCCCAACTATTTGTTGGTATGTTTCTTTTGGTTGTCCCAACTATTGGTTGGTACCCTTCTTTTATCCCAACTATTGGTTGGTATGTTTCTGTTGGTTATCCCAACTATTGGTTGGTACCATTCTTTTATCCCAACTATTTGTTGGTATGTTTCTTTTGGTTGTCCCAACTATTGGTTGGTACCCTTCTTTTATCCCAACTATTGGTAGGTACCCTTCTTTTATCCCAACTATTGGTTGGTATGTTTCTTGGTTATCCCAACTATTGATTGGTACCCTTCTTTTATCCCAACTATTGGTTGGTACCCTTCTTTTATCCCAACTATTGGTTGGTATGTTTCTTGGTTATCCCAACTATTGGTTGGAACCCTTCTTTTATCCCAACTATTGGTTGGTATGTTTCTTGGTTATCCCAACTATTGGTTGGTACCCTTCTTTTATCAGAACTATTGGTTGGTATGTTTCTCTTGGTTATCCCAACTATTGGTTGGCACCCTTATTTTATCCCAACTATTGGTTGGTAAGTTTCTTTTGGTTATCCCAACTATTGGTTGGTACCCTTCTTTTATCCCAACTATTGGTTGGTATGTTTCTTGGTTATCCCAACTATTGGTTTGTACCCATCTTTTATCCCAACTATTGGTTGGTATCTTTTCTTGGTTATCCCAACTATTGGTTGGTACCCTTCTTATATCCCAACTATTGGTTGGTATATTTTTTGGTTATCCCAACTATTGGTTGGTACCCTTCTTTTATCCCAACTATTGGTTGGTATGTTTCTCTTGGTTATCCCAACTATTGGTTGGTACCCTTCTTTTATCCCAACTATTGGTTGGTATCTTTTCTTGGTTATCCCAACTATTGGTTGGTACCCTTCTTTTATCCCAACTATTGGTTGGTATGTTTCTCTTGGTTATCCCAACTATTGGTTGGTACCCTTCTTTTATCCCAACTATTGATTGTTATCTTTTCTTGGTTATCCCAACTTTTGGTTGGTACCCTTCTTTTATCCCAACTATTGGTTGGTATATTTCTCTTGGTTATCCCAACTATTGGTTGGTACCCTTCTTTTATTCCAACTATTGGTTGGTATCTTTTCTTGGTTATCCCAACTATTGGTTGGTACCCTTCTTTTATCCCAACTATTGGTTGGTATGTATCTTTTGTTTATACCAACTATTGGTTGGTACCCTTCTTTTATCCCAACTATTGGTTGGTATGTTTCTGGGTTATCCCAACTATTGGTTGGTACCCATCTTTTATCCCAACTATTGGTTGGTATGTTTCTTGGTTATCCCAACTATTGGTTGGTACCCTTCTTTTTTCCCAACTATCGGTTGGTATCTTTTCTTGGTTATCCCAACTATTGGTTGGTACCCTTCTTTTATCCCAACTATTGGTTGGTATGTTTCTCTTGGTTATCCCAACTATTGGTTGGTACCCTTATTTTATCCCAACTATTGGTTGGTAAGTTTCTTTTGGTTATCCCAACTATTGGTTGGTACCCTTCTTTTATCCCAACTATTGGTTGGTATGTTTCTTGGTTATCCCAACTATTGGTTGGAACCCTTCTTTTATCCCAACTATTGGTTGGTATGTTTCTTGGTTATCCCAACTATTGGTTGGTACCCTTCTTTTATCACAACTATTGGTTGGTATGTTTCTCTTGGTTATCCCAACTATTGGTTGGTACCCTTATTTTATCCCAACTATTGGTTGGTAAGTTTCTTTTGGTTATCCCAACTATTGGTTGGTACCCTTCTTTTATCCCTACTATTGGTTGGTATGTTTCTTGGTTATCCCAACTATTGGTTTGTACCCATCTTTTATCCCAACTATTGGTTGGTATCTTTTCTTGGTTATCCCAACTATTGGTTGGTACCCTTCTTATATCCCAACTATTGGTTGGTATATTTTTTGGTTATCCCAACTATTGGTTGGTACCCTTCTTTTATCCCAACTATTGGTTGGTATGTTTCTCTTGGTTATCCCAACTATTGGTTGGTACCCTTCTTTTATCCCAACTATTGGTTGGTATCTTTTCTTGGTTATCCCAACTATTGGTTGGTACCCTTCTTTTATCCCAACTATTGGTTGGTATGTTTCTCTTGGTTATCCCAACTATTGGTTGGTACCCTTCTTTTATCCCAACTATTGATTGTTATCTTTTCTTGGTTATCCCAACTATTGGTTGTTACCCTTCTTTTATCCCAACTATTGGTTGGTATATTTCTCTTGGTTATCCCAACTATTGGTTGGTACCCTTCTTTTATCCCAACTATTAGTTGGTATGTTTCTTGGTTATCCCAACTATTGGTTGGTACCCTTCTTTTATCCCATCTATTGGTTGGTATGTTTTTTGGTTATCCCAACTATTGGTTTGTACCCATCTTTTATCCCAACTATTGGTTGGTATCTTTTCTTGGTTATCCCAACTATTGGTTGGTACCCTTCTTATATCCCAACTATTGGTTGGTATATTTTTTGGTTATCCCAACTATTGGTTGGTACCCTTCTTTTATCCCAACTATTGGTTGGTATGTTTCTCTTGGTTATCCCAACTATTGGTTGGTACCCTTCTTTTATCCCAACTATTGGTTGGTATCTTTTCTTGGTTATCCCAACTATTGGTTGGTACCCTTCTTTTATCCCAACTATTGGTTGGTATGTTTCTCTTGGTTATCCCAACTATTGGTTGGTACCCTTCTTTTATCCCAACTATTGATTGTTATCTTTTCTTGGTTATCCCAACTATTGGTTGGTACCCTTCTTTTGTCCCAACTATTGGTTGGTATATTTCTCTTGGTTATCCCAACTATTGGTTGGTACCCTTCTTTTAACCCAACTATTGGTTGGTATCTTTTCTTGGTTATCCCAACTATTGGTTGGTACCCTTCTTTTATCCCAACTATTGGTTGGTATGTTTCTCTTGGTTATCCCAACTATTGGTTGGTACCCTTCTTTTATCCCAACTATTGATTGTTATCTTTTCTTGGTTATCCCAACTATTGGTTGGTACCCTTCTTTTATCCCAACTATTGGTTGGTATATTTCTCTTGGTTATCCCAACTATTGGTTGGTACCCTTCTTTTATTCCAACTATTGGTTGGTATCTTTTCTTGGTTATCCCAACTATTGGTTGGTACCCTTCTTTTATCCCAACTATTGGTTGGTATGTATCTTTTGTTTATACCAACTATTGGTTGGTACCCTTCTTTTATCCCAACTATTGGTTGGTATGTTTCTTGGTTATCCCAACTATTGGTTGGTACCCATCTTTTATCCCAACTATTGGTTGGTATGTTTCTTGGTTATCCCAACTATTGGTTGGTACCCTTCTTTTATCCCAACTATTAGTTGGTATGTTTCTTGGTTATCCCAACTATTGGTTTGTACCCTTCTTTTATCCCAACTTTTGGTTGGTATGTTTCTCTTGGTTATCCCAACTATTGGTTGGTATCTTTTCTAGGTTATCCCAACTATTGGTTGGTAATGTTTCTGTTGGTTATCCCAACTATTGGTTGGTACCATTCTTTTATCCCAACTATTGGTTGGTAATTTTCTTTTGGTGATCCCAACTATTGGTTGGTACCCTTCTTTTATCCCAACTATTGGTTGGTATGTTTCTTGGTTATCCCAACTATTGGTTGGTACCCTTCTTTTATCCCAACTATTGGTTGGTATGTTTCTTGGTTATCCCAACTATTGGTTTGTACCCTTCTTTTATCCCAACTATTGGTTGGTATGTTTCTTGGTTATCCCAACTATTGGTTGGTACCCTTCTTTTATCACAACTATTGGTTGGTATGTTTCTCTTGGTTATCAAACTATTGGTTGGTACCCTTATTTTATCCCAACTATTGGTTGGTAAGTTTCTTTTGGTTATCCCAACTATTGGTTGGTACCCTTCTTTTATCCCAACTATTGGTTGGTATCTTTTCTAGGTTATCCCAACTATTGGTTGGTACCCTTCTTTTATCCCAACTATTGGTTGGTATGTTTCTCTTGGTTATCCCAACTATTGGTTGGTACCCTTCTTTTATCCCAACTATTGGTAGGTATCTTTCTTGGTTATCCCAACTATTGGTTGGTACCCTTCTTTTATCCCAACTATTGGTTTTTATGTTTCTCTTGGTTATCCCAACTATTGGTTGGTACCCTTCTTTTATCTCAACTATTGGTTGGTATCTTTTCTTGGTTATCCCAACTATTGGTTGGTACCCTTCTTTTATCCCAACTATTGGTTGGTATGTTTCTCTTGGTTATCCCAACTATTGGTTGGTACCCTTCTTTTATCCCAACTATTGGTTGGTATCTTTTCTTGGTTATCCCAACTATTGGTTGGTACCCTTCTTTTATCCCAACTATTGGTTGGTATCTTTTCTTGGTTATCCCAACTATTGGTTGGTACCCTTCTTTTATCCCAACTATTGGTTGGTATGTTTCTCTTGGTTATCCCAACTATTGGTTGGTACCCTTCTTTTATCCCAACTATTGGTTGGTATATTTCTCTTGGTTATCCCAACTATTGGTTGGTACCCTTCTTTTATTCCAACTATTGGTTGGTATCTTTTCTTGGTTATCCCAACTATTGGTTGGTACCCTTCTTTTATCCCAACTATTGGTTGGTATGTATCTTTTGTTTATCCCAACTATTGGTTGGTATGTTTCTTGGTTATCCCAACTATTGGTTGGTACCCATCTTTTATCCCAACTATTGGTTGGTATGTTTCTTGGTTATCCCAACTATTGGTTGGTACCCTTCTTTTATCCCAACTATTGGTTGGTATGTTTCTTGGTTATCCCAACTATTGGTTGGTACCCATCTTTTATCCCAACTATTGGTTGGTATGTTTCTTGGTTATCCCAACTATTGGTTGGTACCCTTCTTTTATCCCAACTATTAGTTGGTATGTTTCTTGGTTATCCCAACTATTGGTTTGTACCCTTCTTTTATCCCAACTTTTGGTTGGTATGTTTCTCTTGGTTATCCCAACTATTGGTTGGTATCTTTTCTAGGTTATCCCATCTATTGTTTGGTACCCTTCTTTTATCCAAACTATTGGTTGGTATGTTTCTGTTGGTTATCCCAACTATTGGTTGGTACCATTCTTTTATCCCAACTATTGGTTGGTATGTTTCTTTTGGTTGTCCCAACTATTGGTTGGTACCCTTCTTTTATCCCAACTATTGGTTGGTATGTTTCTTGGTTATCCCAACTATTGATTGGTACCCTTTCTTTTATCCCAACTATTGGTAGGTACCCTTCTTTTATCCCAACTATTGGTTGGTATGTTTCTTGGTTATCCCAACTATTGGTTGGTACCCTTCTTTTATCCCAACTATTGGTTGGTATGTTTCTCTTGGTTATCCCAACTATTGGTTGGTACCCTTATTTTATCCCAACTATTGGTTGGTAAGTTTCTTTTGGTTATCCCAACTATTGGTTGGTACCCTTCTTTTATCCCAACTATTGGTTGGTATGTTTCTTGGTTATCCCAACTATTGGTTGGTACCCTTCTTTTATCCCAACTATTGGTTGGTATGTTTCTTGGTTATCCCAACTATTGGTTTGTACCCTTCTTTTATCCCAACTATTGGTTGGTATGTTTCTTGGTTATCCCAACTATTGGTTGGTACCCTTCTTTTATCACAACTATTGGTTGGTATGTTTCTCTTGGTTATCCAAACTATTGGTTGGTACCCTTATTTTATCCCAACTATTGGTTGCTAAGTTTCTTTTGGTTATCCCAACTATTGGTTGGTACCCTTCTTTTATCCCAACTATTGGTTGGTATCTTTTCTAGGTTATCCCAACTATTGGTTGGTACCCTTCTTTTATCCCAACTATTGGTTGGTATGTTTCTCTTGGTTATCCCAACTATTGGTTGGTACCCTTCTTTTATCCCAACTATTGGTAGGTATCTTTTCTTGGTTATCCCAACTATTGGTTGGTACCCTTCTTTTATCCCAACTATTGGTTTTTATGTTTCTCTTGGTTATCCCAACTATTGGTTGGTACCCTTCTTTTATCCCAACTATTGGTTGGTATCTTTTCTTGGTTATCCCAACTATTGGTTGGTACCCTTCTTTTATCCCAACTATTGGTTGGTATGTTTCTCTTGGTTATCCCAACTATTGGTTGGTACCCTTCTTTTATCCCAACTATTGGTTGGTATCTTTTCTTGGTTATCCCAACTATTGGTTGGTACCCTTCTTTTATCCCAACTATTGGTTGGTATCTTTTCTTGGTTATCCCAACTATTGGTTGGTACCCTTCTTTTATCCCAACTATTGGTTGGTATGTTTCTCTTGGTTATCCCAACTATTGGTTGGTACCCTTCTTTTATCCCAACTATTGGTTGGTATATTTCTCTTGGTTATCCCAACTATTGGTTGGTACCCTTCTTTTATTCCAACTATTGGTTGGTATCTTTTCTTGGTTATCCCAAGTATTGGTTAGTACCCTTCTTTTATCCCAACTATTGGTTGGTATGTATCTTTTGTTTATCCCAACTATTGGTTGGTACCCTTCTTTTATCCCAACTATTGGTTGGTATGTTTCTTGGTTATCCCAACTATTGGTTGGTACCCATCTTTTATCCCAACTATTGGTTGGTATGTTTCTTGGTTATCCCAACTATTGGTTGGTACCCTTCTTTTATCCCAACTATTGGTTGGTATGTTTCTTGGTTATCCCAACTATTGGCTTGTACCCTTCATTTATCCCAACTTTTGGTTGGTATGTTTCTCTTGGTTATCCCAACTATTGGTTGGTACCCTTCTTTTATCCCAACTATTGGTTGGTATCTTTTCTAGGTTATCCCAACTATTGGTTGGTACCCTTCTTTTATCCCAACTATTGGTTGGTATGTTTCTGTTGGTTATCCCAACTATTGGTTGGTACCATTCTTTTATCCCAACTATTGGTTGGTATGTTTCTTTTGGTTGTCCCAACTATTGGTTGGTACCCTTCTTTTATCCCAACTATTGGTTGGTATGTTTCTAGGTTATCCAAACTATTGGTTGGTACCCTTTCTTTTATCCCAACTATTGGTAGGTACCATTCTTTTATCCCAACTATTGGTTGGTATATTTCTTGGTTATCCCAACTATTGATTGGTACCCTTCTTTTATCCCAACTACTGGTTGGTATGTTTCTCTTGGTTATCCCAACTATTGGTTGGTACCCTTCTTTTTTCCCAACTATTGGTTGGTATCTTTTCTTGGTTATCCCAACTATTGGTTGGTACCCTTCTTTTATCCCAACTATTGGTTGGTATGTTTCTATTGGTTATCCCAACTATTGGTTGGTACCCTTATTTTATCCCAACTATTGGTTGGTAAGTTTCTTTTGGTTATCCCAACTATTGGTTGGTACCCTTCTTTTATCCCAACTATTGGTTGGTATGTTTCTTGGTTATCCCAACTATTGGTTGGAACCCTTCTTTTATCCCAACTATTGGTTGGTATGTTTCTTGGTTATCCCAACTATTGGTTGGTACCCTTCTTTTATCACAACTATTGGTTGGTATGTTTCTCTTGGTTATCCCAACTATTGGTTGGTACCCTTCTTTTATCCCAACTATTAGTTGGTATGTTTCTTGGTTATCCCAACTATTGGTTGGTACCCTTCTTTTATCCCATCTATTGGTTGGTATGTTTCTTGGTTATCCCAACTATTGGTTTGTACCCATCTTTTATCCCAACTATTGGTTGGTATCTTTTCTTGGTTATCCCAACTATTGGTTGGTACCCTTCTTATATCCCAACTATTGGTTGGTATATTTTTTGGTTATCCCAACTATTGGTTGGTACCCTTCTTTTATCCCAACTATTGGTTGGTATGTTTCTCTTGGTTATCCCAACTATTGGTTGGTACCCTTCTTTTATCCCAACTATTGGTTGGTATCTTTTCTTGGTTATCCCAACTATTGGTTGGTACCCTTCTTTTATCCCAACTATTGGTTGGTATGTTTCTCTTGGTTATCCCAACTATTGGTTGGTACCCTTCTTTTATCCCAACTATTGATTGTTATCTTTTCTTGGTTATCCCAACTATTGGTTGGTACCCTTCTTTTGTCCCAACTATTGGTTGGTATATTTCTCTTGGTTATCCCAACTATTGGTTGGTACCCTTCTTTTAACCCAACTATTGGTTGGTATCTTTTCTTGGTTATCCCAACTATTGGTTGGTACCCTTCTTTTATCCCAACTATTGGTTGGTATGTTTCTCTTGGTTATCCCAACTATTGGTTGGTACCCTTCTTTTATCCCAACTATTGATTGTTATCTTTTCTTGGTTATCCCAACTATTGGTTGGTACCCTTCTTTTATCCCAACTATTGGTTGGTATATTTCTCTTGGTTATCCCAACTATTGGTTGGTACCCTTCTTTTATTCCAACTATTGGTTGGTATCTTTTCTTGGTTATCCCAACTATTGGTTGGTACCCTTCTTTTATCCCAACTATTGGTTGGTATGTATCTTTTGTTTATACCAACTATTGGTTGGTACCCTTCTTTTATCCCAACTATTGGTTGGTATGTTTCTTGGTTATCCCAACTATTGGTTGGTACCCATCTTTTATCCCAACTATTGGTTGGTATGTTTCTTGGTTATCCCAACTATTGGTTGGTACCCTTCTTTTATCCCAACTATTAGTTGGTATGTTTCTTGGTTATCCCAACTATTGGTTTGTACCCTTCTTTTATCCCAACTTTTGGTTGGTATGTTTCTCTTGGTTATCCCAACTATTGGTTGGTATCTTTTCTAGGTTATCCCAACTATTGGTTGGTAATGTTTCTGTTGGTTATCCCAACTATTGGTTGGTACCATTCTTTTATCCCAACTATTGGTTGGTAATTTTCTTTTGGTGATCCCAACTATTGGTTGGTACCCTTCTTTTATCCCAACTATTGGTTGGTATGTTTCTTGGTTATCCCAACTATTGGTTGGTACCCTTCTTTTATCCCAACTATTGGTTGGTATGTTTCTTGGTTATCCCAACTATTGGTTTGTACCCTTCTTTTATCCCAACTATTGGTTGGTATGTTTCTTGGTTATCCCAACTATTGGTTGGTACCCTTCTTTTATCACAACTATTGGTTGGTATGTTTCTCTTGGTTATCAAACTATTGGTTGGTACCCTTATTTTATCCCAACTATTGGTTGGTAAGTTTCTTTTGGTTATCCCAACTATTGGTTGGTACCCTTCTTTTATCCCAACTATTGGTTGGTATCTTTTCTAGGTTATCCCAACTATTGGTTGGTACCCTTCTTTTATCCCAACTATTGGTTGGTATGTTTCTCTTGGTTATCCCAACTATTGGTTGGTACCCTTCTTTTATCCCAACTATTGGTAGGTATCTTTCTTGGTTATCCCAACTATTGGTTGGTACCCTTCTTTTATCCCAACTATTGGTTTTTATGTTTCTCTTGGTTATCCCAACTATTGGTTGGTACCCTTCTTTTATCTCAACTATTGGTTGGTATCTTTTCTTGGTTATCCCAACTATTGGTTGGTACCCTTCTTTTATCCCAACTATTGGTTGGTATGTTTCTCTTGGTTATCCCAACTATTGGTTGGTACCCTTCTTTTATCCCAACTATTGGTTGGTATCTTTTCTTGGTTATCCCAACTATTGGTTGGTACCCTTCTTTTATCCCAACTATTGGTTGGTATCTTTTCTTGGTTATCCCAACTATTGGTTGGTACCCTTCTTTTATCCCAACTATTGGTTGGTATGTTTCTCTTGGTTATCCCAACTATTGGTTGGTACCCTTCTTTTATCCCAACTATTGGTTGGTATATTTCTCTTGGTTATCCCAACTATTGGTTGGTACCCTTCTTTTATTCCAACTATTGGTTGGTATCTTTTCTTGGTTATCCCAACTATTGGTTGGTACCCTTCTTTTATCCCAACTATTGGTTGGTATGTATCTTTTGTTTATCCCAACTATTGGTTGGTATGTTTCTTGGTTATCCCAACTATTGGTTGGTACCCATCTTTTATCCCAACTATTGGTTGGTATGTTTCTTGGTTATCCCAACTATTGGTTGGTACCCTTCTTTTATCCCAACTATTGGTTGGTATGTTTCTTGGTTATCCCAACTATTGGTTGGTACCCATCTTTTATCCCAACTATTGGTTGGTATGTTTCTTGGTTATCCCAACTATTGGTTGGTACCCTTCTTTTATCCCAACTATTAGTTGGTATGTTTCTTGGTTATCCCAACTATTGGTTTGTACCCTTCTTTTATCCCAACTTTTGGTTGGTATGTTTCTCTTGGTTATCCCAACTATTGGTTGGTATCTTTTCTAGGTTATCCCATCTATTGTTTGGTACCCTTCTTTTATCCCAACTATTGGTTGGTATGTTTCTGTTGGTTATCCCAACTATTGGTTGGTACCATTCTTTTATCCCAACTATTGGTTGGTATGTTTCTTTTGGTTGTCCCAACTATTGGTTGGTACCCTTCTTTTATCCCAACTATTGGTTGGTATGTTTCTTGGTTATCCCAACTATTGATTGGTACCCTTTCTTTTATCCCAACTATTGGTAGGTACCCTTCTTTTATCCCAACTATTGGTTGGTATGTTTCTTGGTTATCCCAACTATTGGTTGGTACCCTTCTTTTATCCCAACTATTGGTTGGTATGTTTCTCTTGGTTATCCCAACTATTGGTTGGTACCCTTATTTTATCCCAACTATTGGTTGGTAAGTTTCTTTTGGTTATCCCAACTATTGGTTGGTACCCTTCTTTTATCCCAACTATTGGTTGGTATGTTTCTTGGTTATCCCAACTATTGGTTGGTACCCTTCTTTTATCCCAACTATTGGTTGGTATGTTTCTTGGTTATCCCAACTATTGGTTTGTACCCTTCTTTTATCCCAACTATTGGTTGGTATGTTTCTTGGTTATCCCAACTATTGGTTGGTACCCTTCTTTTATCACAACTATTGGTTGGTATGTTTCTCTTGGTTATCCAAACTATTGGTTGGTACCCTTATTTTATCCCAACTATTGGTTGGTAAGTTTCTTTTGGTTATCCCAACTATTGGTTGGTACCCTTCTTTTATCCCAACTATTGGTTGGTATCTTTTCTAGGTTATCCCAACTATTGGTTGGTACCCTTCTTTTATCCCAACTATTGGTTGGTATGTTTCTCTTGGTTATCCCAACTATTGGTTGGTACCCTTCTTTTATCCCAACTATTGGTAGGTATCTTTTCTTGGTTATCCCAACTATTGGTTGGTACCCTTCTTTTATCCCAACTATTGGTTTTTATGTTTCTCTTGGTTATCCCAACTATTGGTTGGTACCCTTCTTTTATCCCAACTATTGGTTGGTATCTTTTCTTGGTTATCCCAACTATTGGTTGGTACCCTTCTTTTATCCCAACTATTGGTTGGTATGTTTCTCTTGGTTATCCCAACTATTGGTTGGTACCCTTCTTTTATCCCAACTATTGGTTGGTATCTTTTCTTGGTTATCCCAACTATTGGTTGGTACCCTTCTTTTATCCCAACTATTGGTTGGTATCTTTTCTTGGTTATCCCAACTATTGGTTGGTACCCTTCTTTTATCCCAACTATTGGTTGGTATGTTTCTCTTGGTTATCCCAACTATTGGTTGGTACCCTTCTTTTATCCCAACTATTGGTTGGTATATTTCTCTTGGTTATCCCAACTATTGGTTGGTACCCTTCTTTTATTCCAACTATTGGTTGGTATCTTTTCTTGGTTATCCCAAGTATTGGTTAGTACCCTTCTTTTATCCCAACTATTGGTTGGTATGTATCTTTTGTTTATCCCAACTATTGGTTGGTACCCTTCTTTTATCCCAACTATTGGTTGGTATGTTTCTTGGTTATCCCAACTATTGGTTGGTACCCATCTTTTATCCCAACTATTGGTTGGTATGTTTCTTGGTTATCCCAACTATTGGTTGGTACCCTTCTTTTATCCCAACTATTGGTTGGTATGTTTCTTGGTTATCCCAACTATTGGCTTGTACCCTTCATTTATCCCAACTTTTGGTTGGTATGTTTCTCTTGGTTATCCCAACTATTGGTTGGTACCCTTCTTTTATCCCAACTATTGGTTGGTATCTTTTCTAGGTTATCCCAACTATTGGTTGGTACCCTTCTTTTATCCCAACTATTGGTTGGTATGTTTCTGTTGGTTATCCCAACTATTGGTTGGTACCATTCTTTTATCCCAACTATTGGTTGGTATGTTTCTTTTGGTTGTCCCAACTATTGGTTGGTACCCTTCTTTTATCCCAACTATTGGTTGGTATGTTTCTAGGTTATCCAAACTATTGGTTGGTACCCTTTCTTTTATCCCAACTATTGGTAGGTACCATTCTTTTATCCCAACTATTGGTTGGTATATTTCTTGGTTATCCCAACTATTGATTGGTACCCTTCTTTTATCCCAACTACTGGTTGGTATGTTTCTCTTGGTTATCCCAACTATTGGTTGGTACCCTTCTTTTTTCCCAACTATTGGTTGGTATCTTTTCTTGGTTATCCCAACTATTGGTTGGTACCCTTCTTTTATCCCAACTATTGGTTGGTATGTTTCTATTGGTTATCCCAACTATTGGTTGGTACCCTTATTTTATCCCAACTATTGGTTGGTAAGTTTCTTTTGGTTATCCCAACTATTGGTTGGTACCCTTCTTTTATCCCAACTATTGGTTGGTATGTTTCTTGGTTATCCCAACTATTGGTTGGAACCCTTCTTTTATCCCAACTATTGGTTGGTATGTTTCTTGGTTATCCCAACTATTGGTTGGTACCCTTCTTTTATCACAACTATTGGTTGGTATGTTTCTCTTGGTTATCCCAACTATTGGTTGGTACCCTTATTTTATCCCAACTATTGGTTGGTAAGTTTCTTTTGGTTATCCCAACTATTGGTTGGTACCCTTCTTTTATCCCAACTATTGGTTGGTATGTTTCTCTTGGTTATCCCAACTATTGGTTGGTACCCTTCTTTTATCCCAACTATTGGTTGGTATCTTTTCTTGGTTATCCCAAGTATTGGTTGGTACCCTTCTTTTATCCCAACTATTGGTTGGTATGTATCTTTTGTTTATCCCAACTATTGGTTGGTACCCTTCTTTTATCCCAACTATTGGTTGGTATGTTTCTTGGTTATCCCAACTATTGGTTGGTACCCATCTTTTATCCCAACTATTGGTTGGTATGTTTCTTGGTTATCCCAACTATTGGTTGGTACCCTTCTTTTATCCCAACTATTGGTTGGTATGTTTCTTGGTTATCCCAACTATTGGTTGGTACCCATCTTTTATCCCAACTATTGGTTGGTAAGTTTCTTGGTTATCCCAACTATTGGTTGGTACCCTTCTTTTATCCCAACTATTAGTTGGTATGTTTCTTGGTTATCCCAACTATTGGTTTGTACCCTTCTTTTATCCCAACTTTTGGTTGGTATGTTTCTCTTGGTTATCCCAACTATTGGTTGGTATCTTTTCTAGGTTATCCCATCTATTGGTTGGTACCCTTCTTTTATCCCAACTATTGGTTGGTATGTTTCTGTTGGTTATCCCTACTATTGGTTGGTACCATTCTTTTATCCCAACTATTGGTTGGTATGTTTCTTTTGGTTGTCCCAACTATTGGTTGGTACCCTTCTTTTATCCCAATTATTGGTTGGTATGTTTCTTGGTTATTCCAACTATTGATTGGTACCCTTTCTTTTATCCCAACTATTGGTAGGTACCCTTCTTTTATCCCAACTATTGGTTGGTATGTTTCTTGGTTATCCCAACTATTGGTTGGTACCCTTCTTTTATCCCAACTATTGGTTGGTATGTTTCTCTTGGTTATCCCAACTATTGGTTGGTACCCTTATTTTATCCCAACTATTGGTTGGTAAGTTTCTTTTGGTTATCCCAACTATTGGTTGGTACCCTTCTTTTATCCCAACTATTGGTTGGTATGTTTCTTGGTTATCCCAACTATTGGTTGGTACCCTTCTTTTATCCCAACTATTGGTTGGTATGTTTCTTGGTTATCCCAACTATTGGTTGGTACCCTTCTTTTATCCCAACTATTGGTTGGTATGTTTCTTGGTTATCCCAACTATTGGTTGGTACCCTTCTTTTATCACAACTATTGGTTGGTATGTTTCTCTTGGTTATCCAAACTATTGGTTGGTACCCTTATTTTATCCCAACTATTGGTTGGTAAGTTTCTTTTGGTTATCCCAACTATTGGTTGGTACCCTTCTTTTATCCCAACTATTGGTTGGTATCTTTTCGAGGTTATCCCAACTATTGGTTGGTACCCTTCTTTTATCCCAACTATTGGTTGGTATGTTTCTCTTGGTTATCCCAACTATTGGTTGGTACCCTTCTTTTATCCCAACTATTGGTAGGTATCTTTTCTTGGTTATCCCAACTATTGGTTGGTACCCTTCTTTTATCCCAACTATTGGTTTTTATGTTTCTCTTGGTTATCCCAACTATTGGTTGGTACCCTTCTTTTATCCCAACTATTGGTTGGTATCTTTTCTTGGTTATCCCAACTATTGGTTGGTACCCTTCTTTTATCCCAACTATTGGTTGGTATGTTTCTCTTGGTTATCCCAACTATTGGTTGGTACCCTTCTTTTATCCCAACTATTGGTTGGTATCTTTTCTTGGTTATCCCAACTATTGGTTGGTACCCTTCTTTTATCCCAACTATTGGTTGGTATCTTTTCTTGGTTATCCCAACTATTGGTTGGTACCCTTCTTTTATCCCAACTATTGGTTGGTATGTTTCTCTTGGTTATCCCAACTATTGGTTGGTACCCTTCTTTTATCCCAACTATTGGTTGGTATATTTCTCTTGGTTATCCCAACTATTGGTTGGTACCCTTCTTTTATTCCAACTATTGGTTGGTATCTTTTCTTGGTTATCCCAAGTATTGGTTAGTACCCTTCTTTTATCCCAACTATTGGTTGGTATGTATCTTTTGTTTATCCCAACTATTGGTTGGTACCCTTCTTTTATCCCAACTATTGGTTGGTATGTTTCTTGGTTATCCCAACTATTGGTTGGTACCCATCTTTTATCCCAACTATTGGTTGGTATGTTTCTTGGTTATCCCAACTATTGGTTGGTACCCTTCTTTTATCCCAACTATTGGTTGGTATGTTTCTTGGTTATCCCAACTATTGGCTTGTACCCTTCATTTATCCCAACTTTTGGTTGGTATGTTTCTCTTGGTTATCCCAACTATTGGTTGGTACCCTTCTTTTATCCCAACTATTGGTTGGTATCTTTTCTAGGTTATCCCAACTATTGGTTGGTACCCTTCTTTTATCCCAACTATTGGTTGGTATGTTTCTGTTGGTTATCCCAACTATTGGTTGGTACCATTCTTTTATCCCAACTATTGGTTGGTATGTTTCTTTTGGTTGTCCCAACTATTGGTTGGTACCCTTCTTTTATCCCAACTATTGGTTGGTATGTTTCTAGGTTATCCCAACTATTGGTTGGTACCCTTTCTTTTATCCCAACTATTGGTAGGTACCATTCTTTTATCCCAACTATTGGTTGGTATATTTCTTGGTTATCCCAACTATTGATTGGTACCCTTCTTTTATCCCAACTACTGGTTGGTATGTTTCTCTTGGTTATCCCAACTATTGGTTGGTACCCTTATTTTTTCCCAACTATTGGTTGGTATCTTTTCTTGGTTATCCCAACTATTGGTTGGTACCCTTCTTTTATCCCAACTATTGGTTGGTATGTTTCTATTGGTTATCCCAACTATTGGTTGGTACCCTTATTTTATCCCAACTATTGGTTGGTAAGTTTCTTTTGGTTATCACAACTATTGGTTGGTACCCTTCTTTTATCCCAACTATTGGTTGGTATGTTTCTTGGTTATCCCAACTATTGGTTGGAACCCTTCTTTTATCCCAACTATTGGTTGGTATGTTTCTTGGTTATCCCAACTATTGGTTGGTACCCTTCTTTTATCACAACTATTGGTTGGTATGTTTCTCTTGGTTATCCCAACTATTGGTTGGTACCCTTATTTTATCCCAACTATTGGTTGGTAAGTTTCTTTTGGTTATCCCAACTATTGGTTGGTACCCTTCTTTTATCCCAACTATTGGTTGGTATGTTTCTCTTGGTTATCCCAACTATTGGTTGGTACCCTTCTTTTATCCCAACTATTGGTTGGTATCTTTTCTTGGTTATCCCAAGTATTGGTTGGTACCCTTCTTTTATCCCAACTATTGGTTGGTATGTATCTTTTGTTTATCCCAACTATTGGTTGGTACCCTTCTTTTATCCCAACTATTGGTTGGTATGTTTCTTGGTTATCCCAACTATTGGTTGGTACCCATCTTTTATCCCAACTATTGGTTGGTATGTTTCTTGGTTATCCCAACTATTGGTTGGTACCCTTCTTTTATCCCAACTATTGGTTGGTATGTTTCTTGGTTATCCCAACTATTGGTTGGTACCCATCTTTTATCCCAACTATTGGTTGGTATGTTTCTTGGTTATCCCAACTATTGGTTGGTACCCTTCTTTTATCCCAACTATTAGTTGGTATGTTTCTTGGTTATCCCAACTATTGGTTTGTACCCTTCTTTTATCCCAACTTTTGGTTGGTATGTTTCTCTTGGTTATCCCAACTATTGGTTGGTATCTTTTCTAGGTTATCCCATCTATTGGTTGGTACCCTTCTTTTATCCCAACTATTGGTTGGTATGTTTCTGTTGGTTATCCCAACTATTGGTTGGTACCATTCTTTTATCCCAACTATTGGTTGGTATGTTTCTTTTGGTTGTCCCAACTATTGGTTGGTACCCTTCTTTTATCCCAACTATTGGTTGGTATGTTTCTTGGTTATCCCAACTATTGATTGGTACCCTTTCTTTTATCCCAACTATTGGTAGGTACCCTTCTTTTATCCCAACTATTGGTTGGTATGTTTCTTGGTTATCCCAACTATTGGTTGGTACCCTTCTTTTATCCCAACTATTGGTTGGTATGTTTCTCTTGGTTATCCCAACTATTGGTTGGTACCCTTATTTTATCCCAACTATTGGTTGGTAAGTTTCTTTTGGTTATCCCAACTATTGGTTGGTACCCTTCTTTTATCCCAACTATTGGTTGGTATGTTTCTTGGTTATCCCAACTATTGGTTGGTACCCTTCTTTTATCCCAACTATTGGTTGGTATGTTTCTTGGTTATCCCAACTATTGGTTTGTACCCTTCTTTTATCCCAACTATTGGTTGGTATGTTTCTTGGTTATCCCAACTATTGGTTGGTACCCTTCTTTTATCACAACTATTGGTTGGTATGTTTCTCTTGGTTATCCAAACTATTGGTTGGTACCCTTATTTTATCCCAACTATTGGTTGGTAAGTTTCTTTTGGTTATCCCAACTATTGGTTGGTACCCTTCTTTTATCCCAACTATTGGTTGGTATCTTTTCTAGGTTATCCCAACTATTGGTTGGTACCCTTCTTTTATCCCAACTATTGGTTGGTATGTTTCTCTTGGTTATCCCAACTATTGGTTGGTACCCTTCTTTTATCCCAACTATTGGTAGGTATCTTTTCTTGGTTATCCCAACTATTGGTTGGTACCCTTCTTTTATCCCAACTATTGGTTTTTATGTTTCTCTTGGTTATCCCAACTATTGGTTGGTACCCTTCTTTTATCCCAACTATTGGTTGGTATCTTTTCTTGGTTATCCCAACTATTGGTTGGTACCCTTCTTTTATCCCAACTATTGGTTGGTATGTTTCTCTTGGTTATCCCAACTATTGGTTGGTACCCTTCTTTTATCCCAACTATTGGTTGGTATCTTTTCTTGGTTATCCCAACTATTGGTTGGTACCCTTCTTTTATCCCAACTATTGGTTGGTATCTTTTCTTGGTTATCCCAACTATTGGTTGGTACCCTTCTTTTATCCCAACTATTGGTTGGTATGTTTCTCTTGGTTATCCCAACTATTGGTTGGTACCCTTCTTTTATCCCAACTATTGGTTGGTATCTTTTCTTGGTTATCCCAAGTATTGGTTGGTACCCTTCTTTTATCCCAACTATTGGTTGGTATGTATCTTTTGTTTATCCCAACTATTGGTTGGTACCCTTCTTTTATCCCAACTATTGGTTGGTATGTTTCTTGGTTATCCCAACTATTGGTTGGTACCCATCTTTTATCCCAACTATTGGTTGGTATGTTTCTTGGTTATCCCAACTATTGGTTGGTACCCTTCTTTTATCCCAACTATTGGTTGGTATGTTTCTTGGTTATCCCAACTATTGGTTGGTACCCATCTTTTATCCCAACTATTGGTTGGTATGTTTCTTGGTTATCCCAACTATTGGTTGGTACCCTTCTTTTATCCCAACTATTAGTTGGTATGTTTCTTGGTTATCCCAACTATTGGTTTGTACCCTTCTTTTATCCCAACTTTTGGTTGGTATGTTTCTCTTGGTTATCCCAACTATTGGTTGGTATCTTTTCTAGGTTATCCCATCTATTGGTTGGTACCCTTCTTTTATCCCAACTATTGGTTGGTATGTTTCTGTTGGTTATCCCAACTATTGGTTGGTACCATTCTTTTATCCCAACTATTGGTTGGTATGTTTCTTTTGGTTGTCCCAACTATTGGTTGGTACCCTTCTTTTATCCCAACTATTGGTTGGTATGTTTCTTGGTTATCCCAACTATTGATTGGTACCCTTTCTTTTATCCCAACTATTGGTAGGTACCCTTCTTTTATCCCAACTATTGGTTGGTATGTTTCTTGGTTATCCCAACTATTGGTTGGTACCCTTCTTTTATCCCAACTATTGGTTGGTATGTTTCTCTTGGTTATCCCAACTATTGGTTGGTACCCTTATTTTATCCCAACTATTGGTTGGTAAGTTTCTTTTGGTTATCCCAACTATTGGTTGGTACCCTTCTTTTATCCCAACTATTGGTTGGTATGTTTCTTGGTTATCCCAACTATTGGTTGGTACCCTTCTTTTATCCCAACTATTGGTTGGTATGTTTCTTGGTTATCCCAACTATTGGTTTGTACCCTTCTTTTATCCCAACTATTGGTTGGTATGTTTCTTGGTTATCCCAACTATTGGTTGGTACCCTTCTTTTATCACAACTATTGGTTGGTATGTTTCTCTTGGTTATCCAAACTATTGGTTGGTACCCTTATTTTATCCCAACTATTGGTTGGTAAGTTTCTTTTGGTTATCCCAACTATTGGTTGGTACCCTTCTTTTATCCCAACTATTGGTTGGTATCTTTTCTAGGTTATCCCAACTATTGGTTGGTACCCTTCTTTTATCCCAACTATTGGTTGGTATGTTTCTCTTGGTTATCCCAACTATTGGTTGGTACCCTTCTTTTATCCCAACTATTGGTAGGTATCTTTTCTTGGTTATCCCAACTATTGGTTGGTACCCTTCTTTTATCCCAACTATTGGTTTTTATGTTTCTCTTGGTTATCCCAACTATTGGTTGGTACCCTTCTTTTATCCCAACTATTGGTTGGTATCTTTTCTTGGTTATCCCAACTATTGGTTGGTACCCTTCTTTTATCCCAACTATTGGTTGGTATGTTTCTCTTGGTTATCCCAACTATTGGTTGGTACCCTTCTTTTATCCCAACTATTGGTTGGTATCTTTTCTTGGTTATCCCAACTATTGGTTGGTACCCTTCTTTTATCCCAACTATTGGTTGGTATCTTTTCTTGGTTATCCCAACTATTGGTTGGTACCCTTCTTTTATCCCAACTATTGGTTGGTATGTTTCTCTTGGTTATCCCAACTATTGGTTGGTACCCTTCTTTTATCCCAACTATTGGTTGGTATATTTCTCTTGGTTATCCCAACTATTGGTTGGTACCCTTCTTTTATTCCAACTATTGGTTGGTATCTTTTCTTGGTTATCCCAAGTATTGGTTAGTACCCTTCTTTTATCCCAACTATTGGTTGGTATGTATCTTTTGTTTATCCCAACCATTGGTTGGTACCCTTCTTTTATCCCAACTATTGGTTGGTATGTTTCTTGGTTATCCCAACTATTGGTTGGTACCCATCTTTTATCCCAACTATTGGTTGGTATGTTTCTTGGTTATCCCAACTATTGGTTGGTACCCTTCTTTTATCCCAACTATTGGTTGGTATGTTTCTTGGTTATCCCAACTATTGGCTTGTACCCTTCATTTATCCCAACTTTTGGTTGGTATGTTTCTCTTGGTTATCCCAACTATTGGTTGGTACCCTTCTTTTATCCCAACTATTGGTTGGTATCTTTTCTAGGTTATCCCAACTATTGGTTGGTACCCTTCTTTTATCCCAACTATTGGTTGGTATGTTTCTGTTGGTTATCCCAACTATTGGTTGGTACCATTCTTTTATCCCAACTATTGGTTGGTATGTTTCTTTTGGTTGTCCCAACTATTGGTTGGTACCCTTCTTTTATCCCAACTATTGGTTGGTATGTTTCTAGGTTATCCCAACTATTGGTTGGTACCCTTTCTTTTATCCCAACTATTGGTAGGTACCATTCTTTTATCCCAACTATTGGTTGGTATATTTCTTGGTTATCCCAACTATTGATTGGTACCCTTCTTTTATCCCAACTACTGGTTGGTATGTTTCTCTTGGTTATCCCAACTATTGGTTGGTACCCTTCTTTTTTCCCAACTATTGGTTGGTATCTTTTCTTGGTTATCCCAACTATTGGTTGGTACCCTTCTTTTATCCCAACTATTGGTTGGTATGTTTCTATTGGTTATCCCAACTATTGGTTGGTACCCTTATTTTATCCCAACTATTGGTTGGTAAGTTTCTTTTGGTTATCCCAACTATTGGTTGGTACCCTTCTTTTATCCCAACTATTGGTCGGTATGTTTCTTGGTTATCCCAACTATTGGTTGGAACCCTTCTTTTATCCCAACTATTGGTTGGCATGTTTCTTGGTTATCCCAACTATTGGTTGGTACCCTTCTTTTATCACAACTATTGGTTGGTATGTTTCTCTTGGTTATCCCAACTATTGGTTGGTACCCTTATTTTATCCCAACTATTGGTTGGTAAGTTTCTTTTGGTTATCCCAACTATTGGTTGGTACCCTTCTTTTATCCCAACTATTGGTTGGTATGTTTCTCTTGGTTATCCCAACTATTGGTTGGTACCCTTCTTTTATCCCAACTATTGGTTGGTATCTTTTCTTGGTTATCCCAACTAGTGGTTGGTACCCTTCTTTTATCCCAACTATTGGGTTGGTATGTTTCTCTTGGTTATCCCAACTATTGGTTGGTACCCTTCTTTTATCCCAACTATTGGTTGGTATGTTTCTTGGTTATCCCAACTATTGGTTGGAACCCTTCTTTTATCCCAACTATTGGTTGGTATGTTTCTTGGTTATCCCAACTATTGGTTTGTACCCATCTTTTATCCCAACTATTGGTTGGTATCTTTTCTTGGTTATCCCAACTATTGGTTGGTACCCTTCTTATATCCCAACTATTGGTTGGTATATTTTTTGGTTATCCCAACTATTGGTTGGTACCCTTCTTTTATCCCAACTATTGGTTGGTATGTTTCTCTTGGTTATCCCAACTATTGGTTGGTACCCTTCTTTTATCCCAACTATTGGTTGGTATCTTTTCTTGGTTATCCCAACTAGTGGTTGGTACCCTTCTTTTATCCCAACTATTGGTTGGTATGTTTCTCTTGGTTATCCCAACTATTGGTTGGTACCCTTCTTTTATCCCAACTATTGATTGTTATCTTTTCTTGGTTATCCCAACTATTGGTTGGTACCCTTCTTTTATCCCAACTATTGGTTTTTATGTTTCTCTTGGTTATCCCAACTATTGGTTGGTACCCTTCTTTTATCCCAACTATTGGTTGGTATCTTTTATTGGTTATCCCAACTATTGGTTGGTACCCTTCTTTTATCCCAACTATTGGTTGGTATGTTTCTCTTGGTTATCCCAACTATTGGTTGGTACCCATCTTTTATCCCAACTATTGGTTGGTATGTTTCTTGGTTATCCCAACTATTGGTTGGTACCCTTCTTTTATCCCAACTATTGGTTGGTATGTTTCTTGGTTATCCCAACTATTGGCTTGTACCCTTCATTTATCCCAACTTTTGGTTGGTATGTTTCTCTTGGTTATCCCAACTATTGGTTGGTACCCTTCTTTTATCCCAACTATTGGTTGGTATCTTTTCTAGGTTATCCCAACTAATGGTTGGTACCCTTCTTTTATCCCAACTATTGGTTGGTATGTTTCTGTTGGTTATCCCTACTATTGGTTGGTACCATTCTTTTATCCCAACTATTGGTTGGTATGTTTCTTTTGGTTGTCCCAACTATTGGTTGGTACCCTTCTTTTATCCCAACTATTGGTTGGTATGTTTCTAGGTTATCCCAACTATTGGTTGGTACCCTTTCTTTTATCCCAACTATTGGTAGGTACCATTCTTTTATCCCAACTATTGGTTGGTATATTTCTTGGTTATCCCAAATATTGATTGGTACCCTTCTTTTATCCCAACTACTGGTTGGTATGTTTCTCTTGGTTATCCCAACTATTGGTTGGTACCCTTCTTTTTTCCCAACTATTGGTTGGTATCTTTTCTTGGTTATCCCAACTATTGGTTGGTACCCTTCTTTTATCCCAACTATTGGTTGGTATGTTTCTATTGGTTATCCCAACTATTGGTTGGTACTCTTATTTTATCCCAACTATTGGTTGGTAAGTTTCTTTTGGTTATCCCAACTATTGGTTGGTACCCTTCTTTTATCCCAACTATTGATTGGTATGTTTCTTGGTTATCCCAACTATTGGTTGGAACCCTTCTTTTATCCCAACTATTGGTTGGTATGTTTCTTGGTTATCCCAACTATTGGTTGGTACCCTTCTTTTATCACAACTATTGGTTGGTATGTTTCTCTTGGTTATCCCAACTATTGGTTGGTACCCTTATTTTATCCCAACTATTGGTTGGTAAGTTTCTTTTGGTTATCCCAACTATTGGTTGGTACCCTTCTTTTATCCCAACTATTGGTAGGTATGTTTCTCTTGGTTATCCCAACTATTGGTTGGTACCCTTCTTTTATCCCAACTATTGGTTGGTATCTTTTCTTGGTTATCCCAACTAGTGGTTGGTACCCTTCTTTTATCCCAACTATTGGTTGGTATGTTTCTCTTGGTTATCCCAACTATTGGTTGGTACCCTTCTTTTATCCCAACTATTGGTTGGTATGTTTCTTGGTTATCCCAACTATTGGTTGGAACCCTTCTTTTATCCCAACTATTGGTTGGTATGTTTCTTGGTTATCCCAACTATTGGTTTGTACCCATCTTTTATCCCAACTATTGGTTGGTATCTTTTCTTGGTTATCCCAACTATTGGTTGGTACCCTTCTTATATCCCAACTATTGGTTGGTATATTTTTTGGTTATCCCAACTATTGGTTGGTACCCTTCTTTTATCCCAACTATTGGTTGGTATGTTTCTCTTGGTTATCCCAACTATTGGTTGGTACCCTTCTTTTATCCCAACTATTGGTTGGTTTCTTTTCTTGGTTATCCCAACTAGTGGTTGGTACCCTTCTTTTATCCCAACTATTGGTTGGTATGTTTCTCTTGGTTATCCCAACTATTGGTTGGTACCCTTCTTTTATCCCAACTATTGGTTTTTATGTTTCTCTTGGTTATCCCAACTATTGGTTGGTACCCTTCTTTTATACCAACTATTGGTTGGTATCTTTTATTGGTTATCCCAACTATTGGTTGGTACCCTTCTTTTATCCCAACTATTGGTTGGTATGTTTCTCTTGGTTATCCCAACTATTGGTTGGTACCCTTCTTTTATCCCAACTATTGGTTGGTATCTTTTCTTGGTTATCCCAACTATTGGTTGGTACCCTTCTTTTATCCCAACTATTGGTTGGTATATTTTTTTGGTTATCCCAACTATTGGTTGGTACCCTTCTTTTATCCCAACTATTGGTTGGTATGTTTCTCTTGGTTATCCCAACTATTGGTTGGTACCCTTCTTTTATCCCAACTATTGGTTGGTATCTTTTCTTGGTTATCCCAACTATTGGTTGGTACACATCTTTTATCCCAACTATTGGTTGGTATGTTTCTCTTGGTTATCCCAACTATTCGTTGGTACCGTTCTTTTATCCCAACTATTGATTGTTATCTTTTCTTGTTTATCCCAACTATTGGTTGGTACCCTTCTTTTATCCCAACTATTGGTTGGTATATTTCTCTTGGTTATCCCAACTATTGGTTGGTACCCTTCTTTTATTCCAACTATTGGTTGGTATATTTTCTTGGTTATCCCAAGTATTGGTTGGTACCCTTCTTTTATCCCAACTATTGGTTGGTATGTATCTTTTGTTTATCCCAACTATTGGTTGGTACCCTTCTTTTATCCCAACTATTGGTTGGTATGTTTCTTGGTTATCCCAACTATTGGTTGGTACCCATCTTTTATCCCAACTATTGGATGGTATGTTTCTTGGTTATCCCAACTATTGGTTGGTACCCTTCTTTTATCCCAACTATTGGTTGGTATGTTTCTTGGTTATCCAAACTATTGGCTTGTACCCTTCTTTTATCCCAACTTTTGGCTGGTATGTTTCTCTTGGTTATCCCAACTATTGGTTGGTACCCTTCTTTTATCCCAACTATTGGTTGGTATCTTTTCTAGGTTATTCCAACTATTGGTTGGTACCCTTCTTTTATCCCAACTATTGGTTGGTATGTTTCTGTTGGTTATCCCAACTATTGGTTGGTACCATTCTTTTATCCCAACTATTGGTTGGTATGTTTCTTTTGGTTGTCCCAACTATTGGTTGGTACCCTTCTTTTATCCCAACTATTGGTTGGTATGTTTCTTGGTTATCCCAACTATTGGTTGGTACCCTTTCTTTTATCCCAACTATTGGTAGGTACCCTTCTTTTATCCCAACTATTGGTTGGTATGTTTCTTGGTTATCCCAACTATTGATTGGTTCCCTTCTTTTATCCCAACTATTGGTTGGTATGTTTCTCTTGGTTATCCCAACTATTGGTTGGTACCCTTCTTTTTTCCCAACTATTGGTTGGTATCTTTTCTTGGTTATCCCAACTATTGGTTGGTACCCTTCTTTTATCCCAACTATTGGTTGGTATGTTTCTCTTGGTTATCCCATCTATTGGTTGGTACCCTTATTTTATACCAACTATTGGTTGGTAAGTTTCTTTTGGTTATCCCAACTAGTGGTTGGTACCCTTCTTTTATCCCAACTATTGGTTGGTATGTTTCTTGGTTGTCCCAACTATTGGTTGGAACCCTTCTTTTATCCCAACTATTGGTTGGTATGTTTCTTGGTTATCCCAACTATTGGTTGGTACCCTTCTTTTATCACAACTATTGGTTGGTATGTTTCTCTTGGTTATCCCAACTATTGGTTGGTACCCTTATTTTATCCCAACTACTGGTTGGTAAGTTTCTTTTGGTTATCCCAACTATTGGTTGGTACCCTTCTTTTATCCCAACTATTGGTTGGTATGTTTCTTGGTTATCCCAACTATTGGTTTGTACCCATCTTTTATCCCAACTATTGGTTGGTATCTTTTCTTGCTTATCCCAACTATTGGTTGGTACCCTTCTTATATCCCAACTATTGGTTGGTATATTTTTTGGTTATCCCAACTATTGGTTGGTACCCTTCTTTTATCCCAACTATTGGTTGGTATATTTCTCTTGGTTATCCCAACTATTGGTTGGTACCCTTCTTTTATTCCAACTATTGGTTGGTATCTATTCTTGGTTATCCCAAGTATTGGTTGGTACCCTTCTTTTATCCCAACTATTGGTTGGTATGTATCTTTTGTTTATCCCAATTATTGGTTGGTACCCTTCTTTTATCCCAACTATTGGTTGGTATGTTTCTTGGTTATCCCAACTATTGGTTGGTACCCATCTTTTATCCCAACTATTGGTTGGTATGTTTCTTGGTTATCCCAACTATTGGTTGGTACCCTTCTTTTATCCCAACTATTGGTTGGTATGTTTCTTGGTTATCCCAACTATTGGCTTGTACCTTTCTTTTATCCTAACTTTTGGTTGGTATGTTTTTCTTGGTTATCCCAACTATTGGTTGGTACCCTTCTTTTATCCCAACTATTGGTTGGTATCTTTTCTAGGTTATCCCAACTATTGGTTGGTACCCTTCTTTTATCCCAACTATTGGTTCGTATGTTTCTGTTGGTTATCCGAACTATTGGTTGGTACCATTCTTTTATCCCAACTATTGGTTGGTATGTTTCTTTTGGTTGTCCCAACTATTGGTTGGTACCCTTCTTTTATCCCAACTATTGGTTGGTATGTTTCTTGGTTATCCCAACTATTGGTTGGTACCCTTTCTTTTATCCCAACTATTGGTAGGTACCGTTCTTTTATCCCAACTATTGGTTGGTATGTTTCTTGGTTATCCCAACTATTGATTGGTTCCCTTCTTTTATCCCAACTATTGGTTGGTATGTTTCTCTTGGTTATCCCAACTATTGGTTGGTACCCTTCTTTTTTCCCAACTATTGGTTGGTATCTTTTCTTGGTTATCCCAACTATTGGTTGGTACCCTTCTTTTATCCCAAATATTGGTTGGTATGTTTCTCTTGGTTATCCCAACTATTGGTTGGTACCCTTATTTTATCCCAACTATTGGTTGGTAAGTTTCTTTTGGTTATCCCAACTATTGGTTGGTACCCTTCTTTTATCCCAACTATTGGTTGGTATGTTTCTTGGTTATCACAACTATTGGTTGGAACCCTTCTTTTATCCCAACTATTGGTTGGTATGTTTCTTGGTTATCCCAACTATTGGTTGGTACCCTTCTTTTATCACAACTATTGGTTGGTATGTTTCTCTTGGTTATCCCAACTATTGGTTGGTACCCTTATTTTATCCCAACTACTGGTTGGTAAGTTTCTTTTGGTTATCCCAACTATTGGTTGGTATCCTTCTTTTATCCCAACTATTGGTTGGTATGTTTCTTGGTTATCCCAACTATTGGTTTGTACCCATCTTTTATCCCAACTATTGGTTGGTATCTTTTCTTGGTTATCCCAACTATTGGTTGGTACCCTTCTTATATCCCAACTATTGGTTGGTATATTTTTTGGTTATCCCAACTATTGGTTGGTACCCTTCTTTTATCCCAACTATTGGTTGGTATGTTTCTCTTGGTTATCCCAACTATTGGTTGGTACCCTTCTTTTATCCCAACTATTGGTTGGTTTCTTTTCTTGGTTTTCCCCAACTATTGGTTGGTACCCTTCTTTTATCCTAACTATTGGTTGGTATGTTTCTCTTGGTTATCCCAACTATTGGTTGGTTCCCTTCTTTTATCCCAACTATTGATTCTTATCTTTTCTTGGTTATCCCAACTATTGGTTGGTACCCTTCTTTTATCCCAACTATTGGTTGGTATATTTCTCTTGGTTATCCCAACTATTGGTTGGTACCCTTCTTTTATTCCAACTATTGGTTGGTATCTTTTCTTGGTTATCCCAACTATTGGTTGGTACCCTTCTTTTATCCCAACTATTGGTTGGTATGTATCTTTTGTTTATCCCAACTATTGGTTGGTACCTTTCTTTTATCCCAACTATTGGTTGGTATGTTTCTTGGTTATCCCAACTATTGGTTGGTACCCATCTTTTATCCCAACTATTGGTTGGTATGTTTGTTGGTTATCCCAACTATTGGTTGGTACCCTTCTTTTATCCCAACTATTGGTTGGTATGTTTCTTGGTTATCCCAACTATTGGTTTGTACCCTTCTTTTATCCCAACTTTTGGTTAGTATGTTTCTCTTGGTTATCCCAACTATTGGTTGGTACCCTTATTTTATCCCAACTATTGGTTGGTATCTTTTCTAGGTTATCCCAACTATTGGTTGGTACCCTTCTTTTATCCCAACTATTGGTTGGTATGTTTCTGTTGGTTATCCCAACTATTGGTTGGTACCATTCTTTTATCCCAACTATTGGTTGGTATGTTTCTTTTGGTTGTCCCAACTATTGGTTGGTACCCTTCTTTTATCCCAACTATTGGTTGGTATGTTTCTTGATTATCCCAACTATTGGTTGGTACCCTTTCTTTTATCCCAACTATTGGTAGGTACCCTTCTTTTATCCCAACTATTGGTTGGTATGTTTCTTGGTTATCCCAACTATTGGTTGGTACCCTTCTTTTATCCCAACTATTGGTTGGTATGTTTCTCTTGGTTATCCCAACTATTGGTTGGTACCCTTATTTTATCCCAACTATTGGTTGGTAAGTTTCTTTTGGTTATCCCAACTATTGGTTGGTACCCTTCTTTTATCCCAACTATTGGTTGGTATGTTTTTTGGTTATCCCAACTATTGGTTGGTACCCTTCTTATATCCCAACTATTGGTTGGTATGTTTCTTGGTTATCCCAACAATTGGTTTGTACCCGTCTTTTATCCCAACTATTGGTTGGTATGTTTCTTGGTTATCCCAACTATTGGTTGGTACCCTTCTTTTCTCACAACTATTGGTTGGTATGTTTCTCTTGGTTATCCAAACTATTGGTTGGTACCCTTATTTTATCCCAACTATTGGTTGGTAAGTTTCTTTTGGTTATCCCAACTATTGGTTGGTACCCTTCTTTTATCCCAACTATTGGTTGATATGTTTCTTGGTTATCCCAACTATTGGTTGGTACCCTTCTTTTATCCCAACTATTGGTTGGTATGTTTCTTGGTTATCCCAACTATTGGTTTGTACCCTTCTTTTATCCCAACTATTGGTTGGTATGTTTCTTGGTTATCCCAACTATTGGTTGGTACCCTTCTTTTATACCAACTATTGGTTGGTATGTTTCTTGGTTATCCCAACTATTGGTTGGTACCCTTCTTTTATCCCAACTATTGGTAGGTATCTTTTCTTGGTTATCCCAACTATTGGTTGGTACCCTTCTTTTATACCAACTATTGGTTGGTATGTTTCTTGGTTATCCCAACTATTGGTTGGTACCCTTCTTTTATCCCAACTATTGGTAGGTATCTTTTCTTGGTTATCCCAACTATTGGTTGGTACCCTTCTTTTATCCCAACTATTGGTTAGTATATTTCTCTTGGTTATCCCAACTATTGGTTGGTACCCTTCTTTTATCCCAACTATTGGTTGGTATCTTTTCTTGGGTATCCCAACTATTGGTTGGTACCCTTCTTTTATCCCAACTATTGGTTGGTATGTTTCTTGGTTATCCCAACTATTGGTTTGTACGCTTCTTTTATCCCAACTTTTGGTTGGTATGTTTCTCATGGTTATCCCAACTATTGGTTGGTACCCTTCTTTTATCCCAACTATTGGTTGGTATCTTTTCTACGTTATCCCAACTATTGCTTGGTACCCTTCTTTTATCCCAACTATTGGTTGGTATGCTTCTCTTGGTTAATACAACTATTGGTTGGTACCCTTCTTTTATCCCAACTATTGCTTGGTATCTTTTCTTGGTTATCCCAACTATTGGTTGGTACCCTTCTTTTATCCCAACTATTGGTTGGTATGATTCTCTTCGTTATCCCAACTATTGGTTGGTACCCTTCTTTTATCCCAACTATTGATTGTTATCTTTTCTTGGTTATCCCAACTATTGGTTGGTACCCTTCTTTTATCCCAACCATTGGTTGGTATATTTCTCTTGGTTATCCCAACTATTGGTTGGTACCCTTCTTTTATTCCAACTATTGGTTGGTATCTTTTCTTGGTTATCCCAACTATTTGTTTGTACCCTTCTTTTATCCCAACTATTGGTTGGTATGTATTTTTTGTTTATCCCAACTATTGGTTGGTACCTTTCTTTTATCCCAACTATTGGTTGGTATGTTTCTTGGTTATCCCAACTATTGGTTGGTACCCATCTTTTATCCCAACTATTGGTTGGTATGTTTCTTGGTTATCCCAACTATTGGTTGGTACCCTTCTTTTATCCCAACTATTGGTTGGTATGTTTCTTGGTTATCCCAACTATTGGTTTGTACCCTTCTTTTATCCCAACTTTTGGTTAGTATGTTTCTCTTGGTTATCCCAACTATTGGTTGGTACCCTTATTTTATCCCAACTATTGGTTGGTATCTTTTCTAGGTTATCCCAACTATTGGTTGGTACCCTTCTTTTATCCCAACTATTGGTTGGTATGTTTCTGTTGGTTATCCCAACTATTGGTTGGTACCATTCTTTTATCCCAACTATTGGTTGGTATGTTTCTTTTGGTTGTCCCAACTATTGGTTGGTACCCTTCTTTTATCCCAACTTTTGGTTGGTATGTTTCTTGATTATCCCAACTATTGGTTGGTACCCTTTCTTTTATCCCAACTATTGGTAGGTACCCTTCTTTTATCCCAACTATTGGTTGGTATGTTTCTTGGTTATCCCAACTATTGGTTGGTACCCTTCTTTTATCCCAACTATTGGTTGGTATGTTTCTCTTGGTTATCCCAACTATTGGTTGGTACCCTTATTTTATCCCAACTATTGGTTGGTAAGTTTCTTTTGGTTATCCCAACTATTGGTTGGTACCCTTCTTTTATCCCAACTATTGGTTGGTATGTTTCTTGGTTATCCCAACTATTGGTTGGTACCCTTCTTATATCCCAACTATTGGTTGGTATGTTTCTTGGTTATCCCAACTATTGATTTGTACCCTTCTTTTATCCCAACAATTGGTTGGTATGTTTCTTGGTTATCCCAACTATTGGTTGGTACCCTTCTTTTCTCACAACTATTGGTTGGTATGTTTCTCTTGGTTATCCAAACTATTGGTTGGTACCCTTATTTTATCCCAACTATTGGTTGGTAAGTTTCTTTTGGTTATCCCAATTATTGGTTGGTAACCTTCTTTTATCCCAACTATTGGTTGGTATGTTTCTTGGTTATCCCAACTATTGGTTGCTACCCTTCTTTTATCCCAACTATTGGTTGGTATGTTTCTTGGTTATCCCAACTATTGGTTTGTACCCTTCTTTTATCCCAACTATTGGTTGGTATGTTTCTTGGTTATCCCAACTATTGGTTGGTACCCTTCTTTTATACCAACTATTGGTTGGTATGTTTCTTGGTTATCCCAACTATTGGTTGGTACCCTTCTTTTATCCCAACTATTGGTTGGTATGTTTCTCTTGGTTATCCCAACTATTGGTTGGTACCCTTCTTTTATCCCAACTATTGGTAGGTATCTTTTCTTGGTTATCCCAACTATTGGTTGGTACCCTTCTTTTATCCCAACTATTGGTTAGTATATTTCTCTTGGTTATCCCAACTATTGGTTGGTACCCTTCTTTTATCCCGACTATTGGTTGGTATCTTTTCTTGGGTATCCCAACTATTGGTTGGTACCCTTCTTTTATCCCAACTATTGGTTGGTATGTTTCTTGGTTATCCCAACTATTGGTTTGTACGCTTCTTTTATCGCAACTTTTGGTTGGTATGTTTCTCATGGTTATCCCAACTATTGGTTGGTACCCTTCTTTTATCCCAACTATTGGTTGGTATCTTTTCTACGTTATCCCAACTATTGCTTGGTACCCTTCTTTTATCCCAACTATTGGTTGGTATGCTTCTCTTGGTTAATACAACTATTGGTTGGTACCCTTCTTTTATCCCAACTATTGCTTGGTATCTTTTCTTGGTTATCCCAACTATTGGTTGGTACCCTTCTTTTATCCCAACTATTGGTTGGTATGATTCTCTTCGTTATCCCAACTATTGGTTGGTACCCTTCTCTTATCCCAACTATTGATTGTTATCTTTTCTTGGTTATCCCAACTATTGGTTGGTACCCTTCTTTTATCCCAACCATTGGTTGGTATATTTCTCTTGGTTATCCCAACTATTGGTTGGTACCCTTCTTTTATTCCAACTATTGGTTGGTATCTTTTCTTGGTTATCCCAACTATTTGTTTGTACCCTTCTTTTATCCCAACTATTGGTTGGTATGTATCTTTTGTTTATCCCAACTATTGGTTGGTACCCTTCTTTTATCCCAACTATTGGTTGATATGTTTCTTGGTTATCCCAACTATTGGTTGGTACCCATCTTTTATCCCAACTATTGGTTGGTATGTTTCTTGGTTATCCCAACTATTGGTTGGTACCCTTCTTTTATCCCAACTATTGGTTGGTATGTTTCTTGGTTATCCCAACTATTGGTTTGTACCCTTCTTTTATCCCAACTTTTGGTTGGTATGTTTCTCTTGGTTATCCTAACTATTGGTTGGTACCCTTCTTTTATCGCAACTACTGGTTGGTATCTTTTCTAGGTTATCCCAACTATTGGTTGGTACACTTCTTTTATCCCAACTATTGGTTGGTATGTTTCTCTTGGTTATCCCAACTATTGGTTGGTACCATTCTTTTATCCCAACTATTGGTTGGTATGTTTCTTTTGGTTGTCCCAACTATTGGTTGGTACCCTTCTTTTATCCCAACTATTGGTTGGTATCTTTTCTTGGTTATCCCAACTATTGGTTGGTACCCTTCTTTTATCCCAACTATTGGTTAGTATATTTCTCTTGGTTATCCCAACTATTGGTTGGTACCCTTCTTTTATCCCAACTATTGGTTGGTATCTTTTCTTGGGTATCCCAACTATTGGTTGGTACCCTTCTTTTATCCCAACTATTGGTTGGTATGTTTCTTGGTTATCCCAACTATTGGTTTGTACGCTTCTTTTATCCCAACTTTTGGTTGGTATGTTTCTCTTGGTTATCCCAACTATTGGTTGGTACCCTTCTTTTATACCAATTATTGGTTGGTATCTTTTCTAGGTTATCCCAACTATTGCTTGGTACCCTTCTTTTATCCCAACTATTGGTTGGTATGCTTCTCTTGGTTAATACAACTATTGGTTTGTACCCTTCTTTTATCCCAACTATTGCTTTGTATCTTTTCTTGGTTATGCCAACTATTGGTTGGTACCCTTCTTTTATCCCAACTATTGGTTGGTATGTTTCTCTTCGTTATCCCAACTATTGGTTGGTACCCTTCTTTTATCCCAACTATTGATTGTTATCTTTTCTTGGTTATCCCAACTATTGGTTGGTACCCTTCTTTTATCCCAACCATTGGTTGGTATATTTCTCTTGGTTATCCCAACTATTGGTTGGTACCCTTCTTTTATTCCAACTATTGGTTGGTATGCTTCTCTTGGTTAATACAACTATTGGTTGGTACCCTTCTTTTATCCCAACTATTGCTTGGTATCTTTTCTTGGTTATCCTAACTATTGGTTGGTACCCTTCTTTTATCCCAACTATTGGTTGGTATGATTCTCTTCGTTATCCCAACTATTGGTTGGTACCCTTCTTTTATCCCAACTATTGATTGTTATCTTTTCTTGGTTATCCCAACTATTGGTTGGTACCCTTCTTTTATCCCAACCATTGGTTGGTATATTTCTCTTGGTTATCCCAACTATTGGTTGGTACCCTTCTTTTATTCCAACTATTGGTTGGTATCTTTTCTTGGTTATCCCAACTATTTGTTTGTACCCTTCTTTTATCCCAACTATTGGTTGGTATGTATTTTTTGTTTATCCCAACTATAGGTTGGTACCTTTCTTTTATCCCAACTATTGGTTGGTATGTTTCTTGGTTATCCCAACTATTGGTTGGTACCCATCTTTTATCCCAACTATTGGTTGGTATGTTTCTTGGTTATCCCAACTATTGGTTGGTACCCTTCTTTTATCCCAACTATTGGTTGGTATGTTTCTTGGTTATCCCAACTATTGGTTTGTACCCTTCTTTTATCCCAACTTTTGGTTAGTATGTTTCTCTTGGTTATCCCAACTATTGGTTGGTACCCTTATTTTATCCCAACTATTGGTTGGTATCTTTTCTAGGTTATCCCAACTATTGGTTGGTACCCTTCTTTTATCCCAACTATTGATTGTTATCTTTTCTTGGTTATCCCAACTATTGGTTGGTACCCTTCTTTTATCCCAACCATTGGTTGGTATATTTCTCTTGGTTATCCCAACTATTGGTTGGTACCCTTCTTTTATTCCAACTATTGGTTGGTATCTTTTCTTGGTTATCCCAACTATTTGTTTGTACCCTTCTTTTATCCCAACTATTGGTTGGTATGTATCTTTTGTTTATCCCAACTATTGGTTGGTACCCTTCTTTTATCCCAACTATTGGTTGATATGTTTCTTGGTTATCCCAACTATTGGTTGGTACCCATCTTTTATCCCAACTATTGGTTGGTATGTTTCTTGGTTATCCCAACTATTGGTTGGTACCCTTCTTTTATCCCAACTATTGGTTGGTATGTTTCTTGGTTATCCCAACTATTGGTTTGTACCCTTCTTTTATCCCAACTTTTGGTAGGTATGTTTCTCTTGGTTATCCTAACTATTGGTTGGTACCCTTCTTTTATCCCAACTACTGGTTGGTATCTTTTCTAGGTTATCCCAACTATTGGTTGGTACACTTCTTTTATCCCAACTATTGGTTGGTATGTTTCTCTTGGTTATCCCAACTATTGGTTGGTACCATTCTTTTATCCCAACTATTGGTTGGTATGTTTCTTTTGGTTGTCCCAACTATTGGTTGGTACCCTTCTTTTATCCCAACTATTGGTAGGTATCTTTTCTTGGTTATCCCAACTATTGGTTGGTACCCTTCTTTTATCCCAACTATTGGTTAGTATATTTCTCTTGGTTATCCCAACTATTGGTTGGTACCCTTCTTTTATCCCAACTATTGGTTGGTATCTTTTCTTGGGTATCCCAACTATTGGTTGGTACCCTTCTTTTATCCCAACTATTGGTTGGTATGTTTCTTGGTTATCCCAACTATTGGTTTGTACGCTTCTTTTATCCCAACTTTTGGTTGGTATGTTTCTCTTGGTTATCCCAACTATTGGTTGGTACCCTTCTTTTATCCCAATTATTGGTTGGTATCTTTTCTAGGTTATCCCAACTATTGCTTGGTACCCTTCTTTTATCCCAACTGTTGGTTGGTATGCTTCTCTTGGTTAATACAACTATTGGTTTGTACCCTTCTTTTATCCCAACTATTGCTTTGTATCTTTTCTTGGTTATGCCAACTATTGGTTGGTACCCTTCTTTTATCCCAACTATTGGTTGGTATGTTTCTCTTCGTTATCCCAACTATTGGTTGGTACCCTTCTTTTATCCCAACTATTGATTGTTATCTTTTCTTGGTTATCCCAACTATTGGTTGGTACCCTTCTTTTATCCCAACCATTGGTTGGTATATTTCTCTTGGTTATCCCAACTATTGGTTGGTACCCTTCTTTTATTCCAACTATTGGTTGGTATGCTTCTCTTGGTTAATACAACTATTGGTTGGTACCCTTCTTTTATCCCAACTATTGCTTGGTATCTTTTCTTGGTTATCCTAACTATTGGTTGGTACCCTTCTTTTATCCCAACTATTGGTTGGTATGATTCTCTTCGTTATCCCAACTATTGGTTGGTACCCTTCTTTTATCCCAACTATTGATTGTTATCTTTTCTTGGTTATCCCAACTATTGGTTGGTACCCTTCTTTTATCCCAACCATTGGTTGGTATATTTCTCTTGGTTATCCCAACTATTGGTTGGTACCCTTCTTTTATTCCAACTATTGGTTGGTATCTTTTCTTGGTTATCCCAACTATTTGTTTGTACCCTTCTTTTATCCCAACTATTGGTTGGTATGTATTTTTTGTTTATCCCAACTATAGGTTGGTACCTTTCTTTTATCCCAACTATTGGTTGGTATGTTTCTTGGTTATCCCAACTATTGGTTGGTACCCATCTTTTATCCCAACTATTGGTTGGTATGTTTCTTGGTTATCCCAACTATTGGTTGGTACCCTTCTTTTATCCCAACTATTGGTTGGTATGTTTCTTGGTTATCCCAACTATTGGTTTGTACCCTTCTTTTATCCCAACTTTTGGTTAGTATGTTTCTCTTGGTTATCCCAACTATTGGTTGGTACCCTTATTTTATCCCAACTATTGGTTGGTATCTTTTCTAGGTTATCCCAACTATTGGTTGGTACCCTTCTTTTATCCCAACTATTGATTGTTATCTTTTCTTGGTTATCCCAACTATTGGTTGGTACCCTTCTTTTATCCCAACCATTGGTTGGTATATTTCTCTTGGTTATCCCAACTATTGGTTGGTACCCTTCTTTTATTCCAACTATTGGTTGGTATCTTTTCTTGGTTATCCCAACTATTTGTTTGTACCCTTCTTTTATCCCAACTATTGGTTGGTATGTATCTTTTGTTTATCCCAACTATTGGTTGGTACCCTTCTTTTATCCCAACTATTGGTTGATATGTTTCTTGGTTATCCCAACTATTGGTTGGTACCCATCTTTTATCCCAACTATTGGTTGGTATGTTTCTTGGTTATCCCAACTATTGGTTGGTACCCTTCTTTTATCCCAACTATTGGTTGGTATGTTTCTTGGTTATCCCAACTATTGGTTTGTACCCTTCTTTTATCCCAACTTTTGGTTGGTATGTTTCTCTTGGTTATCCAAACTATTGGTTGGTACCCTTATTTTATCCCAACTATTGGTTGGTAAGTTTCTTTTGGTTATCCCAATTATTGGTTGGTACCCTTCTTTTATCCCAACTATTGGTTGGTATGTTTCTTGGTTATCCCAACTATTGGTTGCTACCCTTCTTTTATCCCAACTATTGGTTGGTATGTTTCTTGGTTATCCCAACTATTGGTTTGTACCCTTCTTTTATCCCAACTATTGGTTGGTATGTTTCTTGGTTATCCCAACTATTGGTTGGTACCCTTCTTTTATACCAACTATTGGTTGGTATGTTTCTTGGTTATCCCAACTATTGGTTGGTACCCTTCTTTTATCCCAACTATTGGTTGGTATGTTTCTCTTGGTTATCCCAACTATTGGTTGGTACCCTTCTTTTATCCCAACTATTGGTAGGTATCTTTTCTTGGTTATCCCAACTATTGGTTGGTACCCTTCTTTTATCCCAACTATTGGTTAGTATATTTCTCTTGGTTATCCCAACTATTGGTTGGTACCCTTCTTTTATCCCAACTATTGGTTGGTATGTTTCTTGGTTATCCCAACTATTGGTTTGTACGCTTCTTTTATCCCAACTTTTGGTTGGTATGTTTCTCATGGTTATCCCAACTATTGGTTGGTACCCTTCTTTTATCCCAACTATTGGTTGGTATCTTTTCTACGTTATCCCAACTATTGCTTGGTACCCTTCTTTTATCCCAACTATTGGTTGGTATGCTTCTCTTGGTTAATACAACTATTGGTTGGTACCCTTCTTTTATCCCAACTATTGCTTGGTATCTTTTCTTGGTTATCCCAACTATTGGTTGGTACCCTTCTTTTATCCCAACTATTGGTTGGTATGATTCTCTTCGTTATCCCAACTATTGGTTGGTACCCTTCTTTTATCCCAACTATTGATTGTTATCTTTTCTTGGTTATCCCAACTATTGGTTGGTACCCTTCTTTTATCCCAACCATTGGTTGGTATATTTCTCTTGGTTATCCCAACTATTGGTTGGTACCCTTCTTTTATTCCAACTATTGGTTGGTATCTTTTCTTGGTTATCCCAACTATTTGTTTGTACCCTTCTTTTATCCCAACTATTGGTTGGTATGTATCTTTTGTTTATCCCAACTATTGGTTGGTACCCTTCTTTTATCCCAACTATTGGTTGATATGTTTCTTGGTTATCCCAACTATTGGTTGGTACCCATCTTTTATCCCAACTATTGGTTGGTATGTTTCTTGGTTATCCCAACTATTGGTTGGTACCCTTCTTTTATCCCAACTATTGGTTGGTATGTTTCTTGGTTATCCCAACTATTGGTTTGTACCCTTCTTTTATCCCAACTTTTGGTTGGTATGTTTCTCTTGGTTATCCTAACTATTGGTTGGTACCCTTCTTTTATCGCAACTACTGGTTGGTAACTTTTCTAGGTTATCCCAACTATTGGTTGGTACACTTCTTTTATCCCAACTATTGGTTGGTATGTTTCTCTTGGTTATCCCAACTATTGGTTGGTACCATTCTTTTATCCCAACTATTGGTTGGTATGTTTCTTTTGGTTGTCCCAACTATTGGTTGGTACCCTTCTTTTATCCCAACTATTGGTAGGTATCTTTTCTTGGTTATCCCAACTATTGGTTGGTACCCTTCTTTTATCCCAACTATTGGTTAGTATATTTCTCTTGGTTATCCCAACTATTGGTTGGTACCCTTCTTTTATCCCAACTATTGGTTGGTATCTTTTCTTGGGTATCCCAACTATTGGTTGGTACCCTTCTTTTATCCCAACTATTGGTTGGTATGTTTCTTGGTTATCCCAACTATTGGTTTGTACGCTTCTTTTATCCCAACTTTTGGTTGGTATGTTTCTCTTGGTTATCCCAACTATTGGTTGGTACCCTTCTTTTATCCCAATTATTGGTTGGTATCTTTTCTAGGTTATCCCAACTATTGCTTGGTACCCTTCTTTTATCCCAACTATTGGTTGGTATGCTTCTCTTGGTTAATACAACTATTGGTTTGTACCCTTCTTTTATCCCAACTATTGCTTTGTATCTTTTCTTGGTTATGCCAACTATTGGTTGGTACCCTTCTTTTATCCCAACTATTGGTTGGTATGTTTCTCTTCGTTATCCCAACTATTGGTTGGTACCCTTCTTTTATCCCAACTATTGATTGTTATCTTTTCTTGGTTATCCCAACTATTGGTTGGTACCCTTCTTTTATCCCAACCATTGGTTGGTATATTTCTCTTGGTTATCCCAACTATTGGTTGGTACCCTTCTTTTATTCCAACTATTGGTTGGTATGCTTCTCTTGGTTAATACAACTATTGGTTGGTACCCTTCTTTTATCCCAACTATTGCTTGGTATCTTTTCTTGGTTATCCTAACTATTGGTTGGTACCCTTCTTTTATCCCAACTATTGGTTGGTATGATTCTCTTCGTTATCCCAACTATTGGTTGGTACCCTTCTTTTATCCCAACTATTGATTGTTATCTTTTCTTGGTTATCCCAACTATTGGTTGGTACCCTTCTTTTATCCCAACCATTGGTTGGTATATTTCTCTTGGTTATCCCAACTATTGGTTGGTACCCTTCTTTTATTCCAACTATTGGTTGGTATCTTTTCTTGGTTATCCCAACTATTTGTTTGTACCCTTCTTTTATCCCAACTATTGGTTGGTATGTATTTTTTGTTTATCCCAACTATAGGTTGGTACCTTTCTTTTATCCCAACTATTGGTTGGTATGTTTCTTGGTTATCCCAACTATTGGTTGGTACCCATCTTTTATCCCAACTATTGGTTGGTATGTTTCTTGGTTATCCCAACTATTGGTTGGTACCCTTCTTTTATCCCAACTATTGGTTGGTATGTTTCTTGGTTATCCCAACTATTGGTTTGTACCCTTCTTTTATCCCAACTTTTGGTTAGTATGTTTCTCTTGGTTATCCCAACTATTGGTTGGTACCCTTATTTTATCCCAACTATTGGTTGGTATCTTTTCTAGGTTATCCCAACTATTGGTTGGTACCCTTCTTTTATCCCAACTATTGATTGTTATCTTTTCTTGGTTATCCCAACTATTGGTTGGTACCCTTCTTTTATCCCAACCATTGGTTGGTATATTTCTCTTGGTTATCCCAACTATTGGTTGGTACCCTTCTTTTATTCCAACTATTGGTTGGTATCTTTTCTTGGTTATCCCAACTATTTGTTTGTACCCTTCTTTTATCCCAACTATTGGTTGGTATGTATCTTTTGTTTATCCCAACTATTGGTTGGTACCCTTCTTTTATCCCAACTATTGGTTGATATGTTTCTTGGTTATCCCAACTATTGGTTGGTACCCATCTTTTATCCCAACTATTGGTTGGTATGTTTCTTGGTTATCCCAACTATTGGTTGGTACCCTTCTTTTATCCCAACTATTGGTTGGTATGTTTCTTGGTTATCCCAACTATTGGTTTGTACCCTTCTTTTATCCCAACTTTTGGTTGGTATGTTTCTCTTGGTTATCCTAACTATTGGTTGGTACCCTTCTTTTATCCCAACTACTGGTTGGTATCTTTTCTAGGTTATCCCAACTATTGGTTGGTACACTTCTTTTATCCCAACTATTGGTTGGTATGTTTCTCTTGGTTATGCCAACTATTGGTTGGTACCATTCTTTTATCCCAACTATTGGTTGGTATGTTTCTTTTGGTTGTCCCAACTATTGGTTGGTACCCTTCTTTTAGCCCAACTATTGGTAGGTATCTTTTCTTGGTTATCCCAACTATTGGTTGGTACCCTTCTTTTATCCCAACTATTGGTTAGTATATTTCTCTTGGTTATCCCAACTATTGGTTGGTACCCTTCTTTTATCCCAACTATTGGTTGGTATCTTTTCTTGGGTATCCCAACTATTGGTTGGTACCCTTCTTTTATCCCAACTATTGGTTGGTATGTTTCTTGGTTATCCCAACTATTGGTTTGTACGCTTCTTTTATCCCAACTTTTGGTTGGTATGTTTCTCTTGGTTATCCCAACTATTGGTTGGTACCCTTCTTTTATCCCAATTATTGGTTGGTATCTTTTCTAGGTTATCCCAACTATTGCTTGGTACCCTTCTTTTATCCCAACTATTGGTTGGTATGCTTCTCTTGGTTAATACAACTATTGGTTTGTACCCTTCTTTTATCCCAACTATTGCTTTGTATCTTTTCTTGGTTATGCCAACTATTGGTTGGTACCCTTCTTTTATCCCAACTATTGGTTGGTATGTTTCTCTTCGTTATCCCAACTATTGGTTGGTACCCTTCTTTTATCCCAACTATTGATTGTTATCTTTTCTTGGTTATCCCAACTATTGGTTGGTACCCTTCTTTTATCCCAACCATTGGTTGGTATATTTCTCTTGGTTATCCCAACTATTGGTTGGTACCCTTCTTTTATTCCAACTATTGGTTGGTATGCTTCTCTTGGTTAATACAACTATTGGTTGGTACCCTTCTTTTATCCCAACTATTGCTTGGTATCTTTTCTTGGTTATCCTAACTATTGGTTGGTACCCTTCTTTTATCCCAACTATTGGTTGGTATGATTCTCTTCGTTATCCCAACTATTGGTTGGTACCCTTCTTTTATCCCAACTATTGATTGTTATCTTTTCTTGGTTATCCCAACTATTGGTTGGTACCCTTCTTTTATCCCAACCATTGGTTGGTATATTTCTCTTGGTTATCCCAACTATTGGTTGGTACCCTTCTTTTATTCCAACTATTGGTTGGTATCTTTTCTTGGTTATCCCAACTATTTGTTTGTACCCTTCTTTTATCCCAACTATTGGTTGGTATGTATTTTTTGTTTATCCCAACTATAGGTTGGTACCTTTCTTTTATCCCAACTATTGGTTGGTATGTTTCTTGGTTATCCCAACTATTGGTTGGTACCCATCTTTTATCCCAACTATTGGTTGGTATGTTTCTTGGTTATCCCAACTATTGGTTGGTACCCTTCTTTTATCCCAACTATTGGTTGGTATGTTTCTTGGTTATCCCAACTATTGGTTTGTACCCTTCTTTTATCCCAACTTTTGGTTAGTATGTTTCTCTTGGTTATCCCAACTATTGGTTGGTACCCTTATTTTATCCCAACTATTGGTTGGTATCTTTTCTAGGTTATCCCAACTATTGGTTGGTACCCTTCTTTTATCCCAACTATTGATTGTTATCTTTTCTTGGTTATCCCAACTATTGGTTGGTACCCTTCTTTTATCCCAACCATTGGTTGGTATATTTCTCTTGGTTATCCCAACTATTGGTTGGTACCCTTCTTTTATTCCAACTATTGGTTGGTATCTTTTCTTGGTTATCCCAACTATTTGTTTGTACCCTTCTTTTATCCCAACTATTGGTTGGTATGTATCTTTTGTTTATCCCAACTATTGGTTGGTACCCTTCTTTTATCCCAACTATTGGTTGATATGTTTCTTGGTTATCCCAACTATTGGTTGGTACCCATCTTTTATCCCAACTATTGGTTGGTATGTTTCTTGGTTATCCCAACTATTGGTTGGTACCCTTCTTTTATCCCAACTATTGGTTGGTATGTTTCTTGGTTATCCCAACTATTGGTTTGTACCCTTCTTTTATCCCAACTTTTGGTTGGTATGTTTCTCTTGGTTATCCTAACTATTGGTTGGTACCCTTCTTTTATCCCAACTACTGGTTGGTATCTTTTCTAGGTTATCCCAACTATTGGTTGGTACACTTCTTTTATCCCAACTATTGGTTGGTATGTTTCTCTTGGTTATCCCAACTATTGGTTGGTACCATTCTTTTATCCCAACTATTGGTTGGTATGTTTCTTTTGGTTGTCCCAACTATTGGTTGGTACCCTTCTTTTATCCCAACTATTGGTAGGTATCTTTTCTTGGTTATCCCAACTATTGGTTGGTTCCCTTCTTTTATCCCAACTATTGGTTAGTATATTTCTCTTGGTTATCCCAACTATTGGTTGGTACCCTTCTTTTATCCCAACTATTGGTTGGTATCTTTTCTTGGGTATCCCAACTATTGGTTGGTACCCTTCTTTTATCCCAACTATTGGTTGGTATGTTTCTTGGTTATCCCAACTATTGGTTTGTACGCTTCTTTTATCCCAACTTTTGGTTGGTATGTTTCTCTTGGTTATCCCAACTATTGGTTGGTACCCTTCTTTTATCCCAATTATTGGTTGGTATCTTTTCTAGGTTATCCCAACTATTGCTTGGTACCCTTCTTTTATCCCAACTATTGGTTGGTATGCTTCTCTTGGTTAATACAACTATTGGTTTGTACCCTTCTTTTATCCCAACTATTGCTTTGTATCTTTTCTTGGTTATGCCAACTATTGGTTGGTACCCTTCTTTTATCCCAACTATTGGTTGGTATGTTTCTCTTCGTTATCCCAACTATTGGTTGGTACCCTTCTTTTATCCCAACTATTGATTGTTATCTTTTCTTGGTTATCCCAACTATTGGTTGGTACCCTTCTTTTATCCCAACCATTGGTTGGTATATTTCTCTTGGTTATCCCAACTATTGGTTGGTACCCTTCTGTTATTCCAACTATTGGTTGGTATGCTTCTCTTGGTTAATACAACTATTGGTTGGTACCCTTCTTTTATCCCAACTATTGCTTGGTATCTTTTCTTGGTTATCCTAACTATTGGTTGGTACCCTTCTTTTATCCCAACTATTGGTTGGTATGATTCTCTTCGTTATCCCAACTATTGGTTGGTACCCTTCTTTTATCCCAACTATTGATTGTTATCTTTTCTTGGTTATCCCAACTATTGGTTGGTACCCTTCTTTTATCCCAACCATTGGTTGGTATATTTCTCTTGGTTATCCCAACTATTGGTTGGTACCCTTCTTTTATTCCAACTATTGGTTGGTATCTTTTCTTGGTTATCCCAACTATTTGTTTGTACCCTTCTTTTATCCCAACTATTGGTTGGTATGTATTTTTTGTTTATCCCAACTATAGGTTGGTACCTTTCTTTTATCCCAACTATAGGTTGGTATGTTTCTTGGTTATCCCAACTATTGGTTGGTACCCATCTTTTATCCCAACTATTGGTTGGTATGTTTCTTGGTTATCCCAACTATTGGTTGGTACCCTTCTTTTATCCCAACTATTGGTTGATATGTTTCTTGGTTATCCCAACTATTGGTTTGTACCCTTCTTTTATCCCAACTTTTGGTTAGTATGTTTCTCTTGGTTATCCCAACTATTGGTTGGTACCCTTATTTTATCCCAACTATTGGTTGGTATCTTTTCTAGGTTATCCCAACTATTGGTTGGTACCCTTCTTTTATCCCAACTATTGGTTGGTATGTTTCTGTTGGTTATCCCAACTATTGGTTGGTACCATTCTTTTATCCCAACTATTGGTTGGTATGTTTCTTTTGGTTGTCCCAACTATTGGTTGGTACCCTTCTTTTATCCCAACTATTGGTTGGTATGTTTCTTGATTATCCCAACTATTGGTTGGTACCCTTTCTTTTATCCCAACTATTGGTAGGTACCCTTCTTTTATCCCAACTATTGGTTGGTATGTTTCTTGGTTATCCCAACTATTGGTTGGTACCCTTCTTTTATCCCAACTATTGGTTGGTATGTTTCTCTTGGTTATCCCAACTATTGGTTGGTACCCTTATTTTATCCCAACTATTGGTTGGTAAGTTTCTTTTGGTTATCCCAACTATTGGTTGGTACCCTTCTTTTATCCCAACTATTGGTTGGTATGTTTCTTGGTTATCCCAACTATTGGTTGGTACCCTTCTTATATCCCAACTATTGGTTGGTATGTTTCTTGGTTATCCCAACTATTGATTTGTACCCTTCTTTTATCCCAACAATTGGTTGGTATGTTTCTTGGTTATCCCAACTATTGGTTGGTACCCTTCTTTTCTCACAACTATTGGTTGGTATGTTTCTCTTGGTTATCCAAACTATTGGTTGGTACCCTTATTTTATCCCAACTATTGGTTGGTAAGTTTCTTTTGGTTATCCCAATTATTGGTTGGTACCCTTCTTTTATCCCAACTATTGGTTGGTATGTTTCTTGGTTATCCCAACTATTGGTTGCTACCCTTCTTTTATCCCAACTATTGGTTGGTATGTTTCTTGGTTATCCCAACTATTGGTTTGTACCCTTCTTTTATCCCAACTATTGGTTGGTATGTTTCTTGGTTATCCCAACTATTGGTTGGTACCCTTCTTTTATACCAACTATTGGTTGGTATGTTTCTTGGTTATCCCAACTATTGGTTGGTACCCTTCTTTTATCCCAACTATTGGTTGGTATGTTTCTCTTGGTTATCCCAACTATTGGATGGTACCCTTCTTTTATCCCAACTATTGGTAGGTATCTTTTCTTGGTTATCCCAACTATTGGTTGGTACCCTTCTTTTATCCCAACTATTGGTTAGTATATTTCTCTTGGTTATCCCAACTATTGGTTGGTACCCTTCTTTTATCCCGACTATTGGTTGGTATCTTTTCTTGGGTATCCCAACTATTGGTTGGTACCCTTCTTTTATCCCAACTATTGGTTGGTATGTTTCTTGGTTATCCCAACTATTGGTTTGTACGCTTCTTTTATCCCAACTTTTGGTTGGTATGTTTCTCATGGTTATCCCAACTATTGGTTGGTACCCTTCTTTTATCCCAACTATTGGTTGGTATCTTTTCTACGTTATCCCAACTATTGCTTGGTACCCTTCTTTTATCCCAACTATTGGTTGGTATGCTTCTCTTGGTTAATACAACTATTGGTTGGTACCCTTCTTTTATCCCAACTATTGGTTGGTATCTTTTCTTGGTTATCCCAACTATTTGTTTGTACCCTTCTTTTATCCCAACTATTGGTTGGTATGTATCTTTTGTTTATCCCAACTATTGGTTGGTACCCTTCTTTTATCCCAACTATTGGTTGATATGTTTCTTGGTTATCCCAACTATTGGTTGGTACCCATATTTTATACCAACTATTGGTTGGTATGTTTCTTGGTTATCCCAACTATTGGTTGGTACCCTTCTTTTATCCCAACTATTGGTTGGTATGTTTCTTGGTTATCCCAACTATTGGTTTGTACCCTTCTTTTATCCCAACTTTTGGTTGGTATGTTTCTCTTGGTTATCCTAACTATTGGTTGGTACCCTTCTTTTATCCCAACTACTGGTTGGTATCTTTTCTAGGTTATCCCAACTATTGGTTGGTACACTTCTTTTATCCCAACTATTGGTTGGTATGTTTCTCTTGGTTATCCCAACTATTGGTTGGTATCTTTTCTTGGTTATCCCAACTATTGGTTGGTACCCTTCTTTTATCCCAACTATTGGTTAGTATATTTCTCTTGGTTATCCCAACTATTGGTTGGTACCCTTCTTTTATCCCAACTATTGGTTGGTATCTTTTCTTGGGTATCCCAACTATTGGTTGGTACCCTTCTTTTATCCCAACTATTGGTTGGTATGTTTCTTGGTTATCCCAACTATTGGTTTGTACGCTTCTTTTATCCCAACTTTTGGTTGGTATGTTTCTCTTGGTTATCCCAACTATTGGTTGGTACCCTTCTTTTATCCCAATTATTGGTTGGTATCTTTTCTAGGTTATCCCAACTATTGCTTGGTACCCTTCTTTTATCCCAACTATTGGTTGGTATGCTTCTCTTGGTTAATACAACTATTGGTTTGTACCCTTCTTTTATCCCAACTATTGCTTTGTATCTTTTCTTGGTTATGCCAACTATTGGTTGGTACCCTTCTTTTATCCCAACTATTGGTTGGTATGTTTCTCTTCGTTATCCCAACTATTGGTTGGTACCCTTCTTTTATCCCAACTATTGATTGTTATCTTTTCTTGGTTATCCCAACTATTGGTTGGTACCCTTCTTTTATCCCAACCATTGGTTGGTATATTTCTCTTGGTTATCCCAACTATTGGTTGGTACCCTTCTTTTATTCCAACTATTGGTTGGTATGCTTCTCTTGGTTAATACAACTATTGGTTGGTACCCTTCTTTTATCCCAACTATTGCTTGGTATCTTTTCTTGGTTATCCCAACTATTGGTTGGTACCCTTCTTTTATCCCAACTATTGGTTGGTATGATTCTCTTCGTTATCCCAACTATTGGTTGGTACCCTTCTTTTATCCCAACTATTGATTGTTATCTTTTCTTGGTTATCCCAACTATTGGTTGGTACCCTTCTTTTATTCCAACTATTGGTTGGAATCTTTTCTTGGTTATCCCAACTATTTGTTTGTACCCTTCTTTTATCCCAACTATTGGTTGGTATGTATCTTTTGTTTATCCCAACTATTGGTTGGTACCCTTCTTTTATCCCAACTATTGGTTGATATGTTTCTTGGTTATCCCAACTATTGGTTGGTACCCATCTTTTATCCCAACTATTGGTTGGTATGTTTCTTGGTTATCCCAACTATTGGTTGGTACCCTTCTTTTATCCCAACTATTGGTTGGTATGTTTCTTGGTTATCCCAACTATTGGTTTGTACCCTTCTTTTATCCCAACTTTTGGTTGGTATGTTTCTCTTGGTTATCCTAACTATTGGTTGGTACCCTTCTTTTATCCCAACTACTGGTTGGTATCTTTTCTAGGTTATCCCAACTATTGGTTGGTACACTTCTTTTATCCCAACTATTGGTTGGTATGTTTCTCTTGGTTATCCCAACTATTGGTTGGTACCATTCTTTTATCCCAACTATTGGTTGGTATGTTTCTTTTGGTTGTCCCAACTATTGGTTGGTACCCTTCTTTTATCCCAACTATTGGTAGGTATCTTTTCTTGGTTATCCCAACTATTGGTTGGTACCATTCTTTTATCCCAACTATTGGTTAGTATATTTCTCTTGGTTATCCCAACTATTGGTTGGTACCCTTCTTTTATCCCAACTATTGGTTGGTATCTTTTCTTGGGTATCCAAACTATTGGTTGGTACCCTTCTTTTATCCCAACTATTGGTTGGTATGTTTCTTGGTTATCCCAACTATTGGTTTGTACGCTTCTTTTATCCCAACTTTTGGTTGGTATGTTTCTCTTGGTTATCCCAACTATTGGTTGGTACCCTTCTTTTATCCCAATTATTGGTTGGTATCTTTTCTAGGTTATCCCAACTATTGCTTGCTACCCTTCTTTTATCCCAACTATTGGTTGGTATGCTTCTCTTGGTTAATACAACTATTGGTTTGTACCCTTCTTTTATCCCAACTATTGCTTTGTATCTTTTCTTGGTTATGCCAACTATTGGTTGGTACCCTTCTTTTATCCCAACTATTGGTTGGTATGTTTCTCTTCGTTATCCCAACTATTGGTTGGTACCCTTCTTTTATCCCAACTATTGATTGTTATCTTTTCTTGGTTATCCCAACTATTGGTTGGTACCCTTCTTTTATCCCAACCATTGGTTGGTATATTTCTCTTGGTTATCCCAACTATTGGTTGGTACCCTTCTTTTATTCCAACTATTGGTTGGTATCTTTTCTTGGTTATCCCAACTATTTGTTTGTACCCTTCTTTTATCCCAACTATTGGTTGGTATGTATCTTTTGTTTATCCCAACTATTGGTTGGTACCCTTCTTTTATCCCAACTATTGGTTGATATGTTTCTTGGTTATCCCAACTATTGGTTGGTACCCATCTTTTATCCCAACTATTGGTTGGTATGTTTCTTGGTTATCCCAACTATTGGTTGGTACCCTTCTTTTATACCAACTATTGGTTGGTATGTTTCTTGGTTATCCCAACTATTGGTTTGTACCCTTCTTTTATCCCAACTTTTGGTTGGTATGTTTCTCTTGGTTATCCTAACTATTGGTTGGTACCCTTCTTTTATCCCAACTACTGGTTGGTATCTTTTCTAGGTTATCCCAACTATTGGTTGGTACACTTCTTTTATCCCAACTATTGGTTGGTATGTTTCTCTTGGTTATCCCAACTATTGGTTGGTACCATTCTTTTATCCCAACTATTGGTTGGTATGTTTCTTTTGGTTGTCCCAACTATTGGTTGGTACCCTTCTTTTATCCCAACTATTGGTAGGTATCTTTTCTTGGTTATCCCAACTATTGGTTGGTACCATTCTTTTATCCCAACTATTGGTTAGTATATTTCTCTTGGTTATCCCAACTATTGGTTGGTACCCTTCTTTTATCCCAACTATTGGTTGGTATCTTTTCTTGGGTATCCAAACTATTGGTTGGTACCCTTCTTTTATCCCAACTATTGGTTGGTATGTTTCTTGGTTATCCCAACTATTGGTTTGTACGCTTCTTTTATCCCAACTTTTGGTTGGTATGTTTCTCTTGGTTATCCCAACTATTGGTTGGTACCCTTCTTTTATCCCAATTATTGGTTGGTATCTTTTCTAGGTTATCCCAACTATTGGTTGGTACCCTTCTTTTATCCCAACTATTGGTTGGTATGCTTCTCTTGGTTAATACAACTATTGGTTTGTACCCTTCTTTTATCCCAACTATTGCTTTGTATCTTTTCTTGGTTATGCCAACTATTGGTTGGTACCCTTCTTTTATCCCAACTATTGGTTGGTATGTTTCTCTTCGTTATCCCAACTATTGGTTGGTACCCTTCTTTTATCCCAACTATTGATTGTTATCTTTTCTTGGTTATCCCAACTATTGGTTGGTACCCTTCTTTTATCCCAACCATTGGTTGGTATATTTCTCTTGGTTATCCCAACTATTGGTTGGTACCCTTCTTTTATTCCAACTATTGGTTGGTATCTTTTCTTGGTTATCCCAACTATTTGTTTGTACCCTTCTTTTATCCCAACTATTGGTTGGTATGTATCTTTTGTTTATCCCAACTATTGGTTGGTACCCTTCTTTTATCCCAACTATTGGTTGATATGTTTCTTGGTTATCCCAACTATTGGTTGGTACCCATCTTTTATCCCAACTATTGGTTGGTATGTTTCTTGGTTATCCCAACTATTGGTTGGTACCCTTCTTTTATCCCAACTATTGGTTGGTATGTTTCTTGGTTATCCCAACTATTGGTTTGTACCCTTCTTTTATCCCAACTTTTGGTTGGTATGTTTCTCTTGGTTATCCTAACTATTGGTTGGTACCCTTCTTTTATCCCAACTACTGGTTGGTATCTTTTCTAGGTTATCCCAACTATTGGTTGGTACACTTCTTTTATCCCAACTATTGGTTGGTATGTTTCTCTTGGTTATCCCAACTATTGGTTGGTACCATTCTTTTATCCCAACTATTGGTTGGTATGTTTCTTTTGGTTGTCCCAACTATTGGTTGGTACCCTTCTTTTATCCCAACTATTGGTAGGTATCTTTTCTTGGTTATCCCAACTATTGGTTGGTACCATTCTTTTATCCCAACTATTGGTTAGTATATTTCTCTTGGTTATCCCAACTATTGGTTGGTACCCTTCTTTTATCCCAACTATTGGTTGGTATCTTTTCTTGGGTATCCAAACTATTGGTTGGTACCCTTCTTTTATCCCAACTATTGGTTGGTATGTTTCTTGGTTATCCCAACTATTGGTTTGTACGCTTCTTTTATCCCAACTTTTGGTTGGTATGTTTCTCTTGGTTATCCCAACTATTGGTTGGTACCCTTCTTTTATCCCAATTATTGGTTGGTATCTTTTCTAGGTTATCCCAACTATTGCTTGGTACCCTTCTTTTATCCCAACTATAGGTTGGTATGCTTCTCTTGGTTAATACAACTATTGGTTTGTACCCTTCTTTTATCCCAACTATTGCTTTGTATCTTTTCTTGGTTATGCCAACTATTGGTTGGTACCCTTCTTTTATCCCAACTATTGGTTGGTATGTTTCTCTTCGTTATCCCAACTATTGGTTGGTACCCTTCTTTTATCCCAACTATTGATTGTTATCTTTTCTTGGTTATCCCAACTATTGGTTGGTACCCTTCTTTTATCCCAACCATTGGTTGGTATATTTCTCTTGGTTATCCCAACTATTGGTTGGTACCCTTCTTTTATTCCAACTATTGGTTGGTATCTTTTCTTGGTTATCCCAACTATTTGTTTGTACCCTTCTTTTATCCCAACTATTGGTTGGTATGTATCTTTTGTTTATCCCAACTATTGGTTGGTACCCTTCTTTTATCCCAACTATTGGTTGATATGTTTCTTGGTTATCCCAACTATTGGTTGGTACCCATCTTTTATCCCAACTATTGGTTGGTATGTTTCTTGGTTATCCCAACTATTGGTTGGTACCCTTCTTTTATCCCAACTATTGGTTGGTATGTTTCTTGGTTATCCCAACTATTGGTTTGTACCCTTCTTTTATCCCAACTTTTGGTTGGTATGTTTCTCTTGGTTATCCTAACTATTGGTTGGTACCCTTCTTTTATCCCAACTACTGGTTGGTATCTTTTCTAGGTTATCCCAACTATTGGTTGGTACACTTCTTTTATCCCAACTATTGGTTGGTATGTTTCTCTTGGTTATCCCAACTATTGGTTGGTACCATTCTTTTATCCCAACTATTGGTTGGTATGTTTCTTTTGGTTGTCCCAACTATTGGTTGGTACCCTTCTTTTATCCCAACTATTGGTTGGTATCTTTTCTTGGGTATCCCAACTATTGGTTGGTACCCTTCTTTTATCCCAACTATTGGTTGGTATGTTTCTTGGTTATCCCAACTATTGGTTTGTACGCTTCTTTTATCCCAACCTTTGGTTGGTATGTTTCTCTTGGTTATCCCAACTATTGGTTGGTACCCTTCTTTTATCCCAATTATTGGTTGGTATCTTTTCTAGGTTATCCCAACTATTGCTTGGTAACCTTCTTTTATCCCAACTATTGGCTGGTATGCTTCTCTTGGTTAATACAACTATTGGTTTGTACCCTTCTTTTATCCCAACTATTGCTTTGTATCTTTTCTTGGTTATGCCAACTATTGGTTGGTACCCTTCTTTTATCCCAACTATTGGTTGGTATGTTTCTCTTCGTTATCCCAACTATTGGTTGGTACCCTTCTTTTATCCCAACTATTGATTGTTATCTTTTCTTGGTTATCCCAACTATTGGTTGGTACCCTTCTTTTATCCCAACCATTGGTTGGTATATTTCTCTTGGTTATCCCAACTATTGGTTGGTACCCTTCTTTTATTCCAACTATTGGTTGGTATCTTTTCTTGGTTATCCCAACTATTGGTTGGTACCCTTCTTTTATCCCAACTATTGGTGGGTATGTATCTTTTGTTTATCCCAACTATTGGTTGGTACCCTTCTTTTATCCCAACTATTGGTTGGTATGTTTCTTGGTTATCCTAACTATTGGTTGGTACCCATCTTTTATCCCAACTATTGGTTGGTATGTTTCTTGGTTATCCCAACTATTGGTTGGTACCCTTCTTTAATCCCAACTATTGGTTGGTATGTTTCTTGGTTATCCCAACTATTGGTTTGTACCCTTCTTTTATCCCAACTTTTGGTTGGTATGTTTCTCTTGGTTATCCCAACTATTGGTTGGTACCCTTCTTTTATCCCAACTATTGGTTGGTATCTTTTCTAGGTTATCCCAACTATTGGTTGGTACCCTTCTTTTATCCCAACTATTGGTTGGTATGTTTCTCTTGGTTATCCCAACTATTGGTTGGTACCATTCTTTTATCCCAACTATTGGTTGGTATGTTTCTTTTGGTTGTCCCAACTATTGGTTGGTACCCTTCTTTTATCCCAACTATTGGTTGGTATGTTTCTTGGTTATCCCAACTATTGGTTGGTACCCTTTCTTTTATCCCAACTATTGGTAGGTACCCTTCTTTTATCCCAACTATTGGTTGGTATGTTTCTTGGTTATCCCAACTATTGGTTGGTACCCTTCTTTTATCCCAACTATTGGTTGGTATGTTTCTCTTGGTTATCCCAACTATTGGTTGGTACCCTTCTTTTTTCCCAACTATTGGTTGGTATCTTTTCTTGGTTATCCCAACTATTGGTTTGTACCCTTATTTTATCCCAACTATTGGTTGGTATGTTTCTCTTGGTTATCCCAACTATTGGTTGGTACCCTTCTTTTATCCCAACTATTGGTTGGTATCTTTTCTTGGTTATCCCAACTATTGGTTGGTACCCTTCTTTTATCCCAACTATTGGTTGGTATATTTTTTGGTTATCCCAACTATTGGTTGGTACCCTTCTTTTATCCCAACTATTGGTTGGTATGTTTCTTGGTTATCCCAACTATTGGTTTGTACCCTTCTTTTATCCCAACTATTGGTTGGTATTTTTCTCTTGGTTATCCCAACTATTGGTTGGTACCCTTCTTTTATCCCAACTATTGGTAGGTATCTTTTCTTCGTTATCCCAAGTATTGGTTGGTACCCTTCTTTTATCCCAACTATTGGTTGGTATGTATCTTTTGTTTATCCCAACTATTGGTTGGTACCCTTCTTTTATCCCAACTATTGGTTGGTATGTTTCTTGGTTATCCCAACTATTGGTTGGTACCCATCTTTTATCCCAACTATTGGTTGGTATGTTTCTTGGTTATCCCAACTATTGGTTGGTACCCTTCTTTTATCCCAACTATTGGTTGGTATGTTTCTCTTGGTTATCCCAACTATTGGTTGGTACCCTTCTTTTTTCCCAACTATTGGTTGGTATCTTTTCTTGGTTATCCCAACTATTGGTTTGTACCCTTCTTTTATCCCAACTATTGGTTGGTATGTTTCTCTTGGTTATCCCAACTATTGGTTGGTACCCTTCTTTTATCCCAACTATTGGTTGGTATCTTTTCTTGGTTATCCCAACTATTGGTTGGTACCCTTCTTTTATCCCAACTATTGGTTGGTATATTTTTTGGTTATCCCAACTATTGGTTGGTACCCTTCTTTTATCCCAACTATTGGTTGGTATGTTTCTTGGTTATCCCAACTATTGGTTTGTACCCTTCTTTTATCCCAACTATTGGTTGGTATGTTTCTTGGTTATCCCAACTATTGGTTGGTACCCTTCTTTTATCCCAACTATTGGTTGGTATGTTTCTTGGTTATCCCAACTATTGGTTGGTACCCTTCTTTTATCCCAACTATTGGTTGGTATTTTTCTCTTGGTTATCCCAACTATTGGTTGGTACCCTTCTTTTATCCCAACTATTGGTAGGTATCTTTTCTTCGTTATCCCAAGTATTGGTTGGTACCCTTCTTTTATCCCAACTATTGGTTGGTATGTATCTTTTGTTTATCCCAACTATTGGTTGGTACCCTTCTTTTATCCCAACTATTGGTTGGTATGTTTCTTGGTTATCCCAACTATTGGTTGGTACCCATCTTTTATCCCAACTATTGGTTGGTATGTTTCTTGGTTATCCCAACTATTGGTTGGTACCCTTCTTTTATCCCAACTATTGGTTGGTATGTTTCTTGGTTATCCCAACTATTGGCTTGTACCCTTCTTTTATCCCAACTTTTGGTTGGTATGTTTCTCTTGGTTATCCCAACTATTGGTTGGTACCCTTCTTTTATCCCAACTATTGGTTGGTATCTTTTCTAGGTTATACCAACTATTGGTTGGTACCCTTCTTTTGTCCCAACTATTGGTTGGTATGTTTCTGTTGGTTATCCCAACTATTGGTTGGTACCATTCTTTTATCCCAACTATTGGTTGGTATGTTTCTTTTGGTTGTCCCAACTATTGGTTGGTACCCTTCTTTTATCCCAACTATTGGTTGGTATGTTTCTTGGTTATCCCAACTATTGGTTGGTACCCTTTCTTTTATCCCAACTACTGGTAGGTACCCTTCTTTTATCCCAACTATTGGTTGGTATGTTTCTTGGTTATCCCAACTATTGGTTGGTACCCTTCTTTTATCCCAACTATTGGTTGGTATGTTTCTCTTGGTTATCCCAACTATTGGTTGGTACCCTTCTTTTTTCCCAACTATTGGTTGGTATCTTTTCTTGGTTATCCCAACTATTGGTTTGTACCCTTCTTTTATCCCAACTATTGGTTGGTATGTTTCTCTTGGTTATCCCAACTATTGGTTGGTACCCTTCTTTTATCCCAACTATTGGTTGGTATCTTTTCTTGGTTATCCCAACTATTGGTTGGTACCCTTCTTTTATCCCAACTATTGGTTGGTATATTTTTTGGTTATCTCAACTATTGGTTGATACCCTTTTTTTATCCCAACTATTGGTTGGTATGTTTCTTGGTTATCCCAACTATTGGTTTGTACCCTTCTTTTATCCCAACTATTGGTTGGTATGTTTCTTGGTTATCCCAACTATTGGTTGGTACCCTTCTTTTATCCCAACTATTGGTTGGTATGTTTCTTGGTTATCCCAACTATTGGTTGGTACCCTTCTTTTATCCCAACTATTGGTTGGTAGTTTTCTCTTGGTTATCCCAACTATTGGTTGGTACCCTTCTTTTATCCCAACTATTGGTAGGTATCTTTTCTTCGTTATCCCAAGTATTGGTTGGTACCCTTCTTTTATCCCAACTATTGGTTGGTATGTATCTTTTGTTTATCCCAACTATTGGTTGGTACCCTTCTTTTATCCCAACTATTGGTTGGTATGTTTCTTGGTTATCCCAACTATTGGTTGGTACCCATCTTTTATCCCAACTATTGGTTGGTATGTTTCTTGGTTATCCCAACTATTGGTTGGTACCCTTCTTTTATCCCAACTATTGGTTGGTATGTTTCTTGGTTATCCCAACTATTGGCTTGTACCCTTCTTTTATCCCAACTTTTGGTTGGTATGTTTCTCTTGGTTATCCCAACTATTGGTTGGTACCCTTCTTTTATCCCAACTATTGGTTAGTATCTTTTCTAGGTTATCCCAACTATTGGTTGGTACCCTTCTTTTATCCCAACTATTGGTTGGTATGTTTCTGTTGGTTATCCCAACTATTGGTTGGTACCATTCTTTTATCCCAACTATTGGTTGGTATGTTTCTTTTGGTTGTCCCAACTATTGGTTGGTACCCTTCTTTTATCCCAACTATTGGTTGGTATGTTTCTTGGTTATCCCAACTATTGGTTGGTACCCTTTCATTTATCCCAACTATTGGTAGGTACCCTACTTTTATCCCAACTATTGGTTGGTATGTTTCTTGGTTATCCCAACTATTGATTGGTTCCCTTCTTTTATCCCAACTATTGGTTGGTATGTTTCTCTTGGTTATCCCAACTATTGGTTGGTACCCTTCTTTTTTCCCAACTATTGGTTGGTATCTTTTCTTGGTTATCCTAACTATTGGTTGGTACCCTTCTTTTATCCCAACTATTGGTTGGTATGTTTCTCTTGGTTATCCCAACTATTGGTTGGTACCCTTATTTTATCCCAACTATTGGTTGGTAAGTTTCTTTTGGTTATCCCAACTATTGGTTGGTACCCTTCTTTTATCCCAACTATTGGTTGGTATGTTTCTTGGTTATCCCAACTATTGGTTGGAACCCTTCTTTTATCCCAACTATTGGTTGGTATGTTTCTTGGTTATCCCAACTATTGGTTGGTACCCTTCTTTTATCACAACTATTGGTTGGTATGTATCTTTTGTTTATCCCAACTATTGGTTGGTACCCTTCTTTTATCCCAACTATTGGTTGGTATGTTTCTTGGTTATACCAACTATTGGTTGGTACCCATCTTTTATCCCAACTATTGGTTGGTATGTTTCTTGGTTATCCCAACTATTGGTTGGTACCCTTCTTTTATCCCAACTATTGGTTGGTATGTTTCTTGGTTATCCCAACTATTGGCTTGTACCCTTCTTTTATCCCAACTTTTGGTTGGTATGTTTCTCTTGGTTATCCCAACTATTGGTTGGTACCCTTCTTTTATCCCAACTATTGGTTGGTATCTTTTCTAGGTTATCCCAACTATTGGTTGGTACCATTCTTTTATCCCAACTATTGGTTGGTATGTTTCTGTTGGTTATCCCAACTATTGGTTGGTACCATTCTTTTATCCCAACTATTGGTTGGTATGTTTCTTTTGGTTGTCCCAACTATTGGTTGGTACCCTTCTTTTATCCCAACTATTGGTTGGTATGTTTCTTGGTTATCCCAACTATTGGTTGGTACCCTTTCTTTTATCCCAACTATTGGTAGGTACCCTTCTTTTATCCCAACTATTGGTTGGTATGTTTCTTGGTTATCCCAACTATTGATTGGTTCCCTTCTTTTATCCCAACTATTGGTAGGTACCGTTCTTTTATCCCAACTATTGGTTGGTATGTTTCTTGGTTATCCCAACTATTGATTGGTTCCCTTCTTTTATCCCAACTATTGGTTGGTATGTTTCTCTTGGTTATCCCAACTATTGGTTGGTACCCTTCTTTTTTCCCAACTATTGGTTGGTATCTTTTCTTGGTTATCCCAACTATTGGTTGGTACCCTTCTTTTATCCCAACTATTGGTTGGTATGTTTCTCTTGGTTATCCCAACTATTGGTTGGTACCCTTATTTTATCCCAACTATTGGTTAGTAAGTTTCTTTTTGTTATCCCAACTATTGGTTGGTACCCTTCTTTTATCCCAACTATTGGTTGGTATGTTTCTTGGTTATCCCAACTATTGGTTGGAACCCTTCTTTTATCCCAACTATTGGTTGGTATGTTTCTTGGTTATCCCAACTATTGGTTGGTACCCTTCTTTTATCCCAACTATTGGTTGGTATGTTTCTCTTGGTTATCCCAACTATTGGTTGGTACCCTTATTTTATCCCAACTATTGGTTGGTAAGTTTCTTTTGGTTATCCCAACTATTGGTTGGTACCCTTCTTTTATCCCAACTATTGGTTGGTATGTTTCTTGGTTATCCCAACTATTGGTTGGAACCCTTCTTTTATCCCAACTATTGGTTGGTATGTTTCTTGGTTATCCCAACTATTGGTTGGTACCCTTCTTTTATCACAACTATTGGTTGGTATGTATCTTTTGTTTATCCCAACTATTGGTTGGTACCCTTCTTTTATCCCAACTATTGGTTGGTATGTTTCTTGGTTATCCCAACTATTGGTTGGTACCCATCTTTTATCCCAACTATTGGTTGGTATGTTTCTTGGTTATCCCAACTATTGGTTGGTACCCTTCTTTTATCCCAACTATTGGTTGGTATGTTTCTTGGTTATCCCAACTATTGGCTTGTACCCTTCTTTTATCCCAACTTTTGGTTGGTATGTTTCTCTTGGTTATCCCAACTATTGGTTGGTACCCTTCTTTTATCCCAACTATTGGTTGGTATCTTTTCTAGGTTATCCCAACTATTGGTTGGTACCCTTCTTTTATCCCAACTATTGGTTGGTATGTTTCTGTTGGTTATCCCAACTATTGGTTGGTACCATTCTTTTATCCCAACTATTGGTTGGTATGTTTCTTTTGGTTGTCCCAACTATTGGTTGGTACCCTTCTTTTATCCCAACTATTGGTTGGTATGTTTCTTGGTTATCCCAACTATTGGTTGGTACCCTTCTTTTATCCCAACTATTGGTTGGTATGTTTCTCTTGGTTATCCCAACTATTGGTTGGTACCCTTATTTTATCCCAACTATTGGTTAGTAAGTTTCTTTTGGTTATCCCAACTATTGGTTGGTACCCTTCTTTTATCCCAACTATTGGTTGGTATGTTTCTTGGTTATCCCAACTATTGGTTGGAACCCTTCTTTTATCCCAACTATTGGTTGGTATGTTTCTTGGTTATCCCAACTATTGGTTGGTACCCTTCTTTTATCCAAACTATTGGTTGGTATGTTTCTCTTGGTTATCCCAACTATTGGTTGGTACCCTTATTTTATCCCAACTATTGGTTGGTAAGTTTCTTTTGGTTATCCCAACTATTGGTTGGTACCCTTCTTTTATCCCAACTATTGGTTGGTATGTTTCTTGGTTATCCCAACTATTGGTTGGAACCCTTCTTTTATCCCAACTATTGGTTGGTATGTTTCTTGGTTATCCCAACTATTGGTTGGTACCCTTCTTTTATCACAACTATTGGTTGGTATGTATCTTTTGTTTATCCCAACTATTGGTTGGTACCCTTCTTTTATCCCAACTATTGGTTGGTATGTTTCTTGGTTATCCCAACTATTGGTTGGTACCCATCTTTTATCCCAACTATTGGTTGGTATGTTTCTTGGTTATCCCAACTATTGGTTGGTACCCTTCTTTTATCCCAACTATTGGTTGGTATGTTTCTTGGTTATCCCAACTATTGGCTTGTACCCTTCTTTTATCCCAACTTTTGGTTGGTATGTTTCTCTTGGTTATCCCAACTATTGGTTGGTACCCTTCTTTTATCCCAACTATTGGTTGGTATCTTTTCTAGGTTATCCCAACTATTGGTTGGTACCCTTCTTTTATCCCAACTATTGGTTGGTATGTTTCTGTTGGTTATCCCAACTATTGGTTGGTACCATTCTTTTATCCTAACTATTGGTTGGTATGTTTCTTTTGGTTGTCCCAACTATTGGTTGGTACCCTTCTTTTATCCCAACTATTGGTTGGTATGTTTCTGTTGGTTATCCCAACTATTGGTTGGTACCATTCTTTTATCCCAACTATTGGTTGGTATGTTTCTTTTGGTTGTCCCAACTATTGGTTGGTACCCTTCTTTTATCCCAACTATTGGTTGGTATGTTTCTTGGTTATCCCAACTATTGGTTGGTACCCTTTCTTTTATCCCAACTATTGGTAGGTACCCTACTTTTATCCCAACTATTGGTTGGTATGTTTCTTGGTTATCCCAACTATTGATTGGTTCCCTTCTTTTATCCCAACTATTGGTTGGTATGTTTCTCTTGGTTATACCAACTATTGGTTGGTACCCTTCTTTTTTCCCAACTATTGGTTGGTATCTTTTCTTGGTTATCCCAACTATTGGTTGGTACCCTTCTTTTATCCCAACTATTGGTTGGTATGTTTCTCTTGGTTATCCCAACTATTGGTTGGTACCCTTATTTTATCCCAACTATTGGTTGGTAAGTTTCTTTTGGTTATCCCAACTATTGGTTGGTACCCTTCTTTTATCCCAACTATTGGTTGGTATGTTTCTTGGTTATCCCAACTATTGGTTGGAACCCTTCTTTTATCCCAACTATTGGTTGGTATGTTTCTTGGTTATCCCAACTATTGGTTGGTACCCTTCTTTTATCACAACTATTGGTTGGTATGTATCTTTTGTTTATCCCAACTATTGGTTGGTACCCTTCTTTTATCCCAACTATTGGTTGGTATGTTTCTTGGTTATACCAACTATTGGTTGGTACCCATCTTTTATCCCAACTATTGGTTGGTATGTTTCTTGGTTATCCCAACTATTGGTTGGTACCCTTCTTTTATCCCAACTATTGGTTGGTATGTTTCTTGGTTATCCCAACTATTGGCTTGTACCCTTCTTTTATCCCAACTTTTGGTTGGTATGTTTCTCTTGGTTATCCCAACTATTGGTTGGTACCCTTCTTTTATCCCAACTATTGGTTGGTATCTTTTCTAGGTTATCCCAACTATTGGTTGGTACCCTTCTTTTATCCCAACTATTGGTTGGTATGTTTCTGTTGGTTATCCCAACTATTGGTTGGTACCATTCTTTTATCCCAACTATTGGTTGGTATGTTTCTTTTGGTTGTCCCAACTATTGGTTGGTACCCTTCTTTTATCCCAACTATTGGTTGGTATGTTTCTTGGTTATCCCAACTATTGGTTGGTACCCTTTCTTTTATCCCAACTATTGGTAGGTACCCTTCTTTTATCCCAACTATTGGTTGGTATGTTTCTTGGTTATCCCAACTATTGATTGGTTCCCTTCTTTTGTCCCAACTATTGGTAGGTACCGTTCTTTTATCCCAACTATTGGTTGGTATGTTTCTTGGTTATCCCAACTATTGATTGGTTCCCTTCTTTTATCCCAACTATTGGTTGGTATGTTTCTCTTGGTTATCCCAACTATTGGTTGGTACCCTTCTTTTTTCCCAACTATTGGTTGGTATCTTTTCTTGGTTATCCCAACTATTGGTTGGTACAATTCTTTTATCCCAACTATTGGTTGGTATGTTTCTCTTGGTTATCCCAACTATTGGTTGGTACCCTTATTTTATCCCAACTATTGGTTAGTAAGTTTCTTTTGGTTATCCCAACTATGGGTTGGTACCCTTCTTTTATCCCAACTATTGGTTGGTATGTTTCTTGGTTATCCCAACTATTGGTTGGAACCCTTCTTTTATCCCAACTATTGGTTGGTATGTTTCTTGGTTATCCCAACTATTGGTTGGTACCCTTCTTTTATCCCAACTATTGGTTGGTATGTTTCTCTTGGTTATCCCAACTATTGGTTGGTACCCTTATTTTATCCCAACTATTGGTTGGTAAGTTTCTTTTGGTTATCCCAACTATTGGTTGGTACCCTTCTTTTATCCCAACTATTGGTTGGTATGTTTCTTGGTTATCCCAACTATTGGTTGGAACCCTTCTTTTATCCCAACTATTGGTTGGTATGTTTCTTGGTTATCCCAACTATTGGTTGGTACCCTTCTTTTATCACAACTATTGGTTGGTATGTATCTTTTGTTTATCCCAACTATTGGTTGGTACCCTTCTTTTATCCCAACTATTGGTTGGTATGTTTCTTGGTTATCCCAACTATTGGTTGGTACCCATCTTTTATCCCAACTATTGGTTGGTATGTTTCTTGGTTATCCCAACTATTGGTTGGTACCCTTCTTTTATCCCAACTATTGGTTGGTATGTTTCTTGGTTATCCCAACTATTGGCTTGTACCCTTCTTTTATCCCAACTTTTGGTTGGTATGTTTCTCTTGGTTATCCCAACTATTGGTTGGTACCCTTCTTTTATCCCAACTATTGGTTGGTATCTTTTCTAGGTTATCCCAACTATTGGTTGGTACCCTTCTTTTATCCCAACTATTGGTTGGTATGTTTCTGTTGGTTATCCCAACTATTGGTTGGTACCATTCTTTTATCCCAACTATTGGTTGGTATGTTTCTTTTGGTTGTCCCAACTATTGGTTGGTACCCTTCTTTTATCCCAACTATTGGTTGGTATGTTTCTTGGTTATCCCAACTATTGGTTGGTACCCTTTCTTTTATCCCAACTATTGGTAGGTACCCTTCTTTTATCCCAACTATTGGTTGGTATGTTTCTTGGTTATCCCAACTATTGATTGGTTCCCTTCTTTTATCCCAACTATTGGTAGGTACCGTTCTTTTATCCCAACTATTGGTTGGTATGTTTCTTGGTTATCCCAACTATTGATTGGTTCCCTTCTTTTATCCCAACTATTGGTTGGTATGTTTCTCTTGGTTATCCCAACTATTGGTTGGTACACTTCTTTTTTCCCAACTATTGGTTGGTATCTTTTCTTGGTTATCCCAACTATTGGTTGGTACCCTTCTTTTATCCCAACTATTGGTTGGTATGTTTCTCTTGGTTATCCCAACTATTGGTTGGTACCCTTATTTTATCCCAACTATTGGTTAGTAAGTTTCTTTTGGTTATCCCAACTATTGGTTAGTACCCTTCTTTTATCCCAACTATTGGTTGGTATGTTTTTTGGTTATCCCAACTATTGGTTGGAACCCTTCTTTTATCCCAACTATTGGTTGGTATGTTTCTTGGTTATCCCAACTATTGGTTGGTACCCTTCTTTTATCCCAACTATTGGTTGGTATGTTTCTCTTGGTTATCCCAACTATTGGTTGGTACCCTTATTTTATCCCAACTATTGGTTGGTAAGTTTCTTTTGGTTATCCCAACTATTGGTTGGTAGCCTTCTTTTATCCCAACTATTGGTTGGTATGTTTCTTGGTTATCCCAACTATTGGTTGGAACCCTTCTTTTATCCCAACTATTGGTTGGTATGTTTCTTGGTTATCCCAACTATTGGTTGGTACCCTTCTTTTATCACAACTATTGGTTGGTATGTATCTTTTGTTTATCCCAACTATTGGTTGGTACCCTTCTTTTATCCCAACTATTGGTTGGTATGTTTCTTGGTTATCCCAACTATTGGTTGGTACCCATCTTTTATCCCAACTATTGGTTGGTATGTTTCTTGGTTATCCCAACTATTGGTTGGTACCCTTCTTTTATCCCAACTATTGGTTGGTATGTTTCTTGGTTATCCCAACTATTGGCTTGTACCCTTCTTTTATCCCAACTTTTGGTTGGTATGTTTCTCTTGGTTATCCCAACTATTGGTTGGTACCCTTCTTTTATCCCAACTATTGGTTGGTATCTTTTCTAGGTTATCCCAACTATTGGTTGGTACCCTTCTTTTATCCCAACTATTGGTTGGTATGTTTCTGTTGGTTATCCCAACTATTGGTTGGTACCATTCTTTTATCCCAACTATTGGTTGGTATGTTTCTTTTGGTTGTCCCAACTATTGGTTGGTACCCTTCTTTTATCCCAACTATTGGTTGGTATGTTTCTTGGTTATCCCAACTATTGGTTGGTACCCTTTCTTTTATCCCAACTATTGGTAGGTACCCTTCTTTTATCCCAACTATTGGTTGGTATGTTTCTTGGTTATCCCAACTATTGATTGGTTCCCTTCTTTTATCCCAACTATTGGTAGGTACCGTTCTTTTATCCCAACTATTGGTTGGTATGTTTCTTGGTTATCCCAACTATTGATTGGTTCCCTTCTTTTATCCCAACTATTGGTTGGTATGTTTCTCTTGGTTATCCCAACTATTGGTTGGTACCCTTCTTTTTTCCCAACTATTGGTTGGTATCTTTTCTTGGTTATCCCAACTATTGGTTGGTACCCTTCTTTTATCCCAACTATTGGTTGGTATGTTTCTCTTGGTTATCCCAACTATTGGTTGGTACCCTTATTTTATCCCAACTATTGGTTAGTAAGTTTCTTTTGGTTATCCCAACTATTGGTTGGTACCCTTCTTTTATCCCAACTATTGGTTGGTATGTTTCTTGGTTATCCCAACTATTGGTTGGAACCCTTCTTTTATCCCAACTATTGGTTGGTATGTTTCTTGGTTATCCCAACTATTGGTTGGTACCCTTCTTTTATCACAACTATTGGTTGGTATGTTTCTCTTGGTTATCCCAACTATTGGTTGGTACCCTTATTTTATCCCAACTACTGGTTGGTAAGTTTCTTTTGGTTATCCCAACTATTGGTTGGTACCCTTCTTTTATCCCAACTATTGGTTGGTATGTTTCTTGGTTATCCCAACTATTGGTTTGTACCCATCTTTTATCCCAACTATTGGTTGGTATCTTTTCTTGGTTATCCCAACTATTGGTTGGTACCCTTCTTATATCCCAACTATTGGTTGGTATATTTTTTGGTTATCCCAACTATTGGTTGGTACCCTTCTTTTATCCCAACTATTGGTTGGTATGTTTCTCTTGGTTATCCCAACTATTGGTTGGTACCCTTCTTTTATCCCAACTATTGGTTGGTATCTTTTCTTGGTTATCCCAACTATTGGTTGGTACCTTTCTTTTATCCCAACTATTGGTTGGTATGTTTTTCTTGGTTATCCCAACTATTGGTTGGTACCCTTCTTTTATCCCAACTATTGATTGTTATCTTTTCTTGGTTATCCCAACTATTGGTTGGTACCCTTCTTTTATCCCAACTATTGGTTGGTATATTTCTCTTGGTTATCCCAACTATTGGTTGGTACCCTTCTTTTATTCCAACTATTGGTTGGTATCTTTTCTTGGTTATCCCAACTATTGGTTGGTACCCTTCTTTTATCCCAACTATTGGTTGGTATGTTTCTGTTGGTTATCCCAACTATTGGTTGGTACCATTCTTTTATCCCAACTATTGGTTGGTATGTTTCTTTTGGTTGTCCCAACTATTGGTTGGTACCCTTCTTTTATCCCAACTATTGGTTGGTATGTTTCTTGGTTATCCCAACTATTGGTTGGTACCCTTTCTTTTATCCCAACTATTGGTAGGTACCCTTCTTTTATCCCAACTATTGGTTGGTATGTTTCTTGGTTATCCCAACTATTGATTGGTTCCCTTCTTTTATCCCAACTATTGGTAGGTACCGTTCTTTTATCCCAACTATTGGTTGGTATGTTTCTTGGTTATCCCAACTATTGATTGGTTCCCTTCTTTTATCCCAACTATTGGTTGGTATGTTTCTCTTGGTTATCCCAACTATTGGTTGGTACCCTTCTTTTTTCCCAACTATTGGTTGGTATCTTTTCTTGGTTATCCCAACTATTGGTTGGTACCCTTCTTTTATCCCAACTATTGGTTGGTATGTTTCTCTTGGTTATCCCAACTATTGGTTGGTACCCTTATTTTATCCCAACTATTGGTTAGTAAGTTTCTTTTGGTTATCCCAACTATTGGTTGGTACCCTTCTTTTATCCCAACTATTGGTTGGTATGTTTCTTGGTTATCCCAACTATTGGTTGGAACCCTTCTTTTATCCCAACTATTGGTTGGTATGTTTCTTGGTTATCCCAACTATTGGTTGGTACCCTTCTTTTATCACAACTATTGGTTGGTATGTTTCTCTTGGTTATCCCAACTATTGGTTGGTACCCTTATTTTATCCCAACTACTGGTTGGTAAGTTTCTTTTGGTTATCCCAACTATTGGTTGGTACCCTTCTTTTATCCCAACTATTGGTTGGTATGTTTCTTGGTTATCCCAACTATTGGTTTGTACCCATCTTTTATCCCAACTATTGGTTGGTATCTTTTCTTGGTTATCCCAACTATTGGTTGGTACCCTTCTTATATCCCAACTATTGGTTGGTATATTTTTTGGTTATCCCAACTATTGGTTGGTACCCTTCTTTTATCCCAACTATTGGTTGGTATGTTTCTCTTGGTTATCCCAACTATTGGTTGGTACCCTTCTTTTATCCCAACTATTGGTTGGTATCTTTTCTTGGTTATCCCAACTATTGGTTGGTACCTTTCTTTTATCCCAACTATTGGTTGGTATGTTTTTCTTGGTTATCCCAACTATTGGTTGGTACCCTTCTTTTATCCCAACTATTGATTGTTATCTTTTCTTGGTTATCCCAACTATTGGTTGGTACCCTTCTTTTATCCCAACTATTGGTTGGTATATTTCTCTTGGTTATCCCAACTATTGGTTGGTACCCTTCTTTTATTCCAACTATTGGTTGGTATCTTTTCTTGGTTATCCCAACTATTGGTTGGTACCCTTCTTTTATCCCAACTATTGGTTGGTATGTTTCTGTTGGTTATCCCAACTATTGGTTGGTACCATTCTTTTATCCCAACTATTGGTTGGTATGTTTCTTTTGGTTGTCCCAACTATTGGTTGGTACCCTTCTTTTATCCCAACTATTGGTTGGTATGTTTCTTGGTTATCCCAACTATTGGTTGGTACCCTTTCTTTTATCCCAACTATTGGTAGGTACCCTTCTTTTATCCCAACTATTGGTTGGTATGTTTCTTGGTTATCCCAACTATTGATTGGTTCCCTTCTTTTATCCCAACTATTGGTAGGTACCGTTCTTTTATCCCAACTATTGGTTGGTATGTTTCTTGGTTATCCCAACTATTGATTGGTTCCCTTCTTTTATCCCAACTATTGGTTGGTATGTTTCTCTTGGTTATCCCAACTATTGGTTGGTACCCTTCTTTTTTCCCAACTATTGGTTGGTATCTTTTCTTGGTTATCCAAACTATTGGTTGGTACCCTTCTTTTATCCCGACTATTGGTTGGTATGTTTCTCTTGGTTATCCCAACTATTGGTTGGTACCCTTATTTTATCCCAACTATTGGTTAGTAAGTTTCTTTTGGTTATCCCAACTATTGGTTGGTACCCTTCTTTTATCCCAACTATTGGTTGGTATGTTTCTTGGTTATCCCAACTATTGGTTGGAACCCTTCTTTTATCCCAACTATTGGTTGGTATGTTTCTTGGTTATCCCAACTATTGGTTGGTACCCTTCTTTTATCACAACTATTGGTTGGTATGTTTCTCTTGGTTATCCCAACTATTGGTTGGTACCCTTATTTTATCCCAACTACTGGTTGGTAAGTTTCTTTTGGTTATCCCAACTATTGGTTGGTACCCTTCTTTTATCCCAACTATTGGTTGGTATGTTTCTTGGTTATCCCAACTATTGGTTTGTACCAATCTTTTATCCCAACTATTGGTTGGTATCTTTTCTTGGTTATCCCAACTATTGGTTGGTACCCTTCTTATATCCCAACTATTGGTTGGTATATTTTTTGGTTATCCCAATTATTGGTTGGTACCCTTCTTTTATCCCAACTATTGGTTGGTATGTTTCTCTTGGTTATCCCAACTATTGGTTGGTACCCTTCTTTTATCCCAACTATTGGTTAGTATCTTTTCTTGGTTATCCCAACTATTGGTTGGTACCCTTCTTTTATCCCAACTATTGGTTGGTATGTTTTTCTTGGTTATCCCAACTATTGGTTGGTACCCTTCTTTTATCCCAACTATTGATTGTTATCTTTTCTTGGTTATCCCAACTATTGGTTGGTACCCTTCTTTTATCCCAACTATTGGTTGGTATATTTCTCTTGGTTATCCCAACTATTGGTTGGTACCCTTCTTTTATTCCAACTATTGGTTGGTATCTTTTCTTGGTTATCCCAACTATTGGTTGGTACCCTTCTTTTATCCCAACTATTGGTTGGTATGTTTCTGTTGGTTATCCCAACTATTGGTTGGTACCATTCTTTTATCCCAACTATTGGTTGGTATGTTTCTTTTGGTTGTCCCAACTATTGGTTGGTACCCTTCTTTTATCCCAACTATTGGTTGGTATGTTTCTTGGTTATCCCAACTATTGGTTGGTACCCTTTCTTTTATCCCAACTATTGGTAGGTACCCTTCTTTTATCCCAACTATTGGTTGGTATGTTTCTTGGTTATCCCAACTATTGATTGGTTCCCTTCTTTTATCCCAACTATTGGTAGGTACCGTTCTTTTATCCCAACTATTGGTTGGTATGTTTCTTGGTTATCCCAACTATTGATTGGTTCCCTTCTTTTATCCCAACTATTGGTTGGTATGTTTCTCTTGGTTATCCCAACTATTGGTTGGTACCCTTCTTTTTTCCCAACTATTGGTTGGTATCTTTTCTTGGTTATCCCAACTATTGGTTGGTACCCTTCTTTTATCCCAACTATTGGTTGGTATGTTTCTCTTAGTTATCCCAACTATTGGTTGGTACCCTTATTTTATCCCAACTATTGGTTAGTAAGTTTCTTTTGGTTATCCCAACTATTGGTTGGTACCCTTCTTTTATCCCAACTATTGGTTGGTATGTTTCTTGGTTATCCCAACTATTGGTTGGAACCCTTCTTTTATCCCAACTATTGGTTGGTATGTTTCTTGGTTATCCCAACTATTGGTTGGTACCCTTCTTTTATCACAACTATTGGTTGGTATGTTTCTCTTGGTTATCCCAACTATTGGTTGGTACCCTTATTTTATCCCAACTACTGGTTGGTAAGTTTCTTTTGGTTATCCCAACTATTGGTTGGTACCCTTCTTTTATCCCAACTATTGGTTGGTATGTTTCTTGGTTATCCCAACTATTGGTTTGTACCCTTCTTTTATCCCAACTATTGGTTGGTATGTTTCTCTTGGTTATCCCAACTATTGGTTGGTACCCTTCTTTTATCCCAACTATTGGTTGGTATCTTTTCTTGGTTATCCCAACTATTGGTTGGTACCCTTCTTTTATCCCAACTATTGGTTGGTATGTTTTTCTTGGTTATCCCAACTATTGGTTGGTACCTTTCTTTTATCCCAACTATTGATTGTTATCTTTTCTTGGTTATCCCAACTATTGGTTGGTACCCTTCTTTTATCCCAACTATTGGTTGGTATATTTCTCTTGGTTATCCCAACTATTGGTTGGTACCCTTCTTTTATTCCAACTATTGGTTGGTATCTTTTCTTGGTTATCCCAACTATTGGTTGGTACCCTTCTTTTATCCCAACTATTGGTTGGTATGTATCTTTTGTTTATCCCAACTATTGGTTGGTACCCTTCTTTTATCCCAACTATTGGTTGGTATGTTTCTTGGTTATCCCAACTATTGGTTGGTACCCATCTTTTATCCCAACTATTGGTTGGTACCCTTCTTTTATCCCAACTATTGGTTGGTATGTTTCTTGGTTATCCCAACTATTGGTTTGTACCCTTCTTTTATCCCAACTTTTGGTTGGTATGTTTCTCTTGGTTATCCCAACTATTGGTTGGTACCCTTATTTTATCCCAACTATTGGTTGGTATCTTTTCTAGGTTATCCCAACTATTGGTTGGTACCCTTCTTTTATCCCAACTATTGGTTGGTATGTTTCTGTTGGTTATCCCAACTATTGGTTGGTACCATTCTTTTATCCCAACTATTGGTTGGTATGTTTCTTTTGGTTGTCCCAACTATTGGTTTTTTACACTTCTTTTATCCCAACTATTGGTTGGTATGTTTCTTGGTTATCCCAACTATTGGTTGGTACCCTTTCTTTTATCCCAACTATTGGTAGGTACCCTTCTTTTATACCAACTATTGGTTGGTATGTTTCTCTTGGTTATCCCAACTATTGGTTGGTACCCTTATTTTATCCCAACTATTGGTTGGTATCTTTTCTAGGTTATCCCAACTATTGGTTGGTACCCTTCTTTTATCCCAACTATTGGGTGGTATGTTTCTGTTGGTTATCCCAACTATTGGTTGGTACCATTCTTTTATCCCAACTATTGGTTGGTATGTTTCTTTTGGTTGTCCCAACTATTGGTTGGTACCCTTCTTTTATCCCAACTATTGGTTGGTATGTTTCTTGGTTATCCCAACTATTGGTGGGTACCCTTTCTTTTATCCCAACTATTGGTAGGTACCCTTCTTTTATCCCAACTATTGGTTGGTATGTTTCTTGGTTATCCCAACTATTGATTGGTTCCCTTCTTTTATCCCAACTATTGGTTGGTATGTTTCTCTTGGTTATCCCAACTATTGGTTGGAACCCTTCTTTTATCCCAACTATTGGTTGGTATGTTTCTTGGTTATCCCAACTATTGGTTGGTACCCTTCTTTTATCACAACTATTGGTTGGTATGTTTCTCTTGGTTATCCCAACTATTGGTTGGTACCCTTATTTTATCCCAACTACTGGTTGGTAAGTTTCTTTTGGTTATCCCAACTATTGGTTGGTACCCTTCTTTTATCCCAACTATTGGTTGGTATGTTTCTTGGTTATCCCAACTATTGGTTTGTACCCTTCTTTTATCCCAACTATTGGTTGGTATGTTTCTCTTGGTTATCCCAACTATTGGTTGGTACCCTTCTTTTATCCCAACTATTGGTTGGTATCTTTTCTTGGTTATCCCAACTATTGGTTGGTACCCTTCTTTTATCCCAACTATTGGTTGGTATGTTTTTCTTGGTTATCCCAACTATTGGTTGGTACCCTTCTTTTATCCCAACTATTGATTGTTATCTTTTCTTGGTTATCCCAACTATTGGTTGGTACCCTTCTTTTATCCCAACTATTGGTTGGTATATTTCTCTTGGTTATCCCAACTATTGGTTGGTACCCTTCTTTTATTCCAACTATTGGTTGGTATCTTTTCTTGGTTATCCCAACTATTGGTTGGTACCCTTCTTTTATCCCAACTATTGGTTGGTATGTATCTTTTGTTTATCCCAACTATTGGTTGGTACCCTTCTTTTATCCCAACTATTGGTTGGTATGTTTCTTGGTTATCCCAACTATTATTTGGTACCCATCTTTTATCCCAACTATTGGTTGGTACCCTTCTTTTATCCCAACTATTGGTTGGTATGTTTCTTGGTTATCCCAACTATTGGTTTGTACCCTTCTTTTATCCCAACTTTTGGTTGGTATGTTTCTCTTGGTTATCCCAACTATTGGTTGGTACCCTTATTTTATCCCAAGTATTGGTTGGTATCTTTTCTAGGTTATCCCAACTATTGGTTGGTACCCTTCTTTTATCCCAACTATTGGTTGGTATGTTTCTGTTGGTTATCCCAACTATTGGTTGGTACCATTCTTTTATCCCAACTATTGGTTGGTATGTTTCTTTTGGTTGTCCCAACTATTGGTTTTTTACCCTTCTTTTATCCCAACTATTGGTTGGTATGTTTCTTGGTTATCCCAACTATTGGTTGGTACCCTTTCTTTTATCCCAACTATTGGTAGGTACCCTTCTTTTATCCCAACTATTGGTTGGTATGTTTCTTGGTTATCCCAACTATTGGTTGGTACCCTTCTTTTATCCCAACTATTGGTTGGTATGTTTCTCTTGGTTATCCCAACTATTGGTTGGTACCCTTATTTTATCCCAACTATTGGTTGGTATGTTTCTTTTGGTTATCCCAACTATTGGTTGGTACCCTTCTTTTATCCCAACTATTGGTTGGTATGTTTCTTGGTTATCCCAACTATTGGTTGGTACCCATCTTTTATCCCAACTATTGGTTGGTATGTTTCTTGGTTATCCCAACTATTGGTTGGTACCCTTCTTTTATCCCAACTATTGGTTGGTATGTTTCTTGGTTATCCCAACTATTGGTTTGTACCCTTCTTTTATCCCAACTTTTGGTTGGTATGTTTCTCTTGGTTATCCCAACTATTGGTTGGTACCCTTATTTTATCCCAACTATTGGTTGGTATCTTTTCTAGGTTATCCCAACTATTGGTTGGTACCCTTATTTTATCCCAACTATTGGTTGGTATGTTTCTGTTGGTTATCCCAACTATTGGTTGGTACCATTCTTTTATCCCAACTATTGGTTGGTATGTTTCTTTTGGTTGTCCCAACTATTGGTTGGTACCCTTCTTTTATCCCAACTATTGGTTGGTATGTTTCTTGGTTATCCCAACTATTGGTGGGTACCCTTTCTTTTATCCCAACTATTGGTAGGTACCCTTCTTTTATCCCAACTATTGGTTGGTATGTTTCTTGGTTATCCCAACTATTGATTGGTTCCCTTCTTTTATCCCAACTATTGGTTGGTATGTTTCTCTTGGTTATCCCAACTATTGGTTGGTACCCTTCTTTTTTCCCAACTATTGGTTGGTATCTTTTCTTGGTTATCCCAACTATTGGTTGGTACCCTTCTTTTATCCCAACTATTGGTTGGTATGTTTCTCTTGGTTATCCCAACTATTGGTTGGTACCCTTATTTTATCCCAACTATTGGTTGGTAAGTTTCTTTTGGTTATCCCAACTATTGGTTGTTACCCTTCTTTTATCCCAACTATTGGTTGGTATGTTTCTTGGTTATCCCAACTATTGGTTGGAACCCTTCTTTTATCCCAACTATTGGTTGGTATGTTTCTTGGTTATCCCAACTATTGGTTGGTACCCTTCTTTTATCACAACTATTGGTTGGTATGTTTCTCTTGGTTATCCCAACTATTGGTTGGTACCCTTATTTTATCCCAACTACTGGTTGGTAAGTTTCTTTTGGTTATCCCAACTATTGGTTGGTACCCTTCTTTTATCCCAACTATTGGTTGGTATGTTTCTTGGTTATCCCAACTATTGGTTTGTACCCATCTTTTATCCCAACTATTGGTTGGTATCTTTTCTTGGTTATCCCAACTATTGGTTGGTACCCTTCTTATATCCCAACTATTGGTTGGTATATTTTTTGGTTATCCCAACTATTGGTTGGTACCCTTCTTTTATCCCAACTATTGGTTGGTATGTTTCTCTTGGTTATCCCAACTATTGGTTGGTACCCTTCTTTTATCCCAACTATTGGTTGGTATCTTTTCTTGGTTATCCCAACTATTGGTTGGTACCCTTCTTTTATCCCAACTATTGGTTGGTATGTTTTTCTTGGTTATCCCAACTATTGGTTGGTACCCTTCTTTTATCCCAACTATTGATTGTTATCTTTTCTTGGTTATCCCAACTATTGGTTGGTACCCTTCTTTTATCCCAACTATTGGTTGGTATGTTTCTCTTGGTTATCCCAACTATTGGTTGGTACCCTTCTTTTATTCCAACTATTGGTTGGTATCTTTTCTTGGTTATCCCCACTATTGGTTGGTACCCTTCTTTTATCCCAACTATTGGTTGGTATGTATCTTTTGTTTATCCCAACTATTGGTAGGTACCCTTCTTTTATCCCAACTATTGGTTGGTATGTTTCTTGGTTATCCCAACTATTGGTTGGTACCCTTCTTTTATCACAACTATTGGTTGGTATGTTTCTCTTGGTTATCCCAACTATTGGTTGGTACCCTTATTTTATCCCAACTACATGTTGGTAAGTTTCTTTTGGTTATCCCAACTATTGGTTGGTACCCTTCTTTTATCCCAACTATTGGTTGGTATGTTTCTTGGTTATCCCAACTATTGGTTTGTATCCATCTTTTATCCCAACTATTGGTTGGTATCTTTTCTTGGTTATCCCAACTATTGGTTGGTACCCTTCTTATATCCCAACTATTGGTTGGTATATTTTTTGGTTATCCCAACAATTGGTTGGTACCCTTCTTTTATCCCAACTATTGGTTGGTATGTTTCTCTTGGTTATCCCAACTATTGGTTGGTACCCTTCTTTTATCCCAACTATTGGTTGGTATCTTTTCTTGGTTATCCCAACTATTGGTTGGTACCCTTCTTTTATCCCAACTATTGGTTGGTATGTTTTTCTTGGTTATCCCAACTATTGGTTGGTACCCTTCTTTTATCCCAACTATTGATTGTTATCTTTTCTTGGTTATCCCAACTATTGGTTGGTACCCTTCTTTTATCCCAACTATTGGTTGGTATATTTCTCTTGGTTATCCCAACTATTGGTTGGTACCCTTCTTTTATTCCAACTATTGGTTGGTATCTTTTCTTGGTTATCCCACTATTGGTTGGTACCCTTCTTTTATCCCAACTATTGGTTGGTATGTATCTTTCGTTTATCCCAACTATTGGTTGGTACCCTTCTTTTATCCCAACTATTGGTTGGTATATTTCTTGGTTATCCCAACTATTGGTTGGTACCCATCTTTTATCCCAACTATTGGTTGGTACCCTTCTTTTATCCCAACTATTGGTTGGTATGTTTCTTGGTTATCCCAACTATTGGTTTGTACCCTTCTTTTATCCCAACTTTTGGTTGGTATGTTTCTCTTGGTTATCCCAACTATTGGTTGGTACCCTTATTTTATCCCAACTATTGGTTGGTATCTTTTCTAGGTTATCCCAACTATTGGTTGGTACCCTTCTTTTATCCCAACTATTGGTTGGTATGTTTCTGTTGGTTATCCCAACTATTGGTTGGTACCATTCTTTTATCCCAACTATTGGTTGGTATGTTTCTTTTAGTTGTCCCAACTATTGGTTGGTACCCTTCTTTTATCCCAACTATTGGTTGGTATGTTTCTTGGTTATCCCAACAATTGGTTGGTACCCTTTCTTTTATCCCAACTATTGGTAGGTACCCTTCTTTTATCCCAACTATTGGTTGGTATGTTTCTTGGTTATCCCAACTATTGGTTGGTACCCTTCTTTTATCCCAACTATTGGTTGGTATGTTTCTCTTGGTTATCCCAACTATTGGTTGGTACCCTTATTTTATCCCAACTATTGGTTGGTAAGTTTCTTTTGGTTATCCCAACTATTGGTTGGTACCCTTCTTTTATCCCAACTATTGGTTGGTATGTTTCTTGGTTATCCCAACTATTGGTTGGTACCCATCTTTTATCCCAACTATTGGTTGGTATGTTTCTTGGTTATCCCAACTATTGGTTGGTACCCTTCTTTTATCCCAACTATTGGTTGGTATGTTTCTTGGTTATCCCAACTATTGGTTTGTACCCTTCTTTTATCCCAACTTTTGGTTGGTATGTTTCTCTTGGTTATCCCAACTATTGGTTGGTACCCTTATTTTATCCCAACTATTGGTTGGTATCTTTTCTAGGTTATCCCAACTATTGGTTGGTACCCTTCTTTTATCCCAACTATTGGTTGGTATGTTTCTCTTGGTTATCCCAACTATTGGTTGGTACCCTTCTTTTATCCCAACTATTGGTTGGTATCTTTTCTTGGTTATCCCAACTATTGGTTGGTACCCTTCTTTTATCCCAACTATTGGTTGGTATGTTTTTCTTGGTTATCCCAACTATTGGTTGGTACCCTTCTTTTATCCCAACTATTGGTTGGTATGTTTCTTGGTTATCCCAACTATTGGTTTGTACCCATCTTTTATCCCAACTATTGGTTGGTATCTTTTCTTGGTTATCCCAACTATTGGTTGGTACCCTTCTTATATCCCAACTATTGGTTGGTATATTTTTTGGTTATCCCAACTATTGGTTGGTACCCTTCTTTTATCCCAACTATTGGTTGGTATGTTTCTCTTGGTTATCCCAACTATTGGTTGGTACCCTTCTTTTATCCCAACTATTGGTTGGTATCTTTTCTTGGTTATCCCAACTATTGGTTGGTACCCTTCTTTTATCCCAACTATTGGTTGGTATGTTTTTCTTGGTTATCCCAACTATTGGTTGGTACCCTTCTTTTATCCCAACTATTGATTGTTATCTTTTCTTGGTTATCCCAACTATTGGTTGGTACCCTTCTTTTATCCCAACTATTGGTTGGTATGTTTCTCTTGGTTATCCCAACTATTGGTTGGTACCCTTCTTTTATTCCAACTATTGGTTGGTATCTTTTCTTGGTTATCCCAACTATTGGTTGGTACCCTTCTTTTATCCCAACTATTGGTTGGTATGTATCTTTTGTTTATCCCAACTATTGGTTGGTACCCTTCTTTTATCCCAACTATTGGTTGGTATGTTTCTTGGTTATCCCAACTATTGGTTGGTACCCTTCTTTTATCACAACTATTGGTTGGTATGTTTCTCTTGGTTATCCCAACTATTGGTTGGTACCCTTATTTTATCCCAACTACTGGTTGGTAAGTTTCTTTTGGTTATCCCAACTATTGGTTGGTACCCTTCTTTTATCCCAACTATTGGTTGGTATGTTTCTTGGTTATCCCAACTATTGGTTTGTACCCATCTTTTATCCCAACTATTGGTTGGTATCTTTTCTTGGTTATCCCAACTATTGGTTGGTACCCTTCTTATATCCCAACTATTGGTTGGTATATTTTTTGGTTATCCCAACTATTGGTTGGTACCCTTCTTTTATCCCAACTATTGGTTGGTATGTTTCTCTTGGTTATCCCAACTATTGGTTGGTACCCTTCTTTTATCCCAACTATTGGTTGGTATCTTTTCTTGGTTATCCCAACTATTGGTTGGTACCCTTCTTTTATCCCAACTATTGGTTGGTATGTTTTTCTTGGTTATCCCAACTATTGGTTGGTACCCTTCTTTTATCCCAACTATTGATTGTTATCTTTTCTTGGTTATCCCAACTATTGGTTGGTACCCTTCTTTTATCCCAACTATTGGTTGGTATATTTCTCTTGGTTATCCCAACTATTGGTTGGTACCCTTCTTTTATTCCAACTATTGGTTGGTATCTTTTCTTGGTTATCCCAACTATTGGTTGGTACCCTTCTTTTATCCCAACTATTGGTTGGTATGTATCTTTTGTTTATCCCAACTATTGGTTGGTACCCTTCTTTTATCCCAACTATTGGTTGGTATGTTTCTTGGTTATCCCAACTATTGGTTGGTACCCATCTTTTATCCCAACTATTGGTTGGTACCCTTCTTTTATCCCAACTATTGGTTGGTATGTTTCTTGGTTATCCCAACTATTGGTTTGTACCCTTCTTTTATCCCAACTTTTGGTTGGTATATTTCTCTTGGTTATCCCAACTATTGGTTGGTACCCTTATTTTATCCCAACTATTGGTTGGTATCTTTTCTAGGTTATCCCAACTATTGGTTGGTACCCTTCTTTTATCCCAACTATTGGTTGGTATGTTTCTGTTGGTTATCCCAACTATTGGTTGGTACCATTCTTTTATCCCAACTATTGGTTGGTATGTTTCTTTTGGTTGTCCCAACTATTGGTTGGTACCCTTCTTTTATCCCAACTATTGGTTGGTATGTTTCTTGGTTATCCCAACTATTGGTTGGTACCCTTTCTTTTATCCCAACTATTGGTAGGTACCCTTCTTTTATCCCAACTATTGGTTGGTATGTTTCTTGGTTATCCCAACTATGGGTTGGTACCCTTCTTTTATCCCAACTATTGGTTGGTATGTTTCTCTTAGTTATCCCAACTATTGGTTGGTACCCTTATTTTATCCCAACTATTGGTTGGTAAGTTTCTTTTGGTTATCCCAACTATTGGTTGGTACCCTTCTTTTATCCCAACTATTGGTTGGTATGTTTCTTGGTTATCCCAACTATTGGTTGGTAGCCATCTTTTATCCCAACTATTGGTTGGTATGTTTCTTGTTTATCCCAACTATTGGTTGGTACCCTTCTTTTATCCCAACTATTGGTTGGTATGTTTCTTGGTTATCCCAACTATTGGTTTGTACCCTTCTTTTATCCCAACTTTTGGTTGGTATGTTTCTCTTGGTTATCCCAACTATTGGTTGGTACCCTTATTTTATCCCAACTATTGGTTGGTATCTTTTCTAGGTTATCCCAACTATTGGTTGGTACCCTTCTTTTATCCCAACTATTGGTTGGTATGTTTCTCTTGGTTATCCCAACTATTGGTTGGTACCCTTCTTTTATCCCAACTATTGGTTGGTATCTTTTCTTGGTTATCCCAACTATTGGTTGGTACCCTTCTTTTATCCCAACTATTGGTTGGTATGTTTTTCTTGGTTATCCCAACTATTGGTTGGTACCCTTCTTTTATCCCAACTATTGATTGTTATCTTTTCTTGGTTATCCCAACTATTGGTTGGTACCCTTCTTTTATCCCAACTATTGGTTGGTATATTTCTCTTGGTTATCCCAACTATTGGTTGGTACCCTTCTTTTATTCCAACTATTGGTTGGTATCTTTTCTTGGTTATCCCAACTATTGGTTGGTACCCTTCTTTTATCCCAACTATTGGTTGGTATGTATCTTTTGTTTATCCCAACTATTGGTTGGTACCCTTCTTTTATCCCAACTATTGGTTGGTATATTTCTTGGTTATCCCAACTATTGGTTGGTACCCATCTTTTATCCCAACTATTGGTTGGTACCCTTCTTTTATCCCAACTATTGGTTGGTATGTTTCTTGGTTATCCCAACTATTGGTTTGTACCCTTCTTTTATCCCAACTTTTGGTTGGTATGTTTCTCTTGGTTATCCCAACTATTGGTTGGTACCCTTATTTTATCCCAACTATTGGTTGGTATCTTTTCTAGGTTATCCCAACTATTGGTTGGTACCCTTCTTTAATCCCAACTATTGGTTGGTATGTTTCTGTTGGTTATCCCAACTATTGGTTGGTACCATTCTTTTATCCCAACTATTGGTTGGTATGTTTCTTTTAGTTGTCCCAACTATTGGTTGGTACCCTTCTTTTATCCCAACTATTGGTTGGTATGTTTCTTGGTTATCCCAACTATTGGTTGGTACCCTTTCTTTTATCCCAACTATTGGTAGGTACCCTTCTTTTATCCCAACTATTGGTTGGTATGTTTCTTGGTTATCCCAACTATTGGTTGGTACCCTTCTTTTATCCCAACTATTGGTTGGTATGTTTCTCTTGGTTATCCCAACTATTGGTTGGTACCCTTATTTTATCCCAACTATTGGTTGGTAAGTTTCTTTTGGTTATCCCAACTATTGGTTGGTACCCTTCTTTTATCCCAACTATTGGTTGGTATGTTTCTTGGTTATCCCAACTATTGGTTGGTACCCATCTTTTATCCCAACTATTGGTTGGTATGTTTCTTGGTTATCCCAACTATTGGTTGGTACCCTTCTTTTATCCCAACTATTGGTTGGTATGTTTCTTGGTTATCCCAACTATTGGTTTGTACCCTTCTTTTATCCCAACTTTTGGTTGGTATGTTTCTCTTGGTTATCCCAACTATTGGTTGGTACCCTTATTTTATCCCAACTATTGGTTGGTATCTTTTCTAGGTTATCCCAACTATTGGTTGGTACCCTTCTTTTATCCCAACTATTGGTTGGTATGTTTCTCTTGGTTATCCCAACTATTGGTTGGTACCCTTCTTTTATCCCAACTATTGGTTGGTATCTTTTCTTGGTTATCCCAACTATTGGTTGGTACCCTTCTTTTATCCCAACTATTGGTTGGTATGTTTTCCTTGGTTATCCCAACTATTGGTTGGTACCCTTCTTTTATCCCAACTATTGGTTGGTATGTTTCTTGGTTATCCCAACTATTGGTTTGTACCCATCTTTTATCCCAACTATTGGTTGGTATCTTTTCTTGGTTATCCCAACTATTGGTTGGTACCCTTCTTATATCCCAACTATTGGTTGGTATATTTTTTGGTTATCCCAACTATTGGTTGGTACCCTTCTTTTATCCCAACTATTGGTTGGTATGTTTCTCTTGGTTATCCCAACTATTGGTTGGTACCCTTCTTTTATCCCAACTATTGGTTGGTATCTTTTCTTGGTTATCCCAACTATTGGTTGGTACCCTTCTTTTATCCCAACTACTGGTTGGTATGTTTCTCTTGGTTATCCCAACTATTGGTTGGTACCCTTCTTTTATCCCAACTATTGGTTGGTATCTTTTCTTGGTTATCCCAACTATTGGTTGGTACCCTTCTTTTATCCCAACTATTGGTTGGTATGTTTTTCTTGGTTATCCCAACTATTGGTTGGTACCCTTCTTTTATCCCAACTATTGGTTGGTATCTTTTCTTGGTTATCCCAACTATTGGTTGGTACCCTTCTTTTATCCCAACTATTGGTTGGTATGTTTTCCTTGGTTATCCCAACTATTGGTTGGTACCCTTCTTTTATCCCAACTATTGGTTGGTATGTTTCTTGGTTATCCCAACTATTGGTTTGTACCCATCTTTTATCCCAACTATTGGTTGGTATCTTTTCTTGGTTATCCCAACTATTGGTTGGTACCCTTCTTATATCCCAACTATTGGTTGGTATATTTTTTGGTTATCCCAACTATTGGTTGGTACCCTTCTTTTATCCCAACTATTGGTTGGTATGTTTCTCTTGGTTATCCCAACTATTGGTTGGTACCCTTCTTTTATCCCAACTATTGGTTGGTATCTTTTCTTGGTTATCCCAACTATTGGTTGGTACCCTTCTTTTATCCCAACTATTGGTTGGTATGTTTTTCTTGGTTATCCCAACTATTGGTTGGTACCCTTCTTTTATCCCAACTATTGATTGTTATCTTTTCTTGGTTATCCCAACTATTGGTTGGTACCCTTCTTTTATCCCAACTATTGGTTGGTATGTTTCTCTTGGTTATCCCAACTATTGGTTGGTACCCTTCTTTTATTCCAACTATTGGTTGGTATCTTTTCTTGGTTATCCCAACTATTGGTTGGTACCCTTCTTTTATCCCAACTATTGGTTGGTATGTATCTTTTGTTTATCCCAACTATTGGTTGGTACCCTTCTTTTATCCCAACTATTGGTTGGTATGTTTCTTGGTTATCCCAACTATTGGTTGGTACCCTTCTTTTATCACAACTATTGGTTGGTATGTTTCTCTTGGTTATCCCAACTATTGGTAGGTACCCTTATTTTATCCCAACTACTGGTTGGTAAGTTTCTTTTGGTTATCCCAACTATTGGTTGGTACCCTTCTTTTATCCCAACTATTGGTTGGTATGTTTCTTGGTTATCCCAACTATTGGTTTGTACCCATCTTTTATCCCAACTATTGGTTGGTATCTTTTCTTGGTTATCCCAACTATTGGTTGGTACCCTTCTTATATCCCAACTATTGGTTGGTATATTTTTTGGTTATCCCAACTATTGGTTGGTACCCTTCTTTTATCCCAACTATTGGTTGGTATGTTTCTCTTGGTTATCCCAACTATTGGTTGGTACCCTTCTTTTATCCCAACTATTGGTTGGTATCTTTTCTTGGTTATCCCAACTATTGGTTGGTACCCTTCTTTTATCCCAACTATTGGTTGGTATGTTTTTCTTGGTTATCCCAACTATTGGTTAGTACCCTTCTTTTATCCCAACTATTGATTGTTATCTTTTCTTGGTTATCCCAACTATTGGTTGGTACCCTTCTTTTATCCCAACTATTGGTTGGTATATTTCTCTTGGTTATCCCAACTATTGGTTGGTACCTTTCTTTTATTCCAACTATTGGTTGGTATCTTTTCTTGGTTATCCCAACTATTGGTTGGTACCCTTCTTTTATCCCAACTATTGGTTGGTATGTATCATTTGTTTATCCCAACTATTGGTTGGTACCCTTCTTTTATCCCAACTATTGGTTGGTATATTTCTTGGTTATCCCAACTATTGGTTGGTACCCATCTTTTATCCCAACTATTGGTTGGTACCCTTCTTTTATCCCAACTATTGGTTGGTATGTTTCTTGGTTATCCCAACTATTGGTTTGTACCCTTCTTTTATCCCAACTTTTGGTTGGTATGTTTCTCTTGGTTATCCCAACTATTGGTTGGTACCCTTATTTTATCCCAATTATTGGTTGGTATCTTTTCTAGGTTATCCCAACTATTGGTTGATACCCTTCTTTTATCCCAACTATTGGTTGGTATGTTTCTGTTGGTTATCCCAACTATTGGTTGGTATCATTCTTTTATCCCAACTATTGGTTGGTATGTTTCTTTTGGTTGTCCCAACTATTGGTTGGTACCCTTCTTTTATCCCAACTATTGGTTGGTATGTTTCTTGGTTATCCCAACTATTGGTTGGTACCCTTTCTTTTATCCCAACTATTGGTAGGTACCCTTCTTTTATCCCAACTATTGGTTGGTATGTTTCTTGGTTATCCCAACTATGGGTTGGTACCCTTCTTTTATCCCAACTATTGGTTGGTATGTTTCTCTTGGTTATCCCAACTATTGGTTGGTACCCTTATTTTATCCCAACTATTGGTTGGTAAGTTTCTTTTGGTTATCCCAACTATTGGTTGGTACCCTTCTTTTATCCCAACTATTGGTTGGTATGTTTCTTGGTTATCCCAACTATTGGTTGGTAGCCATCTTTTATCCCAACTATTGGTTGGTATGTTTCTTGGTTATCCCAACTATTGGTTGGTACCCTTCTTTTATCCCAACTATTGGTTGGTATGTTTCTTGGTTATCCCAACTATTGGTTTGTACCCTTCTTTTATCCCAACTTTTGGTTGGTATGTTTCTCTTGGTTATCCCAACTATTGGTTGGTACCCTTATTTTATCCCAACTATTGGTTGGTATCTTTTCTAGGTTATCCCAACTATTGGTTGGTACCCTTCTTTTATCCCAACTATTGGTTGGTATGTTTCTCTTGGTTATCCCAACTATTGGTTGGTACCCTTCTTTTATCCCAACTATTGGTTGGTATCTTTTCTTGGTTATCCCAACTATTGGTTGGTACCCTTCTTTTATCCCAACTATTGGTTGGTATGTTTTTCTTGGTTATCCCAACTATTGGTTGGTACCCTTCTTTTATCCCAACTATTGATTGTTATCTTTTCTTGGTTATCCCAACTATTGGTTGGTACCCTTCTTTTATCCCAACTATTGGTTGGTATATTTCTCTTGGTTATCCCAACTATTGGTTGGTACCCTTCTTTTATTCCAACTATTGGTTGGTATCTTTTCTTGGTTATCCCAGCTATTGGTTGGTACCCTTCTTTTATCCCAAGTATTGGTTGGTATGTATCTTTTGTTTATCCCAACTATTGGTTGGTACCCTTCTTTTATCCCAACAATTGGTTGGTATATTTCTTGGTTATCCCAACTATTGGTTGGTACCCATCTTTTATCCCAACTATTGGTTGGTACCCTTCTTTTATCCCAACTATTGGTTGGTATGTTTCTTGGTTATCCCAACTATTGGTTTGTACCCTTCTTTTATCCCAACTTTTGGTTGGTATGTTTCTCTTGGTTATCCCAACTATTGGTTGGTACCCTTATTTTATCCCAACTATTGGTTGGTATCTTTTCTAGGTTATCCCAACTATTGGTTGGTACCCTTCTTTTATCCCAACTATTGGTTGGTATGTTTCTGTTGGTTATCCCAACTATTGGTTGGTACCATTCTTTTATCCCAACTATTGGTTGGTATGTTTCTTTTGGTTGTCCCAACTATTGGTTGGTACCCTTCTTTTATCCCAACTATTGGTTGGTATGTTTCTTGGTTATCCCAACTATTGGTTGGTACCCTTTCTTTTATCCCAACTATTGGTAGGTACCCTTCTTTTATCCCAACTATTGGTTGGTATGTTTCTTGGTTATCCCAACTATTGGTTGGTACCCTTCTTTTATCCCAACTATTGGTTGGTATGTTTCTCTTGGTTATCCCAACTATTGGTTGGTACCCTTATTTTATCCCAACTATTGGTTGGTAAGTTTCTTTTGGTTATCCCAACTATTGGTTGGTACCCTTCTTTTATCCCAACTATTGGTTGGTATGTTTCTTGGTTATCCCAACTATTGGTTGGTACCCATCTTTTATCCCAACTATTGGTTGGTATGTTTCTTGGTTATCCCAACTATTGGTTGGTACCCTTCTTTTATCCCAACTATTGGTTGGTATGTTTCTTGGTTATCCCAACTATTGGTTTGTACCCTTCTTTTATCCCAACTTTTGGTTGGTATGTTTCTCTTGGTTATCCCAACTATTGGTTGGTACCCTTATTTTATCCCAACTATTGGTTGGTATCTTTTCTAGGTTATCCCAACTATTGGTTGGTACCATTCTTTTATCCCAACTATTGGTTGGTATGTTTCTGTTGGTTATCCCAACTATTGGGTGGTACCATTCTTTTATCCCAACTATTGGTTGGTATGTTTCTTTTGGTTGTCCCAACTATTGGTTGGTACCCTTCTTTTATCCCAACTATTGGTTGGTATGTTTCTTGGTTATCCCAACTATTGGTGGGTACCCTTTATTTTATCCCAACTATTGGTAGGTACCCTTCTTTTATCCCAACTATTGGTTGGTATGTTTCTTAGTTATCCCAACTATTGATTGGTTCCCTTCTTTTATCCCAACTATTGGTTGGTATGTTTCTCTTGGTTATCCCAACTATTGGTTGGTACCCTTCTTTTTTCCCAACTATTGGTTGGTATCTTTTCTTGGTTATCCCAACTATTGGTTGGTACCCTTCTTTTATCCCAACTATTGGTTGGTATGTTTCTCTTGGTTATCCCAACTATTGGTTGGTACCCTTATTTTATCCCAACTATTGGTTGGTAAGTTTCTTTTGGTTATCCCAACTATTGGTTGTTACCCTTCTTTTATCCCAACTATTGGTTGGTATGTTTCTTGGTTATCCCAACTATTGGTTGGAACCCTTCTTTTATCCCAACTATTGGTTGGTATGTTTCTTGGTTATCCCAACTATTGGTTGGTACCCTTCTTTTATCACAACTATTGGTTGGTATGTTTCTCTTGGTTATCCCAACTATTGGTTGGTACCCTTATTTTATCCCAACTACTGGTTGGTAAGTTTCTTTTGGTAATCCCAACTATTGGTTGGTACCCTTCTTTTATCCCAACTATTGGTTGGTATGTTTCTTGGTTATCCCAACTATTGGTTTGTACCCATCTTTTATCCCAACTATTGGTTGGTATCTTTTCTTGGTTATCCCAACTATTGGTTGGTACCCTTCTTATATCCCAACTATTGGTTGGTATATTTTTTGGTTATCCCAACTATTGGTTGGTACCCTTCTTTTATCCCAACTATTGGTTGGTATGTTTCTCTTGGTTATCCCAACTATTGGTTGGTACCCTTCTTTTATCCCAACTATTGGTTGGTATCTTTTCTTGGTTATCCCAACTATTGGTTGGTACCCTTCTTTTATCCCAACTATTGGTTGGGATGTTTTTCTTGGTTATCCCAACTATTGGTTGGTACCCTTCTTTTATCCCAACTATTGATTGTTATCTTTTCTTGGTTATCCCAACTATTGGTTGGTACCCTTCTTTTATCCCAACTATTGGTTGGTATATTTCTCTTGGTTATCCCAACTATTGGTTGGTACCCTTCTTTTATTCCAACTATTGGTTGGTATCTTTTCTTGGTTATCCCAACTATTGGTTGGTACCCTTCTTTTATCCCAACTATTGGTTGGTATGTATCTTTTGTTTATCCCAACTATTGGTTGGTACCCTTCTTTTATCCCAACTATTGGTTGGTATGTTTCTTGGTTATCCCAACTATTGGTTGGTACCCATCTTTTATCCCAACTATTGGTTGGTATGTTTCTTGGTTATCCCAACTATTGGTTGGTACCCTTCTTTTATCCCAACTATTGGTTGGTATGTTTCTTGGTTATCCCAACTATTGGTTTGTACCCTTCTTTTATCCCAACTTTTGGTTGGTATGTTTGTCTTGGTTATCCCAACTATTGGTTGGTACCCTTATTTTATCCCAATTATTGGTTGGTATCTTTTCTAGGTTATCCCAACTATTGGTTGGTACCCTTCTTTTATCCCAACTATTGGTTGGTATGTTTCTGTTGGTTATCCCAACTATTGGTTGGTACCATTCTTTTATCCCAACTATTGGTTTGTATGTTTCTTTTGGTTGTCCCAACTATTGGTTGGTACCCTTCTTTTATCCCAACTATTGGTTGGTATGTTTCTTGGTTATCCCAACTATTGGTTGGTACCCTTTCTTTTATCCCAACTATTGGTAGGTACCCTTCTTTTATCCCAACTATTGGTTGGTATGTTTCTTGGTTATCCCAACTATTGGTTGGTACCCTTCTTTTATCCCAACTATTGGTTGGTATGTTTCTCTTGGTTATCCCAACTATTGGTTGGTACCCTTATTTTATCCCAACTATTGGTTGGTAAGTTTCTTTTGGTTATCCCAACTATTGGTTGGTACCCTTCTTTTATCCCAACTATTGGTTGGTATGTTTCTTGGTTATCCCAACTATTGGTTGGTACCCATCTTTTATCCCAACTATTGGTTGGTATGTTTCTTGGTTATCCCAACTATTGGTTGGTACCCTTCTTTTATCCCAACTATTGGTTGGTATGTTTCTTGGTTATCCCAAATATTGGTTTGTACCCTTCTTTTATCCCAACTTTTGGTTGGTATGTTTCTCTTGGTTATCCCAACTATTGGTTGGTACCCTTATTTTATCCCAACTATTGGTTGGTATCTTTTCTAGGTTAATCCAACTATTGGTTGGTACCCTTCTTTTATCCCAACTATTGGTTGGTATGTTTCTGTTGGTTATCCCAACTATTGGTTGGTACCATTCTTTTATCCCAACTATTGGTTGGTATGTTTCTTTTGGTTGTCCCAACTATTGGTTGGTACCCTTCTTTTATCCCAACTATTGGTTGGTATGTTTCTTGGTTATCCCAACTATTGGTTGGTACCCTTTCTTTTATCCCAACTATTGGTAGGTACCCTTCTTTTATCCCAACTATCGGTTGGTATGTTTCTTGGTTATCCCAACTATTGGTTGGTACCCTTCTTTTATCCCAACTATTGGTTTGTATGTTTCTCTTGGTTATCGCAACTATTGGTTGGTACCCTTATTTTATCCCAACTATTGGTTGGTAAGTTTCTTTTGGTTATCCCAACTATTGGTTGGTACCCTTCTTTTATCCCAACTATTGGTTGGTATGTTTCTTGGTTATCCCAACTATTGGTTGGTACCCATCTTTTATCCCAACTATTGGTTGGTATGTTTCTTGGTTATCCCAACTATTGGTTGGTACCCTTCTTTTATCCCAACTATTGGTTGGTATGTTTCTTGGTTATCCCAACTATTGGTTTGTACCCTTCTTTTATCCCAACTTTTGGTTGGTATGTTTCTCTTGGTTATCCCAACTATTGGTTGGTACCCTTATTTTATCCCAACTATTGGTTGGTATCTTTTCTAGGTTATCCCAACTATTGGTTGGTACCCTTCTTTTATCCCAACTATTGGTTGGTATGTTTCTGTTGGTTATCCCAACTATTGGTTGGTACCATTCTTTTATCCCAACTATTGGTTGGTATGTTTCTTTTGGTTGTCCCAACTATTGGTTGGTACCCTTCTTTTATCCCAACTATTGGTTGGTATGTTTCTTGGTTATCCCAACTATTGGTTGGTACCCTTTCTTTTATCCCAACTATTGGTAGGTACCCTTCTTTTATCCCAACTATTGGTTGGTATGTTTCTTGGTTATCCCAACTATTGGTTGGTACCCTTCTTTTATCCCAACTATTGGTTGGTATGTTTCTCTTGGTTATCCCAACTATTGGTTGGTACCCTTATTTTATCCCAACTATTGGTTGGTAAGTTTCTTTTGGTTATCCCAACTATTGGTTGGTACCCTTCTTTTATCCCAACTATTGGTTGGTATGTTTCTTGGTTATCCCAACTATTGGTTGGTACCCATCTTTTATCCCAACTATTGGTTGGTATGTTTCTTGGTTATCCCAACTATTGTTTGGTACCCTTCTTTTATCCCAACAATTGGTTGGTATGTTTCTTGGTTATCCCAACTATTGGTTTGTACCCTTCTTTTATCCCAACTTGTGGTTGGTATGTTTCTCTTGGTTATCCCAACTATTGGTTGGTACCCTTATTTTATCCCAACTATTGGTTGGTATCTTTTCTAGGTTATCCCAACTATTGGTTGGTACCATTCTTTTATCCCAACTATTGGTTGGTATGTTTCTTTTGGTTGTCCCAACTATTGGTTGGTACCCTTCTTTTATCCCAACTATTGGTTGGTATGTTTCTTGGTTATCCCAACTATTGGTTGGTACCCTTTCTTTTATCCCAACTATTGGTAGGTACCCTTCTTTTATCCCAACTATTGGTTGGTATGTTTCTTGGTTATCCCAACTATTGGTTGGTACCCTTCTTTTATCCCAACTATTGGTTGGTATGTTTCTCTTGGTTATCCCAACTATTGGTTGGTACCCTTATTTTATCCCAACTATTGGTTGGTAAGTTTCTTTTGGTTATCCCAACTATTGGTTGGTACCCTTCTTTTATCCCAACTATTGGTTGGTATGTTTCTTGGTTATCCCAACTATTGGTAGGTACCCATCTTTTATCCCAACTATTGGTTGGTATGTTTCTTGGTTATCCCAACTATTGGTTGGAACCCTTCTTTTATCCCAACTATTGGTTGGTATGTTTCTTGGTTATCCCAACTATTGGTTGGTACCCTTCTTTTATCACAACTATTGGTTGGTATGTTTCTCTTGGTTATCCCAACTATTGGTTGGTACCCTTATTTTATCCCAACTACTGATTGGTAAGTTTATTTTGGTTATCCCAACTATTGGTTGGTACCCTTCTTTTATCCCAACTATTGGTTGGTATGTTTCTTGGTTATCCCAACTATTGGTTTGTACCCATCTTTTATCCCAACTATTGGTTGGTATCTTTTCTTGGTTATCCCAACTATTGGTTGGTACCCTTCTTATATCCCAACTATTGGTTGGTATATTTTTTGGTTATCCCAACTATTGGTTGGTACCCTTCTTTTATCCCAACTATTGGTTGGTATGTTTCTCTTGGTTATCCCAACTATTGGTTGGTACCCTTCTTTTATCCCAACTATTGGTTGGTATCTTTTCTTGGTTATCCCAACTATTGGTTGGTACCCTTCTTTTATCCCAACTATTGGTTGGTATGTTTTTCTTGGTTATCCAAACTATTGGTTGGTACCCTTATTTTATCCCAACTATTGATTGTTATCTTTTCTTGGTTATCCCAACTATTGGTTGGTACACTTCTTTTATCCCAACTATTGGTTGGTATATTTATCTTGGTTATCCCAACTATTGGTTGGTACCCTTCTTTTATTCCAACTATTGGTTGGTATCTTTTCTTGGTTATCCCAACTATTGGTTGGTACCCTTCTTTTATCCCAACTATTGGTTGGTATGTATCTTTTGTTTATCCCAACTATTGGTTGGTACCCTTCTTTTATCCCAACTATTGGTTGGTATGTTTCTTGGTTATCCCAACTATTGGTTGGTACCCATCTTTTATCCCAACTATTGGTTGGTATGTTTCTTGGTTATCCCAACTATTGGTTGGTACCCTTCTTTTATCCCAACTATTGGTTGGTATGTTTCTTGGTTATCCCAACTATTGGTTTGTACCCTTCTTTTATCCCAACTTTTGGTTGGTATGTTTCTCTTGGTTATCCCAACTATTGGTTGGTACCCTTATTTTATCCCAACTATTGGTTGGTATCTTTTCTAGGTTATCCCAACTATTGGTTGGTACCCTTCTTTTATCCCAACTATTGGTTGGTATGTTTCTGTTGGTTATCCCAACTATTGGTTGGTACCATTCTTTTATCCCAACTATTGGTTGGTATGTTTCTTTTGGTTGTCCCAACTATTGGTTGGTACCCTTCTTTTATCCCAACTATTGGTTGGTATGTTTCTTGGTTATCCCAACTATTGGTTGGTACCCTTTCTTTTATCCCAACTATTGGTATGTACCCTTCTTTTATCCCAACTATTGGTTGGTATGTTTCTTGGTTATCCCAACTATTGGTTGGTACCCTTCTTTTATCCCAACTATTGGTTTGTATGTTTCTCTTGGTTATCCCAACTATTGGTTGGTACCCTTATTTTATCCCAACTATTGGTTGGTAAGTTTCTTTTGGTTATCCCAACTATTGGTTGGTACCCTTCTTTTATCCCAACTATTGGTTGGTATGTTTCTTGGTTATCCCAACTATTGGTTGGTACCCATATTTTATCCCAACTATTGGTTGGTATGTTTCTTGGTTATCCCAACTATTGGTTGGTACCCTTCTTTTATCCCAACTATTGGTTGGTATGTTTCTTGGTTATCCCAACTATTGGTTTGTACCCTTCTTTTATCCCAACTTTTGGTTGGTATGTTTCTCTTGGTTATCCCAACTATTGGTTGGTACCCTTATTTTATCCCAACTATTGGTTGGTATCTTTTCTAGGTTATCCCAACTATTGGTTGGTACCCTTCTTTTATCCCAACTATTGGTTGGTATGTTTCTGTTGGTTATCCCAACTATTGGTTGGTACCATTCTTTTATCCCAACTATTGGTTGGTATGTTTCTTTTGGTTGTCCCAACTATTGGTTGGTACCCTTCTTTTATCCCAACTATTGGTTGGTATGTTTCTTGGTTATCCCAACTATTGGTTGGTACCCTTTCTTTTATCCCAACTATTGGTAGGTACACTTCTTTTATCCCAACTATTGGTTGGTATGTTTCTTGGTTATCCCAACTATTGTTTGGTACCCTTCTTTTATCCCAACTATTGGTTTGTATGTTTCTCTTGGTTATCCCAACTATTGGTTGGTACCCTTATTTTATCCCAACTATTGGTTGGTAAGTTTCTTTTGGTTATCCCAACTATTGGTTGGTACCCTTCTTTTATCCCAACTATTGGTTGGTATGTTTCTTGGTTATCCCAACTATTGGTTGGTACCCATCTTTTATCCCAACTATTGGTTGGTATGTTTTTGGTTATCCCAACTATTGGTTGGTACCCTTCTTTTATCCCAACTATTGGTTGGTATGTTTCTTGGTTATCCCAACTATTGGTTTGTACCCTTCTTTTATCCCAACTTTTGGTTGGTATGTTTCTCTTGGTTATCCCAACTATTGGTTGGTACCCTTATTTTATCCCAACTATTGGTTGGTATCTTTTCTAGGTTATCCCAACTATTGGTTGGTACCCTTCTTTTATCCCAACTATTGGTTGGTATGTTTCTGTTGGTTATCCCAACTATTGGTTGGTACCATTCTTTTATCCCAACTATTGGTTGGTATGTTTCTTTTGGTTATCCCAACTATTGGTTGGTACCCTTCTTTTATCCCAACTATTGGTTGGTATGTTTCTTGGTTATCCCAACTATTGGTTGGTACCCTTTCTTTTATCCCAACTATTGGTAGGTACCCTTCTTTTATCCCAACTATTGGTTGGTACCCTTTCTTTTATCCCAACTATTGGTAGGTACCCTTCTTTTATCCCAACTTTTGGTTGGTATGTTTCTTGGTTATCCCAACTATTGGTTGGTACCCTTCTTTTACCCCAACTATTGGTTGGTATGTTTCTCTTGGTTATCCCAACTATTGGTTGGTACCCTTATTTTATCCCAACTATTGGTTGGTAAGTTTCTTTTGGTTATCCCAACTATTGGTTGGTACCCTTCTTTTATCCCAACTATTGGTTGGTACCCATCTTTTATCCCAACTATTGGTTGGTATGTTTCTTGGTTATCCCAACTATTTGTTGGTACCCTTCTTTTATCCCAACTATTGGTTGGTATGTTTCTTGGTTATCCCAACTATTGGTTTGTACACTTCTTTTATCCCAACTTGTGGTTGGTATGTTTCTCTTGGTTATCCCAACTATTGGTTGGTACCCTTATTTTATCCCAACTATTGGTTGGTATCTTTTCTAGGTTATCCCAACTATTGGTTGGTACCCTTCTTTTATCCCAACTATTGGTTGGTATGTTTCTGTTGGTTATCCCAACTATTGGTTGGTACCATTCTTTTATCCCAACTATTGGTTGGTATGTTTCTTTTGGTTGTCCCAACTATTGGTTGGTACCCTTCTTTTATCCCAACTATTGGTTGGTATGTTTCTTGGTTATCCCAACTATTGGTTGGTACCCTTTCTTTTATCCCAACTATTGGTAGGTACCCTTCTTTTATCCCAACTATTGGTTGGTATGTTTCTTGGTTATCCCAACTATTGGTTGGTACCCTTCTTTTATCCCAACTATTGGTTGGTATGTTTCTCTTGGTTATCCCAACTATTGGTTGGTACCCTTATTTTATCCCAACTATTGGTTGGTAAGTTTCTTTTGGTTATCCCAACTATTGGTTGGTACCCTTCTTTTATCCCAACTATTGGTTGGTATGTTTCTTGGTTATCCCAACTATTGGTTGGTTCCCTTCTTTTATCCCAACTATTGGTTGGTATGTTTCTTGGTTATCCCAACTATTGGTTTGTACCCTTCTTTTATCCCAACTATTGGTTGGTATGTTTCTTGGTTATCCCAACTATTGGTTGGTACCCTTCTTTTATCACAACTATTGGTTGGTATGTTTCTCTTGGTTATCCAAACTATTGGTTGGTACCCTTATTTTATCCCAACTATTGGTTGGAAAGTTTCTTTTGGTTATCCCAACTATTGGTTGGTACCCTTCTTTTATCCCAACTATTGCTTGGTATGTTTCTTGGTTATCCCAACTATTGGTTGGTACCCTTCTTTTATCCCAACTATTGGTTGGTATGTTTCTTGGTTATCCCAACTATTGGTTTGTACCCTTCTTTTATCCCAACTATTGGTTGGTATGTTTCTTGGTTATCCCAACTATTGGTTGGTACCCTTCTTTTATACCAACTATTGGTTGGTATGTTTCTTGGTTATCCCAACTATTGGTTGGTACCCTTCTTTTATCCCAACTATTGGTTGGTATGTTTCTCTTGGTTATCCCAACTATTGGTTGGTACCCTTCTTTTATCCCAACTATTGGTAGGTATCTTTTCTTGGTTATCCCAACTATTGGTTGGTACCCTTCTTTTATCCCAACTATTGGTTAGTATATTTCTCTTGGTTATCCCAACTATTGGTTGGTACCCTTCTTTTATCCCAACTATTGGTTGGTATCTTTTCTTGGGTATCCCAACTATTGGTTGGTACCCTTCTTTTATCCCAACTATTGGTTGGTATGTTTCTTGGTTATCCCAACTATTGGTTGGTACCCTTCTTTTATCCCAACTATTGGTTGGTATGTTTCTTGGTTATCCCAACTATTGGTTTGTACCCTTCTTTTATCCCAACTATTGGTTGGTATGTTTCTTGGTTATCCCAACTATTGGTTGGTACCCTTCTTTTATCACAACTATTGGTTGGTATGTTTCTCTTGGTTATCCAAACTATTGGTTGGTACCCTTATTTTATCCTAACTATTGGTTGGTAAGTTTCTTTTGGTTATCCCAACTATTGGTTGGTACCCTTCTTTTATCCCACCTATTGGTTGGTATGTTTCTTGGTTATCCCAACTATTGGTTGGTACCCTTCTTTTATCCCAACTATTGGTTGGTATGTTTCTTGGTTATCCCAACTATTGGTTTGTACCCTTCTTTTATCCCAACTATTGGTTGGTATGTTTCTTGGTTATCCCAACTATTAGTTGGTACCCTTCTTTTATACCAACTATTGGTTGGTATGTTTCTTGGTTATCCCAACTATTGGTTGGTACCCTTCTTTTATCCCAACTATTGGTTGGTATGTTTCTCTTGGTTATCCCAACTATTGGTTGGTACCCTTCTTTTATCCCAACTATTGGTAGGTATCTTTTCTTGGTTATCCCAACTATTGGTTGGTACCCTTCTTTTATCCCAACTATTGGTTAGTATATTTCTCTTGGTTATCCCAACTATTGGTTGGTACCCTTCTTTTATCCCAACTATTGGTTGGTATCTTTTCTTAGGTATCCCAACTATTGGTTGGTACCCTTCTTTTATCCCAACTATTGGTTGGTATGTTTCTTGGTTATCCCAACTATTGGTTTGTACGCTTCTTTTATCCCAACTTTTGGTTGGTATGTTTCTCTTGGTTATCCCAACTATTTGTTGGTACCCTTCTTTTATCCCAACTATTGGTTGGTATCTTTTCTAGGTTATCCCAACTATTGGTTGGTACCCTTCTTTTATCCCAACTATTGGTTGGTATGCTTCTCTTGGTTAATACAACTATTGGTTGGTACCCTTCTTTTATCCCAACTATTGCTTGGTATCTTTTCTTGGTTATCCCAACTATTGGTTGGTACCCTTCTTTTATCCCAACTATTGGTTGGTATGTTTCTCTTCGTTATCCCAACTATTGGTTGGTACCCTTCTTTTATCCCAACTATTGATTGTTATCTTTTCTTGGTTATCCCAACTATTGGTTGGTACCCTTCTTTTATCCCAACCATTGGTTGGTATATTTCTCTTGGTTATCCCAACTATTGGTTGGTACCCTTCTTTTATTCCAACTATTGGTTGGTATCTTTTCTTGGTTATCCCAACTATTGGTTGGTACCCTTCTTTTATCCCAACTATTGGTTGGTATGTATCTTTTGTTTATCCCAACTATTGGTTGGTACCCTTCTTTTATCCCAACTATTGGTTGGTATGTTTCTTGGTTATCCCAACTATTGGTTGGTACCCATCTTTTATCCCAACTATTGGTTGGTATGTTTCTTGGTTATCCCAACTATTGGTTGGTACCCTTCTTTTATCCCAACTATTGGTTGGTATGTTTCTTGGTTATCCCAACTATTAGTTGGTACCCTTCTTTTATACCAACTATTGGTTGGTATGTTTCTTGGTTATCCCAACTATTGGTTGGTACCCTTCTTTTATCCCAACTATTGGTTGGTATGTTTCTCTTGGTTATCCCAACTATTGGTTGGTACCCTTCTTTTATCCCAACTATTGGTAGGTATCTTTTCTTGGTTATCCCAACTATTGGTTGGTACCCTTCTTTTATCCCAACTATTGGTTAGTATATTTCTCTTGGTTATCCCAACTATTGGTTGGTACCCTTCTTTTATCCCAACTATTGGTTGGTATCTTTTCTTGGGTATCCCAACTATTGGTTGGTACCCTTCTTTTATCCCAACTATTGGTTGGTATGTTTCTTGGTTATCCCAACTATTGGTTTGTACGCTTCTTTTATCCCAACTTTTGGTTGGTATGTTTCTCTTGGTTATCCCAACTATTGGTTGGTACCCTTCTTTTATCCTAACTATTGGTTGGTATCTTTTCTAGGTTATCCCAACTATTGGTTGGTACCCTTCTTTTATCCCAACTATTGCTTGGTATCTTTTCTTGGTTATCCCAACTATTGGTTGGTACCCTTCTTTTATCCCAACTATTGGTTGGTATGTTTCTCTTCGTTATCCCAACTATTGGTTGGTACCCTTCTTTTATCCCAACTATTGATTGTTATCTTTTCTTGGTTATCCCAACTATTGGTTGGTACCCTTCTTTTATCCCAACCATTGGTTGGTATATTTCTCTTGGTTATCCCAACTATTGGTTGGTACCCTTCTTTTATTCCAACTATTGGTTGGTATCTTTTCTTGGTTATCCCAACTATTGGTTGGTACCCTTCTTTTATCCCAACTATTGGTTGGTATGTATCTTTTGTTTATCCCAACTATTGGTTGGTACCCTTCTTTTATCCCAACTATTGGTTGGTATGTTTCTTGGTTATCCCAACTATTGGTTGGTACCCATCTTTTATCCCAACTATTGGTTGGTATGTTTCTTGGTTATCCCAACTATTGGTTGGTACCCTTCTTTTATCCCAACTATTGGTTGGTATGTTTCTTGGTTATCCCAACTATTGGTTTGTACCCTTCTTTTATCCCAACTTTTGGTTGGTATGTTTCTCTTGGTTATCCCAACTATTGGTTGGTACCCTTCTTTTATCCCAACTATTGGTTGGTATCTTTTCTAGGTTATCCCAACTATTGGTTGGTACCCTTCTTTTATCCCAACTATTGGTTGGTATGTTTCTCTTGGTTATCCCAACTATTGGTTGGTACCATTCTTTTATCCCAACTATTGGTTGGTATGTTTCTTTTGGTTGTCCAAACTATTGGTTGGTACCCTTCTTTTATCCCAACTATTGGTTGGTATGTTTCTTGGTTATCCCAACTATTGGTTGGTACCCTTTCTTTTATCCCCACTATTGGTAGGTACCCTTCTTTTATTCCAACTATTGGTTGGTATGTTTCTTGGTTATCCCAACTATTGGTTGATACCCTTCTTTTATCCCAACTATTGGTTGGTATGTTTCTCTTGGTTATCCCAACTATTGGTTGGTACCCTTCTTTTTTCCCAACTATTGGTTGGTATCTTTTCTTGGTTATCCCAACTATTGGTTGGTACCCTTCTTTTATCCCAACTATTGGTAGGTATCTTTTCTTGGTTATCCCAACTATTGGTTGGTACCCTTCTTTTATCCCAACTATTGGTTGGTATGTTTCTCTTGGTTATCCCAACTATTGGTTGGTACCCTTCTTTTATCCCAACTATTGGTTAGTATCTTTTCTTGGTTATCCCAACTATTGGTTGGTACCCTTCTTTTATCCCAACTATTGGTTGGTATGTTTCTTGGTTATCCCAACTATTGGTTTGTACCCTTCTTTTATCCCAACTTTTGGTTGGTATGTTTCTCTTGGTTATCCCAACTATTGGTTGGTACCCTTCTTTTATCCCAACTATTGGTTGGTATCTTTTCTAGGTTATCCCAACTATTGGTTGGTACCCTTCTTTTATCCCAACTATTGGTTGGTATGTTTCTCTTGGTTATCCCAACTATTGCTTGGTACCCTTCTTTTATCCCAACTATTGGTTGGTATCTTTTCTTGGTTATCCCAACTATTGGTTGGTACCCTTCTTTTATCCCAACTATTGGTTGGTATGTTTCTCTTCGTTATCCCAACTATTGGTTGGTACCCTTCTTTTATCCCAACTATTGATTGTTATCTTTTCTTGGTTATCCCCACTATTGGTTGGTACCCTTCTTTCATCCCAACTATTGGTTGGTATATTTCTCTTGGTTATCCCAACTATTGGTTGGTACCCTTCTTTTATCCCAACTATTGGTTGGTATCTTTTCTTGGTTATCCCAACTATTGGTTGGTACCCTTCTTTTATCCCAACTATTGGTTGGTATGTATCTTTTGTTTATCCCAACTTTTAGTTGGTACCCTTCTTTTATCCAAACTATTGGTTGGTATGTTTCTTGGTTATCCCAACTATTGGTTGGTATGTTTCTTGGTTATCCCAACTATTGGTTGGTACCCTTCTTTTATCCCAACTATTGGTTGGTATGTTTCTTGGTTATCCCAACTATTGGTTTGTACCCTTCTTTTATCCCAACTTTTGGTTGGTATGTTTCTCTTGGTTATCCCAACTATTGGTTGGTACCCTTCTTTTATCCCAACTATTGGTCGGTATCTTTTCTAGGTTATCCCAACTATTGGTTGGTACCCTTCTTTTATCCAAACTATTGGTTGGTATGTATCTCTTGGTTATCCCAACTATTGGTTGGTACCATTCTTTTATCCCAACTATTGGTTGGTATGTTTCTTTTGGTTGTCCCAACTATTGGTTGGTACCCATCTTTTATCCCAACTATTGGTTGGTATGTTTCTTGGTTATCCCAACTATTGGTTGGTACCCTTTCTTTTATCCCAACTATTGGTAGGTACCCTTCTTTTATCCCAACTATTGGTTGGTATGTTTCTTGGTTATCCCAACTATTGGTTGGTACCCTTCTTTTATCCCAACTATTGGTTGGTATGTTTCTCTTGGTTATCCCAACTATTGGTTGGTACCCTTCTTTTATCCCAACTATTGGTTTGTATCTTTTCTTGGTTATCCCAACTATAGGTTGGTACCCTTCTTTTATCCCAACTATTGGTTGGTATGTTTCTCTTGGTTATCCCAACTATTGGTTGGTACCCTTATTTTATCCCAACTATTGGTTGGTAAGTTTCTTTTGGTTGTCCCAACTATTGGTTGGTACCCTTCTTTTATCCCAACTATTGGTTGGTATGTTTCTTGGTTATCCCAACTATTGGTTGGTACCCTTCTTTTATCCCAACTATTGGTTGGTATGTTTCTTGGTTATCCCAACTATTGGTTTGTACCCTTCTTTTATCCCAACTATTGGTTGGTATGTTTCTTGGTTATTCCAACTATTAGTTGGTACCCTTCTTTTATACCAACTATTGGTTGGTATGTTTCTTGGTTATCCCAACTATTGGTTGGTACCCTTCTTTTATCCCAACTATTGGTAGGTATCTTTTCTTGGTTATCCCAACTATTGGTTGGTACCCTTCTTTTATCCCAACTATTGGTTAGTATATTTCTCTTGGTTATCCCAACTATTGGTTGGTACCCTTCTTTTATCCCAACTATTGGTTGGTATCTTTTCTTGGGTATCCCAACTATTGGTTGGTACCCTTCTTTTATCCCAACTATTGGTTGGTATGTTTCTTGGTTATCCCAACTATTGGTTTGTACGCTTCTTTTATCCCAACTTTTGGTTGGTATGTTTCTCTTGGTTATCCCAGCTATTTGTTGGTACCCTTCTTTTATCCCAACTATTGGTTGGTATCTTTTCTAGGTTATCCCAACTATTGGTTGGTACCCTTCTTATATCCCAACTATTGGTTGGTATGCTTCTCTTGGTTAATACAACTATTGGTTGGTACCCTTCTTTTATCCCAACTATTGCTTGGTATCTTTTCTTGGTTATCCCAACTATTGGTTGGTACCCTTCTTTTATCCCAACTATTGGTTGGTATGTTTCTCTTCGTTATCCCAACTATTGGTTGGTACCCTTCTTTTATCCCAACTATTGATTGTTATCTTTTCTTGGTTATCCCAACTATTGGTTGGTACCCTTCTCTTATCCCAACCATTGGTTGGTATATTTCTCTTGGTTATCCCAACTATTGGTTGGTACCCTTCTTTTATTCCAACTATTGGTTGGTATCTTTTCTTGGTTATCCCAACTATTGGTTGGTACCCTTCTTTTATCCCAACTATTGGTTGGTATGTATCTTTTGTTTATCCCAACTATTGGTTGGTACCCTTCTTTTATCCCAACTATTGGTTGGTATGTTTCTTGGTTAATACAACTATTGGTTGGTACCCTTCTTTTATCCCAACTATTGGTTGGTATGTTTCTTGGTTAATACAACTATTGGTTGGTACCCATCTTTTATCCCAACTATTGGTTGGTATGTTTCTTGGTTATCCCAACTATTGGTTGGTACCCTTCTTTTATCCCAACTATTGGTTGGTATGTTTCTTGGTTATCCCAACTATTAGTTGGTACCCTTCTTTTATACCAACTATTGGTTGGTATGTTTCTTGGTTATCCCAACTATTGGTTGGTACCCTTCTTTTATCCCAACTATTGGTTGGTATGTTTCTCTTGGTTATCCCAACTATTGGTTGGTACCCTTCTTTTATCCCAACTATTGGTAGGTATCTTTTCTTGGTTATCCCAACTATTGGTTGGTACCCTTCTTTTATCCCAACTATTGGTTAGTATATTTCTCTTGGTTATCCCAACTATTGGTTGGTACCCTTCTTTTATCCCAACTATTTGTTGGTATCTTTTCTTGGGTATCCCAACTATTGGTTGGTACCCTTCTTTTATCCCAACTATTGGTTGGTATGTTTCTTGGTTATCCCAACTATTGGTTTGTACGCTTCTTTTATCCCAACTTTTGGTTGGTATGTTTCTCTTGGTTATCCCAACTATTGGTTGGTACCCTTCTTTTACCCCAACTATTGGTTGGTATCTTTTCTAGGTTATCCCAACTATTGGTTGGTACCCTTCTTTTATCCCAACTATTGCTTGGTATCTTTTCTTGGTTATCCCAACTATTGGTTGGTACCCTTCTTTTATCCCAACTATTGGAGGGTATGTTTCTCTTCGTTATCCCAACTATTGGTTGGTACCCTTCTTTTATCCCAACTATTGATTGTTATCTTTTCTTGGTTATCCCAACTATTGGTTGGTACCCTTCTTTTATCCCAACCATTGGTTGGTATATTTCTCTTGGTTATCCCAACTATTGGTTGGTACCCTTCTTTTATTCCAACTATTGGTTGGTATCTTTTCTTGGTTATCCCAACTATTGGTTGGTACCCTTCTTTTATCCCAACTATTGGTTGGTATGTATCTTTTGTTTATCCCAACTATTGGTTGGTACCCTTCTTTTATCCCAACTATTGGTTGGTATGTTTCTTGGTTATCCCAACTATTGGTTGGGACCCATCTTTTATCCCAACTATTGGTTGGTATGTTTCTTGGTTATCCCAACTATTGGTTGGTACCCTTCTTTTATCCCAACTATTGGTTGGTATGTTTCTTGGTTATCCCAACTATTGGTTTGTACCCTTCTTTTATCCCAACTTTTGGTTGGTATGTTTCTCTTGGTTATCCCAACTATTGGTTGGTACCCTTCTTTTATCCCAACTATTGGTTGGTATGTTTCTCTTCGTTATCCCAACTATTGGTTGGTACCCTTCTTTTATCCCAACTATTGATTGTTATCTTTTCTTGGTTATCCCAACTATTGGTTGGTACCCTTCTCTTATCCCAACCATTGGTTGGTATATTTCTCTTGGTTATCCCAACTATTGGTTGGTACCCTTCTTTTATTCCAACTATTGGTTGGTATCTTTTCTTGGTTATCCCAACTATTGGTTGGTACCCTTCTTTTATCCCAACTATTGGTTGGTATGTATCTTTTGTTTATCCCAACTATTGGTTGGTACCCTTCTTTTATCCCAACTATTGGTTGGTATGTTTCTTGGTTAATACAACTATTGGTTGGTACCCTTCTTTTATCCCAACTATTGGTTGGTATGTTTCTTGGTTAATACAACTATTGGTTGGTACCCATCTTTTATCCCAACTATTGGTTGGTATGTTTCTTGGTTATCCCAACTATTGGTTGGTACCCTTCTTTTATCCCAACTATTGGTTGGTATGTTTCTTGGTTATCCCAACTATTAGTTGGTACCCTTCTTTTATACCAACTATTGGTTGGTATGTTTCTTGGTTATCCCAACTATTGGTTGGTACCCTTCTTTTATCCCAACTATTGGTTGGTATGTTTCTCTTGGTTATCCCAACTATTGGTTGGTACCCTTCTTTTATCCCAACTATTGGTAGGTATCTTTTCTTGGTTATCCCAACTATTGGTTGGTACCCTTCTTTTATCCCAACTATTGGTTAGTATATTTCTCTTGGTTATCCCAACTATTGGTTGGTACCCTTCTTTTATCCCAACTATTGGTTGGTATCTTTTCTTGGGTATCCCAACTATTGGTTGGTACCCTTCTTTTATCCCAACTATTGGTTGGTATGTTTCTTGGTTATCCCAACTATTGGTTTGTACGCTTCTTTTATCCCAACTTTTGGTTGGTATGTTTCTCTTGGTTATCCCAACTATTGGTTGGTACCCTTCTTTTACCCCAACTATTGGTTGGTATCTTTTCTAGGTTATCCCAACTATTGGTTGGTACCCTTCTTTTATCCCAACTATTGCTTGGTATCTTTTCTTGGTTATCCCAACTATTGGTTGGTACCCTTCTTTTATCCCAACTATTGGTTGGTATGTTTCTCTTCGTTATCCCAACTATTGGTTGGTACCCATCTTTTATCCCAACTATTGGTTGGTATGTTTCTTGGTTATCCCAACTATTGGTTGGTACCCTTCTTTTATCCCAACTATTGGTTGGTATGTTTCTTGGTTATCCCAACTATTGGTTTGTACCCTTCTTTTATCCCAACTTTTGGTTGGTATGTTTCTCTTGGTTATCCCAACTATTGGTTGGTACCCTTCTTTTATCCCAACTATTGGTTGGTATGTTTCTCTTCGTTATCCCAACTATTGGTTGGTACCCTTCTTTTATCCCAACTATTGATTGTTATCTTTTCTTGGTTATCCCAACTATTGGTTGGTACCCTTCTCTTATCCCAACCATTGGTTGGTATATTTCTCTTGGTTATCCCAACTATTGGTTGGTACCCTTCTTTTATTCCAACTATTGGTTGGTATCTTTTCTTGGTTATCCCAACTATTGGTTGGTACCCTTCTTTTATCCCAACTATTGGTTGGTATGTATCTTTTGTTTATCCCAACTATTGGTTGGTACCCTTCTTTTATCCCAACTATTGGTTGGTATGTTTCTTGGTTAATACAACTATTGGTTGGTACCCTTCTTTTATCCCAACTATTGGTTGGTATGTTTCTTGGTTAATACAACTATTGGTTGGTACCCATCTTTTATCCCAACTATTGGTTGGTATGTTTCTTGGTTATCCCAACTATTGGTTGGTACCCTTCTTTTATCCCAACTATTGGTTGGTATGTTTCTTGGTTATCCCAACTATTAGTTGGTACCCTTCTTTTATACCAACTATTGGTTGGTATGTTTCTTGGTTATCCCAACTATTGGTTGGTACCCTTCTTTTATCCCAACTATTGGTTGGTATGTTTCTCTTGGTTATCCCAACTATTGGTTGGTACCCTTCTTTTATCCCAACTATTGGTAGGTATCTTTTCTTGGTTATCCCAACTATTGGTTGGTACCCTTCTTTTATCCCAACTATTGGTTAGTATATTTCTCTTGGTTATCCCAACTATTGGTTGGTACCCTTCTTTTATCCCAACTATTGGTTGGTATCTTTTCTTGGGTATCCCAACTATTGGTTGGTACCCTTCTTTTATCCCAACTATTGGTTGGTATGTTTCTTGGTTATCCCAACTATTGGTTTGTACGCTTCTTTTATCCCAACTTTTGGTTGGTATGTTTCTCTTGGTTATCCCAACTATTGGTTGGTACCCTTCTTTTACCCCAACTATTGGTTGGTATCTTTTCTAGGTTATCCCAACTATTGGTTGGTACCCTTCTTTTATCCCAACTATTGCTTGGTATCTTTTCTTGGTTATCCCAACTATTGGTTGGTACCCTTCTTTTATCCCAACTATTGGTTGGTATGTTTCTCTTCGTTATCCCAACTATTGGTTGGTACCCTTCTTTTATCCCAACTATTGATTGTTATCTTTTCTTGGTTATCCCAACTATTGGTTGGTACCCTTCTTTTATCCCAACCATTGGTTGGTATATTTCTCTTGGTTATCCCAACTATTGGTTGGTACCCTTCTTTTATTCCAACTATTGGTTGGTATGTTTCTCTTGGTTATCCCAACTATTGGTTGGTACCCTTCTTTTATCCCAACTATTGGTAGGTATCTTTTCTTGGTTATCCCAACTATTGGTTGGTACCCTTCTTTTATCCCAACTATTGGTTAGTATATTTCTCTTGGTTATCCCAACTATTGGTTGGTACCCTTCTTTTATCCCAACTATTGGTTGGTATCTTTTCTTGGGTATCCCAACTATTGGTTGGTACCCTTCTTTTATCCCAACTATTGGTTGGTATGTTTCTTGGTTATCCCAACTATTGGTTTGTACGCTTCTTTTATCCCAACTTTTGGTTGGTATGTTTCTCTTGGTTATCCCAACTATTGGTTGGTACCCTTCTTTTACCCCAACTATTGGTTGGTATCTTTTCTAGGTTATCCCAACTATTGGTTGGTACCCTTCTTTTATCCCAACTATTGCTTGGTATCTTTTCTTGGTTATCCCAACTATTGGTTGGTACCCTTCTTTTATCCCAACTATTGGTTGGTATGTTTCTCTTCGTTATCCCAACTATTGGTTGGTACCCTTCTTTTATCCCAACTATTGATTGTTATCTTTTCTTGGTTATCCCAACTATTGGTTGGTACCCTTCTTTTATCCCAACCATTGGTTGGTATATTTCTCTTGGTTATCCCAACTATTGGTTGGTACCCTTCTTTTATTCCAACTATTGGTTGGTATCTTTTCTTGGTTATCCCAACTATTGGTTGGTACCCTTCTTTTATCCCAACTATTGGTTGGTATGTATCTTTTGTTTATCCCAACTATTGGTTGCTACCCTTCTTTTATCCCAACTATTGGTTGGTATGTTTCTTGGTTATCCCAACTATTGGTTGGTACCCATCTTTTATCCCAACTATTGGTTGGTATGTTTCTTGGTTATCCCAACTATTGGTTGGTACCCTTCTTTTATCCCAACTATTGGTTGGTATGTTTCTTGGTTATCCCAACTATTGGTTTGTACCCTTCTTTTATCCCAACTTTTGGTTGGTATGTTTCTCTTGGTTATCCCAACTATTGGTTGGTACCCTTCTTTTATCCCAACTATTGGTTGGTATCTTTTCTAGGTTATCCCAACTATTGGTTGGTACCCTTCTTTTATCCCAACTATTGGTTGGTATGTTTCTCTTGGTTATCCCAACTATTGGTTGGTACCATTCTTTTATCCCAACTATTGGTTGGTATGTTTCTTTTGGTTGTCCAAACTATTGGTTGGTACCCTTCTTTTATCCCAACTATTGGTTGGTATGTTTCTTGGTTATCCCAACTATTGGTTGGTACCCTTTCTTTTATCCCAACTATTGGTAGGTACCCTTCTTTTATCCCAACTATTGGTTGGTATGTTTCTTGGTTATCCCAACTATTGGTTGATACCCTTCTTTTATCCCAACTATTGGTTGGTATGTTTCTCTTGGTTATCCCAACTATTGGTTGATACCCTTCTTTTTTCCCAACTATTGGTTGGTATCTTTTCTTGGTTATCCCAACTATTGGTTGGTACCCTTCTTTTATCCCAACTATTGGTAGGTATCTTTTCTTGGTTATCCCAACTATTGGTTGGTACCCTTCTTTTATCCCAACTATTGGTTGGTATGTTTCTCTTGGTTATCCCAACTATTGGTTGGTACCCTTCTTTTATCCCAACTATTGGTTGGTATCTTTTCTTGGTTATCCCAACTATTGGTTGGTACCCTTCTTTTATCCCAACTATTGGTTGGTATGTTTCTTGGTTATCCCAACTATTGGTTTGTACCCTTCTTTTATCCCAAATTTTGGTTGGTATGTTTCTCTTGGTTATCCCAACTATTGGTTGGTACCCTTCTTTTATCCCAACTATTGGTTGGTATCTTTTCTAGGTTATCCCAACTATTGGTTGGTACCCTTCTTTTATCCCAACTATTGGTTGGTATGTTTCTCTTGGTTATCCCAACTATTGGTTGGTACCCTTCTTTTATCCCAACTATTGGTTGGTATCTTTTCTTGGTTATCCCAACTATTGGTTGGTACCCTTCTTTTATCCCAACTATTGGTTGGTATGTTTCTCTTCGTTATCCCAACTATTGGTTGGTACCCTTCTTTTATCCCAACTATTGATTGTTATCTTTTCTTGGTTATCCCCACTATTGGTTGGTACCCTTCTTTCATCCCAACTATTGGTTGGTATATTTCTCTTGGTTATCCCAACTATTGGTTGGTACCATTCTTTTATCCCAACTATTGGTTGGTATCTTTTCTTGGTTATCCCAACTATTGGTTGGTACCCTTCTTTTATCCCAACTATTGGTTGGTATGTATCTTTTGTTTATCCCAACTTTTAGTTGGTACCCTTCTTTTATCCAAACTATTGGTTGGTATGTTTCTTGGTTATCCCAACTATTGGTTGGCACCCATCTTTTATCCCAACTATTGGTTGGTATGTTTCTTGGTTATCCCAACTATTGGTTGGTACCCTTCTTTTATCCCAACTATTGGTTGGTATGTTTCTTGGTTATCCCAACTATTGGTTTGTACCCTTCTTTTATCCCAACTTTTGGTTGGTATGTTTCTCTTGGTTATCCCAACTATTGGTTGGTACCCTTCTTTTATCCCAACTATTGGTCGGTATCTTTTCTAGGTTATCCCAACTATTGGTTGGTACCCTTCTTTTATCCAAACTATTGGTTGGTATGTTTCTCTTGGTTATCCCAACTATTGGTTGGTACCATTCTTTTATCCCAACTATTGGTTGGTATGTTTCTTTTGGTTGTCCCAACTATTGGTTGGTACCCATCTTTTATCCCAACTATTGGTTGGTATATTTCTTGGTTATCCCAACTATTGGTTGGTACCCTTTCTTTTATCCCAACTATTGGTAGGTACCCTTCTTTTATCCCAACTATTGGTTGGTATGTTTCTTGGTTATCCCAACTATTGGTTGGTACCCTTCTTTTATCCCAACTATTGGTTGGTATGTTTCTCTTGGTTATCCCAACTATTGGTTGGTACCCTTCTTTTATCCCAACTATTGGTTTGTATCCTTTCTTGGTTATCCCAACTATAGGTTGGTACCCTTCTTTTATCCCAACTATTGGTTGGTATGTTTCTCTTGGTTATCCCAACTATTGGTTGGTACCCTTATTTTATCCCAACTATTGGTTGGTAAGTTTCTTTTGGTTATCCCAACTATTGGTTGGTACCCTTCTTTTATCCCAACTATTGGTTGGTATGTTTCTTCGTTATCCCAACTATTGGTTGGTACCATTCTTTTATCCCAACTATTGGTTGTTATGTTTCTTAGTTAACCCAACTATTGGTTTGTACCCTTCTTTTATCCCCACTATTGGTTGGTATGTTTCTTGGTTATCCCAACTATTGGTTGGTACGTTTCTTTTGGTTATCCCAACTATTGGTTGGTACCCTTCTTTTATCCCAACTATTGGTTGTTATGTTTCTTGGTTATCCCAACTATAGGTTTGTACCCTTCTTTTATCCCAACTATTGGTTGGTATTATTCTTGGTTATCCCAACTATTGGTTGACATGTTTCTTTTGGTTATCCCAACTATTGGTTGGTACCCTTCTTTTATCCCCTCTATTGGTTGGTATGTTTCTTGGTTATCTCAACTATTAGTTGGTACCCTTCTTTTATCCCAACTATTGGTTGGTATGTTTCTTGGTTATCCCAACTATTGGTTGGTACCCTTCTTTTATCCCAACTATAGGTTGGTATGTTTCTAGGTTATCCCAACTATTGGTGGGTATCCTTCTTTTATCCCAAATATTGGTTGGTATGTTTCTCTTGGTTATCCCAACTATTAGTTGGTACCCTTCTTTTATCCCAACTATTGGTTGGTATGTTTCTCTTGGTTATCCCAACTATTGGTTGGTACCCTTCTTTTATCACAACTATTGGTTGGTATGTTTCTCTTGGTTATCCCAACTATTGGTTGGTACCCTTATTTTATCCCAACTATTGGTTGGTAAGTTTCTTTTGGTTATCCCAACTATTGGTTGGTACCCTTCTTTTATCCCAACTATTGGTTGGTATGTTTCTTGGTTATCCCAACTATTGGTTGGTACCCTTCTTTTATCCCAACTATTGGTTGGTATGTTTCTTGGTTATCCCAACTATTGGTTTGTACCCTTCTTTTATCCCAACTATTGGTTGGTATGTTTCTTGGTTATCCCAACTATTGGTTGGTACCCTTATTTTATCCCAACTATTGGTTGGTAAGTTTCTTTTGGTTATCCCAACTATTGGTTGGTACCCTTCTTTTATCCCAACTATTGGTTGGTATGTTTCTTCGTTATCCCAACTATTGGTTGGTACCCTTCTTTTATCCCAACTATTGGTTGGTATGTTTCTTGGTTATCCCAACTATTGGTTGGTACCCTTCTTTTATCCCAACTATAGGTTGGTATGTTTCTAGGTTATCCCAACTATTGGTGGGTATCCTTCTTTTATCTCAAATATTGGTTGGTATGTTTCTCTTGGTTATCCCAACTATTAGTTGGTACCCTTCTTTTATCCCAACTATTGGTTGGTATGTTTCTCTTGGTTATCCCAACTATTGGTTGGTACCCTTCTTTTATCACAACTATTGGTTGGTATGTTTCTCTTGGTTATCCCAACTATTGGTTGGTACCCTTATTTTATCCCAACTATTGGTTGGTAAGTTTCTTTTGGTTATCCCAACTATTGGTTGGTACCCTTCTTTTATCCCAACTATTGGTTGGTATGTTTCTTGGTTATCCCAACTATTGGTTGGTACCCTTCTTTTATCCCAACTATTGGTTGGTATGTTTCTTGGTTATCCCAACTATTGGTTTGTACCCTTCTTTTATCCCAACTATTGGTTGGTATGTTTCTTGGTTATCCCAACTATTGGTTGCTACCCTTCTTTTATCCCAACTATTGGTTGGTATGTTTCTTGGTTATCCCAACTATTGGTTGGTACCCTTCTTTTATCCCAACTATTGGTTGGTATGTTTCTCTTGGTTATCCCAACTATTGGTTGGCACCCTTCTTTTATCCCAACTATTGGTTGGTATGTTTCTCTTGGTAATCCCAACTACTGGTTGGTACCCTTCTTTTATCCCAACTATTGGTTGGTATCTTTTCTTGGTTATCTCAACTATTGGTTGGTACCCTTCTTTTATCCCAACTATTGGTTGGTATGTTTCTCTTGGTTATCCTAACTATTGGTTGGTACCCTTAATTTATCCCAACTATTGGTTGGTACCCATCTTTTATCCCAACTATTGGTTGGTATGTTTCTTGGTTATCCCAACTATTGGTTGGTACCCTTCTTTTATCCCAACTATTGGTTGGTATGTTTCGTGGTTATCCCAACTATTGGTTTGTACCCTTCTTTTATCCAAACTTTCGGTTGGTATGTTTCTCTTGGTTATCCCAACTATTGGTTGGTACCCTTCTTTTATCCCAACTATTGGTCGGTATCTTTTCTAGGTTATCCCAACTATTGGTTGGTACCATTCTTTTATCCCAACTATTGGTTGGTATGTTTCTCTTGGTTATCCCAACAATTGGTTGGTACCATTCTTTTATCCCAACTATTGGTTGGTATATTTCTTTTGGTTGTCCCAACTATTGGTTGGTACCCTTCTTTTATCCCAACTATTGGTTGGTATGTTTCTTGGTTATCCCAACTATTGGTTGGTATATTTCTCTTGGTTATCCCAACTATTGGTTGGTACCCTTCTTTTATCCCAACTATTGGTTGGTATCTTTTCTTGGTTATCCCAACTATTGGTTGGTACCCTTATTTTATACCAACTATTGGTTGGTATGTTTCTCTTGGTTATCCCAACTATTGGTTGGTACCCTTCTTTTATCCCAACTATTGATTGTTATCTTTTCTTGGTTATCCCAACTATTGGTTGGTACCCTTCTTTTATCCCAACAATTGGTTGGTATATTTCTCTTGGTTATCCCAACTATTGGTTGGTACCCTTCTTTTATCCCAACTATTGGTTGGTATCTTTTCTTGGTTATCCCAACTATTGGTTGGTACCCTTCTTTTATCCCAACTATTGGTTGGTATGAATCTTTTGTTTATCCCAACTTTTGGTTGGTACCCTTCTTTTATCCCAACTATTGGTTGGTATGTTTCTTGGTTATCCCAACTATTGGTTGGTACCCATCTTTTATCCCAACTTTTGGTTGGTATGTTTCTCTTGGTTATCCCAACTATTGGTTGGTACCATTCTTTTATCCCAACTATTGGTTGGTATGTTTCTTTTGGTTGTCCCAACTATTGGTTGGTACCCATCTTTTATCCCAACTATTGGTTGGTATGTTTCTTGGTTATCCCAACTATTGGTTGGTACCCTTTCTTTTATCCCAACTATTGGTAGGTACCCTTCTTTTATCCCAACTATTGGTTGGTATGTTTCTTGGTTATCCCAACTATTGGTTGGTACCCTTCTTTTATCCCAACTATTGGTTGGTATGTTTCTCTTGGTTATCCCAACTATTGGTTGGTACCCTTCTTTTATCCCAACTATTGGTTTGTATCCTTTCTTGGTTATCCCAACTATAGGTTGGTACCCTTCTTTTATCCCAACTATTGGTTGGTATGTTTCTCTTGGTTATCCCAACTATTGGTTGGTACCCTTATTTTATCCCAACTATTGGTTGGTAAGTTTCTTTTGGTTATCCCAACTATTGGTTGGTACCCTTCTTTTATCCCAACTATTGGTTGGTATGTTTCTTCGTTATCCCAACTATTGGTTGGTACCCTTCTTTTATCCCAACTATTGGTTGGTATGTTTCTTGGTTATCCCAACTATTGGTTGGTATATTTCTCTTGGTTATCCCAACTATTGGTTGGTACCCTTCTTTTATCCCAACTATTGGTTGGTATCTTTTCTTGGTTATCCCAACTATTGGTTGGTACCCTTCTTTTATCCCAACTATTGATTGTTATCTTTTCTTGGTTATCCCAACTATTGGTTGGTACCCTTCTTTTATCCCAACAATTGGTTGGTATATTTCTCTTGGTTATCCCAACTATTGGTTGGTACCCTTCTTTTATCCCAACTATTGGTTGGTATCTTTTCTTGGTTATCCCAACTATTGGTTGGTACCCTTCTTTTATCCCAACTATTGGTTGGTATGAATCTTTTGTTTATCCCAACTTTTGGTTGGTACCCTTCTTTTATCCCAACTATTGGTTGGTATGTTTCTTGGTTATCCCAACTATTGGTTGGTACCCATCTTTTATCCCAACTATTGGTTGGTATGTTTCTTGGTTATCCCAACTATTGGTTGGTACCCTTCTTTTATCCCAACTATTGGTTGGTGTGTTTCGTGGTTATCCCAACTATTGGTTTGTACCCTTCTTTTATCCCAACTTTTGGTTGGTATGTATCTCTTGGTTATCCCAACTATTGGTTGGTACCCTTCTTTTATCCCAACTATTGGTCGGTATCTTTTCTAGGTTATCCCAACTATTGGTTGGTACCCTTCTTTTATCCCAACTATTGGTTGGTATGTTTCTTGGTTATCCCAACTATTGGTTTGTACCCTTCTTTTATCCCAACTATTGGTTGGTATGTTTCTTGGTTATCCCAACTATTGGTTTGTACCCTTCTTTTATCCCAACTATTGGTTGGTATGTTTCTTGGTTATCCCAACTATTGGTTGGTACGTTTCTTTTGGTTATCCCAACTATTGGTTGGTACCCTTCTTTTATCCCAACTATTGGTTGTTATGTTTCTTGGTTATCCCAACTATAGGTTTGTACCCTTCTTTTATCCCAACTATTGGTTGGTATTTTTCTTGGTTATCCCAACTATTGGTTGGCATGTTTCTTTTGGTTATCCCAACTATTGGTTGGTACCCTTCTTTTATCCCCTCTATTGGTTGGTATGTTTCTTGGTTATCTCAACTATTAGTTGGTACCCTTCTTTTATCCCAACTATTGGTTGGTATGTTTCTTGGTTATCCCAACTATTGGTTGGTACCCTTCTTTTATCCCAACTATTGGTTGGTATGTTTCTTGGTTATCCCAACTATTGGTGGGTATCCTTCTTTTATCCCAAATATTGGTTGGTATGTTTCTCTTGGTTATCCCAACTATTGGTTGGTACCCTTCTTTCATCCCAACTATTGGTTGGTATGTTTCTCTTGGTTATCCCAACTATTGGTTGGTACCCTTCTTTTATACCAACTATTGGTTGGTATGTTTCTTGGTTATCCCAACTATTGGTTGGTACCCTTCTTTTATCCCAACTATTGGTTGGTATGTTTCTCTTGGTTATCCCAACTATTGGTTGGTACCCTTCTTTTATCCCAACTATTGGTAGGTATCTTTTCTTGGTTATCCCAACTATTGGTTGGTACCCTTCTTTTATCCCAACTATTGGTTAGTATATTTCTCTTGGTTATCCCAACTATTGGTTGGTACCCTTCTTTTATCCCAACTATTGGTTGGTATCTTTTCTTGGGTATCCCAACTATTGGTTGGTACCCTTCTTTTATCCCAACTATTGGTTGGTATGTTTCTTGGTTATCCCAACTATTGGTTTGTACGCTTCTTTTATCCCAACTTTTGGTTGGTATGTTTCTCTTGGTTATCCCAGCTATTTGTTGGTACCCTTCTTTTATCCCAACTATTGGTTGGTATCTTTTCTAGGTTATCCCAACTATTGGTTGGTACCCTTCTTTTATCCCAACTATTGGTTGGTATGCTTCTCTTGGTTAATACAACTATTGGTTGGTACCCTTCTTTTATCCCAACTATTGCTTGGTATCTTTTCTTGGTTATCCCAACTATTGGTTGGTACCCTTCTTTTATCCCAACTATTGGTTGGTATGTTTCTCTTCGTTATCCCAACTATTGGTTGGTACCCTTCTTTTATCCCAACTATTGATTGTTATCTTTTCTTGGTTATCCCAACTATTGGTTGGTACCCTTCTTTTATCCCAACCATTGGTTGGTATATTTCTCTTGGTTATCCCAACTATTGGTTGGTACCCTTCTTTTATTCCAACTATTGGTTGGTATCTTTTCTTGGTTATCCCAACTATTGGTTGGTACCCTTCTTTTATCCCAACTATTGGTTGGTATGTATCTTTTGTTTATCCCAACTATTGGTTGGTACCCTTCTTTTATCCCAACTATTGGTTGGTATGTTTCTTGGTTAATACAACTATTGGTTGGTACCCTTCTTTTATCCCAACTATTGGTTGGTATGTTTCTTGGTTAATACAACTATTGGTTGGTACCCATCTTTTATCCCAACTATTGGTTGGTATGTTTCTTGGTTATCCCAACTATTGGTTGGTACCCTTCTTTTATCCCAACTATTGGTTGGTATGTTTCTTGGTTATCCCAACTATTAGTTGGTACCCTTCTTTTATACCAACTATTGGTTGGTATGTTTCTTGGTTATCCCAACTATTGGTTGGTACCCTTCTTTTATCCCAACTATTGGTTGGTATGTTTCTCTTGGTTATCCCAACTATTGGTTGGTACCCTTCTTTTATCCCAACTATTGGTAGGTATCTTTTCTTGGTTATCCCAACTATTGGTTGGTACCCTTCTTTTATCCCAACTATTGGTTAGTATATTTCTCTTGGTTATCCCAACTATTGGTTGGTACCCTTCTTTTATCCCAACTATTGGTTGGTATCTTTTCTTGGGTATCCCAACTATTGGTTGGTACCCTTCTTTTATCCCAACTATTGGTTGGTATGTTTCTTGGTTATCCCAACTATTGGTTTGTACGCTTCTTTTATCCCAACTTTTGGTTGGTATGTTTCTCTTGGTTATCCCAACTATTGGTTGGTACCCTTCTTTTACCCCAACTATTGGTTGGTATCTTTTCTAGGTTATCCCAACTATTGGTTGGTACCCTTCTTTTATCCCAACTATTGCTTGGTATCTTTTCTTGGTTATCCCAACTATTGGTTGGTACCCTTCTTTTATCCCAACTATTGGTTGGTATGTTTCTCTTCGTTATCCCAACTATTGGTTGGTACCCTTCTTTTATCCCAACTATTGATTGTTATCTTTTCTTGGTTATCCCAACTATTGGTTGGTACCCTTCTTTTATCCCAACCATTGGTTGGTATATTTCTCTTGGTTATCCCAACTATTGGTTGGTACCCTTCTTTTATTCCAACTATTGGTTGGTATCTTTTCTTGGTTATCCCAACTATTGGTTGGTACCCTTCTTTTATCCCAACTATTGGTTGGTATGTATCTTTTGTTTATCCCAACTATTGGTTGGTACCCTTCTTTTATCCCAACTATTGGTTGGTATGTTTCTTGGTTATCCCAACTATTGGTTGGTACCCATCTTTTATCCCAACTATTGGTTGGTATGTTTCTTGGTTATCCCAACTATTGGTTGGTACCCTTCTTTTATCCCAACTATTGGTTGGTATGTTTCTTGGTTATCCCAACTATTGGTTTGTACCCTTCTTTTATCCCAACTTTTGGTTGGTATGTTTCTCTTGGTTATCCCAACTATTGGTTGGTACCCTTCTTTTATCCCAACTATTGGTTGGTATCTTTTCTAGGTTATCCCAACTATTGGTTGGTACCCTTCTTTTATCCCAACTATTGGTTGGTATGTTTCTCTTGGTTATCCCAACTATTGGTTGGTACCATTCTTTTATCCCAACTATTGGTTGGTATGTTTCTTTTGGTTGTCCAAACTATTGGTTGGTACCCTTCTTTTATCCCAACTATTGGTTGGTATGTTTCTTGGTTATCCCAACTATTGGTTGGTACCCTTTCTTTTATCCCAACTATTGGTAGGTACCCTTCTTTTATCCCAACTATTGGTTGGTATGTTTCTTGGTTATCCCAACTATTGGTTGATACCCTTCTTTTATCCCAACTATTGGTTGGTATGTTTCTCTTGGTTATCCCAACTATTGGTTGGTACCCTTCTTTTTTCCCAACTATTGGTTGGTATCTTTTCTTGGTTATCCCAACTATTGGTTGGTACCCTTCTTTTATCCCAACTATTGGTAGGTATCTTTTCTTGGTTATCCCAACTATTGGTTGGTACCCTTCTTTTATCCCAACTATTGGTTGGTATGTTTCTCTTGGTTATCCCAACTATTGGTTGGTACCCTTCTTTTATCCCAACTATTGGTTGGTATCTTTTCTTGGTTATCCCAACTATTGGTTGGTACCCTTCTTTTATCCCAACTATTGGTTGGTATGTTTCTTGGTTATCCCAACTATTGGTTTGTACCCTTCTTTTATCCCAAATTTTGGTTGGTATGTTTCTCTTGGTTATCCCAACTATTGGTTGGTACCCTTCTTTTATCCCAACTATTGGTTGGTATCTTTTCTAGGTTATCCCAACTATTGGTTGGTACCCTTCTTTTATCCCAACTATTGGTTGGTATGTTTCTCTTGGTTATCCCAACTATTGGTTGGTACCCTTCTTTTATCCCAACTATTGATTGTTATCTTTTCTTGGTTATCCCCACTATTGGTTGGTACCCTTCTTTCATCCCAACTATTGGTTGGTATATTTCTCTTGGTTATCCCAACTATTGGTTGGTACCCTTCTTTTATCCCAACTATTGGTTGGTATCTTTTCTTGGTTATCCCAACTATTGGTTGGTACCCTTCTTTTATCCCAACTTTTGGTTGGTATGTTTCTCTTCGTTATCCCAACTATTGGTTGGTACCCTTCTTTTATCCCAACTATTGATTGTTATCTTTTCTTGGTTATCCCCACTATTGGTTGGTACCCTTCTTTCATCCCAACTATTGGTTGGTATATTTCTCTTGGTTATCCCAACTATTGGTTGGTACCCTTCTTTTATCCCAACTATTGGTTGGTATCTTTTCTTGGTTATCCCAACTATTGGTTGGTACCCTTCTTTTATCCTAACTATTGGTTGGTATGTATCTTTTGTTTATCCCAACTTTTAGTTGGTACCCTTCTTTTATCCAAACTATTGGTTGGTATGTTTCTTGGTTATCCCAACTATTGGTTGGCACCCATCTTTTATCCCAACTATTGGTTGGTATGTTTCTTGGTTATCCCAACTATTGGTTGGTACCCTTCTTTTATCCCAACTATTGGTTGGTATGTTTCTTGGTTATCCCAACTATTGGTTTGTACCCTTCTTTTATCCCAACTTTTGGTTGGTATGTTTCTCTTGGTTATCCCAACTATTGGTTGGTACCCTTCTTTTATCCCAACTATTGGTCGGTATCTTTTCTAGGTTATCCCAACTATTGGTTGGTACCCTTCTTTTATCCAAACTATTGGTTGGTATGTTTCTCTTGGTTATCCCAACTATTGGTTGGTACCATTCTTTTATCCCAACTATTGGTTGGTATGTTTCTTTTGGTTGTCCCAACTATTGGTTGGTACCCATCTTTTATCCCAACTATTGGTTGGTATGTTTCTTGGTTATCCCAACTATTGGTTGGTACCCTTTCTTTTATCCCAACTATTGGTAGGTACCCTTCTTTTATCCCAACTATTGGTTGGTATGTTTCTTGGTTATCCCAACTATTGGTTGGTACCCTTCTTTTATCCCAACTATTGGTTGGTATGTTTCTCTTGGTTATCCCAACTATTGGTTGGTACCCTTCTTTTATCCCAACTATTGGTTTGTATCCTTTCTTGGTTATCCCAACTATAGGTTGGTACCCTTCTTTTATCCCAACTATTGGTTGGTATGTTTCTCTTGGTTATCCCAACTATTGGTTGGTACCCTTATTTTATCCCAACTATTGGTTGGTAAGTTTCTTTTGGTTATCCCAACTATTGGTTGGTACCCTTCTTTTATCCCAACTATTGGTTGGTATGTTTCTTCGTTATCCCAACTATTGGTTGGTACCATTCTTTTATCCCAACTATTGGTTGTTATGTTTCTTAGTTAACCCAACTATTGGTTTGTACCCTTCTTTTATCCCCACTATTGGTTGGTATGTTTCTTGGTTATCCCAACTATTGGTTGGTACGTTTCTTTTGGTTATCCCAACTATTGGTTGGTACCCTTCTTTTATCCCAACTATTGGTTGTTATGTTTCTTGGTTATCCCAACTATAGGTTTGTACCCTTCTTTTATCCCAACTATTGGTTGGTATTATTCTTGGTTATCCCAACTATTGGTTGGCATGTTTCTTTTGGTTATCCCAACTATTGGTTGGTACCCTTCTTTTATCCCCTCTATTGGTTGGTATGTTTCTTGGTTATCTCAACTATTAGTTGGTACCCTTCTTTTATCCCAACTATTGGTTGGTATGTTTCTTGGTTATCCCAACTATTGGTTGGTACCCTTCTTTTATCCCAACTATAGGTTGGTATGTTTCTAGGTTATCCCAACTATTGGTGGGTATCCTTCTTTTATCCCAAATATTGGTTGGTATGTTTCTCTTGGTTATCCCAACTATTAGTTGGTACCCTTCTTTTATCCCAACTATTGGTTGGTATGTTTCTCTTGGTTATCCCAACTATTGGTTGGTACCCTTCTTTTATCACAACTATTGGTTGGTATGTTTCTCTTGGTTATCCCAACTATTGGTTGGTACCCTTATTTTATCCCAACTATTGGTTGGTAAGTTTCTTTTGGTTATCCCAACTATTGGTTGGTACCCTTCTTTTATCCCAACTATTGGTTGGTATGTTTCTTGGTTATCCCAACTATTGGTTGGTACCCTTCTTTTATCCCAACTATTGTTTGGTATGTTTCTTGGTTATCCCAACTATTGGTTTGTACCCTTCTTTTATCCCAACTATTGGTTGGTATGTTTCTTGGTTATCCCAACTATTGGTTGGTACCCTTATTTTATCCCAACTATTGGTTGGTAAGTTTCTTTTGGTTATCCCAACTATTGGTTGGTACCCTTCTTTTATCCCAACTATTGGTTGGTATGTTTCTTCGTTATCCCAACTATTGGTTGGTACCCTTCTTTTATCCCAACTATTGGTTGGTATGTTTCTTGGTTATCCCAACTATTGGTTGGTACCCTTCTTTTATCCCAACTATAGGTTGGTATGTTTCTAGGTTATCCCAACTATTGGTGGGTATCCTTCTTTTATCCCAAATATTGGTTGGTATGTTTCTCTTGGTTATCCCAACTATTAGTTGGTACCCTTCTTTTATCCCAACTATTGGTTGGTATGTTTCTCTTGGTTATCCCAACTATTGGTTGGTACCCTTCTTTTATCACAACTATTGGTTGGTATGTTTCTCTTGGTTATCCCAACTATTGGTTGGTACCCTTATTTTATCCCAACTATTGGTTGGTAAGTTTCTTTTGGTTATCCCAACTATTGGTTGGTACCCTTCTTTTATCCCAACTATTGGTTGGTATGTTTCTTGGTTATCCCAACTATTGGTTGGTACCCTTCTTTTATCCCAACTATTGGTTGGTATGTTTCTTGGTTATCCCAACTATTGGTTTGTACCCTTCTTTTATCCCAACTATTGGTTGGTATGTTTCTTGGTTATCCCAACTATTGGTTGCTACCCTTCTTTTATCCCAACTATTGGTTGGTATGTTTCTTGGTTATCCCAACTATTGGTTGGTACCCTTCTTTTATCCCAACTATTGGTTGGTATGTTTCTCTTGGTTATCCCAACTATTGGTTGGTACCCTTCTTTTATCCCAACTATTGGTTGGTATGTTTCTCTTGGTAATCCCAACTACTGGTTGGTACCCTTCTTTTATCCCAACTATTGGTTGGTATCTTTTCTTGGTTATCTCAACTATTGGATGGTACCCTTCTTTTATCCCAACTATTGGTTGGTATGTTTCTCTTGGTTATCCTAACTATTGGTTGGTACCCTTATTTTATCCCAACTATTGGTTGGTACCCATCTTTTATCCCAACTATTGGTTGGTATGTTTCTTGGTTATCCCAACTATTGGTTGGTACCCTTCTTTTATCCCAACTATTGGTTGGTATGTTTCGTGGTTATCCCAACTATTGGTTTGTACCCTTCTTTTATCCCAACTTTCGGTTGGTATGTTTCTCTTGGTTATCCCAACTATTGGTTGGTACCCTTCTTTTATCCCAACTATTGGTCGGTATCTTTTCTAGGTTATCCCAACTATTGGTTGGTACCATTCTTTTATCCCAACTATTGGTTGGTATGTTTCTCTTGGTTATCCCAACTATTGGTTGGTACCATTCTTTTATCCCAACTATTGGTTGGTATATTTCTTTTGGTTGTCCCAACTATTGGTTGGTACCCTTCTTTTATCCCAACTATTGGTTGGTATGTTTCTTGGTTATCCCAACTATTGGTTGGTATATTTCTCTTGGTTATCCCAACTATTGGTTGGTACCCTTCTTTTATCCCAACTATTGGTTGGTATCTTTTCTTGGTTATCCCAACTATTGGTTGGTACCCTTCTTTTATACCAACTATTGGTTGGTATGTTTCTCTTGGTTATCCCAACTATTGGTTGGTACCCTTCTTTTATCCCAACTATTGGTTGGTATGTTTCTTGGTTATCCCAACTATTGGTTGGTACCCTTCTTTTATCCCAACTATTGGTTGGTATGTTTCTTGGTTATCCCAACTATTGGTTGGTACCCTTCTTTTATCCCAACTATTGGTTGGTATGTTTCTTGGTTATCCCAACTATTGGTTTGTACCCTTCTTTTATCCCAACTATTGGTTGGTATGTTTCTTGGTTATCCCAACTATTGGTTGCTACCCTTCTTTTATCCCAACTATTGGTTGGTATGTTTCTTGGTTATCCCAACTATTGGTTGGTACCCTTCTTTTATCCCAACTATTGGTTGGTATGTTTCTCTTGGTTATCCCAACTATTGGTTGGTACCCTTCTTTTATCCCAACTATTGGTTGGTATGTTTCTCTTGGTAATCCCAACTACTGGTTGGTACCCTTCTTTTATCCCAACTATTGGTTGGTATCTTTTCTTGGTTATCTCAACTATTGGTTGGTACCCTTCTTTTATCCCAACTATTGGTTGGTATGTTTCTCTTGGTTATCCTAACTATTGGTTGGTACCCTTATTTTATCCCAACTATTGGTTGGTACCCATCTTTTATCCCAACTATTGGTTGGTATGTTTCTTGGTTATCCCAACTATTGGTTGGTACCCTTCTTTTATCCCAACTATTGGTTGGTATGTTTCTTGGTTATCCCAACTATTGGTTTGTACGCTTCTTTTATCCCAACTTTTGGTTGGTATGTTTCTCTTGGTTATCCCAACTATTGGTTGGTACCCTTCTTTTACCCCAACTATTGGTTGGTATCTTTTCTAGGTTATCCCAACTATTGGTTGGTACCCTTCTTTTATCCCAACTATTGCTTGGTATCTTTTCTTGGTTATCCCAACTATTGGTTGGTACCCTTCTTTTATCCCAACTATTGGTTGGTATGTTTCTCTTCGTTATCCCAACTATTGGTTGGTACCCTTCTTTTATCCCAACTATTGATTGTTATCTTTTCTTGGTTATCCCAACTATTGGTTGGTACCCTTCTTTTATCCCAACCATTGGTTGGTATATTTCTCTTGGTTATCCCAACTATTGGTTGGTACCCTTCTTTTATTCCAACTATTGGTTGGTATCTTTTCTTGGTTATCCCAACTATTGGTTGGTACCCTTCTTTTATCCCAACTATTGGTTGGTATGTATCTTTTGTTTATCCCAACTATTGGTTGGTACCCTTCTTTTATCCCAACTATTGGTTGGTATGTTTCTTGGTTATCCCAACTATTGGTTGGTACCCATCTTTTATCCCAACTATTGGTTGGTATGTTTCTTGGTTATCCCAACTATTGGTTGGTACCCTTCTTTTATCCCAACTATTGGTTGGTATGTTTCTTGGTTATCCCAACTATTGGTTTGTACCCTTCTTTTATCCCAACTTTTGGTTGGTATGTTTCTCTTGGTTATCCCAACTATTGGTTGGTACCCTTCTTTTATCCCAACTATTGGTTGGTATCTTTTCTAGGTTATCCCAACTATTGGTTGGTACCCTTCTTTTATCCCAACTATTGGTTGGTATGTTTCTCTTGGTTATCCCAACTATTGGTTGGTACCATTCTTTTATCCCAACTATTGGTTGGTATGTTTCTTTTGGTTGTCCAAACTATTGGTTGGTACCCTTCTTTTATCCCAACTATTGGTTGGTATGTTTCTTGGTTATCCCAACTATTGGTTGGTACCCTTTCTTTTATCCCAACTATTGGTAGGTACCCTTCTTTTATCCCAACTATTGGTTGGTATGTTTCTTGGTTATCCCAACTATTGGTTGATACCCTTCTTTTATCCCAACTATTGGTTGGTATGTTTCTCTTGGTTATCCCAACTATTGGTTGGTACCCTTCTTTTTTCCCAACTATTGGTTGGTATCTTTTCTTGGTTATCCCAACTATTGGTTGGTACCCTTCTTTTATCCCAACTATTGGTTGGTATGTTTCTTCGTTATCCCAACTATTGGTTGGTACCATTCTTTTATCCCAACTAATTGTTGTTATGTTTCTTAGTTAACCCAACTATTGGTTTGTACCCTTCTTTTATCCCCACTATTGGTTGGTATGTTTCTTGGTTATCCCAACTATTGGTTGGTACGTTTCTTTTGGTTATCCCAACTATTGGTTGGTACCCTTCTTTTATCCCAACTATTGGTTGTTATGTTTCTTGGTTATCCCAACTATAGGTTTGTACCCTTCTTTTATCCCAACTATTGGTTGGTATTATTCTTGGTTATCCCAACTATTGGTTGGCATGTTTCTTTTGGTTATCCCAACTATTGGTTGGTACCCTTCTTTTATCCCCTCTATTGGTTGGTATGTTTCTTGGTTATCTCAACTATTAGTTGGTACCCTTCTTTTATCCCAACTATTGGTTGGTATGTTTCTTGGTTATCCCAACTATTGGTTGGTACCCTTCTTTTATCCCAACTATAGGTTGGTATGTTTCTAGGTTATCCCAACTATTGGTGGGTATCCTTCTTTTATCCCAAATATTGGTTGGTATGTTTCTCTTGGTTATCCCAACTATTAGTTGGTACCCTTCTTTTATCCCAACTATTGGTTGGTATGTTTCTCTTGGTTATCCCAACTATTGGTTGGTACCCTTCTTTTATCACAACTATTGGTTGGTATGTTTCTCTTGGTTATCCCAACTATTGGTTGGTACCCTTATTTTATCCCAACTATTGGTTGGTAAGTTTCTTTTGGTTATCCCAACTATTGGTTGGTACCCTTCTTTTATCCCAACTATTGGTTGGTATGTTTCTTGGTTATCCCAACTATTGGTTGGTACCCTTCTTTTATCCCAACTATTGGTTGGTATGTTTCTTGGTTATCCCAACTATTGGTTTGTACCCTTCTTTTATCCCAACTATTGGTTGGTATGTTTCTTGGTTATCCCAACTATTGGTTGGTACCCTTATTTTATCCCAACTATTGGTTGGTAAGTTTCTTTTGGTTATCCCAACTATTGGTTGGTACCCTTCTTTTATCCCAACTATTGGTTGGTATGTTTCTTCGTTATCCCAACTATTGGTTGGTACCCTTCTTTTATCCCAACTATTGGTTGGTATGTTTCTTGGTTATCCCAACTATTGGTTGGTACCCTTCTTTTATCCCAACTATAGGTTGGTATGTTTCTAGGTTATCCCAACTATTGGTGGGTATCCTTCTTTTATCCCAAATATTGGTTGGTATGTTTCTCTTGGTTATCCCAACTATTAGTTGGTACCCTTCTTTTATCCCAACTATTGGTTGGTATGTTTCTCTTGGTTATCCCAACTATTGGTTGGTACCCTTCTTTTATCACAACTATTGGTTGGTATGTTTCTCTTGGTTATCCCAACTATTGGTTGGTACCCTTATTTTATCCCAACTATTGGTTGGTAAGTTTCTTTTGGTTATCCCAACTATTGGTTGGTACCCTTCTTTTATCCCAACTATTGGTTGGTATGTTTCTTGGTTATCCCAACTATTGGTTGGTACCCTTCTTTTATCCCAACTATTGGTTGGTATGTTTCTTGGTTATCCCAACTATTGGTTTGTACCCTTCTTTTATCCCAACTATTGGTTGGTATGTTTCTTGGTTATCCCAACTATTGGTTGCTACCCTTCTTTTATCCCAACTATTGGTTGGTATGTTTCTTGGTTATCCCAACTATTGGTTGGTACCCTTCTTTTATCCCAACTATTGGTTGGTATGTTTCTCTTGGTTATCCCAACTATTGGTTGGTACCCTTCTTTTATCCCAACTATTGGTTGGTATGTTTCTCTTGGTAATCCCAACTACTGGTTGGTACCCTTCTTTTATCCCAACTATTGGTTGGTATCTTTTCTTGGTTATCTCAACTATTGGTTGGTACCCTTCTTTTATCCCAACTATTGGTTGGTATGTTTCTCTTGGTTATCCTAACTATTGGTTGGTACCCTTATTTTATCCCAACTATTGGTTGGTACCCATCTTTTATCCCAACTATTGGTTGGTATGTTTCTTGGTTATCCCAACTATTGGTTGGTACCCTTCTTTTATCCCAACTATTGGTTGGTATGTTTCGTGGTTATCCCAACTATTGGTTTGTACCCTTCTTTTATCCCAACTTTCGGTTGGTATGTTTCTCTTGGTTATCCCAACTATTGGTTGGTACCCTTCTTTTATCCCAACTATTGGTCGGTATCTTTTCTAGGTTATCCCAACTATTGGTTGGTACCATTCTTTTATCCCAACTATTGGTTGGTATGTTTCTCTTGGTTATCCCAACTATTGGTTGGTACCATTCTTTTATCCCAACTATTGGTTGGTATATTTCTTTTGGTTGTCCCAACTATTGGTTGGTACCCTTCTTTTATCCCAACTATTGGTTGGTATGTTTCTTGGTTATCCCAACTATTGGTTGGTATATTTCTCTTGGTTATCCCAACTATTGGTTGGTACCCTTCTTTTATCCCAACTATTGGTTGGTATCTTTTCTTGGTTATCCCAACTATTGGTTGGTACCCTTCTTTTATACCAACTATTGGTTGGTATGTTTCTCTTGGTTATCCCAACTATTGGTTGGTACCCTTCTTTTATCCCAACTATTGGTTGGTATGTTTCTTGGTTATCCCAACTATTGGTTGGTACCCTTCTTTTATCCCAACTATTGGTTGGTATGTTTCTTGGTTATCCCAACTATTGGTTGGTACCCTTCTTTTATCCCAACTATTGGTTGGTATGTTTCTTGGTTATCCCAACTATTGGTTTGTACCCTTCTTTTATCCCAACTATTGGTTGGTATGTTTCTTGGTTATCCCAACTATTGGTTGCTACCCTTCTTTTATCCCAACTATTGGTTGGTATGTTTCTTGGTTATCCCAACTATTGGTTGGTACCCTTCTTTTATCCCAACTATTGGTTGGTATGTTTCTCTTGGTTATCCCAACTATTGGTTGGTACCCTTCTTTTATCCCAACTATTGGTTGGTATGTTTCTCTTGGTAATCCCAACTACTGGTTGGTACCCTTCTTTTATCCCAACTATTGGTTGGTATCTTTTCTTGGTTATCTCAACTATTGGTTGGTACCCTTCTTTTATCCCAACTATTGGTTGGTATGTTTCTCTTGGTTATCCTAACTATTGGTTGGTACCCTTATTTTATCCCAACTATTGGTTGGTACCCATCTTTTATCCCAACTATTGGTTGGTATGTTTCTTGGTTATCCCAACTATTGGTTGGTACCCTTCTTTTATCCCAACTATTGGTTGGTATGTTTCTTGGTTATCCCAACTATTGGTTTGTACGCTTCTTTTATCCCAACTTTTGGTTGGTATGTTTCTCTTGGTTATCCCAACTATTGGTTGGTACCCTTCTTTTACCCCAACTATTGGTTGGTATCTTTTCTAGGTTATCCCAACTATTGGTTGGTACCCTTCTTTTATCCCAACTATTGCTTGGTATCTTTTCTTGGTTATCCCAACTATTGGTTGGTACCCTTCTTTTATCCCAACTATTGGTTGGTATGTTTCTCTTCGTTATCCCAACTATTGGTTGGTACCCTTCTTTTATCCCAACTATTGATTGTTATCTTTTCTTGGTTATCCCAACTATTGGTTGGTACCCTTCTTTTATCCCAACCATTGGTTGGTATATTTCTCTTGGTTATCCCAACTATTGGTTGGTACCCTTCTTTTATTCCAACTATTGGTTGGTATCTTTTCTTGGTTATCCCAACTATTGGTTGGTACCCTTCTTTTATCCCGACTATTGGTTGGTATGTATCTTTTGTTTATCCCAACTATTGGTTGGTACCCTTCTTTTATCCCAACTATTGGTTGGTATGTTTCTTGGTTATCCCAACTATTGGTTGGTACCCATCTTTTATCCCAACTATTGGTTGGTATGTTTCTTGGTTATCCCAACTATTGGTTGGTACCCTTCTTTTATCCCAACTATTGGTTGGTATGTTTCTTGGTTATCCCAACTATTGGTTTGTACCCTTCTTTTATCCCAACTTTTGGTTGGTATGTTTCTCTTGGTTATCCCAACTATTGGTTGGTACCCTTCTTTTATCCCAACTATTGGTTGGTATCTTTTCTAGGTTATCCCAACTATTGGTTGGTACCCTTCTTTTATCCCAACTATTGGTTGGTATGTTTCTCTTGGTTATCCCAACTATTGGTTGGTACCATTCTTTTATCCCAACTATTGGTTGGTATGTTTCTTTTGGTTGTCCAAACTATTGGTTGGTACCCTTCTTTTATCCCAACTATTGGTTGGTATGTTTCTTGGTTATCCCAACTATTGGTTGGTACCCTTTCTTTTATCCCAACTATTGGTAGGTACCCTTCTTTTATCCCAACTATTGGTTGGTATGTTTCTTGGTTATCCCAACTATTGGTTGATACCCTTCTTTTATCCCAACTATTGGTTGGTATGTTTCTCTTGGTTATCCCAACTATTGGTTGGTACCCTTCTTTTTTCCCAACTATTGGTTGGTATCTTTTCTTGGTTATCCCAACTATTGGTTGGTACCCTTCTTTTATCCCAACTATTGGTAGGTATCTTTTCTTGGTTATCCCAACTATTGGTTGGTACCCTTCTTTTATCCCAACTATTGGTTGGTATGTTTCTCTTGGTTATCCCAACTATTGGTTGGTACCCTTCTTTTATCCCAACTATTGGTTGGTATCTTTTCTTGGTTATCCCAACTATTGGTTGGTACCCTTCTTTTATCCCAACTATTGGTTGGTATGTTTCTTGGTTATCCCAACTATTGGTTTGTACCCTTCTTTTATCCCAAATTTTGGTTGGTATGTTTCTCTTGGTTATCCCAACTATTGGTTGGTACCCTTCTTTTATCCCAACTATTGGTTGGTATCTTTTCTAGGTTATCCCAACTATTGGTTGGTACCCTTCTTTTATCCCAACTATTGGTTGGTATGTTTCTCTTGGTTATCCCAACTATTGGTTGGTACCCTTCTTTTATCCCAACTATTGATTGTTATCTTTTCTTGGTTATCCCCACTATTGGTTGGTACCCTTCTTTCATCCCAACTATTGGTTGGTATATTTCTCTTGGTTATCCCAACTATTGGTTGGTACCCTTCTTTTATCCCAACTATTGGTTGGTATCTTTTCTTGGTTATCCCAACTATTGGTTGGTACCCTTCTTTTATCCCAACTATTGGTTGGTATGTTTCTCTTCGTTATCCCAACTATTGGTTGGTACCCTTCTTTTATCCCAACTATTGATTGTTATCTTTTCTTGGTTATCCCCACTATTGGTTGGTACCCTTCTTTCATCCCAACTATTGGTTGGTATATTTCTCTTGGTTATCCCAACTATTGGTTGGTACCCTTCTTTTATCCCAACTATTGGTTGGTATCTTTTCTTGGTTATCCCAACTATTGGTTGGTACCCTTCTTTTATCCCAACTATTGGTTGGTATGTATCTTTTGTTTATCCCAACTTTTAGTTGGTACCCTTCTTTTATCCAAACTATTGGTTGGTATGTTTCTTGGTTATCCCAACTATTGGTTGGCACCCATCTTTTATCCCAACTATTGGTTGGTATGTTTCTTGGTTATCCCAACTATTGGTTGGTACCCTTCTTTTATCCCAACTATTGGTTGGTATGTTTCTTGGTTATCCCAACTATTGGTTTGTACCCTTCTTTTATCCCAACTTTTGGTTGGTATGTTTCTCTTGGTTATCCCAACTATTGGTTGGTACCCTTCTTTTATCCCAACTATTGGTCGGTATCTTTTCTAGGTTATCCCAACTATTGGTTGGTACCCTTCTTTTATCCAAACTATTGGTTGGTATGTTTCTCTTGGTTATCCCAACTATTGGTTGGTACCATTCTTTTATCCCAACTATTGGTTGGTATGTTTCTTTTGGTTGTCCCAACTATTGGTTGGTACCCATCTTTTATCCCAACTATTGGTTGGTATGTTTCTTGGTTATCCCAACTATTGGTTGGTACCCTTTCTTTTATCCCAACTATTGGTAGGTACCCTTCTTTTATCCCAACTATTGGTTGGTATGTTTCTTGGTTATCCCAACTATTGGTTGGTACCCTTCTTTTATCCCAACTATTGGTTGGTATGTTTCTCTTGGTTATCCCAACTATTGGTTGGTACCCTTCTTTTATCCCAACTATTGGTTTGTATCCTTTCTTGGTTATCCCAACTATAGGTTGGTACCCTTCTTTTATCCCAACTATTGGTTGGTATGTTTCTCTTGGTTATCCCAACTATTGGTTGGTACCCTTATTTTATCCCAACTATTGGTTGGTAAGTTTCTTTTGGTTATCCCAACTATTGGTTGGTACCCTTCTTTTATCCCAACTATTGGTTGGTATGTTTCTTCGTTATCCCAACTATTGGTTGGTACCATTCTTTTATCCCAACTATTGGTTGTTATGTTTCTTAGTTAACCCAACTATTGGTTTGTACCCTTCTTTTATCCCCACTATTGGTTGGTATGTTTCTTGGTTATCCCAACTATTGGTTGGTACGTTTCTTTTGGTTATCCCAACTATTGGTTGGTACCCTTCTTTTATCCCAACTATTGGTTGTTATGTTTCTTGGTTATCCCAACTATAGGTTTGTACCCTTCTTTTATCCCAACTATTGGTTGGTATTATTCTTGGTTATCCCAACTATTGGTTGGCATGTTTCTTTTGGTTATCCCAACTATTGGTTGGTACCCTTCTTTTATCCCCTCTATTGGTTGGTATGTTTCTTGGTTATCTCAACTATTAGTTGGTACCCTTCTTTTATCCCAACTATTGGTTGGTATGTTTCTTGGTTATCCCAACTATTGGTTGGTACCCTTCTTTTATCCCAACTATAGGTTGGTATGTTTCTAGGTTATCCCAACTATTGGTGGGTATCCTTCTTTTATCCCAAATATTGGTTGGTATGTTTCTCTTGGTTATCCCAACTATTAGTTGGTACCCTTCTTTTATCCCAACTATTGGTTGGTATGTTTCTCTTGGTTATCCCAACTATTGGTTGGTACCCTTCTTTTATCACAACTATTGGTTGGTATGTTTCTCTTGGTTATCCCAACTATTGGTTGGTACCTTTATTTTATCCCAACTATTGGTTGGTAAGTTTCTTTTGGTTATCCCAACTATTGGTTGGTACCCTTCTTTTATCCCAACTATTGGTTGGTATGTTTCTTGGTTATCCCAACTATTGGTTGGTACCCTTCTTTTATCCCAACTATTGGTTGGTATGTTTCTTGGTTATCCCAACTATTGGTTTGTACCCTTCTTTTATCCCAACTATTGGTTGGTATGTTTCTTGGTTATCCCAACTATTGGTTGGTACCCTTATTTTATCCCAACTATTGGTTGGTAAGTTTCTTTTGGTTATCCCAACTATTGGTTGGTACCCTTCTTTTATCCCAACTATTGGTTGGTATGTTTCTTCGTTATCCCAACTATTGGTTGGTACCCTTCTTTTATCCCAACTATTGGTTGGTATGTTTCTTGGTTATCCCAACTATTGGTTGGTACCCTTCTTTTATCCCAACTATAGGTTGGTATGTTTCTAGGTTATCCCAACTATTGGTGGGTATCCTTCTTTTATCCCAAATATTGGTTGGTATGTTTCTCTTGGTTATCCCAACTATTAGTTGGTACCCTTCTTTTATCCCAACTATTGGTTGGTATGTTTCTCTTGGTTATCCCAACTATTGGTTGGTACCCTTCTTTTATCACAACTATTGGTTGGTATGTTTCTCTTGGTTATCCCAACTATTGGTTGGTACCCTTATTTTATCCCAACTATTGGTTGGTAAGTTTCTTTTGGTTATCCCAACTATTGGTTGGTACCCTTCTTTTATCCCAACTATTGGTTGGTATGTTTCTTGGTTATCCCAACTATTGGTTGGTACCCTTCTTTTATCCCAACTATTGGTTGGTATGTTTCTTGGTTATCCCAACTATTGGTTTGTACCCTTCTTTTATCCCAACTATTGGTTGGTATGTTTCTTGGTTATCCCAACTATTGGTTGCTACCCTTCTTTTATCCCAACTATTGGTTGGTATGTTTCTTGGTTATCCCAACTATTGGTTGGTACCCTTCTTTTATCCCAACTATTGGTTGGTATGTTTCTCTTGGTTATCCCAACTATTGGTTGGTACCCTTCTTTTATCCCAACTATTGGTTGGTATGTTTCTCTTGGTAATCCCAACTACTGGTTGGTACCCTTCTTTTATCCCAACTATTGGTTGGTATCTTTTCTTGGTTATCTCAACTATTGGTTGGTACCCTTCTTTTATCCCAACTATTGGTTGGTATGTTTCTCTTGGTTATCCTAACTATTGGTTGGTACCCTTATTTTATCCCAACTATTGGTTGGTACCCATCTTTTATCCCAACTATTGGTTGGTATGTTTCTTGGTTATCCCAACTATTGGTTGGTACCCTTCTTTTATCCCAACTATTGGTTGGTATGTTTCGTGGTTATCCCAACTATTGGTTTGTACCCTTCTTTTATCCCAACTTTCGGTTGGTATGTTTCTCTTGGTTATCCCAACTATTGGTTGGTACCCTTCTTTTATCCCAACTATTGGTCGGTATCTTTTCTAGGTTATCCCAACTATTGGTTGGTACCATTCTTTTATCCCAACTATTGGTTGGTATGTTTCTCTTGGTTATCCCAACTATTGGTTGGTACCATTCTTTTATCCCAACTATTGGTTGGTATATTTCTTTTCGTTGTCCCAACTATTGGTTGGTACCCTTCTTTTATCCCAACTATTGGTTGGTATGTTTCTTGGTTATCCCAACTATTGGTTGGTATATTTCTCTTGGTTATCCCAACTATTGGTTGGTACCCTTCTTTTATCCCAACTATTGGTTGGTATCTTTTCTTGGTTATCCCAACTATTGGTTGGTACCCTTCTTTTATACCAACTATTGGTTGGTATGTTTCTCTTGGTTATCCCAACTATTGGTTGGTACCCTTCTTTTATCCCAACTATTGATTGTTATCTTTTCTTGGTTATCCCAACTATTGGTTGGTACCCTTCTTTTATCCCAACAATTGGTTGGTATATTTCTCTTGGTTATCCCAACTATTGGTTGGTACCCTTCTTTTATCCCAACTATTGGTTGGTATCTTTTCTTGGTTATCCCAACTATTGGTTGGTACCCTTCTTTTATCCCAACTATTGGTTGGTATGAATCTTTTGTTTATCCCAACTTTTGGTTGGTACCCTTCTTTTATCCCAACTATTGGTTGGTATGTTTCTTGGTTATCCCAACTATTGGTTGGTACCCATCTTTTATCCCAACTATTGGTTGGTATGTTTCTTGGTTATCCCAACTATTGGTTGGTACCCTACTTTTATCCCAACTATTGGTTGGTGTGTTTCGTGGTTATCCCAACTATTGGTTTGTACCCTTCTTTTATCCCAACTTTTGGTTGGTATGTATCTCTTGGTTATCCCAACTATTGGTTGGTACCCTTCTTTTATCCCAACTATTGGTCGGTATCTTTTCTAGGTTATCCCAACTATTGGTTGGTACCCTTCTTTTATCCCAACTATTGGTTGGTATGTTTCTTGGTTATCCCAACTATTGGTTTGTACCCTTCTTTTATCCCAACTATTGGTTGGTATGTTTCTTGGTTATCCCAACTATTGGTTTGTACCCTTCTTTTATCCCAACTATTGGTTGGTATGTTTCTTGGTTATCCCAACTATTGGTTGGTACGTTTCTTTTGGTTATCCCAACTATTGGTTGGTACCCTTCTTTTATCCCAACTATTGGTTGTTATGTTTCTTGGTTATCCCAACTATAGGTTTGTACCCTTCTTTTATCCCAACTATTGGTTGGTATTTTTCTTGGTTATCCCAACTATTGGTTGGCATGTTTCTTTTGGTTATCCCAATTATTGGTTGGTACCCTTCTTTTATCCCCTCTATTGGTTGGTATGTTTCTTGGTTATCTCAACTATTAGTTGGTACCCTTCTTTTATCCCAACTATTGGTTGGTATGTTTCTTGGTTATCCCAACTATTGGTTGGTACCCTTCTTTTATCCCAACTATTGGTTGGTATGTTTCTTGGTTATCCCAACTATTGGTGGGTATCCTTCTTTTATCCCAAATATTGGTTGGTATCTTTCTCTTGGTTATCCCAACTATTGGTTGGTACCCTTCTTTCATCCCAACTATTGGTTGGTATGTTTCTCTTGGTTATCCCAACTATTGGTTGGTACCCTTCTTTTATCACAACTATTGGTTGGTATGTTTCTCTTGGTTATCCCAACTATTGGTTGGTACCCTTATTTTATCCCAACTATTGGTTGGTAAGTTTCTTTTGGTTATCCCAACTATTGGTTGGTACCCTTTTTTTATCCCAACTATTGGTTGGTATGTTTCTCTTGGTTATCCCAACTATTGGTTGGTACCCTTCTTTTATCCCAACTATTGGTTGGTATGTTTCTTGGTTATCCCAACTATTGGTTTGTACCCTTCTTTTATCCCAACTATTGGTTGGTATGTTTCTTGGTTATCCCAACTATTGGTTGCTACCCTTCTTTTTTCCCAACTATTGGTTGGTATGTTTCTTGGTTATCCCAACTATTGGTTGGTACCCTTCTTTTATCCCAACTATTGGTTGGTATGTTTCTCTTGGTTATCCCAACTATTGGTTGGTACCCTTCTTTTATCCGAACTATTGGTTGGTATGTTTCTCTTGGTAATCCCAACTATTGGATGGTACCCTTCTTTTATCCCAACTATTGGTTGGTATCTTTTCTTGGTTATCTCAACTATTGGTTGGTACCCTTCTTTTATCCCAACTATTGGTTGGTATGTTTCTCTTGGTTATCCCAACTATTGGTTGGTACCCTTCTTTTATCCCAACTATTGGTTGGTATCTTTTCTTGGTTATCCCAACTATTGGTTGGTACCCTTCTTTTATCCCATCTATTGGTTGGTATATTTTTTGGTTATCCCAACTATTGGTTGGAACCCTTCTTTTATCCCTACTATTGGTTGGTATGCTTCTCTTGGTTATCCCAACTATTGGCTGGTACCCTTCTTTTATCCCAACTATTGGTTGGTATCTTTTCTTGGTTATCCCAATTATTGGTTGGTACCCTTCTTTTATCCCAACTATTGGTTGGTATGTTTCTCTTGGTTATGCCAACTATTGGTTGGTACCCTTCTTTTATCCCAACTATTGATTGTTATCTTTTCTTGGTTATCCCAACTTTTGGTTGGTACCCTTCTTTTATCCCAATAATTGGTTGGTATATTTCTCTTTGTTATCCCAACTATTGGTTGGTACCCTTCTTTTATCCCAACTATTGGTTGGTATCTTTTCTTGGTTATCCCAACTATTGGTTGGTACCCTTCTTTTATCCCAACTATTGGTTGGTATGAATCTTTTGTTTATCCCAACTTTTGGTTGGTACCCTTCTTTTATCCCAACTATTGGTTGGTATGTTTCTTGGTTATCCCAACTATTGGTTGGTACCCATCTTTTATCCCAACTATTGGTTGGTATGTTTCTTGGTTATCCCAACTATTGGTTGGTACCCTTCTTTTATCCCAACTATTGGTTGGTGTGTTTCGTGGTTATCCCAACTATTGGTTTGTACCCTTCTTTTATCCCAACTTTTGGTTGGTATGTTTCTCTTGGTTATCCCAACTATTGGTTGGTACCCTTCTTTTATCCCAACTATTGGTCGGTATCTTTTCTAGGTTATCCCAACTATTGGTTGGTACCATTCTTTTATCCCAACTATTGGTTGGTATGTTTCTTGGTTATCCCAACTATTGGTTTGTATCCTTCTTTTATCCCAACTATTGGTTGGTATGTTTCTTGGTTATCCCAACTATTGGTTTGTACCCTTCTTTTATCCCAACTATTGGTTGGTATGTTTCTTGGTTATCCCAACTATTGGTTGGTACGTTTCTTTTGGTTATCCCAACTATTGGTTGGTACCCTTCTTTTATCCCAACTATTGGTTGTTATGTTTCTTGGTTATCCCAACTATAGGTTTGTACCCTTCTTTTATCCCAACTATTGGTTGGTATTTTTCTTGGTTATCCCAACTATTGGTTGGCATGTTTCTTTTGGTTATCCCAACTATTGGTTGGTACCCTTCTTTTATCCCCTCTATTGGTTGGTATGTTTCTTGGTTATCTCAACTATTAGTTGGTACCCTTCTTTTATCCCAACTATTGGTTGGTATGTTTCTTGGTTATCCCAACTATTGGTTGGTACCCTTCTTTTATCCCAACTATTGGTTGGTATGTTTCTTGGTTATCCCAACTATTGGTGGGTATCCTTCTTTTATCCCAAATATTGGTTGGTATGTTTCTCTTGGTTATCCCAACTATTGGTTGGTACCCTTCTTTTATCCCAACTATTGGTTGGTATGTTTCTCTTGGTTATCCCAACTATTGGTTGGTACCCTTCTTTTATCACAACTATTGGTTGGTATGTTTCTCTTGGTTATCCCAACTATTGGTTGGTACCCTTATTTTATCCCAACTATTGGTTGGTAAGTTTCTTTTGGTTATCCCAACTATTGGTTGGTACCCTTCTTTTATCCCAACTATTGGTTGGTATGTTTCTTGGTTATCCCAACTATTGGTTTGTACCCTTCTTTTATCCCAACTATTGGTTGGTATGTTTCTTGGTTATCCCAACTATTGGTTGCTACCCTTCTTTTATCCCAACTATTGGTTGGTATGTTTCTTGGTTATCCCAACTATTGGTTGGTACCCTTCTTTTATCCCATCTATTGGTTGGTATGTTTCTCTTGGTTATCCCAACTATTGGTTGGTACCCTTCTTTTATCCGAACTATTGGTTGGTATGTTTCTCTTGGTAATCCCAACTATTGGATGGTACCCTTCTTTTATCCCAACTATTGGTTGGTATCTTTTCTTGGTTATCCCAACTATTGGTTGGTACCCTTCTTTTATCCCAACTATTGGTTGGTATGAATCTTTTGTTTATCCCAACTTTTGGTTGGTACCCTTCTTTTATCCCAACTATTGGTTGGTATGTTTCTTGGTTATCCCAACTATTGGTTGGTACCCATCTTTTATCCCAACTATTGGTTGGTATGTTTCTTGGTTATCCCAACTATTGGTTGGTACCCTTCTTTTATCCCAACTATTGGTTGGTGTGTTTCGTGGTTATCCCAACTATTGGTTTGTACCCTTCTTTTATCCCAACTTTTGGTTGGTATGTTTCTCTTGGTTATCCCAACTATTGGTTGGTACCCTTCTTTTATCCCAACTATTGGTCGGTATCTTTTCTAGGTTATCCCAACTATTGGTTGGTACCCTTCTTTTATCCCAACTATTGGTTGGTATGTTTCTTGGTTATCCCAACTATTGGTTTGTACCCTTCTTTTATCCCAACTATTGGTTGGTATGTTTCTTGGTTATCCCAACTATTGGTTTGTACCCTTCTTTTATCCCAACTATTGGTTGGTATGTTTCTTGGTTATCCCAACTATTGGTTGGTACGTTTCTTTTGGTTATCCCAACTATTGGTTGGTACCCTTCTTTTATCCCAACTATTGGTTGTTATGTTTCTTGGTTATCCCAACTATAGGTTTGTACCCTTCTTTTATCCCAACTATTGGTTGGTATTTTTCTTGGTTATCCCAACTATTGGTTGGCATGTTTCTTTTGGTTATCCCAACTATTGGTTGGTACCCTTCTTTTATCCCCTCTATTGGTTGGTATGTTTCTTGGTTATCTCAACTATTAGTTGGTACCCTTCTTTTATCCCAACTATTGGTTGGTATGTTTCTTGGTTATCCCAACTATTGGTTGGTACCCTTCTTTTATCCCAACTATTGGTTGGTATGTTTCTTGGTTATCCCAACTATTGGTGGGTATCCTTCTTTTATCCCAAATATTGGTTGGTATGTTTCTCTTGGTTATCCCAACTATTGGTTGGTACCCTTCTTTTATCCCAACTATTGGTTGGTATGTTTCTCTTGGTTATCCCAACTATTGGTTGGTACCCTTCTTTTATCACAACTATTGGTTGGTATGTTTCTCTTGGTTATCCCAACTATTGGTTGGTACCCTTATTTTATCCCAACTATTGGTTGGTAAGTTTCTTTTGGTTATCCCAACTATTGGTTGGTACCCTTCTTTTATCCCAACTATTGGTTGGTATGTTTCTTGGTTATCCCAACTATTGGTTTGTACCCTTCTTTTATCCCAACTATTGGTTGGTATGTTTCTTGGTTATCCCAACTATTGGTTGCTACCCTTCTTTTATCCCAACTATTGGTTGGTATGTTTCTTGGTTATCCCAACTATTGGTTGGTACCCTTCTTTTATCCCAACTATTGGTTGGTATGTTTCTCTTGGTTATCCCAACTATTGGTTGGTACCCTTCTTTTATCCGAACTATTGGTTGGTATGTTTCTCTTGGTAATCCCAACTATTGGATGGTACCCTTCTTTTATCCCAACTATTGGTTGGTATCTTTTCTTGGTTATCCCAACTATTGGTTGGTACCCTTCTTTTATCCCAACTATTGGTTGGTATGTTTCTCTTGGTTATCCCAACTATTGGTTGGTACCCTTCTTTTATCCCAACTATTGGTTGGTATCTTTTCTTGGTTATCCCAACTATTGGTTGGTACCCTTCTTTTATCCCAACTATTGGTTGGTATATTTTTTGGTTATCCCAACTCTTGGTTGGAACCCTTCTTTTATCCCAACTATTGGTTGGTATGCTTCTCTTGGTTATCCCAACTATTGGTTGGTACCCTTCTTTTATCCCAACTATTGGTTGGTATCTTTTCTTGGTTATCCCAATTATTGGTTGGTACCCTTCTTTTATCCCAACTATTGGTTGGTATGTTTCTCTTGGTTATGCCAACTATTGGTTTGTACCCTTCTTTTATCCCAACTATTGATTGTTATCTTTTCTTGGTTATCCCAACTTTTGGTTGGTACCCTTCTTTTATCCCAATAATTGGTTGGTATATTTCTCTTGGTTATCCCAACTATTGGTTGGTACCCTTCTTTTATCCCAACTATTGGTTGGTATCTTTTCTTGGTTATCCCAACTATTGGTTGGTACCCTTCTTTTATCCCAACTATTGGTTGGTATGAATCTTTTGTTTATCCCAACTTTTGGTTGGTACCCTTCTTTTATCCCAACTATTGGTTGGTATGTTTCTTGGTTATCCCAACTATTGGTTGGTACCCATCTTTTATCCCAACTATTGGTTGGTATGTTTCTTGGTTATCCCAACTATTGGTTGGTACCCTTCTTTTATCCCAACTATTGGTTGGTGTGTTTCGTGGTTATCCCAACTATTGGTTTGTACCCTTCTTTTATCCCAACTTTTGGTTGGTATGTTTCTCTTGGTTATCCCAACTATTGGTTGGTACCCTTCTTTTATCCCAACTATTGGTCGGTATCTTTTCTAGGTTATCCCAACTATTGGTTGGTACCCTTCTTTTATCCCAACTATTGGTTGGTATGTTTCTTGGTTATCCCAACTATTGGTTTGTACCCTTCTTTTATCCCAACTATTGGTTGGTATGTTTCTTGGTTATCCCAACTATTGGTTTGTACCCTTCTTTTATCCCAACTATTGGTTGGTATGTTTCTTGGTTATCCCAACTATTGGTTGGTATGTTTCTTTTGGTTATCCCAACTATTGGTTGGTACCCTTCTTTTATCCCCTCTATTGGTTGGTATGTTTCTTGGTTATCTCAACTATTAGTTGGTACCCTTCTTTTATCCCAACTATTGGTTGGTATCTTTTCTTGGTTATCCCAACTATTGGTTGGTACCCTTCTTTTATCCCAACTATTGGTTGGTATATTTTTTGGTTATCCCAACTCTTGGTTGGAACCCTTCTTTTATCCCAACTATTGGTTGGTATGCTTCTCTTGGTTATCCCAACTATTGGTTGGTACCCTTCTTTTATCCCAACTATTGGTTGGTATCTTTTCTTGGTTATCCCAATTATTGGTTGGTAACCTTCTTTTATCCCAACTATTGGTTGGTATGTTTCTCTTGGTTATGCCAACTATTGGTTTGTACCCTTCTTTTATCCCAACTATTGATTGTTATCTTTTCTTGGTTATCCCAACTTTTGGTTGGTACCCTTCTTTTATCCCAATAATTGGTTGGTATATTTCTCTTGGTTATCCCAACTATTGGTTGGTACCCTTCTTTTATCCCAACTATTGGTTGGTATCTTTTCTTGGTTATCCCAACTATTGGTTGGTACCCTTCTTTTATCCCAACTATTGGTTGGTATGAATCTTTTGTTTATCCCAACTTTTGGTTGGTACCCTTCTTTTATCCCAACTATTGGTTGGTATGTTTCTTGGTTATCCCAACTATTGGTTGGTACCCATCTTTTATCCCAACTATTGGTTGGTATGTTTCTTGGTTATCCCAACTATTGGTTGGTACCCTTCTTTTATCCCAACTATTGGTTGGTGTGTTTCGTGGTTATCCCAACTATTGGTTTGTACCCTTCTTTTATCCCAACTTTTGGTTGGTATGTTTCTCTTGGTTATCCCAACTATTGGTTGGTACCCTTCTTTTATCCCAACTATTGGTCGGTATCTTTTCTAGGTTATCCCAACTATTGGTTGGTACCCTTCTTTTATCCCAACTATTGGTTGGTATGTTTCTTGGTTATCCCAACTATTGGTTTGTACCCTTCTTTTATCCCAACTATTGGTTGGTATGTTTCTTGGTTATCCCAACTATTGGTTTGTACCCTTCTTTTATCCCAACTATTGGTTGGTATGTTTCTTGGTTATCCCAACTATTGGTTGGTACGTTTCTTTTGGTTATCCCAACTATTGGTTGGTACCCTTCTTTTATCCCCTCTATTGGTTGGTATGTTTCTTGGTTATCTCAACTATTAGTTGGTACCCTTCTTTTATCCCAACTATTGGTTGGTATGTTTCTTGGTTATCCCAACTATTGGTTGGTACCCTTCTTTTATCCCAACTATTGGTTGGTATGTTTCTTGGTTATCCCAACTATTGGTGGGTATCCTTCTTTTATCCCAAATATTGGTTGGTATGTTTCTCTTGGTTATCCCAACTATTGGTTGGTACCCTTCTTTTATCCCAACTATTGGTTGGTATGTTTCTCTTGGTTATCCCAACTATTGGTTGGTACCCTTCTTTTATCACAACTATTGGTTGGTATGTTTCTCTTGGTTATCCCAACTATTGGTTGGTACCCTTATTTTATCCCAACTATTGGTTGGTAAGTTTCTTTTGGTTATCCCAACTATTGGTTGGTACCCTTCTTTTATCCCAACTATTGGTTGGTATGTTTCTTGGTTATCCCAACTATTGGTTTGTACCCTTCTTTTATCCCAACTATTGGTTGGTATGTTTCTTGGTTATCCCAACTATTGGTTGCTACCCTTCTTTTATCCCAACTATTGGTTGGTATGTTTCTTGGTTATCCCAACTATTGGTTGGTACCCTTCTTTTATCCCAACTATTGGTTGGTATGTTTCTCTTGGTTATCCCAACTATTGGTTGGTACCCTTCTTTTATCCGAACTATTGGTTGGTATGTTTCTCTTGGTAATCCCAACTATTGGATGGTACCCTTCTTTTATCCCAACTATTGGTTGGTATCTTTTCTTGGTTATCCCAACTATTGGTTGGTACCCTTCTTTTATCCCAACTATTGGTTGGTATGTTTCTCTTGGTTATCCCAACTATTGGTTGGTACCCTTCTTTTATCCCAACTATTGGTTGGTATCTTTTCTTGGTTATCCCAACTATTGGTTGGTACCCTTCTTTTATCCCAACTATTGGTTGGTATATTTTTTGGTTATCCCAACTCTTGGTTGGAACCCTTCTTTTATCCCAACTATTGGTTGGTATGCTTCTCTTGGTTATCCCAACTATTGGTTGGTACCCTTCTTTTATCCCAACTATTGGTTGGTATCTTTTCTTGGTTATCCCAATTATTGGTTGGTACCCTTCTTTTATCCCAACTATTGGTTGGTATGTTTCTCTTGGTTATGCCAACTATTGGTTTGTACCCTTCTTTTATCCCAACTATTGATTGTTATCTTTTCTTGGTTATCCCAACTTTTGGTTGGTACCCTTCTTTTATCCCAATAATTGGTTGGTATATTTCTCTTGGTTATCCCAACTATTGGTTGGTACCCTTCTTTTATCCCAACTATTGGTTGGTATCTTTTCTTGGTTATCCCAACTATTGGTTGGTACCCTTCTTTTATCCCAACTATTGGTTGGTATGAGTCTTTTGTTTATCCCAACTTTTGGTTGGTACCCTTCTTTTATCCCAACTATTGGTTGGTATGTTTCTTGGTTATCCCAACTATTGGTTGGTACCCATCTTTTATCCCAACTATTGGTTGGTATGTTTCTTGGTTATCCCAACTATTGGTTGGTACCCTTCTTTTATCCCAACTATTGGTTGGTGTGTTTCGTGGTTATCCCAACTATTGGTTTGTACCCTTCTTTTATCCCAACTTTTGGTTGGTATGTTTCTCTTGGTTATCCCAACTATTGGTTGGTACCCTTCTTTTATCCCAACTATTGGTCGGTATCTTTTCTAGGTTATCCCAACTATTGGTTGGTACCCTTCTTTTATCCCAACTATTGGTTGGTATGTTTCTTGGTTATCCCAACTATTGGTTTGTACCCTTCTTTTATCCCAACTATTGGTTGGTATGTTTCTTGGTTATCCCAACTATTGGTTTGTACCCTTCTTTTATCCCAACTATTGGTTGGTATGTTTCTTGGTTATCCCAACTATTGGTTGGTACGTTTCTTTTGGTTATCCCAACTATTGGTTGGTACCCTTCTTTTATCCCAACTATTGGTTGTTATGTTTCTTGGTTATCCCAACTATAGGTTTGTACCCTTCTTTTATCCCAACTATTGGTTGGTATTTTTCTTGGTTATCCCAACTATTGGTTGGCATGTTTCTTTTGGTTATCCCAACTATTGGTTGGTACCCTTCTTTTATCCCCTCTATTGGTCGGTATGTTTCTTGGTTATCTCAACTATTAGTTGGTACCCTTCTTTTATCCCAACTATTGGTTGGTATGTTTCTTGGTTATCCCAACTATTGGTTGGTACCCTTCTTTTATCCCAACTATTGGTTGGTATGATTCTTGGTTATCCCAACTATTGGTGGGTATCCTTCTTTTATCCCAAATATTGGTTGGTATGTTTCTCTTGGTTATCCCAACTATTGGTTGGTACCCTTCTTTTATCCCAACTATTGGTTGGTATGTTTCTCTTGGTTATCCCAACTATTGGTTGATACCCTTCTTTTATCACAACTATTGGTTGGTATGTTTCTCTTGGTTATCCCAACTATTGGTTGGTACCCTTATTTTATCCCAACTATTGGTTGGTAAGTTTCTTTTGGTTATCCCAACTATTGGTTGGTACCCTTCTTTTATCCCAACTATTGGTTGGTATGTTTCTTGGTTATCCCAACTATTGGTTGGTACCCTTCTTTTATCCCAACTATTGGTTGGTATGTTTCTTGGTTATCCCAACTATTGGTTTGTACCCTTCTTTTATCCCAACTATTGGTTGGTATGTTTCTTGGTTATCCCAACTATTGGTTGCTACCCTTCTTTTATCCCAACTATTGGTTGGTATGTTTCTTGGTTATCCCAACTATTGGTTGGTACCCTTCTTTTATCCCAACTATTGGTTGGTAAGTTTCGTGGTTATCCCAACAATTGGTTTGTACCCTTCTTTTATCCCAACTTTTGGTTGGTATGTTTCTCTTGGTTATGCCAACTATTGGTTGGTACCCTTCTTTTATCCCAACTATTGATTGTTATCTTTACTTGGTTATCCCAACTTTTGGTTGGTACCCTTCTTTTATCCCAATAATTGGTTGGTATATTTCTCTTGGTTATCCCAACTATTGGTTGGTACCCTTCTTTTATCCCAACTATTGGTTGGTATCTTTTCTTGGTTATCCCAACTATTGGTTGGTACCCTTCTTTTATCCCAACTATTGGTTGGTATGAATCTTTTGTTTATCCCAACTTTTGGTTGGTACCCTTCTTTTATCCCAACTATTGGTTGGTATGTTTCTTGGTTATCCCAACTATTGGTTGGTACCCATCTTTTATCCCAACTATTGGTTGGTATGTTTCTTGGTTATCCCAACTATTGGTTGGTACCCTTCTTTTATCCCAACTATTGGTTGGTGTGTTTCGTGGTTATCCCAACTATTGGTTTGTACCCTTCTTTTATCCCAACTTTTGGTTGGTATGTTTCTCTTGGTTATCCCAACTATTGGTTGGTACCCTTCTTTTATCCCAACTATTGGTCGGTATCTTTTCTAGGTTATCCCAACTATTGGTTGGTACCCTTCTTTTATCCCAACTATTGGTTGGAATGTTTCTTGGTTATCCCAACTATTGGTTTGTACCCTTCTTTTATCCCAACTATTGGTTGGTATGTTTCTTGGTTATCCCAACTATTGGTTTGTACCCTTCTTTTATCCCAACTATTGGTTGGTATGTTTCTTGGTTATCCCAACTATTGGTTGGTACGTTTCTTTTGGTTATCCCAACTATTGGTTGGTACCCTTCTTTTATCCCAACTATTGGTTGTTATGTTTCTTGGTTATCCCAACTCTAGGTTTGTACCCTTCTTTTATCCCAACTATTGGTTGGTATTTTTCTTGGTTATCCCAACTATTGGTTGGCATGTTTCTTTTGGTTATCCCAACTATTGGTTGGTACCCTTCTTTTATCCCCTCTATTGGTTGGTATGTTTCTTGGTTATCTCAACTATTAGTTGGTACCCTTCTTTTATCCCAACTATTGGTTGGTATGTTTCTTGGTTATCCCAACTATTGGTTGGTACCCTTCTTTTATCACAACTATTGGTTGGTATGTTTCTCTTGGTTATCCCAACTATTGGTTGGTACCCTTCTTTTATCCCAACTATTGGTTGGTACCCTTCTTTTATCCGAACTATTGGTTGGTATGTTTCTCTTGGTAATCCCAACTATTGGATGGTACCCTTCTTTTATCCCAACTATTGGTTGGTATCTTTTCTTGGTTATCCCAACTATTGGTTGGTACCCTTCTTTTATCCCAACTATTGGTTGGTATGTTTCTCTTGGGTATCCCAACTATTGGTTGGTACCCTTCTTTTATCCCAACTATTGGTTGGTATCTTTTCTTGGTTATCCCAACTATTGGTTGGTACCCTTCTTTTATCCCAACTATTGGTTGGTATATTTTTTGGTTATCCCAACTATTGGTTGGAACCCTTCTTTTATCCCAACTATTGGTTGGTATGCTTCTCTTGGTTATCCCAACTATTGGTTGGTACCCTTCTTTTATCCCAACTATTGGTTGGTATCTTTTCTTGGTTATCCCAATTATTGGTTGGTACCCTTCTTTTATCCCAACTATTGGTTGGTATGTTTCTCTTGGTTATGCCAACTATTGGTTGGTACCCTTCTTTTATCCCAACTATTGATTGTTATCTTTTCTTGGTTATCCCAACTTTTGGTTGGAACCCTTCTTTTATCCCAACAATTGGTTGGTATATTTCTCTTGGTTATCCCAACTATTGGTTGGTACCCTTCTTTTATCCCAACTATTGGTTGGTATCTTTTCTTGGTTTTCCCAACTATTGGTTGGTACCCTTCTTTTATCCCAACTATTGGTTGGTATGAATCTTTTGTTTATCCCAACTTTTGGTTGGTACCCTTCTTTTATCCCAACTATTGGTTGGTATGTTTCTTGGTTATCCCAACTATTGGTTGGTACCCATCTTTTATCCCAACTATTGGTTGGTATGTTTCTTGGTTATCCCAACTATTGGTTGGTACCCTTCTTTTATCCCAACTATTGGTTGGTATGTTTCGTGGTTATCCCAACTATTGGTTTGTACCCTTCTTTTATCCCAACTTTTGGTTGGTATGTTTCTCTTGGTTATCCCAACTATTGGTTGGTACCCTTCTTTTATCCCAACTATTGGTCGGTATCTTTTCTAGGTTATCCCAACTATTGCTTGGTACCATTCTTTTATCCCAACTATTGGTTGGTATGTTTCTCTTGGTTATCCCAACTATTGGTTGGTACCATTCTTTTATCCCAACTATTGGTTGGTATGTTTCTTTTGGTTGCCCCAACTATTGGTTGGTACCCTTCTTTTATCCCAACTATTGGTTGGTATGTTTCTTGGTTATCCCAACTATTGGTTGGTATATTTCTCTTGGTTATCCCAACTATTGGTTGGTACCCTTCTTTTATCCCAACTATTGGTTGGTATGTTTCTCTTGGTTATGCCAACTATTGGTTGGTACCCTTCTTTTATCCCAACTATTGATTGTTATCTTTTCTTGGTTATCCCAACTTTTGGTTGGTACCCTTCTTTTATCCCAACAATTGGTTGGTATATTTCTCTTGGTTATCCCAACTATTGGTTGGTACCCTTCTTTTATCCCAACTATTGGTTGGTATCTTTTCTTGGTTATCCCAACTATTGGTTGGTACCCTTCTTTTATCCCAACTATTGGTTGGTATGAATCTTTTGTTTATCCCAACTTTTGGTTGGTACCCTTCTTTTATCCCAACTATTGGTTGGTATGTTTCTTGGTTATCCCAACTATTGGTTGGTACCCATCTTTTATCCCAACTATTGGTTGGTATGTTTCTTGGTTATCCCAACTATTGGTAGGTACCCTTATTTTATCCCAACTATTGGTTGGTATGTTTCGTGGTTATCCCAACTATTGGTTTGTACCCTTCTTTTATCCCAACTTTTGGTTGGTATGTTTCTCTTGGTTATCCCAACTATTGGTTGGTACCCTTCTTTTATCCCAACTATTGGTCGGTATCTTTTCTAGGTTATCCCAACTATTGGTTGGTACCATTCTTTTATCCCAACTATTGGTTGGTATGTTTCTCTTGGTTATCCCAACTATTGGTTGGTACCATTCTTTTATCCCAACTATTGGTTGGTATGTTTCTTTTGGTTGTCCCAACTATTGGTTGGTACCCTTCTTTTATCCCAACTATTGGTTGGTATGTTTCTTGGTTATCCCAACTATTGGTTGGTATATTTCTCTTGGTTATCCCAACTATTGGTTGGTACCCTTCTTTTATCCCAACTATTGGTTGGTATCTTTTCTTGGTTATCCCAACTATTGGTTGGTACCCTTCTTTTATCCCAACTATTGGTTGGTATATTTTTTGGTTATCCCAACTATTGGTTGGAACCCTTCTTTTATCCCAACTATTGGTTGGTATGCTTCTCTTGGTTATCCCAACTATTGGTTGGTACCCTTCTTTTATCCCAACTATTGGTTGGTATCTTTTCTTGGTTATCCCAATTATTGGTTGGTACCCTTCTTTTATCCCAACTATTGGTTGGTATGTTTCTCTTGGTTATGCCAACTATTGGTTGGTACCCTTCTTTTATCCCAACTATTGATTGTTATCTTTTCTTGGTTATCCCAACTTTTGGTTGGAACCCTTCTTTTATCCCAACAATTGGTTGGTATATTTCTCTTGGTTATCCCAACTATTGGTTGGTACCCTTCTTTTATCCCAACTATTGGTTGGTATCTTTTCTTGGTTTTCCCAACTATTGGTTGGTACCCTTCTTTTATCCCAACTATTGGTTGGTATGAATCTTTTGTTTATCCCAACTTTTGGTTGGTACCCTTCTTTTATCCCAACTATTGGTTGGTATGTTTCTTGGTTATCCCAACTATTGGTTGGTACCCATCTTTTATCCCAACTATTGGTTGGTATGTTTCTTGGTTATCCCAACTATTGGTTGGTACCCTTCTTTTATCCCAACTATTGGTTGGTATGGTTCGTGGTTATCCCAACTATTGGTTTGTACCCTTCTTTTATCCCAACTTTTGGTTGGTATGTTTCTCTTGGTTATCCCAACTATTGGTTGGTACCCTTCTTTTATCCCAACTATTGGTCGGTATCTTTTCTAGGTTATCCCAACTATTGCTTGGTACCATTCTTTTATCCCAACTATTGGTTGGTATGTTTCTCTTGGTTATCCCAACTATTGGTTGGTACCATTCTTTTATCCCAACTATTGGTTGGTATGTTTCTTTTGGTTGCCCCAACTATTGGTTGGTACCCTTCTTTTATCCCAACTATTGGTTGGTATGTTTCTTGGTTATCCCAACTATTGGTTGGTATATTTCTCTTGGTTATCCCAACTATTGGTTGGTACCCTTCTTTTATCCCAACTATTGGTTGGTATGTTTCTCTTGGTTATGCCAACTATTGGTTGGTACCCTTCTTTTATCCCAACTATTGATTGTTATCTTTTCTTGGTTATCCCAACTTTTGGTTGGTACCCTTCTTTTATCCCAACAATTGGTTGGTATATTTCTCTTGGTTATCCCAACTATTGGTTGGTACCCTTCTTTTATCCCAACTATTGGTTGGTATCTTTTCTTGGTTATCCCAACTATTGGTTGGTACCCTTCTTTTATCCCAACTATTGGTTGGTATGAATCTTTTGTTTATCCCAACTTTTGGTTGGTACCCTTCTTTTATCCCAACTATTGGTTGGTATGTTTCTTGGTTATCCCAACTATTGGTTGGTACCCATCTTTTATCCCAACTATTGGTTGGTATGTTTCTTGGTTATCCCAACTATTGGTAGGTACCCTTATTTTATCCCAACTATTGGTTGGTATGTTTCGTGGTTATCCCAACTATTGGTTTGTACCCTTCTTTTATCCCAACTTTTGGTTGGTATGTTTCTCTTGGTTATCCCAACTATTGGTTGGTACCCTTCTTTTATCCCAACTATTGGTCGGTATCTTTTCTAGGTTATCCCAACTATTGGTTGGTACCATTCTTTTATCCCAACTATTGGTTGGTATGTTTCTCTTGGTTATCCCAACTATTGGTTGGTACCATTCTTTTATCCCAACTATTGGTTGGTATGTTTCTTTTGGTTGTCCCAACTATTGGTTGGTACCCTTCTTTTATCCCAACTATTGGTTGGTATGTTTCTTGGTTATCCCAACTATTGGTTGGTATATTTCTCTTGGTTATCCCAACTATTGGTTGGTACCCTTCTTTTATCCCAACTATTGGTTGGTATCTTTTCTTGGTTATCCCAACTATTGGTTGGTACCCTTCTTTTATCCCAACTATTGGTTGGTATGTTTCTCTTGGTTATCCCATCTATTGGTTGGTACCCTTCTTTTATCCCAACTATTGATTGTTATCTTTTCTTGGTTATCCCAACTATTGGTTGGTACCCTTCTTTTATCCCAACAATTGGTTGGTATATTTCTCTTGGTTATCCTAACTATTGGTTGGTACCCTTCTTTTATCCCAACTATTGGTTGATATCTTTTCTTGGTTATCCCAACTATTGGTTGGTACCCTTCTTTTATCCCAACTATTGGTTGGTATGAATCTTTTGTTTATCCCAACTTTTGGTTGGTACCCTTCTTTTATGCCAACTATTGGTTGGTATGTTTCTTGGTTATCCCAACTATTGGTTGGTACCCATCATTTATCCCAACTATTGGTTGGTATGTTTCTTGGTTATCCCAACTATTGGTTGGTACCCTTCTTTTATCCCAACTATTGGTTGGTATGTTTCGTGGTTATCCCAACAATTGGTTTGTACCCTTCTTTTATCCCAACTTTTGGTTGGTATGTTTCTCTTGGTTATCCCAACTATTGGTTGGTACCCTTCTTTTATCCCAACTATTGGTCGGTATCTTTTCTAGGTTATCCCAACTATTGGTTGGTACCCTTCTTTTATCCCAACTATTGGTTGGTGTGTTTCTCTTGGTTATCCCAACTATTGGTTGGTACCATTCTTTTATCCCAACTATTGGTTGGTATGTTTCTTTTGGTTGTCCCAACTATTGGTTGGTACCCTTCTTTTATCCCAACTATTGGTTGGTATGTTTCTTGGTTATCCCAACTATTGGTTGGTATATTTCTCTTGGTTATCCCAACTATTGGTTGGTACCCTTCTTTTATCCCAACTATTGGTTGGTATCTTTTCTTGGTTATCCCAACTATTGGTTGGTACCCTTCTTTTATCCCAACTATTGGTTGGTATGTATCTTTTGTTTATCCCAACTTTTGGTTGGTACCCTTCTTTTATCCCAACTATTGGTTGGTATGTTTCTTGGTTATCCCAACTATTGGTTTGTACCCTTCTTTTATCCCAACTATTGGTTGGTATGTTTCTTGGTTATCCCAACTATTGGTTGGTACGTTTCTTTTGGTTATCCCAACTATTGGTTGGTACCCTTCTTTTATCCCAACTATTGGTTGTTATGTTTCTTGGTTATCCCAACTATTGGTTTGTACCCTTCTTTTATCCCAACTATTGGTTGGTATTATTCTTGGTTATCCCAACTATTGGTTGGTATGTTTCTTTTGGTTACCCCAACTATTGGTTGGTACCCTTCTTTTATCCCCTCTATTGGTTGGTATGTTTCTTGGTTATCTCAACTATTGGTTGGTACCCTTCTTTTATCCCAACTATTGGTTGGTATGTTTCGTGGTTATCCCAACAATTGGTTTGTACCCTTCTTTTATCCCAACTTTTGGTTGGTATGTTTCTCTTGGTTATCCCAACTATTGGTTGGTACCCTTCTTTTATCCCAACTATTGGTCGGTATCTTTTCTAGGTTATCCCAACTATTGGTTGGTACCCTTCTTTTATCCCAACTATTGGTTGGTATGTTTCTCTTGGTTATCCCAACTATTGGTTGGTACCATTCTTTTATCCCAACTATTGGTTGGTATGTTTCTTTTGGTTGTCCCAACTATTGGTTGGTACCCTTCTTTTATCCCAACTATTGGTTGGTATGTTTCTTGGTTATCCCAACTATTGGTTGGTATATTTCTCTTTGTTAACCCAACTATTGGTTGGTACCCTTCTTTTATCCCAACTATTGGTTGGTATCTTTTCTTGGTTATCCCAACTATTGGTTGGTACCCTTCTTTTATCCCAACTATTGGTTGGTATGTATCTTTTGTTTATCCTAACTTTTGGTTGGTACCCTTCTTTTATCCCAACTATTGGTTGGTATGTTTCTTGGTTATCCCAACTATTGGTTGGTATGTTTCTTCGTTATCCCAACTATTGGTTGGTACCCTTCTTTTATCCCAACTATTGGTTGTTATGTTTCTTGGTTAACCCAACTATTGGTTTGTACCCTTCTTTTATCCCAACTATTGGTTGGTATGTTTCTGGGTTATCCCAACTATTGGTTGGTACGTTTCTTTTGGTTATCCCAACTATTGGTTGGTACCCTTCTTTTATCCCAACTATTGGTTGTTATGTTTCTTGGTTATCCCAACTATTGGTTTGTACCCTTCTTTTATCCCAACTATTGGTTGGTATTATTCTTGGTTATCCCAACTATTGGTTGGTATGTTTCTTTTGGTTACCCCAACTATTGGTTGGTACCCTTCTTTTATCCCCTCTATTGGTTGGTATGTTTCTTGGTTATCTCAACTATTGGTTGGTACCCTTCTTTTATCCCAACTATTGGTTGGTATGTTTCGTGGTTATCCCAACAATTGGTTTGTACCCTTCTTTTATCCCAACTTTTGGTTGGTATGTTTCTCTTGGTTATCCCAACTATTGGTTGGTACCCTTCTTTTATCCCAACTATTGGTCGGTATCTTTTCTAGGTTATCCCAACTATTGGTTGGTACCCTTCTTTTATCCCAACTATTGGTTGGTATGTTTCTCTTGGTTATCCCAACTATTGGTTGGTACCATTCTTTTATCCCAACTATTGGTTGGTATGTTTCTTTTGGTTGTCCCAACTATTGGCTGGTACCCTTCTTTTATCCCAACTATTGGTTGGTATGTTTCTTGGTTATCCCAACTATTGGTTGGTATATTTCTCTTTGTTATCCCAACTATTGGTTGGTACCCTTCTTTTATCCCAACTATTGGTTGGTATCTTTTCTTGGTTATCCCAACTATTGGTTGGTACCCTTCTTTTATCCCAACTATTGGTTGGTATGTATCTTTTGTTTATCCTAACTTTTGGTTGGTACCCTTCTTTTATCCCAATTATTGGTTGGTATGTTTCTTGGTTATCCCAACTATTGGTTGGTATGTTTCTTCGTTATCCCAACTATTGGTTGGTACCCTTCTTTTATCCCAACTATTGGTTGTTATGTTTCTTGGTTAACCCAACTATTGGTTTGTACCCTTCTTTTATCCCAACTATTGGTTGGTATGTTTCTTGGTTATTCCAACTATTGGTAGGTATGTTTCTTTTGGTTATCCCAACTATTGGTTGGTACCCTTCTTTTATCCCAACTATTGGTTGTTATGTTTCTTGGTTATCCCAACTATTGGTTTGTACCCTTCTTTTATCCCAACTATTGGTTGGTATTATTCTTGGTTATCCCAACTATTGGTTGGTATGTTTCTTTTGGTTACCCCAACTATTGGTTGGTACCCTTCTTTTATCCCCTCTATTGGTTGGTATGTTTCTTGGTTATCTCAACTATTGGTTGGTACCCTTCTTTTATCCCAACTATTGGTTGGTATGTTTCGTGGTTATCCCAACAATTGGTTTGTACCCTTCTTTTATCCCAACTTTTGGTTGGTATGTTTCTCTTGGTTATCCCAACTATTGGTTGGTACCCTTCTTTTATCCCAACTATTGGTCGGTATCTTTTCTAGGTTATCCCAACTATTGGTTGGTACCCTTCTTTTATCCCAACTATTGGTTGGTATGTTTCTCTTGGTTATCCCAACTATTGGTTGGTACCATTCTTTTATCCCAACTATTGGTTGGTATGTTTCTTTTGGTTGTCCCAACTATTGGTTGGTACCCTTCTTTTATCCCAACTATTGGTTGGTATGTTTCTTGGTTATCCCAACTATTGGTTGGTATATTTCTCTTTGTTATCCCAACTATTGGTTGGTACCCTTCTTTTATCCCAACTATTGGTTGGTATCTTTTCTTGGTTATCCCAACTATTGGTTGGTACCCTTCTTTTATCCCAACTATTGGTTGGTATGTATCTTTTGTTTATCCTAACTTTTGGTTGGTACCCTTCTTTTATCCCAACTATTGGTTGGTATGTTTCTTGGTTATCCCAACTATTCGTTGGTACCCATCTTTTATACCAACTATTGGTTGGTATGTTTCTTCGTTATCCCAACTATTGGTTGGTACCCTTCTTTTATCCCAACTATTGGTTGGTATGTTTCTCTTGGTTATGCCAACTATTGGTTGGTACCCTTCTTTTATCCCAACTATTGATTGTTATCTTTTCTTGGTTATCCCAACTTTTGGTTGGTACACTTCTTTTATCCCAACAATTGGTTGGTATATTTCTCTTGGTTATCCCAACTATTGGTTGGTACCCTTCTTTTATCCCAACTATTGGTTGGTATCTTTTCTTGGTTATCCCAACTATTGGTTGGTACCCTTCTTTTATCCCAACTATTGGTTGGTATGAATCTTTTGTTTATCCCAACTTTTGGTTGGTACCCTTCTTTTATCCCAACTATTGGTTGGTATGTTTCTTGGTTATCCCAACTATTGGTTGGTACCCATCTTTTATCCCAACTATTGGTTGGTATGTTTCTTGGTTATCCCAACTATTGGTTGGTACCCTTCTTTTATCCCAACTATTGGTTGGTATGTTTCGTGGTTATCCCAACTATTGGTTTGTACCCTTCTTTTATCCCAACTTTTGGTTGGTATGTTTCTCTTGGTTATCCCAACTATTGGTTGGTACCCTTCTTTTATCCCAACTATTGGTCGGTATCTTTTCTAGGTTATCCCAACTATTGGTTGGTACCATTCTTTTATCCCAACTATTGGTTGGTATGTTTCTCTTGGTTATCCCAACTATTGGTTGGTACCATTCTTTTATCCCAACTATTGGTTGGTATGTTTCTTTTGGTTGTCCCAACTATTGGTTGGTACCCTTCTTTTATCCCAACTATTGGTTGGTATGTTTCTTGGTTATCCCAACTATTGGTTGGTATATTTCTCTTGGTTATCCCAACTATTGGTTGGTACCCTTCTTTTATCCCAACTATTGGTTGGTATCTTTTCTTGGTTATCCCAACTATTGGTTGGTACCCTTCTTTTATCCCAACTATTGGTTGGTATGTTTCTCTTGGTTATCCCAACTATTGGTTGGTACCCTTCTTTTATCCCAACTATTGATTGTTATCTTTTCTTGGTTATCCCAACTATTGGTTGGTACCCTTCTTTTATCCCAACTATTGGTTGGTATGAATCTTTTGTTTATCCCAACTTTTGGTTGGTACCCTTCTTTTATCCCAACTTTTGGTTGGTATGTTTCTTGGTTATCCCAACTATTGGTTGGTACCCATCTTTTATCCCAACTATTGGTTGGTATGTTTCTTGGTTATCCCAACTATTGGTTGGTACCCTTCTTTTATCCCAACTATTGGTTGGTATGTTTCGTGGTTATCCCAACTATTGGTTTGTACCCTTCTTTTATCCCAACTTTTGGTTGGTATGTTTCTCTTGGTTATCCCAACTATTGGTTGGTACCCTTCTTTTATCCCAACTATTGGTCGGTATCTTTTCTAGGTTATCCCAACTATTGGTTGGTACCATTCTTTTATCCCAACTATTGGTTGGTATGTTTCTCTTGGTTATCCCAACTATTGGTTGGTACCATTCTTTTATCCCAAGTATTGGTTGGTATGTTTCTTTTGGTTGTCCCAACTATTGGTTGGTACCCTTCTTTTATCCCAACTATTGGTTGGTATGTTTCTTGGTTATCCCAACTATTGGTTGGTATATTTCTCTTGGTTATCCCAACTATTGGTTGGTACCCTTCTTTTATCCCAACTATTGGTTGGTATGTTTCTTCGTTATCCCAACTATTGGTTGGTACCCTTCTTTTATCCCAACTATTGGTTGGTATGTTTCTCTTGGTTATGCCAACTATTGGTTGGTACCCTTCTTTTATCCCAACTATTGATTGTTATCTTTTCTTGGTTATCCCAACTTTTGGTTGGTACACTTCTTTTATCCCAACAATTGGTTGGTATATTTCTCTTGGTTATCCCAACTATTGGTTGGTACCCTTCTTTTATCCCAACTATTGGTTGGTATCTTTTCTTGGTTATCCCAACTATTGGTTGGTACCCTTCTTTTATCCCAACTATTGGTTGGTATGAATCTTTTGTTTATCCCAACTTTTGGTTGGTACCCTTCTTTTATCCCAACTATTGGTTGGTATGTTTCTTGGTTATCCCAACTATTGGTTGGTACCCATCTTTTATCCCAACTATTGGTTGGTATGTTTCTTGGTTATCCTAACTATTGGTTGGTACCCTTCTTTTATCCCAACTATTGGTTGGTATGTTTCGTGGTTATCCCAACAATTGGTTTGTACCCTTCTTTTATCCCAACTATTGGTTGGTATGTTTCTCTTGGTTATCCCAACTATTGGTTGGTACCCTTCTTTTATCCCAACTATTGGTCGGTATCTTTTCTAGGTTATCCCAACTATTGGTTGGTACCCTTCTTTTATCCCAACTATTGGTTGGTGTGTTTCTCTTGGTTATCCCAACTATTGGTTGGTACCATTCTTTTATCCCAACTATTGGTTGGTATGTTTCTTTTGGTTGTCCCAACTATTGGTTGGTACCCTTCTTTTATCCCAACTATTGGTTGGTATGTTTCTTGGTTATCCCAACTATTGGTTGGTATATTTCTCTTGGTTATCCCAACTATTGGTTGGTACCCTTCTTTTATCCCAACTATTGGTTGGTATCTTTTCTTGGTTATCCCAACTATTGGTTGGTACCCTTCTTTTATCCCAACTATTGGTTGGTATGTATCTTTTATTTATCCCAACTTTTGGTTGGTACCCTTCTTTTATCCCAACTATTGGTTGGTATGTTTCTTGGTTATCCCAACTATTGGTTTGTACCCTTCTTTTATCCCAACTATTGGTTGGTATGTTTCTTGGTTATCCCAACTATTGGTTGGTACGTTTCTTTTGGTTATCCCAACTATTGGTTGGTACCCTTCTTTTATCCCAACTATTGGTTGTTATGTTTCTTGGTTATCCCAACTATTGGTTTGTACCCTTCTTTTATCCCAACTATTGGTTGGTATTATTCTTGGTTATCCCAACTATTGGTTGGTATGTTTCTTTTGGTTACCCCAACTATTGGTTGGTACCCTTCTTTTATCCCCTCTATTGGTTGGTATGTTTCTTGGTTATCTCAACTATTGGTTGGTACCCTTCTTTTATCCCAACTATTGGTTGGTATGTTTCGTGGTTATCCCAACAATTGGTTTGTACCCTTCTTTTATCCCAACTTTTGGTTGGTATGTTTCTCTTGGTTATCCCAACTATTGGTTGGTACCATTCTTTTATCCCAACTATTGGTTGGTATGTTTCTTTTGGTTGTCCCAACTATTGGTTGGTACCCTTGTTTTATCCCAACTATTGGTTGGTATGTTTCTTGGTTATCCCAACTATTGGTTGGTATATTTCTCTTTGTTATCCCAACTATTGGTTGGTACCCTTCTTTTATCCCAACTATTGGCTGGTATCTTTTCTTGGTTATCCCAACTATTGGTTGGTACCCTTCTTTTATCCCAACTATTGGTTGGTATGTATCTTTTGTTTATCCTAACTTTTGGTTGGTACCCTTCTTTTATCCCAACTATTGGTTGGTATGTTTCTTGGTTATCCCAACTATTGGTTGGTATGTTTCTTCGTTATCCCAACTATTGGTTGGTACCCTTCTTTTATCCCAACTATTGGTTGTTATGTTTCTTGGTTAACCCAACTATTGGTTTGTACCCTTCTTTTATCCCAACTATTGGTTGGTATGTTTCTTGGTTATCCCAACTATTGGTTGGTACGTTTCTTTTGGTTATCCCAACTATTGGTTGGTACCCTTCTTTTATCCCAACTATTGGTTGTTATGTTTCTTGGTTATCCCAACTATTGGTTTGTACCCTTCTTTTATCCCAACTATTGGTTGGTATTATTCTTGGTTATCCCAACTATTGGTTGGTATGTTTCTTTTGGTTACCCCAACTATTGGTTGGTACCCTTCTTTTATCCCCTCTATTGGTTGGTATGTTTCTTGGTTATCTCAACTATTGGTTGGTACCCTTCTTTTATCCCAACTATTGGTTGGTATGTTTCGTGGTTATCCCAACAATTGGTTTTTACCCTTCTTTTATCCCAACTTTTGGTTGGTATGTTTCTCTTGGTTATCCCAACTATTGGTTGGTACCCTTCTTTTATCCCAACTATTGGTCGGTATCTTTTCTAAGTTATCCCAACTATTGGTTGGTACCCTTCTTTTATCCCAACTATTGGTTGGTATGTTTCTCTTGGTTATCCCAACTATTGGTTGGTACCATTCTTTTATCCCAACTATTGGTTGGTATGTTTCTTTTGGTTGTCCCAACTATTGGTTGGTACCCTTCTTTTATCCCAACTATTGGTTGGTATGTTTCTTGGTTATCCCAACTATTGGTTGGTATATTTCTCTTTGTTATCCCAACTATTGGTTGGTACCCTTCTTTTATCCCAACTATTGGTTGGTATCTTTTCTTGGTTATCCCAACTATTGGTTGGTACCCTTCTTTTATCCCAACTATTGGTTGGTATGTATCTTTTGTTTATCCTAACTTTTGGTTGGTACCCTTCTTTTATCCCAACTATTGGTTGGTATGTTTTTTGGTTATCCCAACTATTGGTTGGTACCCATCTTTTATACCAACTATTGGTTGGTATGTTTCTTGGTTATCCCAACTATTGGTTGGTACCCTTCTTTTATCCCAACTATTGGTTGGTATGTTTCGTGGTTATCCCAACAATTGGTTTGTACCCTTCTTTTATCCCAACTATTGGTTGGTATGTTTCTCTTGGTTATCCCAACTATTGGTTGGTACCCTTCTTTTATCCCAACTATTGGTCGGTATCTTTTCTAGGTTATCCCAACTATTGGTTGGTACCCTTCTTTTATCCCAACTATTGGTTGGTGTGTTTCTCTTGGTTATCCCAACTATTGGTTGGTACCATTCTTTTATCCCAACTATTGGTTGGTATGTTTCTTTTGGTTGTCCCAACTATTGGTTGGTACCCTTCTTTTATCCCAACTATTGGTTGGTATGTTTCTTGGTTATCCCAACTATTGGTTGGTATATTTCTCTTGGTTATCCCAACTATTGGTTGGTACCCTTCTTTTATCCCAACTATTGGTTGGTATCTTTTCTTGGTTATCCCAACTATTGGTTGGTACCCTTCTTTTATCCCAACTATTGGTTGGTATGTATCTTTTATTTATCCCAACTTTTGGTTGGTACCCTTCTTTTATCCCAACTATTGGTTGGTATGTTTCTTGGTTATCCCAACTATTGGTTTGTACCCTTCTTTTATCCCAACTATTGGTTGGTATGTTTCTTGGTTATCCCAACTATTGGTTGGTACGTTTCTTTTGGTTATCCCAACTATTGGTTGGTACCCTTCTTTTATCCCAACTATTGGTTGTTATGTTTCTTGGTTATCCCAACTATTGGTTTGTACCCTTCTTTTATCCCAACTATTGGTTGGTATTATTCTTGGTTATCCCAACTATTGGTTGGTATGTTTCTTTTGGTTACCCCAACTATTGGTTGGTACCCTTCTTTTATCCCCTCTATTGGTTGGTATGTTTCTTGGTTATCTCAACTATTGGTTGGTACCCTTCTTTTATCCCAACTATTGGTTGGTATGTTTCGTGGTTATCCCAACAATTGGTTTGTACCCTTCTTTTATCCCAACTTTTGGTTGGTATGTTTCTCTTGGTTATCCCAACTATTGGTTGGTACCATTCTTTTATCCCAACTATTGGTTGGTATGTTTCTTTTGGTTGTCCCAACTATTGGTTGGTACCCTTGTTTTATCCCAACTATTGGTTGGTATGTTTCTTGGTTATCCCAACTATTGGTTGGTATATTTCTCTTTGTTATCCCAACTATTGGTTGGTACCCTTCTTTTATCCCAACTATTGGTTGGTATCTTTTCTTGGTTATCCCAACTATTGGTTGGTACCCTTCTTTTATCCCAACTATTGGTTGGTATGTATCTTTTGTTTATCCTAACTTTTGGTTGGTACCCTTCTTTTATCCCAACTATTGGTTGGTATGTTTCTTGGTTATCCCAACTATTGGTTGGTATGTTTCTTCGTTATCCCAACTATTGGTTGGTACCCTTCTTTTATCCCAACTATTGGTTGTTATGTTTCTTGGTTAACCCAACTATTGGTTTGTACCCTTCTTTTATCCCAACTATTGGTTGGTATGTTTCTTGGTTATCCCAACTATTGGTTGGTACGTTTCTTTTGGTTATCCCAACTATTGGTTGGTACCCTTCTTTTATCCCAACTATTTGTTGTTATGTTTCTTGGTTATCCCAACTATTGGTTTGTACCCTTCTTTTATCCCAACTATTGGTTGGTATTATTCTTGGTTATCCCAACTATTGGTTGGTATGTTTCTTTTGGTTACCCCAACTATTGGTTGGTACCCTTCTTTTATCCCCTCTATTGGTTGGTATGTTTCTTGGTTATCTCAACTATTGGTTGGTACCCTTCTTTTATCCCAACTATTGGTTGGTATGTTTCGTGGTTATCCCAACAATTGGTTTGTACCCTTCTTTTATCCCAACTTTTGGTTGGTATGTTTCTCTTGGTTATCCCAACTATTGGTTGGTACCCTTCTTTTATCCCAACTATTGGTCGGTATCTTTTCTAGGTTATCCCAACTATTGGTTGGTACCCTTCTTTTATCCCAACTATTGGTTGGTATGTTTCTCTTGGTTATCCCAACTATTGGTTGGTACCATTCTTTTATCTCAACTATTGGTTGGTATGTTTCTTTTGGTTGTCCCAACTATTGGTTGGTACCCTTCTTTTATCCCAACTATTGGTTGGTATGTTTCTTGGTTATCCCAACTATTGGTTGGTATATTTCTCTTTGTTATCCCAACTATTGGTTGGTACCCTTCTTTTATCCCAACTATTGGTTGGTATCTTTTCTTGGTTATCCCAACTATTGGTTGGTACCCTTCTTTTATCCCAACTATTGGTTGGTATGTATCTTTTGTTTATCCTAACTTTTGGTTGGTACCCTTCTTTTATCCCAACTATTGGTTGGTATGTTTTTTGGTTATCCCAACTATTGGTTGGTACCCACCTTTTATACCAACTATTGGTTGGTATGTTTCTTCGTTATCCCAACTATTGGTTGGTACCCTTCTTTTATCCCAACTATTGGTTGGTATGTTTCTCTTGGTTATGCCAACTATTGGTTGGTACCCTTCTTTTATCCCAACTATTGATTGTTATCTTTTCTTGGTTATCCCAACTTTTGGTTGGTACCCTTCTTTTATCCCAACTATTGGTCGGTATCTTTTCTAGGTTATCCCAACTATTGGTAGGTACCCTTCTTTTATCCCAACTATTGGTTGGTGTGTTTCTCTTGGTTATCCCAACTATTGGTTGGTACCATTCTTTTATCCCAACTATTGGTTGGTATGTTTCTTTTGGTTGTCCCAACTATTGGTTGGTACCCTTCTTTTATCCCAACTATTGGTTGGTATGTTTCTTGGTTATCCCAACTATTGGTTGGTATATTTCTCTTGGTTATCCCAACTATTGGTTGGTACCCTTCTTTTATCCCAACTATTGGTTGGTATCTTTTCTTGGTTATCCCAACTATTGGTTGGTACCCTTCTTTTATCCCAACTATTGGTTGGTATGTATCTTTTATTTATCCCAACTTTTGGTTGGTACCCTTCTTTTATCCCAACTATTGGTTGGTATGTTTCTTGGTTATCCCAACTATTGGTTTGTACCCTTCTTTTATCCCAACTATTGGTTGGTATGTTTCTTGGTTATCCCAACTATTGGTTGGTACGTTTCTTTTGGTTATCCCAACTATTGGTTGGTACCCTTCTTTTATCCCAACTATTGGTTGTTATGTTTCTTGGTTATCCCAACTATTGGTTTGTACCCTTCTTTTATCCCAACTATTGGTTGGTATTATTCTTGGTTATCCCAACTATTGGTTGGTATGTTTCTTTTGGTTACCCCAACTATTGGTTGGTACCCTTCTTTTATCCCCTCTATTGGTTGGTATGTTTCTTGGTTATCTCAACTATTGGTTGGTACCCTTCTTTTATCCCAACTATTGGTTGGTATGTTTCGTGGTTATCCCAACAATTGGTTTGTACCCTTCTTTTATCCCAACTTTTGGTTGGTATGTTTCTCTTGGTTATCCCAACTATTGGTTGGTACCATTCTTTTATCCCAACTATTGGTTGGTATGTTTCTTTTGGTTGTCCCAACTATTGGTTGGTACCCTTGTTTTATCCCAACTATTGGTTGGTATGTTTCTTGGTTATCCCAACTATTGGTTGGTATCTTTTCTTGGTAATCCCAACTATTGGTTGGTACCCTTCTTTTATCCCAACTATTGGTTGGTATGTATCTTATGTTTATCCTAACTTTTGGTTGGTACCCTTCTTTTATCCCAACTATTGGTTGGTATGTTTCTTGGTTATCCCAACTATTGGTTGGTACCCATCTTTTATACCAACTATTGGTTGGTATGTTTCTTCGTTATCCCAACTATTGGTTGGTACCCTTCTTTTATCCCAACTATTGGTTGGTATGTTTCTCTTGGTTATGCCAACTATTGGTTGGTACCCTTCGTTTATCCCAACTATTGATTGTTATCTTTTCTTGGTTATCCCAACTTTTGGTTGGTACCCTTCTTTTATCCCAACAATTGGTTGGTATATTTCTCTTGGTTATCCCAACTATTGGTTGGTACCCTTCTTTTATCCCAACTATTGGTTGGTATCTTTTCTTGGTTATCCCAACTATTGGTTGGTACCCTTCTTTTATCCTAACTATTGGTTGGTATGAATCTTTTGTTTATCCCAACTTTTGGTTGGTACCCTTCTTTTATCCCAACTATTGGTTGGTATGTTTCTTGGTTATCCCAACTATTGGTTGGTACCCATCTTTTATCCCAACTATTGGTTGGTATGTTTCTTGGTTATCCCAACTATTGGTTGGTACCCTTCTTTTATCCCAACTATTGGTTGGTATGTTTCGTGGTTATCCCAACTATTGGTTTGTACCCTTCTTTTATCCCAACTTTTGGTTGGTATGTTTCTCTTGGTTATCCCAACTATTGGTTGGTACCCTTCTTTTATCCCAACTATTGGTCGGTATCTTTTCTAGGTTATCCCAATTATTGGTTGGTACCATTCTTTTATCCCAACTATTGGTTGGTATGTTTCTCTTGGTTATCCCAACTATTGGTTGGTACCATTCTTTTATCCCAACTATTGGTTGGTATGTTTCTTTTGGTTGTCCCAACTATTGGTTGGTACCCTTCTTTTATCCCAACTATTGGTTGGTATGTTTCTTGGTTATCCCAACTATTGGTTGGTATATTTCTCTTGGTTATCCCAACTATTGGTTGGTACCCTTCTTTTATCCCAACTATTGGTTGGTATCTTTTCTTGGTTATCCCAACTATTGGTTGGTACCCTTCTTTTATCCCAACTATTGGTTGGTATGTTTCTCTTGGTTATCCCAACTATTGGTTGGTACCCTTCTTATATCCCAACTATTGATTGTTATCTTTTCTTGGTTATCCCAACTATTGGTTGGTACCCTTCTTTTATCCCAACAATTGGTTGGTATATTTCTCTTGGTTATCCCAACTATTGGTTGGTACCCTTCTTTTATCCCAACTATTGGTTGATATCTTTTCTTGGTTATCCCAACTATTGGTTGGTACCCTTCTTTTATCCCAACTATTGGTTGGTATGAATCTTTTGTTTATCCCAACTTTTGGTTGGTACCCTTCTTTTATCCCAACTATTGGTTGGTATGTTTCTTGGTTATCCCAACTATTGGTTGGTACCCATCTTTTATCCCAACTATTGGTTGGTATGTTTCTTGGTTATCCCAACTATTGGTTGGTACCCTTCTTTTATCCCAACTATTGGTTGGTATGTTTCGTGGTTATCCCAACAATTGGTTTGTACCCTTCTTTTATCCCAACTTTTGGTTGGTATGTTTCTCTTGGTTATCCCAACTATTGGTTGGTACCCTTCTTTTATCCCAACTATTGGTCGGAATCTTTTCTAGGTTATCCCAACTATTGGTTGGTACCCTTCTTTTATCCCAACTATTGGTTGGTATGTTTCTCTTGGTTATCCCAACTATTGGTTGGTACCATTCTTTTATCCCAACTATTGGTTGGTATGTTTCTTTTGGTTGTCCCAACTATTGGTTGGTACCCTTCTTTTATCCCAACTATTGGTTGGTATGTTTCTTGGTTATCCCAACTATTGGTTGGTATATTTCTCTTGGTTATCCCAACTATTGGTTGGTACCCTTCTTTTATCCCAACTATTGGTTGGTATCTTTTCTTGGTTATCCCAACTATTGGTTGGTACCCTTCTTTTATCCCAACTATTGGTTGGTATGTATCTTTTGTTTATCCCAACTTTTGGTTGGTACCCTTCTTTTATCCCAACTATTGGTTGGTATGTTTCTTGGTTATCCCAACTATTGGTTGGTACCCATCTTTTATCCCAACTATTGGTTGGTATGTTTCTTCGTTATCCCAACTATTGGTTGGTACCCTTCTTTTATCCCAACTATTGGTTGTTATGTTTCTTGGTTAACCCAACTATTGGTTTGTACCCTTCTTTTATCCCAACTATTGGTTGGTATGTTTCTTGGTTATCCCAACTATTGGCTGGTACGTTTCTTTTGGTTATCCCAACTATTGGTTGGTACCCTTCTTTTATCCCAACTATTGGTTGTTATGTTTCTTGGTTATCCCAACTATTGGTTTGTACCCTTCTTTTATCCCAACTATTGGTTGGTATTATTCTTGGTTATCCCAACTATTGGTTGGTATGTTTCTTTTGGTTGTCCCAACTATTGGTTGGTACCCTTCTTTTATCCCAACTATTGGTTGGTATGTTTCTTGGTTATCCCAACTATTGGTTGGTATATTTCTCTTTGTTATCCCAACTATTGGTTGGTACCCTTCTTTTATCCCAACTATTGGTTGGTATCTTTTCTTGGTTATCCCAACTATTGGTTGGTACCCTTCTTTTATCCCAACTATTGGTTGGTGTGTATCTTTTGTTTATCCTAACTTTTGGTTGGTACCCTTCTTTTATCCCAACTATTGGTTGGTATGTTTCTTGGTTATCCCAACTATTGGTTGGTACCCATCTTTTATACCAACTATTGGTTGGTATGTTTCTTCGTTATCCCAACTATTGGTTGGTACCCTTCTTTTATCCCAACTATTGGTTGGTATGTTTCTCTTGGTTATGCCAACTATTGGTTGGTACCCTTCTTTTATCCCAACTATTGATTGTTATCTTTTCTTGGTTATCCCAACTTTTGGTTGGTACCCTTCTTTTATCCCAACAATTGGTTGGTATATTTCTCTTGGTTATCCCAACTATTGGTTGGTACCCTACTTTTATCCCAACTATTGGTTGGTATCTTTTCTTGGTTATCCCAACTATTGGTTGGTACCCTTCTTTTATCCCAACTATTGGTTGGTATGAATCTTTTGTTTATCCCAACTTTTGGTTGGTACCCTTCTTTTATCCCAACTATTGGTTGGTATGTTTCTTGGTTATCCCAACTATTGGTTGGTACCCATCTTTTATCCCAACTATTGGTTGGTATGTTTCTTGGTTATCCCAACTATTGGTTGGTACCCTTCTTTTATCCCAACTATTGGTTGGTATGTTTCGTGGTTATCCCAACTATTGGTTTGTACCCTTCTTTTATCCCAACTTTTGGTTGGTATGTTTCTCTTGGTTATCCCAACTATTGGTTGGTACCCTTCTTTTATCCCAACTATTGGTCGATATCTTTTCTAGGTTATCCCAACTATTGGTTGGTACCATTCTTTTATCCCAACTATTGGTTGGTATGTTTCTCTTGGTTATCCCAACTATTGGTTGGTACCATTCTTTTATCCCAACTATTGGTTGGTATGTTTCTTTTGGTTGTCCCAACTATTGGTTGGTACCCTTCTTTTATCCCAACTATTGGTTGGTATGTTTCTTGGTTATCCCAACTATTGGTTGGTATATTTCTCTTGGTTATCCCAACTATTGGTTGGTACCCTTCTTTTATCCCAACTATTAGTTGGTATCTTTTCTTGGTTATCCCAACAATTGGTTGGTACCCTTCTTTTATCCCAACTATTGGTTGGTATGTTTCTCTTGGTTATCCCAACTATTGGTTGGTACCCTTCTTTTATCCCAACTATTGATTGTTATCTTTTCTTGGTTATCCCAACTATTGGTTGGTACCCTTCTTTTATCCCAACAATTGGTTGGTATATTTCTCTTGGTTATCCCAACTATTGGTTGGTACCCTTCTTTTATCCCCACTATTGGTTGATATCTTTTCTTGGTTATCCCAACTATTGGTTGGTACCCTTCTTTTATCCCAACTATTGGTTGGTATGAATCTTTTGTTTATCCCAACTTTTGGTTGGTACCCTTCTTTTATCCCAACTATTGGTTGGTATGTTTCTTGGTTATCCCAACTATTGGTTGGTACCCATCTTTTATCCCAACTATTGGTTGGTATGTTTCTTGGTTATCCCAACTATTGGTTGGTACCCTTCTTTTATCCCAACTATTGGTTGGTATGTTTCGTGGTTATCCCAACAATTGGTTTGTACCCTTCTTTTATCCTAACTTTTGGTTGGTATGTTTCTCTTGGTTATCCCAACTATTGGTTGGTACCCTTCTTTTATCCCAACTATTGGTCGGTATCTTTCCTAGGTTATCCCAACTATTGGTTGGTACCCTTCTTTTATCCCAACTATTGGTTGGTATGTTTCTCTTGGTTATCCCAACTATTGGTTGGTACCATTCTTTTATCCCAACTATTGGTTGGTATGTTTCTTTTGGTTGTCCCAACTATTGGTTGGTACCCTTCTTTTATCCCAACTATTGGTTGGTATGTTTCTTGGTTATCCCAACTATTGGTTGGTATATTTCTCTTGGTTATCCCAACTATTGGTTGGTACCCTTCTTTTATCCCAACTATTGGTTGGTATCTTTTCTTGGTTATCCCAACTATTGGTTGGTACCCTTCTTTTATCCCAATTATTGGTTGGTATGTTTCTCTTGGTTATGCCAACTATTGGTTGGTACCCTTCTTTTATCCCAACTATTGATTGTTATCTTTTCTTGGTTATCCCAACTATTGGTTGGTACCCTTCTTTTATCCCAACAATTGGTTGGTATATTTCTCTTGGTTATCCCAACTATTGGTTGGTACCCTTCTTTTATCCCAACTATTGGTTGGTATCTTTTCTTGGTTATCCCAACTATTGGTTGGTACCCTTCTTTTATCCCAACTATTGGTTGGTATGAATCTTTTGTTTATCCCAACTTTTGGTTGGTACCCTTCTTTTATCCCAACTATTGGTTGGTATGTTTCTTGGTTATCCCAACTATTGGTTGGTACCCATCTTTTATCCCAACTATTGGTTGGTATGTTTCTTGGTTATCCCAACTATTGGTTGGTACCCTTCTTTTATCCCAACTATTGGTTGGTATGTTTCGTGGTTATCCCAACTATTGGTTTGTACCCTTCTTTTATCCCAACTTTTGGTTGGTATGTTTCTCTTGGTTATCCCAACTATTGGTTGGTACCCTTCTTTTATCCCAACTATTGGTCGGTATCTTTTCTAGGTTATCCCAACTATTGGTTGGTACCATTCTTTTATCCCAACTATTGGTTAGTATGTTTCTCTTGGTTATCCCAACTATTGGTTGGTACCATTCTTTTATCCCAACTATTGGTTGGTATGTTTCTTTTGGTTGTCCCAACTATTGGTTGGTACCCTTCTTTTATCCCAACTATTGGTTGGTATGTTTCTTGGTTATCCCAACTATTGGTTGGTATATTTCTCTTGGTTATCCCAACTATTGGTTGGTACCCTTCTTTTATCCCAACTATTGGTTGGTATCTTTTCTTGGTTATCCCAACTATTGGTTGGTACCCTTCTTTTATCCCAACTATTGGTTGGTATGTTTCTCTTGGTTATCCCAACTATTGGTTGGTACCCTTCTTTTATCCCAACTATTGATTGTTATCTTTTCTTGGTTATCCCAACTATTGGTTGGTACCCTTCTTTTATCCCAACAATTGGTTGGTATATTTCTCCTGGTTATCCCAACTATTGGTTGGTACCCTTCTTTTATCCCAACTATTGGTTGATATCTTTTCTTGGTTATCCCAACTATTGGTTGATACCCTTCTTTTATCCCAACTATTGGTTGGTATGAATCTTTTGTTTATCCCAACTTTTGGTTGGTACCCTTCTTTTATCCCAACTATTGGTTGGTATGTTTCTTGGTTATCCCAACTATTGGTTGGTACCCATCTTTTATCCCAACTATTGGTTGGTATGTTTCTTGGTTATCCCAACTATTGGTTGGTACCCTTCTTTTATCCCAACTATTGGTTGGTATGTTTCGTGGTTATCCCAACAATTGGTTTGTACCCTTCTTTTATCCCAACTTTTGGTTGGTATGTTTCTCTTGGTTATCCCAACTATTGGTTGGTACCCTTCTTTTATCCCAACTATTGGTCGGTATCTTTTCTAGGTTATCCCAACTATTGGTTGGTACCCTTCTTTTATCCCAACTATTGGTTGGTATGTTTCTCTTGGTTATCCCAACTATTGGTTGGTACCATTCTTTTATCCCAACTATTGGTTGGTATGTTTCTTTTGGTTGTCCCAACTATTGGTTGGTACCCTTCTTTTATCCCAACTATTGGTTGGTATGTTTCTTGGTTATCCCAACTATTGGTTGGTATATTTCTCTTGGTTATCCCAACTATTGGTTGGTACCCTTCTTTTATCCCAACTATTGGTTGGTATCTTTTCCTGGTTATCCCAACTAATGGTTGGTACCCTTCTTTTATCCCAACTATTGGTTGGTATGTATCTTTTGTTTATCCCAACTTTTGGTTGGTACCCTTCTTTTATCCCAACTATTGGTTGGTATGTTTCTTGGTTATCCCAACTATTGGTTGGTACCCATCTTTTATCCCAACTATTGGTTGGTATGTTTCTTCGTTATCCCAACTATTGGTTGGTACCCTTCTTTTATCCCAACTATTGGTTGTTATGTTTCTTGGTTAACCCAACTATTGGTTTGTACCCTTCTTTTATCCCAACTATTGGTTGGTATGTTTCTTGGTTATCCCAACTATTGGTTGGTACGTTTCTTTTGGTTATCCCAACTATTGGTTGGTACCCTTCTTTTATCCCAACTATTAGTTGTTATGTTTCTTGGTTATCCCAACTATTGGTTTGTACCCTTCTTTTATCCCAACTATTGGTTGGTATTATTCTTGGTTATCCCAACTATTGGTTGGTATGTTTCTTTTGGTTACCCCAACTATTGGTTGGTACCCTTCTTTTATCCCCTCTATTGGTTAGTATGTTTCTTGGTTATCTCAACTATTGGTTGGTACCCTTCTTTTATCCCAACTATTGGTTGGTATGTTTCGTGGTTATCCCAACAATTGGTTTGTACCCTTCTTTTATCCCAACTTTTGGTTGGTATGTTTCTCTTGGTTATCCCAACTATTGGTTGGTACCCTTCTTTTATCCCAACTATTGGTCGGTATCTTTTCTAGGTTATCCCAACTATTGGTTGGTACCCTTCTATTATCCCAACTATTGGTTGGTATCTTTCTCTTGGTTATCCCAACTATTGGTTGGTACCATTCTTTTATCCCAACTATTGGTTGGTATGTTTCTTTTGGTTGTCCCAACTATTGGTTGGTACCCTTTTTTTATCCCAACTATTGGTTGGTATGTTTCTTGGTTATCCCAACTATTGGTTGGTATATTTCTCTTTGTTATCCCAACTATTGGTTGGTACCCTTCTTTTATCCCAACTATTGGTTGGTATCTTTTCTTGGTTATCCCAACTATTGGTTGGTACCCTTCTTTTATCCCAACTATTGGTTGGTATGTATCTTTTGTTTATCCCAACTTTTGGTTGGTACCCTTCTTTTATCCCAACTATTGGTTGGTATGTTTCTTGGTTATCCCAACTATTGGTTGGTACCCATCTTTTATACCAACTATTGGTTGGTATGTTTCTTCGTTATCCCAACTATTGGTTGGTACCCTTCTTTTATCCCAACTATTGGTTGTTATGTTTCTTGGTTAACCCAACTATTGGTTTGTACCCTTCTTTTATCCCAACTATTGGTTGGTATGTTTCTTGGTTATCCCAACTATTGGTTGGTACGTTTCTTTTGGTTATCCCAACTATTGGTTGGTACCCTTCTTTTATCCCAACTATTGGTTGTTATATTTCTTGGTTATCCCAACTATTGGTTTGTACCCTTCTTTTATCCCAACTATTGGTTGGTATTATTCTTGGTTATCCCATCTATTGGTTGGTATGTTTCTTTTGGTTACCCCAACTATTGGTTGGTACCCTTCTTTTATCCCCTCTATTGGTTGGTATGTTTCTTGGTTATCTCAACTATTGGTTGGTACCCTTCTTTTATCCCAACTATTGGTTGGTATGTTTCTTGGTTATCCCAACTATTGGTTGGTACCCTTCTTTTATCCCAACTATTGGTTGGTATGTTTCTTGGTTATCCCAACTATTGGTTGGTATCCTTCTTTTATCCCAAATATTGGTTGGTATGTTTCTCTTGGTTATCCCAACTATTGGTTGGTACCCATCTTTTATCCCAACTATTGGTTGGTATGTTTCTCTTGGTTATCCCAACTATTGGTTGGTACCCTTCTTTTATCCCAACTATTGGTTGGTATGTTTCTCTTGGTTATCCCAACTATTGGTTGGTACCCTTCTTTTATCCCAACTATTGATTGTTATCTTTTCTTGGTTATCCCAACTATTGGTTGGTACCCTTCTTTTATCCCAACAATTGGTTGGTATATTTCTCTTGGTTATCCCAACTATTGGTTGGTACCCTTCTTTTATCCCAACTATTGGTTGGTATCTTTTCTTGGTTATCCCAACTATTGGCTGGTACCCTTCTTTTATCCCAACTATTGGTTGGTATGAATATTTTGTTTATCCCAACTTTTGGTTGGTACCCTTCTTTTATCCCAACTATTGGTTGGTATGTTTCTTGGTTATCCCAACTATTGGTTGGTACCCATCTTTTATCCCAACTATTGGTTGGTATGTTTCTTGGTTATCCCAACTATTGGTTGGTACCCTTCTTTTATCCCAACTATTGGTTGGTATGTTTCGTGGTTATCCCAACAATTGGTTTGTACCCTTCTTTTATCCCAACTTTTGGTTGGTATGTTTCTCTTGGTTATCCCACCTATTGGTTGGTACCCTTCTTTTATCCCAACTATTGGTCGGTATCTTTTCTAGGTTATCCCAACTATTGGTTGGTACCCTTCTTTTATCCCAACTATTGGTTGGTATGTTTCTCTTAGTTATCCCAACTATTGGTTGGTACCATTCTTTTATCCCAACTATTGGTTGGTATGTTTCTTTTGGTTGTCCCAACTATTGGTTGGTACCCTTCTTTTATCCCAACTATTGGTTGGTATGTTTCTTGGTTATCCCAACTATTGGTTGGTATATTTCTCTTGGTTATCCCAACTATTGGTTGGTACCCTTCTTTTATCCCAACTATTGGTTGGTATCTTTTCTTGATTATCCCAACTATTGGTTGGTACCCTTCTTTTATCCCAACTATTGGTTGGTATGTATCTTTTGTTTATCCCAACTTTTGGTTGGTACCCTTCTTTTATCCCAACTATTGGTTGGTATGTTTCTTGGTTATCCCAACTATTGGTTGGTACCCATCTTTTATCCCAACTATTGGTTGGTATGTTTCTTCGTTATCCCAACTATTGGTTGGTACCCTTCTTTTATCCCAACTATTGGTTGTTATGTTTCTTGGTTAACCCAACTATTGGTTTGTACCCTTCTTTTATCCCAACTATTGGTTGGTATGTTTCTTGGTTATCCCAACTATTGGTTGGTACGTTTCTTTTGGTTATCCCAACTATTGGTTGGTACCCTTCTTTTATCCCAACTATTGGTTGTTATGTTTCTTGGTTATCCCAACTATTGGTTTGTACCCTTCTTTTATCCCAACTATTGGTTGGTATTATTCATGGTTATCCCAACTATTGGTTGGTATGTTTCTTTTGGTTACCCCAACTATTGGTTGGTACCCTTCTTTTATCCCCTCTATTGGTTGGTATGTTTCTTGGTTATCTCAACTATTGGTTGGTACCCTTCTTTTATCCCAACTATTGGTTGGTATGTTTCTTGGTTATCCCAACTATTGGTTGGTACCCTTCTTTTATCCCAACTATTGGTTGGTATGTTTCTTGGTTATCCCAACTATTGGTTGGTATCCTTCTTTTATCCCAAATATTGGTTGGTATGTTTCTCTTGGTTATCCCAACTATTGGTTGGTACCCTTCTTTTATCCCAACTATTGGTTGGTATGTTTCTCTTGGTTATCCCAACTATTGGTTGGTACCCTTCTTTTATCACAACTATTGGTTGGTATGTGTCTCTTGGTTATCCCAACTATTGGTTGGTACCCTTATTTTATCCCAACTATTGGTTGGTAAGTTTCTTTTGGTTATGCCAACTATTGGTTGGTACCCTTCTTTTATCCCAACTATTGGTTGGTATGTTTCTTGGTTATCCCAACTATTGGTTGGTACCCTTCTTTTATCCCAACTATTGGTTGGTATGTTTCTTGGTTATCCCAACTATTGGTTTGTACCCTTCTTTTATCCCAACTATTGGTTGGTATGTTTCTTGGTTATCCCAACTATTGGTTGGTACCCTTCTTTTATCCCAACTATTGGTTGGTATGTTTCTTGGTTATCCCAACTATTGGTTGGTACCCTTCTTTTATCCCAACTATTGGTTGGTATGTTTCGTGGTTATCCCAACAATTGGTTTGTACCCTTCTTTTATCCCAACTTTTGGTTGCTATGTTTCTCTTGGTTATCCCACCTATTGGTTGGTACCCTTCTTTTATCCCAACTATTGGTCGGTATCTTTTCTAGGTTATCCCAACTATTGGTTGGTACCCTTCTTTTATCCCAACTATTGGTTGGTATGTTTCTCTTGGTTATCCCAACTATTGGTTGGTACCATTCTTTTATCCCAACTATTGGTTGGTATGTTTCTTTTGGTTGTCCCAACTATTGGTTGGTACCCTTCTTTTATCCCAACTATTGGTTGGTATGTTTCTTGGTTATCCCAACTATTGGTTGGTATATTTCTCTTGGTTATCCCAACTATTGGTTGGTACCCTTCTTTTATCCCAACTATTGGTTGGTATCTTTTCTTGATTATCCCAACTATTGGTTGATACCCTTCTTTTATCCCAACTATTGGTTGGTATGTATCTTTTGTTTATCCCAACTTTTGGTTGGTACCCTTCTTTTATCCCAACTATTGGTTGGTATGTTTCTTGGTTATCCCAACTATTGGTTGGTACCCATCTTTTATCCCAACTATTGGTTGGTATGTTTCTTCGTTATCCCAACTATTGGTTGGTACCCTTCTTTTATCCCAACTATTGGTTGTTATGTTTCTTGGTTAACCCAACTATTGGTTTGTACCCTTCTTTTATCCCAACTATTGGTTGGTATGTTTCTTGGTTATCCCAACTATTGGTTGGTACGTTTCTTTTGGTTATCCCAACTATTGGTTGGTACCCTTCTTTTATCCCAACTATTGGTTGTTATGTTTCTTGGTTATCCCAACTATTGGTTTGTACCCTTCTTTTATCCCAACTATTGGTTGGTATTATTCATGGTTATCCCAACTATTGGTTGGTATGTTTCTTTTGGTTACCCCAACTATTGGTTGGTACCCTTCTTTTATCCCCTCTATTGGTTGGTATGTTTCTTGGTTATCTCAACTATTGGTTGGTACCCTTCTTTTATCCCAACTATTGGTTGGTATGTTTCTTGGTTATCCCAACTATTGGTTGGTACCCTTCTTTTATCCCAACTATTGGTTGGTATGTTTCTTGGTTATCCCAACTATTGGTTGGTATCCTTCTTTTATCCCAAATATTGGTTGGTATGTTTCTCTTGGTTATCCCAACTATTGGTTGGTACCCTTCTTTTATCCCAACTATTGGTTGGTATGTTTCTCTTGGTTATCCCAACTATTGGTTGGTACCCTTCTTTTATCACAACTATTGGTTGGTATGTGTCTCTTGGTTATCCCAACTATTGGTTGGTACCCTTATTTTATCCCAACTATTGGTTGGTAAGTTTCTTTTGGTTATGCCAACTATTGGTTGGTACCCTTCTTTTATCCCAACTATTGGTTGGTATGTTTCTTGGTTATCCCAACTATTGGTTGGTACCCTTCTTTTACCCCAACTATTGGTTGGTATGTTTCTTGGTTATCCCAACTATTGGTTTGTACCCTTCTTTTATCCCAACTATTGGTTGGTATGTTTCTTGGTTATCCCAACTATTGGTTGGTACCCTTCTTTTATCCCAACTATTGGTTGGTATGTTTCTTGGTTATCCCAACTATTGGTTGGTACCCTTCTTTTATCCCAACTATTGGTTGGTATGTTTCGTGGTTATCCCAACAATTGGTTTGTACCCTTCTTTTATCCCAACTTTTGGTTGGTATGTTTCTCTTGGTTATCCCACCTATTGGTTGGTACCCTTCTTTTATCCCAACTATTGGTCGGTATCTTTTCTAGGTTATCCCAACTATTGGTTGGTACCCTTCTTTTATCCCAACTATTGGTTGGTATGTTTCTCTTGGTTATCCCAACTATTGGTTGGTACCATTCTTTTATCCCAACTATTGGTTGGTATGTTTCTTTTGGTTGTCCCAACTATTGGTTGGTACCCTTCTTTTATCCCAACTATTGGTTGGTATGTTTCTTGGTTATCCCAACTATTGGTTGGTATATTTCTCTTGGTTATCCCAACTATTGGTTGGTACCCTTCTTTTATCCCAACTATTGGTTGGTATCTTTTCTTGATTATCCCAACTATTGGTTGATACCCTTCTTTTATCCCAACTATTGGTTGGTATGTATCTTTTGTTTATCCCAACTTTTGGTTGGTACCCTTCTTTTATCCCAACTATTGGTTGGTATGTTTCTTGGTTATCCCAACTATTGGTTGGTACCCATCTTTTATCCCAACTATTGGTTGGTATGTTTCTTCGTTATCCCAACTATTGGTTGGTACCCTTCTTTTATCCCAACTATTGGTTGTTATGTTTCTTGGTTAACCCAACTATTGGTTTGTACCCTTCTTTTATCCCAACTATTGGTTGGTATGTTTCTTGGTTATCCCAACTATTGGTTGGTACGTTTCTTTTGGTTATCCCAACTATTGGTTGGTACCCTTCTTTTATCCCAATTATTGGTTGTTATGTTTCTTGGTTATCCCAACTATTGGTTTGTACCCTTCTTTTATCCCAACTATTGGTTGGTATTATTCTTGGTTATCCCAACTATTGGTTGGTATGTTTCTTTTGGTTACCCCAACTATTGGTTGGTACCTTTCTTTTATCCCCTCTATTGGTTGGTATGTTTCTTGGTTATCTCAACTATTGGTTGGTACCCATCTTTTATCCCAACTATTGGTTGGTATGTTTCTTGGTTATCTCAACTATTGGTTGGTACCCTTCTTTGATCCCAACTATTGGTTGGTATGTTTCTTGGTTATCCCAACTATTGGTTGGTATCCTTCTTTTATCCCAAATATTGGTTGGTATGTTTCTCTTGGTTATCCCAACTATTGGTTGGTACCCTTCTTTTATCCCAACTATTGGTTGGTATGTTTCTCTTGGTTATCCCAACTATTGGTTGGTACCCTTCTTTTATCACAACTATTGGTTGGTATGTGTCTCTTGGTTATCCCAACTATTGGTTGGTACCCTTATTTTATCCCAACTATTGGTTGGTATGTTTCTTTTGGTTATGCTAACTATTGGTTGGTACCCTTCTTTTATCCCAATTATTGGTTGGTATGTTTCTTGGTTATCCCAACTATTGGTTGGTACCCTTCTTTTATCCCAACTATTGGTTGGTATGTTTCTTGGTTATTCCAACTATTGGTTTGTACCCTTCTTTTATCCCAACTATTGGTTCGTATGTTTCTTGGTTATCCCAACTATTGGTTGGTACCCTTCTTTTATCCCAACTATTGGTTGGTATGCTTCTTGGTTATCCCAACTATTGGTTGGTACCCTTCTTTTATCCCAACTATTGGTTGGTATGTTTCTCTTGGTTATCCCAACTATGGGTTGGTACCCTTCTTTTATCCCAAGTATTGGTTGGAATGTTTCTCTTGGTAATCCCAACTATTGGTTGGTACCCTTCTTTTATCCCAACTATTGGTTGGAATCTTTTCTTGGTTATCCCAACTATTTGTTGGTACCCTTCTTTTATCCCAACTATTGGTTGGTATGTTTCTCATGGTTATCCCAACTATTGGTTGGTACCCTTCTTTTATCCCAACTATTGGTTGGTATCTTTTCTTGGTTATCCCAACTATTGGTTGGTACCATTCTTTTATCCCAATTATTGGTTGGTATATTTTTTGGTTATCCCAACTATTGGTTGGTACCCTTCTTTTATCCCAACTATTGGTTGGTATGCTTCTCTTGGTTATCCCAACTATTGGTTGGTGTCCTTCTTTTATCCCAACTATTGGTTGGTATGTTTCTCTTGGTTATCCCAACTATTGGTTGGTACCCTTCTTTTATCCCAACTATTGGTTGGTATGTTTCTCTTGGTTATCCCAATTATTGGTTGGTACCCTTCTTTTATCCCAACTATTGATTGTTATCTTTTCTTGGTTATCCCAACTATTGGTTGGTACCCTTCTTTTATCCCAACAATTGGTTGGTATATTTCTCTTGGTTATCCCAACTATTGGTTGGTACCCTTCTTTTATCCCAACTATTGGTTGGTATCTTTTCTTGGTTATCCCAACTATTGGTTGGTACCCTTCTTTTATCCCAACTATTGGTCGGTATCTTTTCTAGGTTATCCCAACTATTGGTTGGTACCCTTCTTTTATCCCAACTATTGGTTGGTATGTTTCTCTTGGTTATCCCAACTATTGGTTGGTACCATTCCTTTATCCCAACTATTGGTTGGTATGTTTCTTTTGGTTGTCCCAACTATTGGTTGGTACCCTTCTTTTATCCCAACTATTGGTTGGTATGTTTCTTGGTTATCACAACTATTGGTTGGTATGTTTCTCTTGGTTATCCCAACTATTGGTTGGTACCCTTCTTTTATCCCAACTATTGGTTGGTATGTTTCTCTTGGTTATCCCAACTATTGGTTGGTACCCTTCTTTTATCACAACTATTGGTTGGTATGTGTCTCTTGGTTATCCCAACTATTGGTTGGTACCCTTATTTTATCCCAACTATTGGTTGGTATGTTTCTTTTGGTTATGCTAACTATTGGTCGGTACCCTTCTTTTATCCCAATTATTGGTTGGTATGTTTCTTGGTTATCCCAACTATTGGTTGGTACCCTTCTTTTATCCCAACTATTGGTTGGTATGTTTCTTGGTTATTCCAACTATTGGTTTGTACCCTTCTTTTATCCCAACTATTGGTTCGTATGTTTCTTGGTTATCCCAACTATTGGTTGGTACCCTTCTTTTATCCCAACTATTGGTTGGTATGCTTCTTGGTTATCCCAACTATTGGTTGGTACCCTTCTTTTATCCCAACTATTGGTTGGTATGTTTCTCTTGGTTATCCCAACTATTGGTTGGTACCCTTCTTTTATCCCAAGTATTGGTTGGAATGTTTCTCTTGGTAATCCCAACTATTGGTTGGTACCCTTCTTTTATCCCAACTATTGGTTGGAATCTTTTCTTGGTTATCCCAACTATTGGTTGGTACCCTTCTTTTATCCCAACTATTGGTTGGTATGTTTCTCATGGTTATCCCAACTATTGGTTGGTACCCTTCTTTTATCCCAACTATTGGTTGGTATCTTTTCTTGGTTATCCCAACTATTGGTTGGTACCATTCTTTTATCCCAACTATTGGTTGGTATATTTTTTGGTTATCCCAACTATTGGTTGGTACCCTTCTTTTATCCCAACTATTGGTTGGTATGCTTCTCTTGGTTATCCCAACTATTGGTTGGTGTCCTTCTTTTATCCCAACTATTGGTTGGTATGTTTCTCTTGGTTATCCCAACTATTGGTTGGTACCCTTCTTTTATCCCAACTATTGGTTGGTATGTTTCTCTTGGTTATCCCAATTATTGGTTGGTACCCTTCTTTTATCCCAACTATTGATTGTTATCTTTTCTTGGTTATCCCAACTATTGGTTGGTACCCTTCTTTTATCCCAACAATTGGTTGGTATATTTCTCTTGGTTATCCCAACTATTGGTTGGTACCCTTCTTTTATCCCAACTATTGGTTGGTATCTTTTCTTGGTTATCCCAACTATTGGTTGGTACCCTTCTTTTATCCCAACTATTGGTCGGTATCTTTTCTAGGTTATCCCAACTATTGGTTGGTACCCTTCTTTTATCCCAACTATTGGTTGGTATGTTTCTCTTGGTTATCCCAACTATTGGTTGGTACCATTCTTTTATCCCAACTATTGGTTGGTATGTTTCTTTTGGTTGTCCCAACTATTGGTTGGTACCCTTCTTTTATCCCAACTATTGGTTGGTATGTTTCTTGGTTATCACAACTATTGGTTGCTATATTTCTCTTGGTTATCCCAACTATTGGTTGGTACCCTTCTTTTATCCCAACTATTGGTTGGTATCTTTTCTTGGTTATCCCAACTATTGGTTGGTACCCTTCTTTTATCCCAACTATTGGTTGGTATGTATCTTTTGTTTATCCCAACTTTTGGTTGGTACCCTTCTTTTATCCCAACTATTGGTTGGTATGTTTCTTGGTTATCCTAACTATTGGTTGGTACCCATCTTTTATCCCAACTATTGGTTGGTATGTTTCTTGGTTATCCCAACTATTGGTTGGTACCCTTCTTTTATCCCAACTATTGGTTGGTATGTTTCTTGGTTAACCCAACTATTGGTTTGTACCCTTCTTTTATCCCAACTTTTGGTTGGTATGTTTCTCTTGGTTATCCCAACTATTGGTTGGTACCCTTCTTTTATCCCAACTATTGGTTGGTATCTTTTCTGGGTTATCCCAACTATTGGTTGGTACCCTTCTTTTATCCCAACTATTGGTTGGTATCTTTTCTGGGTTATCCCAACTATTGGTTGGTACCCTTCTTTTATCCCAACTATTGGTTGGTATGTTTCTCTTGGTTATCCCAACTATTGGTTGGTACCCTTCTTTTATCCCAACTATTGGTTGGTATGTTTCTCTTGGTTATCCCAACTATTGGTTGGTACCCTTCTTTTATCCCAACTATTGATTGTTATCTTTTCTTGGTTATCCCAACTATTGGTTGGTACCCTTCTTTTATCCCAACAATTGGTTGGTATATTTCTCTTGGTTATCCCAACTATTGGTTGGTACCCTTCTATTATCCCAACTATTGGTTGGTATCTTTTCTTGGTTATCCCAACTATTGGTTGGTACCCTTCTTTTATCCCAACTATTGGTTGGTATGTTTCTCTTGGTTATCCCAACTATTGGTTGGTACCCTTCTTTTATCCCAAATATTGGTTGGAATGTTTCTCTTGGTAATCCCAACTATTGGTTGGTACCCTTCTTTTATCCCAACTATTGGTTGGTATCTTTTCTTGGTTATCCCAACTATTGGTTGGTACACTTCTTTTATCCCAACTATTGGTTGGTATGTTTCTCTTGGTTATCCCAACTATTGGTTGGTACCCTTCTTTTATCCCAACTATTGGTTGGTATCTTTTCTTGGTTATCCCAACTATTGGTTGGTACCATTCTTTTATCCCAACTATTGGTTGGTATATTTTTTGGTTATCCCAACTATTGGTTGGTACCCTTCTTTTATCCCAACTATTGGTTGGTATGCTTCTCTTGGTTATCCCAACTATTGGTTGGTGTCCTTCTTTTATCCCAAGTATTGGTTGGTATGTTTCTCTTGGTTATCCCAACTATTGGTTGGCACCCTTCTTTTATCCCAACTATTGGTTGGTATGTTTCTCTTGGTTATCCCAACTATTGGTTGGTACCCTTCTTTTATCCCAACTATTGATTGTTATCTTTTCTTGGTTATCCCAACTATTGGTTGGTACCCTTCTTTTATCCCAACAATTGGTTGGTATATTTCTCTTGGTTATCCCAACCATTGGTTGGTACCCTTCTTTTATCCCAACTATTGGTTGGTATCTTTTCTTGGTTATCCCAACTATTGGTTGGTACCCTTCTTTTATCCCAACTATTGGTCGGTATCTTTTCTAGGTTATCCCAACTATTGGTTGGTACCCTTCTTTTATCCCAACTATTGGTTGGTATGTTTCTCTTGGTTATCCCAACTATTGGTTGGTACCATTCTTTTATCCCAACTATTGGTTGGTATGTTTCTTTTGGTTGTCCCAACTATTGGTTGGTACCCTTCTTTTATCCCAACTATTGGTTGGTATGTTTCTTGGTTATCCCAACTATTGGTTGGTATATTTCTCTTGGTTATCCCAACTATTGGTTGGTACCCTTCTTTTATCCCAACTATTGGTTGGTATCTTTTCTTGGTTATCCCAACTATTGGTTGGTACCCTTCTTTTATCCCAACTATTGGTTGGTATGTATCTTTTGTTTATCCCAACTTTTGGTTGGTACCCTTCTTTTATCCCAACTATTGGTTGGTATGTTTCTTGGTTATCCCAACTATTGGTTGGTACCCATCTTTTATCCCAACTATTGGTTGGTATGTTTCTTGGTTATCCCAACTATTGGTTGGTACCCTTCTTTTATCCCAACTATTGGTTGGTATGTTTCTTGGTTAACCCAACTATTTGTTTGTACCCTTCTTTTATCCCAACTTTTGGTTGGTATGTTTCTCTTGGTTATCCCAACTATTGGTTGGTACCCTTCTTTTATCCCAACTATTGGTTGGTATCTTTTCTGGGTTATCCCAACTATTGGTTGGTACCCTTCTTTTATCCCAACTATTGGTTGGTATGTTTCTCTTGGTTATCCCAACTATTGGTTGGTACCCTTCTTTTATCCCAACTATTGGTTGGTATGTTTCTCTTGGTTATCCCAACTATTGGTTGGTACCCTTCTTTTATTCCAACTATTGATTGTTATCTTTTCTTGGTTATCCCAACTATTGGTTGGTACCCTTCTTTTATCCCAACAATTGGTTGGTATATTTCTCTTGGTTATCCCAACTATTGGTTGGTACCCTTCTTTTATCCCAACTATTGGTTGGTATCTTTTCTTGGTTATCCCAACTATTGGTTGGTACCCTTCTTTTATCCCAACTATTGGTTGGTATGAATCTTTTGTTTATTCCAACTTTTGGTTGGTACCCTTCTTTTATCCCAACTATTGGTTGGTATGTTTCTTGGTTATCCCAACTATTGGTTGGTATCCAACTTTTATCCCAACTATTGGTTGGTATGTTTCTTGGTTATCCCAACTATTTGTTAGTACCCTTCTTTTACTCCAACTATTGGTTGGTATGTTTCGTGGTTATCCCAACTCTTGGTTTGTACCCTTCTTTTATCCCAACTTTTGGTTGGTATGTTTCTCTTGGTTATCCCAACTATTGGTTGGTACCCTTCTGTTATTCCAACTATTGGTCGGTATCTTTTCTAGGTTATCCCAACTATTGGTTGGTACCCTTCTTTTATCCCAACTATTGGTTGGTATGTTTCTCTTGGTTATCCCAACTATTGGTTGGTACCATTCTTTTATCCCAACTATTGGTTGGTATGTTTCTTTTGGTTGTCCCAACTATTGGTTGGTACCCTTCTTTTATCCCAACTATTGGTTGGTATTTTTCTTGGTTATCCTAACTATTGGTTGGTATATTTCTCTTGGTTATCCCAACTATTGGTTGGTACCTTTCTTTTATCCCAACTATTGGTTGGTATCTTTTCTTGGTTATCCAAACTATTGGTTGGTACCCTTCTTTTATCCCAACAATTGGTTGGTATGTATCTTTTGTTTATCCCAACTTTTGGTTGGAACCCTTCTTTTATCCCAACTATTGGTTGGTATGTTTCTTGGTTATCCCAACTATTGGTTGGTACCTATCTTTTATCCCAACTATTGGTTGGTATGTTTCTTGGTTATCCCAACTATTGGTTGGTACCCTTCTTTTATCCCAACTATTGGTTGGTATGTTTCTTGGTTATCCCAACTATTGGTTTGTACCCTTCTTTTATCCCAACTTTTGGTTGGTATGTTTCTCTTGGTTATCCCAACTATTGGTTGGTACCCTTCTTTTGTCCCAACTATTGGTCGGTATCTTTTCTAGGTTATCCCAACTATTGGTTGGTACCCTTCTTTTATCCCAACTATTGGTTGGTATCTTTTCTTGGTTATCCCAACTATTGGTTGGTACCCTTCTTTTATCCCAACTATTGGTTGGTATGTTTCTCTTGGTTATCCCAACTATTGGTTGGTACCCTTCTTTTATCCCAAATATTGGTTGGAATGTTTCTCTTGGTAATCCCAACTATTGGTTGGTACCCTTCTTTTATCCCAACTATTGGTTGGTATCTTTTCTTGGTTATCCGAACTATTGGTTGGTACACTTCTTTTATCCCAACTATTGGTTGGTATGTTTCTCTTGGTTATCCTAACTATTGGTTGGTACCCTTCTTTTATCCCAACTATTGGTTGGTATCTTTTCTTGGTTATCCCAACTATTGGTTGGTACCATTCTTTTATCCCAACTATTGGTTGGTATATTTTTTGGTTATCCCAACTATTGGTTGGTACCCTTCTTTTATCCCAACTATTGGTTGGTATGCTTCTCTTGGTTATCCCAACTATTGGTTGGTGTCCTTCTTTTATCCCAACTATTGGTTGGTACCCTTCTTTTATCCCAACTATTGGTTGGTATGTTTCTCTTGGTTATCCCAACTATTGGTTGGTACCCTTCTTTGATCCCAACTATTGATTGTTATCTTTTCTTGGTTATCCCAACTATTGGTTGGTACCCTTCTTTTATCCCAACAATTGGTTGGTATATTTCTCTTGGTTATCCCAACTATTGGTTGGTACCCTTCTTTTATCCCAACTATTGGTTGGTATCTTTTCTTGGTTATCCCAACTATTGGTTGGTACCCTTCTTTTATCCCAACTATTGGTCGGTATCTTTTCTAGGTTATCCCAACTATTGGTTGGTACCCTTCTTTTATCCCAACTATTGGTTGGTATGTTTCTCTTGGTTATCCCAACTATTGGTTGGTACCATTCTTTTATCCCAACTATTGGTTGGTATGTTTCTTTTGGTTGTCCCAACTATTGGTTGCTACCCTTCTTTTATCCCAACTATTGGTTGGTATGTTTCTTGGTTATCCCAACTATTGGTTGGTATATTTCTCTTGGTTATCCCAACTATTGGTTGGTACCCTTCTTTTATCCCAACTATTGGTTGGTATCTTTTCTTGGTTATCCCAACTATTGGTTGGTACCCTTCTTTTATCCCAACTATTGGTTGGTATGTATCTTTGGTTTATCCCAACTTTTGGCTGGTACCCTTCTTTTATCCCAACTATTGGTTGGTATGTTTCTTGGTTATCCCAACTATTGGTTGGTACCCATCTTTTATCCCAACTATTGGTTGGTATGTTTCTTGGTTATCCCAACTATTGGTTGGTACCCTTCTTTTATCCCAACTATTGGTTGGTATGTTTCTTGGTTAACCCAACTATTGGTTTGTACCCTTCTTTTATCCCAACTTTTGGTTGGTATGTTTCTCTTGGTTATCCCAACTATTGGTTGGTACCCTTCTTTTATCCCAACTATTGGTTGGTATCTTTTCTGGGTTATCCCAACTATTGGTTGGTACCCTTCTTTTATCCCAACTATTGGTTGGTATGTTTCTCTTGGTTATCCCAACTATTGGTTGGTACCCTTCTTTTATCCCAACTATTGGTTGGTATGTTTCTCTTGCTTATCCCAACTATTGGTTGGTACCCTTCTTTTATTCCAACTATTGATTGTTATCTTTTCTTGGTTATCCCAACTATTGGTTGGTACCCTTCTTTTATCCCAACAATTGGTTGGTATATTTCTCTTGGTTATCCCAACTATTGGTTGGTACCCTTCTTTTATCCCAATTATTGGTTGGTATCTTTTCTTGGTTATCCCAACTATTGGTTGGTACCCTTCTTTTATCCCAACTATTGGTTGGTATGAATCTTTTGTTTATTCCAACTTTTGGTTGGTACCCTTCTTTTATCCCAACTATTGGTTGGTATGTTTCTTGGTTATCCCAACTATTGGTTGGTATCCAACTTTTATCCCAACTATTGGTTGGTATGTTTCTTGGTTATCCCAACTATTGGTTGGTACCCTTCTTTTACCCCAACTATTGGTTGGTATGTTTCGTGGTTATCCCAACTATTGGTTTGTACCCTTCTTTTATCCCAACTTTTGGTTGGTATGTTTCTCTTGGTTATCCCAACTATTGGTTGGTACCCTTCTGTTATCCCAACTATTGGTCGGTATCTTTTCTAGGTTATCCCAACTATTGGTTGGTACCCTTCTTTTATCCCAACTATTGGTTGGTATGTGTCTCTTGGTTATCCCAACTATTGGTTGGTACCATTCTTTTATCCCAACTATTGGTTGGTATGTTTCTTTAGGTTGTCCCAACTATTGGTTGGTACCCTTCTTTTATCCCAACTATTGGTTGGTATGTTTCTGGGTTATCCGAACTATTGGTTGGAATATTTCTCTTGGTTATCCCAACTATTGGTTGGTACCTTTCTTTTATCCCAACTATTGGTTGGTATCTTTTCTTGGTTATCCAAACTATTGGTTGGTACCCTTCTTTTATCCCAACTATTGGTTGGTATGTATCACTTGTTTTATCCCAACTTTTGCTTGGTACCCTTCTTTTATCCCAACTATTGGTTGGTATGTTTCTTGGTTATCCCAACTATTGGTTGGTACCTATCTTTTATCCCAACTATTGGTTGGTATGTTTCTTGGTTATCCCAACTATTGGTTGGTACCCTTCTTTTATCCCAACTATTGGTTGGTATGTTTCTTGGTTATCCCAACTATTGGTTTGTACCCTTCTTTTATCCCAACTTTTGGTTGGTATGTTTCTCTTGGTTATCCCAACTATTGGTTGGTACCCTTCTTTTGTCCCAACTATTGGTCGGTATCTTTTCTAGGTTATCCCAACTATTGGTTGGTACCCTTCTTTTATCCCAACTATTGGTTGGTATCTTTTCTTGGTTATCCCAACTATTGGTTGGTACCCTTCTTTTATCCCAACTATTGGTTGGTATGTTTCTCTTGGTTATCCCAACTATTGGTTGGTACCCTTCTTTTATCCCAAATATTGGTTGGTATGTTTCTCTTGGTTATCCCAACTATTGGTTGGTACCCTTCTTTTATCCCAACTATTGGTTGGTATATTTTTTGGTTATCCCAACTATTGGTTGGTACCCTTCTTTTATCCCAACTATTGGTTGGTATGCTTCTCTTGGTTATCCCAACTATTGGTTGGTGTCCTTCTTTTATCCCAACTATTGGTTGGTATGTTTCTCTTGGTTATCCCAACTATTGGTTGGTACCCTTCTTTTATCCCAACTATTGGTTGGTATGTTTCTCTTGGTTATCCCAACTATTGGTTGGTACCCTTCTTTTATCCCAACTATTGATTGTTATCTTTTCTTGGTTATCCCAACTATTGGTTGGTACCCTTCTTTTATCCCAACAATTGGTTGGTATATTTCTCTTGGTTATCCCAACTATTGGTTGGTACCGTTCTTTTATCCCAACTATTGGTTGGTATCTTTTCTTGGTTATCCCAACTATTGGTTGGTACCCTTCTTTTATCCCAACTATTGGTCGGTATCTTTTCTAGGTTATCCCAACTATTGGTTGGTACCCTTCTTTTATCCCAACTATTAGTTGGTATGTTTCTCTTGGTTATCCCAACTATTGGTTGGTACCATTCTTTTATCCCAACTATTGGTTGGTATGTTTCTTTTGGTTGTCCCAACTATTGGTTGCTACCCTTCTTTTATCCCAACTATTGGTTGGTATGTTTCTTGGTTATCCCAACTATTGGTTGGTATATTTCTCTTGGTTATCCCAACTATTGGTTGGTACCCTTCTTTTATCCCAACTATTGGTTGGTATGTATCTTTTGTTTAACCCAACTTTTGGTTGGTACCCTACTTTTATCCCAACTATTGGTTGGTATGTTTCTTGGTTATCCCAACTATTGGTTGGTACCCATCTTTTATCCCAACTATTGGTTGGTATGTTTCTTGGTTATCCCAACTATTGGTTGGTACCCTTCTTTTATCCCAACTATTGGTTGGTATGTTTCTTGGTTAACCCAACTATTGGTTTGTACCCTTCTTTTATCCCAACTTTTGGTTGGTATGTTTCTCTTGGTTATCCCAACTATTGGTTGGTACCCTTCTTTTATCCCAACTATTGGTTGGTATCTTTTCTGGGTTATCCCAACTATTGGTTGGTACCCTTCTTTTATCCCAACTATTGGTTGGTATGTTTCTCTTGGTTATCCCAACTATTGGTTGGTACCCTTCTTTTATCCCAACTATTGGTTGGTATGTTTCTCTTGGTTATCCCAACTATTGGTTGGTACCCTTCTTTTATTCCAACTATATATTGTTATCTTTTCTTGGTTATCCCAACTATTGGTTGGTACCCTTCTTTTATCCCAACAATTGGTTGGTATATTTCTCTTGGTTATCCCAACTATTGGTTGGTACCCTTCTTTTATCCCAACTATTGGTTGGTATCTTTTCTTGGTTATCCCAACTATTGGTTGGTACCCTTCTTTTATCCCAACTATTGGTTGGTATGTTTCTCTTGGTTATCCCAACTATTGGTTGGTACCCTTCTGTTATCCCAACTATTGGTCGGTATCTTTTCTAGGTTATCCCAACTATTGGTTGGTACCCTTCTTTTATCCCAACTATTGGTTGGTATGTTTCTCTTGGTTATCCCAACTATTGGTTGGTACCATTCTTTTATCCCAACTATTGGTTGGTATGTTTCTTTTGGTTGTCCCAACTATTGGTTGGTACCCTTCTTTTATCCCAACTATTGGTTGGTATGTTTCTTGGTTATCCCAACTATTGGTTGGTATATTTCTCTTGGTTATCCCAACTATTGGTTGGTACCTTTCTTTTATCCCAACTATTGGTTGGTATCTTTTCTTGGTTATCCAAACTATTGGTTGGTACCCTTCTTTTATCCCAACTATTGGTTGGTATGTATCTTTTGTTTATCCCAACTTTTGGTTGGTACCCTTCTTTTATCCCAACTATTGGTTGGTATGTTTCTTGGTTATCCCAACTATTGGTTGGTACCTATCTTTTATCCCAACTATTGGTTGGTATGTTTCTTGGTTATCCCAACTATTGGTTGGTACCCTTCTTTTATCCCAACTATTGGTTGGTATGTTTCTTGGTTATCCCAACTATTGGTTTGTACCCTTCTTTTATCCCAACTTTTGGTTGGTATGTTTCTCTTGGTTATCCCAACTATTGGTTGGTACCCTTCTTTTGTCTCAACTATTGGTCGGTATCTTTTCTAGGTTATCCCAACTATTGGTTGGTACCCTTCTTTTATCCCAACTATTGGTTGGTATCTTTTCTTGGTTATCCCAACTATTGGTTGGTACCCTTCTGTTATCCCATCTATTGGTCGGTATCTTTTCTAGGTTATCCCAACTATTGGTTGGTACCCTTCTTTTATCCCAACTATTGGTTGGTATGTTTCTCTTGGTTATCCCAACTATTGGTTGGTACCATTCTTTTATCCCAACTATTGGTTGGTATGTTTCTTTTGGTTGTCCCAACTATTGGTTGGTACCCTTCTTTTATCCCAACTATTGGTTGGTATGTTTCTTGGTTATCCCAACTATTGGTTGGTATATTTCTCTTGGTTATCCCAACTATTGGTTGGTACCTTTCTTTTATCCCAACTATTGGTTGGTATCTTTTCTTGGTTATCCAAACTATTGGTTGGTACCCTTCTTTTATCCCAACTATTGGTTGGTATGTATCTTTTGTTTATCCCAACTTTTGGTTGGTACCCTTCTTTTATCCCAACTATTGGTTGGTATGTTTCTTGGTTATCCCAACTATTGGTTGCTACCTATCTTTTATCCCAACTATTGGTTGGTATGTTTCTTGGTTATCCCAACTATTGGTTGGTACCCTTCTTTTATCCCAACTATTGGTTGGTATGTTTCTTGGTTATCCCAACTATTGGTTTGTACCCTTCTTTTATCCCAACTTTTGGTTGGTATGTTTCTCTTGGTTATCCCAACTATTGGTTTGTACCCTTCTTTTATCCCAACTTTTGGTTGGTATGTTTCTCTTGGTTATCCCAACTATTGGTTGGTACCCTTCTTTTGTCCCAACTATTGGTCGGTATCTTTTCTAGGTTATCCCAACTATTGGTTGGTACCCTTCTTTTTTCCCAACTATTGGTTGGTATCTTTTCTTGGTTATCCCAACTATTGGTTGGTACCCTTCTTTTATCCCAACTATTGGTTGGTATGTTTCTCTTGGTTATCCCAACTATTGGTTGGTACCCTTCTTTTATCCCAAATATTGGTTGGAATGTTTCTCTTGGTAATCCCAACTATTGGTTGGTACCCTTCTTTTATCCCAACTATTGGTTAGTATCTTTTCTTGGTTATCCCAACTATTGGTTGGTACACTTGTTTTATCCCAACTATTGGTTGGTATGTTTCTCTTGGTTATCCCAACTATTGGTTGGTACCCTTCTTTTATCCCAACTATTGGTTGGTATCTTTTCTTGGTTATCCCAACTATTGGTTGGTACCATTCTTTTATCCCAACTATTGGTTGGTATATTTTTTGGTTATCCCAACTATTGGTTGGTACCCTTCTTTTATCCCAACTATTGGTTGGTATGCTTCTCTTGGTTATCCCAACTATTGGTTGGTATCCTTCTTTTATCTCAACTATTGGTTGGTATGTTTCTCTTGGTTATCCCAACTATTGGTTGGTACCCTTCTTTTATCCCAACTATTAGTTGGTATGTTTCTCTTGGTTATCCCAACTATTGGTTGGTACCCTTCTTTTATCCCAACTATTGATTGTTATCTTTTCTTGGTTATCCCAACTATTGGTTGGTACCCTTCTTTTATCCCAACAATTGGTTGGTATATTTCTCTTGGTTATCCCAACTATTGGTTGGTACCCTTCTTTTATCCCAACTATTGGTTGGTATCTTTTCTTGGTTATCCCAACTATTGGTTGGTACCCTTCTTTTATCCCAACTATTGGTCGGTATCTTTTCTAGGTTATCCCAACTATTGGTTGGTACCCTTCTTTTATCCCAACTATTGGTTGGTATGTTTCTCTTGGTTATCCGAACTATTGGTTGGTACCATTCTTTTATCCCAACTATTGGTTGGTATGTTTCTTTTGGTTGTCCCAACTATTGGTTGGTACCCTTCTTTTATCCCAACTATTGGTTGGTATGTTTCTTGGTTATCCCAACTATTGGTTGGTATATTTCTCTTGGTTATCCCAACTATTGGTTGGTACCCTTCTTTTATCCCAACTATTGGTTGGTATGTATCTTTTGTTTATCCCAACTTTTGGTTGGTACCCTTCTTTTATCCCAACTATTGGTTGGTATGTTTCTTGGTTATCCCCACTATTGGTTGGTACGCATCTTTTATCCTAACTATTGGTTGGTATGTTTCTTGGTTAACCCAACTATTGGTTGGTACCCTTCTTTTATCCCAACTATTGGTTGGTATCTTTTCTGGGTTATCCCAACTATTGGTTGGTACCCTTCTTTTATCCCAACTATTGGTTGGTATCTTTTCTGGGTTATCCCAACTATTGGTTGGTACCCTTCTTTTATCCCAACTATTGGTTGGTATGTTTCTCTTGGTTATCCCAACTATTGGTTGGTACCCTTCTTTTATCCCAACTATTGGTTGGTATGTTTCTCTTGGTTATCCCAACTATTGGTTGGTACCCTTCTTTTATTCCAACTATTGATTGTTATCTTTTCTTGGTTATCCCAACTATTGGTTGGTACCCTTCTTTTATCCCAACTATTGGTTGGTATGTTTCTTGGTTATCCCAACTATTGGTTTGTACCCTTCTTTTATCCCAACTTTTGGTTGGTATGTTTCTCTTGGTTATCCCAACTATTGGTTTGTACCCTTCTTTTATCCCAACTTTTGGTTGGTATGTTTCTCTTGGTTATCCCAACTATTGGTTGGTACCCTTCTTTTGTCCCAACTATTGGTCGGTATCTTTTCTAGGTTATCCCAACTATTGGTTGGTACCCTTCTTTTATCCCAACTATTGGTTGGTATCTTTTCTTGGTTATCCCAACTATTGGTTGGTACCCTTCTTTTATCCCAACTATTGGTTGGTATGTTTCTCTTGGTTATCCCAACTATTGGTTGGTACCCTTCTTTTATCCCAAATATTGGTTGGAATGTTTCTCTTGGTAATCCCAACTATTGGTTGGTACCCTTCTTTTATCCCAACTATTGGTTAGTATCTTTTCTTGGTTATCCCAACTATTGGTTGGTACACTTGTTTTATCCCAACTATTGGTTGGTATGTTTCTCTTGGTTATCCCAACTATTGGTTGGTACCCTTCTTTTATCCCAACTATTGGTTGGTATCTTTTCTTGGTTATCCCAACTATTGGTTGGTACCATTCTTTTATCCCAACTATTGGTTGGTATATTTTTTGGTTATCCCAACTATTGGTTGGTACCCTTCTTTTATCCCAACTATTGGTTGGTATGCTTCTCTTGGTTATCCCAACTATTGGTTGGTATCCTTCTTTTATCTCAACTATTGGTTGGTATGTTTCTCTTGGTTATCCCAACTATTGGTTGGTACCCTTCTTTTATCCCAACTATTAGTTGGTATGTTTCTCTTGGTTATCCCAACTATTGGTTGGTACCCTTCTTTTATCCCAACTATTGATTGTTATCTTTTCTTGGTTATCCCAACTATTGGTTGGTACCCTTCTTTTATCCCAACAATTGGTTGGTATATTTCTCTTGGTTATCCCAACTATTGGTTGGTACCCTTCTTTTATCCCAACTATTGGTTGGTATCTTTTCTTGGTTATCCCAACTATTGGTTGGTACCCTTCTTTTATCCGAACTATTGGTCGGTATCTTTTCTAGGTTATCCCAACTATTGGTTGGTACCCTTCTTTTATCCCAACTATTGGTTGGTATGTTTCTCTTGGTTATCCGAACTATTGGTTGGTACCATTCTTTTATCCCAACTATTGGTTGGTATGTTTCTTTTGGTTGTCCCAACTATTGGTTGGTACCCTTCTTTTATCCCAACTATTGGTTGGTATGTTTCTTGGTTATCCCAACTATTGGTTGGTATATTTCTCTTGGTTATCCCAACTATTGGTTGGTACCCTTCTTTTATCCCAACTATTGGTTGGTATGTATCTTTTGTTTATCCCAACTTTTGGTTGGTACCCTTCTTTTATCCCAACTATTGGTTGGTATGTTTCTTGGTTATCCCCACTATTGGTTGGTACGCATCTTTTATCCCAACTATTGGTTGGTATGTTTCTTGGTTAACCCAACTATTGGTTGGTACCCTTCTTTTATCCCAACTATTGGTTGGTATCTTTTCTGGGTTATCCCAACTATTGGTTGGTACCCTTCTTTTATCCCAACTATTGGTTGGTATCTTTTCTGGGTTATCCCAACTATTGGTTGGTACCCTTCTTTTATCCCAACTATTGGTTGGTATGTTTCTCTTGGTTATCCCAACTATTGGTTGGTACCCTTCTTTTATCCCAACTATTGGTTGGTATGTTTCTCTTGGTTATCCCAACTATTGGTTGGTACCCTTCTTTTATTCCAACTATTGATTGTTATCTTTTCTTGGTTATCCCAATTATTGGTTGGTACCCTTCTTTTATCGCAACAATTGGTTGGTATATTTCTCTTGGTTATCCCAACTATTGGTTGGTACCCTTCTTTTATCCCAACTATTGGTTGGTATCTTTTCTTGGTTATCCCAACTATTGGTTGGTACCCTTCTTTTATCCCAACTATTGGTTGGTATGAATCTTTTGTTTATCCCAACTTTTGGTTGGTACCCTTCTTTTATCCCAACTATTGGTTGGTATGTTTCTTGGTTATCCCAACTATTGGTTGGTATCCAACTTTTATCCCAACTATTGGTTGGTATGTTTCTTGGTTATCCCAACTATTGGTTGGTACCCTTCTTTTACCCCAACTATTGGTTGGTATGTTTCGTGGTTATCCCAACTATTGGTTTGTACCCTTCTTTTATCCCAACTTTTGGTTGGTATGTTTCTCTTGGTCATCCCAACTATTGGTTGGTACCCTTCTTTTATCCCAACTATTGGTCGGTATCTTTTCTAGGTTATCCCAACTATTGGTTGGTACCCTTCTTTTATCCCAACTATTGGTTGGTATGTTTCTCTTGGTTATCCCAACTATTGGTTGGTACCATTCTTTTATCCCAACTATTGGTTGGTATGTTTCTTTTGGTTGTCCCAACTATTGGTTAGTACCCTTCTTTTATCCCAACTATTGGTTGGTATGTTTCTTGGTTATCCCAACTATTGGTTGGTATATTTCTCTTGGTTATCCCAACTATTGGTTGGTACCTTTCTTTTATCCCAACTATTGGTTGGTATCTTTTCTTGGTTATCCAAACTATTGGTTGGTACCCTTCTTTTATCCCAACTATTGGTTGGTATGTATCTTTTCTTTATCCCAACTTTTGGTTGGTACCCTTCTTTTATCCCAACTATTGGTTGGTATGTTTCTTGGTTATCCCAACTGTTGGTTGGTACCTATCTTTTTTCCCAACTATTGGTTGGTATGTTTCTTGGTTATCCCAACTATTGGTTGGTACCCTTCTTTTATCCCAACTATTGGTTGGTATGTTTCTTGGTTATCCCAACTATTGGTTTGTACCCTTCTTTTATCCCAACTTTTGGTTGGTATGTTTCTCTTGGTTATCCCAACTATTGGTTGGTACCCTTCTTTTGTCCCAACTATTGGTCGGTATCTTTTCTAGGTTATCCCAACTATTGGTTGGTACCCTTCTTTTATCCCAACTATTGGTTGGTATGTTTCTCTTGGTTATCCCAACTATTGGTTGGTACCATTCTTTTATCCCAACTATTGGTTGGTATGTTTCTTTTGGTTGTCCCAACTATTGGTTGGTACCCTTCTTTTATCCCAACTATTGGTTGGTATGTTTCTTGGTTATCCCCACTATTGGTTGGTACCCTTTCTTTTATCCCAACTATTGGTAGGTGCCCTTCTTTTATCCCAACTATTGGTTGGTATGTTTCTTGGTTATCCCAACTATTGGTTGGTACACTTCTTTTATCCCAACTATTGGTTGGTATCTTTTCTTGGTTATCCCAACTATTGGTTGGTACCCTTCTTTTATCCCAACTATTGGTTGGTATCTTTTCTTGGTTATCCCAACTATTGGTTGGTACCCTTCTTTTATCCCAACTATTGGTTGGTATGTTTCTCTTGGTTATCCCAACTATTGGTTGGTACCCTTATTTTATCCCAACTATTGGTTGGTCAGTTTCTTTTGGTTATCCCAACTATTGGTTGGTACCCTTCTTTTATCCCAACTATTGGTTGGTATGTATCTTGGTTATCCCAACTATTTGTTGGTACCCTTCTTTTATCCTAACTATTGGTTGTTATGTTTCTTGGTTATCCCAACTATTGGTTTGTAGCCTTCTTTTATCCCAACTATTGGTTGGAATGTTTCTTGGTTATCCCAACTATTAGTTGGTACGTTTCTTTTGGTTATCCCAACAATTGGTTAGTACCCTTCTTTTATCCCAACTATTGGTTGTTATGTTTCTTGGTTATCCCAACTATTGGTTTGTACCCTTCTTTTATCCCAACTATTGGTTGGTATGTTTCTTGGTTATCCCAACTATTGGTTGGTATGTTTCTTTTGGTTATCCCAACTATTGGTTGGTACCCTTCTTTTATCCCCTCTATTGGTTGGTATGTTTCTTGGTTATCTCAACTATTGGTTGGTACCCTTCTTTTATCCCAACTATTGGTTGGTATGTTTCCTTGTTATCCCAACTATTGGTTGGTACCCTTCTTTTATCCCAACTATTGGTTGGTATGTTTCTTGGTTATCCCAACTATTGGTTGGTATCCTTCTTTTATCCCAACTATTGGTTGGTATCTTTCTCTTGGTTATCCCAACTATTGGTTGGTACCCTTCTTTTATCCCAACTATTGGTTGGTATCTTTCTCTTGGTTATCCCAACTATTGGTTGGTACCCTTCTTTTATCACAACTATTGGTTGGTATGTTTCTCTTGGTTATCCCAACTATTGGTTGGTACCCTTATTTTATCCCAACTATTGGTTGGTATGTTTCTTTTGGTTATCCCAACTATTGGTTGGTACCCTTCTTTTATCCCAACTATTGGTTGGTATGTTTCTTGGTTATCCCAACTATTGGTTGGTACCCTTCTTTTATCCCAACTATTGGTTGGTATGTTTCTTGGTTATCCCAACTATTGGTTGGTACCCTTCTTTTATCCCAACTATTGGTTGGTATGTCTCTTGGTTATCCCAAATATTGGTTTGTACCCTTCTTTTATCCCAACTTTTGGTTGGTATGTTTCTCTTGGTTATCCCAACTATTGGTTGGTACCCTTCTTTTGTCCCAACTATTGGTCGGTATCTTTTCTAGGTTATCCCAACTATTGGTTGGTACCCTTCTTTTATCCCAACTATTGGTTGGTATGTTTCTCTTGGTTATCCCAACTATTGGTTGGTACCATTCTTTTATCCCAACTATTGGTTGGTATGTTTCTTTTGGTTGTCCCAACTATTGGTTGGTACCCTTCTTTTATCCCAACTATTGGTTGGTATGTTTCTTCGTTATCCCCACTATTGGTTGGTACCCTTTCTTTTATCCCAACTATTGGTAGGTACCCTTCTTTTATCCCAACTATTGGTTGGTATGTTTCTTGGTTATCCCAACTATTGGTTGGTACCCTTCTTTTATCCTAACTATTGGTTGGTATGTTTCTCTTGGTTATCCCAACTATTGGTTGGTACCCTTCTTTTATCCCAACTATTGGTTGGTATCTTTTCTTGGTTATCCCAACTATTGGTTGGTACCCTTCTTTTATCCCAACTATTGGTTGGTATGTTTCTCTTGGTTATCCCAACTATTGGTTGGTACCCTTATTTTATCCCAACTATTGGTTGGTCAGTTTCTTTTGGTTATCCCATCTATTAGTTGGTACCCTTCTTTTATCCCAACTATTGGTTGGTATGTTTCTTGGTTATCCCAACTATTTGTTGGTACCCTTCTTTTATCCCAACTATTGGTTGTTATGTTTCTTGGTTATCCCAACTATTGGTTTGTACCCTTCTTTTATCCCAACTATTGGTTGGTATGTTTCTTGGTTATCCCAACTATTGGTTGGTACGTTTCTTTTGGTTATCCCAACTATTGGTTGGTACCCTTCTTTTATCCCAACTATTGGTTGTTATGTTTCTTGGTTATCCCAACTATTGGTTTGTACCCTTCTTTTATCCCAACTATTGGTTGGTATGTTTCTTGGTTATCCCAACTATTGGTTGGTATATTTCTTTTGGTTATCCCAACTATTGGTTGGTACCCTTCTTTTATCCCCTCTATTGGTTGGTATGTTTCTTGGTTATCTCAACTATTGGTTGGTACCCTTCTTTTATCCCAACTATTGGTTGGTATGTTTCCTTGTTATCCCAACTATTGGTTGGTACCCTTCTTTTATCCCAACTATTGGTTGGTATGTTTCTTGGTTATCCCAACTATTGGTTGGTATCCTTCTTTTATCCCAACGATTGGTTGGTATGTTTCTCTTGGTTATCCCAACTATTGGTTGGTACCCTTCTTTTATCCCAACTATTGGTTGGTATCTTTCTCTTGGTTATCCCAACTATTGGTTGGTACCCTTCTTTTATCACAACTATTGGTTGGTATGTTTCTCTTGGTTATCCCAACTATTGGTTGGTACCCTTATTTTATCCCAACTATTGGTTGGTATGTTTCTTTTGGTTATCCCAACTATTGGTTGGTACCCTTCTTTTATCCCAACTATTGGTTGGTATGTTTCTTGGTTATCCCAACTATTGGTTGGTACCCTTCTTTTATCCCAACTATTGGTTGGTATGTTTCTTGGTTATCCCAACTATTGGTTGGTACCCTTCTTTTATCCCAACTATTGGTTGGTATGTCTCTTGGTTGTCCCAACTATTGGTTTGTACCCTTCTTTTATCCCAACTTTTGGTTGGTATGTTTCTCTTGGTTATCCCAACTATTGGTTGGTACCCTTCTTTTGTCCCAACTATTGGTCGGTATCTTTTCTAGGTTATCCCAACTATTGGTTGGTACCCTTCTTTTATCCCAACTATTGGTTGGTATGTTTCTCTTGGTTATCCCAACTATTGGTTGGTACCATTCTTTTATCCCAACTATTGGTTGGTATGTTTCTTTTGGTTGTCCCAACTATTGGTTGGTACCCTTCTTTTATCCCAACTATTTGTTGGTATGTTTCTTGGTTATCCCCACTATTGGTTGGTACCCTTTCTTTTATCCCAACTATTGGTAGGTACCCTTCTTTTATCCCAACTATTGGTTGGTATGTTTCTTGGTTATCCCAACTATTGGTTGGTACCCTTCTTTTATCCTAACTATTGGTTGGTATGTTTCTCTTGGTTATCCCAACTATTGGTTGGTACCCTTCTTTTATCCCAACTATTGGTTGGTATCTTTTCTTGGTTATCCCAACTATTGGTTGGTACCCTTCTTTTATCCCAACTATTGGTTGGTATGTTTCTCTTGGTTATCCCAACTATTGGTTGGTACCCTTATTTTATCCCAACTATTGGTTGGCCAGTTTCTTTTGGTTATCCCATCTATTAGTTGGTACCCTTCTTTTATCCCAACTATTGGTTGGTATGTTTCTTGGTTATCCCAACTATTTGTTGGTACCCTTCTTTTATCCCAACTATTGGTTGTTATGTTTCTTGGTTATCCCAACTATTGGTTTGTACCCTTCTTTTATCCCAACTATTGGTTGGTATGTTTCTTGGTTATCCCAACTATTGGTTGGTACGTTTCTTTTGGTTATCCCAACTATTGGTTGGTACCCTTCTTTTATCCCAACTATTGGTTGTTATGTTTCTTGGTTATCCCAACTATTGGTTTGTACCCTTCTTTTATCCCAACTATTGGTTGGTATGTTTCTTGGTTATCCCAACTATTGGTTGGTATATTTCTTTTGGTTATCCCAACTATTGGTTGGTACCCTTCTTTTATCCCCTCTATTGGTTGGTATGTTTCTTGGTTATCCCAACTATTGGTTGGTACCCTTCTTTTATCCCAACTATTGGTTGGTATGTTTCTCTTGGTTATCCCAACTATTGGTTGGTACCCTTCTTTTATCACAACTATTGGTTGGTATGTTTCTCTTGGTTATCCCAACTATTGGTTAATACCCTTCTTTTATCCCAACTATTGGTTGGTATGTTTCTCTTGGTTATCCCAACTATTGGTTGGTACCCTTCTTTTATCCCAACTATTGGTTGGTATGTTTCTCTTGGTAATCCCAACTATTGGTTGGTACCCTTCTTTTATCCCAACTATTGGTTGGTATCTTTTCTTGGTTATCCCAACTATTGGTTGGTACCCTTCTTTTATCTCAACTATTGGTTGGTATGTTTCTCTTGGTTATCCCAACTATTGGTTGGTACCCTTCATTTATCCCAACTATTGGTTGGTATCTTTTCTTGGTTATGCCAACTATTGGTTGGTACCCTTCTTTTATCCCAACTATTGGTTGGTATCTTTTCTTGGTTATCCCAACTATTGGTTGGTACCCTTCTATTATCCCAACTATTGGTTGGTATGAATCTTTTGTTTATCCCAACTTTTGGTTGGTACCCTTCTTTTATCCTAACTATTGGTTGGTATGTTTCTTGGTTATCCCAACTATTGGTTGGTACCCATCTTTTATCCCAACTATTGGTTGGTATGTTTCTTGGTTATCTGAACTATTGGTTGGTACCCTTCTTTTATCCCAACTATTGGTTGGTATGTTTCGTGGTTATCCCAACTATTGGTTTGTACCCTTCTTTTATCCCAACTTTTGGTTGGTATGTTTCTCTTGGTTATCCCAACTATTGGTTGGTACCCTTCTTTTATCCACACTATTGGTCGGTATCTTTTCTAGGTTATCCCAATTATTGGTTGGTACCCTTCTTTTATCCCAACTATTGGTTGGTATGTTTCTCTTGGTTATCCCAACTATTGGTTGGTACCATTCTTTTATCCCAACTATTGGTTGGTATGTTTCTTTTAGTTGTCCCAACTATTGGTTGGTACCCTTCTTTTATCCCAACTATTGGTTGGTATGTTTCTTGGTTATCCCAACTATTGGTTGGTATATTTCTCTTAGTTATCCCAACTATTGGTTGGTACCCTTCTTTTATCCCAACTATTGGTTGGTATCTTTTTTTGGTTATCCCAACTATTGGTTGGTACCCTTCTTTTATCCCAACTATTGGTTGGTATGTTTCTCTTGGTTATCCATACTATTGGTTGGTACCCTTCTTTTATCCTAACTATTGATTGTTATCTTTTCTTGGTTATCCCAACTATTGGTTGGTACCCTTCTTATATCCCAACAATTGGTTGGTATATTTCTCTTGGTTATCCCGACTATTGGTTGGTACCCTTCTTTTATCCCAACTATTGGTTGGTATCTTTTCTTGGTTATCCCAACTATTGGTTGGTACCCTTCTTTTATCCCAACTATTGGTTGGTATGAATCTTTTGTTTATCCCAACTTTTGGTTGGTACCCTTCTTTTATCCCTACTATTGGTTGGTACGTTTCTTGGTTATCCCAACTATTGGTTGGTACCCATCTTTTATCCCAACTATTGGTTGGTATGTTTCTTGGTTATCCCAACTATTGGTTGGTACCCTTCTTTTATCCCAACTATAGGTTGGTATGTTTCGTGGTTATCCCAACTATTGGTTTGTACCCTTCTTTTATCCCAACTTTTGGTTGGTATGTTTCTCTTGGTTATCCCAACTATTGGTTGGTACCCTTCTTTTATCCCAACTATTGGTCGGTATCTTTTCTAGGTTATCCCAACTATTGGTTGGTATGTTTCTCTTGGTTATCCCAACTATTGGTTGGTACCATTCTTTTATCCCAACTATTGGTTGGTATGTTTCTTTTGGTTGTCCCAACTATTGGTTGGTACCCTTCTTTTATCCCAACTATTGGTTGGTATGTTTCTTGGTTATCCCAACTATTGGTTGGTACCCTTTCTTTTATCCCAACTATTGGTAGGTACCCTTCTTTTATCCCAACTATTGGTTGGTATGTTTCTTGGTTATCCCAACTATTGGTTGGTACCCTTCTTTTATCCTAACTATTGGTTGGTATGTTTCTTTGTTATCCCAACTATTGGTTTGTACCCTTCTTTTATCCCAACTATTGGTTGGTATGTTTCTTTGTTATCCCAACTATTGGTTTGTACCCTTCTTTTATCCCAACTATTGGTTGGTATGTTTCTCTTGGTTATCCCAACTATTGGTTGGTACCATTCTTTTATCCCAACTATTGGTTGGTATGTTTCTTTTGGTTGTCCCAACTATTGGTTGGTACCCTTCTTTTATCCCAACTATTGGTTGGTATGTTTCTTGGTTATCCCAACTATTGGTTGGTACCCTTTCTTTTATCCCACTATTGGTAGGTACCCTTCTTTTATCCCAACTATTGGTTGGTATGTTTCTTGGTTATCCCAACTATTGGTTGGTACCCTTCTTTTATCCCAACTATTGTTTGGTATGTTTCTTTGTTATCCCAACTATTGGTTTGTACCCTTCTTTTATCCCATCTATTGGTTGGTATGTTTCTTGGTTATCCCAACTATTGGTTGGTACCCTTCTATTATCCCAACTATTGGTTGGTATATTTCTTGGTTATCCCAACTATTGGTTGGTACCCTTCTTTTATCCCAACTATTGGTTGGTATGTTTCTCTTGGTTATCCCAACTATTGGTTGGTACCCTTCTTTTATCCCAACTATTGGTTGGTATCTTTTCTTGGTTATCCCAACTATTGGTTGGTACCCTTCTATTATCCCAACTATTGGTTGGTATGAATCTTTTGTTTATCCCAACTTTTGGTTGGTACCCTTCTTTTATCCTAACTATTGGTTGGTATGTTTCTTGGTTATCCCAACTATTGGTTGGTACCCATCTTTTATCCCAACTATTGGTTGGTATGTTTCTTGGTTATCTGAACTATTGGTTGGTACCCTTCTTTTATCCCAACTATTGGTTGGTATGTTTCGTGGTTATCCCAACTATTGGTTTGTACCCTTCTTTTATCCCAACTTTTGGTTGGTATGTTTCTCTTGGTTATCCCAACTATTGGTTGGTACCCTTCTTTTATCCCAACTATTGGTTGGTATGTTTCTTGGTTATCCCAACTATTGGTTGGTACCCTTTCTTTTATCCCAACTATTGGTAGGTACCCTTCTTTTATCCCAACTATTGGTTGGTATGTTTCTTGGTTATCCCAACTATTGGTTGGTACCCTTCTTTTATCCTAACTATTGGTTGGTATGTTTCTTTGTTATCCCAACTATTGGTTTGTACCCTTCTTTTATCCCAACTATTGGTTGGTATGTTTCTTTGTTATCCCAACTATTGGTTTGTACCCTTCTTTTATCCCAACTATTGGTTGGTATGTTTCTCTTGGTTATCCCAACTATTGGTTGGTACCATTCTTTTATCCCAACTATTGGTTGGTATGTTTCTTTTGGTTGTCCCAACTATTGGTTGGTACCCTTCTTTTATCCCAACTATTGGTTGGTATGTTTCTTGGTTATCCCAACTATTGGTTGGTACCCTTTCTTTTATCCCACTATTGGTAGGTACCCTTCTTTTATCCCAACTATTGGTTGGTATGTTTCTTGGTTATCCCAACTATTGGTTGGTACCCTTCTTTTATCCCAACTATTGTTTGGTATGTTTCTTTGTTATCCCAACTATTGGTTTGTACCCTTCTTTTATCCCATCTATTGGTTGGTATGTTTCTTGGTTATCCCAACTATTGGTTGGTACCCTTCTATTATCCCAACTATTGGTTGGTATATTTCTTGGTTATCCCAACTATTGGTTGGTACCCTTCTTTTATCCCAACTATTGGTTGGTATGTTTCTCTTGGTTATCCCAACTATTGGTTGGTACCCTTCTTTTATCCCAACTATTGGTTGGTATCTTTTCTTGGTTATCCCAACTATTGGTTGGTACCCTTCTATTATCCCAACTATTGGTTGGTATGAATCTTTTGTTTATCCCAACTTTTGGTTGGTACCCTTCTTTTATCCTAACTATTGGTTGGTATGTTTCTTGGTTATCCCAACTATTGGTTGGTACCCATCTTTTATCCCAACTATTGGTTGGTATGTTTCTTGGTTATCTGAACTATTGGTTGGTACCCTTCTTTTATCCCAACTATTGGTTGGTATGTTTCGTGGTTATCCCAACTATTGGTTTGTACCCTTCTTTTATCCCAACTTTTGGTTGGTATGTTTCTCTTGGTTATCCCAACTATTGGTTGGTACCCTTCTTTTATCCCAACTATTGGTCGGTATCTTTTCTAGGTTATCCCAATTATTGGTTGGTACCCTTCTTTTATCCCAACTATTGGTTGGTATGTTTCTCTTGGTTATCCCAACTATTGGTTGGTACCATTCTTTTATCCCAACTATTGGTTGGTATGTTTCTTTTAGTTGTCCCAACTATTGGTTGGTACCCTTCTTTTATCCCAACTATTGGTTGGTATGTTTCTTGGTTATCCCAACTATTGGTTGGTATATTTCTCTTAGTTATCCCAACTATTGGTTGGTACCCTTCTTTTATCCCAACTATTGGTTGGTATCTTTTTTTGGTTATCCCAACTATTGGTTGGTACCCTTCTTTTATCCCAACTATTGGTTGGTATGTTTCTCTTGGTTATCCATACTATTGGTTGGTACCCTTCTTTTATCCTAACTATTGATTGTTATCTTTTCTTGGTTATCCCAACTATTGGTTGGTACCCTTCTTATATCCCAACAATTGGTTGGTATATTTCTCTTGGTTATCCCGACTATTGGTTGGTACCCTTCTTTTATCCCAACTATTGGTTGGTATCTTTTCTTGGTTATCCCAACTATTGGTTGGTACCCTTCTTTTATCCCAACTATTGGTTGGTATGAATCTTTTGTTTATCCCAACTTTTGGTTGGTACCCTTCTTTTATCCCTACTATTGGTTGGTACGTTTCTTGGTTATCCCAACTATTGGTTGGTACCCATCTTTTATCCCAACTATTGGTTGGTATGTTTCTTGGTTATCCCAACTATTGGTTGGTACCCTTCTTTTATCCCAACTATAGGTTGGTATGTTTCGTGGTTATCCCAACTATTGGTTTGTACCCTTCTTTTATCCCAACTTTTGGTTGGTATGTTTCTCTTGGTTATCCCAACTATTGGTTGGTACCCTTCTTTTATCCCAACTATTGGTCGGTATCTTTTCTAGGTTATCCCAACTATTGGTTGGTATGTTTCTCTTGGTTATCCCAACTATTGGTTGGTACCATTCTTTTATCCCAACTATTGGTTGGTATGTTTCTTTTGGTTGTCCCAACTATTGGTTGGTACCCTTCTTTTATCCCAACTATTGGTTGGTATGTTTCTTGGTTATCCCAACTATTGGTTGGTACCCTTTCTTTTATCCCAACTATTGGTAGGTACCCTTCTTTTATCCCAACTATTGGTTGGTATGTTTCTTGGTTATCCCAACTATTGGTTGGTACCCTTCTTTTATCCTAACTATTGGTTGGTATGTTTCTTTGTTATCCCAACTATTGGTTTGTACCCTTCTTTTATCCCAACTATTGGTTGGTATGTTTCTTTGTTATCCCAACTATTGGTTTGTACCCTTCTTTTATCCCAACTATTGGTTGGTATGTTTCTCTTGGTTATCCCAACTATTGGTTGGTACCATTCTTTTATCCCAACTATTGGTTGGTATGTTTCTTTTGGTTGTCCCAACTATTGGTTGGTACCCTTCTTTTATCCCAACTATTGGTTGGTATGTTTCTTGGTTATCCCAACTATTGGTTGGTACCCTTTCTTTTATCCCAACTATTGGTAGGTACCCTTCTTTTATCCCAACTATTGGTTGGTATGTTTCTTGGTTATCCCAACTATTGGTTGGTACCCTTCTTTTATCCCAACTATTGGTTGGTATGTTTCTTTGTTATCCCAACTATTGGTTTGTACCCTTCTTTTATCCCATCTATTGGTTGGTATGTTTCTTGGTTATCCCAACTATTGGTTGGTACCCTTCTTTTATCCCAACTATTGGTTGGTATGTTTCTCTTGGTTATCCCAACTATTGGTTGGTACCCTTCTTTTATCCCAACTATTGGTTGGTATGTTTCTCTTGGTTATCCCAACTATTGGTTGGTACCCTTCTTTTATCCTAACTATTGGTAGGTACCTTTTCTTGGTTATCCCAACTATTGGTTGGTACCCTTCTTTTATCCCAACTATTGGTTGGTATGTTTCTCTTGGTTATCCCAACTATTGGTTGGTACCCTTCTTTTATCCCAACTATTGGTTGGTATCTTTTCTTGGTTATCCCAACTATTGGTTGGTATGTTTCTCTTGGTTATCCCAACTATTGGTTGGTACCCTTCTTTTATCCCAACTATTGGTTGGTATGTTTCTTGGTTATCCCAACTATTGGTTGGTACCCTTTCTTTTATCCCAACTATTGGTAGGTACCCTTCTTTTATCCCAACTATTGGTTGGTATGTTTCTTGGTTATCCCAACTATTGGTTGGTACCCTTCTTTTATCCTAACTATTGGTTGGTATGTTTCTTTGTTATCCCAACTATTGGTTTGTACCCTTCTTTTATCCCAACTATTGGTTGGTATGTTTCTTTGTTATCCCAACTATTGGTTTGTACCCTTCTTTTATCCCAACTATTGGTTGGTATGTTTCTCTTGGTTATCCCAACTATTGGTTGGTACCATTCTTTTATCCCAACTATTGGTTGGTATGTTTCTTTTGGTTGTCCCAACTATTGGTTGGTACCCTTCTTTTATCCCAACTATTGGTTGGTATGTTTCTTGGTTATCCCAACTATTGGTTGGTACCCTTTCTTTTATCCCACTATTGGTAGGTACCCTTCTTTTATCCCAACTATTGGTTGGTATGTTTCTTGGTTATCCCAACTATTGGTTGGTACCCTTCTTTTATCCCAACTATTGTTTGGTATGTTTCTTTGTTATCCCAACTATTGGTTTGTACCCTTCTTTTATCCCATCTATTGGTTGGTATGTTTCTTGGTTATCCCAACTATTGGTTGGTACCCTTCTATTATCCCAACTATTGGTTGGTATATTTCTTGGTTATCCCAACTATTGGTTGGTACCCTTCTTTTATCCCAACTATTGGTTGGTATGTTTCTCTTGGTTATCCCAACTATTGGTTGGTACCCTTCTTTTATCCCAACTATTGGTTGGTATCTTTTCTTGGTTATCCCAACTATTGGTTGGTACCCTTCTATTATCCCAACTATTGGTTGGTATGAATCTTTTGTTTATCCCAACTTTTGGTTGGTACCCTTCTTTTATCCTAACTATTGGTTGGTATGTTTCTTGGTTATCCCAACTATTGGTTGGTACCCATCTTTTATCCCAACTATTGGTTGGTATGTTTCTTGGTTATCTGAACTATTGGTTGGTACCCTTCTTTTATCCCAACTATTGGTTGGTATGTTTCGTGGTTATCCCAACTATTGGTTTGTACCCTTCTTTTATCCCAACTTTTGGTTGGTATGTTTCTCTTGGTTATCCCAACTATTGGTTGGTACCCTTCTTTTATCCCAACTATTGGTTGGTATGTTTCTTGGTTATCCCAACTATTGGTTGGTACCCTTTCTTTTATCCCAACTATTGGTAGGTACCCTTCTTTTATCCCAACTATTGGTTGGTATGTTTCTTGGTTATCCCAACTATTGGTTGGTACCCTTCTTTTATCCTAACTATTGGTTGGTATGTTTCTTTGTTATCCCAACTATTGGTTTGTACCCTTCTTTTATCCCAACTATTGGTTGGTATGTTTCTTTGTTATCCCAACTATTGGTTTGTACCCTTCTTTTATCCCAACTATTGGTTGGTATGTTTCTCTTGGTTATCCCAACTATTGGTTGGTACCATTCTTTTATCCCAACTATTGGTTGGTATGTTTCTTTTGGTTGTCCCAACTATTGGTTGGTACCCTTCTTTTATCCCAACTATTGGTTGGTATGTTTCTTGGTTATCCCAACTATTGGTTGGTACCCTTTCTTTTATCCCACTATTGGTAGGTACCCTTCTTTTATCCCAACTATTGGTTGGTATGTTTCTTGGTTATCCCAACTATTGGTTGGTACCCTTCTTTTATCCCAACTATTGTTTGGTATGTTTCTTTGTTATCCCAACTATTGGTTTGTACCCTTCTTTTATCCCATCTATTGGTTGGTATGTTTCTTGGTTATCCCAACTATTGGTTGGTACCCTTCTATTATCCCAACTATTGGTTGGTATATTTCTTGGTTATCCCAACTATTGGTTGGTACCCTTCTTTTATCCCAACTATTGGTTGGTATGTTTCTCTTGGTTATCCCAACTATTGGTTGGTACCCTTCTTTTATCCCAACTATTGGTTGGTATCTTTTCTTGGTTATCCCAACTATTGGTTGGTACCCTTCTATTATCCCAACTATTGGTTGGTATGAATCTTTTGTTTATCCCAACTTTTGGTTGGTACCCTTCTTTTATCCTAACTATTGGTTGGTATGTTTCTTGGTTATCCCAACTATTGGTTGGTACCCATCTTTTATCCCAACTATTGGTTGGTATGTTTCTTGGTTATCTGAACTATTGGTTGGTACCCTTCTTTTATCCCAACTATTGGTTGGTATGTTTCGTGGTTATCCCAACTATTGGTTTGTACCCTTCTTTTATCCCAACTTTTGGTTGGTATGTTTCTCTTGGTTATCCCAACTATTGGTTGGTACCCTTCTTTTATCCCAACTATTGGTCGGTATCTTTCTAGGTTATCCCAATTATTGGTTGGTACCCTTCTTTTATCCCAACTATTGGTTGGTATGTTTCTCTTGGTTATCCCAACTATTGGTTGGTACCATTCTTTTATCCCAACTATTGGTTGGTATGTTTCTTTTAGTTGTCCCAACTATTGGTTGGTACCCTTCTTTTATCCCAACTATTGGTTGGTATGTTTCTTGGTTATCCCAACTATTGGTTGGTATATTTCTCTTAGTTATCCCAACTATTGGTTGGTACCCTTCTTTTATCCCAACTATTGGTTGGTATCTTTTTTTGGTTATCCCAACTATTGGTTGGTACCCTTCTTTTATCCCAACTATTGGTTGGTATGTTTCTCTTGGTTATCCATACTATTGGTTGGTACCCTTCTTTTATCCTAACTATTGATTGTTATCTTTTCTTGGTTATCCCAACTATTGGTTGGTACCCTTCTTATATCCCAACAATTGGTTGGTATATTTCTATTGGTTATCCCGACTATTGGTTGGTACCCTTCTTTTATCCCAACTATTGGTTGGTATCTTTTCTTGGTTATCCCAACTATTGGTTGGTACCCTTCTTTTATCCCAACTATTGGTTGGTATGAATCTTTTGTTTATCCCAACTTTTGGTTGGTACCCTTCTTTTATCCCTACTATTGGTTGGTACGTTTCTTGGTTATCCCAACTATTGGTTGGTACCCATCTTTTATCCCAACTATTGGTTGGTATGTTTCTTGGTTATCCCAACTATTGGTTGGTACCCTTCTTTTATCCCAACTATAGGTTGGTATGTTTCGTGGTTATCCCAACTATTGGTTTGTACCCTTCTTTTATCCCAACTTTTGGTTGGTATGTTTCTCTTGGTTATCCCAACTATTGGTTGGTACCCTTCTTTTATCCCAACTATTGGTCGGTATCTTTTCTAGGTTATCCCAACTATTGGTTGGTATGTTTCTCTTGGTTATCCCAACTATTGGTTGGTACCATTCTTTTATCCCAACTATTGGTTGGTATGTTTCTTTTGGTTGTCCCAACTATTGGTTGGTACCCTTCTTTTATCCCAACTATTGGTTGGTATGTTTCTTGGTTATCCCAACTATTGGTTGGTACCCTTTCTTTTATCCCAACTATTGGTAGGTACCCTTCTTTTATCCCAACTATTGGTTGGTATGTTTCTTGGTTATCCCAACTATTGGTTGGTACCCTTCTTTTATCCTAACTATTGGTTGGTATGTTTCTTTGTTATCCCAACTATTGGTTTGTACCCTTCTTTTATCCCAACTATTGGTTGGTATGTTTCTTTGTTATCCCAACTATTGGTTTGTACCCTTCTTTTATCCCAACTATTGGTTGGTATGTTTCTCTTGGTTATCCCAACTATTGGTTGGTACCATTCTTTTATCCCAACTATTGGTTGGTATGTTTCTTTTGGTTGTCCCAACTATTGGTTGGTACCCTTCTTTTATCCCAACTATTGGTTGGTATGTTTCTTGGTTATCCCAACTATTGGTTGGTACCCTTTCTTTTATCCCAACTATTGGTAGGTACCCTTCTTTTATCCCAACTATTGGTTGGTATGTTTCTTGGTTATCCCAACTATTGGTTGGTACCCTTCTTTTATCCCAACTATTGGTTGGTATGTTTCTTTGTTATCCCAACTATTCGTTTGTACCCTTCTTTTATCCCATCTATTGGTTGGTATGTTTCTTGGTTATCCCAACTATTGGTTGGTACCCTTCTTTTATCCCAACTATTGGTTGGTATGTTTCTCTTGGTTATCCCAACTATTGGTTGGTACCCTTCTTTTATCCCAACTATTGGTTGGTATGTTTCTCTTGGTTATCCCAACTATTGGTTGGTACCCTTCTTTTATCCTAACTATTGGTAGGTACCTTTTCTTGGTTATCCCAACTATTGGTTGGTACCCTTCTTTTATCCCAACTATTGGTTGGTATGTTTCTCTTGGTTATCCCAACTATTGGTTGGTACCCTTCTTTTATCCCAACTATTGGTTGGTATCTTTTCTTGGTTATCCCAACTATTGGTTGGTATGTTTCTCTTGGTTATCCCAACTATTGGTTGGTACCCTTCTTTTATCCCAAATATTAATTGGTATCTTTTCTTGGTTATCCTAACTATTGGTTGGTACCCTCCTTTTATCCCAACTATTGGTTGGTATGTTTCTTTTGGTTATCCTAACTATTGGTTGGTACCCTTCTTTTATCCCAACTATTGGTTGGTATGCTTCTCTTGGTTATTCCAACTATTGGTTGATACCCTTCTTTTATCCCAACTATTGGTTGGTATCTTTTCTTGGTTATCCCAACTATTGGTTGGTACCCTTCTTTTATCCCAACTATTGGTTGGTATGTTTCTCTTGGTTATCCCAACTATTGGTTGGTACCCTTCTTTTATCCCAACTATTGATTGTTATCTTTTCTTGGTTATCCCAACTATTGGTTGGTACCCTTCTTTTATCCCAACTATTGGTTGGTATATTTCTCTTGGTTATCCCAACTATTGGTTGGTACCCTTCTTTTATCCCAACTATTGGTTGGTATCTTTTCTTGGTTATCCCAACTATTGGTTGGTACCGTTCTTTTATCCCAACTATTGGTTGGTATGTATCTTTTGTTTATCCCAACTATTGGTTGGTACCATTCTTTTATCCCAACTATTGGTAGGTATGTTTCTTGGTTATCCCAACTATTGGTTGGTACCCATCTTTTATCCCAACTATTGGTTGGTATGTTTCTTGGTTATCCCAACTATTGGTTGGTACCCTTCTTTTATCCCAACTATTGGTTGGTATGTTTCTTGGTTATCCCAACTATTGGTTTGTACCCTTCTTTTATCCCAACTTTTGGTTGGTATGTTTCTCTTGGTTATCCCAACTATTGGTTGATACCCTTCTTTTATCCCAACTATTGGTCGGTATCTTTTCTAGGTTATCCTAACTATTGGTTGGTACCCTTCTTTTATCCCAACTATTGGTTGGTATGTTTCTCTTGGTTATCCCAACTATTGGTTGGTACCATTCTTTTATCCCAAGTATTGGTTGGTATGTTTTTTTGGTTGTCCCAACTATTGGTTGGTACCCTTATTTTATCCCAACTATTGGTTGGTATGTTTCTTGGTTATCCCAACTATTGGTTGGTACCCTTTCTTTTATCCCAACTATTGGTAGGTACCCTTCTTTTATCCCAATTATTGGTTGGTATGTTTCTTGGTTATCCCAACTATTGGTTGGTACCCTTCTTTTATCCCAACTATTGGTTGGTATGTTTCTCTTCGTTATCCCAACTATTGGTTGGTATCCTTCTTTTATCCCAACTATTGGTTGGTATGTTTCTTGGTTATCCCAACTATTGGTTGGTACCCTTCTTTTATCCCAACTATTGGTTGGTATGTTTCTCTTGGTTATCCCAACTATTGGTTGGTACCCTTATTTTATCCCAACTATTGGTTGGTAAGTTTCTTTTGGTTATCCCAACTATTGGTTGGTGCCCTTCTTTTATCCCAACTATTGTTTGGTATATTTCTTGGTTATCCCAACTATTGGTTGGTACCCTTCTTTTATCCCAACTATTGGTTGTTATGTTTCTTGGTTATCCCAACTATTGGTTTGTACCCTTCTTTTATCCCAACTATTGGTTGGTATATTTCTTGGTTATCCCGACTATTGGTTGGTATGTTTCTTTTGGTTATCCCAACTATTGGTTGGTACCCTTCTTTTATCCCCTCTATTGGTTGGTATGTTTCTTGGTTATCTCAACTATTGGTTGGTACCCTTCTTTTATCCCAACTATTGGTTGGTATGTTTATTGGTTATCCCTACTATCAGTTGGTACCCTTCTTTTATCCCAACTATTGGTTGGTATGTTTCTTGGTTATCCCAACTATTGGTTGGTATCCTTCTTTTATCCCAACTAATGGTTGGTATGTTTCTTGGTTATCCCAATTATTGGTTGGTACCCTTCTTTTATCCCAACTGTTGGTCGGTATGTTTCTTGGTTATCCCAACTATTGGTTGGTACTCTTCTTTTATCCCAACTATTGGTTGGTATGTTTCTTGGTTATCCAAACTATTGTTTTGTACCCTTCTTTTATCCCAACTATTGGTTGGTATGTTTCTTGGTTATCCCAACTATTGGTTGGTATCCTTCTTTTATCCCAACTATTGGTTGGTATGTTTCTTGGTTATCCCAACTATTGGTTGGTACCCTTCTTTTAGCCCAACTATTGGTTGGTATGTTTCTCTTGGTTATCCCAACTATTCGTTAGTACCCTTCTTTTATCCCAACTATTGGTAGGTATCTTTTCTTGGTTATCCCAACAATTGGTTGGTACCCTTCTTTTATCCCAACTATTGGTTGGTATGTTTCTCTTGGTTATCCCAACTATTGGTTGGTACCTTTCTTTTATCCCAACTATTGGTTGGTATCTTTTCTTGGTTATCCCAACTATTGGTTATTACCCTTCTTTTATCCCAACTATTAGTTGGTATGTTTCTCTTGGTTATCCCAACTATTGGTTGGTACCTTTCTTTTATCCCAACTATTGGTTGGTATGTTTCTTTTGGTTGTCCCAACTATTGGTTGGTACCCTTCTTTTATCCCAACTATTGGTTGGCACCCTTCTTTTATCCCAACTATTGGTTGGTATATTTCTTGGTTATCCCAACTATTGGTTCGTACCCTTTCTTTTATCCCAACTATTGGTTGGTACCCTTATTTTATCCCAACTATTGGTTGGTAAGTTTCTTTTGGTTATCCCAACTATTGGTTGATACCCTTCTTTTATCCCAACTATTGGTTGGTATGTTTCTTGGTTATCCCAACTATTTGTTGGTACCCTTATTTTATCCCAACTATTGGTTGGTATGTTTCTTGGTTATCCCAACTATTGGTTGGTACCCTTATTTTATCCCAAATATTGGTTGGTATGTTTCTTGGTTATCCCAACTATTGGTTGGTACCCTTCTTTTATCCCAACTATTGGTTGGTATGTTTCTCATGGTTATCCCAACTATTGGTTGGTACCCTTCTTTTATCCCAACTATTGGTTGGTATGTTTCTTGGTTATCCAAACTATTGGTAGCTATCCTTCTTTTATCCCAACTATTGGTTGGTATGTTTCTTGGATATCCCAATTATTGGTTGGTACCATTCTTTTGTCCCAACTATTGGTTTGTATGTTTCTCTTGGTTATCCCAACTATTTGTTGGTACCATTCTTTTATCCCAACTATTGGTTAGTATCTTTTCTTGGTTATCCCAACTATTGGTTGGTACCCTTCTTTTTTCACAACTATTGGTTGGTATGTTTCTCTTGGTTATCCCAACTATTGGTTGGTACCCTTATTTTATCCCAACTATTGGTTGGTAGGTTTCTTTTGGTTATCCCAACTATTGGTTGGTACCCTTCTTTTATCCCAACTATTGGTTGGTATGTTTCTTGGTTATCCCAACAATTGGTTGGTACCCTTCTTTTATCCCAATTATTGGTTGGTATGTTTCTTGGTTATCCCAACTATTGGTTTGTACCCTTCTTTCATCCCAGCTATTTTTTTGGTATGTTTCGTGGTTATCCCAACTATTGGTTGGTACCCTTCTTTTATACCAACTATTGGTTGGTATGTTTCTTGGTAATCCCAACTATTGGTTGGTACCCTTCTTTTATCCCAACTATTGGTTGGTATGTTTCTCTTGGTTATCCCTATTATTGGTTGGTACCCTTCTTTTATCCCAACTATTGGTTGGTATGTTTCTTGGTTATCCAAACTATTGGTAGCTATCCTTCTTTTATCCCAACTATTGGTTGGTATGTCTCTTGGTTACCCCAACTATTGGTTGGTACCCTTCATTTATCACAACTATTGGTTGGTATGTTTCTTTTGGTTATCCCAACTATTGGTTGGTACCCTTCTTTTATCCAAACTATTGGTTGGTATCTTTTCTTGGTTAACCCAACTATTGGTTGGTACCCTTCATTTATCACAACTATTGGTTGGTATGTTTCTTTTGGTTATCCCAACTATTGGTTGGTACCCTTCTTTTATCCCCTATATTGGTTGGTATGTTTCTTGGTTATCCCAACTATTGGTTGATACCATTCTTTTACCCCAACTATTGGTTGGTATGTTTCTTGGTTATCCCAACTATTGGTTGGTACCCTTCTTTTATCCCAAATATTGGTTGGTATGTTTCTTGGTTATCCCAACTATTGGTTGGTATCCTTCTTTTATCCCAACTCTTGGTTGGTATGTTTCTTGGTTATCCCAATTATTGGTTGGTACCCTTCTTTTATCCCAACTATTGGTTGGTATGTTTCTCTTGGTTATCCCAACTATTGTTTGGTACCCTTCTTATATCCCAAATATTGGTTGGTATCTTTTCTTGGTTATCCCAACTATTAGTTGGTACCCTTCTTTTATCCCAACGATTGGTTGGTATGTTTCTCTTAGTTATCCCAACTATTGGTTGATACCCTTATTTTATCCCAACTATTGGTTGGTAAGTTTCTTTGGGTTATCCCAACTATTGGTTGATACCCTTCTTTTATCCCAACTATTGGTTAGTATGTTTCTTGGTTATCCCAACTATTTGTTGGTACCCTTAATTTATCCCAACTATTGGTTGGTATGTTTCTTGGTTATCCCAACTATTGGTTGGTACCCTTATTTTATCCCAACTATTGGTTGGTATGTTTCTTGGTTATCCCAACTCTTGGCTGGTACCCTTCTTTTATCCCAACTATTGGTTGGTATGTTTCTCATGGTTATCCAAACAATTGGTAGCTATCCTTCTTTTATCCCAACTATTGGTTGGTATGTTTCTTGGATATCCCAATTATTGGTTGGTACCATTCTTTTGTCCCAACTATTGGTTGGTATGTTTCTCTTGGTTATCCCAACTATTTGTTGGTACCATTCTTTTATCCCAACTATTGGTTGGTATCTTTTCTTGGTTATCCCAACTATTGGTTGGTACCCTTCTTTTTTCACAACTATTGGTTGGTATGTTTCTCTTGGTTATCCCAACTATTGGTTGGTACCCTTATTTTATCCCAACTATTGGTTGGTAAGTTTCTTTTGGTTATCCCAACTATTGGTTGGTACCCTTCTTTTATCCCAACTATTGGTTGGTATGTTTCTTGGTTATCCCAACAATTGGTTGGTACCCTTCTTTTATCCCAATTATTGGTTGGTATGTTTCTTGGTTATCCCAACTATTGGTTTGTACCCTTCTTTCATCCCAGCTATTTTTTTGGTATGTTTCGTGGTTATCCCAACTATTGGTTGGTACCCTTCTTTTATACCAACTATTGGTTGGTATGTTTCTTGGTAATCCCAACTATTGGTTGGTACCCTTCTTTTATCCCAACTATTGGTTGGTATGTTTCTCTTGGTTATCCCTATTATTGGTTGGTACCCTTCTTTTATCCCAACTATTGGTTGGTATGTTTCTTGGTTATCCAAACTATTGGTAGCTATCCTTCTTTTATCCCAACTATTGGTTGGTATGTCTCTTGGTTACCCCAACTATTGGTTGGTACCCTTCATTTATCACAACTATTGGTTGGTATGTTTCTTTTGGTTATCCCAACTATTGGTTGGTACCCTTCTTTTATCGAAACTATTGGTTGGTATCTTTTCTTGGTTAACCCAACTATTGGTTGGTACCCTTCATTTATCACAACTATTGGTTGGTATGTTTCTTTTGGTTATCCCAACTATTGGTTGGTACCCTTCTTTTATCCCCTATATTGGTTGGTATGTTTCTTGGTTATCCCAACTATTGGTTGGTACCATTCTTTTACCCCAACTATTGGTTGGTATGTTTCTTGGTTATCCCAACTATTGGTTGGTACCCTTCTTTTATCCCAAATATTGGTTGGTATGTTTCTTGGTTATCCCAACTATTGGTTGGTATCCTTCTTTTATCCCAACTCTTGGTTGGTATGTTTCTTGGTTATCCCAATTATTGGTTGGTACCCTTCTTTTATCCCAACTATTGGTTGGTATGTTTCTCTTGGTTATCCCAACTATTGTTTGGTACCCTTCTTATATCCCAACTATTGGTTGGTATCTTTTCTTGGTTATCCCAACTATTAGTTGGTACCCTTCTTTTATCCCAACGATTGGTTGGTATGTTTCTCTTAGTTATCCCAACTATTGGTTGATACCCTTATTTTATCCCAACTATTGGTTGGTAAGTTTCTTTGGGTTATCCCAACTATTGGTTGATACCCTTCTTTTATCCCAACTATTGGTTAGTATGTTTCTTGGTTATCCCAACTCTTTGTTGGTACCCTTAATTTATCCCAACTATTGGTTGGTATGTTTCTTGGTTATCCCAACTATTGGTTGGTACCCTTATTTTATCCCAACTATTGGTTGGTATGTTTCTTGGTTATCCCAAATCTTGGTTGGTACCCTTCTTTTATCCCAACTATTGGTTGGTATGTTTCTCTTGGTTATCCCAACTATTGGTTGGTACCCTTCTTTTATCCCAACTATTGGTTGGTACGTTTCTCTTGGTTATCCCAACTATTGGTTGGTACCCTTCTTTTATCCCAACTATTGGTTGGTATGTTTCTTGGTTATCCAAACTATTGGTAGCTATCCTTCTTTTATCCCAACTATTGGTTGGTATGTTTCTTGGATATCCCAATTATTCGTTGGTACCCTTCTTTTATCCCAACTATTGGTTGGTATGTTTCTCTTGGTTATCCCAAATATTTGTTGGTACCATTCTTTTATCCCAACTATTGGTTGGTATCTTTTCTTGGTTATCCCAACTATTAGTTGGTACCCTTCTTTTATCACAACTATTGGTTGGTATGTTTCTCTTGGTTATCCCAACTATTGGTTGATACCCTTATTTTATCCCAACTATTGGTTGGTAAGTTTCTTTGGGTTATCCCAACTATTGGTTGATACCCTTCTTTTATCCCAACTATTGGTTAGTATGTTTCTTGGTTATCCCAACTATTTGTTGGTACCCTTAATTTATCCCAACTATTGGTTGGTATGTTTCTTGGTTATCCCAACTATTGGTTGGTACCCTTATTTTATCCCAACTATTGGTTGGTATGTTTCTTGGTTATCCCAACTCTTGGCTGGTACCCTTCTTTTATCCCAACTATTGGTTGGTATGTTTCTCATGGTTATCCCAACTATTGGTTGGTACCCTTCTTTTATCCCAACTATTGGTTGGTATGTTTCTTGGTTATCCAAACAATTGGTAGCTATCCTTCTTTTATCCCAACTATTGGTTGGTATGTTTCTTGGATATCCCAATTATTGGTTGGTACCATTCTTTTGTCCCAACTATTGGTTGGTATGTTTCTCTTGGTTATCCCAACTATTTGTTGGTACCATTCTTTTATCCCAACTATTGGTTGGTATCTTTTCTTGGTTATCCCAACTATTGGTTGGTACCCTTCTTTTTTCACAACTATTGGTTGGTATGTTTCTCTTGGTTATCCCAACTATTGGTTGGTACCCTTATTTTATCCCAACTATTGGTTGGTAAGTTTCTTTTGGTTATCCCAACTATTGGTTGGTACCCTTCTTTTATCCCAACTATTGGTTGGTATGTTTCTTGGTTATCCCAACAATTGGTTGGTACCCTTCTTTTATCCCAATTATTGGTTGGTATGTTTCTTGGTTATCCCAACTATTGGTTTGTACCCTTCTTTCATCCCAGCTATTTTTTTGGTATGTTTCGTGGTTATCCCAACTATTGGTTGGTACCCTTCTTTTATACCAACTATTGGTTGGTATGTTTCTTGGTAATCCCAACTATTGGTTGGTACCCTTCTTTTATCCCAACTATTGGTTGGTATGTTTCTCTTGGTTATCCCTATTATTGGTTGGTACCCTTCTTTTATCCCAACTATTGGTTGGTATGTTTCTTGGTTATCCAAACTATTGGTAGCTATCCTTCTTTTATCCCAACTATTGGTTGGTATGTCTCTTGGTTACCCCAACTATTGGTTGGTACCCTTCATTTATCACAACTATTGGTTGGTATGTTTCTTTTGGTTATCCCAACTATTGGTTGGTACCCTTCTTTTATCGAAACTATTGGTTGGTATCTTTTCTTGGTTAACCCAACTATTGGTTGGTACCCTTCATTTATCACAACTATTGGTTGGTATGTTTCTTTTGGTTATCCCAACTATTGGTTGGTACCCTTCTTTTATCCCCTATATTGGTTGGTATGTTTCTTGGTTATCCCAACTATTGGTTGGTACCATTCTTTTACCCCAACTATTGGTTGGTATGTTTCTTGGTTATCCCAACTATTGGTTGGTACCCTTCTTTTATCCCAAATATTGGTTGGTATGTTTCTTGGTTATCCCAACTATTGGTTGGTATCCTTCTTTTATCCCAACTCTTGGTTGGTATGTTTCTTGGTTATCCCAATTATTGGTTGGTACCCTTCTTTTATCCCAACTATTGGTTGGTATGTTTCTCTTGGTTATCCCAACTATTGTTTGGTACCCTTCTTATATCCCAACTATTGGTTGGTATCTTTTCTTGGTTATCCCAACTATTAGTTGGTACCCTTCTTTTATCCCAACGATTGGTTGGTATGTTTCTCTTAGTTATCCCAACTATTGGTTGATACCCTTATTTTATCCCAACTATTGGTTGGTAAGTTTCTTTGGGTTATCCCAACTATTGGTTGATACCCTTCTTTTATCCCAACTATTGGTTAGTATGTTTCTTGGTTATCCCAACTATTTGTTGGTACCCTTAATTTATCCCAACTATTGGTTGGTATGTTTCTTGGTTATCCCAACTATTGGTTGGTACCCTTATTTTATCCCAACTATTGGTTGGTATGTTTCTTGGTTATCCCAAATCTTGGTTGGTACCCTTCTTTTATCCCAACTATTGGTTGGTATGTTTCTCTTGGTTATCCCAACTATTGGTTGGTACCCTTCTTTTATCCCAACTATTGGTTGGTACGTTTCTCTTGGTTATCCCAACTATTGGTTGGTACCCTTCTTTTATCCCAACTATTGGTTGGTATGTTTCTTGGTTATCCAAACTATTGGTAGCTATCCTTCTTTTATCCCAACTATTGGTTGGTATGTTTCTTGGATATCCCAATTATTCGTTGGTACCCTTCTTTTATCCCAACTATTGGTTGGTATGTTTCTCTTGGTTATCCCAAATATTTGTTGGTACCATTCTTTTATCCCAACTATTGGTTGGTATCTTTTCTTGGTTATCCCAACTATTAGTTGGTACCCTTCTTTTATCACAACTATTGGTTGGTATGTTTCTCTTGGTTATCCCAACTATTGGTTGGTACCCTTATTTTATCCCAACTATTGGTTGGTAAGTTTCTTTTGGTTATCCCAACTATTGGTTGGTACCCTTCTTTTATCCCAACTATTGCTTGGTATGTTTCTTGGTTATCCCAACAATTGGTTGGTACCCTTCTTTTATCCCAATTATTGGTTGGTATGTTTCTTGGTTATCCCAACTATTGGTTTGTACCCTTCTTTTATCCCAGCTATTTTTTTGGTATGTTTCGTGGTTATCCCAACTATTGGTTGGTACCCTTCTTTTATCCCAACTATTGGTTGGTATGTTTCTTGGTTATCCCAACTATTGGTTGGTACCCTTCTTTTATCCCAACTATTGGTTGGTATGTTTCTCTTGGTTATCCCAACTATTGGTTGGTACCCTTCTTTTATCCCAACTATTGGTTGGTATCTTTTCTTTGTTATCCCAACTATTGGTTGTTACCTTTCTTTTATCCCAACTACTGGTTGGTATGTTTCCCTTGGTTATCCCAACTATTAGTTGGTACCCTTCTTTTATCCCAACTATTGGTTGGTATCTTTTATTGATTATCCCAACTATTGGTTGGTACCCTTCTTTTATCCCAACTATTGGTTGGTATGTTTCTCTTGGTTATCCCAAATATTGGTTGGTACCCTTCTTTTATCCCAACTATTGGTTGGTATCTTTTCTTGGTTATCCCAACTATTGGTTGGTACCCTTCTTTCATCCCAACTATTAGTTGGTATATTTTTTGGTTATCCCAACTATTGGTTGGTACCCTTCTTTTATCCCAACTATTGGTTGGTATGTTTCTCTTGGTTATCCCAACTATTGGTTGGTACCCTTCTTTTATCCCAACTATTGGTTGGTATCTTTTCTTGGTTATCCCAACTATTGGTTGGTACCCTTCTTTTATCCCAACTATTGGTTGGAATGTTTCTCTTGGTTATCCCAACTATTGGATGGTACCCTTCTTTTATCCAAACTATTGGTTGGTATCTTTTCTTGGTTACCCCAACTATTGGTTGGTACCCTTCATTTATCACAACTATTAGTTGGTATGTTTCTTTTGGTTATCCCAACTATTGGTTGGTACCCTTCTTTTATCCCCTATATTGGTTGGTATGTTTCTTGGTTATCCCAACTATTGGTTGGTACCCTTCTTTTACCCCAACTATTGGTTGGTATGTTTCTTGGTTATCCCAACTATTGGTTGGTACCCTTCTTTTATCCCAACTATTGGTTGGTCTGTTTCTTGGTTATCCCAACTATTGGTTGGTATCCTTCTTTTATCCCAACTCTTGGTTGGTATGTTTCTTGGTTATCCCAATTATTGGTTGGTACCCTTCTTTTATCCCAAGTATTGGTTTGTATGTTTCTCTTGGTTATCCCAACTATTGTTTGGTACCCATCTTTTATCCCAACTATTGGTTGGTATCTTTTCTTGGTTATGCCAACTATTGGTTGGTACCCTTCTTTTATCCCAACTATTGGTTGGTATGTTTCTCTTGGTTATCCCAACTATTGGTTGGTACCCTTCTTTTATCCCAACTATTGGTTGGTATCTTTTCTTTGTTATCCCAACTATTGGTTGTTACCTTTCTTTTATCCCAACTACTGGTTGGTATGTTTCTCTTGGTTATCCCAACTATTAGTTGGTACCCTTCTTTAATCCCAACTATTGGTTGGTATCTTTTCTTGATTATCCCAACTATTGGTTGGTACCCTTCTTTTATCCCAACTATTGGTTGGAATGTTTCTCTTGGTTATCCCAAATATTGGTTGGTACCTTTCTTTTATCCCAACTATTGGTTGGTATCTTTTCTTGGTTATCCCAACTATTGGTTGGTACCCTTCTTTCATCCCAACTATTAGTTGGTATATTTTTTGGTTATCCCAACTATTGGTTGGTACCCTTCTTCTATCCCAACTATTGGTTGGTATGTTTCTCTTGGTTATCCCAACTATTGGTTGGTACCCTTCTTTTATCCCAACTATTGGTTGGTATCTTTTCTTGGTTATCCCAACTATTGGTTGGTACCCTTCTTTTATCCCAACTATTGGTTGGTATGTTTCTCTTGGTTATCCCAACTATTGGTTGGTACCCTTCTTTTATCCTAACTATTGGTTGGTATCTTTTCTTGGTTACCCCAACTATTGGTTGGTACCCTTCATTTATCACAACTATTGGTTGGTATGTTTCATTTGGTTATCCCAACTATTGGTTGGTACCCTTCTTTTATCCCCTATATTGGTTGGTATGTTTCTTGGTTATCCCAGCTATTGGTTGGTTCCCTTCTTTTATCCCAACTATTGGTTGGTATGTTTCTCTTGGTTATCCCAAATATTGGTTGGTACCCTTCTTTTATCCCAACTATTGGTTGGTATCTTTTCTTGGTTATCCCAACTATTGGTTGGTTCCCTTCTTTCATCCCAACTATTAGTTGGTATATTTTTTGGTTATCCCAACTATTGGTTGGTACCCTTCTTTTATCCCAACTATTGGTTGGTATGTTTCTCTTGGTTATCCCAACTATTGGTTGGTATCCTTCTTTTATCCCAACTATTGGTTGGTATGTTTCTTGGTTATCCCAACTATTGGTTGGTACCCTTCTTTTATCCCAACTATTGGTTGGTATGTTTCTCTTGGTTATCCCAACTATTGGTTGGTACCCTTCTTTTATCCCAACTATTGGTTGGTATCTTTTCTTGGTTATCCCAACTATTGGTTGTTACCTTTCTTTTATCCCAACTACTGGTTGGTATGTTTCTCTTGGTTATCCCAACTATTAGTTGGTACCCTTCTTTTATCCCAACTATTGGTTGGTATCTTTTCTTGATTATCCCAACTATTGGTTGGTACCCTTCTTTTATCCCAACTATTGGTTGGTATGTTTCTCTTGGTTATCCCAAATATTGGTTGGTACCCTTCTTTTATCCCAACTATTGGTTGGTATCTTTTCTTGGTTATCCCAACTATTGGTTGGTACCCTTCTTTCATCCCGACTATTAGTTGGTATATTTTTTGGTTATCCCAACTATTGGTTGGTACCCTTCTTTTATCCCAACTATTGGTTGGTATGTTTCTGTTGGTTATCCCAACTATTGGTTGGTACCCTTCTTTTATCCCAACTATTGGTTGGTATCTTTTCTTGGTTATCCCAACTATTGGTTGGTACCCTTCTTTTATCCCAACTATTGGTTGGTATGTTTCTCTTGGTTATCCCAACTATTGGTTGGTACCCTTCTTTTATCCAAACTATTGGTTGGTATCTTTTCTTGGTTACCCCAACTATTGGTTGGTACCCTTCTTTTATCACAACTATTGGTTGGTATGTTTCTTTTGGTTATCCCAACTATTGGTTGCTACCCTTCTTTTATCCCCTATATTGGTTGGTATGTTTCTTGGTTATCCCAACTATTGGTTGGTACCCTTCTTTTACCCCAACTATTGGTTGGAATGTTTCTTGGTTATCCCAACTATTGGTTGGTACCCTTCTTTTATCCCAACTATTGGTTGGTCTGTTTCTTGGTTATCCCAACTATTGGTTGGTATCCTTCTTTTATCCCAACTCTTGGTTGGTATGTTTCTTGGTTATCCCAATTATTGGTTGGTACCCTTCTTTTATCCCAAGTATTGGTTGGTATGTTTCTCTTGGTTATCCCAACTATTGTTTGGTACCCTTCTTTTATCCCAACTATTGGTTGGTATCTTTTTTTGGTTATCCCAACTATTAGTTGGTACCCTTGTTTTATCCCAACGATTGGTTGGTGTGTTTCTCTTGGTTATCCCAACTATTGGTTGGTACCCTTATTTTATCCCAACTATTGGTTGGTATCTTTTCTTGGTTATCCCAACTATTGGTTGGTTCCCTTCTTTCATCCCAACTATTAGTTGGTATATTTTTTGGTTATCCCAACTATTGGTTGGTACCCTTCTTTTATCCCAACTATTGGTTGGTATGTTTCTCTTGGTTATCCCAACTATTGGTTGGTATCCTTCTTTTATCCCAACTATTGGTTGGTATGTTTCTTGGTTATCCCAACTATTGGTTGGTACCCTTCTTTTATCCCAACTATTGGTTGGTATGTTTCTCTTGGTTATCCCAACTATTGGTTGGTACCCTTCTTTTATCCCAACTATTGGTTGGTATCTTTTCTTGGTTATCCCAACTATTAGTTGTTACCTTTCTTTTATCCCAACTACTGGTTGGTATGTTTCTCTTGGTTATCCCAACTATTAGTTGGTACCCTTCTTTTATCCCAACTATTGGTTGGTATCTTTTCTTGATTATCCCAACTATTGGTTGGTACCCTTCTTTTATCCCAACTATTGGTTGGTATGTTTCTCTTGGTTATCCCAAATATTGGTTGGTACCCTTCTTTTATCCCAACTATTGGTTGGTATCTTTTCTTGGTTATCCCAACTATTGGTTGGTACCCTTCTTTCATCCCAACTATTAGTTGGTATATTTTTTGGTTATCCCAACTATTGGTTGGTACCCTTCTTTTATCCCAACTATTGGTTGGTATGTTTCTCTTGGTTATCCCAACTATTGGTTGGTACCCTTCTTTTATCCCAACTATTGGTTGGTATCTTTTCTTGGTTATCCCAACTATTGGTTGGTACCCTTCTTTTATCCCAACTATTGGTTGGTATGTTTCTCTTGGTTATCCCAACTATTGGTTGGTACCCTTCTTTTATCCAAACTATTGGTTGGTATCTTTTCTTGGTTACCCCAACTATTGGTTGGTACCCTTCATTTATCACAACTATTGGTTGGTATGTTTCTTTTGGTTATCCCAACTATTGGTTGGTACCCTTCTTTTATCCCCTATATTGGTTGGTATGTTTCTTGGTTATCCCAACTATTGGTTGGTACCCTTCTTTTACCCCAACTATTGGTTGGAATGTTTCTTGGTTATCCCAACTATTGGTTGGTACCCTTCTTTTATCCCAACTATTGGTTGGTCTGTTTCTTGGTTATCCCAACTATTGGTTGGTATCCTTCTTTTATCCCAACTCTTGGTTGGTATGTTTCTTGGTTATCCCAATTATTGGTTGGTACCCTTCTTTTATCCCAAGTATTGGTTGGTATGTTTCTCTTGGTTATCCCAACTATTGTTTGGTACCCTTCTTTTATCCCAACTATTGGTTGGTATGTTTCTTGGTTATCCCAACTATTTGTTGGTACCCTTATTTTATCCCAACTATTGGTTGGTATGTTTCTTGGTTATCCCAACTATTGGTTGGTACCCTTATTTTATCCCAACTATTGGTTGGTATGTTTCTTGGTTATCCCAACTATTGGTTGGTACCCTTCTTTTATCACAACTATTGGTTGGTATGTTTCTCTTGGTTATCCCAACTATTGGTTGGTACCCTTCTTTTATCCCAACTATTGGTTGGTATCTTTTCTTGGTTATCCCAACTATTGGTTAGTACCCTTCTTTTATCCCAACTATTGGTTGGTATGTTTCTCTTGGTTATCCCAACTATTGGGTGGTACCCTTATTTTATCCCAACTATTGGTTGGTAAGTTTCTTTTGGTTATCCCAACTATTGGTTGGTACCCTTCTTTTATCCCCTCTATTGGTTGGTTTGGTTCTTGGTTATCCCAACTATTGGTTGGTACCCTTCTTTTATTCCAACTATTGGTTGGTATGTTTCTCTTGGTTATCCCAACTATTGGTTGGTACCCTTCTTTGATCCCAACTATTGGTTGGTATCTTTTCTTGGTTATCCCAACTATTGGTTGGTACCCTTCTTTTATCCCAACTATAGATTGGTATGTTTCTCTTGGTTATCCCAACTATTGGTTGGTACCTTTATTTTATCCCAACTATTGGTTGGTAAGTTTTTTTTGGTTATCCCAACTATTGCTTGGTACCCTTCTTTTATCCCAACTATTGGTTGGTATCTTTTCTTGGTTATCCCAACTATTGGTTGGTACCCTTCTTTTATCCCAACTATTGGTTGGTATGTTTCTCTTGGTTATCCCAACTATTGGTTGGTACCCTTCTTTTATCCCAACTATTGGTTGGTATCTTTTCTTGGTTATCCCAACTATTGGTTGGTACCCTTCATTTATCCCAACTATTGGTTGGTATGTTTCTTTTGGTTATCCCAACTATTGGTTGGTAGCCTTCTTTTATCCCCTCTATTGGTTGGTATGTTTCTTGGTTATCCCAACTATTGGTTGGTACCCTTCTTTTATCCCAACTATTGGTTGGTATGTTTCATGGTTATCCCAACTATTGGTTGGTACACTTATTTTATCCCAACTATTGGTTGGTAAGTTTCTTTTGGTTATCCCAACTATTGGTTGATACCCTTCTTTTATCCCAACTATTGGTTGGTATGTTTCTTGGTTATCCCAACTATTTGTTGGTACCCTTATTTTATCCCAACTATTGGTTGGTATGTTTCTTGGTTATCCCAACTATTGGTTGGTACCCTTATTTTATCCCAACTATTGGTTGGTATGTTTCTTGGTTATCCCAACTATTGGTTGGTACCCTTCTTTTATCACAACTATTGGTTGGTATGTTTCTCTTGGTTATCCCAACTATTGGTTGGTACCCTTCTTTTATCCCAACTATTGGTTGGTATCTTTTCTTGGTTATCCCAACTATTGGTTAGTACCCTTCTTTTATCCCAACTATTGGTTGGTATGTTTCTCTTGGTTATCCCAACTATTGGTTGGTACCCTTATTTTATCCCAACTATTGGTTGGTAAGTTTCTTTTGGTTATCCCAACTATTGGTTGGTACCCTTCTTTTATCCCCTCTATTGGTTGGTATGTTTCTTGGTTATCCCAACTATTGGTTGGTACCCTTCTTTTATTCCAACTATTGGTTGGTATGTTTCTCTTGGTAATCCCAACTATTGGTTGGTACCCTTCTTTGATCCCAACTATTGGTTGGTATCTTTTCTTGGTTATCCCAACTATTGGTTGGTACCCTTCTTTTATCCCAACTATTGGTTGGTATGTTTCTTTTGGTTATCCCAACTATTGGTTGGTAGCCTTCTTTTATCCCCTCTATTGGTTGGTATGTTTCTTGGTTATCCCAACTATTGGTTGGTACCCTTCTTTTATACCAACTATTGGTTGGTATGTTTCATGGTTATCCCAACTATTGGTTGGTACCCTTCATTTATCCCAACTATTGGTTGGTATGTTTCTCTTGGTTATCCCAACTATTGGTTGGTACCCTTATTTTATCCCAACTATTGGTTGGTAAGTTTTTTTTGGTTATCCCAACTATTGGTTGGTACCCTTCTTTTATCCCAACTATTGGTTGGTATCTTTTCTTGGTTATCCCAATTATTGGTTGGTACCCTTCTTTTATCCCAACTATTGGTTGGTATGTTTCTCTTGGTTATCCCAACTATTGGTTGGTACCCTTCTTTTATCCCAACTATTGGTTGGTATCTTTTCTTGGTTATCCCAACTATTGGTTGGTACCCTTCATTTATCCCAACTATTGGTTGGTATGTTTCTTTTGGTTATCCCAACTATTGGTTGGTAGCCTTCTTTTATCCCCTCTATTGGTTGGTATGTTTCTTGGTTATCCCAACTATTGGTTGGTACCCTTCTTTTATCCCAACTATTGGTTGGTATGTTTCATGGTTATCCCAACTATTGGTTGGTACCCTTCTTTTATCCCAACTATTGGTTGGTATGTTTCTTGGCTATCCCAACTATTGGTTGGTTACCTTCTTTTATCCCAACTATTGGTTGGTATCTTTTCTTGGTTATCCCAACTATTGGTTGGTACCCTTCATTTATCCCAACTATTGGTTGGTATGTTTCTTTTGGTTATCCCAACTATTGGTTGGTAGCCTTCTTTTATCCCCTCTATTGGTTGGTATGTTTCTTGGTTATCCCAACTATTGGTTGGTACCCTTCTTTTATCCCAACTATTGGTTGGAATGTTTCATGGTTATCCCAACTATTGGTTGGTACCCTTCTTTTATCCCAACTGTTGGTTGGTATGTTTCTTGGTTATCCCAACTATTGGTTGGTATCCTTCTTTTATCCCAACTATTGGTTGGTATGTTTCTTGGTTATCCTAATTATTGGTTGGTACCCTGCTTTTATCCCAACTATTGGTTGGTATGTTTCTCTTGGTTATCCCAACTATTGGTTGGTACCCTTCTTTTATCCCAACTATTGGTTGGTATCTTTTCTTGGTTATCCCAACTATTGGTTGGTACCCTTCTTTTATCCCCTCTATTGGTTGGTATGTTTCTTGGTTATCCCAACTATTGGTTGGTACCCTTCTTTAATCCCAACTATTTGTTGCTATGTTTCTTGGTTATCCCATTTATTGGTTGGTACGCTTCTATTATCCCAACTATTGGTTGGTATGTTTCTTGGTTATCCCAACTATTGGTTGGTACCCTTCTTTTATCCCAACTATTGGTTGGTATGTTTCATGGTTATCCCAACTATTGGTTGGTACCCTTCATTTATCCCAACTATTGGTTGGTATGTTTCTCTTGGTTATCCCAACTATTGGTTGGTACCCTTATTTTATCCCAACTATTGGTTGGTAAGTTTTTTTTGGTTATCCCAACTATTGGTTGGTACCCTTCTTTTATCCCAACTATTGGTTGGTATCTTTTCTTGGTTATCCCAACTATTGGTTGGTACCCTTCTTTTATCCCAACTATTGGTTGGTATGTTTCTCTTGGTTATCCCAACTATTGGTTGGTACCCTTCTTTTATCCCAACTATTGGTTGGTATCTTTTCTTGGTTATCCCAACTATTGGTTGGTACCCTTCATTTATCCCAACTATTGGTTGGTATGTTTCTTTTGGTTATCCCAACTATTGGTTGGTAGCCTTCTTTTATCCCCTCTATTGGTTGGTATGTTTCTTGGTTATCCCAACTATTGGTTGGTACCCTTCTTTTATCCCAACTATTGGTTGGTATGTTTCATGGTTATCCTAACTATTGGTTGGTACCCTTCTTTTATCCCAACTATTGGTTGGTATGTTTCTTGGCTATCCCAACTATTGGTTGGTTCCCTTCTTTTATCCCAACTATTGGTTGGTATGTTTCTTGCTTATCCCAACTATTGGTTGGTACCCTTCTTTTATCACAACTATTGGTTGGTATCTTTTCTTGGTTATCCCAACTATTGGTTGGTACCCTTCATTTATCCCAACTATTGGTTGGTACCCTTCTTTTATCCCAACTATTGGTTGGTATGTTTCATGGTTATCCTAACTATTGGTTGGTACCCTTCTTTTATCCCAACTATTGGTTGGTATGTTTCTTGGCTATCCCAACTATTGGTTGGTTCCCTTCTTTTATCCCAACTATTGGTTGGTATGTTTCTTGCTTATCCCAACTATTGGTTGGTACCCTTCTTTTATCCCAACTATTGGTTGGTATCTTTTCTTGGTTATCCCAACTATTGGTTGGTACCCTTCATTTATCCCAACTATTGGTTGGTATGTTTCTTTTGGTTATCCCAACTATTGGTTGGTAGCCTTCTTTTATCCCCTCTATTGGTTGGTATGTTTCTTGGTTATCCCAACTATTGGTTGGTACCCTTCTTTTATCCCAACTATTGGTTGGTATGTTTCATGGTTATCCCAACTATTGGTTGGTACCCTTCTTTTATCCCAACTATTGGTTGGTATGTTTCTTGGCTATCCCAACTATTGGTTGGTTACCTTCTTTTATCCCAACTATTGGTTGGTATCTTTTCTTGGTTATCCCAACTATTGGTTGGTACCCTTCATTTATCCCAACTATTGGTTGGTATGTTTCTTTTGGTTATCCCAACTATTGGTTGGTAGCCTTCTTTTATCCCCTCTATTGGTTGGTATGTTTCTTGGTTATCCCAACTATTGGTTGGTACCCTTCTTTTATCCCAACTATTGGTTGGAATGTTTCATGGTTATCCCAACTATTGGTTGGTACCCTTCTTTTATCCCAACTGTTGGTTGGTATGTTTCTTGGTTATCCCAACTATTGGTTGGTATCCTTCTTTTATCCCAACTATTGGTTGGTATGTTTCTTGGTTATCCTAATTATTGGTTGGTACCCTGCTTTTATCCCAACTATTGGTTGGTATGTTTCTCTTGGTTATCCCAACTATTGGTTGGTACCCTTCTTTTATCCCAACTATTGGTTGGTATCTTTTCTTGGTTATCCCAACTATTGGTTGGTACCCTTCTTTTATCCCCTCTATTGGTTGGTATGTTTCTTGGTTATCCCAACTATTGGTTGGTACCCTTCTTTAATCCCAACTATTTGTTGCTATGTTTCTTGGTTATCCCATTTATTGGTTGGTACGCTTCTATTATCCCAACTATTGGTTGGTATGTTTCTTGGTTATCCCAACTATTGGTTGGTACCCTTCTTTTATCCCAACTATTGGTTGGTATGTTTCATGGTTATCCCAACTATTGGTTGGTACCCTTCATTTATCCCAACTATTGGTTGGTATGTTTCTCTTGGTTATCCCAACTATTGGTTGGTACCCTTATTTTATCCCAACTATTGGTTGGTAAGTTTTTTTTGGTTATCCCAACTATTGGTTGGTACCCTTCTTTTATCCCAACTATTGGTTGGTATCTTTTCTTGGTTATCCCAACTATTGGTTGGTACCCTTCTTTTATCCCAACTATTGGTTGGTATGTTTCTCTTGGTTATCCCAACTATTGGTTGGTACCCTTCTTTTATCCCAACTATTGGTTGGTATCTTTTCTTGGTTATCCCAACTATTGGTTGGTACCCTTCATTTATCCCAACTATTGGTTGGTATGTTTCTTTTGGTTATCCCAACTATTGGTTGGTAGCCTTCTTTTATCCCCTCTATTGGTTGGTATGTTTCTTGGTTATCCCAACTATTGGTTGGTACCCTTCTTTTATCCCAACTATTGGTTGGTATGTTTCATGGTTATCCTAACTATTGGTTGGTACCCTTCTTTTATCCCAACTATTGGTTGGTATGTTTCTTGGCTATCCCAACTATTGGTTGGTTCCCTTCTTTTATCCCAACTATTGGTTGGTATGTTTCTTGCTTATCCCAACTATTGGTTGGTACCCTTCTTTTATCACAACTATTGGTTGGTATGTTTCTCTTGGTTATCCCAACTATTGGTTGGTACCCTTCTTTTATCCCAACTATTGGTTGGTATCTTTTCTTGGTTATCCCAACTATTGGTTAGTACCCTTCTTTTATCCCAACTATTGGTTGGTATGTATCTCTTGGTTATCCCAACTATTGGTTGGTACCCTTATTTTATCCCAACTATTGGTTGGTAAGTTTCTTTTGGTTATCCCAACTATTGGTTGGTACCCTTCTTTTATCCCCTCTATTGGTTGGTATGTTTCTTGGTTATCCCAACTATTGGTTGGTACCCTTCTTTTATTCCAACTATTGGTTGGTATGTTTCTCTTGGTAATCCCAACTATTGGTTGGTACCCTTCTTTGATCCCAACTATTGGTTGGTATCTTTTCTTGGTTATCCCAACTATTGGTTGGTACCCTTCTTTTATCCCAACTATTGGTTGGTATGTTTCTTTTGGTTATCCCAACTATTGGTTGGTAGCCTTCTTTTATCCCCTCTATTGGTTGGTATGTTTCTTGGTTATCCCAACTATTGGTTGGTACCCTTCTTTTATCCCAACTATTGGTTGGTATCTTTTCTTGGTTATCCCAATTATTGGTTGGTACCCTTCTTTTATCCCAACTATTGGTTGGTATGTTTCTCTTGGTTATCCCAACTATTGGTTGGTACCCTTCTTTTATCCCAACTATTGGTTGGTATCTTTTCTTGGTTATCCCAACTATTGGTTGGTACCCTTCATTTATCCCAACTATTGGTTGGTATGTTTCTTTTGGTTATCCCAACTATTGGTTGGTAGCCTTCTTTTATCCCCTCTATTGGTTGGTATGTTTCTTGGTTATCCCAACTATTGGTTGGTACCCTTCTTTTATCCCAACTATTGGTTGGTATGTTTCATGGTTATCCCAACTATTGGTTGGTACCCTTCTTTTATCCCAACTATTGGTTGGTATGTTTCTTGGCTATCCCAACTATTGGTTGGTTACCTTCTTTTATCCCAACTATTGGTTGGTATCTTTTCTTGGTTATCCCAACTATTGGTTGGTACCCTTCATTTATCCCAACTATTGGTTGGTATGTTTCTTTTGGTTATCCCAACTATTGGTTGGTAGCCTTCTTTTATCCCCTCTATTGGTTGGTATGTTTCTTGGTTATCCCAACTATTGGTTGGTACCCTTCTTTTATCCCAACTATTGGTTGGAATGTTTCATGGTTATCCCAACTATTGGTTGGTACCCTTCTTTTATCCCAACTGTTGGTTGGTATGTTTCTTGGTTATCCCAACTATTGGTTGGTATCCTTCTTTTATCCCAACTATTGGTTGGTATGTTTCTTGGTTATCCCAATTATTGGTTGATACCCTGCTTTTATCCCAACTATTGGTTGGTATGTTTCTCTTGGTTATCCCAACTATTGGTTGGTACCCTTCTTTTATCCCAACTATTGGTTGGTATCTTTTCTTGGTTATCCCAACTATTGGTTGGTACCCTTCTTTTATCCCCTCTATTGGTTGGTATGTTTCTTGGTTATCCCAACTATTGGTTGGTACCCTTCTTTAATCCCAACTATTTGTTGCTATGTTTCTTGGTTATCCCATTTATTGGTTGGTACGCTTCTATTATCCCAACTATTGGTTGGTATGTTTCTTGGTTATCCCAACTATTGGTTGGTACCCTTCTTTTATCCCAACTATTGGTTGGTATGTTTCATGGTTATCCCAACTATTGGTTGGTACCCTTCATTTATCCCAACTATTGGTTGGTATGTTTCTCTTGGTTATCCCAACTATTGGTTGGTACCCTTATTTTATCCCAACTATTGGTTGGTAAGTTTTTTTTGGTTATCCCAACTATTGGTTGGTACCCTTCTTTTATCCCAACTATTGGTTGGTATCTTTTCTTGGTTATCCCAACTATTGGTTGGTACCCTTCTTTTATCCCAACTATTGGTTGGTATGTTTCTCTTGGTTATCCCAACTATTGGTTGGTACCCTTCTTTTATCCCAACTATTGGTTGGTATCTTTTCTTGGTTATCCCAACTATTGGTTGGTACCCTTCATTTATCCCAACTATTGGTTGGTATGTTTCTTTTGGTTATCCCAACTATTGGTTGGTAGCCTTCTTTTATCCCCTCTATTGGTTGGTATGTTTCTTGGTTATCCCAACTATTGGTTGGTACCCTTCTTTTATCCCAACTATTGGTTGGAATGTTTCATGGTTATCCCAACTATTGGTTGGTACCCTTCTTTTATCCCAACTGTTGGTTGGTATGTTTCTTGGTTATCCCAACTATTGGTTGGTATCCTTCTTTTATCCCAACTATTGGTTGGTATGTTTCTTGGTTATCCTAATTATTGGTTGGTACCCTGCTTTTATCCCAACTATTGGTTGGTATGTTTCTCTTGGTTATCCCAACTATTGGTTGGTACCCTTCTTTTATCCCAACTATTGGTTGGTATCTTTTCTTGGTTATCCCAACTATTGGTTGGTACCCTTCTTTTATCCCCTCTATTGGTTGGTATGTTTCTTGGTTATCCCAACTATTGGTTGGTACCCTTCTTTAATCCCAACTATTTGTTGCTATGTTTCTTGGTTATCCCATTTATTGGTTGGTACGCTTCTATTATCCCAACTATTGGTTGGTATGTTTCTTGGTTATCCCAACTATTGGTTGGTACCCTTCTTTTATCCCAACTATTGGTTGGTATGTTTCATGGTTATCCCAACTATTGGTTGGTACCCTTCATTTATCCCAACTATTGGTTGGTATGTTTCTCTTGGTTATCCCAACTATTGGTTGGTACCCTTATTTTATCCCAACTATTGGTTGGTAAGTTTTTTTTGGTTATCCCAACTATTGGTTGGTACCCTTCTTTTATCCCAACTATTGGTTGGTATCTTTTCTTGGTTATCCCAACTATTGGTTGGTACCCTTCTTTTATCCCAACTATTGGTTGGTATGTTTCTCTTGGTTATCCCAACTATTGGTTGGTACCCTTCTTTTATCCCAACTATTGGTTGGTATCTTTTCTTGGTTATCCCAACTATTGGTTGGTACCCTTCATTTATCCCAACTATTGGTTGGTATGTTTCTTTTGGTTATCCCAACTATTGGTTGGTAGCCTTCTTTTATCCCCTCTATTGGTTGGTATGTTTCTTGGTTATCCCAACTATTGGTTGGTACCCTTCTTTTATCCCAACTATTGGTTGGTATGTTTCATGGTTATCCTAACTATTGGTTGGTACCCTTCTTTTATCCCAACTATTGGTTGGTATGTTTCTTGGCTATCCCAACTATTGGTTGGTTCCCTTCTTTTATCCCAACTATTGGTTGGTATGTTTCTTGCTTATCCCAACTATTGGTTGGTACCCTTCTTTTATCACAACTATTGGTTGGTATGTTTCTCTTGGTTATCCCAACTATTGGTTGGTACCCTTCTTTTATCCCAACTATTGGTTGGTATCTTTTCTTGGTTATCCCAACTATTGGTTAGTACCCTTCTTTTATCCCAACTATTGGTTGGTATGTATCTCTTGGTTATCCCAACTATTGGTTGGTACCCTTATTTTATCCCAACTATTGGTTGGTAAGTTTCTTTTGGTTATCCCAACTATTGGTTGGTACCCTTCTTTTATCCCCTCTATTGGTTGGTATGTTTCTTGGTTATCCCAACTATTGGTTGGTACCCTTCTTTTATTCCAACTATTGGTTGGTATGTTTCTCTTGGTAATCCCAACTATTGGTTGGTACCCTTCTTTGATCCCAACTATTGGTTGGTATCTTTTCTTGGTTATCCCAACTATTGGTTGGTACCCTTCTTTTATCCCAACTATTGGTTGGTATGTTTCTTTTGGTTATCCCAACTATTGGTTGGTAGCCTTCTTTTATCCCCTCTATTGGTTGGTATGTTTCTTGGTTATCCCAACTATTGGTTGGTACCCTTCTTTTATCCCAACTATTGGTTGGTATCTTTTCTTGGTTATCCCAATTATTGGTTGGTACCCTTCTTTTATCCCAACTATTGGTTGGTATGTTTCTCTTGGTTATCCCAACTATTGGTTGGTACCCTTCTTTTATCCCAACTATTGGTTGGTATCTTTTCTTGGTTATCCCAACTATTGGTTGGTACCCTTCATTTATCCCAACTATTGGTTGGTATGTTTCTTTTGGTTATCCCAACTATTGGTTGGTAGCCTTCTTTTATCCCCTCTATTGGTTGGTATGTTTCTTGGTTATCCCAACTATTGGTTGGTACCCTTCTTTTATCCCAACTATTGGTTGGTATGTTTCATGGTTATCCCAACTATTGGTTGGTACCCTTCTTTTATCCCAACTATTGGTTGGTATGTTTCTTGGCTATCCCAACTATTGGTTGGTTACCTTCTTTTATCCCAACTATTGGTTGGTATCTTTTCTTGGTTATCCCAACTATTGGTTGGTACCCTTCATTTATCCCAACTATTGGTTGGTATGTTTCTTTTGGTTATCCCAACTATTGGTTGGTAGCCTTCTTTTATCCCCTCTATTGGTTGGTATGTTTCTTGGTTATCCCAACTATTGGTTGGTACCCTTCTTTTATCCCAACTATTGGTTGGAATGTTTCATGGTTATCCCAACTATTGGTTGGTACCCTTCTTTTATCCCAACTGTTGGTTGGTATGTTTCTTGGTTATCCCAACTATTGGTTGGTATCCTTCTTTTATCCCAACTATTGGTTGGTATGTTTCTTGGTTATCCCAATTATTGGTTGATACCCTGCTTTTATCCCAACTATTGGTTGGTATGTTTCTCTTGGTTATCCCAACTATTGGTTGGTACCCTTCTTTTATCCCAACTATTGGTTGGTATCTTTTCTTGGTTATCCCAACTATTGGTTGGTACCCTTCTTTTATCCCCTCTATTGGTTGGTATGTTTCTTGGTTATCCCAACTATTGGTTGGTACCCTTCTTTAATCCCAACTATTTGTTGCTATGTTTCTTGGTTATCCCATTTATTGGTTGGTACGCTTCTATTATCCCAACTATTGGTTGGTATGTTTCTTGGTTATCCCAACTATTGGTTGGTACCCTTCTTTTATCCCAACTATTGGTTGGTATGTTTCATGGTTATCCCAACTATTGGTTGGTACCCTTCATTTATCCCAACTATTGGTTGGTATGTTTCTCTTGGTTATCCCAACTATTGGTTGGTACCCTTATTTTATCCCAACTATTGGTTGGTAAGTTTTTTTTGGTTATCCCAACTATTGGTTGGTACCCTTCTTTTATCCCAACTATTGGTTGGTATCTTTTCTTGGTTATCCCAACTATTGGTTGGTACCCTTCTTTTATCCCAACTATTGGTTGGTATGTTTCTCTTGGTTATCCCAACTATTGGTTGGTACCCTTCTTTTATCCCAACTATTGGTTGGTATCTTTTCTTGGTTATCCCAACTATTGGTTGGTACCCTTCATTTATCCCAACTATTGGTTGGTATGTTTCTTTTGGTTATCCCAACTATTGGTTGGTAGCCTTCTTTTATCCCCTCTATTGGTTGGTATGTTTCTTGGTTATCCCAACTATTGGTTGGTACCCTTCTTTTATCCCAACTATTGGTTGGTATGTTTCATGGTTATCCTAACTATTGGTTGGTACCCTTCTTTTATCCCAACTATTGGTTGGTATGTTTCTTGGCTATCCCAACTATTGGTTGGTTCCCTTCTTTTATCCCAACTATTGGTTCGTATCTTTTCTTGGTTATCCCAACTATTGGTTGGTACCCTTCATTTATCCCAACTATTGGTTGGTATGTTTCTTTTGGTTATCCCAACTATTGGTTGGTAGCCTTCTTTTATCCCCTCTATTGGTTGGTATGTTTCTTGGTTATCCCAACTATTGGTTGGTACCCTTCTTTTATCCCAACTATTGGTTGGAATGTTTCATGGTTATCCCAACTATTGGTTGGTACCCATCTTTTATCCCAACTGTTGGTTGGTATGTTTCTTGGTTATCCCAACTATTGGTTGGTATCCTTCTTTTATCCCAACTATTGGTTGGTATGTTTCTTGGTTATCCCAATTATTGGTTGGTACCCTGCTTTTATCCCAACTATTGGTTGGTATGTTTCTCTTGGTTATCCCAACTATTGGTTGGTACCCTTCTTTTATCCTAACTATTGGTTGGTATCTTTTCTTGGTTATCCCAACTATTGGTTGGTACCCTTCTTTTATCCCAACTATTGGTTGGTATGTTTCTCTTGGTTATCCCAACTATTGGTTGGTACCGTTCTTTTATCCCAACTATTGGTTGGTATCTTTTCTTGGTTATCCCAACTATTGGTTGGTACCCTTCATTTATCCCAACTATTGGTTAGTATGTTTCTTTTGGTTATCCCAACTATTGGTTGGTAGCCTTCTTTTATCCCCTCTATTGGTTGGTATGTTTCTTGGTTATCCCAACTATTGGTTGGTACCCTTCTTTTATCCCAACTATTGGTTGGTATGTTTCATGGTTATCCCAACTATTGGTTGGTACCCTTCTTTTATCCCAACTATTGGTTGGTATGTTTCTTGGCTATCCCAACTATTGGTTGGTTACGTTCTTTTATCCCAACTATTGGTTGGTATCTTTTCTTGGTTATCCCAACTATTGGTTGGTACCCTTCATTTATCCCAACTATTGGTTGGTATGTTTCTTTTGGTTATCCCAACTATTGGTTGGTAGCCTTCTTTTATCCCCTCTATTGGTTGGTATGTTTCTTGGTTATCCCAACTATTGGTTGGTACCCTTCTTTTATCCCAACTATTGGTTGGAATGTTTCATGGTTATCCCAACTATTGGTTGGTACCCTTCTTTTATCCCAACTGTTGGTTGGTATGTTTCTTGGTTATCCCAACTATTGGTTGGTATCCTTCTTTTATCCCAACTATTGGTTGGTATGTTTCTTGGTTATCCCAATTATTGGTTGGTACCCTGCTTTTATCCCAACTATTGGTTGGTATGTTTCTCTTGGTTATCCCAACTATTGGTTGGTACCCTTCTTTTATCCCAACTATTGGTTGGTATCTTTTCTTGGTTATCCCAACTATTGGTTGGTACCCTTCTTTTATCCCCTCTATTGGTTGGTATGTTTCTTGGTTATCCCAACTATTGGTTGGTACCCTTCTTTAATCCCAACTTTTTGTTGCTATGTTTCTTGGTTATCCCAACTATTGGTTGGTACGCTTCTATTATCCCAACTATTGGTTGGTATGTTTCTTGGTTATCCCAACTATTGGTTGGTACCCTTCTTTTATCCCAACTATTGGTTGGTATGTTTCATGGTTATCCCAACTATTGGTTGGTACCCTTCATTTATCCCAACTATTGGTTGGTATGTTTCTCTTGGTTATCCCAACTATTGGTTGGTACCCTTATTTTATCCCAACTATTGGTTGGTAAGTTTTTTTTGGTTATCCCAACTATTGGTTGGTACCCTTCTTTTATCCCAACTATTGGTTGGTATCTTTTCTTGGTTATCCCAACTATTGGTTGGTACCCTTCTTTTATCCCAACTATTGGTTGGTATGTTTCTCTTGGTTATCCCAACTATTGGTTGGTACCCTTCTTTTATCCCAACTATTGGTTGGTATCTTTTCTTGGTTATCCCAACTATTGGTTGGTACCCTTCATTTATCCCAACTATTGGTTGGTATGTTTCTTTTGGTTATCCCAACTATTGGTTGGTAGCCTTCTTTTATCCCCTCTATTGGTTGGTATGTTTCTTGGTTATCCCAACTATTGGTTGGTACCCTTCTTTTATCCGAACTATTAGTTGGTATGTTTCATGGTTATCCTAACTATTGGTTGGTACCCTTCTTTTATCCCAACTATTGGTTGGTATGTTTCTTGGCTATCCCAACTATTGGTTGGTTCCCTTCTTTTATCCCAACTATTGGTTCGTATCTTTTCTTGGTTATCCCAACTATTGGTTGGTACCCTTCATTTATCCCAACTATTGGTTGGTATGTTTCTTTTGGTTATCCCAACTATTGGTTGGTAGCCTTCTTTTATCCCCTCTATTGGTTGGTATGTTTCTTGCTTATCCCAACTATTGGTTGGTACCCTTCTTTTATCCCAACTATTGGTTGGAATGTTTCATGGTTATCCCAACTATTGGTTGGCACCCTTCTTTTATCCCAACTGTTGGTTGGTATGTTTCTTGGTTATCCAAACTATTGGTTGGTATCCTTCTTTTATCCCAACTATTGGTTGGTATGTTTCTTGGTTATCCCAATTATTGGTTGGTACCCTGCTTTTATCCCAACTATTGGTTGGTATGTTTCTCTTGGTTATCCCAACTATTGGTTGGTACCCTTCTTTTATCCCAACTATTGGTTGGTATCTTTTCTTGGTTATCCCAACTATTGGTTGGTACCCTTCTTTTATCCCAACTATTGGTTGGTATGTTTCTCTTGGTTATCCCAACTATTGGTTGGTACCCTTCTTTTATCCCAACTATTGGTTGGTATCTTTTCTTGGTTATCCCAACTATTGGTTGGTACCCTTCATTTATCCCAACTATTGGTTGGTATGTTTCTTTTGGTTATCCCAACTATTGGTTGGTAGCCTTCTTTTATCCCCTCTATTGGTTGGTATGTTTCTTGGTTATCCCAACTATTGGTTGGTACCCTTCTTTTATCCCAACTATTGGTTGGTATGTTTCATGGTTATCCCAACTATTGGTTGGTACCCTTCTTTTATCCCAACTATTGGTTGGTATGTTTCTTGGCTATCCCAACTATTGGTTGGTTACGTTCTTTTATCCCAACTATTGGTTGGTATCTTTTCTTGGTTATCCCAACTATTGGTTGGTACCCTTCATTTATCCCAACTATTGGTTGGTATGTTTCTTTTGGTTATCCCAACTATTGGTTGGTAGCCTTCTTTTATCCCCTCTATTGGTTGGTATGTTTCTTGGTTATCCCAACTATTGGTTGGTACCCTTCTTTTATCCCAACTATTGGTTGGAATGTTTCATGGTTATCCCAACTATTGGTTGGTACCCTTCTTTTATCCCAACTGTTGGTTGGTATGTTTCTTGGTTATCCCAACTATTGGTTAGTATCCTTCTTTTATCCCAACTATTGGTTGGTATGTTTCTTGGTTATCCCAATTATTGGTTGGTACCCTGCTTTTATCCCAACTATTGGTTGGTATGTTTCTCTTGGTTATCCCAACTATTGGTTGGTACCCTTCTTTTATCCCAACTATTGGTTGGTATCTTTTCTTGGTTATCCCAACTATTGGTTGGTACCCTTCTTTTATCCCCTCTATTGGTTGGTATGTTTCTTGGTTATCCCAACTATTGGTTGGTACCCTTCTTTAATCCCAACTTTTTGTTGCTATGTTTCTTGGTTATCCCAACTATTGGTTGGTACGCTTCTATTATCCCAACTATTGGTTGCTATGTTTCTTGGTTATCCCAACTATTGGTTGGTACCCTTCTTTTATCCCAACTATTGGTTGGTATGTTTCATGGTTATCCCAACTATTGGTTGCTACCCTTCATTTATCCCAACTATTGGTTGGTATGTTTCTCTTGGTTATCCCAACTATTGGTTGGTACCCTTATTTTATCCCAACTATTGGTTGGTAAGTTTTTTTTGGTTATCCCAACTATTGGTTGGTACCCTTCTTTTATCCCAACTATTGGTTGGTATCTTTTCTTGGTTATCCCAACTATTGGTTGGTACCCTTCTTTTATCCCAACTATTGGTTGGTATGTTTCTCTTGGTTATCTCAACTATTGGTTGGTACCCTTCTTTTATCCCAACTATTGGTTGGTATCTTTTCTTGGTTATCCCAACTATTGGTTGGTACCCTTCATTTATCCCAACTATTGGTTGGTATGTTTCTTTTGGTTATCCCAACTATTGGTTGGTAGCCTTCTTTTATCCCCTCTATTGGTTGATATGTTTCTTGGTTATCCCAACTATTGGTTGGTACCCTTCTTTTATCCCAACTATTGGTTGGTATGTTTCATGGTTATCCCAACTATTGGTTGGTACCCTTCTTTTATCCCAACTATTGGTTGGTATGTTTCTTGGCTATCCCAACTATTGGTTGGTTCCCTTCTTTTATCCCAACTATTGGTTCGTATCTTTTCTTGGTTATCCCAACTATTGGTTGGTACCCTTCATTTATCCCAACTATTGGTTGGTATGTTTCTTTTGGTTATCCCAACTATTGGTTGGTAGCCTTCTTTTATCCCCTCTATTGGTTGGTATGTTTCTTGCTTATCCCAACTATTGGTTGGTACCCTTCTTTTATCCCAACTATTGGTTGGAATGTTTCATGGTTATCCCAACTATTGGTTGGTACCCTTCTTTTATCCCAACTGTTGGTTGGTATGTTTCTTGGTTATCCCAACTATTGGTTGGTATCCTTCTTTTATCCCAACTATTGGTTGGTATGTTTCTTGGTTATCCCAATTATTGGTTGGTACCCTGCTTTTATCCCAACTATTGGTTGGTATGTTTCTCTTGGTTATCCCAACTATTGGTTGGTACCCTTCTTTTATCCCAACTATTGGTTGGTATCTTTTCTTGGTTATCCCAACTATTGGTTGGTACCCTTCTTTTATCCCCTCTATTGGTTGGTATGTTTCTTGGTTATCCCAACTATTGGTTGGTACCCTTCTTTAATCCCAACTATTTGTTGCTATGTTTCTTGGTTATCCCAATTATTGGTTGGTACGCTTCTATTATCCCAACTATTGGTTGGTATGTTTCTTGGTTATCCCAACTATTGGTTGGTACCTTTCTTTTATCCCAACTATTGGTTGGTATGTTTCATGGTTATCCCAACTATTGGTTGGTACCCTTCATTTATCCCAACTATTGGTTGGTATGTTTCTCTTGGTTATCCCAACTATTGGTTGGTACCCTTATTTTATCCCAACTATTGGTTGGTAAGTTTTTTTTGGTTATCCCAACTATTGGTTGGTACCCTTCTTTTATCCCAACTATTGGTTGGTATCTTTTCTTGGTTATCCAAACTATTGGTTGGTACCCTTCTTTTATCCCAACTATTGGTTGGTATGTTTCTCTTGGTTATCCCAACTATTGGTTGGTACCCTTCTTTTATCCCAACTATTGGTTGGTATCTTTTCTTGGTTATCCCAACTATTGGTTGGTACCCTTCATTTATCCCAACTATTGGTTGGTATGTTTCTTTTGGTTATCCCAACTATTGGTTGGTAGCCTTCTTTTATCCCCTCTATTGGTTGGTATGTTTCTTGGTTATCCCAACTATTGGTTGGTACCCTTCTTTTATCCCAACTATTGGTTGGTATGTTTCATGGTTATCCTAACTATTGGTTGGTACCCTTCTTTTATCCCAACTATTGGTTGGTATGTTTCTTGGCTATCCCAACTATTGGTTGGTTCCCTTCTTTTATCCCAACTATTGGTTCGTATCTTTTCTTGGTTATCCCAACTATTGGTTGGTACCCTTCATTTATCCCAACTATTGGTTGGTATGTTTCTTTTGGTTATCCCAACTATTGGTTGGTAGCCTTCTTTTATCCCCTCTATTGGTTGATATGTTTCTTGGTTATCCCAACTATTGGTTGGTACCCTTCTTTTATCCCAACTATTGGTTGGTATCTTTTCTTGGTTATCCCAACTATTGGTTGGTACCCTTCTTTTATCCCAACTATTGGTTGGTATGTTTCTCTTGGTTATCTCAACTATTGGTTGGTACCCTTCTTTTATCCCAACTATTGGTTGGTATCTTTTCTTGGTTATCCCAACTATTGGTTGGTACCCTTCATTTATCCCAACTATTGGTTGGTATGTTTCTTTTGGTTATCCCAACTATTGGTTGGTAGCCTTCTTTTATCCCCTCTATTGGTTGATATGTTTCTTGGTTATCCCAACTATTGGTTGGTACCCTTCTTTTATCCCAACTATTGGTTGGTATGTTTCATGGTTATCCCAACTATTGGTTGGTACCCTTCTTTTATCCCAACTATTGGTTGGTATGTTTCTTGGCTATCCCAACTATTGGTTGGTTCCCTTCTTTTATCCCAACTATTGGTTCGTATCTTTTCTTGGTTATCCCAACTATTGGTTGGTACCCTTCATTTATCCCAACTATTGGTTGGTATGTTTCTTTTGGTTATCCCAACTATTGATTGGTAGCCTTCTTTTATCCCCTCTATTGGTTGGTATGTTTCTTGCTTATCCCAACTATTGGTTGGTACCCTTCTTTTATCCCAACTATTGGTTGGAATGTTTCATGGTTATCCCAACTATTGGTTGGTACCCTTCTTTTATCCCAACTGTTGGTTGGTATGTTTCTTGGTTATCCCAACTATTGGTTGGTATCCTTCTTTTATCCCAACTATTGGTTGGTATGTTTCTTGGTTATCCCAATTATTGGTTGGTACCCTGCTTTTATCCCAACTATTGGTTGGTATGTTTCTCTTGGTTATCCCAACTATTGGTTGGTACCCTTCTTTTATCCCAACTATTGGTTGGTATCTTTTCTTGGTTATCCCAACTATTGGTTGGTACCCTTCTTTTATCCCCTCTATTGGTTGGTATGTTTCTTGGTTATCCCAACTATTGGTTGGTACCCTTCTTTAATCCCAACTATTTGTTGCTATGTTTCTTGGTTATCCCAATTATTGGTTGGTACGCTTCTATTATCCCAACTATTGGTTGGTATGTTTCTTGGTTATCCCAACTATTGGTTGGTACCTTTCTTTTATCCCAACTATTGGTTGGTATGTTTCATGGTTATCCCAACTATTGGTTGGTACCCTTCATTTATCCCAACTATTGGTTGGTATGTTTCTCTTGGTTATCCCAACTATTGGTTGGTACCCTTATTTTATCCCAACTATTGGTTGGTAAGTTTTTTTTGGTTATCCCAACTATTGGTTGGTACCCTTCTTTTATCCCAACTATTGGTTGGTATCTTTTCTTGGTTATCCAAACTATTGGTTGGTACCCTTCTTTTATCCCAACTATTGGTTGGTATGTTTCTCTTGGTTATCCCAACTATTGGTTGGTACCCTTCTTTTATCCCAACTATTGGTTGGTATCTTTTCTTGGTTATCCCAACTATTGGTTGGTACCCTTCATTTATCCCAACTATTGGTTGGTATGTTTCTTTTGGTTATCCCAACTATTGGTTGGTAGCCTTCTTTTATCCCCTCTATTGGTTGGTATGTTTCTTGGTTATCCCAACTATTGGTTGGTACCCTTCTTTTATCCCAACTATTGGTTGGTATGTTTCATGGTTATCCTAACTATTGGTTGGTACCCTTCTTTTATCCCAACTATTGGTTGGTATGTTTCTTGGCTATCCCAACTATTGGTTGGTTCCCTTCTTTTATCCCAACTATTGGTTCGTATCTTTTCTTGGTTATCCCAACTATTGGTTGGTACCCTTCATTTATCCCAACTATTGGTTGGTATGTTTCTTTTGGTTATCCCAACTATTGGTTGGTAGCCTTCTTTTATCCCCTCTATTGGTTGGTATGTTTCTTGGTTATCCCAACTATTGGTTGGTACCCTTCTTTTATCCCAACTGTTGGTTGGTATGTTTCTTGGTTATCCCAACTATTGGTTGGTATCCTTCTTTTATCCCAACTATTGGTTGGTATGTTTCTTGGTTATCCCAATTATTGGTTGGTACCCTGCTTTTATCCCAACTATTGGTTGGTATGTTTCTCTTGGTTATCCCAACTATTGGTTGGTACCCTTCTTTTATCCCAACTATTGGTTGGTATCTTTTCTTGGTTATCCCAACTATTGGTTGGTACCCTTCTTTTATCCCAACTATTGGTTGGTATGTTTCTCTTGGTTATCCCAACTATTGGTTGGTACCCTTCTTTTATCCCAACTATTGGTTGGTATCTTTTCTTGGTTATCCTAACTATTGGTTGGTACCCTTCTTTTATCCCCTCTATTGGTTGGTATGTTTCTTGGTTATCCCAACTATTGGTTGGTACCCTTCTTTAATCCCAACTATTTGTTGCTATGTTTCTTGGTTATCCCAACTATTGGTTGGTACGCTTCTATTATCCCAACTATTGGTTGGTATGTTTCTTGGTTATCCCAACTATTGGTTGGTACCCTTCTTTTATCCCAACTTTTTGTTGCTATGTTTCTTGGTTATCCCAACTATTGGTTGGTACGCTTCTATTATCCCAACTATTGGTTGCTATGTTTCTTGGTTATCCCAACTATTGGTTGGTACCCTTCTTTTATCCCAACTATTGGTTGGTATGTTTCATGGTTATCCCAACTATTGGTTGCTACCCTTCATTTATCCCAACTATTGGTTGGTATGTTTCTCTTGGTTATCCCAACTATTGGTTGGTACCCTTATTTTATCCCAACTATTGGTTGGTAAGTTTTTTTTGGTTATCCCAACTATTGGTTGGTACCCTTCTTTTATCCCAACTATTGGTTGGTATCTTTTCTTGGTTATCCAAACTATTGGTTGGTACCCTTCTTTTATCCCAACTATTGGTTGGTATGTTTCTCTTGGTTATCTCAACTATTGGTTGGTACCCTTCTTTTATCCCAACTATTGGTTGGTATCTTTTCTTGGTTATCCCAACTATTGGTTGGTACCCTTCATTTATCCCAACTATTGGTTGGTATGTTTCTTTTGGTTATCCCAACTATTGGTTGGTAGCCTTCTTTTATCCCCTCTATTGGTTGGTATGTTTCTTGGTTATCCCAACTATTGGTTGGTATCCTTCTTTTATCCCAACTATTGGTAGGTATGTTTCTTGGTTATCCCAATTATTGGTTGGTACCCTGCTTTTATCCCAACTATTGGTTGGTATGTTTCTCTTGGTTATCCCAACTATTGGTTGGTACCCTTCTTTTATCCCAACTATTGGTTGGTATCTTTTCTTGGTTATCCCAACTATTGGTTGGTACCCTTCTTTTATCCCAACTATTGGTTGGTATGTTTCTCTTGGTTATCCCAACTATTGGTTGGTACCCTTCTTTTATCCCAACTATTGGTTGGTATCTTTTCTTGGTTATCCTAACTATTGGTTGGTACCCTTCTTTTATCCCCTCTATTGGTTGGTATGTTTCTTGGTTATCCCAACTATTGGTTGGTACCCTTCTTTAATCCCAACTATTTGTTGCTATGTTTCTTGGTTATCCCAACTATTGGTTGGTACGCTTCTATTATCCCAACTATTGGTTGGTATGTTTCTTGGTTATCCCAACTATTGGTTGGTACCCTTCTTTTATCCCAACTTTTTGTTGCTATGTTTCTTGGTTATCCCAACTATTGGTTGGTACGCTTCTATTATCCCAACTATTGGTTGCTATGTTTCTTGGTTATCCCAACTATTGGTTGGTACCCTTCTTTTATCCCAACTATTGGTTGGTATGTTTCATGGTTATCCCAACTATTGGTTGCTACCCTTCATTTATCCCAACTATTGGTTGGTATGTTTCTCTTGGTTATCCCAACTATTGGTTGGTACCCTTATTTTATCCCAACTATTGGTTGGTAAGTTTTTTTTGGTTATCCCAACTATTGGTTGGTACCCTTCTTTTATCCCAACTATTGGTTGGTATCTTTTCTTGGTTATCCCAACTATTGGTTGGTACCCTTCTTTTATCCCAACTATTGGTTGGTATGTTTCTCTTGGTTATCTCAACTATTGGTTGGTACCCTTCTTTTATCCCAACTATTGGTTGGTATCTTTTCTTGGTTATCCCAACTATTGGTTGGTACCCTTCATTTATCCCAACTATTGGTTGGTATGTTTCTTTTGGTTATCCCAACTATTGGTTGGTAGCCTTCTTTTATCCCCTCTATTGGTTGATATGTTTCTTGGTTATCCCAACTATTGGTTGGTACCCTTCTTTTATCCCAACTATTGGTTGGTATGTTTCATGGTTATCCCAACTATTGGTTGGTACCCTTCTTTTATCCCAACTATTGGTTGGTATGTTTCTTGGCTATCCCAACTATTGGTTGGTTCCCTTCTTTTATCCCAACTATTGGTTCGTATCTTTTCTTGGTTATCCCAACTATTGGTTGGTACCCTTCATTTATCCCAACTATTGGTTGGTATGTTTCTTTTGGTTATCCCAACTATTGGTTGGTAGCCTTCTTTTATCCCCTCTATTGGTTGGTATGTTTCTTGGTTATCCCAACTATTGGTTGGTACCCTTCTTTTATCCCAACTATTGGTTGGAATGTTTCATGGTTATCCCAACTATTGGTTGGTACCCTTCTTTTATCCCAACTGTTGGTTGGTATGTTTCTTGGTTATCCCAACTATTGGTTGGTATCCTTCTTTTATCCCAACTATTGGTTGGTATGTTTCTTGGTTATCCCAATTATTGGTTGGTACCCTGCTTTTATCCCAACTATTGGTTGGTATGTTTCTCTTGGTTATCCCAACTATTGGTTGGTACCCTTCTTTTATCCCAACTATTGGTTGGTATCTTTTCTTGGTTATCCCAACTATTGGTTGGTACCCTTCTTTTATCCCCTCTATTGGTTGGTATGTTTCTTGGTTATCCCAACTATTGGTTGGTACCCTTCTTTAATCCCAACTATTTGTTGCTATGTTTCTTGGTTATCCCAATTATTGGTTGGTACGCTTCTATTATCCCAACTATTGGTTGGTATGTTTCTTGGTTATCCCAACTATTAGTTGGTACCTTTCTTTTATCCCAACTATTGGTTGGTATGTTTCATGGTTATCCCAACTATTGGTTGGTACCCTTCATTTATCCCAACTATTGGTTGGTATGTTTCTCTTGGTTATCCCAACTATTGGTTGGTACCCTTATTTTATCCCAACTATTGGTTGGTAAGTTTTTTTTGGTTATCCCAACTATTGGTTGGTACCCTTCTTTTATCCCAACTATTGGTTGGTATCTTTTCTTGGTTATCCAAACTATTGGTTGGTACCCTTCTTTTATCCCAACTATTGGTTGGTATGTTTCTCTTGGTTATCCCAACTATTGGTTGGTACCCTTCTTTTATCCCAACTATTGGTTGGTATCTTTTCTTGGTTATCCCAACTATTGGTTGGTACCCTTCATTTATCCCAACTATTGGTTGGTATGTTTCTTTTGGTTATCCCAACTATTGGTTGGTAGCCTTCTTTTATCCCCTCTATTGGTTGGTATGTTTCTTGGTTATCCCAACTATTGGTTGGTACCCTTCTTTTATCCCAACTATTGGTTGGTATGTTTCATGGTTATCCTAACTATTGGTTGGTACCCTTCTTTTATCCCAACTATTGGTTGGTATGTTTCTTGGCTATCCCAACTATTGGTTGGTTCCCTTCTTTTATCCCAACTATTGGTTCGTATCTTTTCTTGGTTATCCCAACTATTGGTTGGTACCCTTCATTTATCCCAACTATTGGTTGGTATGTTTCTTTTGGTTATCCCAACTATTGGTTGGTAGCCTTCTTTTATCCCCTCTATTGGTTGATATGTTTCTTGGTTATCCCAACTATTGGTTGGTACCCTTCTTTTATCCCAACTATTGGTTGGTATCTTTTCTTGGTTATCCCAACTATTGGTTGGTACCCTTCTTTTATCCCAACTATTGGTTGGAATGTTTCTCTTGGTTATCTCAACTATTGGTTGGTACCCTTCTTTTATCCCAACTATTGGTTGGTATCTTTTCTTGGTTATCCCAACTATTGGTTGGTACCCTTCATTTATCCCAACTATTGGTTGGTATGTTTCTTTTGGTTATCCCAACTATTGGTTGGTAGCCTTCTTTTATCCCCTCTATTGGTTGATATGTTTCTTGGTTATCCCAACTATTGGTTGGTACCCTTCTTTTATCCCAACTATTGGTTGGTATGTTTCATGGTTATCCCAACTATTGGTTGGTACCCTTCTTTTATCCCAACTATTGGTTGGTATGTTTCTTGGCTATCCCAACTATTGGTTGGTTCCCTTCTTTTATCCCAACTATTGGTTCGTATCTTTTCTTGGTTATCCCAACTATTGGTTGGTACCCTTCATTTATCCCAACTATTGGTTGGTATGTTTCTTTTGGTTATCCCAACTATTGGTTGGTAGCCTTCTTTTATCCCCTCTATTGGTTGGTATGTTTCTTGCTTATCCCAACTATTGGTTGGTACCCTTCTTTTATCCCAACTATTGGTTGGAATGTTTCATGGTTATCCCAACTATTGGTTGGTACCCTTCTTTTATCCCAACTGTTGGTTGGTATGTTTCTTGGTTATCCCAACTATTGGTTGGTATCCTTCTTTTATCCCAACTATTGGTTGGTATGTTTCTTGGTTATCCCAATTATTGGTTGGTACCCTGCTTTTATCCCAACTATTGGTTGGTATGTTTCTCTTGGTTATCCCAACTATTGGTTGGTACCCTTCTTTTATCCCAACTATTGGTTGGTATCTTTTCTTGGTTATCCCAACTATTGGTTGGTACCCTTCTTTTATCCCCTCTATTGGTTGGTATGTTTCTTGGTTATCCCAACTATTGGTTGGTACCCTTCTTTAATCCCAACTATTTGTTGCTATGTTTCTTGGTTATCCCAATTATTGGTTGGTACGCTTCTATTATCCCAACTATTGGTTGGTATGTTTCTTGGTTATCCCAACTATTGGTTGGTACCTTTCTTTTATCCCAACTATTGGTTGGTATGTTTCATGGTTATGCCAACTATTGGTTGGTACCCTTCATTTATCCCAACTATTGGTTGGTATGTTTCTCTTGGTTATCCCAACTATTGGTTGGTACCCTTATTTTATCCCAACTATTGGTTGGTAAGTTTTTTTTGGTTATCCCAACTATTGGTTGGTACCCTTCTTTTATCCCAACTATTGGTTGGTATCTTTTCTTGGTTATCCAAACTATTGGTTGGTACCCTTCTTTTATCCCAACTATTGGTTGGTATGTTTCTCTTGGTTATCCCAACTATTGGTTGGTACCCTTCTTTTATCCCAACTATTGGTTGGTATCTTTTCTTGGTTATCCCAACTATTGGTTGGTACCCTTCATTTATCCCAACTATTGGTTGGTATGTTTCTTTTGGTTATCCCAACTATTGGTTGGTAGCCTTCTTTTATCCCCTCTATTGGTTGGTATGTTTCTTGGTTATCCCAACTATTGGTTGGTACCCTTCTTTTATCCCAACTATTGGTTGGTATGTTTCATGGTTATCCTAACTATTGGTTGGTACCCTTCTTTTATCCCAACTATTGGTTGGTATGTTTCTTGGCTATCCCAACTATTGGTTGGTTCCCTTCTTTTATCCCAACTATTGGTTCGTATCTTTTCTTGGTTATCCCAACTATTGGTTGGTACCCTTCATTTATCCCAACTATTGGTTGGTATGTTTCTTTTGGTTATCCCAACTATTGGTTGGTAGCCTTCTTTTATCCCCTCTATTGGTTGGTATGTTTCTTGGTTATCCCAACTATTGGTTGGTACCCTTCTTTTATCCCAACTATTGGTTGGAATGTTTCATGGTTATCCCAACTATTGGTTGGTACCCTTCTTTTATCCCAACTGTTGGTTGGTATGTTTCTTGGTTATCCCAACTATTGGTTGGTATCCTTCTTTTATCCCAACTATTGGTTGGTATGTTTCTTGGTTATCCCAATTATTGGTTGGTACCCTGCTTTTATCCCAACTATTGGTTGGTATGTTTCTCTTGGTTATCCCAACTATTGGTTGGTACCCTTCTTTTATCCCAACTATTGGTTGGTATCTTTTCTTGGTTATCCCAACTATTGGTTGGTACCCTTCTTTTATCCCAACTATTGGTTGGTATGTTTCTCTTGGTTATCCCAACTATTGGTTGGTACCCTTCTTTTATCCCAACTATTGGTTGGTATCTTTTCTTGGTTATCCTAACTATTGGTTGGTACCCTTCTTTTATCCCCTCTATTGGTTGGTATGTTTCTTGGTTATCCCAACTATTGGTTGGTACCCTTCTTTAATCCCAACTATTTGTTGCTATGTTTCTTGGTTATCCCAACTATTGGTTGGTACGCTTCTATTATCCCAACTATTGGTTGGTATGTTTCTTGGTTATCCCAACTATTGGTTGGTACCCTTCTTTTATCCCAACTATTGGTTGGTATGTTTCATGGTTATCCCAACTATTGGTTGGTACCCTTCATTTATCCCAACTATTGGTTGGTATGTTTCTCTTGGTTATCCCAACTATTGGTTGGTACCCTTATTTTATCCCAACTATTGGTTGGTAAGTTTTTTTTGGTTATCCCAACTATTGGTTGGTACCCTTCTTTTATCCCAACTATTGGTTGGTATCTTTTCTTGGTTATCCCAACTATTGGTTGGTACCCTTCTTTTATCCCAACTATTGGTTGGTATGTTTCTCTTGGTTATCCCAACTATTGGTTGGTACCCTTCTTTTATCCCAACTATTGGTTGGTATCTTTTCTTGGTTATCCCAACTATTGGTTGGTACCCTTCATTTATCCCAACTATTGGTTGGTATGTTTCTTTTGGTTATCCCAACTATTGGTTGGTAGCCTTCTTTTATCCCCTCTATTGGTTGATATGTTTCTTGGTTATCCCAACTATTGGTTGGTACCCTTCTTTTATCCCAACTATTGGTTGGTATGTTTCATGGTTATCCCAACTATTGGTTGGTACCCTTCTTTTATCCCAACTATTGGTTGGTATGTTTCTTGGCTATCCCAACTATTGGTTGGTTCCCTTCTTTTATCCCAACTATTGGTTCGTATCTTTTCTTGGTTATCCCAACTATTGGTTGGTACCCTTCATTTATCCCAACTATTGGTTGGTATGTTTCTTTTGGTTATCCCAACTATTGGTTGGTAGCCTTCTTTTATCCCCTCTATTGGTTGGTATGTTTCTTGCTTATCCCAACTATTGGTTGGTACCCTTCTTTTATCCCAACTATTGGTTGGAATGTTTCATGGTTATCCCAACTATTGGTTGGTACCCTTCTTTTATCCCAACTGTTGGTTGGTATGTTTCTTGGTTATCCCAACTATTGGTTGGTATCCTTCTTTTATCCCAACTATTGGTTGGTATGTTTCTTGGTTATCCCAATTATTGGTTGGTACCCTGCTTTTATCCCAACTATTGGTTGGTATGTTTCTCTTGGTTATCCCAACTATTGGTTGGTACCCTTCTTTTATCCCAACTATTGGTTGGTATCTTTTCTTGGTTATCCCAACTATTGGTTGGTACCCTTCTTTTATCCCCTCTATTGGTTGGTATGTTTCTTGGTTATCCCAACTATTGGTTGGTACCCTTCTTTAATCCCAACTATTTGTTGCTATGTTTCTTGGTTATCCCAATTATTGGTTGGTACGCTTCTATTATCCCAACTATTGGTTGGTATGTTTCTTGGTTATCCCAACTATTGGTTGGTACCCTTCTTTTATCCCAACTATTGGTTGGTATGTTTCATGGTTATCCCAACTATTGGTTGGTACCCTTCATTTATCCCAACTATTGGTTGGTATGTTTCTCTTGGTTATCCCAACTATTGGTTGGTACCCTTATTTTATCCCAACTATTGGTTGGTAAGTTTTTTTTGGTTATCCCAACTATTGGTTGGTACCCTTCTTTTATCCCAACTATTGGTTGGTATGTTTCATGGTTATCCTAACTATTGGTTGGTACCCTTCTTTTATCCCAACTATTGGTTGGTATGTTTCTTGGCTATCCCAACTATTGGTTGGTTCCCTTCTTTTATCCCAACTATTGGTTCGTATCTTTTCTTGGTTATCCCAACTATTGGTTGGTACCCTTCATTTATCCCAACTATTGGTTGGTATGTTTCTTTTGGTTATCCCAACTATTGGTTGGTAGCCTTCTTTTATCCCCTCTATTGGTTGGTATGTTTCTTGGTTATCCCAACTATTGGTTGGTACCCTTCTTTTATCCCAACTATTGGTTGGAATGTTTCATGGTTATCCCAACTATTGGTTGGTACCCTTCTTTTATCCCAACTGTTGGTTGGTATGTTTCTTGGTTATCCCAACTATTGGTTGGTTCCCTTCTTTTATCCCAACTATTGGTTGGTATGTTTCTTGGTTATCCCAATTATTGGTTGGTACCCTGCTTTTATCCCAACTATTGGTTGATATGTTTCTCTTGGTTATCCCAACTATTGGTTGGTACCCTTCTTTTATCCCAACTATTGGTTGGTATCTTTTCTTGGTTATCCCAACTATTGGTTGGTACCCTTCTTTTATCCCAACTATTGGTTGGTATGTTTCTCTTGGTTATCCCAACTATTGGTTGGTACCCTTCTTTTATCCCAACTATTGGTTGGTATCTTTTCTTGGTTATCCCAACTATTGGTTGGTACCCTTCTTTTATCCCCTCTATTGGTTGGTATGTTTCTTGGTTATCCCAACTATTGGTTGGTACCCTTCTTTAATCCCAACTATTTGTTGCTATGTTTCTTGGTTATCCCAACTATTGGTTGGTACGCTTCTATTATCCCAACTATTGGTTGGTATGTTTCTTGGTTATCCCAACTATTGGTTGGTACCCTTCTTTTATCCCAACTATTGGTTGGTATGTTTCATGGTTATCCCAACTATTGGTTGGTACCCTTCATTTATCCCAACTATTGGTTGGTATGTTTCTCTTGGTTATCCCAACTATTGGTTGGTACCCTTATTTTATCCCAACTATTGGTTGGTAAGTTTTTTTTGGTTATCCCAACTATTGGTTGGTACCCTTCTTTTATCCCAACTATTGGTTGGTATCTTTTCTTGGTTATCCCAACTATTGGTTGGTACCCTTCTTTTATCCCAACTATTGGTTGGTATGTTTCTCTTGGTTATCCCAACTATTGGTTGGTACCCTTCTTTTATCCCAACTATTGGTTGGTATCTTTTCTTGGTTATCCCAACTATTGGTTGGTACCCTTCATTTATCCCAACTATTGGTTGGTATGTTTCTTTTGGTTATCCCAACTATTGGTTGGTAGCCTTCTTTTATCCCCTCTATTGGTTGATATGTTTCTTGGTTATCCCAACTATTGGTTGGTACCCTTCTTTTATCCCAACTATTGGTTGGTATGTTTCATGGTTATCCCAACTATTGGTTGGTACCCTTCTTTTATCCCAACTATTGGTTGGTATGTTTCTTGGCTATCCCAACTATTGGTTGGTTCCCTTCTTTTATCCCAACTATTGGTTCGTATCTTTTCTTGGTTATCCCAACTATTGGTTGGTACCCTTCATTTATCCCAACTATTGGTTGGTATGTTTCTTTTGGTTATCCCAACTATTGGTTGGTAGCCTTCTTTTATCCCCTCTATTGGTTGGTATGTTTCTTGCTTATCCCAACTATTGGTTGGTACCCTTCTTTTATCCCAACTATTGGTTGGAATGTTTCATGGTTATCCCAACTATTGGTTGGTACCCTTCTTTTATCCCAACTGTTGGTTGGTATGTTTCTTGGTTATCCCAACTATTGGTTGGTATCCTTCTTTTATCCAAACTATTGGTTGGTATGTTTCTTGGTTATCCCAATTATTGGTTGGTACCCTGCTTTTATCCCAACTATTGGTTGGTATGTTTCTCTTGGTTATCCCAACTATTGGTTGGTACCCTTCTTTTATCCCAACTATTGGTTGGTATCTTTTCTTGGTTATCCCAACTATTGGTTGGTACCCTTCTTTTATCCCCTCTATTGGTTGGTATGTTTCTTGGTTATCCCAACTATTGGTTGGTACCCTTCTTTAATCCCAACTATTTGTTGCTATGTTTCTTGGTTATCCCAATTATTGGTTGGTACGCTTCTATTATCCCAACTATTGGTTGGTATGTTTCTTGGTTATCCCAACTATTGGTTGGTACCCTTCTTTTATCCCAACTATTGGTTGGTATGTTTCATGGTTATCCCAACTATTGGTTGGTACCCTTCATTTATCCCAACTATTGGTTGGTATGTTTCTCTTGGTTATCCCAACTATTGGTTGGTACCCTTATTTTATCCCAACTATTGGTTGGTAAGTTTTTTTTGGTTATCCCAACTATTGGTTGGTACCCTTCTTTTATCCCAACTATTGGTTGGTATCTTTTCTTGGTTATCCCAACTATTGGTTGGTACCCTTCTTTTATCCCAACTATTGGTTGGTATGTTTCTCTTGGTTATCCCAACTATTGGTTGGTACCCTTCTTTTATCCCAACTATTGGTTGGTATCTTTTCTTGGTTATCCCAACTATTGGTTGGTACCCTTCATTTATCCCAACTATTGGTTGGTATGTTTCTTTTGGTTATCCCAACTATTGGTTGGTAGCCTTCTTTTATCCCCTCTATTGGTTGGTATGTTTCTTGGTTATCCCAACTATTGGTTGGTACCCTTCTTTTATCCCAACTATTGGTTGGTATGTTTCATGGTTATCCTAACTATTGGTTGGTACCCTTCTTTTATCCCAACTATTGGTTGGTATGTTTCTTGGCTATCCCAACTATTGGTTGGTTCCCTTCTTTTATCCCAACTATTGGTTCGTATCTTTTCTTGGTTATCCCAACTATTGGTTGGTACCCTTCATTTATCCCAACTATTGGTTGGTATGTTTCTTTTGGTTATCCCAACTATTGGTTGGTAGCCTTCTTTTATCCCCTCTATTGGTTGGTATGTTTCTTGGTTATCCCAACTATTGGTTGGTACCCTTCTTTTATCCCAACTATTGGTTGGAATGTTTCATGGTTATCCCAACTATTGGTTGGTACCCTTCTTTTATCCCAACTGTTGGTTGGTATGTTTCTTGGTTATCCGAACTATTGGTTGGTATCCTTCTTTTATCCCAACTATTGGTTGGTATGTTTCTTGGTTATCCCAATTATTGGTTGGTACCCTGCTTTTATCCCAACTATTGGTTGGTATGTTTCTCTTGGTTATCCCAACTATTGGTTGGTACCCTTCTTTTATCCCAACTATTGGTTGGTATCTTTTCTTGGTTATCCCAACTATTGGTTGGTACCCTTCTTTTATCCCAACTATTGGTTGGTATGTTTCTCTTGGTTATCCCAACTATTGGTTGGTACCCTTCTTTTATCCCAACTATTGGTTGGTATCTTTTCTTGGTTATCCCAACTATTGGTTGGTACCCTTCATTTATCCCAACTATTGGTTGGTATGTTTCTTTTGGTTATCCCAACTATTGGTTGGTAGCCTTCTTTTATCCCCTCTATTGGTTGGTATGTTTCTTGGTTATCCCAACTATTGGTTGGTACCCTTCTTTTATCCCAACTATTGGTTGGTATGTTTCATGGTTATCCCAACTATTGGTTGGTACCCTTCTTTTATCCTAACTATTGGTTGGTATGTTTCTTGGCTATCCCAACTATTGGTTGGTTACCTTCTTTTATCCCAACTATTGGTTGGTATCTTTTCTTGGTTATCCCAACTATTGGTTGGTACCCTTCATTTATCCCAACTATTGGTTGGTATGTTTCTTTTGGTTATCCCAACTATTGGTTGGTAGCCTTCTTTTATCCCCTCTATTGGTTGGTATGTCTCTTGGTTATCCCAACTATTGGTTGGTACCCTTCTTTTATCCCAACTATTGGTTGGAATGTTTCATGGTTATCCCAACTATTGGTTGGTACCCTTCTTTTATCCCAACTGTTGGTTGGTATGTTTCTTGGTTATCCCAACTATTGGTTGGTATCCTTCTTTTATCCCAACTATTGGTTGGTATGTTTCTTGGTTATCCCAATTATTGGTTGGTACCCTGCTTTTATCCCAACTATTGGTTGGTATGTTTCTCTTGGTTATCCCAACTATTGGTTGGTACCCTTCTTTTATCCCAACTATTGGTTGGTATCTTTTCTTGGTTATCCCAACTATTGGTTGGTACCCTTCTTTTATCCCCTCTATTGGTTGGTATGTTTCTTGGTTATCCCAACTATTGGTTGGTACCCTTCTTTAATCCCAACTATTTGTTGCTATGTTTCTTGGTTATCCCAACTATTGGTTGGTACGCTTCTATTATCCCAACTATTGGTTGGTATGTTTCTTGGTTATCCCAACTATTGGTTGGTACCCTTCTTTTATCCCAACTATTGGTTGGTATGTTTCATGGTTATCCCAACTATTGGTTGGTACCCTTCATTTATCCCAACTATTGGTTGGTATGTTTCTCTTGGTTATCCCAACTATTGGTTGGTACCCTTATTTTATCCCAACTATTGGTTGGTAAGTTTTTTTTGGTTATCCCAACTATTGGTTGGTACCCTTCTTTTATCCCAACTATTGGTTGGTATCTTTTCTTGGTTATCCCAACTATTGGTTGGTACCCTTCTTTTATCCCAACTATTGGTTGGTATGTTTCTCTTGGTTATCCCAACTATTGGTTGGTACCCTTCTTTTATCCCAACTATTGGTTGGTATCTTTTCTTGGTTATCCCAACTATTGGTTGGTACCCTTCATTTATCCCAACTATTGGTTGGTATGTTTCTTTTGGTTATCCCAACTATTGGTTGGTAGCCTTCTTTTATCCCCTCTATTGGTTGGTATGTTTCTTGGTTATCCCAACTATTGGTTGGTACCCTTCTTTTATCCCAACTATTGGTTGGTATGTTTCATGGTTATCCCAACTATTGGTTGGTACCCTTCTTTTATCCCAACTATTGGTTGGTATGTTTCTTGGCTATCCCAACTATTGGTTGGTTCCCTTCTTTTATCCCAACTATTGGTTCGTATCTTTTCTTGGTTATCCCAACTATTGGTTGGTACCCTTCATTTATCCCAACTATTGGTTGGTATGTTTCTTTTGGTTATCCCAACTATTGGTTGGTAGCCTTCTTTTATCCCCTCTATTGGTTGGTATGTTTCTTGCTTATCGCAACTATTGGTTGGTACCCTTCTTTTATCCCAACTATTGGTTGGAATGTTTCATGGTTATCCCAACTATTGGTTGGTACCCTTCTTTTATCCCAACTGTTGGTTGGTATGTTTCTTGGTTATCCCAACTATTGGTTGGTATCCTTCTTTTATCCCAACTATTGGTTGGTATGTTTCTTGGTTATCCATATTATTGGTTGGTACCCTGCTTTTATCCCAACTATTGGTTGGTATGTTTCTCTTGGTTATCCCAACTATTGGTTGGTACCCTTCTTTTATCCCAACTATTGGTTGGTATCTTTTCTTGGTTATCCCAACTATTGGTTGGTACCCTTCTTTTATCCCCTCTATTGGTTGGTATGTTTCTTGGTTATCCTAACTATTGGTTGGTACCCTTCTTTAATCCCAACTATTTGTTGCTATGTTTCTTGGTTATCCCAACTATTGGTTGGTACGCTTCTATTATCCCAACTATTGGTTGGTATGTTTCTTGGTTATCCCAACTATTGGTTGGTACCCTTCTTTTATCCCAACTATTGGTTGGTATGTTTCATGGTTATCCCAACTATTGGTTGGTACCCTTCATTTATCCCAACTATTGGTTGGTATGTTTCTCTTGGTTATTCCAACTATTGGTTGGTACCCTTATTTTATCCCAACTATTGGTTGGTATGTTTTTTTTGGTTATCCCAACTATTGGTTGGTACCCTTCTTTTATCCCAACTATTGGTTGGTATCTTTTCTTGGTTATCCCAACTATTGGTTGGTACCCTTCTTTTATCCCAACTATTGGTTGGTATGTTTCTCTTGGTTATCCCAACTATTGGTTGGTACCCTTCTTTTATCCCAACTATTGGTTGGTATCTTTTCTTGGTTATCCCAACTATTGGTTGGTACCCTTCATTTATCCCAACTATTGGTTGGTATGTTTCTTTTGGTTATCCCAACTATTGGTTGGTAGCCTTCTTTTATCCCCTCTATTGGTTGGTATGTTTCTTGGTTATCCCAACTATTGGTTGGTACCCTTCTTTTATCCCAACTATTGGTTGGTATGTTTCATGGTTATCCAAACTATTGGTTGGTACCCTTCTTTTATCCCAACTATTGGTTGGTATGTTTCTTGGCTATCCCAACTATTGGTTGGTTCCCTTCTTTTATCCCAACTATTGGTTCGTATCTTTTCTTGGTTATCCCAACTATTGGTTGGTACCCTTCATTTATCCCAAGTATTGGTTGGTATGTTTCTTTTGGTTATCCCAACTATTGGTTGGTAGCCTTCTTTTATCCCAACTATTGGTTGGAATGTTTCATGGTTATCCCAACTATTGGTTGGTACCCTTCTTTTATCCCAACTGTTGGTTGGTATGTTTCTTGGTTATCCCAACTATTGGTTGGTATCCTTCTTTTATCCCAACTATTGGTTGGTATGTTTCTTGGTTATCCCAATTATTGGTTGGTACCCTGCTTTTATCCCAACTATTGGTTGGTATGTTTCTCTTGGTTATCCCAACTATTGGTTGGTACCCTTCTTTTATCCCAACTATTGGTTGGTATCTTTTCTTGGTTATCCCAACTATTGGTTGGTACCCTTCATTTATCCCAACTATTGGTTGGTATGTTTCTTTTGGTTATCCCAACTATTGGTTGGTAGCCTTCTTTTATCCCCTCTATTGGTTGGTATGTTTCTTGGTTATCCCAACTATTGGTTGGTACCCTTCTTTTATCCCAACTATTGGTTGGTATGTTTCATGGTTATCCCAACTATTGGTTGGTACCCTTCTTTTATCCCAACTATTGGTTGGTATGTTTCTTGGCTATCCCAACTATTGGTTGGTTCCCTTCTTTTATCCCAACTATTGGTTCGTATCTTTTCTTGGTTATCCCAACTATTGGTTGGTACCCTTCATTTATCCCAACTATTGGTTGGTATGTTTCTTTTGGTTATCCCAACTATTGGTTGGTAGCCTTCTTTTATCCCCTCTATTGGTTGGTATGTTTCTTGCTTATCGCAACTATTGGTTGGTACCCTTCTTTTATCCCAACTATTGGTTGGAATGTTTCATGGTTATCCCAACTATTGGTTGGTACCCTTCTTTTATCCCAACTGTTGGTTGGTATGTTTCTTGGTTATCCCAACTATTGGTTGGTATCCTTCTTTTATCCCAACTATTGGTTGGTATGTTTCTTGGTTATCCATATTATTGGTTGGTACCCTGCTTTTATCCCAACTATTGGTTGGTATGTTTCTCTTGGTTATCCCAACTATTGGTTGGTACCCTTCTTTTATCCCAACTATTGGTTGGTATCTTTTCTTGGTTATCCCAACTATTGGTTGGTACCCTTCTTTTATCCCCTCTATTGGTTGGTATGTTTCTTGGTTATCCTAACTATTGGTTGGTACCCTTCTTTAATCCCAACTATTTGTTGCTATGTTTCTTGGTTATCCCAACTATTGGTTGGTACGCTTCTATTATCCCAACTATTGGTTGGTATGTTTCTTGGTTATCCCAACTATTGGTTGGTACCCTTCTTTTATCCCAACTATTGGTTGGTATGTTTCATGGTTATCCCAACTATTGGTTGGTACCCTTCATTTATCCCAACTATTGGTTGGTATGTTTCTCTTGGTTATTCCAACTATTGGTTGGTACCCTTATTTTATCCCAACTATTGGTTGGTATGTTTTTTTTGGTTATCCCAACTATTGGTTGGTACCCTTCTTTTATCCCAACTATTGGTTGGTATCTTTTCTTGGTTATCCCAACTATTGGTTGGTACCCTTCTTTTATCCCAACTATTGGTTGGTATGTTTCTCTTGGTTATCCCAACTATTGGTTGGTACCCTTCTTTTATCCCAACTATTGGTTGGTATCTTTTCTTGGTTATCCCAACTATTGGTTGGTACCCTTCATTTATCCCAACTATTGGTTGGTATGTTTCTTTTGGTTATCCCAACTATTGGTTGGTAGCCTTCTTTTATCCCCTCTATTGGTTGGTATGTTTCTTGGTTATCCCAACTATTGGTTGGTACCCTTCTTTTATCCCAACTATTGGTTGGTATGTTTCATGGTTATCCAAACTATTGGTTGGTACCCTTCTTTTATCCCAACTATTGGTTGGTATGTTTCTTGGCTATCCCAACTATTGGTTGGTTCCCTTCTTTTATCCCAACTATTGGTTCGTATCTTTTCTTGGTTATCCCAACTATTGGTTGGTACCCTTCATTTATCCCAAGTATTGGTTGGTATGTTTCTTTTGGTTATCCCAACTATTGGTTGGTAGCCTTCTTTTATCCCAACTATTGGTTGGAATGTTTCATGGTTATCCCAACTATTGGTTGGTACCCTTCTTTTATCCCAACTGTTGGTTGGTATGTTTCTTGGTTATCCCAACTATTGGTTGGTATCCTTCTTTTATCCCAACTATTGGTTGGTATGTTTCTTGGTTATCCCAATTATTGGTTGGTACCCTGCTTTTATCCCAACTATTGGTTGGTATGTTTCTCTTGGTTATCCCAACTATTGGTTGGTACCCTTCTTTTATCCCAACTATTGGTTGGTATCTTTTCTTGGTTATCCCAACTATTGGTTGGTACCCTTCTTTTATCCCAACTATTGGTTGGTATGTTTCTCTTGGTTATCCCAACTATTGGTTGGTACCCTTCTTTTATCCCAACTATTGGTTGGTATCTTTTCTTGGTTATCCCAACTATTGGTTGGTACCCTTCATTTATCCCAACTATTGGTTGGTATGTTTCTTTTGGTTATCCCAACTATTGGTTGGTAGCCTTCTTTTATCCCCTCTATTGGTTGGTATGTTTCTTGGTTATCCCAACTATTGGTTGGTACCCTTCTTTTATCCCAACTATTGGTTGGTATGTTTCATGGTTATCCCAACTATTGGTTGGTACCCTTCTTTTATCCCAACTATTGGTTGGTATGTTTCTTGGCTATCCCAACTATTGGTTGGTTACCTTCTTTTATCCCAACTATTGGTTGGTATCTTTTCTTGGTTATCCCAACTATTGGTTGGTACCCTTCATTTATCCCAACTATTGGTTGGTATGTTTCTTTTGGTTATCCCAACTATTGGTTGGTAGCCTTCTTTTATCCCCTCTATTGGTTGGTATGTTTCTTGGTTATCCCAACTATTGGTTGGTACCCTTCTTTTATCCCAACTATTGGTTGGAATGTTTCATGGTTATCCCAACTATTGGTTGGTACCCTTTTTTATCCCAACTGTTGGTTGGTATGTTTCTTGGTTATCCCAACTATTGGTTGGTATCCTTCTTTTATCCCAACTATTGGTTGGTATGTTTCTTGGTTATCCCAATTATTGGTTGGTACCCTGCTTTTATCCCAACTATTGGTTGGTATGTTTCTCTTGGTTATCCCAACTATTGGTTGGTACCCTTATTTTATCCCAACTATTGGTTGGTAAGTTTTTTTTGGTTATCCCAACTATTGGTTGGTACCCTTCTTTTATCCCAACTATTGGTTGGTATCTTTTCTTGGTTATCCCAACTATTGGTTGGTACCCTTCTTTTATCCCAACTATTGGTTGGTATGTTTCTCTTGGTTATCCCAACTATTGGTTGGTACCCTTCTTTTATCACAACTATTGGTTGGTATCTTTTCTTGGTTATCCCAACTATTGGTTGGTACCCTTCATTTATCCCAACTATTGGTTGGTATGTTTCTTTTGGTTATCCCAACTATTGGTTGGTAGCCTTCTTTTATCCCCTCTATTGGTTGGTATGTTTCTTGGTTATCCCAACTATTGGTTGGTACCCTTCTTTAATCCCAACAATTTGTTGCTATGTTTCTTGGTTATCCCAACTATTGGTTGGTACGCTTCTATTATCCCAACTATTGGTTGGTATGTTTCTTGGTTATCCCAACTATTGGTTGGTACCCTTCTTTTATCCCAACTATTGGTTGGTATGTTTCATGGTTATCCCAACTATTGGTTGGTACCCTTCATTTATCCCAACTATTGGTTGGTATGTTTCTCTTGGTTATCCCAACTATTGGTTGGTACCCTTATTTTATCCCAACTATTGGTTGGTAAGTTTTTTTTGGTTATCCCAACTATTGGTTGGTACCCTTCTTTTATCCCAACTATTGGTTGGTATCTTTTCTTGGTTATCCCAACTATTGGTTGGTACCCTTCTTTTATCCCAACTATTGGTTGGTATGTTTCTCTTGGTTATCCCAACTATTGGTTGGTACCCTTCTTTTATCACAACTATTGGTTGGTATCTTTTCTTGGTTATCCCAACTATTGGTTGGTACCCTTCATTTATCCCAACTATTGGTTGGTATGTTTCTTTTGGTTATCCCAACTATTGGTTGGTAGCCTTCTTTTATCCCCTCTATTGGTTGGTATGTTTCTTGGTTATCCCAACTATTGGTTGGTACCCTTCTTTTATCCCAACTATTGGTTGGTATGTTTCATGGTTATCCCAACTATTGGTTGGTACCCTTCTTTTATCCCAACTATTGGTTGGTATGTTTCTTGGCTATCCCAACTATTGGTTGGTTCCCTTCTTTTATCCCAACTATTGGTTCGTATCTTTTCTTGGTTATCCCAACTATTGGTTGGTACCCTTCATTTATCCCAACTATTGGTTGGTATGTTTCTTTTGGTTATCCCAACTATTGGTTGGTATCCTTCTTTTATCCCCTCTATTGGTTGGTATGTTTCTTGGTTATCCCAACTATTGGTTGGTACCCTTCTTTTATCCCAACTATTGGTTGGAATGTTTCATGGTTATCCCAACTATTGGTTGGTACCCTTCTTTTATCCCAACTGTTGGTTGGTATATTTCTTGGTTATCCCAACTATTGGTTGGTATCCTTCTTTTATCCCAACTATTGGTTGGTATGTTTCTTGGTTATCCCAATTATTGGTTGGTACCCTGCTTTTATCCCAACTATTGGTTGGTATGTTTCTCTTGGTTATCCCAACTATTGGTTGGTACCCTTCTTTTATCCCAACTATTGGTTGGTATCTTTTCTTGGTTATCCCAACTATTGGTTGGTACCCTTCTTTTATCCCCTCTATTGGTTGGTATGTTTCTTGGTTATCCCAACTATTGGTTGGTACCCTTCTTTAATCCCAACTATTTGTTGCTATGTTTCTTGGTTATCCCAACTATTGGTTGGTACGCTTCTATTATCCCAACTATTGGTTGGTATGTTTCTTGGTTATCCCAACTATTGGTTGGTACCCTTCTTTTATCCCAACTATTGGTTAGTATGTTTCATGGTTATCCCAACTATTGGTTGGTACCCTTCATTTATCCCAACTATTGGTTGGTATGTTTCTCTTGGTTATCCCAACTATTGGTTGGTACCCTTATTTTATCCCAACTATTGGTTGGTAAGTTTTTTTTGGTTATCCCAACTATTGGTTGGTACCCTTCTTTTATCCCAACTATTGGTTGGTATCTTTTCTTGGTTATCCCAACTATTGGTTGGTACCCTTCTTTTATCCCAACTATTGGTTGGTATGTTTCTCTTAGTTATCCCAACTATTGGTTGGTACCCTTCTTTTATCCCAACTATTGGTTGGTATCTTTTCTTGGTTATCCCAACTATTGGTTGGTACCCTTCATTTATCCCAACTATTGGTTGGTATGTTTCTTTTGGTTATCCCAACTATTGGTTGGTAGCCTTCTTTTATCCCCTCTATTGGTTGGTATGTTTCTTGGTTATCCCAACTATTGGTTGGTACCCTTCTTTTATCCCAATTATTGTTTGGTATGTTTCATGGTTATCCCAACTATTGGTTGGTACCCTTCTTTTATCCCAACTATTGGTTGGTATGTTTCTTGGCTATCCCAACTATTGGTTGGTTCCCTTCTTTTATCCCAACTATTGGTTCGTATCTTTTCTTGGTTATCCCAACTATTGGTTGGTACCCTTCATTTATCCCAACTATTGGTTGGTATGTTTCTTTTGGTTATCCCAACTATTGGTTGGTATCCTTCTTTTATCCCCTCTATTGGTTGGTATGTTTCTTGGTTATCCCAACTATTGGTTGGTACCCTTCTTTTATCCCAACTATTGGTTGGAATGTTTCATGGTTATCCCAACTATTGGTTGGTACCCTTCTTTTATCCCAACTGTTGGTTGGTATATTTCTTGGTTATCCCAACTATTGGTTGGTATCCTTCTTTTATCCCAACTATTGGTTGGTATGTTTCTTGGTTATCCCAATTATTGGTTGGTACCCTGCTTTTATCCCAACTATTGGTTGGTATGTTTCTCTTGGTTATCCCAACTATTGGTTGGTACCCTTCTTTTATCCCAACTATTGGTTGGTATCTTTTCTTGGTTATCCCAACTATTGGTTGGTACCCTTCTTTTATCCCCTCTATTGGTTGGTATGTTTCTTGGTTATCCCAACTATTGGTTGGTACCCTTCTTTAATCCCAACTATTTGTTGCTATGTTTCTTGGTTATCCCAACTATTGGTTGGTACGCTTCTATTATCCCAACTATTGGTTGGTATGTTTCTTGGTTATCCCAACTATTGGTTGGTACCCTTCTTTTATCCCAACTATTGGTTAGTATGTTTCATGGTTATCCCAACTATTGGTTGGTACCCTTCATTTATCCCAACTATTGGTTGGTATGTTTCTCTTGGTTATCCCAACTATTGGTTGGTACCCTTATTTTATCCCAACTATTGGTTGGTATGTTTTTTTTGGTTATCCCAACTATTGGTTGGTACCCTTCTTTTATCCCAACTATTGGTTGGTATCTTTTCTTGGTTATCCCAACTATTGGTTGGTACCCTTCTTTTATCCCAACTATTGGTTGGTATGTTTCTCTTGGTTATCCCAACTATTGGTTGGTACCCTTCTTTTATCCCAACTATTGGTTGGTATCTTTTCTTGGTTATCCCAACTATTGGTTGGTACCCTTCATTTATCCCAACTATTGGTTGGTATGTTTCTTTTGGTTATCCCAACTATTGGTTGGTAGCCTTCTTTTATCCCCTCTATTGGTTGGTATGTTTCTTGGTTATCCCAACTATTGGTTGGTACCCTTCTTTTATCCCAATTATTGGTTGGTATGTTTCATGGTTATCCCAACTATTGGTTGGTACCCTTCTTTTATCCTAACTATTGGTTGGTATGTTTCTTGGCTATCCCAACTATTGGTTGGTTCCCTTCTTTTATCCCAACTATTGGTTCGTATCTTTTCTTGGTTATCCCAACTATTGGTTGGTACCCTTCATTTATCCCAACTATTGGTTGGTATGTTTCTTTTGGTTATCCCAACTATTGGTTGGTAGCCTTCTTTTATCCCCTCTATTGGTTGGTATGTTTCTTGGTTATCCCAACTATTGGTTGGTACCCTTCTTTTATCCCAACTATTGGTTGGAATGTTTCATGGTTATCCCAACTATTGGTTGGTACCCTTCTTTTATCCCAACTGTTGGTTGGTATGTTTCTTGGTTATCCCAACTATTGGTTGGTATCCTTCTTTTATCCCAACTATTGGTTGGTATGTTTCTTGGTTATCCCAATTATTGGTTGGTACCCTGCTTTTATCCCAACTATTGGTTGGTATGTTTCTCTTGGTTATCCCAACTATTGGTTGGTACCCTTCTTTTATCCCAACTATTGGTTGGTATCTTTTCTTGGTTATCCCAACTATTGGTTGGTACCCTTCTTTTATCCCCTCTATTGGTTGGTATGTTTCTTGGTTATCCCAACTATTGGTTGGTACCCTTCTTTAATCCCATCTATTTGTTGCTATGTTTCTTGGTTATCCCAACTATTGGTTGGTACGCTTCTATTATCCCAACTATTGGTTGGTATGTTTCTTGGTTATCCCAACTATTGGTTGGTACCCTTCTTTTATCCCAACTATTGGTTGGTATGTTTCATGGTTATCCCAACTATTGGTTGGTACCCTTCATTTATCCCAACTATTGGTTGGTATGTTTCTCTTGGTTATCCCAACTATTGGTTGGTACCCTTATTTTATCCCAACTATTGGTTGGTAAGTTTTTTTTGGTTATCCCAACTATTGGTTGGTACCCTTCTTTTATCCCAACTATTGGTTGGTATCTTTTCTTGGTTATCCCAACTATTGGTTGGTAAGCTTATTTTATCACAACTATTGGTTGGTAAGTTTCTCTTGGTTATCCCAACTATTCGTTGGTACCCTTCTTTTATCCCAACTATTGGTTGGTATGTTTCTTGGTTATCCCAACTCTTGGTTTGTACCCTTCTTTTATCCCAACTATTGGTTGGTATGTTTCTCTTGGTTATCCCAACTATTGGTTGGTACCCTTCTTTTATCCCAACTATTGGTTGGTATCTTTTCTTGGTTATCCCAACTATTGGTTGGTACCCTTCATTTATCCCAACTATTGGTTGGTATGTTTCTTTTGGTTATCCCAACTATTGGTTGGTAGCCTTCTTTTATCCCCTCTATTGGTTGGTATTTTTCTTGGTTATCCCAACTATTGGTTGGTACCCTTCTTTTATCCCAATTATTGGTTGGTATGTTTCATGGTTATCCCAACTATTGGTTGGTACCCTTCTTTTATCCCAACTATTGGTTGGTATGTTTCTTGGCTATCCCAACTATTGGTTGGTTCCCTTCTTTTATCCCAACTATTGGTTCGTATCTTTTCTTGGTTATCCCAACTATTGGTTGGTACCCTTCATTTATCCCAACTATTGGTTGGTATGTTTCTTTTGGTTATCCCAACTATTGGTTGGTAGCCTTCTTTTATCCCCTCTATTGGTTGGTATATTTCTTGGTTATCCCAACTATTGGTTGGTACCCTTCTTTTATCCCAACTATTGGTTGGAATGTTTCATGGTTATCCCAACTATTGGTTGGTACCCTTCTTTTATCCCAACTGTTGGTTGGTATGTTTCTTGGTTATCCCAACTATTGGTTGGTATCCTTCTTTTATCCCAACTATTGGTTGGTATGTTTCTTGGTTATCCCAATTATTGGTTGGTACCCTGCTTTTATCCCAACTATTGGTTGGTATGTTTCTCTTGGTTATCCCAACTATTGGTTGGTACCCTTCTTTTATCCCAACTATTGGTTGGTATCTTTTCTTGGTTATCCCAACTATTGGTTGGTACCCTTCTTTTATCCCCTCTATTGGTTGGTATGTTTCTTGGTTATCCCAACTATTGGTTGGTACCCTTCTTTAATCCTAACTATTTGTTGCTATGTTTCTTGGTTATCCCAACTATTGGTTGGTACGCTTCTATTATCCCAACTATTGGTTGGTATGTTTCTTGGTTATCCCAACTATTGGTTGGTACCCTTCTTTTATCCCAACTATTGGTTGGTATGTTTCATGGTTATCCCAACTATTGGTTGGTACCCTTCATTAATCCCAACTATTGGTTGGTATGTTTCTCTTGGTTATCCCAACTATTGGTTGGTACCCTTATTTTATCCCAACTATTGGTTGGTAAGTTTTTTTTGGTTATCCCAACTATTGGTTGGTACCCTTCTTTTATCCCAACTATTGGTTGGTATCTTTTCTTGGTTATCCCAACTATTGGTTGGTACCCTTCTTTTATCCCAACTATTGGTTGGTATGTTTCTCTTGGTTATCCCAACTATTGGTTGGTACCCTTCTTTTATCCCAACTATTGGTTGGTATCTTTTCTTGGTTATCCCAACTATTGGTTAGTACCCTTCATTTATCCCAACTATTGGTTGGTATGTTTCTTTTGGTTATCCCAACTATTGGTTGGTAGCCTTCTTTTATCCCCTCTATTGGTTGGTATGTTTCTTGGTTATCCCAACTATTGGTTGGTACCCTTCTTTTATCCCAACTATTGGTTGGAATGTTTCATGGTTATCCCAACTATTGGTTGGTACCCTTCTTTTATCCCAACTGTTGGTTGGTATGTTTCTTGGTTATCCCAACTATTGGTTGGTATCCTTCTTTTATCCCAACTATTGGTTGGTATGTTTCTTGGTTATCCCAATTATTGGTTGGTACCCTGCTTTTATCCCAACTATTGGTTGGTATGTTTCTCTTGGTTATCCCAACTATTGGTTGGTACCCTTCTTTTATCCCAACTATTGGTTGGTATCTTTTCTTGGTTATCCCAACTATTGGTTGGTACCCTTCTTTTATCCCCTCTATTTGTTGGTATGTTTCTTGGTTATCCCAACTATTGGTTGGTACCCTTCTTTAATCCCAACTATTTGTTGCTATGTTTCTTGGTTATCCCAACTATTGGTTGGTACGCTTCTATTATCCCAACTATTGGTTGGTATGTTTCTTGGTTATCCCAACTATTGGTTGGTACCCTTCTTTTATCCCAACTATTGGTTGGTATGTTTCATGGTTATCCCAACTATTGGTTGGTACCCTTCATTAATCCCAACTATTGGTTGGTATGTTTCTCTTGGTTATCCCAACTATTGGTTGGTACCCTTATTTTATCCCAACTATTGGTTGGTAAGTTTTTTTTGGTTATCCCAACTATTGGTTGGTACCCTTCTTTTATCCCAACTATTGGTTGGTATCTTTTCTTGGTTATCCCAACTATTGGTTGGTACCCTTCTTTTATCCCAACTATTGGTTGGTATCTTTTCTTGGTTATCCCAACTATTGGTTAGTACCCTTCATTTATCCCAACTATTGGTTGGTATGTTTCTTTTGGTTATCCCAACTATTGGTTGGTAGCCTTCTTTTATCCCCTCTATTGGTTGGTATGTTTCTTGGTTATCCCAACTATTGGTTGGTACCCTTCTTTTATCCCAACTATTGGTTGGTATGTTTCATGGTTATCCCAACTATTGGTTGGTACCCTTCTTTTATCCCAACTATTGGTTGGTATGTTTCTTGGCTATCCCAACTATTGGTTGGTTCCCTTCTTTTATCCCAACTATTGGTTCGTATCTTTTCTTGGTTATCCCAACTATTGGTTGGTACCCTTCATTTATCCCAACTATTGGTTGGTATGTTTCTTTTGGTTATCCCAACTATTGGTTGGTAGCCTTCTTTTATCCCCTCTATTGGTTGGTATGTTTCTTGGTTATCCCAACTATTGGTTGGTACCCTTCTTTTATCCCAACTATTGGTTGGAATGTTTCATGGTTATCCCAACTATTGGTTGGTACCCTTCTTTTATCCCAACTGTTGGTTGGTATGTTTCTTGGTTATCCCAACTATTGGTTGGTATCCTTCTTTTATCCCAACTATTGGTTGGTATGTTTCTTGGTTATCCCAATTATTGGTTGGTACCCTGCTTTTATCCCAACTATTGGTTGGTATGTTTCTCTTGGTTATCCCAACTATTGGTTGGTACCCTTCTTTTATCCCAACTATTGGTTGGTATCTTTTCTTGGTTATCCCAACTATTGGTTGGTACCCTTCTTTTATCCCCTCTATTGGTTGGTATGTTTCTTGGTTATCCCAACTATTGGTTAGTACCCTTCTTTAATCCCAACTATTTGTTGCTATGTTTCTTGGTTATCCCAACTATTGGTTGGTACGCTTCTATTATCCCAACTATTGGTTGGTATGTTTCTTGGTTATCCCAACTATTGGTTGATATCCTTCTTTTATCCCAACTATTGGTTGGTATGTTTCTTGGTTATCCCAATTATTGGTTGGTACCCTTCTTTTATCCCAACTATTGGTTGGTATGTTTCTCTTGGTTATCCCAACTATTGGTTGGTACCCTTCTTTGATCCCAACTATTGGTTGGTATCTTTTCTTGGTTATCCTAACTATTGGTTGGTACCCTTCTTTTATCCCAACTATTGATTGGTATGTTTCTCTTGGTTATCCCAACTATTGGTTGGTACCCTTATTTTATCCCAACTATTGGTTGGTAAGTTTTTTTTGGTTATCCCAACTATTGGTTGGTACCATTCTTTTATCCCAACTATTTGTTGGTATCTTTTCTTGGTTATCCCAACTATTGGTTGGTACCCTTCTTTTATCCCAACTATTGGTTGGTATGTTTCTCTTGGTTATCCCAACTATTGGTTGGTACCCTTCTTTTATCCCAACTATTGGTTGGTATCTTTTCTTGGTTATCCCAACTATTGGTTGGTACCTTTCATTTATCCCAACTATTGGTTGGTATGTTTCTTTTGGTTATCCCAACTATTGGTTTGTACCCTTCTTTTATCCCCTCTATTGGTTGGTATGTTTCTTGGTTATCCCAACTATTGGTTGGTACCCTTCATTTATCCCAACTATTGGTTGGTATGTTTCTTTTGGTTATCCCAACTATTGGTTGGTACCCTTCTTTTATCCCCTCTATTGGTTGGTATGTTTCTTGGTTATCCGAACTATTGGTGTGTACCCTTCTTTTATCCCAACTATTGGTTGGTATGTTTCTTGGTTATCCCAACTATTGGTTGGTACCCTTCTTTTATCCCAACTATTGGTTGGTATGTTTCTTGGTTATCCCAACTATTGGTTGGTATCCTTCTTTTATCCCAACTATTGGTTGGTATGTTTCTTGGTTATCAAAATTATTGGTTGGTACCCTTCTTTTATCCCAACTATTGGTTGGTATGTTTCTCTTGGTTATCCCAACTATTGGTTGGTACCCTTCTTTTATCCCAACTATTGGTTGGTATGTTTCTTGGTTATCCCAACTATTGGTTGGTACCCTTCTCTTATCCCAACTATTGGTTGGTATGTTTCTTGGTTATCCCAACTATTGGTTGATATCCTTATTTTATCCCAACTATTGGTTGGTATGTTTCTTGGTTATCCCAACTATTGGTTGTTACCCTTCTTTGATCCCAACTATTGGTTGGTATGTTTCTCTTGGTTATCCCAACTATTGGTTGGTACCCTTCTTTGATCCCAACTATTGGTTGGTATCTTTTCTTGGTTATCCCAACTATTGGTTGGTAAGCTTATTTTATCACAACTATTGGTTGGTAAGTTTCTCTTGGTTATCCCAACTATTCGTTGGTACCCTTCTTTTATCCCAACTATTGGTTGGTATGTTTCTTGGTTATCCCAACTCTTGGTTTGTACCCTTCTTTTATCCCAACTATTGGTTGGTATGTTTCTCTTGGTTATCCCAACTATTGGTTGGTACCCTTCTTTTATCCCAACTATTGGTTGGTATCTTTTCTTGGTTATCCCAACTATTGGTTGGTACCTTTCTTTTATCCCAACTATTGTTTGGTGTGTTTCTCTTGGTTATCCCAACTATTGGTTGGTACCCTTCTTTTATCCCAACTATTGGTTGGTATCTTTTCTTGGTTATCCCAACTATTGGTTGGTACCCTTCTTTTATCCCAACTATTGGTTGTTATGTTTCTTGGTTATCCCAACTATTGGGTTGTACCCTTCTTTTATCCCAACTATTGGTTGGTATGTTTCTTGGTTTTCCCAACTATTGGTTGGTACCCTTCTTTTATCCCAACTATTGGTTGGTATGTTTTTTGGTTATCCCAACTATTGGTTGGTACCCTTCTTTTATCCCAACAATTGGTTGGTAGGTTTCTCTTGGTTATCCCAACTATTGGTTGGTACCCTTCTTTTATTCCAACTATTGGTTGGTATGTTTCTTGGTTATCCCAACTATTGGTTGGTATCCTTCATTTATCCCAACTATTGGGTTGTATGTTTCTTGGTTATCCCAATTATTGGTTGGTACCCTTCTTTTATCCCAACTATTGGTTGGTATGTTTCTCTTGGTTATCCCAACTATTGGTTGGTACCCTTCTTTTCTCCCAACTATTGGTTGGTATCTTTTCTTGGTTATCCCAACTATTGGTTGGTACCCTTCTTTTATCCCAACTATTGGTTGGTATGTTTCTCTTGGTTATCCCAACTATTGGTTGATACCCTTCTTTTATCCCAACTATTGGTTGGTATCTTTTCTTGGTTATCCCAACTATTACTTGGTACCCTTCTTTTATCCCAACTAATGGTTGGTATGTTTCTTTTGGTTATCCCAACTATTGGTTGGTACCCTTCTTTTATCCCAACTATTGGTTGGTATGTTTCTTGGTTATCCCAACTATTGGTTGGTACCCTTCTTTTATCCCAACTATTGGTTGGTATGTTTCTTGGTTATCCCAATTATTGGTTGGTACCATTCTTTTATCCCAACTATTGGTTGGTATGTTTCTCTTGGTTATCCCAACTATTGGTTGCTACCCTTCTTTTATTCCAACTATTGGTTGGTATCTTTTTTTGGTTATCCCAACTATTGGTTGGTACCCTTCTTTTATCCCAACTATTGGTTGGTATGTTTCTCTTGGTTATCCCAAGTATTGGTTGATACCCTTCTTTTATCCCAACTATTGGTTGGTATCTTTTCTTGGTTATCCCAACTATTAGTTGGTAGCCTTCTTTTATCCCAACTAATGGTTGGTATGTTTCTTTTGGTTATCCCAACTATTGGTTGGTACCCTTCTTTTATCCCAACTATTGGTTGGTATCTTTTCTTGGTTATCCCAACTATTGGTTGGTACCCTTCTTTTATCCCAACTATTGTTTGGTGTGTTTCTCTTGGTTATCCCAACTATTGGTTGGTACCCTTCTTTTATCCCAACTATTGGTTGGTATCTTTTCTTGGTTATCCCAACTATTGGTTGGTACCCTTCTTTTATCCCAACTATTGGTTGTTATGTTTCTTGGTTATCCCAACTATTGGTTTGTACCCTTCTTTTATCCCAACTATTGGTTGGTATGTTTCTTGGTTTTCCCAACTATTGCTTGGTACCCTTCTTTTATCCCAACTATTGGTTGGTATGTTTTTTGGTTATCCCAACTATTGGTTGGTACCCTTCTTTTATCCCAACAATTGGTTGGTAGGTTTCTCTTGGTTATCCCAACTATTGGTTGGTACCCTTCTTTTATTCCAACTATTGGTTGGTATGTTTCTTGGTTATCCCAACTATTGGTTGGTATCCTTCATTTATCCCAACTATTGGGTTGTATGTTTCTTGGTTATCCCAATTATTGGTTGGTACCCTTCTTTTATCCCAACTATTGGTTGGTATGTTTCTCTTGGTTATCCCAACTATTGGTTGGTACCCTTCTTTTCTCCCAACTATTGGTTGGTATCTTTTCTTGGTTATCCCAACTATTGGTTGGTACCCTTCTTTTATCCCAACTATTGGTTGGTATGTTTCTCTTGGTTATCCCAACTATTGGTTGATACCCTTCTTTTATCCCAACTATTGGTTGGTATCTTTTCTTGGTTATCCCAACTATTAGTTGGTAGCCTTCTTTTATCCCAACTAATGGTTGGTATGTTTCTTTTGGTTATCCTAACTATTGGTTGGTACCCTTCTTTTATCCCAACTATTGGTTGGTATCTTTTCTTGGTTATCCCAACTATTGGTTGGTACCCTTCTTTTATCCCAACTATTGTTTGGTGTGTTTCTCTTGGTTATCCCAACTATTGGTTGGTACCCTTCTTTGATCCCAACTATTGGTTGGTATCTTTTCTTGGTTATCCCAACTATTGGTTGGTAAGCTTATTTTATCACAACTATTGGTTGGTAAGTTTCTCTTGGTTATCCCAACTATTCGTTGGTACCCTTCTTTTATCCCAACTATTGGTTGGTATGTTTCTTGGTTATCCCAACTCTTGGTTTGTACCCTTCTTTTATCCCAACTATTGGTTGGTATGTTTCTCTTGGTTATCCCAACTATTGGTTGGTACCCTTCTTTTATCCCAACTATTGGTTGGTATCTTTTCTTGGTTATCCCAACTATTGGTTGGTACCTTTCTTTTATCCCAACTATTGTTTGGTGTGTTTCTCTTGGTTATCCCAACTATTGGTTGGTACCCTTCTTTTATCCCAACTATTGGTTGGTATCTTTTCTTGGTTATCCCAACTATTGGTTGGTACCCTTCTTTTATCCCAACTATTGGTTGTTATGTTTCTTGGTTATCCCAACTATTGGGTTGTACCCTTCTTTTATCCCAACTATTGGTTGGTATGTTTCTTGGTTTTCCCAACTATTGGTTGGTACCCTTCTTTTATCCCAACTATTGGTTGGTATGTTTTTTGGTTATCCCAACTATTGGTTGGTACCCTTCTTTTATCCCAACAATTGGTTGGTAGGTTTCTCTTGGTTATCCCAACTATTGGTTGGTACCCTTCTTTTATTCCAACTATTGGTTGGTATGTTTCTTGGTTATCCCAACTATTGGTTGGTATCCTTCATTTATCCCAACTATTGGGTTGTATGTTTCTTGGTTATCCCAATTATTGGTTGGTACCCTTCTTTTATCCCAACTATTGGTTGGTATGTTTCTCTTGGTTATCCCAACTATTGGTTGGTACCCTTCTTTTCTCCCAACTATTGGTTGGTATCTTTTCTTGGTTATCCCAACTATTGGTTGGTACCCTTCTTTTATCCCAACTATTGGTTGGTATGTTTCTCTTGGTTATCCCAACTATTGGTTGATACCCTTCTTTTATCCCAACTATTGGTTGGTATCTTTTCTTGGTTATCCCAACTATTACTTGGTACCCTTCTTTTATCCCAACTAATGGTTGGTATGTTTCTTTTGGTTATCCCAACTATTGGTTGGTACCCTTCTTTTATCCCAACTATTGGTTGGTATGTTTCTTGGTTATCCCAACTATTGGTTGGTACCCTTCTTTTATCCCAACTATTGGTTGGTATGTTTCTTGGTTATCCCAATTATTGGTTGGTACCATTCTTTTATCCCAACTATTGGTTGGTATGTTTCTCTTGGTTATCCCAACTATTGGTTGCTACCCTTCTTTTATCCCAACTATTGGTTGGTATCTTTTTTTGGTTATCCCAACTATTGGTTGGTACCCTTCTTTTATCCCAACTATTGGTTGGTATGTTTCTCTTGGTTATCCCAAGTATTGGTTGATACCCTTCTTTTATCCCAACTATTGGTTGGTATCTTTTCTTGGTTATCCCAACTATTAGTTGGTAGCCTTCTTTTATCCCAACTAATGGTTGGTATGTTTCTTTTGGTTATCCCAACTATTGGTTGGTACCCTTCTTTTATCCCAACTATTGGTTGGTATCTTTTCTTGGTTATCCCAACTATTGGTTGGTACCCTTCTTTTATCCCAACTATTGTTTGGTGTGTTTCTCTTGGTTATCCCAACTATTGGTTGGTACCCTTCTTTTATCCCAACTATTGGTTGGTATCTTTTCTTGGTTATCCCAACTATTGGTTGGTACCCTTCTTTTATCCCAACTATTGGTTGTTATGTTTCTTGGTTATCCCAACTATTGGTTTGTACCCTTCTTTTATCCCAACTATTGGTTGGTATGTTTCTTGGTTTTCCCAACTATTGGTTGGTACCCTTCTTTTATCCCAACTATTGGTTGGTATGTTTTTTGGTTATCCCAACTATTGGTTGGTACCCTTCTTTTATCCCAACAATTGGTTGGTAGGTTTCTCTTGGTTATCCCAACTATTGGTTGGTACCCTTCTTTTATTCCAACTATTGGTTGGTATGTTTCTTGGTTATCCCAACTATTGGTTGGTATCCTTCATTTATCCCAACTATTGGGTTGTATGTTTCTTGGTTATCCCAATTATTGGTTGGTACCCTTCTTTTATCCCAACTATTGGTTGGTATGTTTCTCTTGGTTATCCCAACTATTGGTTGGTACCCTTCTTTTCTCCCAACTATTGGTTGGTATCTTTTCTTGGTTATCCCAACTATTGGTTGGTACCCTTCTTTTATCCCAACTATTGGTTGGTATGTTTCTCTTGGTTATCCCAACTATTGGTTGATACCCTTCTTTTATCCCAACTATTGGTTGGTATCTTTTCTTGGTTATCCCAACAATTAGTTGGTAGCCTTCTTTTATCCCAACTAATGGTTGGTATGTTTCTTTTGGTTATCCTAACTATTGGTTGGTACCCTTCTTTTATCCCAACTATTGGTTGGTATCTTTTCTTGGTTATCCCAACTATTGGTTGGTACCCTTCTTTTATCCCAACTATTGTTTGGTGTGTTTCTCTTGGTTATCCCAACTATTGGTTGGTACCCTTCTTTTATCCCAACTATTGGTTGGTATCTTTTCTTGGTTATCCCAACTATTGGTTGGTACCCTTCTTTTATCCCAACTATTGGTTGTTATGTTTCTTGGTTATCCCAACTATTGGTTTGTACCCTTCTTTTATCCCAACTATTGGTTGGTATGTTTCTTGGTTTTCCCAACTATTGGTTGGTACCCTTCTTTTATCCCAACTATTGGTTGGTATGTTTTTTGGTTATCCCAACTATTGGTTGGTACCCTTCTTTTATCCCAACAATTGGTTGGTAGGTTTCTCTTGGTTATCCCAACTATTGGTTGGTACCCTTCTTTTATTCCAACTATTGGTTGGTATGTTTCTTGGTTATCCCAACTATTGGTTGGTATCCTTCATTTATCCCAACAATTGGGTTGTATGTTTCTTGGTTATCCCAATTATTGGTTGGTACCCTTCTTTTATCCCAACTATTGGTTGGTATGTTTCTCTTGGTTATCCCAACTATTGGTTGGTACCCTTCTTTTCTCCCAACTATTGGTTGGTATCTTTTCTTGGTTATCCCAACTATTGGTTGGTACCCTTCTTTTATCCCAACTATTGGTTGGTATGTTTCTCTTGGTTATCCCAACTATTGGTTGATACCCTTCTTTTATCCCAACTATTGGTTGGTATCTTTTCTTGGTTATCCCAACTATTACTTGGTACCCTTCTTTTATCCCAACTAATGGTTGGTATGTTTCTTTTGGTTATCCCAACTATTGGTTGGTACCCTTCTTTTATCCCAACTATTGGTTGGTATGTTTCTTGGTTATCCCAACTATTGGTTGGTACCCTTCTTTTATCCCAACTATTGGTTGGTATGTTTCTTGGTTATCCCAATTATTGGTTGGTACCATTTTTTTATCCCAACTATTGGTTGGTATGTTTCTCTTGGTTATCCCAACTATTGGTTGCTACCCTTCTTTTATCCCAACTATTGGTTGGTATCTTTTTTTGGTTATCCCAACTATTGGTTGGTACCCTTCTTTTATCCCAACTATTGGTTGGTATGTTTCTCTTGGTTATCCCAAGTATTGGTTGATACCCTTCTTTTATCCCAACTATTGGTTGGTATCTTTTCTTGGTTATCCCAACTATTAGTTGGTAGCCTTCTTTTATCCCAACTAATGGTTGGTATGTTTCTTTTGGTTATCCCAACTATTGGTTGGTACCCTTCTTTTATCCCAACTATTGGTTGGTATGTTTCTTGGTTATCCCAACTATTGGTTGGTACCCTTCTTTTATCCCAACTATTGGTTGGTATGTTTCTCTTGGTTATCCCAACTATTGGTTGATACCCTTCTTTTATCCCAACTATTGGTTGGTATCTTTTCTTGGTTATCCCAACTATTAGTTGGTACCCTTCTTTTATCCCAACTAATGGTTGGTATGTTTCTTTTGGTTATCCCAACTATTGGTTGGTACCCTTCTTTTATCCCAACTATTGGTTGGTATGTTTCTTTTGGTTATCCCAACTATTGGTTGGTACCCTTCTTTTATCCCAACTATTGGTTGGTATCTTTTCTTGGTTATCCCAACTATTGGTTGGTACCCTTCTTTTATCCCAACTATTGTTTGGTGTGTTTCTCTTGGTTATCCCAACTATTGGTTGGTACCCTTCTTTTATCCCAACTATTGGTTGGTATCTTTTCTTGGTTATCCCAACTATTGGTTGGTACCCTTCTTTTATCCCAACTATTGGTTGTTATGTTTCTTGGTTATCCCAACTATTGGTTTGTACCCTTCTTTTATCCCAACTATTGGTTGGTATGTTTCTTGGTTTTCCCAACTATTGGTTGGTACCCTTCTTTTATCCCAACTATTGGTTGGTATGTTTTTTGGTTATCCCAACTATTGGTTGGTACCCTTCTTTTATCCCAACAATTGGTTGGTAGGTTTCTCTTGGTTATCCCAACTATTGGTTGGTACCCTTCTTTTATTCCAACTATTGGTTGGTATGTTTCTTGGTTATCCCAACTATTGGTTGGTATCCTTCATTTATCCCAACTATTAGGTTGTATGTTTCTTGGTTATCCCAATTATTGGTTGGTACCCTTCTTTTATCCCAACTATTGGTTGGTATGTTTCTCTTGGTTATCCCAACTATTGGTTGGTACCCTTCTTTTCTCCCAACTATTGGTTGGTATCTTTTCTTGGTTATCCCAACTATTGGTTGGTACCCTTCTTTTATCCCAACTATTGGTTGGTATGTTTCTCTTGGTTATCCCAACTATTGGTTGATACCCTTCTTTTATCCCAACTATTGGTTGGTATCTTTTCTTGGTTATCCCAACTATTAGTTGGTAGCCTTCTTTTATCCCAACTAATGGTTGGTATGTTTCTTTTGGTTATCCCAACTATTGGTTGGTACCCTTCTTTTATCCCAACTATTGGTTGGTATCTTTTCTTGGTTATCCCAACTATTGGTTGGTACCCTTCTTTTATCCCAACTATTGTTTGGTGTGTTTCTCTTGGTTATCCCAACTATTGGTTGGTACCCTTCTTTTATCCCAACTATTGGTTGGTATCTTTTCTTGGTTATCCCAACTATTGGTTGGTACCCTTCTTTTATCCCAACTATTGGTTGTTATGTTTCTTGGTTATCCCAACTATTGGTTTGTACCCTTCTTTTATCCCAACTATTGGTTGGTATGTTTCTTGGTTTTCCCAACTATTGGTTGGTACCCTTCTTTTATCCCAACTATTGGTTGGTATGTTTTTTGGTTATCCCAACTATTGGTTGGTACCCTTCTTTTATCCCAACAATTGGTTGGTAGGTTTCTCTTGGTTATCCCAACTATTGGTTGGTACCCTTCTTTTATTCCAACTATTGGTTGGTATGTTTCTTGGTTATCCCAACTATTGGTTGGTATCCTTCATTTATCCCAACTATTGGGTTGTATGTTTCTTGGTTATCCCAATTATTGGTTGGTACCCTTCTTTTATCCCAACTATTGGTTGGTATGTTTCTCTTGGTTATCCCAACTATTGGTTGGTACCCTTCTTTTCTCCCAACTATTGGTTGGTATCTTTTCTTGGTTATCCCAACTATTGGTTGGTACCCTTCTTTTATCCCAACTATTGGTTGGTATGTTTCTCTTGGTTATCCCAACTATTGGTTGATACCCTTCTTTTATCCCAACTATTGGTTGGTATCTTTTCTTGGTTATCCCAACTATTACTTGGTACCCTTCTTTTATCCCAACTAATGGTTGGTATGTTTCTTTTGGTTATCCCAACTATTGGTTGGTACCCTTCTTTTATCCCAACTATTGGTTGGTATGTTTCTTGGTTATCCCAACTATTGGTTGGTACCCTTCTTTTATCCCAACTATTGGTTGGTATGTTTCTTGGTTATCCCAATTATTGGTTGGTACCATTTTTTTATCCCAACTATTGGTTGGTATGTTTCTCTTGGTTATCCCAACTATTGGTTGCTACCCTTCTTTTATCCCAACTATTGGTTGGTATCTTTTTTTGGTTATCCCAACTATTGGTTGGTACCCTTCTTTTATCCCAACTATTGGTTGGTATGTTTCTCTTGGTTATCCCAAGTATTGGTTGATACCCTTCTTTTATCCCAACTATTGGTTGGTATCTTTTCTTGGTTATCCCAACTATTAGTTGGTAGCCTTCTTTTATCCCAACTAATGGTTGGTATGTTTCTTTTGGTTATCCCAACTATTGGTTGGTACCCTTCTTTTATCCCAACTATTGGTTGGTATGTTTCTTGGTTATCCCAACTATTGGTTGGTACCCTTCTTTTATCCCAACTATTGGTTGGTATGTTTCTCTTGGTTATCCCAACTATTGGTTGATACCCTTCTTTTATCCCAACTATTGGTTGGTATCTTTTCTTGGTTATCCCAACTATTAGTTGGTAGCCTTCTTTTATCCCAACTAATGGTTGGTATGTTTCTTTTGGTTATCCCAACTATTGGTTGGTACCCTTCTTTTATCCCAACTATTGGTTGGTATCTTTTCTTGGTTATCCCAACTATTGGTTGGTACCCTTCTTTTATCCCAACTATTGTTTGGTGTGTTTCTCTTGGTTATCCCAACTATTGGTTGGTACCCTTCTTTTATCCCAACTATTGGTTGGTATCTTTTCTTGGTTATCCCAACTATTGGTTGGTACCCTTCTTTTATCCCAACTATTGGTTGTTATGTTTCTTGGTTATCCCAACTATTGGTTTGTACCCTTCTTTTATCCCAACTATTGGTTGGTATGTTTCTTGGTTTTCCCAACTATTGGTTGGTACCCTTCTTTTATCCCAACTATTGGTTGGTATGTTTTTTGGTTATCCCAACTATTGGTTGGTACCCTTCTTTTATCCCAACAATTGGTTGGTAGGTTTCTCTTGGTTATCCCAACTATTGGTTGGTACCCTTCTTTTATTCCAACTATTGGTTGGTATGTTTCTTGGTTATCCCAACTATTGGTTGGTATCCTTCATTTATCCCAACTATTGGGTTGTATGTTTCTTGGTTATCCCAATTATTGGTTGGTACCCTTCTTTTATCCCAACTATTGGTTGGTATGTTTCTCTTGGTTATCCCAACTATTGGTTGGTACCCTTCTTTTCTCCCAACTATTGGTTGGTATCTTTTCTTGGTTATCCCAACTATTGGTTGGTACCCTTCTTTTATCCCAACTATTGGTTGGTATGTTTCTCTTGGTTATCCCAACTATTGGTTGATACCCTTCTTTTATCCCAACTATTGGTTGGTATCTTTTCTTGGTTATCCCAACTATTACTTGGTACCCTTCTTTTATCCCAACTAATGGTTGGTATGTTTCTTTTGGTTATCCCAACTATTGGTTGGTACCCTTCTTTTATCCCAACTATTGGTTGGTATGTTTCTTGGTTATCCCAACTATTGGTTGGTACCCTTCTTTTATCCCAACTATTGGTTGGTATGTTTCTCTTGGTTATCCCAACTATTGGTTGATACCCTTCTTTTATCCCAACTATTGGTTGGTATCTTTTCTTGGTTATCCCAACTATTAGTTGGTACCCTTCTTTTATCCCAACTAATGGTTGGTATGTTTCTTTTGGTTATCCCAACTATTGGTTGGTACCCTTCTTTTATCCCAACTATTGGTTGGTATGTTTCTTTTGGTTATCCCAACTATTGGTTGGTACCCTTCTTTTATCCCAACTATTGGTTGGTATCTTTTCTTGGTTATCCCAACTATTGGTTGGTACCCTTCTTTTATCCCAACTATTGTTTGGTGTGTTTCTCTTGGTTAACCCAACTATTGGTTGGTACCCTTCTTTTATCCCAACTATTGGTTGGTATCTTTTCTTGGTTATCCCAACTATTGGTTGGTACCCTTCTTTTATCCCAACTATTGGTTGTTATGTTTCTTGGTTATCCCAACTATTGGTTTGTACCCTTCTTTTATCCCAACTATTGGTTGGTATGTTTCTTGGTTTTCCCAACTATTGGTTGGTACCCTTCTTTTATCCCAACTATTGGTTGGTATGTTTTTTGGTTATCCCAACTATTGGTTGGTACCCTTCTTTTATCCCAACAATTGGTTGGTAGGTTTCTCTTGGTTATCCCAACTATTGGTTGGTACCCTTCTTTTATTCCAACTATTGGTTGGTATGTTTCTTGGTTATCCCAACTATTGGTTGGTATCCTTCATTTATCCCAACTTTTAGGTTGTATGTTTCTTGGTTATCCCAATTATTGGTTGGTACCCTTCTTTTATCCCAACTATTGGTTGGTATGTTTCTCTTTGTTATCCCAACTATTGGTTGGTACCCTTCTTTTCTCCCAACTATTGGTTGGTATCTTTTCTTGGTTATCCCAACTATTGGTTGGTACCCTTCTTTTATCCCAACTATTGGTTGGTATGTTTCTCTTGGTTATCCCAACTATTGGTTGATACCCTTCTTTTATCCCAACTATTGGTTGGTATCTTTTCTTGGTTATCCCAACTATTAGTTGGTAGCCTTCTTTTATCCCAACTAATGGTTGGTATGTTTCTTTTGGTTATCCCAACTATTGGTTGGTACCCTTCTTTTATCCCAACTATTGGTTGGTATCTTTTCTTGGTTATCCCAACTATTGGTTGGTACCCTTCTTTTATCCCAACTATTGTTTGGTGTGTTTCTCTTGGTTATCCCAACTATTGGTTGGTACCCTTCTTTTATCCCAACTATTGGTTGGTATCTTTTCTTGGTTATCCCAACTATTGGTTGGTACCCTTCTTTTATCCCAACTATTGGTTGTTATGTTTCTTGGTTATCCCAACTATTGGTTTGTACCCTTCTTTTATCCCAACTATTGGTTGGTATGTTTCTTGGTTTTCCCAACTATTGGTTGGTACCCTTCTTTTATCCCAACTATTGGTTGGTATGTTTTTTGGTTATCCCAACTATTGGTTGGTACCCTTCTTTTATCCCAACAATTGGTTGGTAGGTTTCTCTTGGTTATCCCAACTATTGGTTGGTACCCTTCTTTTATTCCAACTATTGGTTGGTATGTTTCTTGGTTATCCCAACTATTGGTTGGTATCCTTCATTTATCCCAACTATTGGGTTGTATGTTTCTTGGTTATCCCAATTATTGGTTGGTACCCTTCTTTTATCCCAACTATTGGTTGGTATGTTTCTCTTGGTTATCCCAACTATTGGTTGGTACCCTTCTTTTCTCCCAACTATTGGTTGGTATCTTTTCTTGGTTATCCCAACTATTGGTTGGTACCCTTCTTTTATCCCAACTATTGGTTGGTATGTTTCTCTTGGTTATCCCAACTATTGGTTGATACCCTTCTTTTATCCCAACTATTGGTTGGTATCTTTTCTTGGTTATCCCAACTATTACTTGGTACCCTTCTTTTATCCCAACTAATGGTTGGTATGTTTCTTTTGGTTATCCCAACTATTGGTTGGTACCCTTCTTTTATCCCAACTATTGGTTGGTATGTTTCTTGGTTATCCCAACTATTGGTTGGTACCCTTCTTTTATCCCAACTATTGGTTGGTATGTTTCTTGGTTATCCCAATTATTGGTTGGTACCATTTTTTTATCCCAACTATTGGTTGGTATGTTTCTCTTGGTTATCCCAACTATTGGTTGCTACCCTTCTTTTATCCCAACTATTGGTTGGTATCTTTTTTTGGTTATCCCAACTATTGGTTGGTACCCTTCTTTTATCCCAACTATTGGTTGGTATGTTTCTCTTGGTTATCCCAAGTATTGGTTGATACCCTTCTTTTATCCCAACTATTGGTTGGTATCTTTTCTTGGTTATCCCAACTATTAGTTGGTAGCCTTCTTTTATCCCAACTAATGGTTGGTATGTTTCTTTTGGTTATCCCAACTATTGGTTGGTACCCTTCTTTTATCCCAACTATTGGTTGGTATGTTTCTTGGTTATCCCAACTATTGGTTGGTACCCTTCTTTTATCCCAACTATTGGTTGGTATGTTTCTCTTGGTTATCCCAACTATTGGTTGATACCCTTCTTTTATCCCAACTATTGGTTGGTATCTTTTCTTGGTTATCCCAACTATTAGTTGGTACCCTTCTTTTATCCCAACTAATGGTTGGTATGTTTCTTTTGGTTATCCCAACTATTGGTTGGTACCATTCTTTTATCCCAACTATTGGTTGGTATGTTTCTTTTGGTTATCCCAACTATTGGTTGGTACCCTTCTTTTATCCCCTCTATTGGTTGGTATGTTTCTTGGTTATCCCACCTATTGGTTGGTACCCTTCTTTTATCCCAACTATTGGTTGGTATGTTTCTTGGTTATCCCAATTATTGGTTGGTACCCTTCTTTTATCCCAACTATTGGTTGGTATGTTTCTCTTGGTTATCCCAACTATTGGTTGGTAGCCTTCTTTTATCCCAACTATTGGTTGGTATGTTTCTTGGTTATCCCAACTATTGGTTGGTACCCTTCTTTTATCCCAACTATTGGTTGGTATGTTTCTTGGTTATCCCAACTATTGGTTGATATCCTTATTTTATCCCAACTATTGGTTGGTATGTTTCTTGGTTATCCCAACTATTGGTTGGTACCCTTCTTTGATCCCAACTATTGGTTGGTATGTTTCTCTTGGTTATCCCAACTATTGGTTGGTACCCTTCTTTGATCCCAACTATTGGTTGGTATCTTTTCTTGGTTATCCCAACTATTGGTTGGTAAGCTTATTTTATCACAACTATTGGTTGGTAAGTTTCTCTTGGTTATCCCAACTATTCGTTGGTACCCTTCTTTTATCCCAACTATTGGTTGGTATGTTTCTTGGTTATCCCAACTCTTGGTTTGTACCCTTCTTTTATCCCAACTATTGGTTGGTATGTTTCTCTTGGTTATCCCAACTATTGGTTGGTACCCTTCTTTTATCCCAACTATTGGTTGGTATCTTTTCTTGGTTATCCCAACTATTGGTTGGTACCCTTCTTTTATCCCAACTATTGTTTGGTGTGTTTCTCTTAGTTATCCCAACTATTGGTTGGTACCCTTCTTTTATCCCAACTATTGGTTGGTATCTTTTCTTGGTTATCCCAACTATTGGTTGGTACCCTTCTTTTATCCCAACTATTGGTTGTTATGTTTCTTGGATATCCCAACTATTGGTTTGTACCCTTCTTTTATCCCATCTATTGGTTGGTATGTTTCTTGGTTTTCCCAACTATTGGTTGGTACCCTTCTTTTATCCCAACTATTGGTTGGTATGTTTTTTGGTTATCCCAACTATTGGTTGGTACCATTCTTTTATCCCAACTATTGGTTGGTATCTTTTCTTGGTTATCCCAACTATTGGTTGGTACCCTTCTTTTATCCCAACTATTGGTTGGTATGTTTCTCTTGGTTATCCCAACTATTGGTTGGTACCCTTCTTTTATCCCAACTATTGGTTGGTATCTTTTCTTGGTTATCCCAACTATTGGTTGGTACCTTTCATTTATCCCAACTATTGGTTGGTATGTTTCTTTTGGTTATCCCAACTATTGGTTTGTACCCTTCTTTTATCCCCTCTATTGGTTGGTATGTTTCTTGGTTATCCCAACTATTGGTTGGTACCCTTCATTTATCCCAACTATTGGTTGGTATGTTTCTTTTGGTTATCCCAACTATTGGTTGGTACCCTTCTTTTATCCCCTCTATTGGTTGGTATGTTTCTTGGTTATCCGAACTATTGGTGTGTACCCTTCTTTTATCCCAACTATTGGTTGGTATGTTTCTTGGTTATCCCAACTATTGGTTGGTATCCTTCTTTTATCCCAACTATTGGTTGGTATGTTTCTTGGTTATCCCAATTATTGGTTGGTACCCTTCTTTTATCCCAACTATTGGTTGGTATGTTTCTCTTGGTTATCCCAACTATTGGTTGGTACCCTTCTTTTATCCCAACTATTGGTTGGTATGTTTCTTGGCTATCCCAACTATTGGTTGGTTCCCTTCTTTTATCCCAACTATTGGTTCGTATCTTTTCTTGGTTATCCCAACTATTGGTTGGTACCCTTCATTTATCCCAACTATTGGTTGGTATGTTTCTTTTGGTTATCCCAACTATTGGTTGGTAGCCTTCTTTTATCCCCTCTATTGGTTGGTATGTTTCTTGGTTATCCCAACTATTGGTTGGTACCCTTCTTTTATCCCAACTATTGGTTGGAATGTTTCATGGTTATCCCAACTATTGGTTGGTACCCTTCTTTTATCCCAACTGTTGGTTGGTATGTTTCTTGGTTATCCCAACTATTGGTTGGTATCCTTCTTTTATCCCAACTATTGGTTGGTATGTTTCTTGGTTATCCCAATTATTGGTTGGTACCCTGCTTTTATCCCAACTATTGGTTGGTATGTTTCTCTTGGTTATCCCAACTATTGGTTGATACCCTTCTTTTATCCCAACTATTGGTTGGTATCTTTTCTTGGTTATCCCAACTATTAGTTGGTACCCTTCTTTTATCCCAACTAATGGTTGGTATGTTTCTTTTGGTTATCCCAACTATTGGTTGGTACCCTTCTTTTATCCCAACTATTGGTTGGTATGTTTCTTTTGGTTATCCCAACTATTGGTTGGTACCCTTCTTTTATCCCAACTATTGGTTGGTATCTTTTCTTGGTTATCCCAACTATTGGTTGGTACCCTTCTTTTATCCCAACTATTGTTTGGTGTGTTTCTCTTGGTTATCCCAACTATTGGTTGGTACCCTTCTTTTATCCCAACTATTGGTTGGTATCTTTTCTTGGTTATCCCAACTATTGGTTGGTACCCTTCTTTTATCCCAACTATTGGTTGTTATGTTTCTTGGTTATCCCAACTATTGGTTTGTACCCTTCTTTTATCCCAACTATTGGTTGGTATGTTTCTTGGTTTTCCCAACTATTGGTTGGTACCCTTCTTTTATCCCAACTATTGGTTGGTATGTTTTTTGGTTATCCCAACTATTGGTTGGTACCCTTCTTTTATCCCAACAATTGGTTGGTAGGTTTCTCTTGGTTATCCCAACTATTGGTTGGTACCCTTCTTTTATTCCAACTATTGGTTGGTATGTTTCTTGGTTATCCCAACTATTGGTTGGTATCCTTCATTTATCCCAACTATTAGGTTGTATGTTTCTTGGTTATCCCAATTATTGGTTGGTACCCTTCTTTTATCCCAACTATTGGTTGGTATGTTTCTCTTGGTTATCCCAACTATTGGTTGGTACCCTTCTTTTCTCCCAACTATTGGTTGGTATCTTTTCTTGGTTATCCCAACTATTGGTTGGTACCCTTCTTTTATCCCAACTATTGGTTGGTATGTTTCTCTTGGTTATCCCAACTATTGGTTGATACCCTTCTTTTATCCCAACTATTGGTTGGTATCTTTTCTTGGTTATCCCAACTATTAGTTGGTAGCCTTCTTTTATCCCAACTAATGGTTGGTATGTTTCTTTTGGTTATCCCAACTATTGGTTGGTACCCTTCTTTTATCCCAACTATTGGTTGGTATCTTTTCTTGGTTATCCCAACTATTGGTTGGTACCCTTCTTTTATCCCAACTATTGTTTGGTGTGTTTCTCTTGGTTATCCCAACTATTGGTTGGTACCCTTCTTTTATCCCAACTATTGGTTGGTATCTTTTCTTGGTTATCCCAACTATTGGTTGGTACCCTTCTTTTATCCCAACTATTGGTTGTTATGTTTCTTGGTTATCCCAACTATTGGTTTGTACCCTTCTTTTATCCCAACTATTGGTTGGTATGTTTCTTGGTTTTCCCAACTATTGGTTGGTACCCTTCTTTTATCCCAACTATTGGTTGGTATGTTTTTTGGTTATCCCAACTATTGGTTGGTACCCTTCTTTTATCCCAACAATTGGTTGGTAGGTTTCTCTTGGTTATCCCAACTATTGGTTGGTACCCTTCTTTTATTCCAACTATTGGTTGGTATGTTTCTTGGTTATCCCAACTATTGGTTGGTATCCTTCATTTATCCCAACTATTGGGTTGTATGTTTCTTGGTTATCCCAATTATTGGTTGGTACCCTTCTTTTATCCCAACTATTGGTTGGTATGTTTCTCTTGGTAATCCCAACTATTGGTTGGTACCCTTCTTTTCTCCCAACTATTGGTTGGTATCTTTTCTTGGTTATCCCAACTATTGGTTGGTACCCTTCTTTTATCCCAACTATTGGTTGGTATGTTTCTCTTGGTTATCCCAACTATTGGTTGGTACCCTTATTTTATCCCAACTATTGGTTGGTAAGTTTCTTTTGGTTATCCCAACTATTGGTTGGTACCCTTCTTTTATCCCAACTATTGGTTGGTATGTTTCTTGGTTATCCCAACCATTGGTTGGTACCCTTCTTTTATCCTAACTATTGGTTGGTATGTTTCTTGGTTATCCCAACTATTGGTTGGTACCCTTCTTTTCTCCCAACTATTGGTTGGTATCTTTTCTTGGTTATCCCAACTATTGGTTGGTACCCTTCTTTTATCCCAACTATTGGTTGGTATGTTTCTCTTGGTTATCCCAACTATTGGTTGATACCCTTCTTTTATCCCAACTATTGGTTGGTATCTTTTCTTGGTTATCCCAACTATTACTTGGTACCCTTCTTTTATCCCAACTAATGGTTGGTATGTTTCTTTTGGTTATCCCAACTATTGGTTGGTACCCTTCTTTTATCCCAACTATTGGTTGGTATGTTTCTTGGTTATCCCAACTATTGGTTGGTACCCTTCTTTTATCCCAACTATTGGTTGGTATGTTTCTTGGTTATCCCAATTATTGGTTGGTACCATTTTTTTATCCCAACTATTGGTTGGTATGTTTCTCTTGGTTATCCCAACTATTGGTTGCTACCCTTCTTTTATCCCAACTATTGGTTGGTATCTTTTTTTGGTTATCCCAACTATTGGTTGGTACCCTTCTTTTATCCCAACTATTGGTTGGTATGTTTCTCTTGGTTATCCCAAGTATTGGTTGATACCCTTCTTTTATCCCAACTATTGGTTGGTATCTTTTCTTGGTTATCCCAACTATTAGTTGGTAGCCTTCTTTTATCCCAACTAATGGTTGGTATGTTTCTTTTGGTTATCCCAACTATTGGTTGGTACCCTTCTTTTATCCCAACTATTGGTTGGTATGTTTCTTGGTTATCCCAACTATTGGTTGGTACCCTTCTTTTATCCCAACTATTGGTTGGTATGTTTCTCTTGGTTATCCCAACTATTGGTTGATACCCTTCTTTTATCCCAACTATTGGTTGGTATCTTTTCTTGGTTATCCCAACTATTAGTTGGTAGCCTTCTTTTATCCCAACTAATGGTTGGTATGTTTCTTTTGGTTATCCCAACTATTGGTTGGTACCCTTCTTTTATCCCAACTATTGGTTGGTATCTTTTCTTGGTTATCCCAACTATTGGTTGGTACCCTTCTTTTATCCCAACTATTGTTTGGTGTGTTTCTCTTGGTTATCCCAACTATTGGTTGGTACCCTTCTTTTATCCCAACTATTGGTTGGTATCTTTTCTTGGTTATCCCAACTATTGGTTGGTACCCTTCTTTTATCCCAACTATTGGTTGTTATGTTTCTTGGTTATCCCAACTATTGGTTTGTACCCTTCTTTTATCCCAACTATTGGTTGGTATGTTTCTTGGTTTTCCCAACTATTGGTTGGTACCCTTCTTTTATCCCAACTATTGGTTGGTATGTTTTTTGGTTATCCCAACTATTGGTTGGTACCCTTCTTTTATCCCAACAATTGGTTGGTAGGTTTCTCTTGGTTATCCCAACTATTGGTTGGTACCCTTCTTTTATTCCAACTATTGGTTGGTATGTTTCTTGGTTATCCCAACTATTGGTTGGTATCCTTCATTTATCCCAACTATTAGGTTGTATGTTTCTTGGTTATCCCAATTATTGGTTGGTACCCTTCTTTTATCCCAACTATTGGTTGGTATGTTTCTCTTGGTTATCCCAACTATTGGTTGGTACCCTTCTTTTCTCCCAACTATTGGTTGGTATCTTTTCTTGGTTATCCCAACTATTGGTTGGTACCCTTCTTTTATCCCAACTATTGGTTGGTATGTTTCTCTTGGTTATCCCAACTATTGGTTGATACCCTTCTTTTATCCCAACTATTGGTTGGTATCTTTTCTTGGTTATCCCAACTATTAGTTGGTACCCTTCTTTTATCCCAACTAATGGTTGGTATGTTTCTTTTGGTTATCCCAACTATTGGTTGGTACCCTTCTTTTATCCCAACTATTGGTTGGTATGTTTCTTTTGGTTATCCCAACTATTGGTTGGTACCCTTCTTTTATCCCAACTATTGGTTGGTATCTTTTCTTGGTTATCCCAACTATTGGTTGGTACCCTTCTTTTATCCCAACTATTGTTTGGTGTGTTTCTCTTGGTTATCCCAACTATTGGTTGGTACCCTTCTTTTATCCCAACTATTGGTTGGTATCTTTTCTTGGTTATCCCAACTATTGGTTGGTACCCTTCTTTTATCCCAACTATTGGTTGTTATGTTTCTCTTGGTTATCCCAACTATTGGTTTGTACCCTTCTTTTATCCCAACTATTGGTTGGTATCTTTTCTTGGTTATCCCAACTATTACTTGGTACCCTTCTTTTATCCCAACTAATGGTTGGTATGTTTCTTTTGGTTATCCCAACTATTGGTTGGTACCCTTCTTTTATCCCAACTATTGGTTGGTATGTTTCTTGGTTATCCCAACTATTGGTTGGTACCCTTCTTTTATCCCAACTATTGGTTGGTATGTTTCTCTTGGTTATCCCAACTATTGGTTGATACCCTTCTTTTATCCCAACTATTGGTTGGTATCTTTTCTTGGTTATCCCAACTATTAGTTGGTACCCTTCTTTTATCCCAACTAATGGTTGGTATGTTTCTTTTGGTTATCCCAACTATTGGTTGGTACCCTTCTTTTATCCCAACTATTGGTTGGTATGTTTCTTTTGGTTATCCCAACTATTGGTTGGTACCCTTCTTTTATCCCAACTATTGGTTGGTATGTTTCTCTTGGTTATCCCAACTATTGGTTGATACCCTTCTTTTATCCCAACTATTGGTTGGTATCTTTTCTTGGTTATCCCAACTATTAGTTGGTACCCTTCTTTTATCCCAACTAATGGTTGGTATGTTTCTTTTGGTTATCCCAACTATTGGTTGGTACCCTTCTTTTATCCCAACTATTGGTTGGTATGTTTCTTTTGGTTATCCCAACTATTGGTTGGTACCCTTCTTTTATCCCAACTATTGGTTGGTATCTTTTCTTGGTTATCCCAACTATTGGTTGGTACCCTTCTTTTATCCCAACTATTGTTTGGTGTGTTTCTCTTGGTTATCCCAACTATTGGTTGGTACCCTTCTTTTATCCCAACTATTGGTTGGTATCTTTTCTTGGTTATCCCAACTATTGGTTGGTACCCTTCTTTTATCCCAACTATTGGTTGTTATGTTTCTTGGTTATCCCAACTATTGGTTTGTACCCTTCTTTTATCCCAACTATTGGTTGGTATGTTTCTTGGTTTTCCCAACTATTGGTTGGTACCCTTCTTTTATCCCAACTATTGGTTGGTATGTTTTTTGGTTATCCCAACTATTGGTTGGTACCCTTCTTTTATCCCAACAATTGGTTGGTAGGTTTCTCTTGGTTATCCCAACTATTGGTTGGTACCCTTCTTTTATTCCAACTATTGGTTGGTATGTTTCTTGGTTATCCCAACTATTGGTTGGTATCCTTCATTTATCCCAACTTTTAGGTTGTATGTTTCTTGGTTATCCCAATTATTGGTTGGTACCCTTCTTTTATCCCAACTATTGGTTGGTATGTTTCTCTTGGTTATCCCAACTATTGGTTGGTACCCTTCTTTTCTCCCAACTATTGGTTGGTATCTTTTCTTGGTTATCCCAACTATTGGTTGGTACCCTTCTTTTATCCCAACTATTGGTTGGTATGTTTCTCTTGGTTATCCCAACTATTGGTTGATACCCTTCTTTTATCCCAACTATTGGTTGGTATCTTTTCTTGGTTATCCCAACTATTAGTTGGTAGCCTTCTTTTATCCCAACTAATGGTTGGTATGTTTCTTTTGGTTATCCCAACTATTGGTTGGTACCCTTCTTTTATCCCAACTATTGGTTGGTATCTTTTCTTGGTTATCCCAACTATTGGTTGGTACCCTTCTTTTATCCCAACTATTGTTTGGTGTGTTTCTCTTGGTTATCCCAACTATTGGTTGGTACCCTTCTTTTATCCCAACTATTGGTTGGTATCTTTTCTTGGTTATCCCAACTATTGGTTGGTACCCTTCTTTTATCCCAACTATTGGTTGTTATGTTTCTTGGTTATCCCAACTATTGGTTTGTACCCTTCTTTTATCCCAACTATTGGTTGGTATGTTTCTTGGTTTTCCAAACTATTGGTTGGTACCCTTCTTTTATCCCAACTATTGGTTGGTATGTTTTTTGGTTATCCCAACTATTGGTTGGTACCCTTCTTTTATCCCAACAATTGGTTGGTAGGTTTCTCTTGGTTATCCCAACTATTGGTTGGTACCCTTCTTTTATTCCAACTATTGGTTGGTATGTTTCTTGGTTATCCGAACTATTGGTTGGTATCCTTCATTTATCCCAACTATTGGGTTGTATGTTTCTTGGTTATCCCAATTATTGGTTGGTACCCTTCTTTTATCCCAACTATTGGTTGGTATGTTTCTCTTGGTTATCCCAACTATTGGTTGGTACCCTTCTTTTCTCCCAACTATTGGTTGGTATCTTTTCTTGGTTATCCCAACTATTGGTTGGTACCCTTCTTTTATCCCAACTATTGGTTGGTATGTTTCTCTTGGTTATCCCAACTATTGGTTGATACCCTTCTTTTATCCCAACTATTGGTTGGTATCTTTTCTTGGTTATCCCAACTATTACTTGGTACCCTTCTTTTATCCCAACTAATGGTTGGTATGTTTCTTTTGGTTATCCCAACTATTGGTTGGTACCCTTCTTTTATCCCAACTATTGGTTGGTATGTTTCTTGGTTATCCCAACTATTGGTTGGTACCCTTCTTTTATCCCAACTATTGGTTGGTATGTTTCTTGGTTATCCCAATTATTGGTTGGTACCATTTTTTTATCCCAACTATTGGTTGGTATGTTTCTCTTGGTTATCCCAACTATTGGTTGCTACCCTTCTTTTATCCCAACTATTGGTTGGTATCTTTTTTTGGTTATCCCAACTATTGGTTGGTACCCTTCTTTTATCCCAACTATTGGTTGGTATGTTTCTCTTGGTTATCCCAAGTATTGGTTGATACCCTTCTTTTATCCCAACTATTGGTTGGTATCTTTTCTTGGTTATCCCAACTATTAGTTGGTAGCCTTCTTTTATCCCAACTAATGGTTGGTATGTTTCTTTTGGTTATCCCAACTATTGGTTGGTACCCTTCTTTTATCCCAACTATTGGTTGGTATGTTTCTTGGTTATCCCAACTATTGGTTGGTACCCTTCTTTTATCCCAACTATTGGTTGGTATGTTTCTCTTGGTTATCCCAACTATTGGTTGATACCCTTCTTTTATCCCAACTATTGGTTGGTATCTTTTCTTGGTTATCCCAACTATTAGTTGGTAGCCTTCTTTTATCCCAACTAATGGTTGGTATGTTTCTTTTGGTTATCCCAACTATTGGTTGGTACCCTTCTTTTATCCCAACTATTGGTTGGTATGTTTCTTTTGGTTATCCCAACTATTGGTTGGTACCCTTCTTTTATCCCCTCTATTGGTTGGTATGTTTCTTGGTTATCCCACCTATTGGTTGGTACCCTTCTTTTATCCCAACTATTGGTTGGTATGTTTCTTAGTTATCCCAACTATTGGTTGGTACCCTTCTTTTATCCCAACTATTGGTTGGTATGTTTCTTTTGGTTATCCCAACTATTGGTTGGTACCCTTCTTTTATCCCAACTATTGGTTGGTATGTTTCTTTTGGTTATCCCAACTATTGGTTGGTACCCTTCTTTTATCCCCTCTATTGGTTGGTATGTTTCTTGGTTATCCCACCTATTGGTTGGTACCCTTCTTTTATCCCAACTATTGGTTGGTATGTTTCTTGGTTATCCCAACTATTGGTTGGTACCCTTCTTTTATCCCAACTATTGGTTGGTATGTTTCTTGGTTATCCCAACTATTGGTTGGTACCCTTCTTTTATCCCAACTATTGGTTGGTATGTTTCTCTTGGTTATCCCAACTATTGGTTGGTAGCCTTCTTTTATCCCAACTATTGGTTGGTATGTTTCTTGGTTATCCCAACTATTGGTTGGTACCCTTCTTTTATCCCAACTATTGGTTGGTATGTTTCTTGGTTATCCCAACTATTGGTTGATATCCTTATTTTATCCCAACTATTGGTTGGTATGTTTCTTGGTTATCCCAACTATTGGTTGGTACCCTTCTTTGATCCCAACTATTGGTTGGTATGTTTCTCTTGGTTATCCCAACTATTGGTTGGTACCCTTCTTTGATCCCAACTATTGGTTGGTATCTTTTCTTGGTTATCCCAACTATTGGTTGGTAAGCTTATTTTATCACAACTATTGGTTGGTAAGTTTCTCTTGGTTATCCCAACTATTCGTTGGTACCCTTCTTTTATCCCAACTATTGGTTGGTATGTTTCTTGGTTATCCCAACTCTTGGTTTGTACCCTTCTTTTATCCCAACTATTGGTTGGTATGTTTCTCTTGGTTATCCCAACTATTGGTTGGTACCCTTCTTTTATCCCAACTATTGGTTGGTATCTTTTCTTGGTTATCCCAACTATTGGTTGGTACCCTTCTTTTATCCCAACTATTGTTTGGTGTGTTTCTCTTAGTTATCCCAACTATTGGTTGGTACCCTTCTTTTATCCCAACTATTGGTTGGTATCTTTTCTTGGTTATCCCAACTATTGGTTGGTACCCTTCTTTTATCCCAACTATTGGTTGTTATGTTTCTTGGTTATCCCAACTATTGGTTTGTACCCTTCTTTTATCCCATCTATTGGTTGGTATGTTTCTTGGTTTTCCCAACTATTGGTTGGTACCCTTCTTTTATCCCAACTATTGGTTGGTATGTTTTTTGGTTATCCCAACTATTGGTTGGTACCATTCTTTTATCCCAACTATTGGTTGGTATGTTTTCTTGGTTATCCCAACTATTGGTTGGTACCCTTCTTTTATCCCAACTATTGGTTGGTATGTTTCTCTTGGTTATCCCAACTATTGGTTGGTACCCTTCTTTTATCCCAACTATTGGTTGGTATCTTTTCTTGGTTATCCCAACTATTGGTTGGTACCTTTCATTTATCCCAACTATTGGTTGGTATGTTTCTTTTGGTTATCCCAACTATTGGTTTGTACCCTTCTTTTATCCCCTCTATTGGTTGGTATGTTTCTTGGTTATCCCAACTATTGGTTGGTACCCTTCATTTATCCCAACTATTGGTTGGTATGTTTCTTTTGGTTATCCCAACTATTGGTTGGTACCCTTCTTTTATCCCCTCTATTGGTTGGTATGTTTCTTGGTTATCCGAACTATTGGTGTGTACCCTTCTTTTATCCCAACTATTGGTTGGTATGTTTCTTGGTTATCCCAACTATTGGTTGGTACCCTTCTTTTATCCCAACTATTGGTTGTTATGTTTCTTGGTTATCCCAACTATTGGTTGGTATCCTTCTTTTATCCCAACTATTGGTTGGTATGTTTCTTGGTTATCCCAATTATTGGTTGGTACCCTTCTTTTATCCCAACTATTGGTTGGTATGTTTCTCTTGGTTATCCCAACTATTGGTTGGTACCCTTCTTTTATCCCAACTATTGGTTGGTATGTTTCTTGGTTATCCCAACTATTGGTTGGTACCCTCTTTTATCCCAACTATTGGTTGGTATGTTTCTTGGTTATCCCAACTATTGGTTGGTACCCTTCTTTTATCCCAACTATTGGTTGGTATGTTTCTTGGTTATCCCAACTATTGGTTGATATCCTTATTTTATCCCAACTATTGGTTGGTATGTTTCTTGGTTATCCCAACTATTGGTTGGTACCCTTCTTTGATCCCAACTATTGGTTGGTATGTTTCTCTTGGTTATCCCAACTATTGGTTGGTACCCTTCTTTGATCCCAATTATTGGTTGGTATCTTTTCTTGGTTATCCCAACTATTGGTTGGTAAGCTTATTTTATCACAACTATTGGTTGGTAAGTTTCTCTTGGTTATCCCAACTATTCGTTGGTACCCTTCTTTTATCCCAACTATTGGTTGGTATGTTTCTTGGTTATCCCAACTCTTGGTTTGTACCCTTCTTTTATCCCAACTATTGGTTGGTATGTTTCTCTTGGTTATCCCAACTATTGGTTGCTACCCTTCTTTTATCCCAACTATTGGTTGGTATCTTTTTTTGGTTATCCCAACTATTGGTTGGTACCCTTCTTTTATCCCAACTATTGGTTGGTATGTTTCTCTTGGTTATCCCAAGTATTGGTTGATACCCTTCTTTTATCCCAACTATTGGTTGGTATCTTTTCTTGGTTATCCCAACTATTAGTTGGTAGCCTTCTTTTATCCCAACTAATGGTTGGTATGTTTCTTTTGGTTATCCCAACTATTGGTTGGTACCCTTCTTTTATCCCAACTATTGGTTGGTATGTTTCTTGGTTATCCCAACTATTGGTTGGTACCCTTCTTTTATCCCAACTATTGGTTGGTATGTTTCTCTTGGTTATCCCAACTATTGGTTGATACCCTTCTTTTATCCCAACTATTGGTTGGTATCTTTTCTTGGTTATCCCAACTATTACTTGGTACCCTTCTTTTATCCCAACTAATGGTTGGTATGTTTCTTTTGGTTATCCCAACTATTGGTTGGTACCCTTCTTTTATCCCAACTATTGGTTGGTATGTTTCTTGGTTATCCCAACTATTGGTTGGTACCCTTCTTTTATCCCAACTATTGGTTGGTATGTTTCTCTTGGTTATCCCAACTATTGGTTGATACCCTTCTTTTATCCCAACTATTGGTTGGTATCTTTTCTTGGTTATCCCAACTATTAGTTGGTACCCTTCTTTTATCCCAACTAATGGTTGGTATGTTTCTTTTGGTTATCCCAACTATTGGTTGGTACCCTTCTTTTATCCCAACTATTGGTTGGTATGTTTCTTTTGGTTATCCCAACTATTGGTTGGTACCCTTCTTTTATCCCAACTATTGGTTGGTATCTTTTCTTGGTTATCCCAACTATTGGTTGGTACCCTTCTTTTATCCCAACTATTGTTTGGTGTGTTTCTCTTGGTTATCCCAACTATTGGTTGGTACCCTTCTTTTATCCCAACTATTGGTTGGTATCTTTTCTTGGTTATCCCAACTATTGGTTGGTACCCTTCTTTTATCCCAACTATTGGTTGTTATGTTTCTTGGTTATCCCAACTATTGGTTTGTACCCTTCTTTTATCCCAACTATTGGTTGGTATGTTTCTTGGTTTTCCCAACTATTGGTTGGTACCCTTCTTTTATCCCAACTATTGGTTGGTATGTTTTTTGGTTATCCCAACTATTGGTTGGTACCCTTCTTTTATCCCAACAATTGGTTGGTAGGTTTCTCTTGGTTATCCCAACTATTGGTTGGTACCCTTCTTTTATTCCAACTATTGGTTGGTATGTTTCTTGGTTATCCCAACTATTGGTTGGTATCCTTCATTTATCCCAACTTTTAGGTTGTATGTTTCTTGGTTATCCCAATTATTGGTTGGTACCCTTCTTTTATCCCAACTATTGGTTGGTATGTTTCTCTTGGTTATCCCAACTATTGGTTGGTACCCTTCTTTTCTCCCAACTATTGGTTGGTATCTTTTCTTGGTTATCCCAACTATTGGTTGGTACCCTTCTTTTATCCCAACTATTGGTTGGTATGTTTCTCTTGGTTATCCCAACTATTGGTTGATACCCTTCTTTTATCCCAACTATTGGTTGGTATCTTTTCTTGGTTATCCCAACTATTAGTTGGTAGCCTTCTTTTATCCCAACTAATGGTTGGTATGTTTCTTTTGGTTATCCCAACTATTGGTTGGTACCCTTCTTTTATCCCAACTATTGGTTGGTATCTTTTCTTGGTTATCCCAACTATTGGTTGGTACCCTTCTTTTATCCCAACTATTGTTTGGTGTGTTTCTCTTGGTTATCCCAACTATTGGTTGGTACCCTTCTTTTATCCCAACTATTGGTTGGTATCTTTTCTTGGTTATCCCAACTATTGGTTGGTACCCTTCTTTTATCCCAACTATTGGTTGTTATGTTTCTTGGTTATCCCAACTATTGGTTTGTACCCTTCTTTTATCCCAACTATTGGTTGGTATGTTTCTTGGTTTTCCAAACTATTGGTTGGTACCCTTCTTTTATCCCAACTATTGGTTGGTATGTTTTTTGGTTATCCCAACTATTGGTTGGTACCCTTCTTTTATCCCAACAATTGGTTGGTAGGTTTCTCTTGGTTATCCCAACTATTGGTTGGTACCCTTCTTTTATTCCAACTATTGGTTGGTATGTTTCTTGGTTATCCGAACTATTGGTTGGTATCCTTCATTTATCCCAACTATTGGGTTGTATGTTTCTTGGTTATCCCAATTATTGGTTGGTACCCTTCTTTTATCCCAACTATTGGTTGGTATGTTTCTCTTGGTTATCCCAACTATTGGTTGGTACCCTTCTTTTCTCCCAACTATTGGTTGGTATCTTTTCTTGGTTATCCCAACTATTGGTTGGTACCCTTCTTTTATCCCAACTATTGGTTGGTATGTTTCTCTTGGTTATCCCAACTATTGGTTGATACCCTTCTTTTATCCCAACTATTGGTTGGTATCTTTTCTTGGTTATCCCAACTATTACTTGGTACCCTTCTTTTATCCCAACTAATGGTTGGTATGTTTCTTTTGGTTATCCCAACTATTGGTTGGTACCCTTCTTTTATCCCAACTATTGGTTGGTATGTTTCTTGGTTATCCCAACTATTGGTTGGTACCCTTCTTTTATCCCAACTATTGGTTGGTATGTTTCTTGGTTATCCCAATTATTGGTTGGTACCATTTTTTTATCCCAACTATTGGTTGGTATGTTTCTCTTGGTTATCCCAACTATTGGTTGCTACCCTTCTTTTATCCCAACTATTGGTTGGTATCTTTTTTTGGTTATCCCAACTATTGGTTGGTACCCTTCTTTTATCCCAACTATTGGTTGGTATGTTTCTCTTGGTTATCCCAAGTATTGGTTGATACCCTTCTTTTATCCCAACTATTGGTTGGTATCTTTTCTTGGTTATCCCAACTATTAGTTGGTAGCCTTCTTTTATCCCAACTAATGGTTGGTATGTTTCTTTTGGTTATCCCAACTATTGGTTGGTACCCTTCTTTTATCCCAACTATTGGTTGGTATGTTTCTTGGTTATCCCAACTATTGGTTGGTACCCTTCTTTTATCCCAACTATTGGTTGGTATGTTTCTCTTGGTTATCCCAACTATTGGTTGATACCCTTCTTTTATCCCAACTATTGGTTGGTATCTTTTCTTGGTTATCCCAACTATTAGTTGGTAGCCTTCTTTTATCCCAACTAATGGTTGGTATGTTTCTTTTGGTTATCCCAACTATTGGTTGGTACCCTTCTTTTATCCCAACTATTGGTTGGTATGTTTCTTTTGGTTATCCCAACTATTGGTTGGTACCCTTCTTTTATCCCCTCTATTGGTTGGTATGTTTCTTGGTTATCCCACCTATTGGTTGGTACCCTTCTTTTATCCCAACTATTGGTTGGTATGTTTCTTAGTTATCCCAACTATTGGTTGGTACCCTTCTTTTATCCCAACTATTGGTTGGTATGTTTCTTTTGGTTATCCCAACTATTGGTTGGTACCCTTCTTTTATCCCAACTATTGGTTGGTATGTTTCTTTTGGTTATCCCAACTATTGGTTGGTACCCTTCTTTTATCCCCTCTATTGGTTGGTATGTTTCTTGGTTATCCCACCTATTGGTTGGTACCCTTCTTTTATCCCAACTATTGGTTGGTATGTTTCTTGGTTATCCCAACTATTGGTTGGTACCCTTCTTTTATCCCAACTATTGGTTGGTATGTTTCTTGGTTATCCCAACTATTGGTTGGTACCCTTCTTTTATCCCAACTATTGGTTGGTATGTTTCTCTTGGTTATCCCAACTATTGGTTGGTAGCCTTCTTTTATCCCAACTATTGGTTGGTATGTTTCTTGGTTATCCCAACTATTGGTTGGTACCCTTCTTTTATCCCAACTATTGGTTGGTATGTTTCTTGGTTATCCCAACTATTGGTTGATATCCTTATTTTATCCCAACTATTGGTTGGTATGTTTCTTGGTTATCCCAACTATTGGTTGGTACCCTTCTTTGATCCCAACTATTGGTTGGTATGTTTCTCTTGGTTATCCCAACTATTGGTTGGTACCCTTCTTTGATCCCAACTATTGGTTGGTATCTTTTCTTGGTTATCCCAACTATTGGTTGGTAAGCTTATTTTATCACAACTATTGGTTGGTAAGTTTCTCTTGGTTATCCCAACTATTCGTTGGTACCCTTCTTTTATCCCAACTATTGGTTGGTATGTTTCTTGGTTATCCCAACTCTTGGTTTGTACCCTTCTTTTATCCCAACTATTGGTTGGTATGTTTCTCTTGGTTATCCCAACTATTGGTTGGTACCCTTCTTTTATCCCAACTATTGGTTGGTATCTTTTCTTGGTTATCCCAACTATTGGTTGGTACCCTTCTTTTATCCCAACTATTGTTTGGTGTGTTTCTCTTAGTTATCCCAACTATTGGTTGGTACCCTTCTTTTATCCCAACTATTGGTTGGTATCTTTTCTTGGTTATCCCAACTATTGGTTGGTACCCTTCTTTTATCCCAACTATTGGTTGTTATGTTTCTTGGTTATCCCAACTATTGGTTTGTACCCTTCTTTTATCCCATCTATTGGTTGGTATGTTTCTTGGTTTTCCCAACTATTGGTTGGTACCCTTCTTTTATCCCAACTATTGGTTGGTATGTTTTTTGGTTATCCCAACTATTGGTTGGTACCATTCTTTTATCCCAACTATTGGTTGGTATGTTTTCTTGGTTATCCCAACTATTGGTTGGTACCCTTCTTTTATCCCAACTATTGGTTGGTATGTTTCTCTTGGTTATCCCAACTATTGGTTGGTACCCTTCTTTTATCCCAACTATTGGTTGGTATCTTTTCTTGGTTATCCCAACTATTGGTTGGTACCTTTCATTTATCCCAACTATTGGTTGGTATGTTTCTTTTGGTTATCCCAACTATTGGTTTGTACCCTTCTTTTATCCCCTCTATTGGTTGGTATGTTTCTTGGTTATCCCAACTATTGGTTGGTACCCTTCATTTATCCCAACTATTGGTTGGTATGTTTCTTTTGGTTATCCCAACTATTGGTTGGTACCCTTCTTTTATCCCCTCTATTGGTTGGTATGTTTCTTGGTTATCCGAACTATTGGTGTGTACCCTTCTTTTATCCCAACTATTGGTTGGTATGTTTCTTGGTTATCCCAACTATTGGTTGGTACCCTTCTTTTATCCCAACTATTGGTTGTTATGTTTCTTGGTTATCCCAACTATTGGTTGGTATCCTTCTTTTATCCCAACTATTGGTTGGTATGTTTCTTGGTTATCCCAATTATTGGTTGGTACCCTTCTTTTATCCCAACTATTGGTTGGTATGTTTCTCTTGGTTATCCCAACTATTGGTTGGTACCCTTCTTTTATCCCAACTATTGGTTGGTATGTTTCTTGGTTATCCCAACTATTGGTTGGTACCCTCTTTTATCCCAACTATTGGTTGGTATGTTTCTTGGTTATCCCAACTATTGGTTGGTACCCTTCTTTTATCCCAACTATTGGTTGGTATGTTTCTTGGTTATCCCAACTATTGGTTGATATCCTTATTTTATCCCAACTATTGGTTGGTATGTTTCTTGGTTATCCCAACTATTGGTTGGTACCCTTCTTTGATCCCAACTATTGGTTGGTATGTTTCTCTTGGTTATCCCAACTATTGGTTGGTACCCTTCTTTGATCCCAATTATTGGTTGGTATCTTTTCTTGGTTATCCCAACTATTGGTTGGTAAGCTTATTTTATCACAACTATTGGTTGGTAAGTTTCTCTTGGTTATCCCAACTATTCGTTGGTACCCTTCTTTTATCCCAACTATTGGTTGGTATGTTTCTTGGTTATCCCAACTCTTGGTTTGTACCCTTCTTTTATCCCAACTATTGGTTGGTATGTTTCTCTTGGTTATCCCAACTATTGGTTGCTACCCTTCTTTTATCCCAACTATTGGTTGGTATCTTTTTTTGGTTATCCCAACTATTGGTTGGTACCCTTCTTTTATCCCAACTATTGGTTGGTATGTTTCTCTTGGTTATCCCAAGTATTGGTTGATACCCTTCTTTTATCCCAACTATTGGTTGGTATCTTTTCTTGGTTATCCCAACTATTAGTTGGTAGCCTTCTTTTATCCCAACTAATGGTTGGTATGTTTCTTTTGGTTATCCCAACTATTGGTTGGTACCCTTCTTTTATCCCAACTATTGGTTGGTATGTTTCTTGGTTATCCCAACTATTGGTTGGTACCCTTCTTTTATCCCAACTATTGGTTGGTATGTTTCTCTTGGTTATCCCAACTATTGGTTGATACCCTTCTTTTATCCCAACTATTGGTTGGTATCTTTTCTTGGTTATCCCAACTATTAGTTGGTACCCTTCTTTTATCCCAACTAATGGTTGGTATGTTTCTTTTGGTTATCCCAACTATTGGTTGGTACCCTTCTTTTATCCCAACTATTGGTTGGTATGTTTCTTTTGGTTATCCCAACTATTGGTTGGTACCCTTCTTTTATCCCCTCTATTGGTTGGTATGTTTCTTGGTTATCCCACCTATTGGTTGGTACCCTTCTTTTATCCCAACTATTGGTTGGTATGTTTCTTGGTTATCCCAATTATTGGTTGGTACCCTTCTTTTATCCCAACTATTGGTTGGTATGTTTCTCTTGGTTATCCCAACTATTGGTTGGTAGCCTTCTTTTATCCCAACTATTGGTTGGTATGTTTCTTGGTTATCCCAACTATTGGTTGGTACCCTTCTTTTATCCCAACTATTGGTTGGTATGTTTCTTGGTTATCCCAACTATTGGTTGATATCCTTATTTTATCCCAACTATTGGTTGGTATGTTTCTTGGTTATCCCAACTATTGGTTGGTACCCTTCTTTGATCCCAACTATTGGTTGGTATGTTTCTCTTGGTTATCCCAACTATTGGTTGGTACCCTTCTTTGATCCCAACTATTGGTTGGTATCTTTTCTTGGTTATCCCAACTATTGGTTGGTAAGCTTATTTTATCACAACTATTGGTTGGTAAGTTTCTCTTGGTTATCCCAACTATTCGTTGGTACCCTTCTTTTATCCCAACTATTGGTTGGTATGTTTCTTGGTTATCCCAACTCTTGGTTTGTACCCTTCTTTTATCCCAACTATTGGTTGGTATGTTTCTCTTGGTTATCCCAACTATTGGTTGGTACCCTTCTTTTATCCCAACTATTGGTTGGTATCTTTTCTTGGTTATCCCAACTATTGGTTGGTACCCTTCTTTTATCCCAACTATTGTTTGGTGTGTTTCTCTTAGTTATCCCAACTATTGGTTGGTACCCTTCTTTTATCCCAACTATTGGTTGGTATCTTTTCTTGGTTATCCCAACTATTGGTTGGTACCCTTCATTTATCCCAACTATTGGTTGTTATGTTTCTTGGTTATCCCAACTATTGGTTTGTACCCTTCTTTTATCCCATCTATTGGTTGGTATGTTTCTTGGTTTTCCCAACTATTGGTTGGTACCCTTCTTTTATCCCAACTATTGGTTGGTATGTTTTTTGGTTATCCCAACTATTGGTTGGTACCATTCTTTTATCCCAACTATTGGTTGGTATCTTTTCTTGGTTATCCCAACTATTGGTTGGTACCCTTCTTTTATCCCAACTATTGGTTGGTATGTTTCTCTTGGTTATCCCAACTATTGGTTGGTACCCTTCTTTTAACCCAACTATTGGTTGGTATCTTTTCTTGGTTATCCCAACTATTGGTTGGTACCTTTCATTTATCCCAACTATTGGTTGGTATGTTTCTTTTGGTTATCCCAACTATTGGTTTGTACCCTTCTTTTATCCCCTCTATTGGTTGGTATGTTTCTTGGTTATCCCAACTATTGGTTGGTACCCTTCATTTATCCCAACTATTGGTTGGTATGTTTCTTTTGGTTATCCCAACTATTGGTTGGTACCCTTCTTTTATCCCCTCTATTGGTTGGTATGTTTCTTGGTTATCCGAACTATTGGTGTGTACCCTTCTTTTATCCCAACTATTGGTTGGTATGTTTCTTGGTTATCCCAACTATTGGTTGGTACCCTTCTTTTATCCCAACTATTGGTTGTTATGTTTCTTGGTTATCCCAACTATTGGTTGGTATCCTTCTTTTATCCCAACTATTGGTTGGTATGTTTCTTGGTTATCCCAATTATTGGTTGGTACCCTTCTTTTATCCCAACTATTGGTTGGTATGTTTCTCTTGGTTATCCCAACTATTGGTTGGTACCCTTCTTTTATCCCAACTATTGGTTGGTATGTTTCTTGGTTATCCCAACTATTGGTTGGTACCCTCTTTTATCCCAACTATTGGTTGGTATGTTTCTTGGTTATCCCAACTATTGGTTGGTACCCTTCTTTTATCCCAACTATTGGTTGGTATGTTTCTTGGTTATCCCAACTATTGGTTGATATCCTTATTTTATCCCAACTATTGGTTGGTATGTTTCTTGGTTATCCCAACTATTGGTTGGTACCCTTCTTTGATCCCAACTATTGGTTGGTATGTTTCTCTTGGTTATCCCAACTATTGGTTGGTACCCTTCTTTGATCCCAATTATTGGTTGGTATCTTTTCTTGGTTATCCCAACTATTGGTTGGTAAGCTTATTTTATCACAACTATTGGTTGGTAAGTTTCTCTTGGTTATCCCAACTATTCGTTGGTACCCTTCTTTTATCCCAACTATTGGTTGGTATGTTTCTTGGTTATCCCAACTCTTGGTTTGTACCCTTCTTTTATCCCAACTATTGGTTGGTATGTTTCTCTTGGTTATCCCAACTATTGGTTGGTACCCTTCTTTTATCCCAACTATTGGTTGGTATCTTTTCTTGGTTATCCCAACTATTGGTTGGTACCTTTCTTTTGTCCCAACTATTGTTTGGTGTGGTTCTCTTGGTTATCCCAACTATTGGTTGGTACCCTTCTTTTATCCCAACTATTGGTTGGTATCTTTTCTTGGTTATCCCAACTATTGGTTGGTACCCTTCTTTTATCCCAACTATTGGTTGTTATGTTTCTTGGTTATCCCAACTATTGGTTTGTACCCTTCTTTTATACCAACTATTGGTTGGTATGTTTCTTGGTTTTCCCAACTATTGGTTGGTACCCTTCTTTTATCCCAACTATTGGTTGGTATGTTTATTGGTTATCCCAACTATTGGTTGGTACCCTTCTTTTATCCCAACAATTGGTTGGTAGGTTTCTCTTGGTTATCCCAACTATTGGTTGGTACCCTTCTTTTATTCCAACTATTGGTTGGTATGTTTATTGGTTATCCCAACTATTGGTTGGTATCCTTCATTTATCCCAACTATTGGGTTGTATGTTTCTTGGTTATCCCAATTATTGGTTGGTACCCTTCTTTTATCCCAACTATTGGTTGGTATGTTTCTCTTGGTTATCCCAACTATTGGTCTGTACCCTTCTTTTCTCCCAACTATTGGTTGGTATCTTTTCTTGGTTATCCCAACTATTGGTTGGTACCCTTCTTTTATCCCAACTATTGGTTGGTATGTTTCTCTTGGTTATCCCAACTATTGGTTGATACCCTTCTTTTATCCCAACTATTGGTTGGTATCTTTTCTTGGTTATCCCAACTATTACTTGGTACCCTTCTTTTATCCCAACTAATGGTTGGTATGTTTCTTTTGGTTATCCCAACTATTGGTTGGTACCCTTCTTTTATCCCAACTATTGGTTGGTATGTTTCTTGGTTATCCCAACTATTGGTTGGTACCCTTCTTTTATCCCAACTATTGGTTGGTATGTTTCTTGGTTATCCCAATTATTGGTTGGTACCATTCTTTTATCCCAACTATTGGTTGGTATGTTTCTCTTGGTTATCCCAACTATTGGTTGCTACCCTTCTTTTATCCCGACTATTGGTTGGTATCTTTTTTTGGTTATCCCAACTATTGGTTGGTACCCTTCTTTTATCCCAACTATTGGTTGGTATGTTTCTCTTGGTTATCCCAAGTATTGGTTGATACCCTTCTTTTATCCCAACTATTGGTTGGTATCTTTTCTTGGTTATCCCAACTATTAGTTGGTAGCCTTCTTTTATCCCAACTAATGGTTGGTATGTTTCTTTTGGTTATCCCAACTATTGGTTGGTACCCTTCTTTTATCCCAACTATTGGTTGGTATCTTTTCTTGGTTATCCCAACTATTGGTTGGTACCCTTCTTTTATCCCAACTATTGTTTGGTGTGTTTCTCTTGGTTATCCCAACTATTGGTTGGTACCCTTCTTTTATCCCAACTATTGGTTGGTATCTTTTCTTGGTTATCCCAACTATTGGTTGGTACCCTTCTTTTATCCCAACTATTGGTTGTTATGTTTCTTGGTTATCCCAACTATTGGTTTGTACCCTTCTTTTATCCCAACTATTGGTTGGTATGTTTCTTGGTTTTCCCAACTATTGGTTGGTACCCTTCTTTTATCCCAACTATTGGTTGGTATGTTTTTTGGTTATCCCAACTATTGGTTGGTACCCTTCTTTTATCCCAACAATTGGTTGGTAGGTTTCTCTTGGTTATCCCACCTATTGGTTGGTACCCTTCTTTTATTCCAACTATTGGTTGGTATGTTTCTTGGTTATCCCAACTATTGGTTGGTATCCTTCATTTATCCCAACTATTGGGTTGTATGTTTCTTGGTTATCCCAATTATTGGTTGGTACCCTTCTTTTATCCCAACTATTGGTTGGTATGTTTCTCTTGGTTATCCCAACTATTGGTTGGTACCCTTCTTTTCTCCCAACTATTGGTTGGTATCTTTTCTTGGTTATCCCAACTATTGGTTGGTACCCTTCTTTTATCCCAACTATTGGTTGGTATGTTTCTCTTGGTTATCCCAACTATTGGTTGATACCCTTCTTTTATCCCAACTATTGGTTGGTATCTTTTCTTGGTTATCCCAACTATTAGTTGGTAGCCTTCTTTTATCCCAACTAATGGTTGGTATGTTTCTTTTGGTTATCCCAACTATTGGTTGGTACCCTTCTTTTATCCCAACTATTGGTTGGTATCTTTTCTTGGTTATCCCAACTATTGGTTGGTACCCTTCTTTTATCCCAACTATTGTTTGGTGTGTTTCTCTTGGTTATCCCAACTATTGGTTGGTACCCTTCTTTTATCCCAACTATTGGTTGGTATCTTTTCTTGGTTATCCCAACTATTGGTTGGTACCCTTCTTTTATCCCAACTATTGGTTGTTATGTTTCTTGGTTATCCCAACTATTGGTTTGTACCCTTCTTTTATCCCAACTATTGGTTGGTATGTTTCTTGGTTTTCCCAACTATTGGTTGGTACCCTTCTTTTATCCCAACTATTGGTTGGTATGTTTTTTGGTTATCCCAACTATTGGTTGGTACCCTTCTTTTATCCCAACAATTGGTTGGTAGGTTTCTCTTGGTTATCCCAACTATTGGTTGGTACCCTTCTTTTATTCCAACTATTGGTTGGTATGTTTCTTGGTTATCCCAACTATTGGTTGGTATCCTTCATTTATCCCAACTATTGGGTTGTATGTTTCTTGGTTATCCCAATTATTGGTTGGTACCCTTCTTTTATCCCAACTATTGGTTGGTATGTTTCTCTTGGTTATCCCAACTATTGGTTGGTACCCTTCTTTTCTCCCAACTATTGGTTGGTATCTTTTCTTGGTTATCCCAACTATTGGTTGGTACCCTTCTTTTATCCCAACTATTGGTTGGTATGTTTCTCTTGGTTATCCCAACTATTGGTTGATACCCTTCTTTTATCCCAACTATTGGTTGGTATCTTTTCTTGGTTATCCCAACTATTACTTGGTACCTTTCTTTTATCCCAACTAATGGTTGGTATGTTTCTATTGGTTATCCCAACTATTGGTTGGTACCCTTCTTTTATCCCAACTATTGGTTGGTATGTTTCTTGGTTATCCCAACTATTGGTTGGTACCCTTCTTTTATCCCAACTATTGGTTGGTATGTTTCTTGGTTATCCCAATTATTGGTTGGTACCATTTTTTTATCCCAACTATTGGTTGGTATGTTTCTCTTGGTTATCCCAACTATTGGTTGCTACCCTTCTTTTATCCCAACTATTGGTTGGTATCTTTTTTTGGTTATCCCAACTATTGGTTGGTACCCTTCTTTTATCCCAACTATTGGTTGGTATGTTTCTCTTGGTTATCCCAAGTATTGGTTGATACCCTTCTTTTATCCCAACTATTGGTTGGTATCTTTTCTTGGTTATCCCAACTATTAGTTGGTAGCCTTCTTTTATCCCAACTAAGGGTTGGTATGTTTCTTTTGGTTATCCCAACTATTGGTTGGTACCCTTCTTTTATCCCAACTATTGGTTGGTATGTTTCTTGGTTATCCCAACTATTGGTTGGTACCCTTCTTTTATCCCAACTATTGGTTGGTATGTTTCTCTTGGTTATCCCAACTATTGGTTGATACCCTTCTTTTATCCCAACTATTGGTTGGTATCTTTTCTTGGTTATCCCAACTATTAGTTGGTACCCTTCTTTTATCCCAACTAATGGTTGGTATGTTTCTTTTGGTTATCCCAACTATTGGTTGGTACCCTTCTTTTATCCCAACTATTGGTTGGTATGTTTCTTTTGGTTATCCCAACTATTGGTTGGTACCCTTCTTTTATCCCCTCTATTGGTTGGTATGTTTCTTGGTTATCCCAACTATTGGTTGGTACCCTTCTTTTATCCCAACTATTGGTTTGTATGTTTCTTGGTTATCCCAATTATTGGTTGGTACCCTTCTTTTATCCCAACTATTGGTTGGTATGTTTCTCTTGGTTATCCCAACTATTGGTTGGTAGCCTTCTTTTATCCCAACTATTGGTTGGTATGTTTCTTGGTTATCCCAACTATTGGTTGGTACCCTTCTTTTATCCCAACTATTGGTTGGTATGTTTCTTGGTTATCCCAACTATTGGTTGATATCCTTATTTTATCCCAACTATTGGTTGGTATGTTTCTTGGTTATCCCAACTATTGGTTGGTACCCTTCTTTGATCCCAACTATTGGTTGGTATGTTTCTCTTGGTTATCCCAACTATTGGTTGGTACCCTTCTTTGATCCCAACTATTGGTTGGTATCTTTTCTTGGTTATCCCAACTATTGGTTGGTAAGCTTATTTTATCACAACTATTAGTTGGTAAGTTTCTCTTGGTTATCCCAACTATTCGTTGGTACCCTTCTTTTATCCCAACTATTGGTTGGTATGTTTCTTGGTTATCCCAACTCTTGGTTTGTACCCTTCTTTTATCCCAACTATTGGTTGGTATGTTTCTCTTGGTTATCCCAACTATTGGTTGGTACCCTTCTTTTATCCCAACTATTGGTTGGTATCTTTTCTTGGTTATCCCAACTATTGGTTGGTACCCTTCTTTTATCCCAACTATTGTTTGGTGTGTTTCTCTTAGTTATCCCAACTATTGGTTGGTACCCTTCTTTTATCCCAACTATTGGTTGGTATCTTTTCTTGGTTATCCCAACTATTGGTTGGTACCCTTCTTTTATCCCAGCTATTGGTTGTTATGTTTCTTGGTTATCCCAACTATTGGTTTGTACCCTTCTTTTATCCCAACTATTGGTTGGTGTGTTTCTTGGTTTTCCCAACTATTGGTTGGTACCCTTCTTTTATCCCAACTATTGGTTGGTATGTTTTTTGGTTATCCCAACTATTGGTTGGTACCATTCTTTTATCCCAACTATTGGTTGGTATCTTTTCTTGGTTATCCCAACTATTAGTTGGTACCCTTCTTTTATCCCAACTATTGGTTGGTATGTTTCTCTTGGTTATCCCAACTATTGGTTGGTACCCTTCTTTTATCCCAACTATTGGTTGGTATCTTTTCTTGGTTATCCCAACTATTGGTTGGTACCTTTCATTTATCCCAACTATTGGTTGGTATGTTTCTTTTGGTTATCCCAACTATTGGTTTGTACCCTTCTTTTATCCCCTCTATTGGTTGGTATGTTTCTTGGTTATCCCAACTATTGGTTGGTACCCTTCATTTATCCCAACTATTGGTTGGTATGTTTCTTTTGGTTATCCCAACTATTGGTTGGTACCCTTCTTTTATCCCCTCTATTGGTTGGTATGTTTCTTGGTTATCCGAACTATTGGTGTGTACCCTTCTTTTATCCCAACTATTGGTTGGTATGTTTCTTGGTTATCCCAACTATTGGTTGGTACCCTTCTTTTATCCCAACTATTGGTTGTTATGTTTCTTGGTTATCCCAACTATTGGTTGGTATCCTTCTTTTATCCCAACTATTGGTTGGTATGTTTCTTGGTTATCCCAATTATTGGTTGGTACCCTTCTTTTATCCCAACTATTGGTTGGTATGTTTCTTTTGGTTATCCCAACTATTGGTTGGTACCCTTCTTTTATCCCAACTATTGGTTGGTATGTTTCTTTTGGTTATCCCAACTATTGGTTGGTACCCTTCTTTTATCCCCTCTATTGGTTGGTATGTTTCTTGGTTATCCCAACTATTGGTTGGTACCCTTCTTTTATCCCAACTATTGGTTGGTATGTTTCTTGGTTATCCCAATTATTGGTTGGTACCCTTCTTTTATCCCAACTATTGGTTGGTATGTTTCTCTTGGTTATCCCAACTATTGGTTGGTAGCCTTCTTTTATCCCAACTATTGGTTGGTATGTTTCTTGGTTATCCCAACTATTGGTTGGTACCCTTCTTTTATCCCAACTATTGGTTGGTATGTTTCTTGGTTATCCCAACTATTGGTTGATATCCTTATTTTATCCCAACTATTGGTTGGTATGTTTCTTGGTTATCCCAACTATTGGTTGGTACCCTTCTTTGATCCCAACTATTGGTTGGTATGTTTCTCTTGGTTATCCCAACTATTGGTTGATACCCTTCTTTGATCCCAACTATTGGTTGGTATCTTTTCTTGGTTATCCCAACTATTGGTTGGTAAGCTTATTTTATCACAACTATTGGTTGGTAAGTTTCTCTTGGTTATCCCAACTATTCGTTGGTACCCTTCTTTTATCCCAACTATTGGTTGGTATGTTTCTTGGTTATCCCAACTCTTGGTTTGTACCCTTCTTTTATCCCAACTATTGGTTGGTATGTTTCTCTTGGTTATCCGAACTATTGGTTGGTACCCTTCTTTTATCCCAACTATTGGTTGGTATCTTTTCTTGGTTATCCCAACTATTGGTTGGTACCCTTCTTTTATCCCAACTATTGTTTGGTGTGTTTCTCTTAGTTATCCCAACTATTGGTTGGTACCCTTCTTTTATCCCAACTATTGGTTGGTATCTTTTCTTGGTTATCCCAACTATTGGTTGGTACCCTTCTTTTATCCCAACTATTGGTTGTTATGTTTCTTGGTTATCCCAACTATTGGTTTGTACCCTTCTTTTATCCCAACTATTGGTTGGTATGTTTCTTGGTTTTCCCAACTATTGGTTGGTACGTTTTTTGGTTATCCCAACTATTGGTTGGTACCATTCTTTTATCCCAACTATTGGTTGGTATCTTTTCTTGGTTATCCCAACTATTGGTTGGTACCCTTCTTTTATCCCAACTATTGGTTGGTATGTTTCTCTTGGTTATCCCAACTATTGGTTGGTACCCTTCTTTTATCCCAACTATTGGTTGGTATCTTTTCTTGGTTATCCCAACTATTGGTTGGTACCTTTCATTTATCCCAACTATTGGTTGGTATGTTTCTTTTGGTTATCCCAACTATTGGTTTGTACCCTTCTTTTATCCCCTCTATTGGTTGGTATGTTTCTTGGTTATCCCAACTATTGGTTGGTACCCTTCATTTATCCCAACTATTGGTTGGTATGTTTCTTTTGGTTATCCCAACTATTGGTTGGTACCCTTCTTTTATCCCCTCTATTGGTTGGTATGTTTCTTGGTTATCCGAACTATTGGTGTGTACCCTTCTTTTATCCCAACTATTGGTTGGTATGTTTCTTGGTTATCCCAACTATTGGTTGGTACCCTTCTTTTATCCCAACTATTGGTTGTTATGTTTCTTGGTTATCCCAACTATTGGTTGGTATCCTTCTTTTATCCCAACTATTGGTTGGTATGTTTCTTGGTTATCCCAATTATTGGTTGGTACCCTTCTTTTATCCCAACTATTGGTTGGTATGTTTCTCTTGGTTATCCCAACTATTGGTTGGTACCCTTCTTTTATCCCAACTATTGGTTGGTATGTTTCTTGGTTATCCCAACTATTGGTTGGTACCCTTCTTTTATCCCAACTATTGGTTGGTATGTTTCTTGGTTATCCCAACTATTGGTTGATATCCTTATTTTATCCCAACTATTGGTTGGTATGTTTCTTGGTTATCCCAACTATTGGTTGGTACCCTTCTTTGATCCCAACTATTGGTTGGTATGTTTCTCTTGGTTATCCCAACTATTGGTTGGTACCCTTCTTTGATCCCAACTATTGGTTGGTATCTTTTCTTGGTTATCCCAACTATTGGTTGGTAAGCTTATTTTATCACAACTATTGGTTGGTAAGTTTCTCTTGGTTATCCCAACTATTCGTTGGTACCCTTCTTTTATCCCAACTATTGGTTGGTATGTTTCTTGGTTATCCCAACTCTTGGTTTGTACCCTTCTTTTATCCCAACTATTGGTTGGTATGTTTCTCTTGGTTATCCCAACTATTGGTTGGTACCCTTCTTTTATCCCAACTATTGGTTGGTATCTTTTCTTGGTTATCCCAACTATTGGTTGGTACCCTTCTTTTATCCCAACTATTGTTTGGTGTGTTTCTCTTGGTTATCCCAACTATTGGTTGGTACCCTTCTTTTATCCCAACTATTGGTTGGTATCTTTTCTTGGTTATCCCAACTATTGGTTGGTACCCTTCTTTTATCCCAACTATTGGTTGTTATGTTTCTTGGTTATCCCAACTATTGGTTTGTACCCTTCTTTTATCCCAACTATTGGTTGGTATGTTTCTTGGTTTTCCCAACTATTGGTTGGTACCCTTCTTTTATCCCAACTATTGGTTGGTATGTTTTTTGGTTATCCCAACTATTGGTTGGTACCCTTCTTTTATCCCAACAATTGGTTGGTAGGTTTCTCTTGGTTATCCCAACTATTGGTTGGTACCCTTCTTTTATTCCAACTATTGGTTGGTATGTTTCTTGGTTATCCCAACTATTGGTTGGTATCCTTCATTTATCCCAACTATTGGGTTGTATGTTTCTTGGTTATCCCAATTATTGGTTGGTACCCTTCTTTTATCCCAACTATTGGTTGGTATCTTTTCTTAGTTATCCCAACTATTGGTTGGTACCCTTCTTTTATCCCAACTATTGGTTGGTATGTTTCTCTTGGTTATCCCAACTATTGGTTGATACCCTTCTTTTATCCCAACTATTGGTTGGTATCTTTTCTTGGTTATCCCAACTATTACTTGGTACCCTTCTTTTATCCCAACTAATGGTTGGTATGTTTCTTTTGGTTATCCCAACTATTGGTTGGTACCCTTCTTTTATCCCAACTATTGGTTGGTATGTTTCTTGGTTATCCCAACTATTGGTTGGTACCCTTCTTTTATCCCAACTATTGGTTGGTATGTTTCTTGGTTATCCCAATTATTGGTTGGTACCATTCTTTTATCCCAACTATTGGTTGGTATGTTTCTCTTGGTTATCCCAACTATTGGTTGCTACCCTTCTTTTATCCCAACTATTGGTTGGTATCTTTTTTTGGTTATCCCAACTATTGGTTGGTACCCTTCTTTTATCCCAACTATTGGTTGGTATGTTTCTCTTGGTTATCCCAAGTATTGGTTGATACCCTTCTTTTATCCCAACTATTGGTTTGTATCTTTTCTTGGTTATCCCAACTATTAGTTGGTACCCTTCTTTTATCCCAACTAATGGTTGGTATGTTTCTTTTGGTTATCCCAACTATTGGTTGGTACCCGTCTTTTATCCCAACTATTGGTTGGAATGTTTCTTGGTTATCCCAACTATTGGTTGGTACCCTTCTTTTATCCCAACTATTGGTTGGTATGTTTCTCTTGGTTATCCCAACTATTGGTTGATACCCTTCTTTTATCCCAACTATTGGTTGGTATCTTTTCTTGGTTATCCCAACTATTAGTTGGTACCCTTCTTTTATCCCAACTAATGGTTGGTATGTTTCTTTTGGTTATCCCAACTATTGGTTGGTACCCTTCTTTTATCCCAACTATTGGTTGGTATGTTTCTTTTGGTTATCCCAACTATTGGTTGGTACCCTTCTTTTATCCCCTCTATTGGTTGGTATGTTTCTTGGTTATCCCAACTATTGGTTGGTACCCTTCTTTTATCCCAACTATTGGTTGGTATGTTTCTTGGTTATCCCAATTATTGGTTGGTACCCTTCTTTTATCCCAACTATTGGTTGGTATGTTTCTCTTGGTTATCCCAACTATTGGTTGGTACCCTCTTTTATCCCAACTATTGGTTGGTATGTTTCTTGGTTATCCCAACTATTGGTTGGTACCCTTCTTTTATCCCAACTATTGGTTGGTATGTTTCTTGGTTATCCCAACTATTGGTTGATATCCTTATTTTATCCCAACTATTGGTTGGTATGTTTCTTGGTTATCCCAACTATTGGTTGGTACCCTTCTTTGATCCCAACTATTGGTTGGTATGTTTCTCTTGGTTATCCCAACTATTGGTTAGTACCCTTCTTTGATCCCAACTATTGGTTGGTATCTTTTCTTGGTTATCCCAACTATTGGTTGGTAAGCTTATTTTATCACAACTATTGGTTGGTAAGTTTCTCTTGGTTATCCCAACTATTCGTTGGTACCCTTCTTTTATCCCAACTATTGGTTGATATTTTTCTTGGTTATCCCAACTCTTGGTTTGTACCCTTCTTTTATCCCAACTATTGGTTGGTATGTTTCTCTTGGTTATCCCAACTATTGGTTGGTACCCTTCTTTTATCCCAACTATTGGTTGGTATCTTTTCTTGGTTATCCCAACTATTGGTTGGTACCCTTCTTTTATCCCAACTATTGTTTGGTGTGTTTCTCTTAGTTATCCCAACTAATGGTTGGTACCCTTCTTTTATCCCAACTATTGGTTGGTATCTTTTCTTGGTTATCCCAACTATTGGTTGGTACCCTTCTTTTATCCCAACTATTGGTTGTTATGTTTCTTGGTTATCCCAACTATTGGTTTGTACCCTTCTTTTATCCCAACTATTGGTTGGTATGTTTCTTGGTTTTCCCAACTATTGGTTGGTACCCTTATTTTATCCCAACTATTGGTTGGTATGTTTTTTGGTTATCCCAACTATTGGTTGGTACCCTTCTTTTATCCCAACAATTGGTTGGTAGGTTTCTCTTGGTTATCCCAACTATTGGTTGGTACCCTTCTTTTATTCCAACTATTGGTTGGTATGTTTCTCTTGGTTATCCCAACTATTGGTTGATACCCTTCTTTTATCCCAACTATTGGTTGGTATCTTTTCTTGGTTATCCCAACTATTAGTTGGTACCCTTCTTTTATCCCAACTAATGGTTGGTATGTTTCTTTTGGTTATCCCAACTATTGGTTGGTACCCTTCTTTTATCCCAACTATTGGTTGTTATGTTTCTTGGTTATCCAAACTATTGGTTTGTACCCTTCTTTTATCCCAACTATTGGTTGGTATGTTTCTTGGTTTTCCCAACTATTGGTTGGTACCCTTCTTTTATCCCAACTATTGGTTGGTATGTTTTTTGGTTATCCCAACTATTGGTTGGTACCCTTCTTTTATCCCAACAATTGGTTGGTAGGTTTCTCTTTGTTATCCCAACTATTGGTTGGTACCCTTCGTTTATTCCAACTATTGGTTGGTATGTTTCTTGGTTATCCCAACTATTGGTTGATATGCTTCATTTATCCCAACTATTGGGTTGTATGTTTCTTGGTTATCCCAATTATTGGTTGGTACCCTACTTTTATCCCAACTATTGGTTGGTATGTTTCTCTTGGTTATCCCAACTATTGGTTGGTACCCTTCTTTTATCCCAACTATTGGTTGGTATCTTTTCTTGGTTATCCCAACTATTGGTTGGTACCCTTCTTTTATCCCAACTATTGGTTGGTATGTTTCTCTTGGTTATCCCAACTATTGGTTGGTACCCTTCTTTTATCCCAACTATTGGTTGGTATGTTTCTTGGTTATCCCAATTATTGGTTGGTACCCTTCTTTTATCCCAACTATTGGTTGGTATGTTTCTCTTGGTTATCCCAACTATTGGTTGGTACCCTTCTTTTATCCCAACTATTGGTTGGTATCTTTTCTTGGTTATCCCAACTATTGGTTGGTACCCTTCTTTTATCCCAACTATTGGTTGGTATGTTTCTCTTGGTTATCCCAAGCATTGGTTGATACCCTTCTTTTATCCCAACTATTGGTTGGTATCTTTTCTTGGTTATCCCAACTATTAGTTGGTACCCTTCTTTTATCCCAACTAATGGTTGGTATGTTTCTTTTGGTTATCCCAACTATTGGTTGGTACCCTTCTTTTATCCCAACTATTGGTTGGTATGTTTCTTGGTTATCCCAACTATTGGTTGGTACCCTTCTTTTATCCCAACTATTGGTTGGTATGTTTCTCTTGGTTATCCCAACTATTGGTTGATACCCTTCTTTTATCCCAACTATTGGTTGGTATCTTTTCTTGGTTATCCCAACCATTAGTTGGTACCCTTCTTTTATCCCAACTAATGGTTGGTATGTTTCTTTTGGTTATCCCAACTATTGGTTGGTACCCTTCTTTTATCCCAACTATTGGTTGTTATGTTTCTTGGTTATCCCAACTATTGGTTTGTACCCTTCTTTTATCCCAACTATTGGTTGGTATGTTTCTTGGTTTTCCCAACTATTGGTTGGTACCCTTCTTTTATCCCAACTATTGGTTGGTATGTTTTTTGGTTATCCCAACTATTGGTTGGTACCCTTCTTTTATCCCAACAATTGGTTGGTAGGTTTCTCTTGGTTATCCCAACTATTGGTTGGTACCCTTCTTTTATTCCAACTATTGGTTGGTATGTTTCTTGGTTATCCCAACTATTGGTTGATATGCTTCATTTATCCCAACTATTGGGTTGTATGTTTCTTGGTTATCCCAATTATTGGTTGGTACCCTTCTTTTATCCCAACTATTGGTTGGTATGTTTCTCTTGGTTATCCCAACTATTGGTTGGTACCCTTCTTTTATCCCAACTATTGGTTGGTATCTTTTCTTGGTTATCCCAACTATTGGTTGGTACCCTTCTTTTATCCCAACTATTGGTCGGTATGTTTCTCTTGGTTATCCCAACTATTGGTTGATACCCTTCTTTTATCCCAACTATTGGTTGGTATATTTTCTTGGTTATCCCAACTATTACTTGGTACCCTTCTTTTATCCCAACTAATGGTTGGTATGTTTCTTTTGGTTATCCCAACTATTGGTTGGTACCCTTCTTTTATCCCAACTATTGGTTGGTATGTTTCTTGGTTATCCCAACTATTGGTTGGTACCCTTCTTTTACCCCAACTATTGGTTGGTATGTTTCTTGGTTATCCCAATTATTGGTTGGTACCCTTCTTTTATCCCAACTATTGGTTGGTATGTTTCTCTTGGTTATCCCAACTATTGGTTGGTACCCTTCTTTATTCCCAACTATTGGTTGGTATCTTTTCTTGGTTATCCCAACTATTGGTTGGTACCCTTCTTTTATCCCAACTATTGGTTGGTATGTTTCTCTTGGTTATCCCAAGTATTGGTTGATACCCTTCTTTTATCCCAACTATTGGTTGGTATCTTTTCTTGGTTATCCCAACTATTAGTTGGTACCCTTCTTTTATCCCAACTAATGGTTGGTATGTTTCTTTTGGTTATCCCAACTATTGGTTGGTACCCTTCTTTTATCCCAACTATTGGTTGGTATGTTTCTTGGTTATCCAAACTATTGGTTGGTACCCTTCTTTTATCCCAACTATTGGTTGGTATGTTTCTCTTGGTTATCCCAACTATTGGTTGATACCCTTCTTTTATCCCAACTATTGGTTGGTATCTTTTCTTGGTTATCCCAACTATTAGTTGGTACCCTTCTTTTATCCCAACTAATGGTTGGTATGTTTCTTTTGGTTATCCCAACTATTGGTTGGTACCCTTCTTTTATCCCAACTATTGGTTGTTATGTTTCTTGGTTATCCCAACTATTGGTTTGTACCCTTCTTTTATCCCAACTATTGGTTGGTATGTTTCTTGGTTTTCCCAACTATTGGTTGGTACCCTTCTTTTATCCCAACTATTGGTTGGTATGTTTTTTGGTTATCCCAACTATTGGTTGGTACCCTTCTTTTATCCCAACAATTGGTTGGTAGGTTTCTCTTGGTTATCCCAACTATTGGTTGGTACCCTTCTTTTATTCCAACTATTGGTTGGTATGTTTCTTGGTTATCCCAACTATTGGTTGATATGCTTCATTTATCCCAACTATTGGGTTGTATGTTTCTTGGTTATCCCAATTATTGGTTGGTACCCTTCTTTTATCCCAACTATTGGTTGGTATGTTTCTCTTGGTTATCCCAACTATTGGTTGGTACCCTTCTTTTATCCCAACTATTGGTTGGTATCTTTTCTTGGTTATCCCAACTATTGGTTGGTACCCTTCTTTTATCCCAACTATTGGTTGGTATGTTTCTCTTGGTTATCCCAACTATTGGTTGATACCCTTCTTTTATCCCAACTATTGGTTGGTATCTTTTCTTGGTTATCCCAACTATTACTTGGTACCCTTCTTTTATCCCAACTAATGGTTGGTATGTTTCTTTTGGTTATCCCAACTATTGGTTGGTACCCTTCTTTTATCCCAACTATTGGTTGGTATGTTTCTTTGTTATCCCAACTATTGGTTGGTACCCTTCTTTTATCCCAACTATTGGTTGGTATGTTTCTTGGTTATCCCAATTATTGGTTGGTACCCTTCTTTTATCCCAACTATTGGTTGGTATGTTTCTCTTGGTTATCCCAACTATTGGTTGGTACCCTTCTTTTATCCCAACTATTGGTTGGTATCTTTTCTTGGTTATCCCAACTATTGGTTGGTGCCCTTCTTTTATCCCAACTATTGGTTGGTATGTTTCTCTTGGTTATCCCAAGTATTGGTTGATACCCTTCTTTTATCCCAACTATTGGTTGGTATCTTTTCTTGGTTATCCAAACTATTAGTTGGTACCCTTCTTTTATCCCAACTAATGGTTGGTATGTTTCTTTTGGTTATCCCAACTATTGGTTGGTACCCTTCTTTTATCCCAACTATTGGTTGGTATGTTTCTTGGTTATCCCAACTATTGGTTGGTACCCTTCTTTTATCCCAACTATTGGTTGGTAAGTTTCTTTTGGTTATCCCAACTATTGGTTGATACCCTTCTTTTATCCCAACTATTGGTTGGTATGTTTCTTGGTTATCCCAACTATTTGTTGGTACCCTTATTTTATCCCAACTATTGGTTGGTATGTTTCTTGGTTATCCCAACTATTGGTTGGTACCCTTATTTTATCCCAACTATTGGTTGGTATGTTTCTTGGTTATCCCAACTATTGGTTGGTACCCTTCTTTTATCACAACTATTGGTTGGTATGTTTCTCTTGGTTATCCCAACTATTGGTTGGTACCCTTCTTTTATCCCAACTATTGGTTGGTATCTTTTCTTGGTTATCCCAACTATTGGTTAGTACCCTTCTTTTATCCCAACTATTGGTTAGTATGTTTCTCTTGGTTATCCCAACTATTGGGTGGTACCCTTATTTTATCCCAACTATTGGTTGGTAAGTTTCTTTTGGTTATCCCAACTATTGGTTGGTACACTTCTTTTATCCCAACTATTGGTTGGTATGTTTCTTGGTTATCCCAACTATTGGTTGATACCCTTCTTTTATCCCAACTATTGGTTGGTATGTTTCTTGGTTATCCCAACTATTGGTTGGTACCCTTCTTTTATCCCAACTATTGGTTGGTATGTTTCTCTTGGTTATCCCAAGTATTGGTTGATACCCTTCTTTTATCCCAACTATTGGTTGGTATCTTTTCTTGGTTATCCCAACTATTAGTTGGTACCCTTCTTTTATCCCAACTAATGGTTGGTATGTTTCTTGGTTATCCCAACTATTGGTTGGTACCCTTCTTTTATCCCAACTATTGGTTGGTATGTTTCTCTTGGTTATCCCAACTATTGGTTGATACCCTTCTTTTATCCCAACTATTGGTTGGTATCTTTTCTTGGTTATCCCAACTATTAGTTGGTACCCTTCTTTTATCCCAACTAATGGTTGGTATGTTTCTTTTGGTTATCCCAACTATTGGTTGGTACCCTTCTTTTATCCCAACTATTGGTTGTTATGTTTCTTGGTTATCCCAACTATTGGTTTGTACCCTTCTTTTATCCCAATTATTGGTTGGTATGTTTCTTGGTTTTCTCAACTATTGGTTGGTACCCTTCTTTTATCCCAACTATTGGTTGGTATGTTTTTTGGTTATCCCAACTATTGGTTGGTACCCTTCTTTTATCCCAACAATTGGTTGGTAGGTTTCTCTTGGTTATCCCAACTATTGGTTGGTACCCTTCTTTTATTCCAACTATTGGTTGGTATGTTTCTTGGTTATCCCAACTATTGGTAGGTATGCTTCATTTATCCCAACTATTGGGTTGTATGTTTCTTGGTTATCCCAATTATTGGTTGGTACCCTTCTTTTATCCCAACTATTGGTTGGTATGTTTCTCTTGGTTATCCCAACTATTGGTTGGTACCCTTCTTTTATCCCAACTATTGGTTGGTATCTTTTCTTGGTTATCCCAACTATTGGTTGGTACCCTTCTTTTATCCCAACTATTGGTTGGTATGTTTCTCTTGGATATCCCAACTATTGGTTGATACCCTTCTTTTATCCCAACTATTGGTTGGTATCTTTTCTTGGTTATCCCAACTATTACTTGGTACCCTTCTTTTATCCCAACTAATGGTTGGTATGTTTCTTTTGGTTATCCCAACTATTGGTTGGTACCCTTCTTTTATCCAAACTATTGGTTGGTATGTTTCTTGGTTATCCCAACTATTGGTTGGTACCCTTCTTTTATCCCAACTATTGGTTGGTATGTTTCTTGGTTATCCCAATTATTGGTTGGTACTCTTCTTTTATCCCAACTATTGGTTGGTATGTTTCTCTTGGTTATCCCAACTATTGGTTGGTACCCTTCTTTTATCCCAACTATTGGTTGGTATCTTTTCTTGGTAATCCCAACTATTGGTTGGTACCCTTCTTTTATCCCAACTATTGGTTGGTATGTTTCTCTTGGTTATCCCAAGTATTGGTTGATACCCTTCTTTTATCCCAACTATTGGTTGGTATCTTTTCTTGGTTATCCCAACTATTAGTTGGTACCCTTCTTTTATCCCAACTAATGGTTGGTATGTTTCTTTTGGTTATCCCAACTATTGGTTGGTACCCTTCTTTTATCCCAACTATTGGTTGGTATGTTTCTTGGTTATCCCAACTATTGGTTGGTACCCTTCTTTTATCCCAACTATTGGTTGGTATGTTTCTCTTGGTTATCCCAACTATTGGTTGATACCCTTCTTTTATCCCAACTATTGGTTGGAATCTTTTCTTGGTTATCCCAACTATTAGTTGGTACCCTTCTTTTATCCCAACTAATGGTTGGTATGTTTCTTTTGGTTATCCCAACTATTGGTTGGTACCCTTCTTTTATCCCAACTATTGGTTGGTATGTTTCTTTTGGTTATCCCAACTATTGGTTGGTACAGTTCTTTTATCCCCTCTATTGGTTGGTATGTTTCTTGGTTATCCCAACTATTGGTTGGTACACTTCTTTTATCCCAACTATTGGTTGGTATGTTTCTTGGTTATCCCAATTATTGGTTGGTACCCTTCTTTTATCCCAACTATTGGTTGGTATGTTTCTCTTGGTTATCCCAACTATTGGTTGGTACCCTTCTTTTATCCCAACTATTGGTTGGTATCTTTTCTTGGTTATCCCAACTATTGGTTGGTACCCTTCTTTTATCCCAACTATTGGTTGGTATGTTTCTCTTGGTTATCCCAAGTATTGGTTGATACCCTTCTTTTATCCCAACTATTGGTTGGTATCTTTTTTTGGTTATCCCAACTATTAGTTGGTACCCTTCTTTTATCCTAACTAATGGTTGGTATGTTTCTTTTGGTTATCCCAACTATTGGTCGGTACCCTTCTTTTATCCCAACTATTGGTTGTTATGTTTCTTGGTTATCCCAACTATTGGTTTGTACCCTTCTTTTATCCCAACTATTGGTTGGTATGTTTCTTGGTTTTCCCAACTATTGGTTGGTACCCTTCTTTTATCCCAACTATTGGTTGGTATGTTTTTTGGTTATCCCAACTATTGGTTGGTACCCTTCTTTTATCCCAACAATTGGTTGGTAGGTTTCTCTTGGTTATCCCAACTATTGGTTGGTACCCTTCTTTTATTCCAACTATTGGTTGGTATGTTTCTTGGTTATCCCAACTATTGGTTGGTATGCTTCATTTATCCCAACTATTGGGTTGTATGTTTCTTGGTTATCCCAATTATTGGTTGGTACCCTTCTTTTATCCCAACTATTGGTTGGTATGTTTCTCTTGGTTATCCCAACTATTGGTTGGTACCCTTCTTTTATCCCAACTATTGGTTTGTATCTTTTCTTGGTTATCCCAACTATTGGTTGGTACCCTTCTTTTATCCCAACTATTGGTTGGTATGTTTCTCTTGGTTATCCCAACTATTGGTTGATACCCTTCTTTTATCCCAACTATTGGTTGGTATCTTTTCTTGGTTATCCCAACTATTACTTGGTACCCTTCTTTTATCCCAACTAATGGTTGGTATGTTTCTTTTGGTTATCCCAACTATTGGTTGGTACCCTTCTTTTATCCCAACTATTGGTTGGTATGTTTCTTGGTTATCCCAACTATTGGTTGGTACCCTTCTTTTATCCCAACTATTGGTTGGTATGTTTCTTGGTTATCCCAATTATTGGTTGGTACCCTTCTTTTATCCCAACTATTGGTTGGTATGTTTCTCTTGGTTATCCCAACTATTGGTTGGTACCCTTCTTTTATCCCAACTATTGGTTGGTATCTTTTCTTGGTTATCCCAACTATTGGATGGTACCCTTCTTTTATCCCAACTATTGGTTGGTATGTTTCTCTTGGTTATCCCAAGTATTGGTTGATACCCTTCTTTTATCCCAACTATTGGTTGGTATCTTTTCTTGGTTATCCCAACTATTAGTTGGTACCCTTCTTTTATCCCAACTAATGGTTGGTATGTTTCTTTTGGTTATCCCAACTATTGGTTGGTACACTTCATTTATCCCAACTATTGGTTGGTATGTTTCTTTTGGTTATCCCAACTATTGGTTGGTACCCTTCTTTTATCCCAACTATTGGTTGGTATGTTTCTCTTGGTTATCCCAACTATTGGTTGATACCCTTCTTTTATCCCAACTATTGGTTGGTATCTTTTCTTGGTTATCCCAACTATTAGTTGGTACCCTTCTTTTATCCCAACTAATGGTTGGTATGTTTCTTTTGGTTATCCCAACTATTGGTTGGTACCCTTCATTTATCCCAACTATTGGTTGGTATGTTTCTTTTGGTTATCCCAACTATTGGTTGGTACCCTTCTTTTATCCCCTCTATTGGTTGGTATGTTTCTTGGTTATCCCAACTATTGGTTGGTACCCTTCTTTTATCCCAACTATTGGTTGGTATGTTTCTTGGTTATCCCAATTATTGGTTTGTACCCTTCTTTTATCCCAACTATTGGTTGGTATGTTTCTCTTGGTTATCCAAACTATTGGTTGGTACCCTTCTTTTATCCCAACTATTGGTTGGTATGTTTCTTTTGGTTATCCCAACATTTGGTTGGTACCCTTCTTTTATCCCCTCTATTGGTTGGTATGTTTCTTGGTTAGCCCAACTATTGGTTGGTACCCTTCTTTTATCCCAACTATTGGTTGGTATGTTTCTTGGTTATCCCAATTATTGGTTGGTACCCTTCTTTTATCCCAACTATTGGTTGGTATGTTTCTCTTGGTTATCCCAACTATTGGTTGGTACCCTTCTTTTATCCCAACTATTGGTTGGTATGTTTCTTGGTTATCCCAACTATTGGTTGGTACCCTTCTTTTATCCCAACTATTGGTAGGTATGTTTCTTGGTTATCCCAACTATTGGTTGATATCCTTATTTTATCCCAACTATTGGTTGGTATGTTTCTTGGTTATCCCAACTATTGGTTGGTACCCTTCTTTGATCCCAACTATTGGTTGGTATGTTTCTCTTGGTTATCCCAACTATTGGTTGGTACCCTTCTTTGATCCCAACTATTGGTTGGTATCTTTTCTTGGTTATCCCAACTATTGGTTGGTAAGCTTATTTTACCACAACTATTGGTTGGTAAGTTTCTCTTGGTTATCCCAACTATTCGTTGGTACCCTTCTTTTATCCCAACTATTGGTTGGTATGTTTCTTGGTTATCCCAACTCTTGGTTTGTACCCTTCTTTTATCCCAACTATTGGTTGGTATGTTTCTCTTGGTTATCCCAACTATTGGTTGGTACCCTTCTTTTATCCCAACTATTGGTTGGTATCTTTTCTTGGCTATCCCAACTATTGGTTGGTACCCTTCTTTTATCCCAACTATTGTTTGGTGTGTTTCTCTTAGTTATCCCAACTATTGGTTGGTACCCTTCTTTTATCCCAACTATTGGTTGGTATCTTTTCTTGGTTATCCCAACTATTGGATGGTACCCTTCTTTTATCCCAACTATTGGTTGGTATGTTTCTCTTGGTTATCCCAAGTATTGGTTGATACCCTTCTTTTATCCCAACTATTGGTTGGTATCTTTTCTTGGTTATCCCAACTATTAGTTGGTACCCTTCTTTTATCCCAACTAATGGTTGGTATGTTTCTTTTGGTTATCCCAACTATTGGTTGGTACACTTCATTTATCCCAACTATTGGTTGGTATGTTTCTTTTGGTTATCCCAACTATTGGTTGGTACCCTTCTTTTATCCCAACTATTGGTTGGTATGTTTCTCTTGGTTATCCCAACTATTGGTTGATACCCTTCTTTTATCCCAACTATTGGTTGGTATCTTTTCTTGGTTATCCCAACTATTAGTTGGTACCCTTCTTTTATCCCAACTAATGGTTGGTATGTTTCTTTTGGTTATCCCAACTATTGGTTGGTACCCTTCATTTATCCCAACTATTGGTTGGTATGTTTCTTTTGGTTATCCCAACTATTGGTTGGTACCCTTCTTTTATCCCCTCTATTGGTTGGTATGTTTCTTGGTTATCCCAACTATTGGTTGGTACCCTTCTTTTATCCCAACTATTGGTTGGTATGTTTCTTGGTTATCCCAATTATTGGTTTGTACCCTTCTTTTATCCCAACTATTGGTTGGTATGTTTCTCTTGGTTATCCAAACTATTGGTTGGTACCCTTCTTTTATCCCAACTATTGGTTGGTATGTTTCTTTTGGTTATCCCAACATTTGGTTGGTACCCTTCTTTTATCCCCTCTATTGGTTGGTATGTTTCTTGGTTAGCCCAACTATTGGTTGGTACCCTTCTTTTATCCCAACTATTGGTTGGTATGTTTCTTGGTTATCCCAATTATTGGTTGGTACCCTTCTTTTATCCCAACTATTGGTTGGTATGTTTCTCTTGGTTATCCCAACTATTGGTTGGTACCCTTCTTTTATCCCAACTATTGGTTGGTATGTTTCTTGGTTATCCCAACTATTGGTTGGTACCCTTCTTTTATCCCAACTATTGGTAGGTATGTTTCTTGGTTATCCCAACTATTGGTTGATATCCTTATTTTATCCCAACTATTGGTTGGTATGTTTCTTGGTTATCCCAACTATTGGTTGGTACCCTTCTTTGATCCCAACTATTGGTTGGTATGTTTCTCTTGGTTATCCCAACTATTGGTTGGTACCCTTCTTTGATCCCAACTATTGGTTGGTATCTTTTCTTGGTTATCCCAACTATTGGTTGGTAAGCTTATTTTACCACAACTATTGGTTGGTAAGTTTCTCTTGGTTATCCCAACTATTCGTTGGTACCCTTCTTTTATCCCAACTATTGGTTGGTATGTTTCTTGGTTATCCCAACTCTTGGTTTGTACCCTTCTTTTATCCCAACTATTGGTTGGTATGTTTCTCTTGGTTATCCCAACTATTGGTTGGTACCCTTCTTTTATCCCAACTATTGGTTGGTATCTTTTCTTGGCTATCCCAACTATTGGTTGGTACCCTTCTTTTATCCCAACTATTGTTTGGTGTGTTTCTCTTAGTTATCCCAACTATTGGTTGGTACCCTTCTTTTATCCCAACTATTGGTTGGTATCTTTTCTTGGTTATCCCAACAATTGGTTGGTACCCTTCTTTTATCCCAACTATTGGTTGTTATGTTTCTTGATTATCCCAACTATTGGTTTGTACCCTTCTTTTATCCCAACTATTGGTTGGTATGTTTCTTGGTTTTCCCAACTATTGGTTGGTACCCTTCTTTTATCCCAACTATTGGTTGGTATGTTTTTTGGTTATCCCCACTATTGGTTGGTACCCTTCTTTTATCCCAACAATTGGTTGGTAGGTTTCTCTTGGTTATCCCAACTATTGGTTGGTACCCTTCTTTTATTCCAACTATTGGTTGGTATGTTTCTTGGTTATCCCAACTATTGGTTGGTATCCTTCATTTATCCCAACTATTGGGTTGTATGTTTCTTGGTTATCCCAATTATTGGTTGGTACCCTTCTTTTATCCCAACTATTGGTTGGTATGTTTCTCTTGGTTATCCCAACTATTGGTTGGTACCCTTCTTTTATCCCAACTATTGGTTGGTATCTTTTCTTGGTTATCCCAACTATTGGTTGGTACCCTTCTTTTATCCCAACTATTGGTTGGTATGTTTCTCTTGGTTATCCCAACTATTGGTTGATACCCTTCTTTTATCCCAACTATTGGTTGGTATCTTTTCTTGGTTATCCCAACTATTACTTGGTACCCTTCTTTTATCCCAACTAATGGTTGGTATGTTTCTTTTGGTTATCGCAACTATTGGTTGGTACCCTTCTTTTATCCCAACTATTGGTTGGTATGTTTCTTGGTTATCCCAACTATTGGTTGGTATCCTTCTTTTATCCCAACTATTGGTTGGTATGTTTCTTGGTTATCCCAATTATTGGTTGGTACCCTTCTTTTATCCCAACTATTGGTTGGTATGTTTCTCTTGGTTATCCCAACTATTGGTTGGTACCCTTCTTTTATCCCAACTATTGGTTGGTATCTTTTCTTGGTTATCCCAACTATTGGTTGGTACCCTTCTTTTATCCCAACTATTGGTTGGTATGTTTCTCTTGGTTATCCCAAGTATTGGTTGATACCCTTCTTTTATCCCAACTATTGGTTGGTATCTTTTCTTGGTTATCCCAACTATTAGTTGGTACCCTTCTTTTATCCCAACTAATGGTTGGTATGTTTCTTTTGGTTATCCCAACTATTGGTTGGTACCCTTCTTTTATCCCAACTATTGGTTGGTATGTTTCTTGGTTATCCCAACTATTGGTTGGTACCCTTCTTTTATCCCAACTATTGGTTGGTATGTTTCTTGGTTATCCCAATTATTGGTTGGTACCCTTCTTTTATCCCAACTATTGGTTGGTATGTTTCTCTTGGTTATCCCAACTATTGGTTGGTACCCTTCTTTTATCCCAACTATTGGTTGGTATCTTTTCTTGGTTATCCCAACTATTGGATGGTACCCTTCTTTTATCCCAACTATTGGTTGGTATGTTTCTCTTGGTTATCCCAAGTATTGGTTGATACCCTTCTTTTATCCCAACTATTGGTTGGTATCTTTTCTTGGTTATCCCAACTATTAGTTGGTACCCTTCTTTTATCCCAACTAATGGTTGGTATGTTTCTTTTGGTTATCCCAACTATTGGTTGGTACACTTCATTTATCCCAACTATTGGTTGGTATGTTTCTTTTGGTTATCCCAACTATTGGTTGGTACCCTTCTTTTATCCCAACTATTGGTTGGTATGTTTCTCTTGGTTATCCCAACTATTGGTTGATACCCTTCTTTTATCCCAACTATTGGTTGGTATCTTTTCTTGGTTATCCCAACTATTAGTTGGTACCCTTCTTTTATCCCAACTAATGGTTGGTATGTTTCTTTTGGTTATCCCAACTATTGGTTGGTACCCTTCATTTATCCCAACTATTGGTTGGTATGTTTCTTTTGGTTATCCCAACTATTGGTTGGTACCCTTCTTTTATCCCCTCTATTGGTTGGTATGTTTCTTGGTTATCCCAACTATTGGTTGGTACCCTTCTTTTATCCCAACTATTGGTTGGTATGTTTCTTGGTTATCCCAATTATTGGTTTGTACCCTTCTTTTATCCCAACTATTGGTTGGTATGTTTCTCTTGGTTATCCAAACTATTGGTTGGTACCCTTCTTTTATCCCAACTATTGGTTGGTATGTTTCTTTTGGTTATCCCAACATTTGGTTGGTACCCTTCTTTTATCCCCTCTATTGGTTGGTATGTTTCTTGGTTAGCCCAACTATTGGTTGGTACCCTTCTTTTATCCCAACTATTGGTTGGTATGTTTCTTGGTTATCCCAATTATTGGTTGGTACCCTTCTTTTATCCCAACTATTGGTTGGTATGTTTCTCTTGGTTATCCCAACTATTGGTTGGTACCCTTCTTTTATCCCAACTATTGGTTGGTATGTTTCTTGGTTATCCCAACTATTGGTTGGTACCCTTCTTTTATCCCAACTATTGGTAGGTATGTTTCTTGGTTATCCCAACTATTGGTTGATATCCTTATTTTATCCCAACTATTGGTTGGTATGTTTCTTGGTTATCCCAACTATTGGTTGGTACCCTTCTTTGATCCCAACTATTGGTTGGTATGTTTCTCTTGGTTATCCCAACTATTGGTTGGTACCCTTCTTTGATCCCAACTATTGGTTGGTATCTTTTCTTGGTTATCCCAACTATTGGTTGGTAAGCTTATTTTACCACAACTATTGGTTGGTAAGTTTCTCTTGGTTATCCCAACTATTCGTTGGTACCCTTCTTTTATCCCAACTATTGGTTGGTATGTTTCTTGGTTATCCCAACTCTTGGTTTGTACCCTTCTTTTATCCCAACTATTGGTTGGTATGTTTCTCTTGGTTATCCCAACTATTGGTTGGTACCCTTCTTTTATCCCAACTATTGGTTGGTATCTTTTCTTGGCTATCCCAACTATTGGTTGGTACCCTTCTTTTATCCCAACTATTGTTTGGTGTGTTTCTCTTAGTTATCCCAACTATTGGTTGGTACCCTTCTTTTATCCCAACTATTGGTTGGTATCTTTTCTTGGTTATCCCAACAATTGGTTGGTACCCTTCTTTTATCCCAACTATTGGTTGTTATGTTTCTTGATTATCCCAACTATTGGTTTGTACCCTTCTTTTATCCCAACTATTGGTTGGTATGTTTCTTGGTTTTCCCAACTATTGGTTGGTACCCTTCTTTTATCCCAACTATTGGTTGGTATGTTTTTTGGTTATCCCCACTATTGGTTGGTACCCTTCTTTTATCCCAACAATTGGTTGGTAGGTTTCTCTTGGTTATCCCAACTATTGGTTGGTACCCTTCTTTTATTCCAACTATTGGTTGGTATGTTTCTTGGTTATCCCAACTATTGGTTGGTATCCTTCATTTATCCCAACTATTGGGTTGTATGTTTCTTGGTTATCCCAATTATTGGTTGGTACCCTTCTTTTATCCCAACTATTGGTTGGTATGTTTCTCTTGGTTATCCCAACTATTGGTTGGTACCCTTCTTTTATCCCAACTATTGGTTGGTATCTTTTCTTGGTTATCCCAACTATTGGTTGGTACCCTTCTTTTATCCCAACTATTGGTTGGTATGTTTCTCTTGGTTATCCCAACTATTGGTTGATACCCTTCTTTTATCCCAACTATTGGTTGGTATCTTTTCTTGGTTATCCCAACTATTACTTGGTACCCTTCTTTTATCCCAACTAATGGTTGGTATGTTTCTTTTGGTTATCGCAACTATTGGTTGGTACCCTTCTTTTATCCCAACTATTGGTTGGTATGTTTCTTGGTTATCCCAACTATTGGTTGGTATCCTTCTTTTATCCCAACTATTGGTTGGTATGTTTCTTGGTTATCCCAATTATTGGTTGGTACCCTTCTTTTATCCCAACTATTGGTTGGTATGTTTCTCTTGGTTATCCCAACTATTGGTTGGTACCCTTCTTTTATCCCAACTATTGGTTGGTATCTTTTCTTGGTTATCCCAACTATTGGTTGGTACCCTTCTTTTATCCCAACTATTGGTTGGTATGTTTCTCTTGGTTATCCCAAGTATTGGTTGATACCCTTCTTTTATCCCAACTATTGGTTGGTATCTTTTCTTGGTTATCCCAACTATTAGTTGGTACCCTTCTTTTATCCCAACTAATGGTTGGTATGTTTCTTTTGGTTATCCCAACTATTGGTTGGTACCCTTCTTTTATCCCAACTATTGGTTGGTATGTTTCTTGGTTATCCCAACTATTGGTTGGTACCCTTCTTTTATCCCAACTATTGGTTGGTATGTTTCTCTTGGTTATCCCAACTATTGGATGATACCCTTCTTTTATCCCAACTATTGGTTGGTATCTTTTCTTGGTTATCCCAACTATTAGTTGGTACCCTTCTTTTATCCCAACTAATGGTTGGTATGTTTCTTTTGGTTATCCCAACTATTGGTTGGTACCCTTCTTTTATCCCAACTATTGGTTGGTATGTTTCTTTTGGTTATCCCAACTATTGGTTGGTACCCTTCTTTTATCCCCTCTATTGGTTGGTATGTTTCTTGGTTATCCCAACTATTGGTTGGTATCTTTTCTTGGTTATCCCAACTATTGGTTGGTAAGCTTATTTTATCACAACTATTGGTTGGTAAGTTTCTCTTGGTTATCCCAACTATTCGTTGGTACCCTTCTTTTATCCCAACTATTGGTTGGTATGTTTCTTGGTTATCCCAACTCTTGGTTTGTACCCTTCTTTTATCCCAACTATTGGTTGGTATGTTTCTCTTGGTTATCCCAACTATTGGTTGGTACCCTTCTTTTATCCCAACTATTGGTTGGTATCTTTTCTTGGTTATCCCAACTATTGGTTTGTAAGCTTATTTTATCACAACTATTGGTTGGTAAGTTTCTCTTGGTTATCGCAACTATTCGTTGGTACCCTTCTTTTATCCCAACTATTGGTTGGTATGTTTCTTGGTTATCCCAACTATTGGTTGGTATCTTTTCTTGGTTATCCCAACTATTGGTTGGTAAGCTTATTTTATCACAACTATTGGTTGGTAAGTTTCTCTTGGTTATCCCAACTATTCATTGGTACCCTTCTTTTATCCCAACTATTGGTTGGTATGTTTCTTGGTTATCCCAACTCTTGGTTTGTACCCTTCTTTTATCCCAACTATTGGTTGGTATGTTTCTCTTGGTTATCCCAACTATTGGTTGGTACCCTTCTTTTATCCCAACTATTGGTTGGTATCTTTTCTTGGTTATCCCAACTATTGGTTGGTAAGCTTATTTTATCACAACTATTGGTTGGTAAGTTTCTCTTGGTTATCCCAACTATTCGTTGGTACCCTTCTTTTATCCCAACTATTGGTTGGTATGTTTCTTGGTTATCCCAACTATTGGTTGGTATCTTTTCTTGGTTATCCCAACTATTGGTTGGTAAGCTTATTTTATCACAACTATTGGTTGGTAAGTTTCTCTTGGTTATCCCAACTATTGGTAGGTACCGTTCTTTTATCCCAACTATTGGTTGGTATGTTTCTTGGTTATCCCAACTATTGGTTGGTATCCTTCTTTTATCCCAACTATTGGTTGGTATGTTTCTTGGTTATTCCAATTATTGGTTGGTACCCTTCTTTTATCCCAACTATTGGTTGGTATGTTTCTCTTGGTTATCCCAACTATTGGTTGGTACCCTTCTTTTATCCCAACTATTGGTTGGTATCTTTTCTTGGTTATCCCAACTATTGGTTGGTACCCTTCTTTTATCCCAACTATTGGTTGGTATGTTTCTCTTGGTTATCCCAAGTATTGGTTGATACCCTTCTTTTATCCCAACTATTGGTTGGTATCTTTTCTTGGTTATCCCAACTATTAGTTGGTACCCTTCTTTTATCCCAACTAATGGTTGGTATGTTTCTTTTGGTTATCCCAACTATTGGTTGGTACCCTTCTTTTATCCCAACTATTGGTTGGTATGTTTCTTGGTTATCCCAACTATTGGTTGGTACCCTTCTTTTATCCCAACTATTGGTTGGTATGTTTCTCTTGGTTATCCCAACTATTGGATGATACCCTTCTTTTATCCCAACTATTGGTTGGTATCTTTTCTTGGTTATCCCAACTATTAGTTGGTACCCTTCTTTTATCCCAACTAATGGTTGGTATGTTTCTTTTGGTTATCCCAACTATTGGTTGGTACCCTTCTTTTATCCCAACTATTGGTTGGTATGTTTCTTTTGGTTATCCCAACTATTGGTTGGTACCCTTCTTTTATCCCCTCTATTGGTTGGTATGTTTCTTGGTTATCCCAACTATTGGTTGGTATCTTTTCTTGGTTATCCCAACTATTGGTTGGTAAGCTTATTTTATCACAACTATTGGTTGGTAAGTTTCTCTTGGTTATCCCAACTATTCGTTGGTACCCTTCTTTTATCCCAACTATTGGTTGGTATGTTTCTTGGTTATCCCAACTCTTGGTTTGTACCCTTCTTTTATCCCAACTATTGGTTGGTATGTTTCTCTTGGTTATCCCAACTATTGGTTGGTACCCTTCTTTTATCCCAACTATTGGTTGGTATCTTTTCTTGGTTATCCCAACTATTGGTTGGTAAGCTTATTTTATCACAACTATTGGTTGGTAAGTTTCTCTTGGTTATCCCAACTATTCGTTGGTACCCTTCTTTTATCCCAACTATTGGTTGGTATGTTTCTTGGTTATCCCAACTATTGGTTGGTATCTTTTCTTGGTTATCCCAACTATTGGTTGGTAAGCTTATTTTATCACAACTATTGGTTGGTAAGTTTCTCTTGGTTATCCCAACTATTCGTTGGTACCCTTCTTTTATCCCAACTATTGGTTGGTATGTTTCTTGGTTATCCCAACTCTTGGTTTGTACCCTTCTTTTATCCCAACTATTGGTTGGTATGTTTCTCTTGGTTATCCCAACTATTGGTTGGTACCCTTCTTTTATCCCAACTATTGGTTGGTATCTTTTCTTGGTTATCCCAACTATTGGTTGGTAAGCTTATTTTATCACAACTATTGGTTGGTAAGTTTCTCTTGGTTATCCCAACTATTCGTTGGTACCCTTCTTTTATCCCAACTATTGGTTGGTATGTTTCTTGGTTATCCCAACTATTGGTTGGTATCTTTTCTTGGTTATCCCAACTATTGGTTGGTAAGCTTATTTTATCACAACTATTGGTTGGTAAGTTTCTCTTGGTTATCCCAACTATTCGTTGGTACCCTTCTTTTATCCCAACTATTGGTTGGTATGTTTCTTGGTTATCCCAACTATTGGTTTGTACCCTTCTTTTATCCCAACTATTGGTTGGTATGTTTCTTGGTTTTCCCAACTATTGGTTGGTACCCTTCTTTTATCCCAACTATTGGTTGGTATGTTTTTTGGTTATCCCCACTATTGGTTGGTACCCTTCTTTTATCCCAACAATTGGTTGGTAGGTTTCTCTTGGTTATCCCAACTATTGGTTGGTACCCTTCTTTTATTCCAACTATTGGTTGGTATGTTTCTTGGTTATCCCAACTATTGGTTGGTATCCTTCATTTATCCCAACTATTGGGTTGTATGTTTCTTGGTTATCCCAATTATTGGTTGGTACCCTTCTTTTATCCCAACTATTGGTTGGTATGTTTCTCTTGGTTATCCCAACTATTGGTTGGTACCCTTCTTTTATCCCAACTATTGGTTGGTATCTTTTCTTGGTTATCCCAACTATTGGTTGGTACCCTTCTTTTATCCCAACTATTGGTTGGTATGTTTCTCTTGGTTATCCCAACTATTGGTTGATACCCTTCTTTTATCCCAACTATTGGTTGGTATCTTTTCTTGGTTATCCCAACTATTACTTGGTACCCTTCTTTTATCCCAACTAATGGTTGGTATGTTTCTTTTGGTTATCCCAACTATTGGTTGGTACCCTTCTTTTATCCCAACTATTGGTTGGTATGTTTCTTGGTTATCCCAACTATTGGTTGGTACCCTTCTTTTATCCCAACTATTGGTTGGTATGTTTCTCTTGGTTATCCCAACTATTGGTTGGTACCCTTCTTTTATCCCAACTATTGGTTGGTATCTTTTCTTGGTTATCCCAACTATTGGTTGGTACCCTTCTTTTATCCCAACTATTGGTTGGTATGTTTCTCTTGGTTATCCCAACTATTGGTTGAGACCCTTCTTTTATCCCAACTATTGGTTGGTATCTTTTCTTGGTTATCTCAACTATTACTTGGTACCCTTCTTTTATCCCAACTAATGGTTGGTATCTATTCTTGGTTATCCCAACTATTAGTTGGTACCCTTCTTTTATCCCAACTAATGGTTGGTATGTTTCTTTTGGTTATCCCAACTATTGGTTGGTACCCTTCTTTTATCCCAACTATTGGTTGGTATGTTTCTTGGTTATCCCAACTATTGGTTGGTACCCTTCTTTTATCCCAACTATTGGTTGGTATGTTTCTCTTGGTTATCCCAACTATTGGATGATACCCTTCTTTTATCCCAACTATTGGTTGGTATCTTTTCTTGGTTATCCCAACTATTAGTTGGTACCCTTCTTTTATCCCAACTAATGGTTGGTATGTTTCTTTTGGTTATCCCAACTATTGGTTGGTACCCTTCTTTTATCCCAACTATTGGTTGGTATCTTTTCTTGGTTATCCCAACTATTACTTGGTACCCTTCTTTTATCCCAACTAATGGTTGGTATGTTTCTTTTGGTTATCCCAACTATTGGTTGGTACCCTTCTTTTATCCCAACTATTGGTTGGTATGTTTCTTGGTTATCCCAACTATTGGTTGGTACCCTTCTTTTATCCCAACTATTGGTTGGTATGTTTCTTGGTTATCCCAATTATTGGTTGGTACCCTTCTTTTATCCCAACTATTGGTTGGTATGTTTCTCTTGGTTATCCCAACTATTGGTTGGTACCCTTCTTTTATCCCAACTATTGGTTGGTATCTTTTCTTGGTTATCCCAACTATTGGTTGGTACCCTTCTTTTATCCCAACTATTGGTTGGTATGTTTCTCTTGGTTATCCCAAGTATTGGTTGATACCCTTCTTTTATCCCAACTATTGGTTGGTATTTTTTCTTGGTTATCCCAACTATTAGTTGGTACCCTTCTTTTATCCCAACTAATGGTTGGTATGTTTCTTTTGGTTATCCCAACTATTGGTTGGTACCCTTCTTTTATCCCAACTATTGGTTGGTATGTTTCTTGGTTATCCCAACTATTGGTTGGTACCCTTCTTTTATCCCAACTATTGGTTGGTATGTTTCTCTTGGTTATCCCAACTATTGGATGATACCCTTCTTTTATCCCAACTATTGGTTGGTATCTTTTCTTGGTTATCCCAACTATTAGTTGGTACCCTTCTTTTATCCCAACTAATGGTTGGTATGTTTCTTTTGGTTATCCCAACTATTGGTTGGTACCCTTATTTTATCCCAACTATTGGTTGGTATGTTTCTTTTGGTTATCCCAACTATTGGTTGGTACCCTTCTTTTATCCCCTCTATTGGTTGGTATGTTTCTTGGTTATCCCAACTATTGGTTGGTATGTTTTCTTGGTTATCCCAACTATTGGTTGGTAAGCTTATTTTATCACAACTATTGGTTGGTAAGTTTCTCTTGGTTATCCCAACTATTCGTTGGTACCCTTCTTTTATCCCAACTATTGGTTGGTATGTTTCTTGGTTATCCCAACTCTTGGTTTGTACCCTTCTTTTATCCCAACTATTGGTTGGTATGTTTCTCTTGGTTATCCCAACTATTGGTTGGTACCCTTCTTTTATCCCAACTATTGGTTGGTATCTTTTCTTGGTTATCCCAACTATTGGTTGGTAAGCTTATTTTATCACAACTATTGGTTGGTAAGTTTCTCTTGGTTATCCCAACTATTCGTTGGTACCCTTCTTTTATCCCAACTATTGGTTGGTATGTTTCTTGGTTATCCCAACTATTGGTTGGTATCTTTTCTTGGTTATCCCAACTATTGGTTGGTAAGCTTATTTTATCACAACTATTGGTTGGTAAGTTTCTCTTGGTTATCCCAACTATTCGTTGGTACCCTTCTTTTATCCCAACTATTGGTTGGTATGTTTCTTGGTTATCCCAACTATTGGTTTGTACCCTTCTTTTATCCCAACTATTGGTTGGTATGTTTCTTGGTTTTCCCAACTATTGGTTGGTACCCTTCTTTTATCCCAACTATTGGTTGGTATGTTTTTTGGTTATCCCCACTATTGGTTGGTACCCTTCTTTTATCCCAACAATTGGTTGGTAGGTTTCTCTTGGTTATCCCAACTATTGGTTGGTACCCTTCTTTTATTCCAACTATTGGTTGGTATGTTTCTTGGTTATCCCAACTATTGGTTGGTATCCTTCATTTATCCCAACTATTGGGTTGTATGTTTCTTGGTTATCCCAATTATTGGTTGGTACCCTTCTTTTATCCCAACTATTGGTTGGTATGTTTCTCTTGGTTATCCCAACTATTGGTTGGTACCCTTCTTTTATCCCAACTATTGGTTGGTATCTTTTCTTGGTTATCCCAACTATTGGTTGGTACCCTTCTTTTATCCCAACTATTGGTTGGTATGTTTCTCTTGGTTATCCCAACTATTGGTTGATACCCTTCTTTTATCCCAACTATTGGTTGGTATCTTTTCTTGGTTATCCCAACTATTACTTGGTACCCTTCTTTTATCCCAACTAATGGTTGGTATGTTTCTTTTGGTTATCCCAACTATTGGTTGGTACCCTTCTTTTATCCCAACTATTGGTTGGTATGTTTCTTGGTTATCCCAACTATTGGTTGGTACCCTTCTTTTATCCCAACTATTGGTTGGTATGTTTCTCTTGGTTATCCCAACTATTGGTTGGTACCCTTCTTTTATCCCAACTATTGGTTGGTATCTTTTCTTGGTTATCCCAACTATTGGTTGGTACCCTTCTTTTATCCCAACTATTGGTTGGTATGTTTCTCTTGGTTATCCCAACTATTGGTTGAGACCCTTCTTTTATCCCAACTATTGGTTGGTATCTTTTCTTGGTTATCTCAACTATTACTTGGTACCCTTCTTTTATCCCAACTAATGGTTGGTATCTATTCTTGGTTATCCCAACTATTAGTTGGTACCCTTCTTTTATCCCAACTAATGGTTGGTATGTTTCTTTTGGTTATCCCAACTATTGGTTGGTACCCTTCTTTTATCCCAACTATTGGTTGGTATGTTTCTTGGTTATCCCAACTATTGGTTGGTACCCTTCTTTTATCCCAACTATTGGTTGGTATGTTTCTCTTGGTTATCCCAACTATTGGATGATACCCTTCTTTTATCCCAACTATTGGTTGGTATCTTTTCTTGGTTATCCCAACTATTAGTTGGTACCCTTCTTTTATCCCAACTAATGGTTGGTATGTTTCTTTTGGTTATCCCAACTATTGGTTGGTACCCTTCTTTTATCCCAACTATTGGTTGGTATCTTTTCTTGGTTATCCCAACTATTACTTGGTACCCTTCTTTTATCCCAACTAATGGTTGGTATGTTTCTTTTGGTTATCCCAACTATTGGTTGGTACCCTTCTTTTATCCCAACTATTGGTTGGTATGTTTCTTGGTTATCCCAACTATTGGTTGGTACCCTTCTTTTATCCCAACTATTGGTTGGTATGTTTCTTGGTTATCCCAATTATTGGTTGGTACCCTTCTTTTATCCCAACTATTGGTTGGTATGTTTCTCTTGGTTATCCCAACTATTGGTTGGTACCCTTCTTTTATCCCAACTATTGGTTGGTATCTTTTCTTGGTTATCCCAACTATTGGTTGGTACCCTTCTTTTATCCCAACTATTGGTTGGTATGTTTCTCTTGGTTATCCCAAGTATTGGTTGATACCCTTCTTTTATCCCAACTATTGGTTGGTATTTTTTCTTGGTTATCCCAACTATTAGTTGGTACCCTTCTTTTATCCCAACTAATGGTTGGTATGTTTCTTTTGGTTATCCCAACTATTGGTTGGTACCCTTCTTTTATCCCAACTATTGGTTGGTATGTTTCTTGGTTATCCCAACTATTGGTTGGTACCCTTCTTTTATCCCAACTATTGGTTGGTATGTTTCTCTTGGTTATCCCAACTATTGGATGATACCCTTCTTTTATCCCAACTATTGGTTGGTATCTTTTCTTGGTTATCCCAACTATTAGTTGGTACCCTTCTTTTATCCCAACTAATGGTTGGTATGTTTCTTTTGGTTATCCCAACTATTGGTTGGTACCCTTATTTTATCCCAACTATTGGTTGGTATGTTTCTTTTGGTTATCCCAACTATTGGTTGGTACCCTTCTTTTATCCCCTCTATTGGTTGGTATGTTTCTTGGTTATCCCAACTATTGGTTGGTATGTTTTCTTGGTTATCCCAACTATTGGTTGGTAAGCTTATTTTATCACAACTATTGGTTGGTAAGTTTCTCTTGGTTATCCCAACTATTCGTTGGTACCCTTCTTTTATCCCAACTATTGGTTGGTATGTTTCTTGGTTATCCCAACTCTTGGTTTGTACCCTTCTTTTATCCCAACTATTGGTTGGTATGTTTCTCTTGGTTATCCCAACTATTGGTTGGTACCCTTCTTTTATCCCAACTATTGGTTGGTATCTTTTCTTGGTTATCCCAACTATTGGTTGGTACCCTTCTTTTATCCCAACTATTGTTTGGTGTGTTTCTCTTGGTTATCCCAACTATTGGTTGGTACCCTTCTTTTATCCCAACTATTGGTTGGTATCTTTTCTTGGTTATCCCAACTATTGGTTGGTACCCTTCTTTTATCCCAACTATTGGTTGTTATGTTTCTTGGTTATCCCAACTATTGGTTTGTACCCTTCTTTTATCCCAACTATTGGTTGGTATGTTTCTTGGTTTTCCCAACTATTGGTTGGTACCCTTCTTTTATCCCAACTATTGGTTGGTATGTTTCTTGGTTATCCCAACTATTGGTTGATATCCTTATTTTATCCCAACTATTGGTTGGTATGTTTCTTGGTTATCCCAACTATTGGTTGGTACCCTTCTTTGATCCCAACTATTGGTTGGTATGTTTCTCTTGGTTATCCCAACTATTGGTTGGTACCCTTCTTTGATCCCAACTATTGGTTGGTATCTTTTCTTGGTTATCCCAACTATTGGTTGGTAAGCTTATTTTATCACAACTATTGGTTGGTAAGTTTCTCTTGGTTGTCCCAACTATTCGTTGGTACCCTTCTTTTATCCCAACTATTGGTTGGTATGTTTCTTGGTTATCCCAACTCTTGGTTTGTACCCTTCTTTTATCCCAACTATTGGTTGGTATGTTTCTCTTGGTTATCCCAACAATTGGTTGGTACCCTTCTTTTATCCCAACTATTGGTTGGTATCTTTTCTTGGTTATCCCAACTATTGGTTGGTACCCTTGTTTTATCCCAACTATTGTTTGGTGTGTTTCTCTTAGTTATCCCAACTATTGGTTGGTACCCTTCTTTTATCCCAACTATTGGTTGATATCTTTTCTTGGTTATCCCAACTATTGGTTGGTACCCTTCTTTTATCCCAACTATTGGTTGTTATGTTTCTTGGTTATCCCAGCTATTGGTTTGTACCCTTATTTTATCCCTACTATTGGTTGGTATGTTTCTTGGTTTTCCCAACTATTGGTTGGTACCCTTCTTTTATCCCAACTATTGTTTGGTATATTTTTTGGTTATCCCAACTATTGGTTGATACCCTTCTTTTATCCCAACAATTTGTTGGTAGGTTTCTCTTGGTTATCCCAACTATTGGTTGGTACCCTTCTTTTATTCCAACTATTGGTTGGTATGTTTCTTGGTTATCCCAACTATTGGTTGGTATCCTTCATTTATCCCAACTATTGAGTTGTATGTTTCTTGGTTATCCCAATTATTGGTTGGTACCCTTCTTTTATCCCAACTATTGGTTGGTATGTTTCTCTTGGTTATCCTAACTATTGGTTGGTACCCTTCTTTTATCCCAACTATTGGTTGGTATCTTTTCTTGGTTATCCCAACTATTGGTTGGTACCCTTCTTTTATCCCAACTATTGGTTGGTATGTTTCTCTTGGTTATCCCAGCTATTGGTTGATACCCTTCTTTTATCCCAACTATTGGTTGGTATCTTTTCTTGGTTATCCCAACTATTACTTGGTACCCTTCTTTTATCCCAACAAATGGTTGGTATGTTTCTTTTGGTTATCCCAACTATTGGTTGGTACCCTTCTTTTATCCCAACTATTGGTTGGTATGTTTCTTGGTTATCCCAACTATTGGTTGGTACCCTTCTTTTATCCCAACTATTGGTTGGTATGTTTCTTGGTTATCCCAATTATTGGTTGGTACCCTTCTTTTATCCCAACTATTGGTTGGTATGTTTCTCTTGGTTATCCCAACTATTGGTTGGTACCCTTCTTTTATCCCAACTATTGGTTGGTATCTTTTCTTGGTTATCCCAACTATTGGTTGGTACCCTTCTTTATCCCAACTATTGGTTGGTATGTTTCTCTTGGTTATCCCAAGTATTGGTTGATACCCTTCTTTTATCCCAACTATTGGTTGGTATCTTTTCTTGGTTATCCCAACTATTAGTTGGTACCCTTCTTTTATCCCAACTAATGGTTGGTATGTTTCTTTTGGTTATCCCAACTATTGGTTGGTACCCTTCTTTTATCCCAACTATTGGTTGGTATGTTTCTTGGTTATCCCAACTATTGGTTGGTACCCTTCTTTTATCCCAACTATTGGTTGGTATGTTTCTCTTGGTTATCCCAACTATTGGTTGATACCCTTCTTTTATCCCAACTATTGGTTGGTATCTTTTCTTGGTTATCCCAACTATTAGTTGGTACCCTTCTTTTATCCCAACTAATGGTTGGTATGTTTCTTTTGGTTATCCCAACTATTGGTTGGTACCCTTCTTTTATCCCAACTATTGGTTGGTATGTTTCTTTTGGTTATCCCAACTATTGGTTGGTACCCTTCTTTTATCCCCTCTATTGGTTGGTATGTTTCTTGGTTATCCCAACTATTGGTTGGTACCCTTCTTTTATCCCAACTATTGGTTGGTATGTTTCTTGGTTATCCCAATTATTGGTTGGTACCCTTCTTTTATCCCAACTATTGGTTGGTATGTTTCTCTTGGTTATCCCAACTATTGGTTGGTACCCTTCTTTTATCCCAACTATTGGTTGTTATGTTTCTTGGTTATCCCAACTATTGGTTGGTACCCTTCTTTTATCCCAACTATTGGTTGGTATGTTTCTTGGTTATCCCAACTATTGGTTGATATCCTTATTTTATCCCAACTATTGGTTGGTATGTTTCTTGGTTATCCCAACTATTGGTTTGTACCCTTCTTTGATCCCAACTATTGGTTGGTATGTTTCTCTTGGTTATCCCAACTATTGGTTGGTACCCTTCTTTGATCCCAACTATTGGTTGGTATCTTTTCTTGGTTATCCCAACTATTGGTTGGTAAGCTTATTTTATCACAACTATTGGTTGGTAAGTTTCTCTTGGTTATCCCAACTATTCGTTGGTACCCTTCTTTTATCCCAACTATTGGTTGGTATGTTTCTTGGTTATCCCAACTCTTGGTTTGTACCCTTCTTTTATCCCAACTATTGGTTGGTATGTTTCTCTTGGTTATCCCAACTATTGGTTGGTACCCTTCTTTTATCCCAACTATTGGTTGGTATCTTTTCTTGGTTATCCCAACTATTGGTTGGTACCCTTCTTTTATCCCAACTATTGTTTGGTGTGTTTCTCTTAGTTATCCCAACTATTGGTTGGTACCCTTCTTTTATCCCAACTATTGGTTGGTATCTTTTCTTGGTTATCCCAACAATTGGTTGGTACCCTTCTTTTATCCCAACTATTGGTTGTTATGTTTCTTGGTTATCCCAACTATTGGTTTGTACCCCTCTTTTATCCCAACTATTGGTTGGTATGTTTCTTGGTTTTCCCAACTATTGGTTGGTACCCTTCTTTTATCCCAACTATTGGTTGGTATGTTTTTTGGTTATCCCAACTATTGGTTGGTACCCTTCTTTTATCCCAACAATTGGTTGATAGGTTTCTCTTGGTTATCCCAACTATTGGTTGGTACCCTTCTTTTATTCCAACTATTGGTTGGTATGTTTCTTGGTTATCCCAACTATTGGTTGGTATCCTTCATTTATCCCAACTATTGGGTTGTATGTTTCTTGGTTATCCCAATTATTGGTTGGTACCCTTCTTTTATCCCAACTATTGGTTGGTATGTTTCTCTTGGTTATCCCAACTATTGGTTGGTACCCTTCTTTTATCCCAACTATTGGTTGGTATCTTTTCTTGGTTATCCCAACTATTGGTTGGTACCCTTCTTTTATCCCAACTATTGGTTGGTATGTTTCTCTTGGTTATCCCAACTATTGGTTGATACCCTTCTTTTATCCCAACTATTGGTTGGTATCTTTTCTTGGTTATCCCAACTATTACTTGGTACCCTTCTTTTATCCCAACTAATGGTTGGTATGTTTCTTTTGGTTATCCCAACTATTGGTTGGTACCCTTCTTTTATCCCAACTATTGGTTGGTATGTTTCTTGGTTATCCCAACTATTGGTTGGTACCCTTCTTTTATCCCAACTATTGGTTGGTATGTTTCTTGGTTATCCCAATTATTGGTTGGTACCCTTCTTTTATCCCAACTATTGGTTGGTATGTTTCTCTTGGTTATCCCAACTATTGGTTGGTACCCTTCTTTTATCCCAACTATTGGTTGGTATCTTTTCTTGGTTATCCCAACTATTGGTTGGTACCCTTCTTTTATCCCAACTATTGGTTGGTATGTTTCTCTTGGTTATCCCAAGTATTGGTTGATACCCTTCTTTTATCCCAACTATTGGTTGGTATCTTTTCTTGGTTATCCCAACTATTAGTTGGTACCCTTCTTTTATCCCAACTAATGGTTGGTATGTTTCTTTTGGTTATCCCAACTATTGGTTGGTACCCTTCTTTTATCCCAACTATTGGTTGGTATGTTTCTTGGTTATCCCAACTATTGGTTGGTACCCTTCTTTTATCCCAACTATTGGTTGGTATGTTTCTCTTGGTTATCCCAAGTATTGGTTGATACCCTTCTTTTATCCCAACTATTGGTTGGTATCTTTTCTTGGTTATCCCAACTATTAGTTGGTACCCTTCTTTTATCCCAACTAATGGTTGGTATGTTTCTTTTGGTTATCCCAACTATTGGTTGGTACCCTTCTTTTATCCCAACTATTGGTTGGTATGTTTCTTTTGGTTATCCCAACTATTGGTTGGTACCCTTCTTTTATCCCCTCTATTGGTTGGTATGTTTCTTGGTTATCCCAACTATTGGTTGGTACCCTTCTTTTATCCCAACTATTGGCTGGTATGTTTCTTGGTTTTCCCAATTATTGGTTGGTACCCTTCTTTTATCCCAACTATTGGTTGGTATGTTTCTCTTGGTTATCCCAACTATTGGTTGGTACCCTTCTTTTATCCCAACTATTGGTTGGTATGTTTCTTGGTTATCCCAACTATTGGTTGGTACCCTTCTTTTATCCCAACTATTGGTTGGTATGTTTCTTGGTTATCCCAACTATTGGTTGATATCCTTATTTTATCCCAACTATTGGTTGGTATGTTTCTTGGTTATCCCAACTATTGGTTGGTACCCTTCTTTGATCCCAACTATTGGTTGGTATGTTTCTCTTGGTTATCCCAACTATTGGTTGGTACCCTTCTTTGATCCCAACTATTGGTTGGTATCTTTTCTTGGTTATCCCAACTATTGGTTGGTAAGCTTATTTTATCACAACTATTGGTTGGTAAGTTTCTCTTGGTTATCCCAACTATTCGTTGGTACCCTTCTTTTATCCCAACTATTGGTTGGTATGTTTCTTGGTTATCCCAACTCTTGGTTTGTACCCTTCTTTTATCCCAACTATTGGTTGGTATGTTTCTCTTGGTTATCCCAACTATTGGTTGGTACCCTTCTTTTATCCCAACTATTGGTTGGTATCTTTTCTTGGTTATCCCAACTATTGGTTGGTACCCTTCTTTTATCCCAACTATTGTTTGGTGTGTTTCTCTTAGTTATCCCAACTATTGGTTGGTACCCTTCTTTTATCCCAACTATAGGTTGGTATCTTTTCTTGGTTATCGCAACAATTGGTTGGTACCCTTCTTTTATCCCAACTATTGGTTGTTATGTTTCTTGGTTATCCCAACTATTGGTTTGTACCCCTCTTTTATCCCAACTATTGGTTGGTATGTTTCTTGGTTTTCCCAACTATTGGTTGGTACCCTTCTTTTATCCCAACTATTGGTTGGTATGTTTTTTGGTTATCCCAACTATTGGTTGGTACCCTTCTTTTATCCCAACAATTGGTTGATAGGTTTCTCTTGGTTATCCCAACTATTGGTTGGTACCCTTCTTTTATTCCAACTATTGGTTGGTATGTTTCTTGGTTATCCCAACTATTGGTTGGTATCCTTCATTTATCCCAACTATTGGGTTGTATGTTTCTTGGTTATCCCAATTATTGGTTGGTACCCTTCTTTTATCCCAACTATTGGTTGGTATGTTTCTCTTGGTTATCCCAACTATTGGTTGGTACCCTTCTTTTATCCCAACTATTGGTTGGTATCTTTTCTTGGTTATCCCAACTATTGGTTGGTACCCTTCTTTTATCCCAACTATTGGTTGGTATGTTTCTCTTGGTTATCCCAACTATTGGTTGATACCCTTCTTTTATCCCAACTATTGGTTGGTATCTTTTCTTGGTTATCCCAACTATTACTTGGTACCCTTCTTTTATCCCAACTAATGGTTGGTATGTTTCTTTTGGTTATCCCAACTATTGGTTGGTACCCTTCTTTTATCCCAACTATTGGTTGGTATGTTTCTTGGTTATCCCAACTATTGGTTGGTACCCTTCTTTTATCCCAACTATTGGTTGGTATGTTTCTTGGTTATCCCAATTATTGGTTGGTACCCTTCTTTTATCCCAACTATTGGTTGGTATGTTTCTCTTGGTTATCCCAACTATTGGTTGGTACCCTTCTTTTATCCCAACTATTGGTTGGTATCTTTTCTTGGTTATCCCAACTATTGGTTGGTACCCTTCTTTTATCCCAACTATTGGTTGGTATGTTTCTCTTGGTTATCCCAAGTATTGGTTGATACCCTTCTTTTATCCCAACTATTGGTTGGTATCTTTTCTTGGTTATCCCAACTATTAGTTGGTACCCTTCTTTTATCCCAACTAATGGTTGGTATGTTTCTTTTGGTTATCCCAACTATTGGTTGGTACCCTTCTTTTATCCCAACTATTGGTTGGTATGTTTCTTGGTTATCCCAACTATTGGTTGGTACCCTTCTTTTATCCCAACTATTGGTTGGTATGTTTCTCTTGGTTATCCCAACTATTGGTTGATACCCTTCTTTTATCCCAACTATTGGTTGGTATCTTTTCTTGGTTATCCCAACTATTAGTTGGTACCGTTCTTTTATCCCAACTAATGGTTGGTATGTTTCTTTTGGTTATCCCAACTATTGGTTGGTACCCTTCTTTTATCCCAACTATTGGTTGGTATGTTTCTTTTGGTTATCCCAACTATTGGTTGGTACCCTTCTTTTATCCCCTCTATTGGTTGGTATGTTTCTTGGTTATCCCAACTATTGGTTGGTATCTTTTCTTGGTTATCCCAACTATTGGTTGGTAAGCTTATTTTATCACAACTATTGGTTGGTAAGTTTCTCTTGGTTATCCCAACTATTCGTTGGTACCCTTCTTTTATCCCAACTATTGGTTGGTATGTTTCTTGGTTATCCCAACTCTTGGTTTGTACCCTTCTTTTATCCCAACTATTGGTTGGTATGTTTCTCTTGGTTATCCCAACTAATCGTTGGTACCCTTCTTTTATCCCAACTATTGGTTGGTATCTTTTCTTGGTTATCCCAACTATTGGTTGGTACCCTTCTTTTATCCCATCTATTGTTTGGTGTGTTTCTCTTGGTTATCCCAACTATTGGTTGGTACCCTTCTTTTATCCCAACTATTGGTTGGTATCTTTTCTTGGTTATCCCAACTATTGGTTGGTACCCTTCTTTTATCCCAACTATTGGTTGTTATGTTTCTTGGTTATCCCAACTATTGGTTTGTACCCTTCTTTTATCCCAACTATTAGTTGGTATGTTTCTTGGTTTTCCCAACTATTGGTTGGTACCCTTCTTTTATCCCAACTATTGGTTGGTATGTTTTTTGGTTATCCCAACTATTGGTTGGTACCCTTCTTTTATCCCAACAATTGGTTGGTAGGTTTCTCTTGGTTATCCCAACTATTGGTTGGTACCCTTCTTTTATTCCAACTATTGGTTGGTATGTTTCTTGGTTATCCCAACTATTGGTTGGTATCCTTCATTTATCCCAACTATTGGGTTGTATGTTTCTTGGTTATCCCAATTATTGGTTGGTACCCTTCTTTTATCCCAACAATTGGTTGGTAGGTTTCTCTTGGTTATCCCAACTATTGGTTGGTACCCTTCTTTTATTCCAACTATTGGTTGGTATGTTTCTTGGTTATCCCAACTATTGGTTGGTATCCTTCATTTATCCCAACTATTGGGTTGTATGTTTCTTGGTTATCCCAATTATTGGTTGGTACCCTTCTTTTATCCCAACTATTGGTTGGTATGTTTCTCTTGGTTATCCCAACTATTGGTTGGTACCCTTCTTTTATCCCAACTATTGGTTGGTATCTTTTCTTGGTTATCCCAACTATTGGTTGGTACCCTTGTTTTATCCCAACTATTGGTTGGTATGTTTCTCTTGGTTATCCCAACTATTGGTTGATACCCTTCTTTTATCCCAACTATTGGGTGGTATCTTTTCTTGGTTATCCCAACTATTACTTGGTACCCTTCTTTTATCCCAACTAATGGTTGGTATGTTTCTTTTGGCTATCCCAACTATTGGTTGGTACCCTTCTTTTATCCCAACTATTGGTTGGTATGTTTCTTGGTTATCCCAACTATTGGTTGGTACCCTTCTTTTATCCCAACTATTGGTTGGTATGTTTCTTGGTTATCCCAATTATTGGTTGGTACCCTTCTTTTATCCCAACTATTGGTTGGTATGTTTCTCTTGGTTATCCCAACTATTGGTTGGTACCCTTCTTTTATCCCAACTATTGGTTGGTATCTTTTCTTGGTTATCCCAACTATTGGTTGGTACCCTTCTTTTATCCCAACTATAGGTTGGTATGTTTCTCTTGGTTATCCCAAGTATTGGTTGATACCCTTCTTTTATCCCAACTATTGGTTGGTATCTTTTCTTGGTTATCCCAACTATTAGTTGGTACCCTTCTTTTATCCCAACTATTGGTTGGTATGTTTCTTGGTTTTCCCAACTATTGGTTGGTACCCTTCTTTTATCCCAACTATTGGTTGGTATGTTTTTTGGTTATCCCAACTATTGGTTGGTACCCTTCTTTTATCCCAACAATTGGTTGGTAGGTTTCTCTTGGTTATCCCAACTATTGGTTGGTACCCTTCTTTTATTCCAACTATTGGTTGGTATGTTTCTTGGTTATCCCAACTATTGGTTGGTATCCCTCATTTATCCCAACTATTGGGTTGTATGTTTCTTGGTTATCCCAATTATTGGTTGGTACCCTTCTTTTATCCCAACAATTGGTTGGTAGGTTTCTCTTGGTTATCCCAACTATTGGTTGGTACCCTTCTTTTATCCCAACTATTGGTTGGTATCTTTTCTTGGTTATCCCAACTATTGGTTGGTACCCTTCTTTTATCCCAACTATTGGTTGGTATGTTTCTCTTGGTTATCCGAACTATTGGTTGATACCCTTCTTTTATCCCAACTATTGGTTGGTATCTTTTCTTGGTTATCCCAACTATTACTTGGTACCCTTCTTTTATCCCAACTAATGGTTGGTATGTTTCTTTTGGCTATCCCAACTATTGGTTGGTACCCTTCTTTTATCCCAACTATTGGTTGGTATGTTTCTTGGTTATCCCAACTATTGGTTGGTACCCTTCTTTTATCCCAACTATTGGTTGGTATGTTTCTTGGTTATCCCAATTATTGGTTGGTACCCTTCTTTTATCCCAACTATTGGTTGGTATGTTTCTCTTGGTTATCCCAACTATTGGTTGGTACCCTTCTTTTATCCCAACTATTGGTTGGTATCTTTTCTTGGTTATCCCAACTATTGGTTGGTACCCTTCTTTTATCCCAACTATAGGTTGGTATGTTTCTCTTGGTTATCCCAAGTATTGGTTGATACCCTTCTTTTATCCCAACTATTGGTTGGTATCTTTTCTTGGTTATCCCAACTATAAGTTGGTACCCTTCTTTTATCCCAACTAATGGTTGGTATGTTTCTTTTGGTTATCCCAACTATTGGTTGGTACCCTTCTTTTATCCCAACTATTGGTTGGTATGTTTCTTGGTTATCCCAACTATTGGTTGGTACCCTTCTTTTATCCCAACTATTGGTTGGTATGTTTCTCTTGGTTATCCCAACTATTGGTTGATACCCTTCTTTTATCCCAACTATTGGTTGGTATCTTTTCTTGGTTATCCCAACTATTAGTTGGTACCCTTCTTTTATCCCAACTAATGGTTGGTATGTTTCTTTTGGTTATCCCAACTATTGGTTGGTACCCTTCTTTTATCCCAACTATTGGTTGGTATGTTTCTTTTGGTTATCCCAACTATTGGTTGGTACCCTTCTTTTATCCCCTCTATTGGTTGGTATGTTTCTTGGTTATCCCAACTATTGGTTGGTACCCTTCTTTTATCCCAACTATTGGTTGGTATGTTTCTTGGTTATCCCAATTATTGGTTGGTACCCTTCTTTTATCCCAACTATTGGTTGGTATGTTTCTCTTGGTTATCCCAACTATTGGTTGGTACCCTTCTTTTATCCCAACTATTGGTTGGTATGTTTCTTGGTTATCCCAACTATTGGTTGGTACCCTTCTTTTATCCCAACTATTGGTTGGTATGTTTCTTGGTTATCCCAACTATTGGTTGATATCCTTATTTTATCCCAACTATTGGTTGGTATGTTTCTTGGTTATCCCAACTATTGGTTGGTACCCTTCTTTGATCCCAACTATTGGTTGGTATGTTTCTCTTGGTTATCCCAACTATTGGTTGGTACCCTTCTTTGATCCCAACTATTGGTTGGTATCTTTTCTTGGTTATCCCAACTATTGGTTGGTAAGCTTATTTTATCACAACTATTGGTTGGTAAGTTTCTCTTGGTTATCCCAACTATTCGTTGGTACCCTTCTTTTATCCCAACTATTGGTTGGTATGTTTCTTGGTTATCCCAACTCTTGGTTTGTACCCTTCTTTTATCCCAACTATTGGTTGGTATGTTTCTCTTGGTTATCCCAACTATTGGTTGGTACCCTTCTTTTATCCCAACTATTGGTTGGTATCTTTTCTTGGTTATCCCAACTATTGGTTGGTACCCTTCTTTTATCCCAACTATTGTTTGGTGTGTTTCTCTTAGTTATCCCAACTATTGGTTGGTACCCTTCTTTTATCCCAACTATTGGTTGGTATCTTTTCTTGGTTATCCCAACAATTGGTTGGTACCCTTCTTTTATCCCAACTATTGGTTGTTATGTTTCTTGGTTATCCCAACTATTGGTTTGTACCCCTCTTTTATCCCAACTATTGGTTGGTATGTTTCTTGGTTTTCCCAACTATTGGTTGGTACCCTTCTTTTATCCCAACTATTGGTTGGTATGTTTTTTGGTTATCCCAACTATTGGTTGGTACCCTTCTTTTATCCCAACAATTGGTTGGTAGGTTTCTCTTGGTTATCCCAACTATTGGTTGGTACCCTTCTTTTATTCCAACTATTGGTTGGTATGTTTCTTGGTTATCCCAACTATTGGTTGGTATCCTTCATTTATCCCAACTATTGGGTTGTATGTTTCTTGGTTATCCCAATTATTGGTTGGTACCCTTCTTTTATCCCAACTATTGGTTGGTATGTTTCTCTTGGTTATCCCAACTATTGGTTGGTACCCTTCTTTTATCCCAACTATTGGTTGGTATCTTTTCTTGGTTATCCCAACTATTGGTTGGTACCCTTCTTTGATCCCAACTATTGGTTGGTATCTTTTCTTGGTTATCCCAACTATTGGTTGGTAAGCTTATTTTATCACAACTATTGGTTGGTAAGTTTCTCTTGGTTATCCCAACTATTCGTTGGTACCCTTCTTTTATCCCAACTATTGGTTGGTATGTTTCTTGGTTATCCCAACTCTTGGTTTGTACCCTTCTTTTATCCCAACTATTGGTTGGTATGTTTCTCTTGGTTATCCCAACTATTGGTTGGTACCCTTCTTTTATCCCAACTATTAATTGGTATCTTTTCTTGGTTATCCCAACTATTGGTTGGTACCCTTCTTTTATCCCAACTATTGTTTGGTGTGTTTCTCTTAGTTATCCCAACTATTGGTTGGTACCCTTCTTTTATCCCAACTATTGGTTGGTATCTTTTCTTGGTTATCCCAACAATTGGTTGGTACCCTTCTTTTATCCCAACTATTGGTTGTTATGTTTCTTGGTTATCCCAACTATTGGTTTGTACCCCTCTTTTATCCCAACTATTGGTTGGTATGTTTCTTGGTTTTCCCAACTATTGGTTGGTACCCTTCTTTTATCCCAACTATTGGTTGGTATGTTTTTTGGTTATCCCAACTATTGGTTGGTACCCTTCTTTTATCCCAACAATTGGTTGGTAGGTTTCTCTTGGTTATCCCAACTATTGGTTGGTACCCTTCTTTTATTCCAACTATTGGTTGGTATGTTTCTTGGTTATCCCAACTATTGGTTGGTATCCTTCATTTATCCCAACTATTGGGTTGTATGTTTCTTGGTTATCCCAATTATTGGTTGGTACCCTTCTTTTATCCCAACTATTGGTTGGTATGTTTCTCTTGGTTATCCCAACTATTGGTTGGTACCCTTCTTTTATCCCAACTATTGGTTGGTATCTTTTCTTGGTTATCCCAACTATTGGTTGGTACCCTTCTTTTATCCCAACTATTGATTGGTATGTTTCTCTTGGTTATCCCAACTATTGGTTGATACCCTTCTTTTATCCCAACTATTGGTTGGTATCTTTTCTTGGTTATCCCAACTATTACTTGGTACCCTTCTTTTATCCCAACTAATGGTTGGTATGTTTCTTTTGGTTATCCCAACTATTGGTTGGTACCCTTCTTTTATCCCAACTATTGGTTGGTATGTTTCTTGGTTATCCCAACTATTGGTTGGTACCCTTCTTTTATCCCAACTATTGATTGGTATGTTTCTCTTGGTTATCCCAACTATTGGTTGATACCCTTCTTTTATCCCAACTATTGGTTGGTATCTTTTCTTGGTTATCCCAACTATTACTTGGTACCCTTCTTTTATCCCAACTAATGGTTGGTATGTTTCTTTTGGTTATCCCAACTATTGGTTGGTACCCTTCTTTTATCCCAACTATTGGTTGGTATGTTTCTTGGTTATCCCAACTATTGGTTGGTACCCTTCTTTTATCCCAACTATTGGTTGGTATGTTTCTTGGTTATCCCAATTATTGGTTGGTACCCTTCTTTTATCCCAACTATTGGTTGGTATGTTTCTCTTGGTTATCCCAACTATTGGTTGGTACCCTTCTTTTATCCCAACTATTGGTTGGTACCCTTCTTTTATCCCAACAATTGGTTGGTAGGTTTCTCTTGGTTATCCCAACTATTGGTTGGTACCCTTCTTTTATTCCAACTATTGGTTGGTATGTTTCTTGGTTATCCCAACTATTGGTTGGTATCCTTCATTTATCCCAACTATTGGGTTGTATGTTTCTTGGTTATCCCAATTATTGGTTGGTACCCTTCTTTTATCCCAACTATTGGTTGGTATGTTTCTCTTGGGTATCCCAACTATTGGTTGGTACCCTTCTTTTATCCCAACTATTGGTTGGTATCTTTTATTGGTTATCCCAACTATTGGTTGGTACCCTTCTTTTATCCCAACTATTGGTTGGCATGTTTCTCTTGGTTATCCCAAGTATTGGTTGATACCCTTCTTTTATCCCAACTATTGGTTGGTATCTTTTCTTGGTTATCCCAACTATTAGTTGGTACCCTTCTTTTATCCCAACTAATGGTTGGTATGTTTCTTTTGGTTATCCCAACTATTGGTTGGTACCCTTCTTTTATCCCAACTATTGGTTGGTATGTTTCTTGGTTATCCCAACTATTGGTTGGTACCCTTCTTTTATCCCAACTATTGGTTGGTATGTTTCTCTTGGTTATCCCAACTATTGGTTGATACCCTTCTTTTATCCCAACTATTGGTTGGTATCTTTTCTTGGTTATCCCAACTATTAGTTGGTACCGTTCTTTTATCCCAACTAATGGTTGGTATGTTTCTTTTGGTTATCCCAACTATTGGTTGGTACCCTTCTTTTATCCCAACTATTGGTTGGTATGTTTCTTTTGGTTATCCCAACTATTGGTTGGTACCCTTCTTTTATCCCCTCTATTGGTTGGTATGTTTCTTGGTTATCCCAACTATTGGTTGGTATCTTTTCTTGGTTATCCCAACTATTGGTTGGTAAGCTTATTTTATCACAACTATTGGTTGGTAAGTTTCTCTTGGTTATGCCAACTATTCGTTGGTACCCTTCTTTTATCCCAACTATTGGTTGGTATGTTTCTTGGTTATCCCAACTCTTGGTTTGTACCCTTCTTTTATCCCAACTATTGGTTGGTATGTTTCTCTTGGTTATCCCAACTATTGGTTGGTACCCTTCTTTTATCCCAACTATTGGTTGGTATCTTTTCTTGGTTATCCCAACTATTGGTTGGTACCCTTCTTTTATCCCATCTATTGTTTGGTGTGTTTCTCTTGGTTATCCCAACTATTGGTTGGTACCCTTCTTTTATCCCAACTATTGGTTGGTATCTTTTCTTGGTTATCCCAACTATTGGTTGGTACCCTTCTTTTATCCCAACTATTGGTTGTTATGTTTCTTGGTTATCCCAACTATTGGTTTGTACCCTTCTTTTATCCCAACTATTAGTTGGTATGTTTCTTGGTTTTCCCAACTATTGGTTGGTACCCTTCTTTTATCCCAACTATTGGTTGGTATGTTTTTTGGTTATCCCAACTATTGGTTGGTACCCTTCTTTTATCCCAACAATTGGTTGGTAGGTTTCTCTTGGTTATCCCAACTATTGGTTGGTACCCTTCTTTTATTCCAACTATTGGTTGGTATGTTTCTTGGTTATCCCAACCATTGGTTGGTACCCTTCTTTTATCCCAACTATTGGTTGGTATGTTTCTCTTGGTTATCCCAACTATTGGTTGGTACCCTTCTTTTATCCCAACTATTGGTTGGTATCTTTTCTTGGTTATCCCAACTATTGGTTGGTACCCTTCTTTTATCCCAACTATTGGTTGGTATGTTTCTCTTGGTTATCCCAACTATTGGTTGATACCCTTCTTTTATCCCAACTATTGGTTGGTATCTTTTCTTGGTTATCCCAACTATTACTTGGTACCCTTCTTTTATCCCAACTAATGGTTGGTATGTTTCTTTTGGCTATCCCAACTATTGGTTGGTACCCTTTTTTATCCCAACTATTGGTTGGTATGTTTCTTGGTTATCCCAACTATTGGTTGGTACCCTTCTTTTATCCCAACTATTGGTTGGTATGTTTCTTGGTTATCCCAATTATTGGTTGGTACCCTTCTTTTATCCCAACTATTGGTTGGTACGTTTCTCTTGGTTATCCCAACTATTGGTTGGTACCCTTCTTTTATCCCAACTATTGGTTGGTATCTTTTCTTGGTTATCCCAACTATTGGTTGGTACCCTTCTTTTATCCCAACTATAGGTTGGTATGTTTCTCTTGGTTATCCCAAGTATTGGTTGATACCCTTCTTTTATCCCAACTATTGGTTGGTATCTTTTCTTGGTTATCCCAACTATTAGTTGGTACCCTTCTTTTATCCCAACTAATGGTTGGTATGTTTCTTTTGGTTATCCCAACTATTGGTTGGTACCCTTCTTTTATCCCAACTATTGGTTGGTATGTTTCTTGGTTATCCCAACTATTGGTTGGTACCCTTCTTTTATCCCAACTATTGGTTGGTATGTTTCTCTTGGTTATCCCAACTATTGGTTGATACCCTTCTTTTATCCCAACTATTGGTTGGTATCTTTTCTTGGTTATCCCAACTATTAGTTGGTACCCTTCTTTTATCCCAACTAATGGTTGGTATGTTTCTTTTGGTTATCCCAACTATTGGTTGGTACCCTTCTTTTATCCCAACTATTGGTTGGTATGTTTCTTTTGGTTATCCCAACTATTGGTTGGTACCCTTCTTTTATCCCCTCTATTGGTTGGTATGTTTCTTGGTTATCCCAACTATTGGTTGGTACCCTTCTTTTATCCCAACTATTGGTTGGTATGTTTCTTGGTTATCCCAATTATTGGTTGGTACCCTTCTTTTATCCCAACTATTGGTTGGTATGTTTCTCTTGGTTATCCCAACTATTGGTTGGTACCCTTCTTTTATCCCAACTATTGGTTGGTATGTTTCTTGGTTTTCCCAACTATTGGTTGGTACCCTTCTTTTATCCCAACTATTGGTTGGTATGTTTCTTGGTTATCCCAACTATTGGTTGATATCCTTATTTTATCCCAACTATTGGTTGGTATGTTTCTTGGTTATCCCAACTATTGGTTGGTACCCTTCTTTGATCCCAACTATTGGTTGGTATGTTTCTCTTGGTTATCCCAACTATTGGTTGGTACCCTTCTTTGATCCCAACTATTGGTTGGTATCTTTTCTTGGTTATCCCAACTATTGGTTGGTAAGCTTATTTTATCACAACTATTGGTTGGTAAGTTTCTCTTGGTTATCCCAACTATTCGTTGGTACCCTTCTTTTATCCCAACTATTGGTTGGTATGTTTCTTGGTTATCCCAACTCTTGGTTTGTACCCTTCTTTTATCCCAACTATTGGTTGGTATGTTTCTCTTGGTTATCCCAACTATTGGTTGGTACCCTTCTTTTATCCCAACTATTGGTTGGTATCTTTTCTTGGTTATCCCAACTATTGGTTGGTACCCTTCTTTTATCCCAACTATTGTTTGGTGTGTTTCTCTTAGTTATCCCAACTATTGGTTGGTACCCTTCTTTTATCCCAACTATTGGTTGGTATCTTTTCTTGGTTATCCCAACAATTGGTTGGTACCCTTCTTTTATCCCAACTATTGGTTGTTATGTTTCTTGGTTATCCCAACTATTGGTTTGTACCCCTCTTTTATCCCAACTATTGGTTGGTATGTTTCTTGGTTTTCCCAACTATTGGTTGGTACCCTTCTTTTATCCCAACTATTGGTTGGTATGTTTTTTGGTTATCCCAACTATTGGTTGGTACCCTTCTTTTATCCCAACAATTGGTTGGTAGGTTTCTCTTGGTTATCCCAACTATTGGTTGGTACCCTTCTTTTATTCCAACTATTGGTTGGTATGTTTCTTGGTTATCCCAACTATTGGTTGGTATCCTTCATTTATCCCAACTATTGGGTTGTATGTTTCTTGGTTATCCCAATTATTGGTTGGTACCCTTCTTTTATCCCAACTATTGGTTGGTATGTTTCTCTTGGTTATCCCAACTATTGGTTGGTACCCTTCTTTTATCCCAACTATTGGTTGGTATCTTTTCTTGGTTATCCCAACTATTGGTTGGTACCCTTCTTTGATCCCAACTATTGGATGGTATCTTTTCATGGTTATCCCAACTATTGGTTGGTAAGCTTATTTTATCACAACTATTGGTTGGTAAGTTTCTCTTGGTTATCCCAACTATTCGTTGGTACCCTTCTTTTATCCCAACTATTGGTTGGTATGTTTCTTGGTTATCCCAACTCTTGGTTTGTACCCTTCTTTTATCCCAACTATTGGTTGGTATGTTTCTCTTGGTTATCCCAACTATTGGTTGGTACCCTTCTTTTATCCCAACTATTAATTGGTATCTTTTCTTGGTTATCCCAACTATTGGTTGGTACCCTTCTTTTATCCCAACTATTGTTTGGTGTGTTTCTCTTAGTTATCCCAACTATTGGTTGGTACCCTTCTTTTATCCCAACTATTGGTTGGTATCTTTTCTTGGTTATCCCAACAATTGGTTGGTACCCTTCTTTTATCCCAACTATTGGTTGTTATGTTTCTTGGTTATCCCAACTATTGGTTTGTACCCCTCTTTTATCCCAACTATTGGTTGGTATGTTTCTTGGTTTTCCCAACTATTGGTTGGTACCCTTCTTTTATCCCAACTATTGGTTGTTATGTTTTTTGGTTATCCCAACTATTGGTTGGTACCCTTCTTTTATCCCAACAATTGGTTGGTAGGTTTCTCTTGGTTATCCCAACTATTGGTTGGTACCCTTCTTTTATTCCAACTATTGGTTGGTATGTTTCTTGGTTATCCCAACTATTGGTTGGTATCCTTCATTTATCCCAACTATTGGGTTGTATGTTTCTTGGTTATCCCAATTATTGGTTGGTACCCTTCTTTTATCCCAACTATTGGTTGGTATGTTTCTCTTGGTTATCCCAACTATTGGTTGGTACCCTTCTTTTATCCCAACTATTGGTTGGTATCTTTTCTTGGTTATCCCAACTATTGGTTGGTACCCTTCTTTTATCCCAACTATTGGTTGGTATGTTTCTCTTGGTTATCCCAACTATTGGTTGATACCCTTCTTTTATCCCAACTATTGGTTGGTATCTTTTCTTGGTTATCCCAACTATTACTTGGTACCCTTCTTTTATCCCAACTAATGGTTGGTATGTTTCTTTTGGTTATCCCAACTATTGGTTGGTACCCTTCTTTTATCCCAACTATTGGTTGGTATGTTTCTTGGTTATCCCAACTATTGGTTGGTACCCTTCTTTTATCCCAACTATTGGTTGGTATGTTTCTTGGTTATCCCAATTATTGGTTGGTACCCTTCTTTTATCCCAACTATTGGTTGGTATGTTTCTCTTGGTTATCCCAACTATTGGTTGGTACCCTTCTTTTATCCCAACTATTGGTTGGTATCTTTTCTTGGTTATCCCAACTATTGGTTGGTACCCTTCTTTTATCCCAACTATTGGTTGGCATGTTTCTCTTGGTTATCCCAAGTATTGGTTGATACCCTTCTTTTATCCCAACTATTGGTTCGTATCTTTTCTTGGTTATCCCAACTATTAGTTGGTACCCTTCTTTTATCCCAACTAATGGTTGGTATGTTTCTTTTGGTTATCCCAACTATTGGTTGGTACCCTTCTTTTATCCCAACTATTGGTTGGTATGTTTCTTGGTTATCCCAACTATTGGTTGGTACCCTTCTTTTATCCCAACTATTGGTTGGTATGTTTCTCTTGGTTATCCCAACTATTGGTTGATACCCTTCTTTTATCCCAACTATTGGTTGGTATCTTTTCTTGGTTATCCCAACTATTAGTTGGTACCGTTCTTTTATCCCAACTAATGGTTGGTATGTTTCTTTTGGTTATCCCAACTATTGGTTGGTACCCTTCTTTTATCCCAACTATTGGTTGGTATGTTTCTTTTGGTTATCCCAACTATTGGTTGGTACCCTTCTTTTATCCCCTCTATTGGTTGGTGTGTTTCTTGGTTATCCCAACTATTGGTTGGTATCTTTTCTTGGTTATCCCAACTATTGGTTGGTAAGCTTATTTTATCACAACTATTGGTTGGTAAGTTTCTCTTGGTTATCCCAACTATTCGTTGGTACCCTTCTTTTATCCCAACTATTGGTTGGTATGTTTCTTGGTTATCCCAACTCTTGGTTTGTACCCTTCTTTTATCCCAACTATTGGTTGGTATGTTTCTCTTGGTTATCCCAACTATTGGTTGGTACCCTTCTTTTATCCCAACTATTGGTTGGTATCTTTTCTTGGTTATCCCAACTATTGGTTGGTACCCTTCTTTTATCCCATCTATTGTTTGGTGTGTTTCTCTTGGTTATCCCAACTATTGGTTGGTACCCTTCTTTTATCCCAACTATTGGTTGGTATCTTTTCTTGGTTATCCCAACTATTGGTTGGTACCCTTCTTTTATCCCAACTATTGGTTGTTATGTTTCTTGGTTATCCCAACTATTGGTTTGTACCCTTCTTTTATCCCAACTATTAGTTGGTATGTTTCTTGGTTTTCCCAACTATTGGTTGGTACCCTTCTTTTATCCCAACTATTGGTTGGTATGTTTTTTGGTTATCCCAACTATTGGTTGGTACCCTTCTTTTATCCCAACAATTGGTTGGTAGGTTTCTCTTGGTTATCCCAACTATTGGTTGGTACCCTTCTTTTATTCCAACTATTGGTTGGTATGTTTCTTGGTTATCCCAACTATTGGTTGGTATCCTTCATTTATCCCAACTATTGGGTTGTATGTTTCTTGGTTATCCTAATTATTGGTTGGTACCCTTCTTTTATCCCAACTATTGGTTGGTATGTTTCTCTTGGTTATCCCAACTATTGGTTGGTACCCTTCTTTTATCCCAACTATTGGTTGGTATCTTTTATTGGTTATCCCAACTATTGGTTGGTACCCTTCTTTTATCCCAACTATTGGTTGGTATGTTTCTATTGGTTATCCCAAGTATTGGTTGATACCCTTCTTTTATCCCAACTATTGGTTGGTATCTTTTCTTGGTTATCCCAACTATTAGTTGGTACCCTTCTTTTATCCCAACTAATGGTTGGTATGTTTCTTTTGGTTATCCCAACTATTGGTTGGTACCCTTCTTTTATCCCAACTATTGGTTGGTATGTTTCTTGGTTATCCCAACTATTGGTTGGTACCCTTCTTTTATCCCAACTATTGGTTGGTATGTTTCTCTTGGTTATCCCAACTATTGGTTGATACCCTTCTTTTATCCCAACTGTTGGTTGGTATCTTTTCTTGGTTATCCCAACTATTAGTTGGTACCCTTCTTTTATCCCAACTAATGGTTGGTATGTTTCTTTTGGTTATCCCAACTATTGGTTGGTACCCTTCTTTTATCCCAACTATTGGTTGGTATGTTTCTTTTGGTTATCCCAACTATTGGTTGGTACCCTTCTTTTATCCCCTCTATTGGTTGGTATGTTTCTTGGTTATCCCAACTATTGGTTGGTACCCTTCATTTATCCCAACTATTGGTTGGTATGTTTCTTTTGGTTATCCCAACTATTGCTTGGTACCCTTCTTTTATCCCCACTATTGGTTGGTATGTTTCTTGGTTATCCCAACTATTGGTGTGTACCCTTCTTTTATCCCAACTATTGGTTGGTATGTTTCTTGGTTATCCCAACTATTGGTTGGTACCCTTCTTTTATCCCAACTATTGGTTGTTATGTTTCTTGGTTATCCCAACTATTGGTTGGTACCCTTCTTTTATTCCAACTATTGGTTGGTATGTTTCTTGGTTATCCCAACTATTGGTTGGTATCCTTCATTTATCCCAACTATTGGGTTGTATGTTTCTTGGTTATCCCAATTATTGGTTGGTACCCTTCTTTTATCCCAACTATTGGTTGGTATGTTTCTCTTGGTTATCCCAACTATTGGTTGGTACCCTTCTTTTATCCCAACTATTGGTTGGTATCTTTTCTTGGTTATCCCAACTATTGGTTGGTACCCTTCTTTTATCCCAACTATTGGTTGGTATGTTTCTCTTGGTTATCCCAACTATTGGTTGGTACCCTTCTTTTATTCCAACTATTGGTTGGTATGTTTCTTGGTTATCCCAACTATTGGTTGGTATCCTTCATTTATCCCAACTATTGGGTTGTATGTTTCTTGGTTATCCCAATTATTGGTTGGTACCCTTCTTTTATCCCAACTATTGGTTGGTATGTTTCTCTTGGTTATCCCAACTATTGGTTGGTACCCTTCTTTTATCCCAACTATTGGTTGGTATCTTTTATTGGTTATCCCAACTATTGGTTGGTACCCTTCTTTTATCCCAACTATTGGTTGGTATGTTTCTCTTGGTTATCCCAAGTATTGGTTGATACCCTTCTTTTATCCCAACTATTGGTTGGTATCTTTTCTTGGTTATCCCAACTATTAGTTGGTACCCTTCTTTTATCCCAACTAATGGTTGGTATGTTTCTTTTGGTTATCCCAACTATTGGTTGGTACCCTTCTTTTATCCCAACTATTGGTTGGTATGTTTCTTGGTTATCCCAACTATTGGTTGGTACCCTTCTTTTATCCCAACTATTGGTTGGTATGTTTCTCTTGGTTATCCCAACTATTGGTTGATACCCTTCTTTTATCCCAACTATTGGTTGGTATCTTTTCTTGGTTATCCCAACTATTAGTTGGTACCGTTCTTTTATCCCAACTAATGGTTGGTATGTTTCTTTTGGTTATCCCAACTATTGGTTGGTACCCTTCTTTTATCCCAACTATTGGTTGGTATGTTTCTTTTGGTTATCCCAACTATTGGTTGGTACCCTTCTTTTATCCCCTCTATTGGTTGGTATGTTTCTTGGTTATCCCAACTATTGGTTGGTATCTTTTCTTGGTTATCCCAACTATTGGTTGGTAAGCCTATTTTATCACAACTATTGGTTGGTAAGTTTCTCTTGGTTATCCCAACTATTCGTTGGTACCCTTCTTTTATCCCAACTATTGGTTGGTATGTTTCTTGGTTATCCCAACTCTTGGTTTGTACCCTTCTTTTATCCCAACTATTGGTTGGTATGTTTCTCTTGGTTATCCCAACTATTGGTTGGTACCCTTCTTTTATTCCAACTATTGGTTGGTATGTTTCTTGGTTATCCCAACTATTGGTTGGTATCCTTCATTTATCCCAACTATTGGGTTGTATGTTTCTTGGTTATCCCAATTATTGGTTGGTACCCTTCTTTTATCCCAACTATTGGTTGGTATGTTTCTCTTGGTTATCCCAACTATTGGTTGGTACCCTTCTTTTATCCCAACTATTGGTTGGTATCTTTTATTGGTTATCCCAACTATTGGTTGGTACCCTTCTTTTATCCCAACTATTGGTTGGTATGTTTCTCTTGGTTATCCCAAGTATTGGTTGATACCCTTCTTTTATCCCAACTATTGGTTGGTATCTTTTCTTGGTTATCCCAACTATTAGTTGGTACCCTTCTTTTATCCCAACTAATGGTTGGTATGTTTCTTTTGGTTATCCCAACTATTGGTTGGTACCCTTCTTTTATCCCAACTATTGGTTGGTATGTTTCTTGGTTATCCCAACTATTGGTTGGTACCCTTCTTTTATCCCAACTATTGGTTGGTATGTTTCTCTTGGTTATCCCAACTATTGGTTGATACCCTTCTTTTATCCCAACTATTGGTTGGTATCTTTTCTTGGTTATCCCAACTATTAGTTGGTACCGTTCTTTTATCCCAACTAATGGTTGGTATGTTTCTTTTGGTTATCCCAACTATTGGTTGGTACCCTTCTTTTATCCCAACTATTGGTTGGTATGTTTCTTTTGGTTATCCCAACTATTGGTTGGTACCCTTCTTTTATCCCCTCTATTGGTTGGTATGTTTCTTGGTTATCCCAACTATTGGTTGGTATCTTTTCTTGGTTATCCCAACTATTGGTTGGTAAGCCTATTTTATCACAACTATTGGTTGGTAAGTTTCTCTTGGTTATCCCAACTATTCGTTGGTACCCTTCTTTTATCCCAACTATTGGTTGGTATGTTTCTTGGTTATCCCAACTCTTGGTTTGTACCCTTCTTTTATCCCAACTATTGGTTGGTATGTTTCTCTTGGTTATCCCAACTATTGGTTGGTACCCTTCTTTTATCCCAACTATTGGTTGGTATCTTTTCTTGGTTATCCCAACTATTGGTTGGTACCCTTCTTTTATCCCAACTATTGGTTGGTATCTTTTCTTGGTTATCCCAACTATTGGTTGGTACCCTTCTTTTATCCCAACTATTGGTTGTTATGTTTCTTGGTTATCCCAACTATTGGTTTGTACCCTTCTTTTATCCCAACTATTAGTTGGTATGTTTCTTGGTTTTCCCAACTATTGGTTGGTACCCTTCTTTTATCCCAACTATTGGTTGGTATGTTTTTTGGTTATCCCAACTATTGGTTGGTACCCTTCTTTTATCCCAACAATTGGTTGGTAGGTTTCTCTTGGTTATCCCAACTATTGGTTGGTACCCTTCTTTTATTCCAACTATTGGTTGGTATGTTTCTTGGTTATCCCAACTATTGGTTGGTATCCTTCATTTATCCCAACTATTGGGTTGTATGTTTCTTGGTTATCCCAATTATTGGTTGGTACCCTTCTTTTATCCCAACTATTGGTTGGTATGTTTCTCTTGGTTATCCCAACTATTGGTTGGTACCCTTCTTTTATCCCAACTATTGGTTGGTATCTTTTATTGGTTATCCCAACTATTGGTTGGTACCCTTCTTTTATCCCAACTATTGGTTGGTATGTTTCTCTTGGTTATCCCAAGTATTGGTTGATACCCTTCTTTTATCCCAACTATTGGTTGGTATCTTTTCTTGGTTATCCCAACTATTAGTTGGTACCCTTCTTTTATCCCAACTAATGGTTGGTATGTTTCTTTTGGTTATCCCAACTATTGGTTGGTACCCTTCTTTTATCCCAACTATTGGTTGGTATGTTTCTTGGTTATCCCAACTATTGGTTGGTACCCTTCTTTTATCCCAACTATTGGTTGGTATGTTTCTCTTGGTTATCCCAACTATTGGTTGATACCCTTCTTTTATCCCAACTATTGGTTGGTATCTTTTCTTGGTTATCCCAACTATTAGTTGGTACCCTTCTTTTATCCCAACTAATGGTTGGTATGTTTCTTTTGGTTATCCCAACTATTGGTTGGTACCCTTCTTTTATCCCAACTATTGGTTGGTATGTTTCTTTTGGTTATCCCAACTATTGGTTGGTACCCTTCTTTTATCCCCTCTATTGGTTGGTATGTTTCTTGGTTATCCCAACTATTGGTTGGTACCCTTCATTTATCCCAACTATTGGTTGGTATGTTTCTTTTGGTTATCCCAACTATTGCTTGGTACCCTTCTTTTATCCCCACTATTGGTTGGTATGTTTCTTGGTTATCCCAACTATTGGTGTGTACCCTTCTTTTATCCCAACTATTGGTTGGTATGTTTCTTGGTTATCCCAACTATTGGTTGGTACCCTTCTTTTATCCCAACTATTGGTTGTTATGTTTCTTGGTTATCCCAACTATTGGTTGGTATCCTTCTTTTATCCCAACTATTGGTTGGTATGTTTCTTGGTTATCCCAATTATTGGTTGGTACCCTTCTTTTATCCCAACTATTGGTTGGTATGTTTCTCTTGGTTATCCCAACTATTGGTTGGTACCCTTCTTTTATCCCAACTATTGGTTGGTATGTTTCTTGGTTATCCCAACTATTGGTTGATACCCTTCTTTTATCCCAACTATTGGTTGGTATGTTTCTTGGTTATCCCAACTATTGGTAGATATCCTTATTTTATCCCAACTATTGGTTGGTATCTTTTCTTGGTTATCCCAACTATTGGTTGGTACCCTTCTTTTATCCCAACTATTGGTTGATATGTTTCTCTTGGTTATCCCAACTATTGGTTGGTACCCTTCTTTTATCCCAACTATTGGTTGGTATCTTTTCTTGGATATCCCAACTATTGGTTGGTACCCTTCATTTATCCCAACTATTGGTTGGTATGTTTCTTTTGGTTATCCCAACTATTGGTTGGTACCCTTCTTTTATCCCCTCTATTGGTTGGTATGTTTCTTGGTTATCCCAACTATTGGTTGGTACCCTTCATTTATCCTAACTATTGGTTGGTATGTTTCTTTTGGTTATCCCAACTATTGGTTGGTACCCTTCTTTTATCCCCTCTATTGGTTGGTATGTTTCTTGGTTATCCCAACTATTGGTGTGTACCCTTCTTTTATCCCAACTATTGGTTGGTATGTTTCTTGGTTATCCCAACTATTGGTTGGTACCCTTCTTTTATCCCAACTATTGGTTGTTATGTTTCTTGGTTATCCCAACTATTGGTTGGTATCCTTCTTTTATCCCACCTATTGGTTGGTATGTTTCTTGGTTATCCCAATTATTGGTTGGTACCCTTCTTTTATCCCAACTATTGGTTGGTATGTTTCTCTTGGTTATCCCAACTATTGGTTGGTACCCTTCTTTTATCCCAACTATTGGTTGGTATGTTTCTTGGTTATCCCAACTATCGGTTGGTACCCTTCTTTTATCCCAACTATTGGTTGGTATGTTTCTTGGTTATCCCAACTATTGGTTGATATCCTTATTTTATCCCAACTATTGGTTGGTATGTTTCTTGGTTATCCCAACTATTGGTTGGTACCCTTCTTTGATCCCAACTATTGGTTGGTATGTTTCTTGGTTATCGCAACTATTGGTTGGTACCCTTCTTTGATCCCAACTATTGGTTGGTATCTTTTCTTGGTTATCCCAACTATTGGTTGGTAAGCTTATTTTATCACAACTATTGGTTGGTATGTTTCTCTTGGTTATCCCAACTATTCGTTGGTACCCTTCTTTTATCCCAACTATTGGTTGGTATGTTTCTTGGTTATCCCAACTCTTGGTTTGTACCCTTCTTTTATCCCAACTATTGGTTGGTATGTTTCTCTTGGTTATCCCAACTATTGGTTGGTACCCTTCTTTTATCCCAACTATTGGTTGGTATCTTTTCTTGGTTATCCCAACTATTGGTTGGTACCCTTCTTTTATCCCAACTATTGTTTGGTGTGTTTCTCTTGGTTATCCCAACTATTGGTTGGTACCCTTCTTTTATCCCAACTATTGGTTGGTATCTTTTCTTGGTTATCCCAACTATTGGTTGGTACCCTTCTTTTATCCCAACTATTGGTTGGTATGTTTCTTGGTTATCCCAACTATTGGTTTATACCCTTCTTTTATCGCAACTATTGGTTGGTATGTTTCTTGGTTTTCCCAACTATTGGTTGGTACCCTTCTTTTATCCCAACTATTGGTTGGTATGTTTTTTGGTTATCCCAACTATTGGTTGGTACCCTTCTTTTATCCCAACTATTGGTTGGTAGGTTTCTCTTGGTTATCCCAACTATTGGTTGGTACCCTTCTTTTATCCCAACTATTGGTTTGTATCTTTTCTTGGTTATCCCAACTATTGTTTGGTACCCTTCTTTTATCCCAACTATTGGTTGGTATGTTTCTTGGTTATCCCAACTATTGGTTGGTACCCTTCTTTTATCCCAACTATTGGTTGTTATGTTTCTTGGTTATCCCAACTATTGGTTGGTATCCTTCTTTTATCCCACCTATTGGTTGGTATGTTTCTTGGTTATCCCAATTATTAGTTGGTACCCTTCTTTTATCCCAACTATTGGTTGGTATGTTTCTCTTGGTTATCCCAAATATTGGTTGGTACCCTTCTTTTATCCCAACTATTGGTTGGTATGTTTCTTGGTTATCCCAACTATCGATTGGTACCCTTCTTTTATCCCAACTATTGGTTGGTATGTTTCTTGGTTATCCCAACTATTGGTTGATATCCTTATTTTATCCCAACTATTGGTTGGTATGTTTCTTGGTTATCCCAACTATTGGTTGGTACCCTTCTTTGATCCCAACTATTGGTTGGTATCTTTTCTTGGTTATCCCAACTATTGGTCGGTAAGCTTATTTTATCACAACTATTGGTTGGTAAGTTTCTCTTGGTTATCCCAACTATTCGTTGGTACCCTTCTTTTATCCCAACTATTGGTTGGTATGTTTCTTGGTTATCCCAACTCTTGGTTTGTACCCTTCTTTTATCCCAACTATTGGTTGGTATGTTTCTCTTGGTTATCCCAACTATTGGTTGGTACCCTTCATTTATCCCAACTATTGGTTGGTATCTTTTCTTGGTTATCCCAACTATTGGTTGGTACCCTTCTTTTATCCCAACTATTGTTTGGTGTGTTTCTCTTGGTTATCCCACCTATTGGTTGGTACCCTTCTTTTATCCCAACTATTGGTTGGTATCTTTTCTTGGTTATCCCAACTATTGGTTGGTACCCTTCTTTTATCCCAACTATTGGTTGGTATGTTTCTTGGTTATCCCAACTATTGGTTTGTACCCTTCTTTTATCGCAACTATTGGTTGGTATGTTTCTTGGTTTTCCCAACTATTGGTTGGTACCCTTCTTTTATCCCAACTATTGGTTGGTATGTTTTTTGGTTATCCCAACTATTGGTTGGTACCCTTCTTTTATCCCAACTATTGGTTGGTAGGTTTCTCTTGGTTATCCCAACTATTGGTTGGTACCCTTCTTTTATCCCAACTATTGGTTTGTATCTTTTCTTGGTTATCCCAACTATTGTTTGGTACCCTTCTTTTATCCAAACTATTGGTTGGTATGTTTCTCTTGGTTATCCCAACTATTGGTTGGTACCCTTCTTTTATCCCAACTATTGGTTGGTATCTTTTCTTGGTTATCCCAACTATTGGTTGGTACACTTCTTTTATCCCAACTATAGGTTGGTATGTTTCTTTTGGTTATCCCAACTATTGGTTGGTACCCTTCTTTTATCCCCTCTATTGGTTGGTATGTTTCTTGGTTGTCCCAACTATTGGTTGGTATCCTTCTTTTATCCCAGCTATTGGTTGGTATGTTTCTTGGTTATCCCAACTATTGGTGGTACCCTTCTTTTATCCCAACTATTGGTTGGTATGTTTCTTGGTTATCCCAACTATTGGTTGGTATCCTTCATTTATCCCAACTATTGGTTGATATGTTTCTTGGTTATCCCAATTATTGGTTGGTACCCTTCTTTTATCCCAACTATTAGTTGGTATGTTTCTCTTGGTTATCCCAACTATTGGTTGGTACCCTTCTTTTATCCCTACTATTGGTTGGTATCTTTTCTTGGTTATCCCAACTATTGGTTGGTACCCTTCTTTTATCCCAACTATTGGTTGATATGTTTCTCTTGGTTATCCCACCTATTGGTTGATACCATTCTTTTATCCCAACTATTGGTTGGTATCTTTTCTTGGTTATCCCAACTATTAGTTGGTACCCTTCTTTTATCCCAACTAATGGTTGGTATGTTTCTTTTGGTTATCCCAACTATTGGTTGGTACCCTTCTTTTATCCCAACTATTGGTTGGTATGTTTCTTGGTTATCCCAACTATTGGTTGGTACCCTTCTTTTATCCCAACTATTGGTTGGTATGTTTCTCTTGGTTATCCCAACTATTGGTTGATACCCTTCTTTTATCCCAACTATTGGTTGGTATCTTTTCTTGGTTATCCCAACTATTAGTTGGTACCCTTCTTTTATCCCAACTAATGGTTGGTATGTTTCTTTTGGTTATCCCAACTATTGGTTGGTACCCTTCTTTTATCCCAACTATTGGTTGGTATGTTTCTTTTGGTTATCCCAACTATTGGTTGGTACCCTTCTTTTATCCCCTCTATTGGTTGGTATGTTTCTTGGTTATCCCAACTATTGGTTGGTACCCTTCATTTATCCCAACTATTGGTTGGTATGTTTCTTTTGGTTATCCCAACTATTGGTTGGTACCCTTCTTTTATCCCCTCTATTGGTTGGTATGTTTCTTGGTTATCCCAACTATTGGTGTGTACCCTTCTTTTATCCCAACTATTGGTTGGTATGTTTCTTGGTTATCCCAACTATTGGTTGGTACCCTTATTTTATCCCAACTATTGGTTGTTATGTTTCTAGGTTATCCCAACTATTGGTTGGTATCCTTCTTTTATCCCAACTATTGGTTGGTATGTTTCTTGGTTATCCCAATTATTGGTTGGTACCCTTCTTTTATCCCAACTATTGGTTGGTATGTTTCTCTTGGTTATCCCAACTATTGGTTGGTACCCTTCTTTTATCCCAACTATTGGTTGGTATCTTTTCTTGGTTATCCCAACTATTAGTTGGTACCCTTCTTTTATCCCAACTATTGGTTGGTATGTTTCTTGGTTATCCCAACTATTGGTTGATATCCTTATTTTATCCCAACTATTGGTTGGTATGTTTCTTGGTTATCCCAACTATTGGTTGGTACCCTTCTTTGATCCCAACTATTGGTTGGTATGTTTCTCTTGGTTATCCCAACTATTGGTTGGTACCCTTCTTTTATCCCAACTATTGGTTGGTATCTTTTCTTGGTTATCCCAACTATTGGTTGGTACACTTCTTTTATCCCAACTATAGGTTGGTATGTTTCTTTTGGTTATCCCAACTATTGGTTGGTACCCTTCTTTTATCCCCTCTATTGGTTGGTATGTTTCTTGGTTGTCCCAACTATTGGTTGGTATCCTTCTTTTATCCCAGCTATTGGTTGGTATGTTTCTTGGTTATCCCAACTATTGGTGGTACCCTTCTTTTATCCCAACTATTGGTTGGTATGTTTCTTGGTTATCCCAACTATTGGTTGGTATCCTTCATTTATCCCAACTATTGGTTGATATGTTTCTTGGTTATCCCAATTATTGGTTGGTACCCTTCTTTTATCCCAACTATTAGTTGGTATGTTTCTCTTGGTTATCCCAACTATTGGTTGGTACCCTTCTTTTATCCCTACTATTGGTTGGTATCTTTTCTTGGTTATCCCAACTATTGGTTGGTACCCTTCTTTTATCCCAACTATTGGTTGATATGTTTCTCTTGGTTATCCCACCTATTGGTTGATACCATTCTTTTATCCCAACTATTGGTTGGTATCTTTTCTTGGTTATCCCAACTATTAGTTGGTACCCTTCTTTTATCCCAACTAATGGTTGGTATGTTTCTTTTGGTTATCCCAACTATTGGTTGGTACCCTTCTTTTATCCCAACTATTGGTTGGTATGTTTCTTGGTTATCCCAACTATTGGTTGGTACCCTTCTTTTATCCCAACTATTGGTTGGTATGTTTCTCTTGGTTATCCCAACTATTGGTTGATACCCTTCTTTTATCCCAACTATTGGTTGGTATCTTTTCTTGGTTATCCCAACTATTAGTTGGTACCCTTCTTTTATCCCAACTAATGGTTGGTATGTTTCTTTTGGTTATCCCAACTATTGGTTGGTACCCTTCTTTTATCCCAACTATTGGTTGGTATGTTTCTTTTGGTTATCCCAACTATTGGTTGGTACCCTTCTTTTATCCCCTCTATTGGTTGGTATGTTTCTTGGTTATCCCAACTATTGGTTGGTACCCTTCATTTATCCCAACTATTGGTTGGTATGTTTCTTTTGGTTATCCCAACTATTGGTTGGTACCCTTCTTTTATCCCCTCTATTGGTTGGTATGTTTCTTGGTTATCCCAACTATTGGTGTGTACCCTTCTTTTATCCCAACTATTGGTTGGTATGTTTCTTGGTTATCCCAACTATTGGTTGGTACCCTTATTTTATCCCAACTATTGGTTGTTATGTTTCTAGGTTATCCCAACTATTGGTTGGTATCCTTCTTTTATCCCAACTATTGGTTGGTATGTTTCTTGGTTATCCCAATTATTGGTTGGTACCCTTCTTTTATCCCAACTATTGGTTGGTATGTTTCTCTTGGTTATCCCAACTATTGGTTGGTACCCTTCTTTTATCCCAACTATTGGTTGGTATCTTTTCTTGGTTATCCCAACTATTAGTTGGTACCCTTCTTTTATCCCAACTATTGGTTGGTATGTTTCTTGGTTATCCCAACTATTGGTTGATATCCTTATTTTATCCCAACTATTGGTTGGTATGTTTCTTGGTTATCCCAACTATTGGTTGGTACCCTTCTTTGATCCCAACTATTGGTTGGTATGTTTCTCTTGGTTATCCCAACTATTGGTTGGTACCCTTCTTTGATCCCAACTATTGGTTGGTATCTTTTCTTGGTTATCCCAACTATTCGTTGGTACCCTTCTTTTATCCCAACTATTGGTTGGTATGCTTCTTGGTTATCCCAACTCTTGGTTTGTACCCTTCTTTTATCCCAACTATTGGTTGGTATGTTTCTCTTGGTTATCCCAACTATTGGTTGGTACCCTTCTTTTATCCCAACTATTGGTTGGTATCTTTTCTTGGTTATCCCAACTATTGGTTGGTACCCTTCTTTTATCCCAACTATTGTTTGGTGTGTTTCTCTTGGTTATCCCAACTATTGGTTGGTACCCTTCTTTTATCCCAACTATTGTTTGGTATCTTTTCTTGGTTATCCCAACTATTGGTTGGTACCCTTCTTTTATCCCAACTATTGGTTGGTATGTTTCTTGGTTATCCCAACTATTGGTTTGTACCCTTCTTTTATCCCAACTATTGGTTGGTATGTTTCTTGGTTTTCCCAACTATTGGTTGGTACCCTTCTTTTATGCCAACTATTGGTTGGTATGTTTTTTGGTTATCCCAACTATTGGTTGGTACCCTTCTTTTATCCCAACTATTGGTTGGTAGGTTTCTCTTGGTTATCCCAACTATTGGTTGGTACCCTTCTTTTATCCCAACTATTGGTTGGTATGTTTCTCTTGGTTATCCCAACTATTGGTTGGTACCCTTCTTTTATCCCAACTATTGGTTGGTATCTTTTCTTGGTTATCCCAACTATTGGTTGGTACACTTCTTTTATACCAACTATTGGTTGGTATATTTCTTTTGGTTATCCCAACTATTGGTTGGTACCCTTCTTTTATCCCCTCTATTGGTTGGTATGTTTCTTGGTTATCCCAACTATTGGTTGGTATCCTTCTTTTATCCCAACTATTGGTTGGTAAGTTTCTTGGTTATCCCAACTATTGGTTGGTACCCTTCTTTTATCCCAACTATTGGTTGGTATGTTTCTTGGTTATCCCAACTATTGGTTGGTATCCTTCATTTATCCCAACTATTGGTTGGTATGTTTCTTGGTTATCCCAATGATTGGTTGGTACCCTTCTTTTATCCCAACTATTGGTTGGTATGTTTCTCTTGGTTATCCCAACTATTGGTTGGTACCCTTCTTTTATCCAAACTATTGGTTGGTATCTTTTCTTGGTTATCCCAACTATTGGTTGGTACCCTTCTTTTATCCCAACTATTGGTTTGTATGTTTCTCTTGGTTATCCCAACTATTGGTTGATACCCTTCTTTTATCCCAACTATTGGTTGGTATCTTTTCTTGGTTATCCCAACTATTAGTTGGTACCCTTCTTTTATCCCAACTAATGGTTGGTATGTTTCTTTTGGTTATCCCAACTATTGGTTGGTACCCTTCTTTTATCCCAACTATTGGTTGGTATGTTTCTTGGTTATCCCAACTATTGGTTGGTACCCTTCTTTTATCCCCTCTATTTTTATCCCAACTATTGGTTGGTATGTTTCTTGGTTATCCCAACTATTGGTTGGTATCCTTCTTTTATCCCAACTATTGGTTGGTATGTTTCTTGGTTATCCCAAGTATTGGTTGGTATCCTTCTTTTATCCCAACTATTGGTTGCTATGTTTCTCTTGGTTATCCCAACTATTGGTTGGTACCATTCTTTTATCCCAACTATTGGTTGGTATCTTTTCTTGGTTATCCCAACTATTTGTTGGTACCCTTCTTTTATCCCAACTATTGGTTGGTATGTTTCTCTTGGTTATCCCAACTATTGGTTGGTACCCTTATTTTATCCCAACTATTGGTTGGTATCTTTTCTTGGTTATCCCAACTATTGGTTGCTACCCTTCTTTTATCCCAACTATTGGTTGGTATGTTTCTCTTGGTTATCCCAACTATTGGTTGATAACCTTCTTTTATCCCAACTATTGGTTGGTATCTTTTCTTGGTTATCCCAACTATTCTTTGGTATCCTTCTTTTATCCCAACTATTGGTTGGTATGTTTCTTTTGGTTATCCCAACTATTGGTTGGTACACTTCTTTTATCCCAACTATTGGTTGGTATCTTTTCTTGGTTATCCCAATCATTGGTTGGTACCTTTCTTTTATCCCAACTATTGGCTGGTATCTTTTCTTGGTTATCCCAACTATTGGTTGGCACCCTTCTTTTATCCCAACTAATGGTTGGTATGTTTCTTTTGGTTATCCCAACTATTGGTTGGTACCCTTCTTTTATCCCAACTATTGGTTGATATGTTTCTTGGTTATCCCAACTATTGGTTGGTACCCTTCTTTTATCCCCTCTATTTTTATCCCAACTATTTGTTGGTATGTTTCTTGGTTATCCCAACTATTGGTTGGTATCCTTCTTTTATCCCAACTATTGGTTGGTATGTTTCTTGGTTATCCCAATTATTGGTTGGTACCCTTCTTTTATCCCAACTATTGGTTGGTATCTTTTCTTGGTTATCCCAACTATTGGTTGGTACCCTTCTTTTATCCCAACTATTGGCTGGTATCTTTTCTTGGTTATCCCAACTATTGGTTGGTACCCTTCTTTTATCCCAACTATTGGTTGGTATGTTTCTCTTGGTAATCCCAACTATTGGTTGATACCCTTCTTTTATCCCAACTATTGGTTGGTATCTTTTCTTGGTTATCCCAACTATTAGTTGGTACCCTTCTTTTATCCCAACTAATGGTTGGTATGTTTCTTTTGGTTATCCCAACTATTGGTTGGTACCCTTCTTTTATCCCAACTATTGGTTGGTATGTTTCTTGGTTATCCCAACTATTGGTTGGTACCCTTCTTTTATCCCCTCTATTTTTATCCCAACTATTGGTTGGTATGTTTCTTGGTTATCCCAACTATTGGTTGGTATCCTTCTTTTATCCCAACTATTGGTTGGTATGTTTCTTGGTTATCCCAATTATTGGTTGGTATCCTTCTTTTATCCCAACTATTGGTTGGTATGTTTCTCTTGGTTATCCCAACTATTGGTTGGTACCATTCTTTTATCCCAACTATTGGTTGGTATCTTTTGTTGGTTATCCCAACTATTGGTTGGTACCCTTCTTTTATCCCAACTATTGGTTGGTATGTTTCTCTTGGTTATCCCAACTATTGGTTGGTACCCTTATTTTATCCCAACTATTGGTTGGTATCTTTTCTTGGTTATCCCAACTATTGGTTGGTACCCTTCTTTTATCCCAACTATTGGTTGGTATGTTTCTCTTGGTTATCCCAACTATTGGTTGATACCCTTCTTTTATCCGAACTATTGGTTGGTATCTTTTCTTGGTTATCCCAACTATTCTTTGGTACCCTTCTTTTATCCCAACTATTGGTTGGTATGTTTCTTTTGGTTATCCCAACTATTGGTTGGTACCCTTCTTTTATCCCAACTATTGGTTGGTATCTTTTCTTGGTTATCCTAACTATTGGTTGGTACCTTTCTTTTATCCCAACTATTGGCTGGTATCTTTTCTTGGTTATCCCAACTATTGGTTGGTACCCTTCTTTTATCCCAACTAATGGTTGGTATGTTTCTTTTGGTTATCCCAACTATTGGTTGGTACCCTTCTTTTATCCCAACTATTGGTTGGTATGTTTCTTGGTTATCCCAACTATTGGTTGGTACCCTTCTTTTATCCCCTCTATTTTTATCCCAACTATTGGTTGGTATGTTTCTTGGTTATCCCAACTATTGGTTGGTATCCTTCTTTTATCCCAACTATTGGTTGGTATGTTTCTTGGTTATCCCAATTATTGGTTGGTATCCTTCTTTTATCCCAACTATTGGTTGGTATGTTTCTCTTGGTTATCCCAACTATTGGTTGGTACCATTCTTTTATCCAAACTATTGGTTGGTATCTTTTCTTGGTTATCCCAACTATTGGTTGGTACCCTTCTTTTATCCCAACTATTGGTTGGTATGTTTCTCTTGGTTATCCCAACTATTGGTTGGTACCCTTATTTTATCCCAACTATTGGTTGGTAAGTTTCTTTTGGTTATCCCAACTATTGGTTGGTACCCTTCTTTTATCCCAACTATTGGTTGGTATGTTTTTTGGTTATCCCAACCATTGGTTGGTACCCTTCTTTTATCCCAACTATTGGTTGGTATGTTTCTTGGTTATCCCAACTATTGGTTGGTACCCTTCTTTTATCCCAACTATTGGTTGGTATGTTTCTTGGTTATCCCAACTATTGGTTGATATCCTTATTTTATCCCAACTATTTGTTGGTATGTTTCTTGGTTATCCCAACTATTGGTTGGTACCCTTCTTTGATCCCAACTATTGGTTGGTATGTTTCTCTTGGTTATCCCATCTATTGGTTGGTACCCTTCTTTGATCCCAACTATTGGTTGGTATCTTTTCTTGGTTATCCCAACTATTGGTTAGTAAGCTTATTTTATCACAACTATTGGTTGGTAAGTTTCTCTTGGTTATCCCAACTATTGGTTGGTACCCTTCTTTTATCCCAACTATTGGTTGGTATGTTTCTTGGTTATCCCAACTCTTGGTTTGTACCCTTCTTTTATCCCAACTATTGGTTGGTATGTTTCTCTTGGTTATCCCAACTATTGGTTGGTACCCTTCTTTTATCCCAACTATTGGTTGGTATCTTTTCTTGGTTATCCCAACTATTGGTTGGTACCCTTCTTTTATCCCAACTATTGTTTGGTGTGTTTCTCTTGGTTATCCCAACTATTGGTTGGTACCCTTCTTTTATCCCAACTATTGGTTGGTATGTTTCTTGGTTATCCCAACTCTTGGTTTGTACCCTTCTTTTATCCCAACTATTGGTTGGTATGTTTCTCTTGGTTATCCCAACTATTGGTTGGTACCCTTCTTTTATCCCAACTATTGGTTGGTATCTTTTCTTGGTTATCCCAACTATTGGTTGGTACCCTTCTTTTATCCCAACTATTGTTTGGTGTTTTTCTCTTGGTTATCCCAACTATTGGTTGGTACCCTTCTTTTATCCCAACTATTGGTTGGTATCTTTTCTTGGTTATCCCAACTATTGTTTGGTACCCTTCTTTTATCCCAACTATTGGTTGGTATATTTCTTGGTTATCCCAACTATTGGTTTGTACCCTTCTTTTATCCCAACTATTGGTTGGTATGTTTCTCTTGGTTATCCTAACTATTGGTTAATACCCTTCTTTTATCCCAACTATTGGTTGGTATCTTTTCTTGGTTATCCCAACTATTGGTTGGTACCCTTCTTTTATCCCAACTATTGGTTGGTATGTTTCTCTTGGTTATCCCAACTATTGGTTGATACCCTTCTTTTATCCCAACTATTGGTTGGTATCTTTTCTTTGTTATCCCAACTATTGGTTGGTACCCTTCTTTTATCCCAACTATTGGCTGGTATCTTTTCTTGGTTATCCCAACTATCGGTTGGTACCCTTCTTTTATCCCAACTATTGGCTGGTATCTTTTCTTGGTTATCCCAACTATTGGTTGGTACCCTTCTTTTATCCCAACTAATGGTTGGTATGTTTCTTGGTTATCCCAACTATTGGTTAGTACCCTTCTTTTATCCCCTCTATTTTTATCCCAACTATTGGTTGGTATGTTTCTTGGTTATCCCAACTATTGGTTGGTATCCTTCTTTATCCTAACTATTGGTTGGTATGTTTCTTGGTTATCCCAATTATTGGTTGGTATCCTTCTTTTATCCCAACTATTGGTTGGTATGTTTCTCTTGGTTATCCCAACTATTGGTTGAAACCCTTCTTTTATCCCAACTATTGGTTGGTATCTTTTCTTGGTTATCCCAACTATTGGTTGGTACCCTTCTTTTATCCCAACTAATGGTTGGTATGTTTCTTTTGGTTATCCCAATTATTGGTTGGTACCCTTCTTTTATCCCAACTATTGGTTGGTATGTTTCTTGGTTGTCCCAACTATTGGTTAGTACCCTTCTTTTACCCCCTCTATTTTTATCCCAACTATTGGTTGGTATGTTTCTTGGTTATCCCAACTATTGGTTGGTATCCTTCTTTTATCCTAACTATTGGTTGGTATGTTTCTTGGTTATCCCAATTATTGGTTGGTATCCTTCTTTTATCCCAACTATTGGTTGGTATGTTTCTCTTGGTTATCCCAACTATTGGTTGGTACCATTCTTTTATCCCAACTATTGCTTGGTATCTTTTCTTGGTTATCCCAACTATTGGTTGACACCCTTCTTTTATCCCAACTATTGGTTGGTATGTTTCTCTTGGTTATCCCAACTATTGGTTGGTACCCTTATTTTATCGCAACTATTGGTTGGTAAGTTTCTTTTGGTTATCCCAACTATTGGATGGTACCCTTCTTTTATCCCAACTATTGGTTGGTATCTTTTCTTGGTTATCCCAACTATTGGTTGGTGCCCTTCTTTTATCCCAACTATTGGTTGGTATATTTCTTGGTTATCCCAACTATTGGTTTGTACCCTTCTTTTATCCCAACTATTGGTTGGTATGTTTCTCTTGGTTATCCTAACTATTGGTTGGTACACTTCTTTTATCCCAACTATTGGTTGGTATCTTTTCTTGGTTATCCCAACTATTGGTTTGTACCCTTCTTTTATCCCAACTATTGGTTGGTATGTTTCTCTTGGTTATCCTAACTATTGGTTGGTACACTTCTTTTATCCCAACTATTGGTTGGTATCTTTTCTTGGTTATCCCAACTATTGGTTGGTACCCTTCTTTTATCCCAACTATTGGTTGGTATGTTTCTCTTGGTTATCCCAACTATTGGTTGATACCCTTCTTTTATCCCAACTATTGGTTGGTATCTTTTCTTGGTTATCCTAACTATTGGTTGGTACCCTTCTTTTATCCCAACTATTGGCTGGTATCTTTTCTTGGTTATCCCAACTATAGGTTGGTACCCTTCTTTTATCCCAACTATTGGTTGGTATGTTTCTCTTGGTTATCCCAACTATTGGTTGAAACCCTTCTTTTATCCCAACTATTGGTTGGTATCTTTTCTTGGTTATCCCAACTATTGGTTGGTACCCTTCTTTTATCCCAACTAATGGTTGGTATGTTTCTTTTGGTTATCCCAACTATTGGTCGGTACCCTTCTTTTATCCCAACTATTGGTTGGTATGTTTCTTGGTTATCCTAACTATTGGTTAGTACCCTTCTTTTATCCCCTCTATTTTTATCCCAACTATTGGTTGGTATGTTTCTTGGTTATCCCAACTATTGGTTGGTATCCTTCTTTTATCCCAACTATTGGTTGGTATGTTTCTTGGTTATCCCAATTATTGGTTGGTATCCTTCTTTTATCCCAACTATTGGTTGGTATGTTTCTCTTGGTTATCCCAACTATTGGTTGGTACCATTCTTTTATCCCAACTATTGGTTGGTATCTTTTCTTGGTTATCCCAACTATTGGTTGACACCCTTCTTTTATCCCAACTATTGGTTGGTATGTTTCTCTTGGTTATCCCAAATATTGGTTGGTACCCTTATTTTATCCCAACTATTGGTTGGTAAGTTTCTTTTGGTTATCCCAACTATTGGTTGGTACCCTTCTTTTATCCCAACTATTGGTTGGTATGTTTCTTGGTTATCCCAACCATTGGTTGGTACCCTTCTTTTATCCCAACTATTGGTTGGTATGTTTCTTGGTTATCCCAACTATTGGTTGATATCCTTCTTTTACCCCAACTATTGGTTGGTATGTTTCTTGGTTATCCCAACTATTGGTTGGTACCCTTCTTTTATCCCAACTATTGGTTGGTATGTTTCTTGGTTATCCCAATTATTGGTTGGTATCCTTCTTTTATCCCAACTATTGGTTGGTATGTTTCTCTTGGTTATCCCAACTATTGGTTGGTACCATTCTTTTATCCCAACTATTGGTTGGTATCTTTTCTTGGTTATCCCAACTATTGGTTGACACCCTTCTTTTATCCCAACTATTGGTTGGTATGTTTCTCTTGGTTATCCCAACTATTGGTTGGTACCCTTCTTTTATCCCAACTATTGGTTGGTATGTTTCTTGGTTATCCCAACCATTGGTTGGTACCCTTCTTTTATCCCAACTATTGGTTGGTATGTTTCTTGGTTATCCCAACTATTGGTCGGTACCCTTCTTTTATCCCAATTATTGGTTGGTATGTTTCTTGGTTATCCCAACAATTGGTTGATATCCTTCTTTTACCCCAACTATTGGTTGGTATGTTTCTTGGTTATCCCAACTATTGGTTGGTACCCTTCTTTGATCCCAACTATTGGTTGGTATGTTTCTCTTGGTTATCCCAACTATTGGTTGGTACCCTTCTTTGATCCCAACTATTGGTTGGTGTCTTTTCTTGGTTATCCCAACTATTGGTTGGTACCCTTCTTTTATCCCAACTATTGGTTGGTATCTTTTCTTGGTTATCCCAACTATTGGTTGGTACCCTTCTTTTATCCCAACTATTGGTTGGTATGTTTCTTTTGGTTATCCCAACTATTGGTTGGTACCCTTCTTTTATCCCCTATATTGGTTGGTATGTTTCTTGGTTATCCCAACTATTGGTTGGTACCCTTCTTTTATCCCAACTATTGGTTGGTATGTTTCTTGGTTATCCCAACTATAGGTTGGTACCCTTCTTTTATCCCAACTATTGGTTGGTATGTTTCTTGGTTATCCCAACTATTGGTTGGCACCCTTCTTTTATCCCAACTATTGGTTGGTATGTTTCTCTTGGTTATCCCAACTATTGGTTGGTACCCTTATTTTATCGCAACTATTGGTTAGTAAGTTTCTTTTGGTTATCCCAACTATTGGATGGTACCCTTCTTTTATCCCAACTATTGGTTGGTATCTTTTCTTGGTTATCCCAACTATTGGTTGGTGCCCTTCTTTTATCCCAACTATTGGCTGGTATCTTTTCTTGGTTATCCCAACTATAGGTTGGTACCCTTCTTTTATCCCAACTATTGGTTGGTATGTTTCTCTTGGTTATCCCAACTATTGGTTGAAACCCTTCTTTTATCCCAACTATTGGTTGGTATCTTTTCTTGGTTATCCCAACTATTGGTTGGTACCCTTCTTTTATCCCAACTAATGGTTGGTATGTTTCTTTTGGTTATCCCAACTATTGGTCGGTACCCTTCTTTTATCCCAACTATTGGTTGGTATGTTTCTTGGTTATCCTAACTATTGGTTAGTACCCTTCTTTTATCCCCTCTATTTTTATCCCAACTATTGGTTGGTATGTTTCTTGGTTATCCCAACTATTGGTTGGTATCCTTCTTTTATCCCAACTATTGGTTGGTATGTTTCTTGGTTATCCCAATTATTGGTTGGTATCCTTCTTTTATCCCAACTATTGGTTGGTATGTTTCTCTTGGTTATCCCAACTATTGGTTGGTACCATTCTTTTATCCCAACTATTGGTTGGTATCTTTTCTTGGTTATCCCAACTATTGGTTGACACCCTTCTTTTATCCCAACTATTGGTTGGTATGTTTCTCTTGGTTATCCCAAATATTGGTTGGTACCCTTATTTTATCCCAACTATTGGTTTGTAAGTTTCTTTTGGTTATCCCAACTATTGGTTGGTACCCTTCTTTTATCCCAACTATTGGTTGGTATGTTTCTTGGTTATCCCAACCATTGGTTGGTACCCTTCTTTTATCCCAACTATTGGTTGGTATGTTTCTTGGTTATCCCAACTATTGGTTGATATCCTTCTTTTACCCCAACTATTGGTTGGTATGTTTCTTGGTTATCCCAACTATTGGTTGGTACCCTTCTTTTATCCCAACTATTGGTTGGTATGTTTCTTGGTTATCCCAATTATTGGTTGGTATCCTTCTTTTATCCCAACTATTGGTTGGTATGTTTCTCTTGGTTATCCCAACTATTGGTTGGTACCATTCTTTTATCCCAACTATTGGTTGGTATCTTTTCTTGGTTATCCCAACTATTGGTTGACACCCTTCTTTTATCCCAACTATTGGTTGGTATGTTTCTCTTGGTTATCCCAACTATTGGTTGGTACCCTTCTTTTATCCCAACTATTGGTTGGTATGTTTCTTGGTTATCCCAACCATTGGTTGGTACCCTTCTTTTATCCCAACTATTGGTTGGTATGTTTCTTGGTTATCCCAACTATTGGTCGGTACCCTTCTTTTATCCCAATTATTGGTTGGTATGTTTCTTGGTTATCCCAACAATTGGTTGATATCCTTCTTTTACCCCAACTATTGGTTGGTATGTTTCTTGGTTATCCCAACTATTGGTTGGTACCCTTCTTTGATCCCAACTATTGGTTGGTATGTTTCTCTTGGTTATCCCAACTATTGGTTGGTACCCTTCTTTGATCCCAACTATTGGTTGGTGTCTTTTCTTGGTTATCCCAACTATTGGTTGGTACCCTTCTTTTATCCCAACTATTGGTTGGTATCTTTTCTTGGTTATCCCAACTATTGGTTGGTACCCTTCTTTTATCCCAACTATTGGTTGGTATGTTTCTTTTGGTTATCCCAACTATTGGTTGGTACCCTTCTTTTATCCCCTATATTGGTTGGTATGTTTCTTGGTTATCCCAACTATTGGTTGGTACCCTTCTTTTATCCCAACTATTGGTTGGTATGTTTCTTGGTTATCCCAACTATAGGTTGGTACCCTTCTTTTATCCCAACTATTGGTTGGTATGTTTCTTGGTTATCCCAACTATTGGTTGGCACCCTTCTTTTATCCCAACTATTGGTTGGTATGTTTCTCTTGGTTATCCCAACTATTGGTTGGTACCCTTATTTTATCGCAACTATTGGTTAGTAAGTTTCTTTTGGTTATCCCAACTATTGGATGGTACCCTTCTTTTATCCCAACTATTGGTTGGTATCTTTTCTTGGTTATCCCAACTATTGGTTGGTGCCCTTCTTTTATCCCAACTATTGGCTGGTATCTTTTCTTGGTTATCCCAACTATAGGTTGGTACCCTTCTTTTATCCCAACTATTGGTTGGTATGTTTCTCTTGGTTATCCCAACTATTGGTTGAAACCCTTCTTTTATCCCAACTATTGGTTGGTATCTTTTCTTGGTTATCCCAACTATTGGTTGGTACCCTTCTTTTATCCCAACTAATGGTTGGTATGTTTCTTTTGGTTATCCCAACTATTGGTTGGTACCCTTCTTTTATCCCAACTATTGGTTGGTATGTTTCTTGGTTATCCTAACTATTGGTTAGTACCCTTCTTTTATCCCCTCTATTTTTATCCCAACTATTGGTTGGTATGTTTCTTGGTTATCCCAACTATTGGTTGGTATCCTTCTTTTATCCCAACTATTGGTTGGTATGTTTCTTGGTTATCCCAATTATTGGTTGGTATCCTTCTTTTATCCCAACTATTGGTTGGTATGTTTCTCTTGGTTATCCCAACTATTGGTTGGTACCATTCTTTTATCCCAACTATTGGTTGGTATCTTTTCTTGGTTATCCCAACTATTGGTTGACACCCTTCTTTTATCCCAACTATTGGTTGGTATGTTTCTCTTGGTTATCCCAAATATTGGTTGGTACCCTTATTTTATCCCAACTATTGGTTTGTAAGTTTCTTTTGGTTATCCCAACTATTGGTTGGTACCCTTCTTTTATCCCAACTATTGGTTGGTATGTTTCTTGGTTATCCCAACCATTGGTTGGTACCCTTCTTTTATCCCAACTATTGGTTGGTATGTTTCTTGGTTATCCCAACTATTGGTTGATATCCTTCTTTTACCCCAACTATTGGTTGGTATGTTTCTTGGTTATCCCAACTATTGGTTGGTACCCTTCTTTTATCCCAACTATTGGTTGGTATGTTTCTTGGTTATCCCAATTATTGGTTGGTATCCTTCTTTTATCCCAACTATTGGTTGGTATGTTTCTCTTGGTTATCCCAACTATTGGTTGGTACCATTCTTTTATCCCAACTATTGGTTGGTATCTTTTCTTGGTTATCCCAACTATTGGTTGACACCCTTCTTTTATCCCAACTATTGGTTGGTATGTTTCTCTTGGTTATCCCAACTATTGGTTGGTACCCTTCTTTTATCCCAACTATTGGTTGGTATGTTTCTTGGTTATCCCAACCATTGGTTGGTACCCTTCTTTTATCCCAACTATTGGTTGGTATGTTTCTTGGTTATCCCAACTATTGGTCGGTACCCTTCTTTTATCCCAATTATTGGTTGGTATGTTTCTTGGTTATCCCAACAATTGGTTGATATCCTTCTTTTACCCCAACTATTGGTTGGTATGTTTCTTGGTTATCCCAACTATTGGTTGGTACCCTTCTTTGATCCCAACTATTGGTTGGTATGTTTCTCTTGGTTATCCCAACTATTGGTTGGTACCCTTCTTTGATCCCAACTATTGGTTGGTGTCTTTTCTTGGTTATCCCAACTATTGGTTGGTACCCTTCTTTTATCCCAACTATTGGTTGGTATCTTTTCTTGGTTATCCCAACTATTGGTTGGTACCCTTCTTTTATCCCAACTATTGGTTGGTATGTTTCTTTTGGTTATCCCAACTATTGGTTGGTACCCTTCTTTTATCCCCTATATTGGTTGGTATGTTTCTTGGTTATCCCAACTATTGGTTGGTACCCTTCTTTTATCCCAACTATTGGTTGGTATGTTTCTTGGTTATCCCAACTATAGGTTGGTACCCTTCTTTTATCCCAACTATTGGTTGGTATGTTTCTTGGTTATCCCAACTATTGGTTGGCACCCTTCTTTTATCCCAACTATTGGTTGGTATGTTTCTCTTGGTTATCCCAACTATTGGTTGGTACCCTTATTTTATCGCAACTATTGGTTAGTAAGTTTCTTTTGGTTATCCCAACTATTGGATGGTACCCTTCTTTTATCCCAACTATTGGTTGGTATCTTTTCTTGGTTATCCCAACTATTGGTTGGTGCCCTTCTTTTATCCCAACTATTGGTTGGTATATTTCTTGGTTATCCCAACTATTGGTTTGTACCCTTCTTTTATCCCAACTATTGGTTGGTATGTTTCTCTTGGTTATCCTAACTATTGGTTGGTACCCTTCTTTTATCCCAACTATTGGTTGGTATGTTTCTTGGTTATCCCAACCATTGGTTGGTACCCTTCTTTTATCCCAACTATTGGTTGGTATGTTTCTTGGTTATCCCAACTATTGGTTGATATCCTTCTTTTACCCCAACTATTGGTTGGTATGTTTCTTGGTTATCCCAACTATTGGTTGGTACCCTTCTTTTATCCCAACTATTGGTTGGTATGTTTCTTGGTTATCCCAATTATTGGTTGGTATCCTTCTTTTATCCCAACTATTGGTTGGTATGTTTCTCTTAGTTATCCCAACTATTGGTTGGTACCATTCTTTTATCCCAACTATTGGTTGGTATCTTTTCTTGGTTATCCCAACTATTGGTTGACACCCTTCTTTTATCCCAACTATTGGTTGGTATGTTTCTCTTGGTTATCCCAACTATTGGTTGGTACCCTTCTTTTATCCCAACTATTGGTTGGTATGTTTCTTGGTTATCCCAACCATTGGTTGGTACCCTTCTTTTATCCCAACTATTGGTTGGTATGTTTCTTGGTTATCCCAACTATTGGTCGGTACCCTTCTTTTATCCCAATTATTGGTTGGTATGTTTCTTGGTTATCCCAACAATTGGTTGATATCCTTCTTTTACCCCAACTATTGGTTGGTATGTTTCTTGGTTATCCCAACTATTGGTTGGTACCCTTCTTTGATCCCAACTATTGGTTGGTATGTTTCTCTTGGTTATCCCAACTATTGGTTGGTACCCTTCTTTGATCCCAACTATTGGTTGGTGTCTTTTCTTGGTTATCCCAACTATTGGTTGGTACCCTTCTTTTATCCCAACTATTGGTTGGTATCTTTTCTTGGTTATCCCAACTATTGGTTGGTACCCTTCTTTTATCCCAACTATTGGTTGGTATGTTTCTTTTGGTTATCCCAACTATTGGTTGGTACCCTTCTTTTATCCCCTATATTGGTTGGTATGTTTCTTGGTTATCCCAACTATTGGTTGGTACCCTTCTTTTATCCCAACTATTGGTTGGTATGTTTCTTGGTTATCCCAACTATAGGTTGGTACCCTTCTTTTATCCCAACTATTGGTTGGTATGTTTCTTGGTTATCCCAACTATTGGTTGGCACCCTTCTTTTATCCCAACTATTGGTTGGTATGTTTCTCTTGGTTATCCCAACTATTGGTTGGTACCCTTATTTTATCGCAACTATTGGTTAGTAAGTTTCTTTTGGTTATCCCAACTATTGGATGGTACCCTTCTTTTATCCCAACTATTGGTTGGTATCTTTTCTTGGTTATCCCAACTATTGGTTGGTGCCCTTCTTTTATCCCAACTATTGGTTGGTATATTTCTTGGTTATCCCAACTATTGGTTTGTACCCTTCTTTTATCCCAACTATTGGTTGGTATGTTTCTCTTGGTTATCCTAACTATTGGTTGGTACCCTTCTTTTATCCCAACTATTGGTTGGTATCTTTTCTTGGTTATCCCAACTATTGGTTGGTCCCCTTCTTTTATCCCAACTATTGGTTGGTATGTTTCTCTTGGTTATCCCAACTATTGGTTGATACCCTTCTTTTATCCCAACTATTGGTTGGTATCTTTTCTTGGTTATCCTAACTATTGGTTGGTACCCTTCTTTTATCCCAACTATTGGCTGGTATCTTTTCTTGGTTATCCCAACTATTGGTTGGTACCCTTCTTTTATCCCAACTAATGGTTGGTATGTTTCTTTTGGTTATCCCAATTATTGGTTGGTACCCTTCTTTTATCCCAACTATTGGTTGGTATTTTTCTTGGTTATCCCAACTATTGGTTAGTACCCTTCTTTTATCCCCTCTATTTTTATCCCAACTATTTGTTGGTATGTTTCTTGGTTATCCCAACTATTGGTTGGTATCCTTCTTTTATCCTAACTATTGGTTGGTATGTTTCTTGGTTATCCCAATTATTGGTTGGTATCCTTCTTTTATCCCAACTATTGGTTGGTATGTTTCTCTTGGTTATCCCAACTATTGGTTGGTACCATTCTTTTATCCCAACTATTGCTTGGTATCTTTTCTTGGTTATCCCAACTATTGGTTGACACCCTTCTTTTATCCCAACTATTGGTTGGTATGTTTCTCTTGGTAATCCCAACTATTGGTTGGTACCCTTATTTTATCGCAACTATTGGTTGGTAAGTTTCTTTTGGTTATCCCAACTATTGGATGGTACCCTTCTTTTATCCCAACTATTGGTTGGTATCTTTTCTTGGTTATCCCAACTATTGGTTGGTGCCCTTCTTTTATCCCAACTATTGGTTGGTATATTTCTTGGTTATCCCAACTATTGGTTTGTACCCTTCTTTTATCCCAACTATTGGTTGGTATGTTTCTCTTGGTTATCCTAACTATTGGGTGGTACACTTCTTTTATCCCAACTATTGGTTGGTATCTTTTCTTGGTTATCCCAACTATTGGTTTGTACCCTTCTTTTATCCAAACTATTGGTTGGTATGTTTCTCTTGGTTATCCTAACTATTGGCTGGTACACTTCTTTTATCCCAACTATTGGTTGGTATCTTTTCTTGGTTATCCCAACTATTGGTTGGTACCCTTCTTTTATCCCAACTATTGGTTGGTATGTTTCTCTTGGTTATCCCAACTATTGGTTGATACCCTTCTTTTATCCCAACTATTGGTTGGTATCTTTTCTTGGTTATCCTAACTATTGGTTGATACCCTTCTTTTATCCCAACTATTTGCTGGTATCTTTTCTTGGTTATCCCAACTATAGGTTGGTACCCTTCTTTTATCCCAACTATTGGTTGGTATGTTTCTCTTGGTTATCCCAACTATTGGTTGAAACCCTTCTTTTATCCCAACTATTGGTTGGTATCTTTTCTTGGTTATCCCAACTATTGGTTGGTACCCTTCTTTTATCCCAACTAATGGTTGGTATGTTTCTTTTGGTTATCCCAACTATTGGTTGGTACCCTTCTTTTATCCCAACTATTGGTTGGTATGTTTCTTGGTTATCCTAACTATTGGTTAGTACCCTTCTTTTATCCCCTCTATTTTTATCCCAACTATTGGTTGGTATGTTTCTTGGTTATCCCAACTATTGGTTGGTATCCTTCTTTTATCCCAACTATTGGTTGGTATGTTTCTTGGTTATCCTAATTATTGGTTGGTATCCTTCTTTTATCCCAACTATTGGTTGGTATGTTTCTCTTGGTTATCCCAACTATTGGTTGGTACCATTCTTTTATCCCAACTATTGGTTGGTATCTTTTCTTGGTTATCCCAACTATTGGTTGACACCCTTCTTTTATCCCAACTATTGGTTGGTATGTTTCTCTTGGTTATCCCAACTATTGGTTGGGACCCTTATTTTATCCCAACTATTGGTTGGTAAGTTTCTTTTGGTTATCCCAACTATTGGTTGGTACCCTTCTTTTATCCCAACTATTGGTTGGTATGTTTCTTGGTTATCCCAACCATTGGTTGGTACCCTTCTTTTATCCCAACTATTGGTTGGTATGTTTCTTGGTTATCCCAACTATTGGTTGGTACCCTTCTTTTATCCCAATTATTGGTTGGTATGTTTCTTGGTTATCCCAACTATTGGTTGATATCCTTCTTTTACCCCAACTATTGGTTGGTATGTTTCTTGGTTATCCCAACTATTGGTTGGTACCCTTCTTTGATCCCAACTATTGGTTGGTATGTTTCTCTTAGTTATCCCAACTATTGGTTGGTACCCTTCTTTGATCCCAACTATTGGTTGGTATCTTTTCTTGGTTATCCCAACTATTGGTTGGTACCCTTCTTTTATCCCAACTATTGGTTGGTATGTTTCTCTTGGTTATCCCAACTATTGGTTGGTACCCTTCTTTTATCCCAACTATTGGTTGGTATCTTTTCTTGGTTACCCCAACTATTGGTTGGTACCCTTCTTTTATCCCAACTATTGGTTGGTATGTTTCTTTTGGTTATCCCAACTATTGGTTGGTACCCTTCTCTTATCCCCTATATTGGTTGGTATGTTTCTTGGTTATCCCAACTATTGGTTGGTACCCTTCTTTTATCCCAACTATTGGTTGGTATGTTTCTTGGTTATCCCAACTATTGGTTGATACCCTTCTTTTATCCCAACTATTGGTTGGTATGTTTCTTGGTTATCCCAACTATTGGTTGGCACCCTTCTTTTATCCCAACTATTGGTTGGTATGTTTCTCTTGGTTATCCCAACTATTGGTTGGTACCCTTATTTTATCGCAACTATTGGTTGGTAAGTTTCTTTTGGTTATCCCAACTATTGGATGGTACCCTTCTTTTATCCCAACTATTGGTTGGTATCTTTTCTTGGTTATCCCAACTATTGGTTGGTGCCCTTCTTTTATCCCAACTATTGGTTGGTATATTTCTTGGTTATCCCAACTATTGGTTTGTACCCTTCTTTTATCCCAACTATTGGTTGGTATGTTTCTCTTGGTTATCCTAACTATTGGTTGGTACCCTTCTTTTATCCCAACTATTGGTTGGTATCTTTTCTTGGTTATCCCAACTATTGGTTGGTCCCCTTCTTTTATCCCAACTATTGGTTGGTATGTTTCTCTTGGTTATCCCAACTATTGGTTGATACCCTTCTTTTATCCCAACTATTGGTTGGTATCTTTTCTTGGTTATCCTAACTATTGGTTGGTACCCTTCTTTTATCCCAACTATTGGCTGGTATCTTTTCTTGGTTATCCCAACTATAGGTTGGTACCCTTCTTTTATCCCAACTATTGGTTGGTATGTTTCTCTTGGTTATCCCAACTATTGGTTGAAACCCTTCTTTTATCCCAACTATTGGTTGGTATCTTTTCTTGGTTATCCCAACTATTGGTTGGTACCCTTCTTTTATCCCAACTAATGGTTGGTATGTTTCTTTTGGTTATCCCAACTATTGGTTGGTACCCTTCTTTTATCCCAACTATTGGTTGGTATGTTTCTTGGTTATCCTAACTATTGGTTAGTACCCTTCTTTTATCCCCTCTATTTTTATCCCAACTATTGGTTGGTATGTTTCTTGGTTATCCCAACTATTGGTTGGTATCCTTCTTTTATCCCAACTATTGGTTGGTATGTTTCTTGGTTATCCCAATTATTGGTTGGTATCCTTCTTTTATCCCAACTATTGGTTGGTATGTTTCTCTTGGTTATCCCAACTATTGGTTGGTACCATTCTTTTATCCCAACTATTGGTTGGTATCTTTTCTTGGTTATCCCAACTATTGGTTGACACCCTTCTTTTATCCCAACTATTGGTTGGTATGTTTCTCTTGGTTATCCCAACTATTGGTTGGTACCCTTATTTTATCCCAACTATTGGTTGGTAAGTTTCTTTTGGTTATCCCAACTATTGGTTGGTACCCTTCTTTTATCCCAACTATTGGTTGGTATCTTTTCTTGGTTATCCCAACTATTGGTTGGTGCCCTTCTTTTATCCCAACTATTGGTTGGTATATTTCTTGGTTATCCCAACTATTGGTTTGTACCCTTCTTTTATCCCAACTATTGGTTGGTATGTTTCTCTTGGTTATCCTAACTATTGGTTGGTACCCTTCTTTTATCCCAACTATTGGTTGGTATCTTTTCTTGGTTATCCCAACTATTGGTTGGTGCCCTTCTTTTATCCCAACTATTGGTTGGTATATTTCTTGGTTATCCCAACTATTGGTTTGTACCCTTCTTTTATCCCAACTATTGGTTGGTATGTTTCTCTTGGTTATCCTAACTATTGGTTGGTACCCTTCTTTTATCCCAACTATTGGTTGGTATCTTTTCTTGGTTATCCCAACTATTGGTTGGTCCCCTTCTTTTATCCCAACTATTGGTTGGTATGTTTCTCTTGGTTATCCCAACTATTGGTTGATACCCTTCTTTTATCCCAACTATTGGTTGGTATCTTTTCTTGGTTATCCTAACTATTGGTTGGTACCCTTCTTTTATCCCAACTATTGGCTGGTATCTTTTCTTGGTTATCCCAACTATAGGTTGGTACCCTTCTTTTATCCCAACTATTGGTTGGTATGTTTCTCTTGGTTATCCCAACTATTGGTTGAAACCCTTCTTTTATCCCAACTATTGGTTGGTATCTTTTCTTGGTTATCCCAACTATTGGTTGGTACCCTTCTTTTATCCCAACTAATGGTTGGTATGTTTCTTTTGGTTATCCCAACTATTGGTTGGAACCCTTCTTTTATCCCAACTATTGGTTGGTATGTTTCTTGGTTATCCTAACTATTGGTTAGTACCCTTCTTTTATCCCCTCTATTTTTATCCCAACTATTGGTTGGTATGTTTCTTGGTTATCCCAACTATTGGTTGGTATCCTTCTTTTATCCCAACTATTGGTTGGTATGTTTCTTGGTTATCCCAATTATTGGTTGGTATCCTTCTTTTATCCCAACTATTGGTTGGTATGTTTCTCTTGGTTATCCCAACTATTGGTTGGTACCATTCTTTTATCCCAACTATTGGTTGGTATCTTTTCTTGGTTATCCCAACTATTGGTTGACACCCTTCTTTTATCCCAACTATTGGTTGGTATGTTTCTCTTGGTTATCCCAACTATTGGTTGGTACCCTTATTTTATCCCAACTATTGGTTGGTAAGTTTCTTTTGGTTATCCCAACTATTGGTTGGTACCCTTCTTTTATCCCAACTATTGGTTGGTATGTTTCTTGGTTATCCCAACCATTGGTTGGTACCCTTCTTTTATCCCAACTATTGGTTGGTATGTTTCTTGGTTATCCCAACTATTGGTTGGTACCCTTATTTTATCGCAACTATTGGTTGGTAAGTTTCTTTTGGTTATCCCAACTATTGGATGGTACCCTTCTTTTATCCCAACTATTGGTTGGTATCTTTTCTTGGTTGTCCCAACTATTGGTTGGTGCCCTTCTTTTATCCCAACTATTGGTTGGTATATTTCTTGGTTATCCCAACTATTGGTTTGTACCCTTCTTTTAACCCAACTATTGGTTGGTATGTTTCTCTTGGTTATCCTAACTATTGGTTGGTACACTTCTATTATCCCAACTATTGGTTGGTATCTTTTCTTGGTTATCCCAACTATTGGTTGGTACCCTTCTTTTATCCCAACTATTGGTTGGTATGTTTCTCTTGGTTATCCCAACTATTGGTTGATACCCTTCTTTTATCCCAACTATTGGTTGGTATCTTTTCTTGGTTATCCTAACTATTGGTTGGTACCCTTCTTTTATCCCAACTATTGGCTGGTATCTTTTCTTGGTTATCCCAACTATAGGTTGGTACCCTTCTTTTATCCCAACTATTGGTTGGTATGTTTCTCTTGGTTATCCCAACTATTGGTTGAAACCCTTCTTTTATCCCAACTATTGGTTGGTATCTTTTCTTGGTTATCCCAACTATTGGTTGGTACCCTTCTTTTATCCCAACTAATGGTTGGTATGTTTCTTTTGGTTATCCCAACTATTGGTTGGTACCCTTCTTTTATCCCAACTATTGGTTGGTATATTTCTTGGTTATCCTAACTATTGGTTAGTACCCTTCTTTTATCCCCTCTATTTTTATCCCAACTATTGGTTGGTATGTTTCTTGGTTATCCCAACTATTGGTTGGTATCCTTCTTTTATCCCAACTATTGGTTGGTATGTTTCTTGGTTATCCCAATTATTGGTTGGTATCCTTCTTTAATCCCAACTATTGGTTGGTATGTTTCTCTTGGTTATCCCAACTATTGGTTGGTACCATTCTTTTATCCCAACTATTGGTTGGTATCTTTTCTTGGTTATCCCAACTATTGGTTGACACCCTTCTTTTATCCCAACTATTGGTTGGTATATTTCTCTTGGTTATCCCAACTATTGGTTGGTACCCTTATTTTATCCCAACTATTGGTTGGTAAGTTTCTTTTGGTTATCCCAACTATTGGTTGGTACCCTTCTTTTATCCCAACTATTGGTTGGTATGTTTCTTGGTTATCCCAACCATTGGTTGGTACCCTTCTTTTATCCCAACTATTGGTTGGTACCCTTCTTTTATCCCAATTATTGGTTGGTATGTTTCTTGGTTATCCCAACTATTGGTTGACACCCTTCTTTTATCCCAACTATTGGTTGGTATGTTTCTCTTGGTAATCCCAACTATTGGTTGGTACCCTTATTTTATCGCAACTATTGGTTGGTAAGTTTCTTTTGGTTATCCCAACTATTGGATGGTACCCTTCTTTTATCCCAACTATTGGTTGGTATCTTTTCTTGGTTATCCCAACTATTGGTTGGTGCCCTTCTTTTATCCCAACTATTGGTTGGTATATTTCTTGGTTATCCCAACTATTGGTTTGTACCCTTCTTTTATCCCAACTATTGGTTGGTATGTTTCTCTTGGTTATCCTAACTATTGGTTGGTACACTTCTTTTATCCCAACTATTGGTTGGTATCTTTTCTTGGTTATCCCAACTATTGGTTTGTACCCTTCTTTTATCCAAACTATTGGTTGGTATGTTTCTCTTGGTTATCCTAACTATTGGTTGGTACACTTCTTTTATCCCAACTATTGGTTGGTATCTTTTCTTGGTTATCCCAACTATTGGTTGGTACCCTTCTTTTATCCCAACTATTGGTTGGTATGTTTCTCTTGGTTATCCCAACTATTGGTTGATACCCTTCTTTTATCCCAACTATTGGTTGGTATCTTTTCTTGGTTATCCTAACTATTGGTTGGTACCCTTCTTTTATCCCAACTATTTGCTGGTATCTTTTCTTGGTTATCCCAACTATAGGTTGGTACCCTTCTTTTATCCCAACTATTGGTTGGTATGTTTCTCTTGGTTATCCCAACTATTGGTTGAAACCCATCTTTTATCCCAACTATTGGTTGGTATCTTTTCTTCGTTATCCCAACTATTGGTTGGTACCCTTCTTTTATCCCAACTAATGGTTGGTATGTTTCTTTTGGTTATCCCAACTATTGGTTGGTACCCTTCTTTTATCCCAACTATTGGTTGGTATGTTTCTTGGTTATCCTAACTATTGGTTAGTACCCTTCTTTTATCCCCTCTATTTTTATCCCAACTATTGGTTGGTATGTTTCTTGGTTATCCCAACTTTTGGTTGGTATCCTTCTTTTATCCCAACTATTGGTTGGTATGTTTCTTGGTTATCCCAATTATTGGTTGGTATCCTTCTTTTATCCCAACTATTGGTTGGTATGTTTCTCTTGGTTATCCCAACTATTGGTTGGTACCATTCTTTTATCCCAACTATTGGTTGGTATCTTTTCTTGGTTATCCCAACTATTGGTTGACACCCTTCTTTTATCCCAACTATTGGTTGGTATGTTTCTCTTGGTTATCCCAACTATTGGTTGGTACCCTTATTTTATCCCAACTATTGGTTGGTAAGTTTCTTTTGGTTATCCCAACTATTGGTTGGTACCCTTCTTTTATCCCAACTATTGGTTGGTATGTTTCTTGGTTATCCCAACCATTGGTTGGTACCCTTCTTTTATCCTAACTATTGGTTGGTATGTTTCTTGGTTATCCCAACTATTGGTTGGTACCCTTCTTTTATCCCAATTATTGGTTGGTATGTTTCTTGGTTATCCCAACTATTGGTTGATATCCTTCTTTTACCCCAACTATTGGTTGGTATGTTTCTTGGTTATCCCAACTATTGGTTGGTACCCTTCTCTTATCCCCTATATTGGTTGGTATGTTTCTTGGTTATCCCAACTATTGGTTGGTACCCTTCTTTGATCCCAACTATTGGTTGGTATCTTTTCTTGGTTATCCCAACTATTGGTTGGTACCCTTCTTTTATCCCAACTATTGGTTGGTATCTTTTCTTGGTTATCCCAACTATTGGTTGGTACCCTTCTTTTATCCCAACTATTGGTTGGTATGTTTCTTTTGGTTATCCCAACTATTGGTTGGTACCCTTCTCTTATCCCCTATATTGGTTGGTATGTTTCTTGGTTATCCCAACTATTGGTTGGTACCCTTCTTTTATCCCAACTATTGGTTGGTATGTTTCTTGGTTATCCCAACTATTGGTTGGTACCCTTCTTTTATCCCAACTATTGGTTGGTATGTTTCTTGGTTATCCCAACTATTGGTTGGCACCCTTCTTTTATCCCAACTATTGGTTGGTATGTTTCTCTTGGTTATCCCAACTATTGGTTGGTACCCTTATTTTATCGCAACTATTGGTTGGTAAGTTTCTTTTGGTTATCCCAACTATTGGATGGTACCCTTCTTTTATCCCAACTATTGGTTGGTATCTTTTCTTGGTTATCCCAACTATTGGTTGGTTCCCTTCTTTTATCCCAACTATTGGTTGGTATATTTCTTGGTTATCCCAACTATTGGTTTGTACCCTTCTTTTATCCCAACTATTGGTTGGTATGTTTCTCTTGGTTATCCTAACTATTGGTTGGTACCCTTCTTTTATCCCAACTATTGGTTGGTATCTTTTCTTGGTTATCCCAACTATTGGTTGGTCCCCTTCTTTTATCCCAACTATTGGTTGGTATGTTTCTCTTGGTTATCCAAACTATTGGTTGATACCCTTCTTTTATCCCAACTATTGGTTGGTATCTTTTCTTGGTTATCCTAACTATTGGTTGGTACCCTTCTTTTATCCCAACTATTGGCTGGTATCTTTTCTTGGTTATCCCAACTATAGGTTGGTACCCTTCTTTTATCCCAACTATTGGTTGGTATGTTTCTCTTGGTTATCCCAACTATTGGTTGAAACCCTTCTTTTATCCCAACTATTGGTTGGTATCTTTTCTTGGTTATCCCAACTATTGGTTGGTACCCTTCTTTTATCCCAACTAATGGTTGGTATGTTTCTTTTGGTTATCCCAACTATTGGTTGGTACCCTTCTTTTATCCCAACTATTGGTTGGTATGTTTCTTGGTTATCCTAACTATTGGTTAGTACCCTTCTTTTATCCCCTCTATTTTTATCCCAACTATTGGTTGGTATGTTTCTTGGTTGTCCCAACTATTGGTTGGTATCCTTCTTTTATCCCAACTATTGGTTGGTATGTTTCTTGGTTATCCCAATTATTGGTTGGTATCCTTCTTTTATCCCAACTATTGGTTGGTATGTTTCTCTTGGTTATCCCAACTATTGGTTGGTACCATTCTTTTATCCCAACTATTGGTTGGTATCTTTTCTTGGTTATCCCAACTATTGGTTGACACCCTTCTTTTATCCCAACTATTGGTTGGTATGTTTCTCTTGGTTATCCCAACTATTGGTTGGTACCCTTATTTTATCCCAACTATTGGTTGGTAAGTTTCTTTTGGTTATCCCAACTATTGGTTGGTACCCTTCTTTTATCCCAACTATTGGTTGGTATGTTTCTTGGTTATCCCAACCATTGGTTGGTACCCTTCTTTTATCCCAACTATTGGTTGGTATGTTTCTTGGTTATCCCAACTATTGGTTGGTACCCTTATTTTATCGCAACTATTGGTTGGTAAGTTTCTTTTGGTTATCCCAACTATTGGATGGTACCCTTCTTTTATCCCAACTATTGGTTGGTATCTTTTCTTGGTTGTCCCAACTATTGGTTGGTGCCCTTCTTTTATCCCAACTATTGGTTGGTATATTTCTTGGTTATCCCAACTATTGGTTTGTACCCTTCTTTTATCCCAACTATTGGTTGGTATGTTTCTCTTGGTTATCCTAACTATTGGTTGGTACACTTCTTTTATCCCAACTATTGGTTGGTATCTTTTCTTGGTTATCCCAACTATTGGTTGGTACCCTTCTTTTATCCCAACTATTGGTTGGTATGTTTCTCTTGGTTATCCCAACTATTGGTTGATACCCTTCTTTTATCCCAACTATTGGTTGGTATCTTTTCTTGGTTATCCTAACTATTGGTTGGTACCCTTCTTTTATCCCAACTATTGGCTGGTATCTTTTCTTGGTTATCCCAACTATAGGTTGGTACCCTTCTTTTATCCCAACTATTGGTTGGTATGTTTCTCTTGGTTATCCCAACTATTGGTTGAAACCCTTCTTTTATCCCAACTATTGGTTGGTATCTTTTCTTGGTTATCCCAACTATTGGTTGGTACCCTTCTTTTATCCCAACTAATGGTTGGTATGTTTCTTTTGGTTATCCCAACTATTGGTTGGTACCCTTCTTTTATCCCAACTATTGGTTGGTATGTTTCTTGGTTATCCTAACTATTGGTTAGTACCCTTCTTTTATCCCCTCTATTTTTATCCCAACTATTGGTTGGTATGTTTCTTGGTTATCCCAACTATTGGTTGGTATCCTTCTTTTATCCCAACTATTGGTTGGTATGTTTCTTGGTTATCCCAATTATTGGTTGGTATCCTTCTTTAATCCCAACTATTGGTTGGTATGTTTCTCTTGGTTATCCCAACTATTGGTTGGTACCATTCTTTTATCCCAACTATTGGTTGGTATCTTTTCTTGGTTATCCCAACTATTGGTTGACACCCTTCTTTTATCCCAACTATTGGTTGGTATATTTCTCTTGGTTATCCCAACTATTGGTTGGTACCCTTATTTTATCCCAACTATTGGTTGGTAAGTTTCTTTTGGTTATCCCAACTATTGGTTGGTACCCTTCTTTTATCCCAACTATTGGTTGGTATGTTTCTTGGTTATCCCAACCATTGGTTGGTACCCTTCTTTTATCCCAACTATTGGTTGGTACCCTTCTTTTATCCCAATTATTGGTTGGTATGTTTCTTGGTTATCCCAACTATTGGTTGATATCCTTCTTTTACCCCAACTATTGGTTGGTATGTTTCTTGGTTATCCCAACTATTGGTTGGTACCCTTCTTTGATCCCAACTATTGGTTGGTATGTTTCTCTTGGTTATCCCAACTATTGGTTGGTACCCTTCTTTGATCCCAACTATTGGTTGGTATCTTTTCTTGGTTATCCCAACTATTGGTTGGTACCCTTCTTTTATCCCAACTATTGGTTGGTATGTTTCTCTTGGTTATCCCAACTATTGGTTGGTACCCTTCTTTTATCCCAACTATTGGTTGGTATCTTTTCTTGGTTATCCCAACTATTGGTTGGTACCCTTCTTTTATCCCAACTATTGGTTTGTATGTTTCTTTTGGTTATCCCAACTATTGGTTGGTACCCTTCTTTTATCCCCTATATTGGTTGGTATGTTTCTTGGTTATCCCAACTATTGGTTGGTACCCTTCTTTTATCCCAACTATTGGTTGGTATGTTTCTTAGTTATCCCAACAATTGGTTGGTACCCTTCTTTTATCCCAACTATTGGTTGGTATGTTTCTTGGTTATCCCAACTATTGGTTGGCACCCTTCTTTTATCCCAACTATTGGTTGGTATGTTTCTCTTGGTTATCCCAACTATTGGTTGGTACCCTTATTTTATCGCAACTATTGGTTGGTAAGTTTCTTTTGGTTATCCCAACTATTGGATGGTACCCTTCTTTTATCCCAACTATTGGTTGGTATCTTTTCTTGGTTATCCCAACTATTGGTTGGTTCCCTTCTTTTATCCCAACTATTGGTTGGTATATTTCTTGGTTATCCCAACTATTGGTTTGTACCCTTCTTTTATCCCAACTATTGGTTGGTATGTTTCTCTTGGTTATCCTAACTATTGGTTGGTACCCTTCTTTTATCCCAACTATTGGTTGGTATCTTTTCTTGGTTATCCCAACTATTGGTTGGTCCCCTTCTTTTATCCCAACTATTGGTTGGTATGTTTCTCTTGGTTATCCCAACTATTGGTTGATACCCTTCTTTTATCCCAACTATTGGTTGGTATCTTTTCTTGGTTATCCTAACTATTGGTTGGTACCCTTCTTTTATCCCAACTATTGGCTGGTATCTTTTCTTGGTTATCCCAACTATAGGTTGGTACCCTTCTTTTATCCCAACTATTGGTTGGTATGTTTCTCTTGGTTATCCCAACTATTGGTTGAAACCCTTCTTTTATCCCAACTATTGGTTGGTATCTTTTCTTGGTTATCCCAACTATTGGTTGGTACCCTTCTTTTATCCCAACTAATGGTTGGTATGTTTCTTTTGGTTATCCCAACTATTGGTTGGTACCCTTCTTTTATCCCAACTATTGGTTGGTATGTTTCTTGGTTATCCTAACTATTGGTTAGTACCCTTCTTTTATCCCCTCTATTTTTATCCCAACTATTGGTTGGTATGTTTCTTGGTTGTCCCAACTATTGGTTGGTATCCTTCTTTTATCCCAACTATTGGTTGGTATGTTTCTTGGTTATCCCAATTATTGGTTGGTATCCTTCTTTTATCCCAACTATTGGTTGGTATGTTTCTCTTGGTTATCCCAACTATTGGTTGGTACCATTCTTTTATCCCAACTATTGGTTGGTATCTTTTCTTGGTTATCCCAACTATTGGTTGACACCCTTCTTTTATCCCAACTATTGGTTGGTATGTTTCTCTTGGTTATCCCAACTATTGGTTGGTACCCTTATTTTATCCCAACTATTGGTTGGTAAGTTTCTTTTGGTTATCCCAACTATTGGTTGGTACCCTTCTTTTATCCCAACTATTGGTTGGTATGTTTCTTGGTTATCCCAACCATTGGTTGGTACCCTTCTTTTATCCCAACTATTGGTTGGTATGTTTCTTGGTTATCCCAACTATTGGTTGGTACCCTTATTTTATCGCAACTATTGGTTGGTAAGTTTCTTTTGGTTATCCCAACTATTGGATGGTACCCTTCTTTTATCCCAACTATTGGTTGGTATCTTTTCTTGGTTGTCCCAACTATTGGTTGGTGCCCTTCTTTTATCCCAACTATTGGTTGGTATATTTCTTGGTTATCCCAACTATTGGTTTGTACCCTTCTTTTATCCCAACTATTGGTTGGTATGTTTCTCTTGGTTATCCTAACTATTGGTTGGTACACTTCTTTTATCCCAACTATTGGTTGGTATCTTTTCTTGGTTATCCCAACTATTGGTTGGTACCCTTCTTTTATCCCAACTATTGGTTGGTATGTTTCTCTTGGTTATCCCAACTATTGGTTGATACCCTTCTTTTATCCCAACTATTGGTTGGTATCTTTTCTTGGTTATCCTAACTATTGGTTGGTACCCTTCTTTTATCCCAACTATTGGCTGGTATCTTTTCTTGGTTATCCCAACTATAGGTTGGTACCCTTCTTTTATCCCAACTATTGGTTGGTATGTTTCTCTTGGTTATCCCAACTATTGGTTGAAACCCTTCTTTTATCCCAACTATTGGTTGGTATCTTTTCTTGGTTATCCCAACTATTGGTTGGTACCCTTCTTTTATCCCAACTAATGGTTGGTATGTTTCTTTTGGTTATCCCAACTATTGGTTGGTACCCTTCTTTTATCCCAACTATTGGTTGGTATGTTTCTTGGTTATCCTAACTATTGGTTAGTACCCTTCTTTTATCCCCTCTATTTTTATCCCAACTATTGGTTGGTATGTTTCTTGGTTATCCCAACTATTGGTTGGTATCCTTCTTTTATCCCAACTATTGGTTGGTATGTTTCTTGGTTATCCCAATTATTGGTTGGTATCCTTCTTTAATCCCAACTATTGGTTGGTATGTTTCTCTTGGTTATCCCAACTATTGGTTGGTACCATTCTTTTATCCCAACTATTGGTTGGTATCTTTTCTTGGTTATCCCAACTATTGGTTGACACCCTTCTTTTATCCCAACTATTGGTTGGTATATTTCTCTTGGTTATCCCAACTATTGGTTGGTACCCTTATTTTATCCCAACTATTGGTTGGTAAGTTTCTTTTGGTTATCCCAACTATTGGTTGGTACCCTTCTTTTATCCCAACTATTGGTTGGTATGTTTCTTGGTTATCCCAACCATTGGTTGGTACCCTTCTTTTATCCCAACTATTGGTTGGTACCCTTCTTTTATCCCAATTATTGGTTGGTATGTTTCTTGGTTATCCCAACTATTGGTTGATATCCTTCTTTTACCCCAACTATTGGTTGGTATGTTTCTTGGTTATCCCAACTATTGGTTGGTACCCTTCTTTGATCCCAACTATTGGTTGGTATGTTTCTCTTGGTTATCCCAACTATTGGTTGGTACCCTTCTTTGATCCCAACTATTGGTTGGTATCTTTTCTTGGTTATCCCAACTATTGGTTGGTACCCTTCTTTTATCCCAACTATTGGTTGGTATGTTTCTCTTGGTTATCCCAACTATTGGTTGGTACCCTTCTTTTATCCCAACTATTGGTTGGTATCTTTTCTTGGTTATCCCAACTATTGGTTGGTACCCTTCTTTTATCCCAACTATTGGTTTGTATGTTTCTTTTGGTTATCCCAACTATTGGTTGGTACCCTTCTTTTATCCCCTATATTGGTTGGTATGTTTCTTGGTTATCCCAACTATTGGTTGGTACCCTTCTTTTATCCCAACTATTGGTTGGTATGTTTCTTAGTTATCCCAACAATTGGTTGGTACCCTTCTTTTATCCCAACTATTGGTTGGTATGTTTCTTGGTTATCCCAACTATTGGTTGGCACCCTTCTTTTATCCCAACTATTGGTTGGTATGTTTCTCTTGGTTATCCCAACTATTGGTTGGTACCCTTATTTTATCGCAACTATTGGTTGGTAAGTTTCTTTTGGTTATCCCAACTATTGGATGGTACCCTTCTTTTATCCCAACTATTGGTTGGTATCTTTTCTTGGTTATCCCAACTATTGGTTGGTTCCCTTCTTTTATCCCAACTATTGGTTGGTATATTTCTTGGTTATCCCAACTATTGGTTTGTACCCTTCTTTTATCCCAACTATTGGTTGGTATGTTTCTCTTGGTTATCCTAACTATTGGTTGGTACCCTTCTTTTATCCCAACTATTGGTTGGTATCTTTTCTTGGTTATCCCAACTATTGGTTGGTCCCCTTCTTTTATCCCAACTATTGGTTGGTATGTTTCTCTTGGTTATCCCAACTATTGGTTGATACCCTTCTTTTATCCCAACTATTGGTTGGTATCTTTTCTTGGTTATCCTAACTATTGGTTGGTACCCTTCTTTTATCCCAACTATTGGCTGGTATCTTTTCTTGGTTATCCCAACTATAGGTTGGTACCCTTCTTTTATCCCAACTATTGGTTGGTATGTTTCTCTTGGTTATCCCAACTATTGGTTCAAACCCTTCTTTTATCCCAACTATTGGTTGGTATCTTTTCTTGGTTATCCCAACTATTGGTTGGTACCCTTCTTTTATCCCAACTAATGGTTGGTATGTTTCTTTTGGTTATCCCAACTATTGGTTGGTACCCTTCTTTTATCCCAACTATTGGTTGGTATGTTTCTTGGTTATCCTAACTATTGGTTAGTACCCTTCTTTTATCCCCTCTATTTTTATCCCAACTATTGGTTGGTATGTTTCTTGGTTATCCCAACTATTGGTTGGTATCCTTCTTTTATCCCAACTATTGGTTGGTATGTTTCTTGGTTATCCTAATTATTGGTTGGTATCCTTCTTTTATCCCAACTATTGGTTGGTATGTTTCTCTTGGTTATCCCAACTATTGGTTGGTACCATTCTTTTATCCCAACTATTGGTTGGTATCTTTTCTTGGTTATCCCAACTATTGGTTGACACCCTTCTTTTATCCCAACTATTGGTTGGTATGTTTCTCTTGGTTATCCCAACTATTGGTTGGTACCCTTATTTTATCCCAACTATTGGTTGGTAAGTTTCTTTTGGTTATCCCAACTATTGGTTGGTACCCTTCTTTTATCCCAACTATTGGTTGGTATGTTTCTTGGTTATCCCAACCATTGGTTGGTACCCTTCTTTTATCCCAACTATTGGTTGGTATGTTTCTTGGTTATCCCAACTATTGGTTGGTACCCTTATTTTATCGCAACTATTGGTTGGTAAGTTTCTTTTGGTTATCCCAACTATTGGATGGTACCCTTCTTTTATCCCAACTATTGGTTGGTATCTTTTCTTGGTTGTCCCAACTATTGGTTGGTGCCCTTCTTTTATCCCAACTATTGGTTGGTATATTTCTTGGTTATCCCAACTATTGGTTTGTACCCTTCTTTTATCCCAACTATTGGTTGGTATGTTTCTCTTGGTTATCCTAACTATTGGTTGGTACACTTCTTTTATCCCAACTATTGGTTGGTATCTTTTCTTGGTTATCCCAACTATTGGTTGGTACCCTTCTTTTATCCCAACTATTGGTTGGTATGTTTCTCTTGGTTATCCCAACTATTGGTTGATACCCTTCTTTTATCCCAACTATTGGTTGGTATCTTTTCTTGGTTATCCTAACTATTGGTTGGTACCCTTCTTTTATCCCAACTATTGGCTGGTATCTTTTCTTGGTTATCCCAACTATAGGTTGGTACCCTTCTTTTATCCCAACTATTGGTTGGTATGTTTCTCTTGGTTATCCCAACTATTGGTTGAAACCCTTCTTTTATCCCAACTATTGGTTGGTATCTTTTCTTGGTTATCCCAACTATTGGTTGGTACCCTTCTTTTATCCCAACTAATGGTTGGTATGTTTCTTTTGGTTATCCCAACTATTGGTTGGTACCCTTCTTTTATCCCAACTATTGGTTGGTATGTTTCTTGGTTATCCTAACTATTGGTTAGTACCCTTCTTTTATCCCCTCTATTTTTATCCCAACTATTGGTTGGTATGTTTCTTGGTTATCCCAATTATTGGTTGGTATCCTTCTTTAATCCCAACTATTGGTTGGTATGTTTCTCTTGGTTATCCCAACTATTGGTTGGTACCATTCTTTTATCCCAACTATTGGTTGGTATCTTTTCTTGGTTATCCCAACTATTGGTTGACACCCTTCTTTTATCCCAACTATTGGTTGGTATATTTCTCTTGGTTATCCCAACTATTGGTTGGTACCCTTATTTTATCCCAACTATTGGTTGGTAAGTTTCTTTTGGTTATCCCAACTATTGGTTGGTACCCTTCTTTTATCCCAACTATTGGTTGGTATGTTTCTTGGTTATCCCAACCATTGGTTGGTACCCTTCTTTTATCCCAACTATTGGTTGGTACCCTTCTTTTATCCCAATTATTGGTTGGTATGTTTCTTGGTTATCCCAACTATTGGTTGATATCCTTCTTTTACCCCAACTATTGGTTGGTATGTTTCTTGGTTATCCCAACTATTGGTTGGTACCCTTCTTTGATCCCAACTATTGGTTGGTATGTTTCTCTTGGTTATCCCAACTATTGGTTGGTACCCTTCTTTGATCCCAACTATTGGTTGGTATCTTTTCTTGGTTATCCCAACTATTGGTTGGTACCCTTCTTTTATCCCAACTATTGGTTGGTATGTTTCTCTTGGTTATCCCAACTATTGGTTGGTACCCTTCTTTTATCCCAACTATTGGTTGGTATCTTTTCTTGGTTATCCCAACTATTGGTTGGTACCCTTCTTTTATCCCAACTATTTGTTTGTATGTTTCTTTTGGTTATCCCAACTATTGGTTGGTACCCTTCTTTTATCCCCTATATTGGTTGGTATGTTTCTTGGTTATCCCAACTATTGGTTGGTACCCTTCTTTTATCCCAACTATTGGTTGGTATGTTTCTTAGTTATCCCAACAATTGGTTGGTACCCTTCTTTTATCCCAACTATTGGTTGGTATGTTTCTTGGTTATCCCAACTATTGGTTGGCACCCTTCTTTTATCCCAACTATTGGTTGGTATGTTTCTCTTGGTTATCCCAACTATTGGTTGGTACCCTTATTTTATCGCAACTATTGGTTGGTAAGTTTCTTTTGGTTATCCCAACTATTGGATGGTACCCTTCTTTTATCCCAACTATTGGTTGGTATCTTTTCTTGGTTATCCCAACTATTGGTTGGTTCCCTTCTTTTATCCCAACTATTGGTTGGTATGTTTCTTGGTTATCCCAACTATTGGTTGGTACCCTTCTTTTATCCCAATTATTGGTTGGTATGTTTCTTGGTTATCCCAACTATTGGTTGATATCCTTCTTTTACCCCAACTATTGGTTGGTATGTTTCTTGGTTATCCCAACTATTGGTTGGTACCCTTCTTTTATCCCAACTATTGGTTGGTATGTTTCTCTTGGTTATCCCAACTATTGGTTGGTACCCTTCTTTTATCCCAACTATTGGTTGGTATCTTTTCTTGGTTATCCCAACTATTGGTTCGTACCCTTCTTTTATCCCAACTATTGGTTGGTATGTTTCTTGGTTATCCCAACTATTGGTTTGTACCCTTCTTTTATCCCAACTATTGGTTGGTATGTTTCTCTTGGTTATCCTAACTATTGGTTGGTACCCTTCTTTTATCCCAACTATTGGTTGGTATCTTTTCTTGGTTATCCCAACTATTGGTTGGTACCCTTCTTTGATCCCAACTATTGGTTGGTATCTTTTCTTGGTTATCCCAACTATTGGTTGGTACCATTCTTTTATCCCAACTATTGGTTGGTATCTTTTCTTGGTTATCCCAACTATTGGTTGACACCCTTCTTTTATCCCAACTATTGGTTGGTATGTTTCTCTTGGTTATCCCAACTATTGGTTGGTACCCTTATTTTATCCCAACTATTGGTTGGTAGGTTTCTTTTGGTTATCCCAACTATTGGTTGGTACCCTTCTTTTATCCCAACTATTGGTTGGTATCTTTTCTTGGTTATCCCAACTATTGGTTGGTACCCTTCTTTTATCCCAACTATTGGTTGGTATGTTTCTCTTGGTTATCCCAACTATTGGTTGATACCCTTCTTTTATCCCAACTATTGGTTGGTATCTTTTCTTGGTTATCCCAACTATTGGTTGGTACCCTTCTTTGATCCCAACTATTGGTTGGTATCTTTTCTTGGTTATCCCAACTATTGGTTGGTACCATTCTTTTATCCCAACTATTGGTTGGTATCTTTTCTTGGTTATCCCAACTATTGGTTGACACCCTTCTTTTATCCCAACTATTGGTTGGTATGTTTCTCTTGGTTATCCCAACTATTGGTTGGTACCCTTATTTTATCCCAACTATTGGTTGGTAGGTTTCTTTTGGTTATCCCAACTATTGGTTGGTACCGTTCTTTTATCCCAACTATTGGTTGGTATCTTTTCTTGGTTATCCCAACTATTGGTTGGTACCCTTCTTTTATCCCAACTATTGGTTGGTATGTTTCTCTTGGTTATCCCAACTATTGGTTGATACCCTTCTTTTATCCCAACAATTGGTTGGTATCTTTTCTTGGTTATCCTAACTATTGGTTGGTACCCTTCTTTTATCCCAACTATTGGCTGGTATCTTTTCTTGGTTATCCCAACTATAGGTTGGTACCCTTCTTTTATCCCAACTATTGGTTGGTATGTTTCTCTTGGTTATCCCAACTATTGGTTCAAACCCTTCTTTTATCCCAACTATTGGTTGGTATCTTTTCTTGGTTATCCCAACTATTGGTTGGTACCCTTCTTTTATCCCAACTAATGGTTGGTATGTTTCTTTTGGTTATCCCAACTATTGGTTGGTACCCTTCTTTTATCCCAACTATTGGTTGGTATGTTTCTTGGTTATCCTAACTATTGGTTAGTACCCTTCTTTTATCCCCTCTATTTTTATCCCAACTATTGGTTGGTATGTTTCTTGGTTATCCCAACTATTGGTTGGTATCCTTCTTTTATCCCAACTATTGGTTGGTATGTTTCTTGGTTATCCTAATTATTGGTTGGTATCCTTCTTTTATCCCAACTATTGGTTGGTATGTTTCTCTTGGTTATCCCAACTATTGGTTGGTACCATTCTTTTATCCCAACTATTGGTTGGTATCTTTTCTTGGTTATCCCAACTATTGGTTGACACCCTTCTTTTATCCCAACTATTGGTTGGTATGTTTCTCTTGGTTATCCCAACTATTGGTTGGTACCCTTATTTTATCCCAACTATTGGTTGGTAAGTTTCTTTTGGTTATCCCAACTATTGGTCGGTACCCTTCTTTTATCCCAACTATTGGTTGGTATGTTTCTTGGTTATCCCAACCATTGGTTGGTACCCTTCTTTTATCCCAACTATTGGTTGGTATGTTTCTTGGTTATCCTAACTATTGGTTGGTACCCTTCTTTTATCCCAATTATTGGTTGGTATGTTTCTTGGTTATCCCAACTATTGGTTGATATCCTTCTTTTACCCCAACTATTGGTTGGTATGTTTCTTGGTTATCCCAACTATTGGTTGGTACCCTTCTTTGATCCCAACTATTGGTTGGTATGTTTCTCTTGGTTATCCCAACTATTGGTTGGTACCCTTCTTTGATCCCAACTATTGGTTGGTATCTTTTCTTGGTTATCCCAACTATTGGTTGGTACCCTTCTTTTATCCCAACTATTGGTTGGTATGTTTCTCTTGGTTATCCCAACTATTGGTTGGTACCCTTCTTTTATCCCAACTATTGGTTGGTATCTTTTCTTGGTTATACCAACTATTGGTTGGTACCCTTCTTTTATCCCAACTATTGGTTGGTATGTTTCTTTTGGTTATCCCATCTATTGGTTGGTACCCTTCTTTTATCCCCTATATTGGTTGGTATGTTTCTTGGTTAACCCAACTATTGGTTGGTACCCTTCTTTTATCCCAACTATTGGTTGGTATGTTTCTTGGTTATCCCAACTATTGGTTGGTACCCTTCTTTTATCCCAACTATTGGTTGGTATGTTTCTTGGTTATCCCAACTATTGGTTGGTATCCTTCTTTTATCCCAACTATTGGTTGGTATGTTTCTTGGTTATCCCAATTTTTGGTTGGTACCCTTCTTTTATCCCAACTATTGGTTGGTATGTTTCTCTTGGTTATCCCAACTATTGGTTAGTACCCTTCTTTTATCCCAACTATTGGTTGGTATCTTTTCTTGGTTATCCCAACTATTGGTTGGTACCCTTCTTTTATCCCAACTATTGGTTGGTATGTTTCTTGGTTATCCCAACTATTGGTTTGTACCCTTCTTTTATCCCAACTATTGGTTGGTATGTTTCTCTTGGTTATCCTAACTATTGGTTGGTACCCTTCTTTTATCCCAACTATTGGTTGGTATCTTTTCTTGGTTATCCCAACTATTGGTTGGTACCCTTCTTTTATCCCAACTATTGGTTGGTATGTTTCTCTTGGTTATCCCAATTATTGGTTGATACCCTTCTTTTATCCCAACTATTGGTTGGTATCTTTTCTTGGTTATCCCAACTATTGGTTGGTACCCTTCTTTTATCCCAACTATTGGTTGGTATCTTTTCTTGGTTATCCCAACTATTGGTTGGTACCCTTCTTTTTTCCCAACTAATGGTTGGTATGTTTCTTTTGGTTATCCCAACTATTGGTTGGTACCCTTCTTTTATCCCAACTATTGGTTGGTATGTTTCTTGGTTATCCTAACTATTGGTTAGTACCCTTCTTTTATCCCCTCTATTTTTATCCCAACTATTGGTTGGTATGTTTCTTGGCTATCCCAACTATTGGTTGATATCCTTCTTTTACCCCAACTATTGGTTGGTATGTTTCTTGGTTATCCCAACTATTGGTTGGTACCCTTCTTTGATCCCAACTATTGGTTGGTATGTTTCTCTTGGTTATCCCAACTATTGGTTAGTACCCTTCTTTGATCCCAACTATTGGTTGGTATCTTTTCTTGGTTATCCCAACTATTGGTTGGTACCCTTCTTTTATCCCAACTATTGGCTGGTATCTTTTCTTGGTTATCCCTACTATTGGTTGGTACCCTTCTTTTATCCCAACTATTGGTTGGTATGTTACTCTTGGTTATCCTAACTATTGGTTGAAACCCTTCTTTTATCCCAACTATTGGTTGGTATCTTTTCTTGGTTATCCCAACAATTGGTTGGTACCCTTCTTTTATCCCAACTAATGGTTGGTATGTTTCTTTTGGTTATCCCAACTATTGGTTGGTACCCTTCTTTTATCCCAACTATTGGTTGGTATGTTTCTTGGTTATCCTAACTATTGGTTAGTACCCTTCTTTTATCCCCTCTATTTTTATCCCAACTATTGGTTGGTATGTTTCTTGGTTGTCCCAACTATTGGTTGGTATCCTTCTTTTATCCCAACTATTAGTTGGTATGTTTCTTGGTTATCCCAATTATTGGTTGGTATCCTTCTTTTATCCCAACTATTGGTTGGTATGTTTCTCTTGGTTATCCCAACTAATGGTTGGTACCATTCTTTTATCCCAACTATTGGTTGGTATCTTTTCTTGGTTATCCCAACTATTGGGTGACACCCTTCTTTTATCCCAACTATTGGTTGGTATGTTTCTCTTGGTTATCCCAACTATTGGTTGGTACCCTTATTTTATCCCAACTATTGGTTGGTAAGTTTTTTTGGTTATCCCAACTATTGGTTGGTACCCTTCTTTTATCCCAACTATTGCTTGGTATGTTTCTTGGTTATCCCAACTATTGGTTGGTACCCTTCTTTTATCCCAATTATTGGTTGGTATGTTTCTTGGTTATCCCAACTATTGGTTGATATCCTTCTTTTACCCCAACTATTGGTCGGTATGTTTCTTGGTTATCCCAACTATTGGTTGGTACCCTTCTTTAATCCCAACTATTGGTTGGTATGTTTCTCTTGGTTATCCCAACTATTGGTTGGTACCCTTCTTTGATCCCAACTATTGGTTGGTATCTTTTCTTGGTTATCCCAACTATTGGTTGGTACCCTTCTTTTATCCCAACTATTGGTTGGTATGTTTCTCTTGGTTATCCCAACTATTGGTTGGTACCCTTCTTTTATCCCAACTATTGGTTGGTATCTTTTCTTGGTTATCCCAACTATTGGTTGGTACCCTTCTTTTATCCCAACTATTGGTTGGTATGTTTCTTTTGGTTATCCCAACTATTGGTTGGTACCCTTCTTTTATCCCCTATATTGGTTGGTATGTTTCTTGGTTGTCCCAACTATTGGTTGGTACCCTTCTTTTATCCCAACTATTGGTTGGTATGTTTCTTGGTTATCCCAACTATTGGTTGGTACCCTTCTTTTATCCCAATTATTGGTTGGTATGTTTCTTGGTTATCCCAACTATTGGTTGATATCCTTCTTTTACCCCAACTATTGGTTGGTATGTTTCTTGGTTATCCCAACTATTGGTTGGTACCCTTCTTTTATCCCAACTATTGGTTGGTATGTTTCTCTTGGTTATCCCAACTATTGGTTGGTACCCTTCTTTTATCCCAACTATTGGTTGGTATCTTTTCTTGGTTATCCCAACTATTGGTTCGTACCCTTCTTTTATCCCAACTATTGGTTGGTATGTTTCTTGGTTATCCCAACTATTGGTTTGTACCCTTCTTTTATCCCAACTATTGGTTGGTATGTTTCTCTTGGTTATCCTAACTATTGGTTGGTACCCTTCTTTTATCCCAACTATTGGTTGGTATCTTTTCTTGGTTATCCCAACTATTGGTTGGTACCCTTCTTTGATCCCAACTATTGGTTGGTATCTTTTCTTGGTTATCCCAACTATTGGTTGGTACCATTCTTTTATCCCAACTATTGGTTGGTATCTTTTCTTGGTTATCCCAACTATTGGTTGACACCCTTCTTTTATCCCAACTATTGGTTGGTATGTTTCTCTTGGTTATCCCAACTATTGGTTGGTACCCTTATTTTATCCCAACTATTGGTTGGTAGGTTTCTTTTGGTTATCCCAACTATTGGTTGGTACCCTTCTTTTATCCCAACTATTGGTTGGTATCTTTTCTTGGTTATCCCAACTATTGGTTGGTACCCTTCTTTTATCCCAACTATTGGTTGGTATGTTTCTCTTGGTTATCCCAACTATTGGTTGATACCCTTCTTTTATCCCAACTATTGGTTGGTATCTTTTCTTGGTTATCCCAACTATTGGTTGGTACCCTTCTTTGATCCCAACTATTGGTTGGTATCTTTTCTTGGTTATCCCAACTATTGGTTGGTACCATTCTTTTATCCCAACTATTGGTTGGTATCTTTTCTTGGTTATCCCAACTATTGGTTGACACCCTTCTTTTATCCCAACTATTGGTTGGTATGTTTCTCTTGGTTATCCCAACTATTGGTTGGTACCCTTATTTTATCCCAACTATTGGTTGGTAGGTTTCTTTTGGTTATCCCAACTATTGGTTGGTACCGTTCTTTTATCCCAACTATTGGTTGGTATCTTTTCTTGGTTATCCCAACTATTGGTTGGTACCCTTCTTTTATCCCAACTATTGGTTGGTATGTTTCTCTTGGTTATCCCAACTATTGGTTGATACCCTTCTTTTATCCCAACTATTGGTTGGTATCTTTTCTTGGTTATCCCAACTATTGGTTGGTACCCTTCTTTTATCCCAACTATTGGTTGGTATCTTTTCTTGGTTATCCCAACTATTGGTTGGTACCCTTCTTTTTTCCCAACTAATGGTTGGTATGTTTCTTTTGGTTATCCCAACTATTGGTTGGTACCCTTCTTTTATCCCAACTATTGGTTGGTATGTTTCTTGGTTATCCTAACTATTGGTTAGTACCCTTCTTTTATCCCCTCTATTTTTATCCCAACTATTGGTTGGTATGTTTCTTGGCTATCCCAACTATTGGTTGATATCCTTCATTTACCCCAACTATTGGTTGGTATGTTTCTTGGTTATCCCAATTATTGGTTGGTATCCTTCTTTTATCCCAACTATTGGTTGGTATGTTTCTCTTGGTTATCCCAACTATTGGTTGGTACCATTCTTTTATCCCAACTAATGGTTGGTATGTTTCTTTTCGTTATCCCAACTATTGGTTGGTACCCTTCTTTTATCCCAACTATTGGTTGGTATGTTTCTTGGTTATCCTAACTATTGGTTAGTACCCTTCTTTTATCCCCTCTATTTTTATCCCAACTATTGGTTGGTATGTTTCTTGGTTATCCCAACTATTGGTTGGTATCCTTCTTTTATCCCAACTATTGGTTGGTGTGTTTCTTGGTTATCCCAATTATTGGTTGGTATCCTTCTTTTATCCCAACTATTGGTTGGTATGTTTCTCTTGGTTATCCCAACTATTGGTTGGTACCATTCTTTTATCCCAACTATTGGTTGGTATCTTTTCTTGGTTATCCCAACTATTGGGTGAGACCCTTCTTTTATCCCAACTATTGGTTGGTATGTTTCTCTTGGTTATCCCAACTATTGGTTGGTACCCTTATTTTATCCCAACTATTGGTTGGTAAGTTTCTTTTGGTTATCCCAACTATTGGTTGGTACCCATCTTTTATCCCAACTATTGGTTGGTATGTTTCTTGGTTATCCCAACCATTGGTTGGTACCCTTCTTTTATCCCAACTATTGGTTGGTATGTTTCTTGGTTATCCCAACTATTGGTTGGTACCCTTCTTTTATCCCAATTATTGGTTGGTATATTTCTTGGTTATCCCAACTATTGGTTGATATCCTTCTTTTACCCCAACTATTGGTTGGTATGTTTCTTGGTTATCCCAACTATTGGTTGGTACCCTTCTTTAATCCCAACTATTGGTTGGTATGTTTCTCTTGGTTATCCCAACTATTGGTTGGTACCCTTCTTTGATCCCAACTATTGGTTGGTATCTTTTCTTGGTTATCCCAACTATTGGTTGGTACCCTTCTTTGATCCCAACTATTGGTTGGTATGTTTCTTGGTTATCCCAACTATTGGTTGGTATCCTTCTTTTATCCCAACTATTGGTTGGTATGTTTCTTGGTTATCCCAATTATTGGTTGGTATCCTTCTTTTATCCCAACTATTGGTTGGTATGTTTCTCTTGGTTATCCCAACTATTGGTTGGTACCATTCTTTTATCCCAACTATTGGTTGGTATCTTTTCTTGGTTATCCCAACTATTGGGTGACACCCTTCTTTTATCCCAACTATTGGTTGGTATGTTTCTCTTGGTTATCCCAACTATTGGTTGGTACCCTTATTTTATCCCAACTATTGGTTGGTAAGTTTCTTTTGGTTAGCCCAACTATTGGTTGGTACCCTTCTTTTATCCCAACTATTGGTTGGTATGTTTCTTGGTTATCCCAACCATTGGTTGGTACCCTTCTTTTATCCCAACTATTGGTTGGTATGTTTCTTGGTTATCCCAACTATTGGTTGGTACCCTTCTTTTATCCCAATTATTGGTTGGTATGTTTCTTGGTTATCCCAACTATTGGTTGATATCCTTCTTTTACCCCAACTATTGGTTGGTATGTTTCTTGGTTATCCCAACTATTGGTTGGTACCCTTCTTTAATCCCAACTATTGGTTGGTATGTTTCTCTTGGTTATCCCAACTATTGGTTGGTACCCTTCTTTGATCCCAACTATTGGTTGGTATCTTTTCTTGGTTATCCCAACTATTGGTTGGTACCCTTCTTTTATCCCAACTATTGGTTGGTATGTTTCTCTTGGTTATCCCAACTATTGGTTGGTACCTTTCTTTTATCCCAACTATTGGTTGGTATCTTTTCTTGGTTATCCCAACTATTGGTTGGTACCCTTCTTTTATCCCAACTATTGGTTGGTATGTTTCTTTTGGTTATCCCAACTATTGGTTGGTACCCTTCTTTTATCCCCTATATTGGTTGGTATGTTTCTTGGTTGTCCCAACTATTGGTTGGTACCCTTCTTTTATCCCAACTATTGGTTGGTATGTTTCTTGGTTATCCCAACTATTGGTTGGTACCCTTCTTTTATCCCAATTATTGGTTGGTATGTTTCTTGGTTATCCCAACTATTGGTTTGTACCCTTCTTTTATCCCAACTATTGGTTGGTATGTTTCTTTTGGTTATCCCAACTATTGGTTGGTACCCTTCTTTGATCCCAACTATTGGTTGGTATGTTTCTCTTGGTTATCCCAACTATTGGTTAGTACCCTTCTTTGATCCCAACTATTGGTTGGTATCTTTTCTTGGTTATCCCAACTATTGGTTGGTACCCTTCTTTTATCCCAACTATTGGCTGGTATCTTTTCTTGGTTATCCCAACTATTGGTTGGTACCCTTCTTTTATCCCAACTATTGGTTGGTATGTTACTCTTGGTTATCCTAACTATTGGTTGAAACCCTTCTTTTATCCCAACTATTGGTTGGTATCTTTTCTTGGTTATCCCAACTATTGGTTGGTACCCTTCTTTTATCCCAACTAATGGTTGGTATGTTTCTTTTCGTTATCCCAACTATTGGTTGGTACCCTTCTTTTATCCCAACTATTGGTTGGTATGTTTCTTGGTTATCCTAACTATTTGTTAGTACCCTTCTTTTATCCCCTCTATTTTTATCCCAACTATTGGTTGGTATGTTTCTTGGTTATCCCAACTATTGGTTGGTATCCTTCTTTTATCCCAACTATTGGTTGGTATGTTTCTTGGTTATCCCAATTATTGGTTGGTATCCTTCTTTTATCCCAACTATTGGTTGGTATGTTTCTCTTGGTTATCCCAACTATTGGTTGGTACCATTTTTTATCCCAACTATTGGTTGGTATCTTTTCTTGGTTATCCCAACTATTGGGTGACACCCTTCTTTTATCCCAACTATTGGTTGGTATGTTTCTCTTGGTTATCCCAACTATTGGTTGGTACCCTTATTTTATCCCAACTATTGGTTGGTAAGTTTCTTTTGGTTATCCCAACTATTGGTTGGTACCCTTCTTTTATCCCAACTATTGGTTGGTATGTTTCTTGGTTATCCCAACCATTGGTTGGTACCCTTCTTTTATCCCAACTATTGGTTGGTATGTTTCTTGGTTATCCCAACTATTGGTTGGTACCCTTCTTTTATCCCAATTATTGGTTGGTATGTTTCTTGGTTATCCCAACTATTGGTTGATATCCTTCTTTTACCCCAACTATTGGTTGGTATGTTTCTTGGTTATCCCAACTATTGGTTGGTACCCTTCTTTAATCCCAACTATTGGTTGGTATGTTTCTCTTGGTTATCCCAACTATTGGTTGGTACCCTTCTTTGATCCCAACTATTGGTTGGTATCTTTTCTTGGTTATCCCAACTATTGGTTGGTACCCTTCTTTGATCCCAACTATTGGTTGGTATGTTTCTTGGTTATCCCAACTATTGGTTGGTATCCTTCTTTTATCCCAACTATTGGTTGGTATGTTTCTTGGTTATCCCAATTATTGGTTGGTATCCTTCTTTTATCCCAACTATTGGTTGGTATGTTTCTCTTGGTTATCCCAACTATTGGTTGGTACCATTCTTTTATCCCAACTATTGGTTGGTATCTTTTCTTGGTTATCCCAACTATTGGGTGACACCCTTCTTTTATCCCAACTATTGGTTGGTATGTTTCTCTTGGTTATCCCAACTATTGGTTGGTACCCTTATTTTATCCCAACTATTGGTTGGTAAGTTTCTTTTGGTTATCCCAACTATTGGTTGGTACCCTTCTTTTATCCCAACTATTGGTTGGTATGTTTCTTGGTTATCCCAACCATTGGTTGGTACCCTTCTTTTATCCCAACTATTGGTTGGTATGTTTCTTGGTTATCCCAACTATTGGTTGGTACCCTTCTTTTATCCCAATTATTGGTTGGTATGTTTCTTGGTTATCCCAACTATTGGTTGATATCCTTCTTTTACCCCAACTATTGGTTGGTATGTTTCTTGGTTATCCCAACTATTGGTTGGTACCCTTCTTTAATCCCAACTATTGGTTGGTATGTTTCTCTTGGTTATCCCAACTATTGGTTGGTACCCTTCTTTGATCCCAACTATTGGTTGGTATCTTTTCTTGGTTATCCCAACTATTGGTTGGTACCCTTCTTTTATCCCAACTATTGGTTGGTATGTTTCTCTTGGTTATCCCAACTATTGGTTGGTACCTTTCTTTTATCCCAACTATTGGTTGGTATCTTTTCTTGGTTATCCCAACTATTGGTTGGTACCCTTCTTTTATCCCAACTATTGGTTGGTATGTTTCTTTTGGTTATCCCAACTATTGGTTGGTACCCTTCTTTTATCCCCTATATTGGTTGGTATGTTTCTTGGTTGTCCCAACTATTGGTTGGTACCCTTCTTTTATCCCAACTATTGGTTGGTATGTTTCTTGGTTATCCCAACTATTGGTTGGTACCCTTCTTTTATCCCAATTATTGGTTGGTATGTTTCTTGGTTATCCCAACTATTGGTTTGTACCCTTCTTTTATCCCAACTATTGGTTGGTATGTTTCTTTTGGTTATCCCAACTATTGGTTGGTACCCTTCTTTGATCCCAACTATTGGTTGGTATGTTTCTCTTGGTTATCCCAACTATTGGTTAGTACCCTTCTTTGATCCCAACTATTGGTTGGTATCTTTTCTTGGTTATCCCAACTATTGGTTGGTACCCTTCTTTTATCCCAACTATTGGCTGGTATCTTTTCTTGGTTATCCCAACTATTGGTTGGTACCCTTCTTTTATCCCAACTATTGGTTGGTATGTTACTCTTGGTTATCCTAACTATTGGTTGAAACCCTTCTTTTATCCCAACTATTGGTTGGTATCTTTTCTTGGTTATCCCAACTATTGGTTGGTACCCTTCTTTTATCCCAACTAATGGTTGGTATGTTTCTTTTCGTTATCCCAACTATTGGTTGGTACCCTTCTTTTATCCCAACTATTGGTTGGTATGTTTCTTGGTTATCCTAACTATTGGTTAGTACCCTTCTTTTATCCCCTCTATTTTTATCCCAACTATTGGTTGGTATGTTTCTTGGTTATCCCAACTATTGGTTGGTATCCTTCTTTTATCCCAACTATTGGTTGGTATGTTTCTTGGTTATCCCAATTATTGGTTGGTATCCTTCTTTTATCCCAACTATTGGTTGGTATGTTTCTCTTGGTTATCCCAACTATTGGTTGGTACCATTTTTTATCCCAACTATTGGTTGGTATCTTTTCTTGGTTATCCCAACTATTGGGTGACACCCTTCTTTTATCCCAACTATTGGTTGGTATGTTTCTCTTGGTTATCCCAACTATTGGTTGGTACCCTTATTTTATCCCAACTATTGGTTGGTAAGTTTCTTTTGGTTATCCCAACTATTGGTTGGTACCCTTCTTTTATCCCAACTATTGGTTGGTATGTTTCTTGGTTATCCCAACCATTGGTTGGTACCCTTCTTTTATCCCAACTATTGGTTGGTATGTTTCTTGGTTATCCCAACTATTGGTTGGTACCCTTCTTTTATCCCAATTATTGGTTGGTATGTTTCTTGGTTATCCCAACTATTGGTTGATATCCTTCTTTTACCCCAACTATTGGTTGGTATGTTTCTTGGTTATCCCAACTATTGGTTGGTACCCTTCTTTAATCCCAACTATTGGTTGGTATGTTTCTCTTGGTTATCCCAACTATTGGTTGGTACCCTTCTTTGATCCCAACTATTGGTTGGTATCTTTTCTTGGTTATCCCAACTATTGGTTGGTACCCTTCTTTTATCCCAACTATTGGTTGGTATGTTTCTCTTGGTTATCCCAACTATTGGTTGGTACCTTTCTTTTATCCCAACTATTGGTTGGTATCTTTTCTTGGTTATCCCAACTATTGGTTGGTACCCTTCTTTTATCCCAACTATTGGTTGGTATGTTTCTTTTGGTTATCCCAACTATTGGTTGGTACCCTTCTTTTATCCCCTATATTGGTTGGTATGTTTCTTGGTTGTCCCAACTATTGGTTGGTACCCTTCTTTTATCCCAACTATTGGTTGGTATGTTTCTTGGTTATCCCAACTATTGGTTGGTACCCTTCTTTTATCCCAATTATTGGTTGGTATGTTTCTTGGTTATCCCAACTATTGGTTTGTACCCTTCTTTTATCCCAACTATTGGTTGGTATGTTTCTTTTGGTTATCCCAACTATTGGTTGGTACCCTTCTTTGATCCCAACTATTGGTTGGTATGTTTCTCTTGGTTATCCCAACTATTGGTTAGTACCCTTCTTTGATCCCAACTATTGGTTGGTATCTTTTCTTGGTTATCCCAACTATTGGTTGGTACCCTTCTTTTATCCCAACTATTGGCTGGTATCTTTTCTTGGTTATCCCAACTATTGGTTGGTACCCTTCTTTTATCCCAACTATTGGTTGGTATGTTACTCTTGGTTATCCTAACTATTGGTTGAAACCCTTCTTTTATCCCAACTATTGGTTGGTATCTTTTCTTGGTTATCCCAACTATTGGTTGGTACCCTTCTTTTATCCCAACTAATGGTTGGTATGTTTCTTTTCGTTATCCCAACTATTGGTTGGTACCCTTCTTTTATCCCAACTATTGGTTGGTATGTTTCTTGGTTATCCTAACTATTGGTTAGTACCCTTCTTTTATCCCCTCTATTTTTATCCCAACTATTGGTTGGTATGTTTCTTGGTTATCCCAACTATTGGTTGGTATCCTTCTTTTATCCCAACTATTGGTTGGTATGTTTCTTGGTTATCCCAATTATTGGTTGGTATCCTTCTTATATCCCAACTATTGGTTGGTATGTTTCTCTTGGTTATCCCAACTATTGGTTGGTACCATTCTTTTATCCCAACTATTGCTTGGTATCTTTTCTTGGTTATCCCAACTATTGGGTGACACCCTTCTTTTATCCCAACTATTGGTTGGTATGTTTCTCTTGGTTATCCCAACTATTGGTTGGTACCCTTATTTTATCCCAACTATTGGTTGGTAAGTTTCTTTTGGTTATCCCAACTATTGGTTGGTACCCTTCTTTTATCCCAACTATTGGTTGGTATGTTTCTTGGTTATCCCAACCATTGGTTGGTACCCTTCTTTTATCCCAACTATTGGTTGGTATGTTTCTTGGTTATCCCAACTATTGGTTGGAACCCTTCTTTTATCCCAATTATTGGTTGGTATGTTTCTTGGTTATCCCAACTATTGGTTGATATCCTTCTTTTACCCCAACTATTGGTTGGTATGTTTCTTGGTTATCCCAACTATTGGTTGGTACCCTTCTTTAATCCCAACTATTGGTTGGTATGTTTCTCTTGGTTATCCCAACTATTGGTTGGTACCCTTCTTTGATCCCAACTATTGGTTGGTATCTTTTCTTGGTTATCCCAACTATTGGTTGGTACCCTTCTTTTATCCCAACTATTGGTTGGTATGTTTCTCTTGGTTATCCCAACTATTGGTTGGTACCTTTCTTTTATCCCAACTATTGGTTGGTATCTTTTCTTGGTTATCCCAACTATTGGTTGGTACCCTTCTTTTATCCCAACTATTGGTTGGTATGTTTCTTTTGGTTATCCCAACTATTGGTTGGTACCCTTCTTTTATCCCCTATATTGGTTGGTATGTTTCTTGGTTGTCCCAACTATTGGTTGGTACCCTTCTTTTATCCCAACTATTGGTTGGTATGTTTCTTGGTTATCCCAACTATTGGTTGGTACCCTTCTTTTATCCCAATTATTGGTTGGTATGTTTCTTGGTTATCCCAACTATTGGTTGATATCCTTCTTTTACCCCAACTATTGGTTGGTATGTTTCTTGGTTATCCCAACTATTGGTTGGTACCCTTCTTTTATCCCAACTATTGGTTGGTATGTTTCTTGGTTATCCCAACTATTGGTTTGTACCCTTCTTTTATCCCAACTATTGGTTGGTATGTTTCTCTTGGTTATCCTAACTATTGGTTGGTACCCTTCTTTTATCCCAACTATTGGTTGGTATCTTTTCTTGGTTATCCCAACTATTGGTTGGTACCCTTCTTTGATCACAACTATTGGTTGGTATCTTTTCTTGGTTATCCCAACTATTGGTTGGTACCATTCTTTTATCCCAACTATTGGTTGGTATCTTTTCTTGGTTATCCCAACTATTGGTTGACACCCTTCTTTTATCCCAACTATTGGTTGGTATGTTTCTCTTGGTTATCCCAACTATTGGTTGGTACCCTTATTTTATCCCAACTATTGGTTGGTAAGTTTCTTTTGGTTATCCCAACTATTGGTTGGTACCCTTCTTTTATCCCAACTATTGGTTGGTATGTTTCTTGGTTATCCCAACCATTGGTTGGTACCCTTCTTTTATCCCAACTATTGGTTGGTATGTTTCTTGGTTATCCCAACTATTGGTTGGTACCCTTCTTTTATCCCAATTATTGGTTGGTATGTTTCTTGGTTATCCCAACTATTGGTTGATATCCTTCTTTTACCCCAACTATTGGTTGGTATGTTTCTTGGTTATCCCAACTATTGGTTGGTACCCTTCTTTGATCCCAACTATTGGTTGGTATGTTTCTCTTGGTTATCCCAACTATTGGTTGGTACTCTTCTATGATCCCAACTATTGGTTGGTATCTTTTCTTGGTTATCCCAACTATTGGTTGGTACCCTTCTTTTATCCCAACTATTGGTTGGTATGTTTCTCTTGGTTATCCCAACTATTGGTTGGTACCCTTCTTTTATGCCAACTATTGGTTGGTATCTTTTCTTGGTTATCCCAACTATTGGTTGGTACCCTTCTTTTATCCCAACTATTGGTTGGTATGTTTCTTTTGGTTATCCCAACTATTGGTTGGTACCCTTCTTTTATCCCCTATATTGGTTGGTATGTTTCTTGGTTATCCCAACTATTGGTTGGTACCCTTCTTTTATCCCAACTATTGGTTGGTATGTTTCTTGGTTATCCCAACTATTGGTTGGTACCCTTCTTTTATCCCAACTATTGGTTGGTATGTTTCTTGGTTATCCCAACTATTGGTTGGTATCCTTCTTTTATCCCAACTATTGGTTGGTATGTTTCTTGGTTATCCCAATTATTGGTTGGTACCCTTCTTTTATCCCAACTATTGGTTGGTATCTTTTCTTGGTTATCCCAACTATTGGTTGGTACCTTTCTTTTATCCCAACTATTGGTTGGTATCTTTTCTTGGTTATCCCAACTATTGGTTGGTACCCTTCTTTTATCCCAACTATTGGTTGGTATGTTTCTTTTGGTTATCCCAACTATTGGTTGGTACCCTTCTTTTATCCCCTATATTGGTTGGTATGTTTCTTGGTTGTCCCAACTATTGGTTGGTACCCTTCTTTTATCCCAACTATTGGTTGGTATGTTTCTTGGTTATCCCAACTATTGGTTGGTACCCTTCTTTTATCCCAATTATTGGTTGGTATGTTTCTTGGTTATCCCAACTATTGGTTTGTACCCTTCTTTTATCCCAACTATTGGTTGGTATGTTTCTTTTGGTTATCCCAACTATTGGTTGGTACCCTTCTTTGATCCCAACTATTGGTTGGTATGTTTCTCTTGGTTATCCCAACTATTGGTTAGTACCCTTCTTTGATCCCAACTATTGGTTGGTATCTTTTCTTGGTTATCCCAACTATTGGTTGGTACCCTTCTTTTATCCCAACTATTGGCTGGTATCTTTTCTTGGTTATCCCAACTATTGGTTGGTACCCTTCTTTTATCCCAACTATTGGTTGGTATGTTACTCTTGGTTATCCTAACTATTGGTTGAAACCCTTCTTTTATCCCAACTATTGGTTGGTATCTTTTCTTGGTTATCCCAACTATTGGTTGGTACCCTTCTTTTATCCCAACTAATGGTTGGTATGTTTCTTTTCGTTATCCCAACTATTGGTTGGTACCCTTCTTTTATCCCAACTATTGGTTGGTATGTTTCTTGGTTATCCTAACTATTGGTTAGTACCCTTCTTTTATCCCCTCTATTTTTATCCCAACTATTGGTTGGTATGTTTCTTGGTTATCCCAACTATTGGTTGGTATCCTTCTTTTATCCCAACTATTGGTTGGTATGTTTCTTGATTATCCCAATTATTGGTTGGTATCCTTCTTTTATCCCAACTATTGGTTGGTATGTTTCTCTTGGTTATCCCAACTATTGGTTGGTACCATTCTTTTATCCCAACTATTGGTTGGTATCTTTTCTTGGTTATCCCAACTATTGGGTGACACCCTTCTTTTATCCCAACTATTGGTTGGTATGTTTCTCTTGGTTATCCCAACTATTGGTTGGTACCCTTATTTTATCCCAACTATTGGTTGGTAAGTTTCTTTTGGTTATCCCAACTATTGGTTGGTACCCTTCTTTTATCCCAACTATTGGTTGGTATGTTTCTTGGTTATCCCAACCATTGGTTGGTACCCTTCTTTTATCCCAACTATTGGTTGGTATGTTTCTTGGTTATCCCAACTATTGGTTGGTACCCTTCTTTTATCCCAATTATTGGTTGGTATGTTTCTTGGTTATCCCAACTATTGGTTGATATCCTTCTTTTACCCCAACTATTGGTTGGTATGTTTCTTGGTTATCCCAACTATTGGTTGGTACCCTTCTTTAATCCCAACTATTGGTTGGTATGTTTCTCTTGGTTATCCCAACTATTGGTTGGTACCCTTCTTTGATCCCAACTATTGGTTGGTATCTTTTCTTGGTTATCCCAACTATTGGTTGGTACCCTTCTTTTATCCCAACTATTGGTTGGTATGTTTCTCTTGGTTATCCCAACTATTGGTTGGTACCTTTCTTTTATCCCAACTATTGGTTGGTATCTTTTCTTGGTTATCCCAACTATTGGTTGGTACCCTTCTTTTATCCCAACTATTGGTTGGTATGTTTCTTTTGGTTATCCCAACTATTGGTTGGTACCCTTCTTTTATCCCCTATATTGGTTGGTATGTTTCTTGGTTGTCCCAACTATTGGTTGGTACCCTTCTTTTATCCCAACTATTGGTTGGTATGTTTCTTGGTTATCCCAACTATTGGTTGGTACCCTTCTTTTATCCCAATTATTGGTTGGTATGTTTCTTGGTTATCCCAACTATTGGTTGATATCCTTCTTTTACCCCAACTATTGGTTGGTATGTTTCTTGGTTATCCCAACTATTGGTTGGTACCCTTCTTTTATCCCAACTATTGGTTGGTATGTTTCTTGGTTATCCCAACTATTGGTTTGTACCCTTCTTTTATCCCAACTATTGGTTGGTATGTTTCTCTTGGTTATCCTAACTATTGGTTGGTACCCTTCTTTTATCCCAACTATTGGTTGGTATCTTTTCTTGGTTATCCCAACTATTGGTTGGTACCCTTCTTTGATCCCAACTATTGGTTGGTATCTTTTCTTGGTTATCCCAACTATTGGTTGGTACCATTCTTTTATCCCAACTATTGGTTGGTATCTTTTCTTGGTTATCCCAACTATTGGTTGACACCCTTCTTTTATCCCAACTATTGGTTGGTATGTTTCTCTTGGTTATCCCAACTATTGGTTGGTACCCTTATTTTATCCCAACTATTGGTTGGTAAGTTTCTTTTGGTTATCCCAACTATTGGTTGGTACCCTTCTTTTATCCCAACTATTGGTTGGTATGTTTCTTGGTTATCCCAACCATTGGTTGGTACCCTTATTTTATCCCAACTATTGGTTGGTATGTTTCTTGGTTATCCCAACTATTGGTTGGTACCCTTATTTTATCCCAATTATTGGTTGGTATGTTTCTTGGTTATCCCAACTATTGGTTGATATCCTTCTTTTACCCCAACTATTGGTTGGTATGTTTCTTGGTTATCCCAACTATTGGTTGGTACCCTTCTTTGATCCCAACTATTGGTTGGTATGTTTCTCTTGGTTATCCCAACTATTGGTTGGTACCCTTCTTTGATCCCAACTATTGGTTGGTATCTTTTCTTGGTTATCCCAACTATTGGTTGGTACCCTTCTTTTATCCCAACTATTGGTTGGTATGTTTCTCTTGGTTATCCCAACTATTGGTTGGTACCCTTCTTTTATGCCAACTATTGGTTGGTATCTTTTCTTGGTTATCCCAACTATTGGTTGGTACCCTTCTTTTATCCCAACTATTGGTTGGTATGTTTCTTTTGGTTATCCCAACTATTGGTTGGTACCCTTCTTTTATCCCCTATATTGGTTGGTATGTTTCTTGGTTATCCCAACTATTGGTTGGTACCCTTCTTTTATCCCAACTATTGGTTGGTATGTTTCTTGGTTATCCCAACTATTGGTTGGTACCCTTCTTTTATCCCAACTATTGGTTGGTATGTTTCTTGGTTATCCCAACTATTGGTTGGTATCCTTCTTTTATCCCAACTATTGGTTGGTATGTTTCTTGGTTATCCCAATTATTGGTTGGTACCCTTCTTTTATCCCAACTATTGGTTGGTATGTTTCTCTTGGTTATCCCAACTATTGGTTGGTACCCTTCTTTTATCCCAACTATTGGTTGGTATCTTTTCTTGGTTATCCCAACTATTGGTTGGTACCCTTCTTTTATCCCAACTATTGGTTGGTATGTTTCTCTTGGTTATCCCAACTATTGGTTGATACCCTTCTTTTATCCCAACTATTGGTTGGTATCTTTTCTTGGTTATCCCAACTATTGGTTGGTACCCTTCTTTTATCCCAACTATTGGCTGGTATCTTTTCTTGGTTATCCCAACTATTGGTTGGTACCCTTCTTTTATCCCAACTATTGGTTGGTATGTTTCTCTTGGTTATCCCAACTATTGGTTGATACATTTCTTTTATCCCAACTATTGGTTGGTATCTTTTCTTGGTTATCCCAACTATTGATTGGTACCCTTCTTTTATCCCAACTAATGGTTGGTATGTTTCTTTTGGTTATCCCAACTATTGGTTGGTACCCTTCTTTTATCCCAACTATTGGTTGGTATGTTTCTTGGTTATCCCAACTATTGGTTGGTACCCTTCTATTATCCCCTCTATTTCTATCCCAACTATTGGTTGGTATGTTTCTTGGTAATCCCAACTATTGGTTGGTATCCTTCTTTTATCCCAACTATTGGTTGGTATGTTTCTTGGTTATCCCAATTATTGGTTGGTATCCTTCTTTTATCCCAACTATTGGTTGATATGTTTCTTTTGGTTATCCCAACTATTGGTTGGTACCCTTCTTTTATCCCAACTATTGGTTGGTATGTTTCTTGGTTATCCCAACTATTGGTTGGTACCCTTCTTTTATCCCCTCTATTTTTATCCCAACTATTGGTTGGTATGTTTCTTGGTAATCCCAACTATTGGTTGGTATCCTTCTTTTATCCCAGCTATTGGTTGGTATGTATCTTGGTTATCCCAATTATTGGTTGGTATCCTTCTTTTATCCCAACTATTGGTTGGTATGTTTCTCTTGGTTATCCCAACTATTGGTTGGTACCATTCTTTTATCCCAAATATTGGTTGGTATCTTTTCTTGGTTATCCGAACTATTGGTTGGTACCCTTCTTTTATCCCAACTATTGGTTGGTATGTTTCTCTTGGTTATCCCAACTATTGGTTGATACCCTTATTTTATCCCAACTATTGGTTGGTAAGTTTCTTTTGGTTATCCCAACTATTGGTTGGTACCCTTCTTTTATCCCAACTATTGGTTGGTATGTTTCTTGGTTATCCCAACCATTGGTGGGTACCCTTCTTTTATCCCAACTATTGGTTGGTATGTTTCTTGGTTATCCCAACTATTGGTTGGTACCCTTCTTTTATCCCAACTATTGGTTGGTATGTTTCTTGGTTATCCCAACTATTGGTTGATATCCTTCTTTTATCCCAACTATTGGTTGGTATGTTTCTTGGTTATCCCAACTATTGGTTGGTACCCTTCTTTGATCCCAACTATTGGTTGGTATGTTTCTCTTGGTTATCCCAACTATTGGTTGGTACCCTTCTTTGATCCCAACTATTGGTTGGTATCTTTTCTTGGTTATCCCAACTATTGGTTGGTACCCTTCTTTTATCCCAACTATTGGTTGGTATGTTTCTCTTGGTTATCCCAACTATTTGTTGGTACCCTTCTTTTATCCCAACTATTGGTTGGTATCTTTTCTTGGTTATCCCAACTATTGGTTGGTACCCTTCTTTTATCCCAACTATTGGTTGGTATGTTTCTTTTGGTTATCCCAACTAATGGTTGGTACCCTTCTTTTATCCCCTATATTGGTTGGTATGTTTCTTGGTTATCCCAACTATTGGTTAGTACCCTTCTTTTATTCCAACAATTGGTTGGTATGTTTCTTGGTTATCCCAACTATTGGTTGGTACCCTTCTTTTATCCCAACTATTGGTTGGTATGTTTCTTGGTTATCCCAACTATTGGTTGGTATCCTTCTTTTATCCCAACAATTGGTTGGTATGTTTCTTGGTTATCCCAATTATTGGTTGGTACCCTTCTTTTATCCCAACTATTGGTAGGTATGTTTCTCTTGGTTATCCCAACTATTGGTTGGTACCCTTCTTTTATCCCAACTATTGGTTGGTATGTTTCTTGGTTATCCCAACCATTGGTTGGTACCCTTCTTTTATCCCAACTATTGGTTGGTATGTTTCTTGGTTATCCCAACTATTGGTTGGTACCTTTCTTTTATCCCAATTATTGGTTGGTATGTTTCTTGGTTATCCCAACTATTGGTTGATATCCTTCTTTTACCCCAACTATTGGTTGGTATGTTTCTTGGTTATCCCAACTATTGGTTGGTACCCTTCTTTGATCCCAACTATTGGTTGGTATGTTTCTCTTGGTTATCCCAACTATTGGTTGGTACCCTTCTTTGATCCCAACTATTGGTTGGTATCTTTTCTTGGTTATCCCAACTATTGGTTGGTACCCTTCTTTTATCCCAACTATTGGTTGGTATGTTTCTCTTGGTTATCCCAACTATTGGTTGGTACCCTTCTTTTATGCCAACTATTGGTTGGTATCTTTTCTTGGTTATCCCAACTATTGGTTGGTACCCTTCTTTTATCCCAACTATTGGTTGGTATGTTTCTTTTGGTTATCCCAACTATTGGTTGGTACCCTTCTATTATCCCCTATATTGGTTGGTATGTTTCTTGGTTATCCCAACTATTGGTTGGTACCCTTCTTTTATCCCAACTATTGGTTGGTATGTTTCTTGGTTATCCCAACTATTGGTTGGTACCCTTCTTTTATCCCAACTATTGGTTGGTATGTTTCTTGGTTATCCCAACTATTGGTTGGTATCCTTCTTTTATCCCAACTATTGGTTGGTATGTTTCTTGGTTATCCCAATTATTGGTTGGTACCCTTCTTTTATCCCAACTATTGGTTGGTATGTTTCTCTTGGTTATCCCAACTATTGGTTGGTACCCTTCTTTTATCCCAACTATTGGTTGGTATCTTTTCTTGGTTATCCCAACTATTGGTTGGTACCCTTCTTTTATCCCAACTATTGGTTGGTATGTTTCTCTTGGTTATCCCAACTATTGGTTGATACCCTTCTTTTATCCCAACTATTGGTTGGTATCTTTTCTTGGTTATCCCAACTATTGGTTGGTACCCTTCTTTTATCCCAACTATTGGCTAGTATCTTTTCTTGGTTATCCCAACTATTGGTTGGTACCCTTCTTTTATCCCAACTATTGGTTGGTATGTTTCTCTTGGTTATCCCAACTATTGGTTGATACCCTTCTTTTATCCCAACTATTGGTTGGTATCTTTTCTTGGTTATCCCAACTATTGATTGGTACCCTTCTTTTATCCCAACTAATGGTTGGTATGTTTCTTTTGGTTATCCCAACTATTGGTTGGTACCCTTCTTTTATCCCAACTATTGGTTGGTATGTTTCTTGGTTACCCCAACTATTGGTTGGTACCCTTCTATTATCCCCTCTATTTTTATCCCAACTATTGGTTGGTATGTTTCTTGGTAATCCCAACTATTGGTTGGTATCCTTCATTTATCCCAACTATTGGTTGGTATGTTTCTTGGTTATCCCAATTATTGGTTGGTATCCTTCTTTTATCCCAACTATTGGTTGGTATGTTTCTTTTGGTTATCCCAACTATTGGTTGGTACCCTTCTTTTATCCCAACTATTGGTTGGTATGTTTCTTGGTTATCCCAACTATTGGTTGGTACCCTTCTTTTATCCCCTCTATTTTTATCCCAACTATTGGTTGGTATGTTTCTTGGTAATCCCAACTATTGGTTGGTATCCTTCTTTTATCCCAGCTATTGGTTGGTATGTATCTTGGTTATCCCAATTATTGGTTGGTATCCTTCTTTTATCCCAACTATTGGTTGGTTTGTTTCTCTTGGTTATCCCAACTATTGGTTGGTACCATTCTTTTATCCCAAATATTGGTTGGTATCTTTTCTTGGTTATCCCAACTATTGGTTGGTACCCTTCTTTTATCCCAACTATTGGTTGGTATGTTTCTCTTGGTTATCCCAACTATTGGTTGATACCCTTATTTTATCCCAACTATTGGTTGGTAAGTTTCTTTTGGTTATCCCAACTATTGGTTGGTACCCTTCTTTTATCCCAACTATTGGTTGGTATGTTTCTTGGTTATCCCAACCATTGGTTGGTACCCTTCTTTTATCCCAACTATTGGTTGGTATGTTTCTTGGTTATCCCAACTATTGGTTGGTACCCTTCTTTTATCCCAACTATTGGTTGGTATGTTTCTTGGTTATCCCAACTATTGGTTGATATCCTTCTTTTATCCCAACTATTGGTTGGTATGTTTTTTGGTTATCCCAACTATTGGTTGGTACCCTTCTTTGATCCCAACTATTGGTTGGTATGTTTCTCTTGGTTATCCCAACTATTGGTTGGTACCCTTCTTTGATCCCAACTATTGGTTGGTATCTTTTCTTGGTTATCCCAACTATTGGTTGGTACCCTTCTTTTATCCCAACTATTGGTTGGTATGTTTCTCTTGGTTATCCCAACTATTTGTTGGTACCCTTCTTTTATCCCAACTATTGGTTGGTATCTTTTCTTGGTTATCCCAACTATTGGTTGGTACCCTTCTTTTATCCCAACTATTGGTTGGTATGTTTCTTTTGGTTATCCCAACTATTGGTTGGTACCCTTCTTTTATCCCCTATATTGGTTGGTATGTTTCTTGGTTATCCCAACTATTGGTTGGTACCCTTCTTTTATCCCAACAATTGGTTGGTATGTTTCTTGGTTATCCCAACTATTGGTTGGTACCCTTCTTTTATCCCAACTATTGGTTGGTATGTTTCTTGGTTATCCCAACTATTGGTTGGTATCCTTCTTTTATCCCAACTATTGGTTGGTATGTTTCTTGGTTATCCCAATTATTGGTTGGTACCCTTCTTTTATCCCAACTATTGGTAGGTATGTTTCTCTTGGTTATCCCAACTATTGGTTGGTACCCTTCTTTTATCCCAACTATTGGTTGGTATCTTTTCTTGGTTATCCCAACTATTGGTTGGTACCCTTCTTTTATCCCAACTATTGGCTGGTATCTTTTCTTGGTTATCCCAACTATTGGTTGGTACCCTTCTTTTATCCCAACTATTGGTTGGTATGTTACTCTTGGTTATCCTAACTATTGGTTGAAACCCTTCTTTTATCCCAACTATTGGTTGGTATCTTTTATTGGTTATCCCAACTATTGGTTGGTACCCTTCTTTTATCCCAACTAATGGTTGGTATGTTTCTTTTGGTTATCCCAACTATTGGTTGGTACCCTTGTTTTATCCCAACTATTGGTTGGTATGTTTCTTGGTTATCCCAACTATTGGTTGGTACCCTTCTATTATCCCCTCTATTTTTATCCCAACTATTGGTTGGTATGTTTCTTGGTAATCCCAACTATTGGTTGGTATCCTTCTTTTATCCCAACTATTGGTTGGTATGTTTCTTGGTTATCCCAATTATTGGTTGGTATCCTTCTTTTATCCCAACTATTGGTTGGTTTGTTTCTTTTGGTTATCCCAACTATTGGTTGGTACCCTTCTTTTATCCCAACTATTGGTTGGTATGTTTCTTGGTTATCCCAACTATTGGTTGGTACCCTTCTTTTATCCCCTCTATTTTTATCCCAACTATTGGTTGGTATGTTTCTTGGTAATCCCAACTATTGGTTGGTATCCTTCTTTTATCCCAGCTATTGGTTGGTATATATCTTGGTTATCCCAATTATTGGTTGGTATCCTTCTTTTATCCCAACTATTGGTTGGTTTGTTTCTCTTGGTTATCCCAACTATTGGTTGGTACCATTCTTTTATCCCAAATATTGGTTGGTATCTTTTCTTGGTTATCCCAACTATTGGTTGGTACCCTTCTTTTATCCCAACTATTGGTTGGTATGTTTCTCTTGGTTATCCCAACTATTGGTTGATACCCTTATTTTATCCCAACTATTGGTTGGTAAGTTTCTTTTGGTTATCCCAACTATTGGTTGGTACCCTTCTTTTATCCCAACTATTGGTTGGTATGTTTCTTGGTTATCCCAACCATTGGTTGGTACCCTTCTTTTATCCCAACTATTGGTTGGTATGTTTCTTGGTTATCCCAACTATTGGTTGGTACCCTTCTTTTATCCCAACTATTGGTTGGTATGTTTCTTGGTTATCCCAACTATTGGTTGATATCCTTCTTTTATCCCAACTATTGGTTGGTATGTTTTTTGGTTATCCCAACTATTGGTTGGTACCCTTCTTTGATCCCAACTATTGGTTGGTATGTTTCTCTTGGTTATCCCAACTATTGGTTGGTACCCTTCTTTGATCCCAACTATTGGTTGGTATCTTTTCTTGGTTATCCCAACTATTGGTTGGTACCCTTCTTTTATCACAACTATTGGTTGGTATGTATCTCTTGGTTATCCCAACTATTTGTTGGTACCCTTCTTTTATCCCAACTATTGGTTGGTATCTTTTCTTGGTTATCCCAACTATTGGTTGGTACCCTTCTTTTATCCCAACTATTGGTTGGTATGTTTCTTTTGGTTATCCCAACTATTGGTTGGTACCCTTCTTTTATCCCCTATATTGGTTGGTATGTTTCTTGGTTATCCCAACTATTGGTTGGTACCCTTCTATTATCCCAACAATTGGTTGGTATGTTTCTTGGTTATCCCAACTATTGGTTGGTACCCTTCTTTTATCCCAACTATTGGTTGGTATGTTTCTTGGTTATCCCAACTATTGGTTGGTATCCTTCTTTTATCACAACTATTGGTTGGTATGTTTCTTGGTTATCCCAATTATTGGTTGGTACCCTTCTTTTATCCCAACTATTGGTAGGTATGTTTCTCTTGGTTATCCCAACTATTGGTTGGTACCCTTCTTTTATCCCAACTATTGGTAGGTATGTTTCTCTTGGTTATCCCAACTATTGGTTGGTACCCTTCTTTTATCCCAACTATTGGTTGGTATGTTTCTTGGTTATCCCAACTATTGGTTGGTACCCTTCTTTTATCCCAACTATTGGTTGGTATGTTTCTTGGTTATCCCAACTATTGGTTGGTATCCTTCTTTTATCCCAACTATTGGTTGGTATGTTTCTTGGTTATCCCAATTATTGGTTGGTACCCTTCTTTTATCCCAACTATTGGTTGGTATGTTTCTCTTGGTTATCCCAACTATTGGTTGGTACCCTTCTTTTATCCCAACTATTGGTTGGTATCTTTTCTTGGTTATCCCAACTATTGGTTGGTACCCTTCTTTTATCCCAACTATTGGTTGGTATGTTTCTCTTGGTTATCCCAACTATTGGTTGATACCCTTCTTTTATCCCAACTATTGGTTGGTATCTTTTCTTGGTTATCCCAACTATTGGTTGGTACCCTTCTTTTATCCCAACTATTGGCTAGTATCTTTTCTTGGTTATCCCAACTATTGGTTGGTACCCTTCTTTTATCCCAACTATTGGTTGGTATGTTTCTCTTGGTTATCCCAACTATTGGTTGATACCCTTCTTTTATCCCAACTATTGGTTGGTATCTTTTCTTGGTTATCCCAACTATTGATTGGTACCCTTCTTTTATCCCAACTAATGGTTGGTATGTTTCTTTTGGTTATCCCAACTATTGGTTGGTACCCTTCTTTTATCCCAACTATTGGTTGGTATGTTTCTTGGTTACCCCAACTATTGGTTGGTACCCTTCTATTATCCCCTCTATTTTTATCCCAACTATTGGTTGGTATGTTTCTTGGTAATCCCAACTATTGGTTGGTATCCTTCATTTATCCCAACTATTGGTTGGTATGTTTCTTGGTTATCCCAATTATTGGTTGGTATCCTTCTTTTATCCCAACTATTGGTTGGTATGTTTCTTTTGGTTATCCCAACTATTGGTTGGTACCCTTCTTTTATCCCAACTATTGGTTGGTATGTTTCTTGGTTATCCCAACTATTGGTTGGTACCCTTCTTTTATCCCCTCTATTTTTATCCCAACTATTGGTTGGTATGTTTCTTGGTAATCCCAACTATTGGTTGGTATCCTTCTTTTATCCCAGCTATTGGTTGGTATGTATCTTGGTTATCCCAATTATTGGTTGGTATCCTTCTTTTATCCCAACTATTGGTTGGTTTGTTTCTCTTGGTTATCCCAACTATTGGTTGGTACCATTCTTTTATCCCAAATATTGGTTGGTATCTTTTCTTGGTTATCCCAACTATTGGTTGGTACCCTTCTTTTATCCCAACTATTGGTTGGTATGTTTCTCTTGGTTATCCCAACTATTGGTTGATACCCTTATTTTATCCCAACTATTGGTTGGTAAGTTTCTTTTGGTTATCCCAACTATTGGTTGGTACCCTTCTTTTATCCCAACTATTGGTTGGTATGTTTCTTGGTTATCCCAACCATTGGTGGGTACCCTTCTTTTATCCCAACTATTGGTTGGTATGTTTCTTGGTTATCCCAACTATTGGTTGGTACCCTTCTTTTATCCCAACTATTGGTTGGTATGTTTCTTGGTTATCCCAACTATTGGTTGATATCCTTCTTTTATCCCAACTATTGGTTGGTATGTTTTTTGGTTATCCCAACTATTGGTTGGTACCCTTCTTTGATCCCAACTATTGGTTGGTATGTTTCTCTTGGTTATCCCAACTATTGGTTGGTACCCTTCTTTGATCCCAACTATTGGTTGGTATCTTTTCTTGGTTATCCCAACTATTGGTTGGTACCCTTCTTTTATCCCAACTATTGGTTGGTATGTTTCTCTTGGTTATCCCAACTATTTGTTGGTACCCTTCTTTTATCCCAACTATTGGTTGGTATCTTTTCTTGGTTATCCCAACTATTGGTTGGTACCCTTCTTTTATCCCAACTATTGGTTGGTATGTTTCTTTTGGTTATCCCAACTATTGGTTGGTACCCTTCTTTTATCCCCTATATTGGTTGGTATGTTTCTTGGTTATCCCAACTATTGGTTGGTACCCTTCTTTTATCCCAACAATTGGTTGGTATGTTTCTTGGTTATCCCAACTATTGGTTGGTACCCTTCTTTTATCCCAACTATTGGTTGGTATGTTTCTTGGTTATCCCAACTATTGGTTGGTATCCTTCTTTTATCCCAACTATTGGTTGGTATGTTTCTTGGTTATCCCAATTATTGGTTGGTACCCTTCTTTTATCCCAACTATTGGTAGGTATGTTTCTCTTGGTTATCCCAACTATTGGTTGGTACCCTTCTTTTATCCCAACTATTGGTTGGTATCTTTTCTTGGTTATCCCAACTATTGGTTGGTACCCTTCTTTTATCCCAACTATTGGCTGGTATCTTTTCTTGGTTATCCCAACTATTGGTTGGTACCCTTCTTTTATCCCAACTATTGGTTGGTATGTTACTCTTGGTTATCCTAACTATTGGTTGAAACCCTTCTTTTATCCCAACTATTGGTTGGTATCTTTTATTGGTTATCCCAACTATTGGTTGGTACCCTTCTTTTATCCCAACTAATGGTTGGTATGTTTCTTTTGGTTATCCCAACTATTGGTTGGTACCCTTGTTTTATCCCAACTATTGGTTGGTATGTTTCTTGGTTATCCCAACTATTGGTTGGTACCCTTCTATTATCCCCTCTATTTTTATCCCAACTATTGGTTGGTATGTTTCTTGGTAATCCCAACTATTGGTTGGTATCCTTCTTTTATCCCAACTATTGGTTGGTATGTTTCTTGGTTATCCCAATTATTGGTTGGTATCCTTCTTTTATCCCAACTATTGGTTGGTTTGTTTCTTTTGGTTATCCCAACTATTGGTTGGTACCCTTCTTTTATCCCAACTATTGGTTGGTATGTTTCTTGGTTATCCCAACTATTGGTTGGTACCCTTCTTTTATCCCCTCTATTTTTATCCCAACTATTGGTTGGTATGTTTCTTGGTAATCCCAACTATTGGTTGGTATCCTTCTTTTATCCCAGCTATTGGTTGGTATATATCTTGGTTATCCCAATTATTGGTTGGTATCCTTCTTTTATCCCAACTATTGGTTGGTTTGTTTCTCTTGGTTATCCCAACTATTGGTTGGTACCATTCTTTTATCCCAAATATTGGTTGGTATCTTTTCTTGGTTATCCCAACTATTGGTTGGTACCCTTCTTTTATCCCAACTATTGGTTGGTATGTTTCTCTTGGTTATCCCAACTATTGGTTGATACCCTTATTTTATCCCAACTATTGGTTGGTAAGTTTCTTTTGGTTATCCCAACTATTGGTTGGTACCCTTCTTTTATCCCAACTATTGGTTGGTATGTTTCTTGGTTATCCCAACCATTGGTTGGTACCCTTCTTTTATCCCAACTATTGGTTGGTATGTTTCTTGGTTATCCCAACTATTGGTTGGTACCCTTCTTTTATCCCAACTATTGGTTGGTATGTTTCTTGGTTATCCCAACTATTGGTTGATATCCTTCTTTTATCCCAACTATTGGTTGGTATGTTTTTTGGTTATCCCAACTATTGGTTGGTACCCTTCTTTGATCCCAACTATTGGTTGGTATGTTTCTCTTGGTTATCCCAACTATTGGTTGGTACCCTTCTTTGATCCCAACTATTGGTTGGTATCTTTTCTTGGTTATCCCAACTATTGGTTGGTACCCTTCTTTTATCCCAACTATTGGTTGGTATGTTTCTCTTGGTTATCCCAACTATTTGTTGGTACCCTTCTTTTATCCCAACTATTGGTTGGTATCTTTTCTTGGTTATCCCAACTATTGGTTGGTACCCTTCTTTTATCCCAACTATTGGTTGGTATGTTTCTTTTGGTTATCCCAACTATTGGTTGGTACCCTTCTTTTATCCCCTATATTGGTTGGTATGTTTCTTGGTTATCCCAACTATTGGTTGGTACCCTTCTTTTATCCCAACAATTGGTTGGTATGTTTCTTGGTTATCCCAACTATTGGTTGGTACCCTTCTTTTATCCCAACTATTGGTTGGTATGTTTCTTGTTTATCCCAACTATTGGTTGGTATCCTTCTTTTATCCCAACTATTGGTTGGTATGTTTCTTGGTTATCCCAATTATTGGTTGGTACCCTTCTTTTATCCCAACTATTGGTAGGTATGTTTCTCTTGGTTATCCCAACTATTGGTTGGTACCCTTCTTTTATCCCAACTATTGGTTGGTATCTTTTCTTGGTTATCCCAACTATTGGTTGGTACCCTTCTTTTATCCCAATTATTGGCTGGTATCTTTTCTTGGTTATCCCAACTATTGGTTGGTACCCTTCTTTTATCCCAACTATTGGTTGGTATGTTACTCTTGGTTATCCTAACTATTGGTTGAAACCCTTCTTTTATCCCAACTATTGGTTGGTATCTTTTATTGGTTATCCCAACTATTGGTTGGTACCCTTCTTTTATCCCAACTAATGGTTGGTATGTTTCTTTTGGTTATCCCAACTATTGGTTGGTACCCTTGTTTTATCCCAACTATTGGTTGGTATGTTTCTTGGTTATCCCAACTATTGGTTGGTACCCTTCTATTATCCCCTCTATTTTTATCCCAACTATTGGTTGGTATGTTTCTTGGTAATCCCAACTATTGGTTGGTATCCTTCTTTTATCCCAACTATTGGTTGGTATGTTTCTTGGTTATCCCAATTATTGGTTGGTATCCTTCTTTTATCCCAACTATTGGTTGGTTTGTTTCTTTTGGTTATCCCAACTATTGGTTGGTACCCTTCTTTTATCCCAACTATTGGTTGGTATGTTTCTTGGTTATCCCAACTATTGGTTGGTACCCTTCTTTTATCCCCTCTATTTTTATCCCAACTATTGGTTGGTATGTTTCTTGGTAATCCCAACTATTGGTTGGTATCCTTCTTTTATCCCAGCTATTGGTTGGTATATATCTTGGTTATCCCAATTATTGGTTGGTATCCTTCTTTTATCCCAACTATTGGTTGGTATGTTTCTCTTGGTTATCCCAACTATTGGTTGGTACCATCCTTTTATCCCAAATATTGGTTGGTATCTTTTCTTGGTTATCCCAACTATTGGTTGGTACCCTTCTTTTATCCCAACTATTGGTTGGTATGTTTCTCTTGGTTATCCCAACTATTGGTTGATACCCTTATTTTATCCCAACTATTGGTTGGTAAGTTTCTTTTGGTTATCCCAACTATTGGTTGGTACCCTTCTTTTATCCCAACTATTGGTTGGTATGTTTCTTGGTTATCCCAACCATTGGTTGGTACCCTTCTTTTATCCCAACTATTGGTTGGTATGTTTCTTGGTTATCCCAACTATTGGTTGGTACCCTTCTTTTATCCCAACTATTGGTTGGTATGTTTCTTGGTTATCCCAACTATTGGTTGATATCCTTCTTTTATCCCAACTATTGGTTGGTATGTTTCTTGGTTATCCCAACTATTGGTTGGTACCCTTCTTTGATCCCAACTATTGGTTGGTATGTTTCTCTTGGTTATCCCAACTATTGGTTGGTACCCTTCTTTGATCCCAACTATTGGTTGGTATCTTTTCTTGTTTATCCCAACTATTGGTTGGTACCCTTCTTTTATCCCAACTATTGGTTGGTATGTTTCTCTTGGTTATCCCAACTATTTGTTGGTACCCTTCTTTTATCCCAACTATTGGTTGGTATCTTTTCTTGGTTATCCCAACTATTGGTTGGTACCCTTCTTTTATCCCAACTATTGGTTGGTATGTTTCTTTTGGTTATCCCAACTATTGGTTGGTACCCTTCTTTTATCCCCTATATTGGTTGGTATGTTTCTTGGTTATCCCAACTATTGGTTGGTACCCTTCTTTTATCCCAACAATTGGTTGGTATGTTTCTTGGTTATCCCAACTATTGGTTGGTACCCTTCTTTTATCCCAACTATTGGTTGGTATGTTTCTCTGTTATCCCAACTATTGGTTGGTACCCTTCTTTTATCCCAACTATTGGTTGGTATGTTTCTCTTGGTTATCCCAACTATTGGTTGATACCCTTATTTTATCCCAACTATTGGTTGGTAAGTTTCTTTTGGTTATCCCAACTATTGGTTGGTACCCTTCTTTTATCCCAACTATTGGTTGGTATGTTTCTTGGTTATCCCAACCATTGGTTGGTACCCTTCTTTTATCCCAACTATTGGTTGGTATGTTTCTTGGTTATCCCAACTATTGGTTGGTACCCTTCTTTTATCCCAACTATTGGTTGGTATGTTTCTTGGTTATCCCAACTATTGGTTGATATCCTTCTTTTATCCCAACTATTGGTTGGTATGTTTCTTGGTTATCCCAACTATTGGTTGGTACCCTTCTTTGATCCCAACTATTGGTTGGTATGTTTCTCTTGGTTATCCCAACTATTGGTTGGTACCCTTCTTTGATCCCAACTATTGGTTGGTATCTTTTCTTGTTTATCCCAACTATTGGTTGGTACCCTTCTTTTATCCCAACTATTGGTTGGTATGTTTCTCTTGGTTATCCCAACTATTTGTTGGTACCCTTCTTTTATCCCAACTATTGGTTGGTATCTTTTCTTGGTTATCCCAACTATTGGTTGGTACCCTTCTTTTATCCCAACTATTGGTTGGTATGTTTCTTTTGGTTATCCCAACTATTGGTTGGTACCCTTCTTTTATCCCCTATATTGGTTGGTATGTTTCTTGGTTATCCCAACTATTGGTTGGTACCCTTCTTTTATCCCAACAATTGGTTGGTATGTTTCTTGGTTATCCCAACTATTGGTTGGTACCCTTCTTTTATCCCAACTATTGGTTGGTATGTTTCTTGGTTATCCCAACTATTGGTTAGTATCCTTCTTTTATCCCAACTATTGGTTGGTATGTTTCTTGGTTATCCCAATTATTGGTTGGTACCCTTCTTTTATCCCAACTATTGGTAGGTATGTTTCACTTGGTTATCCCAACTATTGGTTGGTACCCTTCTTTTATCCCAACTATTGGTTGGTATCTTTTCTTGGTTATCCCAACTATTGGTTGGTACCCTTCTTTTATCCCAACTATTGGTTGGTATGTTACTCTTGGTTATCCTAACTATTGGTTGAAACCCTTCTTTTATCCCAACTATTGGTTGGTATCTTTTATTGGTTATCCCAACTATTGGTTGGTACCCTTCTTTTATCCCAACTAATGGTTGGTATGTTTCTTTTGGTTATCCCAACTATTGGTTGGTACCCTTCTTTTATCCCAACTATTGGTTGGTATGTTTCTTGGTTATCCTAACTATTGGTTAGTACCCTTCTTTTATCCCCTCTATTTTTATCCCAACTATTGGTTGGTATGTTTCTTGGTTATCCCAACTATTGGTTGATATCCTTCTGGTTATCCCAACTATTGGTTGGTATGTTTCTTGGTTATCCCAACTATTGGTTGGTACCCTTCTTTGATCCCAACTATTGGTTGGTATGTTTCTCTTGGTTATCCCAACTATTGGTTGGTACCCTTCTTTGATCCCAACTATTGGTTGGTATCTTTTCTTGGTTATCCCAACTATTGGTTGGTACCCTTCTTTTATCCCAACTATTGGCTGGTATCTTTTCTTGGTTATCCCAACTATTGGTTGGTACCCTTCTTTTATCCCAACTATTGGTTGGTATGTTACTCTTGGTTATCCTAACTATTGGTTGAAACCCTTCTTTTATCCCAACTATTGGTTGGTATCTTTTCTTTGTTATCCCAACTATTGGTTGGTACCCTTCTTTTATCCCAACTAATGGTTGGTATGTTTCTTTTGGTTATCCCAACTATTGGTTGGTACCCTTCTTTTATCCCAACTATTGGTTAGTATGTTTCTTGGTTATCCTAACTATTGGTTAGTACCCTTCTTTTATCCCCTCTATTTTTATCCCAACTATTGGTTGGTATGTTTCTTGGTTATCCCAACTATTGGTTGGTATCCTTCTTTTATCCCAACTATTGGTTGGTATGTTTCTTGGTTATCCCAATTATTGGTTGGTATCCTTCTTTTATCCCAACTATTGGTTGGTATGTTTCTCTTGGTTATCCCAACTATTGGTTGGTACCATTCTTTTATCCCAACTATTGGTTGGTATCTTTTCTTGGTTATCCCAACTATTGGTTGACACCCTTCTTTTATCCCAACTATTGGTTGGTATGTTTCTCTTGGTTATCCCAACTATTGGTTGGTACCCTTATTTTATCCCAACTATTGGTTGGTAAGTTTCTTTTGGTTATCCCAACTATTGGTTGGTACCTATCTTTTATCCCAACTATTGGTTGGTATGTTTCTTGGTTATCCCAACCATTGGTTGGTACCCTTCTTTTATCCCAACTATTGGTTGGTATGTTTCTTGGTTATCCCAACTATTGGTTGGTACCCTTCTTTTATCCCAATTATTGGTTGGTATGTTTCTTGGTTATCCCAACTATTGGTTGATATCCTTCTTTTACCCCAAATATTGGTTGGTATGTTTCTTGGTTATCCCAACTATTGGTTGGTACCCTTCTTTGATCAAAACTATTGGTTGGTATGTTTCTCTTGGTTATCCCAACTATTGGTTGGTACCCTTCTTTTATCCCAACTATTGGCTGGTATCTTTTCTTGGTTATCCCAACTATTGGTTGGTACCCTTCTTTTATCCCAACTATTGGTTGGTATGTTACTCTTGGTTATCCTAACTATTGGTTGAAACCCTTCTTTTATCCGAACTATTGGTTGGTATCTTTTCTTGGTTATCCCAACTATTGGTTGGTACCCTTCTTTTATCCCAACTAATGGTTGGTATGTTTCTTTTGGTTATCCCAACTATTGGTTGGTACCCTTCTTTTATCCCAACTATTGGTTGGTATGTTTCTTGGTTATCCTAACTATTGGTTAGTACCCTTCTTTTATCCCCTCTATTTTTATCCCAACTATTGGTTGGTATGTTTCTTGGTTATCCCAACTATTGGTTGGTACCCTTCTTTTATCCCAACTATTGGTTGGTATGTTTCTTGGTTATCCCAATTATTGGTTGGTATCCTTCTTTTATCCCAACTATTGGTTGGTATGTTTCTCTTGGTTATCCCAACTATTGGTTGGTACCATTCTTTTATCCCAACTATTGGTTGGTATCTTTTCTTGGTTATCCCAACTATTGGTTGGTATGTTTCTCTTGGTTATCCCAACTATTGGTTGGTACCCTTCTTTGATCCCAACTATTGGTTGGTATCTTTTCTTGGTTATCCCAACTATTGGTTGGTACCCTTCTTTTATCCCAACTATTGGTTGGTATGTTTCTCTTGGTTATCCCAACTATTTGTTGGTACCCTTCTTTTATCCCAACTATTGGTTGGTATCTTTTCTTGGTTATCCCAACTATTGGTTGGTACCCTTCTTTTATCCCAACTATTGGTTGGTATGTTTCTTTTGGTTATCCCAACTATTGGTTGGTACCCTTCTTTTATCCCCTATATTGGTTGGTATGTTTCTTGGTTATCCCAACTATTGGTTGGTACCCTTCTTTTATCCCAACAATTGGTTGGTATGTTTCTTGGTTATCCCAACTATTGGTTGGTACCCTTCTTTTATCCCAACTAATGGTTGGTATGTTTCTTGGTTATCCCAACTATTGGTTGGTATCCTTCTTTTATCCCAACTATTGGTTGGTATGTTTCTTGGTTATCCCAATTATTGGTTGGTACCCTTCTTTTATCCCAACTATTGGTAGGTATGTTTCTCTTGGTTATCTCAACTATTGGTTGGTACCCTTCTTTTATCCCAACTATTGGTTGGTATCTTTTCTTGGTTATCCCAACTATTGGTTGGTACCCTTCTTTTATCCCAACTATTGGTTGGTATCTTTTCTTGGTTATCCCAACTATTGGTTGGTACCCTTCTTTTATCCCAACTATTGGTTGGTATGTTACTCTTGGTTATCCTAACTATTGGTTGAAACCCTTCTTTTATCCCAACTATTGGTTAGTATCTTTTCTTTGTTATCCCAACTATTGGTTGGTACCCTTCTTTTATCCCAACTAATGGTTGGTATGTTTCTTTTGGTTATCCCAACTATTGGTTGGTACCCTTCTTTTATCCCAACTATTGGTTAGTATGTTTCTTGGTTATCCTAACTATTGGTTAGTACCCTTCTTTTATCCCCTCTATTTTTATCCCAACTATTGGTTGGTATGTTTCTTGGTTATCCCAACTATTGGTTGGTATCCTTCTTTTATCCCAACTATTGGTTGGTATGTTTCTTGGTTATCCCAATTATTGGTTGGTATCCTTCTTTTATCCCAACTATTGGTTGGTATGTTTCTCTTGGTTATCCCAACTATTGGTTGGTACCATTCTTTTATCCCAACTATTGGTTGGTATCTTTTCTTGGTTATCCCAACTATTGGTTGACACCCTTCTTTTATCCCAACTATTGGTTGGTATGTTTCTCTTGGTTATCCCAACTATTGGTTGGTACCCTTATTTTATCCCAACTATTGGTTGGTAAGTTTCTTTTGGTTATCCCAACTATTGGTTGGTACCATTCTTTTATCCCAACTATTGGTTGGTATCTTTTCTTGGTTATCCCAACTATTGGTTGGTATGTTTCTCTTGGTTATCCCAACTATTGGTTGGTACCCTTCTTTTATCCCAACTATTGGTTGGTATGTTTCTCTTGGTTATCCCAACTATTTGTTGGTACCCTTCTTTTATCCCAACTATTGGTTGGTATCTTTTCTTGGTTATCCCAACTATTGGTTGGTACCCTTCTTTTATCCCAACTATTGGTTGGTATGTTTCTTTTGGTTATCCCAACTATTGGTTGGTACCCTTCTTTTATCCCCTATATTGGTTGGTATGTTTCTTGGTTATCCCAACTATTGGTTGGTACCCTTCTTTTATCCCAACAATTGGTTGGTATGTTTCTTGGTTATCCCAACTATTGGTTGGTACCCTTCTTTTATCCCAACTAATGGTTGGTATGTTTCTTGGTTATCCCAACTATTGGTTGGTATCCTTCTTTTATCCCAACTATTGGTTGGTATGTTTCTTGGTTATCCCAATTATTGGTTGGTACCCTTCTTTTATCCCAACTATTGGTAGGTATGTTTCTCTTGGTTATCTCAACTATTGGTTGGTACCCTTCTTTTATCCCAACTATTGGTTGGTATCTTTTCTTGGTTATCCCAACTATTGGTTGGTACCCTTCTTTTATCCCAACTATTGGTTGGTATCTTTTCTTGGTTATCCCAACTATTGGTTGGTACCCTTCTTTTATCCCAACTATTGGTTGGTATGTTACTCTTGGTTATCCTAACTATTGGTTGAAACCCTTCTTTTATCCCAACTATTGGTTAGTATCTTTTCTTTGTTATCCCAACTATTGGTTGGTACCCTTCTTTTATCCCAACTAATGGTTGGTATGTTTCTTTTGGTTATCCCAACTATTGGTTGGTACCCTTCTTTTATCCCAACTATTGGTTAGTATGTTTCTTGGTTATCCTAACTATTGGTTAGTACCCTTCTTTTATCCCCTCTATTTTTATCCCAACTATTGGTTGGTATGTTTCTTGGTTATCCCAACTATTGGTTGGTATCCTTCTTTTATCCCAACTATTGGTTGGTATGTTTCTTGGTTATCCCAATTATTGGTTGGTATCCTTCTTTTATCCCAACTATTGGTTGGTATGTTTCTCTTGGTTATCCCAACTATTGGTTGGTACCATTCTTTTATCCCAACTATTGGTTGGTATCTTTTCTTGGTTATCCCAACTATTGGTTGACACCCTTCTTTTATCCCAACTATTGGTTGGTATGTTTCTCTTGGTTATCCCAACTATTGGTTGGTACCCTTATTTTATCCCAACTATTGGTTGGTAAGTTTCTTTTGGTTATCCCAACTATTGGTTGGTACCTTTCTTTTATCCCAACTATTGGTTGGTATGTTTCTTGGTTATCCCAACCATTGGTTGGTACCCTTCTTTTATCCCAACTATTGGTTGGTATGTTTCTTGGTTATCCCAACTATTGGTTGGTACCCTTCTTTTATCCCAATTATTGGTTGGTATGTTTCTTGGTTATCCCAACTATTGGTTGATATCCTTCTTTTACCCCAAATATTGGTTGGTATGTTTCTTGGTTATCCCAACTATTGGTTGGTACCCTTCTTTGATCAAAACTATTGGTTGGTATGTTTCTCTTGGTTATCCCAACTATTGGTTGGTACCCTTCTTTTATCCCAACTATTGGCTGGTATCTTTTCTTGGTTATCCCAACTATTGGTTGGTACCCTTCTTTTATCCCAACTATTGGTTGGTATGTTACTCTTGGTTATCCTAACTATTGGTTGAAACCCTTCTTTTATCCGAACTATTGGTTGGTATCAATTCTTGGTTATCCCAACTATTGGTTGGTACCCTTCTTTTATCCCAACTAATGGTTGGTATGTTTCTTTTGGTTATCCCAACTATTGGTTGGTACCCTTCTTTGATCCCAACTATTGGTTGGTATCTTTTCTTGGTTATCCCAACTATTGGTTGGTACCCTTCTTTTATCCCAACTATTGGCTGGTATCTTTTCTTGGTTATCCCAACTATTGGTTGGTACCCTTCTTTTATCCCAACTATTGGTTGGTATGTTACTCTTGGTTATCCTAACTATTGGTTGAAACCCTTCTTTTATCCCAACTATTGGTTGGTATCTTTTCTTTGTTATCCCAACTATTGGTTGGTACCCTTCTTTTATCCCAACTAATGGTTGGTATGTTTCTTTTGGTTATCCCAACTATTGGTTGGTACCCTTCTTTTATCCCAACTATTGGTTAGTATGTTTCTTGGTTATCCTAACTATTGGTTAGTACCCTTCTTTTATCCCCTCTATTTTTATCCCAACTATTGGTTGGTATGTTTCTTGGTTATCCCAACTATTGGTTGGTATCCTTCTTTTATCCCAACTATTGGTTGGTATGTTTCTTGGTTATCCCAATTATTGGTTGGTATCCTTCTTTTATCCCAACTATTGGTTGGTATGTTTCTCTTGGTTATCCCAACTATTGGTTGGTACCATTCTTTTATCCCAACTATTGGTTGGTATCTTTTCTTGGTTATCCCAACTATTGGTTGACACCCTTCTTTTATCCCAACTATTGGTTGGTATGTTTCTCTTGGTTATCCCAACTATTGGTTGGTACCCTTATTTTATCCCAACTATTGGTTGGTATCTTTTCTTGGTTATCCCAACTATTGGTTGGTACCCTTCTTTTATCCCAACTATTGGTTGGTATGTTACTCTTGGTTATCCTAACTATTGGTTGAAACCCTTCTTTTATCCCAACTATTGGTTGGTATCTTTTCTTGGTTATCCCAACTATTGGTTGGTACCCTTCTTTTATCCCAACTATTGGTTGGTATGTTACTCTTGGTTATCCTAACTATTGGTTGAAACCCTTCTTTTATCCCAACTATTGGTTAGTATCTTTTCTTTGTTATCCCAACTATTGGTTGGTACCCTTCTTTTATCCCAACTAATGGTTGGTATGTTTCTTTTGGTTATCCCAACTATTGGTTGGTACCCTTCTTTTATCCCAACTATTGGTTAGTATGTTTCTTGGTTATCCTAACTATTGGTTAGTACCCTTCTTTTATCCCCTCTATTTTTATCCCAACTATTGGTTGGTATGTTTCTCTTGGTTATCCCAACTATTGGTTGGTACCCTTCTTTTATCCCAACTATTGGCTGGTATCTTTTCTTGGTTATCCCAACTATTGGTTGGTACCCTTCTTTTATCCCAACTATTGGTTGGTATGTTACTCTTGGTTATCCTAACTATTGGTTGAAACCCTTCTTTTATCCGAACTATTGGTTGGTATCTTTTCTTGGTTATCCCAACTATTGGTTGGTACCCTTCTTTTATCCCAACTAATGGTTGGTATGTTTCTTTTGGTTATCCCAACTATTGGTTGGTACCCTTCTTTTATCCCAACTATTGGTTGGTATGTTTCTTGGTTATCCTAACTATTGGTTAGTACCCTTCTTTTATCCCCTCTATTTTTATCCCAACTATTGGTTGGTATGTTTCTTGGTTATCCCAACTATTGGTTGGTACCCTTCTTTTATCCCAACTATTGGTTGGTATGTTTCTTGGTTATCCCAATTATTGGTTGGTATCCTTCTTTTATCCCAACTATTGGTTGGTATGTTTCTCTTGGTTATCCCAACTATTGGTTGGTACCATTATTTTATCCCAACTATTGGTTGGTATCTTTTCTTGGTTATCCCAACTATTGGTTGGTATGTTTCTCTTGGTTATCCCAACTATTGGTTGGTACCCTTCTTTGATCCCAACTATTGGTTGGTATCTTTTCTTGGTTATCCCAACTATTGGTTGGTACCCTTCTTTTATCCCAACTATTGGTTGGTATGTTTCTCTTGGTTATCCCAACTATTTGTTGGTACCCTTCTTTTATCCCAACTATTGGTTGGTATCTTTTCTTGGTTATCCCAACTATTGGTTGGTACCCTTCTTTTATCCCAACTATTGGTTGGTATGTTTCTTTTGGTTATCCCAACTATTGGTTGGTACCCTTCTTTTATCCCCTATATTGGTTGGTATGTTTCTTGGTTATCCCAACTATTGGTTGGTACCCTTCTTTTATCCCAACAATTGGTTGGTATGTTTCTTGGTTATCCCAACTATTGGTTGGTACCCTTCTTTTATCCCAACTAATGGTTGGTATGTTTCTTGGTTATCCCAACTATTGGTTGGTATCCTTCTTTTATCCCAACTATTGGTTGGTATGTTTCTTGGTTATCCCAATTATTGGTTGGTACCTTTCTTTTATCCCAACTATTGGTAGGTATGTTTCTCTTGGTTATCTCAACTATTGGTTGGTACCCTTCTTTTATCCCAACTATTGGTTGGTATCTTTTCTTGGTTATCCCAACTATTGGTTGGTACCCTTCTTTTATCCCAACTATTGGTTGGTATCTTTTCTTGGTTATCCCAACTATTGGTTGGTACCCTTCTTTTATCCCAACTATTGGTTGGTATGTTACTCTTGGTTATCCTAACTATTGGTTGAAACCCTTCTTTTATCCCAACTATTGGTTAGTATCTTTTCTTTGTTATCCCAACTATTGGTTGGTACCCTTCTTTTATCCCAACTAATGGTTGGTATGTTTCTTTTGGTTATCCCAACTATTGGTTGGTACCCTTCTTTTATCCCAACTATTGGTTAGTATGTTTCTTGGTTATCCTAACTATTGGTTAGTACCCTTCTTTTATCCCCTCTATTTTTATCCCAACTATTGGTTGGTATGTTTCTTGGTTATCCCAACTATTGGTTGGTATCCTTCTTTTATCCCAACTATTGGTTGGTATGTTTCTTGGTTATCCCAATTATTGGTTGGTATCCTTCTTTTATCCCAACTATTGGTTGGTATGTTTCTCTTGGTTATCCCAACTATTGGTTGGTACCATTCTTTTATCCCAACTATTGGTTGGTATCTTTTCTTGGTTATCCCAACTATTGGTTGACACCCTTCTTTTATCCCAACTATTGGTTGGTATGTTTCTCTTGGTTATCCCAACTATTGGTTGGTACCCTTATTTTATCCCAACTATTGGTTGGTAAGTTTCTTTTGGTTATCCCAACTATTGGTTGGTACCTTTCTTTTATCCCAACTATTGGTTGGTATGTTTCTTGGTTATCCCAACCATTGGTTGGTACCCTTCTTTTATCCCAACTATTGGTTGGTATGTTTCTTGGTTATCCCAACTATTGGTTGGTACCCTTCTTTTATCCCAATTATTGGTTGGTATGTTTCTTGGTTATCCCAACTATTGGTTGATATCCTTCTTTTACCCCAAATATTGGTTGGTATGTTTCTTGGTTATCCCAACTATTGGTTGGTACCCTTCTTTGATCAAAACTATTGGTTGGTATGTTTCTCTTGGTTATCCCAACTATTGGTTGGTACCCTTCTTTTATCCCAACTATTGGCTGGTATCTTTTCTTGGTTATCCCAACTATTGGTTGGTACCCTTCTTTTATCCCAACTATTGGTTGGTAGGTTACTCTTGGTTATCCTAACTATTGGTTGAAACCCTTCTTTTATCCGAACTATTGGTTGGTATCAATTCTTGGTTATCCCAACTATTGGTTGGTACCCTTCTTTTATCCCAACTAATGGTTGGTATGTTTCTTTTGGTTATCCCAACTATTGGTTGGTACCCTTCTTTGATCCCAACTATTGGTTGGTATCTTTTCTTGGTTATCCCAACTATTGGTTGGTACCCTTCTTTTATCCCAACTATTGGCTGGTATCTTTTCTTGGTTATCCCAACTATTGGTTGGTACCCTTCTTTTATCCCAACTATTGGTTGGTATGTTACTCTTGGTTATCCTAACTATTGGTTGAAACCCTTCTTTTATCCCAACTATTGGTTGGTATCTTTTCTTTGTTATCCCAACTATTGGTTGGTACCCTTCTTTTATCCCAACTAATGGTTGGTATGTTTCTTTTGGTTATCCCAACTATTGGTTGGTACCCTTCTTTTATCCCAACTATTGGTTAGTATGTTTCTTGGTTATCCTAACTATTGGTTAGTACCCTTCTTTTATCCCCTCTATTTTTATCCCAACTATTGGTTGGTATGTTTCTTGGTTATCCCAACTATTGGTTGGTATCCTTCTTTTATCCCAACTATTGGTTGGTATGTTTCTTGGTTATCCCAATTATTGGTTGGTATCCTTCTTTTATCCCAACTATTGGTTGGTATGTTTCTCTTGGTTATCCCAACTATTGGTTGGTACCATTCTTTTATCCCAACTATTGGTTGGTATCTTTTCTTGGTTATCCCAACTATTGGTTGACACCCTTCTTTTATCCCAACTATTGGTTGGTATGTTTCTCTTGGTTATCCCAACTATTGGTTGGTACCCTTATTTTATCCCAACTATTGGTTGGTATCTTTTCTTGGTTATCCCAACTATTGGTTGGTACCCTTCTTTTATCCCAACTATTGGTTGGTATGTTACTCTTGGTTATCCTAACTATTGGTTGAAACCCTTCTTTTATCCCAACTATTGGTTGGTATCTTTTCTTTGTTATCCCAACTATTGGTTGGTACCCTTCTTTTATCCCAACTAATGGTTGGTATGTTTCTTTTGGTTATCCCAACTATTGGTTGGTACCCTTCTTTTATCCCAACTATTGGTTAGTCTGTTTCTTGGTTATCCTAACTATTGGTTAGTACCCTTCTTTTATCCCCTCTATTTTTATCCCAACTATTGGTTGGTATGTTTCTTGGTTATCCCAACTATTGGTTGGTATCCTTCTTTTATCCCAACTATTGGTTGGTATGTTTCTTGGTTATCCCAATTATTGGTTGGTATCCTTCTTTTATCCCAACTATTGGTTGGTATGTTTCTCTTGGTTATCCCAACTATTGGTTGGTACCATTCTTTTATCCCAACTATTGGTTGGTATCTTTTCTTGGTTATCCCAACTATTGGTTGACACCCTTCTTTTATCCCAACTATTGGTTGGTATGTTTCTCTTGGTTATCCCAACTATTGGTTGGTACCCTTATTTTATCCCAACTATTGGTTGGTAAGTTTCTTTTGGTTATCCCAACTATTGGTTGGTACCTTTCTTTTATCCCAACTATTGGTTGGTATGTTTCTTGGTTATCCCAACCATTGGTTGGTACCCTTCTTTTATCCCAACTATTGGTTGGTATGTTTCTTGGTTATCCCAATTATTGGTTGGTATCCTTCTTTTATCCCAACTATTGGTTGGTATGTTTCTCTTGGTTATCCCAACTATTGGTTGGTACCATTCTTTTATCCCAACTATTGGTTGGTATCTTTTCTTGGTTATCCCAACTATTGGTTGGTATGTTTCTCTTGGTTATCCCAACTATTGGTTGGTACCCTTCTTTGAACCCAACTATTGGTTGGTATCTTTTCTTGGTTATCCCAACTATTGGTTGGTACCCTTCTTTTATCCCAACTATTGGTTGGTATGTTTCTCTTGGTTATCCCAACTATTTGTTGGTACCCTTCTTTTATCCCAACTATTGGTTGGTATCTTTTCTTGGTTATCCGAACTATTGGTTGGTACCCTTCTTTTAACCCAACTATTGGTTGGTATGTTTCTTTTGGTTATCCCAACTATTGGTTGGTACCCTTCTTTTATCCCCTATATTGGTTGGTATGTTTCTTGGTTATCCCAACTATTGGTTGGTACCCTTCTTTTATCCCAACAATAGGTTGGTATGTTTCTTGGTTATCCCAACTATTGGTTGGTACCCTTCTTTTATCCCAACTATTGGTTGGTATGTTTCTTGGTTATCCCAAATATTGGTTGGTATCCTTCTTTTATCCCAACTATTGGTTGGTATGTTTCTTGGTTATCCCAATTATTGGTTGGTACCCTTCTTTTATCCCAACTATTGGTAGGTATGTTTCTCTTGGTTATCTCAACTATTGGTTGGTACCCTTCTTTTATCCCAACTATTGGTTGGTATCTTTTCTTGGTTATCCCAACTATTGGTTGGTACCCTTCTTTTATCCCAACTATTGGCTGGTATCTTTTCTTGGTTATCCCAACTATTGGTTGGTACCCTTCTTTTATCCCAACTATTGGTTGGTATGTTACTCTTGGTTATCCTAACTATTGGTTGAAACCCTTCTTTTATCCCAACTATTGGTTGGTATCTTTTCTTTGTTATCCCAACTATTGGTTGGTACCCTTCTTTTATCCCAACTAATGGTTGGTATGTTTCTTTTGGTTATCCCAACTATTGGTTGGTACCCTTCTTTTATCCCAACTATTGGTTAGTATGTTTCTTGGTTATCCTAACTATTGGTTAGTACCCTTCTTTTATCCCCTCTATTTTTATCCCAACTATTGGTTGGTATGTTTCTTGGTTATCCCAACTATTGGTTGGTATCCTTCTTTTATCCCAACTATTGGTTGGTATGTTTCTTGGTTATCCCAATTATTGGTTGGTATCCTTCTTTTATCCCAACTATTGGTTGGTATGTTTCTCTTGGTTATCCCAACTATTGGTTGGTACCATTCTTTTATCCCAACTATTGGTTGGTATCTTTTCTTGGTTATCCCAACTATTGGTTGACACCCTTCTTTTATTCCAACTATTGGTTGGTATGTTTCTCTTGGTTATCCCAACTATTGGTTGGTACCCTTATTTTATCCCAACTATTGGTTGGTATGTTTCTTTTGGTTATCCCAACTATTGGTTGGTACCTTTCTTTTATCCCAACTATTGGTTGGTATGTTTCTTGGTTATCCCAACCATTGGTTGGTACCCTTCTTTTATCCCAACTATTGGTTGGTATGTTTCTTGGTTATCCCAACTATTGGTTGGTACCCTTCTTTTATCCCAATTATTGGTTGGTATGTTTCTTGGTTATCCCAACTATTGGTTGATATCCTTCTTTTACCCCAAATATTGGTTGGTATGTTTCTTGGTTATCCCAACTATTGGTTGGTACCCTTCTTTGATCAAAACTATTGGTTGGTATGTTTCTCTTGGTTATCCCAACTATTGGTTGGTACCCTTCTTTTATCCCAACTATTGGCTGGTATCTTTTCTTGGTTATCCCAACTATTGGTTGGTACCCTTCTTTTATCCCAACTATTGGTTGGTATGTTACTCTTGGTTATCCTAACTATTGGTTGAAACCCTTCTTTTATCCGAACTATTGGTTGGTATCTTTTCTTGGTTATCCCAACTATTGGTTGGTACCCTTCTTTTATCCCAACTAATGGTTGGTATGTTTCTTTTGGTTATCCCAACTATTGGTTGGTACCCTTCTTTTATCCCAACTATTGGTTGGTATGTTTCTTGGTTATCCTAACTATTGGTTAGTTCCCTTCTTTTATCCCCTCTATTTTTATCCCAACTATTGGTTGGTATGTTTCTTGGTTATCCCAACTATTGGTTGGTATCATTCTTTTATCCCAACTATTGGTTGGTATGTTTCTTGGTTATCCCAATTATTGGTTGGTATCCTTCTTTTATCCCAACTATTGGTTGGTATGTTTCTCTTGGTTATCCCAACTATTGGTTGGTACCATTCTTTTATCCCAACTATTGGTTGGTATCTTTTCTTGGTTATCCCAACTATTGGTTGGTATGTTTCTCTTGGTTATCCCAACTATTGGTTGGTACCCTTCTTTGATCCCAACTATTGGTTGGTATCTTTTCTTGGTTATCCCAACTATTGGTTGGTACCCTTCTTTTATCCCAACTATTGGTTGGTATGTTTCTCTTGGTTATCCCAACTATTTGTTGGTACCCTTCTTTTATCCCAACTATTGGTTGGTATCTTTTCTTGGTTATCCCAACTATTGGTTGGTACCCTTCTTTTATCCCAACTATTGGTTGGTATGTTTCTTTTGGTTATCCCAACTATTGGTTGGTACCCTTCTTTTATCCCCTATATTGGTTGGTATGTTTCTTGGTTATCCCAACTATTGGTTGGTACCCTTCTTTTATCCCAACAATTGGTTGGTATGTTTCTTGGTTATCCCAACTATTGGTTGGTACCCTTCTTTTATCCCAACTAATGGTTGGTATGTTTCTTGGTTATCCCAACTATTGGTTGGTATCCTTCTTTTATCCCAACTATTGGTTGGTATGTTTCTTGGTTATCCCAATTATTGGTTGGTACCCTTCTTTTATCCCAACTATTGGTAGGTATGTTTCTCTTGGTTATCTCAACTATTGGTTGGTACCCTTCTTTTATCCCAACTATTGGTTGGTATCTTTTCTTGGTTATCCCAACTATTGGTTGGTACCCTTCTTTTATCCCAACTATTGGTTGGTATCTTTTCTTGGTTATCCCAACTATTGGTTGGTACCCTTCTTTTATCCCAACTATTGGTTGGTATGTTACTCTTGGTTATCCTAACTATTGGTTGAAACCCTTCTTTTATCCCAACTATTGGTTAGTATCTTTTCTTTGTTATCCCAACTATTGGTTGGTACCCTTCTTTTATCCCAACTAATGGTTGGTATGTTTCTTTTGGTTATCCCAACTATTGGTTGGTACCCTTCTTTTATCCCAACTATTGGTTAGTATGTTTCTTGGTTATCCTAACTATTGGTTAGTACCCTTCTTTTATCCCCTCTATTTTTATCCCAACTATTGGTTGGTATGTTTCTTGGTTATCCCAACTATTGGTTGGTATCCTTCTTTTATCCCAACTATTGGTTGGTATGTTTCTTGGTTATCCCAATTATTGGTTGGTATCCTTCTTTTATCCCAACTATTGGTTGGTATGTTTCTCTTGGTTATCCCAACTATTGGTTGGTACCATTCTTTTATCCCAACTATTGGTTGGTATCTTTTCTTGGTTATCCCAACTATTGGTTGACACCCTTCTTTTATCCCAACTATTGGTTGGTATGTTTCTCTTGGTTATCCCAACTATTGGTTGGTACCCTTATTTTATCCCAACTATTGGTTGGTAAGTTTCTTTTGGTTATCCCAACTATTGGTTGGTACCTTTCTTTTATCCCAACTATTGGTTGGTATGTTTCTTGGTTATCCCAACCATTGGTTGGTACCCTTCTTTTATCCCAACTATTGGTTGGTATGTTTCTTGGTTATCCCAACTATTGGTTGGTACCCTTCTTTTATCCCAATTATTGGTTGGTATGTTTCTTGGTTATCCCAACTATTGGTTGATATCCTTCTTTTACCCCAAATATTGGTTGGTATGTTTCTTGGTTATCCCAACTATTGGTTGGTACCCTTCTTTGATCAAAACTATTGGTTGGTATGTTTCTCTTGGTTATCCCAACTATTGGTTGGTACCCTTCTTTTATCCCAACTATTGGCTGGTATCTTTTCTTGGTTATCCCAACTATTGGTTGGTACCCTTCTTTTATCCCAACTATTGGTTGGTATGTTACTCTTGGTTATCCTAACTATTGGTTGAAACCCTTCTTTTATCCGAACTATTGGTTGGTATCAATTCTTGGTTATCCCAACTATTGGTTGGTACCCTTCTTTTATCCCAACTAATGGTTGGTATGTTTCTTTTGGTTATCCCAACTATTGGTTGGTACCCTTCTTTGATCCCAACTATTGGTTGGTATCTTTTCTTGGTTATCCCAACTATTGGTTGGTACCCTTCTTTTATCCCAACTATTGGCTGGTATCTTTTCTTGGTTATCCCAACTATTGGTTGGTACCCTTCTTTTATCCCAACTATTGGTTGGTATGTTACTCTTGGTTATCCTAACTATTGGTTGAAACCCTTCTTTTATCCCAACTATTGGTTGGTATCTTTTCTTTGTTATCCCAACTATTGGTTGGTACCCTTCTTTTATCCCAACTAATGGTTGGTATGTTTCTTTTGGTTATCCCAACTATTGGTTGGTACCCTTCTTTTATCCCAACTATTGGTTAGTATGTTTCTTGGTTATCCTAACTATTGGTTAGTACCCTTCTTTTATCCCCTCTATTTTTATCCCAACTATTGGTTGGTATGTTTCTTGGTTATCCCAACTATTGGTTGGTATCCTTCTTTTATCCCAACTATTGGTTGGTATGTTTCTTGGTTATCCCAATTATTGGTTGGTATCCTTCTTTTATCCCAACTATTGGTTGGTATGTTTCTCTTGGTTATCCCAACTATTGGTTGGTACCATTCTTTTATCCCAACTATTGGTTGGTATCTTTTCTTGGTTATCCCAACTATTGGTTGACACCCTTCTTTTATCCCAACTATTGGTTGGTATGTTTCTCTTGGTTATCCCAACTATTGGTTGGTACCCTTATTTTATCCCAACTATTGGTTGGTATCTTTTCTTGGTTATCCCAACTATTGGTTGGTACCCTTCTTTTATCCCAACTATTGGTTGGTATGTTACTCTTGGTTATCCTAACTATTGGTTGAAACCCTTCTTTTATCCCAACTATTGGTTGGTATCTTTTCTTTGTTATCCCAACTATTGGTTGGTACCCTTCTTTTATCCCAACTAATGGTTGGTATGTTTCTTTTGGTTATCCCAACTATTGGTTGGTACCCTTCTTTTATCCCAACTATTGGTTAGTCTGTTTCTTGGTTATCCTAACTATTGGTTAGTACCCTTCTTTTATCCCCTCTATTTTTATCCCAACTATTGGTTGGTATGTTTCTTGGTTATCCCAACTATTGGTTGGTATCCTTCTTTTATCCCAACTATTGGTTGGTATGTTTCTTGGTTATCCCAACTATTGGTTGATATCCTTCTTTTACCCCAAATATTGGTTGGTATGTTTCTTGGTTATCCCAACTATTGGTTGGTACCCTTCTTTGATCAAAACTATTGGTTGGTATGTTTCTCTTGGTTATCCCAACTATTGGTTGGTACCCTTCTTTTATCCCAACTATTGGCTGGTATCTTTTCTTGGTTATCCCAACTATTGGTTGGTACCCTTCTTTTATCCCAACTATTGGTTGGTATGTTACTCTTGGTTATCCTAACTATTGGTTGAAACCCTTCTTTTATCCGAACTATTGGTTGGTATCAATTCTTGGTTATCCCAACTATTGGTTGGTACCCTTCTTTTATCCCAACTAATGGTTGGTATGTTTCTTTTGGTTATCCCAACTATTGGTTGGTACCCTTCTTTGATCCCAACTATTGGTTGGTATCTTTTCTTGGTTATCCCAACTATTGGTTGGTACCCTTCTTTTATCCCAACTATTGGCTGGTATCTTTTCTTGGTTATCCCAACTATTGGTTGGTACCCTTCTTTTATCCCAACTATTGGTTGGTATGTTACTCTTGGTTATCCTAACTATTGGTTGAAACCCTTCTTTTATCCCAACTATTGGTTGGTATCTTTTCTTTGTTATCCCAACTATTGGTTGGTACCCTTCTTTTATCCCAACTAATGGTTGGTATGTTTCTTTTGGTTATCCCAACTATTGGTTGGTACCCTTCTTTTATCCCAACTATTGGTTAGTATGTTTCTTGGTTATCCTAACTATTGGTTAGTACCCTTCTTTTATCCCCTCTATTTTTATCCCAACTATTGGTTGGTATGTTTCTTGGTTATCCCAACTATTGGTTGGTATCCTTCTTTTATCCCAACTATTGGTTGGTATGTTTCTTGGTTATCCCAATTATTGGTTGGTATCCTTCTTTTATCCCAACTATTGGTTGGTATGTTTCTCTTGGTTATCCCAACTATTGGTTGGTACCATTCTTTTATCCCAACTATTGGTTGGTATCTTTTCTTGGTTATCCCAACTATTGGTTGACACCCTTCTTTTATCCCAACTATTGGTTGGTATGTTTCTCTTGGTTATCCCAACTATTGGTTGGTACCCTTATTTTATCCCAACTATTGGTTGGTATCTTTTCTTGGTTATCCCAACTATTGGTTGGTACCCTTCTTTTATCCCAACTATTGGTTGGTATGTTACTCTTGGTTATCCTAACTATTGGTTGAAACCCTTCTTTTATCCCAACTATTGGTTGGTATCTTTTCTTTGTTATCCCAACTATTGGTTGGTACCCTTCTTTTATCCCAACTAATGGTTGGTATGTTTCTTTTGGTTATCCCAACTATTGGTTGGTACCCTTCTTTTATCCCAACTATTGGTTAGTCTGTTTCTTGGTTATCCTAACTATTGGTTAGTACCCTTCTTTTATCCCCTCTATTTTTATCCCAACTATTGGTTGGTATGTTTCTTGGTTATCCCAACTATTGGTTGGTATCCTTCTTTTATCCCAACTATTGGTTGGTATGTTTCTTGGTTATCCCAATTATTGGTTGGTATCCTTCTTTTATCCCAACTATTGGTTGGTATGTTTCTCTTGGTTATCCCAACTATTGGTTGGTACCATTCTTTTATCCCAACTATTGGTTGGTATCTTTTCTTGGTTATCCCAACTATTGGTTGACACCCTTCTTTTATCCCAACTATTGGTTGGTATGTTTCTCTTGGTTATCCCAACTATTGGTTGGTACCCTTATTTTATCCCAGCTATTGGTTGGTAAGTTTCTTTTGGTTATCCCAACTATTGGTTGGTACCTTTCTTTTATCCCAACTATTGGTTGGTATGTTTCTTGGTTATCCCAACCATTGGTTGGTACCCTTCTTTTATCCCAACTATTGGTTGGTATGTTTCTTGGTTATCCCAACTATTGGTTGGTACCCTTCTTTTATCCCAATTATTGGTTGGTATGTTTCTTGGTTATCCCAACTATTGGTTGATATCCTTCTTTTACCCCAAATATTGGTTGGTATGTTTCTTGGTTATCCCCACTATTGGTTGGTACCCTTCTTTGATCAAAACTATTGGTTGGTATGTTTCTCTTGGTTATCCCAACTATTGGTTGGTACCCTTCTTTTATCCCAACTATTGGCTGGTATCTTTTCTTGGTTATCCCAACTATTGGTTGGTACCCTTCTTTTATCCCAACTATTGGTTGGTATGTTACTCTTGGTTATCCTAACTATTGGTTGAAACCCTTCTTTTATCCGAACTATTGGTTGGTATCTTTTCTTGGTTATCCCAACTATTGGTTGGTACCCTTCTTTTATCCCAACTAATGGTTGGTATGTTTCTTTTGGTTATCCCAACTATTGGTTGGTACCCTTTTTTATCCCAACTATTGGTTGGTATGTTTCTTGGTTATCCTAACTATTGGTTAGTACCCTTCTTTTATCCCCTCTATTTTTATCCCAACTATTGGTTGGTATGTTTCTTGGTTATCCCAACTATTAGTTGGTATCATTCTTTTATCCCAACTATTGGTTGGTATGTTTCTTGGTTATCCCAATTATTGGTTGGTATCCTTCTTTTATCCCAACTATTGGTTGGTATGTTTCTCTTGGTTATCCCAACTATTGGTTGGTACCATTCTTTTATCCCAACTATTGGTTGGTATCTTTTCTTGGTTATCCCAACTATTGGTTGGTATGTTTCTCTTGGTTATCCCAACTATTGGTTGGTACCCTTCTTTGATCCCAACTATTGGTTGGTATCTTTTCTTGGTTATCCCAACTATTGGTTGGTACCCTTCTTTTATCCCAACTATTGGTTGGTATGTTTCTCTTGGTTATCCCAACTATTTGTTGGTACCCTTCTTTTATCCCAACTATTGGTTGGTATCTTTTCTTGGTTATCCCAACTATTGGTTGGTACCCTTCTTTTATCCCAACTATTGGTTGGTATGTTTCTTTTGGTTATCCCAACTATTGGTTGGTACCCTTCTTTTATCCCCTATATTGGTTGGTATGTTTCTTGGTTATCCCAACTATTGGTTGGTACCCTTCTTTTATCCCAACAATTGGTTGGTATGTTTCTTGGTTATCCCAACTATTGGTTGGTACCCTTCTTTTATCCCAACTATTGGTTGGTATGTTTCTTGGTTATCCCAACTATTGGTTGGTATCCTTCTTTTATCCCAACTATTGGTTGGTATGTTTCTTGGTTATCCCAATTATTGGTTGGTACCCTTCTTTTATCCCAACTATTGGTAGGTATGTTTCTCTTGGTTATCTCAACTATTGGTTGGTACCCTTCTTTTATCCCAACTATTGGTTGGTATCTTTTCTTGGTTATCCCAACTATTGGTTGGTACCCTTCTTTTATCCCAACTATTGGCTGGTATCTTTTCTTGGTTATCCCAACTATTGGTTGGTACCCTTCTTTTATCCCAACTATTGGTTGGTATGTTACTCTTGGTTATCCTAACTATTGGTTGAAACCCTTCTTTTATCCCAACTATTGGTTGGTATCTTTTATTGGTTATCCCAACTATTGGTTGGTACCCTTCTTTTATCCCAACTAATGGTTGGTATGTTTCTTTTGGTTATCCCAACTATTGGTTGGTACCCTTCTTTTATCCCAACTATTGGTTGGTATGTTTCTTGGTTATCCTAACTATTGGTTAGTACCCTTCTTTTATCCCCTCTATTTTTATCCCAACTATTGGTTGGTATGTTTCTTGGTTATCCCAACTATTGGTTGATATCCTTCTTTTACCCCAACTATTGGTTGGTATGTTTCTTGGTTATCCCAACTATTGGTTGGTACCCTTCTTTGATCCCAACTATTGGTTGGTATGTTTCTCTTGGTTATCCCAACTATTGGTTGGTACCCTTCTTTGATCCCAACTATTGGTTGGTATCTTTTCTTGGTTATCCCAACTATTGGTTGGTACCCTTCTTTTATCCCAACTATTGGCTGGTATCTTTTCTTGGTTATCCCAACTATTGGTTGGTACCCTTCTTTTATCCCAACTATTGGTTGGTATGTTACTCTTGGTTATCCTAACTATTGGTTGAAGCCCTTCTTTTATCCCAACTATTGGTTGGTATCTTTTCTTTGTTATCCCAACTATTGGTTGGTACCCTTCTTTTATCCCAACTAATGGTTGGTATGTTTCTTTTGGTTATCCCAACTATTGGTTGGTACCCTTCTTTTATCCCAACTATTGGTTGGTATGTTTCTTGGTTATCCTAACTATTGGTTAGTACCCTTCTTTTATCCCCTCTATTTTTATCCCAACTATTGGTTGGTATGTTTCTTGGTTATCCCAACTATTGGTTGGTATCCTTCTTTTATCCCAACTATTGGTTGGTATGTTTCTTGGTTATCCCAATTATTGGTTGGTATCCTTCTTTTATCCCAACTATTGGTTGGTATGTTTCTCTTGGTTATCCCAACTATTGGTTGGTACCATTCTTTTATCCCAACTATTGGTTGGTATCTTTTCTTGGTTATCCCAACTATTGGTTGACACCCTTCTTTTATCCCAACTATTGGTTGGTATGTTTCTCTTGGTTATCCCAACTATTGGTTGGTACCCTTATTTTATCCCAACTATTGGTTGGTAAGTTTCTTTTGGTTATCCCAACTATTGGTTGGTACCTTTCTTTTATCCCAACTATTGGGTGGTATGTTTCTTGGTTATCCCAACCATTGGTTGGTACCCTTCTTTTATCCCAACTATTGGTTGGTATGTTTCTTGGTTATCCCAACTATTGGTTGGTACCCTTCTTTTATCCCAATTATTGGTTGGTATGTTTCTTGGTTATCCCAACTATTGGTTGATATCCTTCTTTTACCCCAAATATTGGTTGGTATGTTTCTTGGTTATCCCAACTATTGGTTGGTACCCTTCTTTGATCCCAACTATTGGTTGGTATGTTTCTCTTGGTTATCCCAACTATTGGCTGGTACCCTTCTTTTATCCCAACTATTGGCTGGTATCTTTTCTTGGTTATCCCAACTATTGGTTGGTACCCTTCTTTTATCCCAACTATTGGTTGGTATGTTACTCTTGGTTATCCTAACTATTGGTTGAAACCTTTCTTTTATCCGAACTATTGGTTGGTATCTTTTCTTGGTTATCCCAACTATTGGTTGGTACCCTTCTTTTATCCCAACTAATGGTTGGTATGTTTCTTTTGGTTATCCCAACTATTGGTTGGTACCCTTCTTTTATCCCAACTATTGGTTGGTATGTTTCTTGGTTATCCTAACTATTGGTTAGTACCCTTCTTTTATCCCCTCTATTTTTATCCCAACTATTGGTTGGTATGTTTCTTGGTTATCCCAACTATTGGTTGGTATCCTTCTTTTATCCCAACTATTGGTTGGTATGTTTCTTGGTTATCCCAATTATTGGTTGGTATCCTTCTTTTATCCCAACTATTGGTTGGTATGTTTCTTTTGGTTATCCCAACTATTGGTTGGTACCATTCTTTTATCCCAACTATTGGTTGGTATCTTTTTTTGGTTATCCCAACTATTGGTTGACACCCTTCTTTTATCCCAACTATTGGTTGGTATGTTTCTCTTGGTTATCCCAACTATTGGTTGGTACCCTTATTTTATCCCAACTATTGGTTGGTAAGTTTCTTTTGGTTATCCCAACTATTGGTTGGTACCTTTCTTTTATCCCAACTATTGGTTGGTATGTTTCTTGGTTATCCCAACCATTGGTTGGTACCCTTCTTTTATCCCAACTATTGGTTGGTATGTTTCTTGGTTATCCCAACTATTGGTTGGTACCCTTCTTTTATCCCAATTATTGGTTGGTATGTTTCATGGTTATCCCAACTATTGGTTGATATCCTTCTTTTACCCCAAATATTGGTTGGTATGTTTCTTGGTTATCCCAACTATTGGTTGGTACCCTTCTTTGATCCCAACTATTGGTTGGTATGTTTCTCTTGGTTATTCCAACTATTGGTTGGTACCCTTCTTTTGTCCCAACTATTGGTTGGTATCTTTTCTTGGTTATCCCAACTATTGGTTGGTACCCTTCTTTTATCCCAACTATTGGTTGGTATGTTTCTTTTGGTTATCCTAACTATTGGTTGGTACCCTTCTTTTATCCCCTATATTGGTTGGTATGTTTCTTGGTTATCCCAACTATTGGTTGGTACCCTTCTTTTATCCCAACTATTGGTTGGTATGTTTCTTGGTTATCCCAACTATTGGTTTGTACCCTTCTTTTATCCCAACTATTGGTTGGTATGTTTCTTGGTTATCCCAACTATTGGTTGGTACCCTTCTTTTATCCGGACAATTGGTTGGTATGTTTTTTGGTTATCCCAACTATTGGTTGGTACCCTTCTTTTATCCCTACTATTGGTTGGTATGTTTCTTGGTTATCCCAACTATAGGTTGGTACCCTTCTTTTATCCCAACTATTGGTTGGTATGTTTCTTGGTTATCCCAACTATTGGTTGATATCCTTCTTTTATCCCAACTATTGGTTGGTATGTTTCTTGGTTATCCCAACTATTGGTTGGTATCCTTCTTTTATCCCAACTATTGGTTGGTATGTTTCTTGGTTATCCCAATTATTGGTTGGTATCCTTCTTTTATCCCAACTATTAGTTGGTATGTTTCTCTTGGTTATCCCAACTATTGGTTGGTACCATTCTTTTATCCCAACTATTGGTTGGTATCTTTTCTTGGTTATCCCAACTATTGGTTGACACCCTTCTTTTATCCCAACTATTGGTTGGTATGTTTCTCTTGGTTATCCCAACTATTGGTTGGTACCCTTATTTTATCCCAACTATTGGTTGGTAAGTTTCTTTTGGTTATCCCAACTATTGGTTGGTACTTTTCTTTTATCCCAACTATTGGTTGGTATGTTTCTTGGTTATCCCAACCATTGGTTGGTACCCTTCTTTTATCCCAACTATTGGTTGGTATGTTTCTTGGTTATCCCAACTATTGGTTGGTACCCTTCTTTTATCCCAATTATTGGTTGGTATGTTTCTTGGTTATCCCAACTATTGGTTGATATCCTTCTTTTACCCCAAATATTGGTTGGTATGTTTCTTGGTTATCCCAACTATTGGTTGGTACCCTTCTTTGATCCCAACTATTGGTTGGTATGTTTCTCTTGGTTATCCCAACTATTGGTTGGTACCCTTCTTTTATCCCAACTATTGGCTGGTATCTTTTCTTGGTTATCCCAACTATTGGTTGGTACCCTTCTTTTATCCCAACTATTGGTTGGTATGTTACTCTTGGTTATCCTAACTATTGGATGAAACCCTTCTTTTATCCGAACTATTGGTTGGTATCTTTTCTTGGTTATCCCAACTATTGGTTGGTACCCTTCTTTTATCCCAACTAATGGTTGGTATGTTTCTTTTGGTTATCCCAACTATTGGTTGGTACCCTTCTTTTATCCCAACTATTGGTTGGTATGTTTCTTGGTTATCCTAACTATTGGTTAGTACCCTTCTTTTATCCCCTCTATTTTTATCCCAACTATTGGTTGGTATGTTTCTTGGTTATCCCAACTATTGGTTGGTATCCTTCTTTTATCCCAACTATTGGTTGGTATGTTTCTTGGTTATCCCAATTATTGGTTGGTATCCTTCTTTTATCCCAACTATTGGTTGGTATGTTTCTCTTGGTTATCCCAACTATTGGTTGGTACCATTCTTTTATCCCAACTATTGGTTGGTATCTTTTCTTGGTTATCCCAACTATTGGTTGACACCCTTCTTTTATCCCAACTATTGGTTGGTATGTTTCTCTTGGTTATCCCAACTATTGGTTGGTACCCTTATTTTATCCCAACTATTGGTTGGTAAGTTTCTTTTGGTTATCCCAACTATTGGTTGGTACCTTTCATTTATCCCAACTATTGGTTGGTATGTTTCTTGGTTATCCCAACCATTGGTTGGTACCCTTCTTTTATCCCAACTATTGGTTGGTATGTTTCTTGGTTATCCCAACTATTGGTTGGTACCCTTCTTTTATCCCAATTATTGGTTGGTATGTTTCTTGGTTATCCCAACTATTGGTTGATATCCTTCTTTTACCCCAACTATTGGTTGGTATGTTTCTTTTGGTTATCCCAACTATTGGTTGGTACCATTCTTTTATCCCAACTATTGGTTGGTATCTTTTTTTGGTTATCCCAACTATTGGTTGACACCCTTCTTTTATCCCAACTATTGGTTGGTATGTTTCTCTTGGTTATCCCAACTATTGGTTGGTACCCTTATTTTATCCCAACTATTGGTTGGTAAGTTTCTTTTGGTTATCCCAACTATTGGTTGGTACCTTTCATTTATCCCAACTATTGGTTGGTATGTTTCTTGGTTATCCCAACCATTGGTTGGTACCCTTCTTTTATCCCAACTATTGGTTGGTATGTTTCTTGGTTATCCCAACTATTGGTTGGTATCCTTCTTTTATCCCAACTATTGGTTGGTATGTTTCTTGGTTATCCCAATTATTGGTTGGTATCCTTCTTTTATCCCAACTATTGGTTGGTATGTTTCTTTTGGTTATCCCAACTATTGGTTGGTACCATTCTTTTATCCCAACTATTGGTTGGTATCTTTTTTTGGTTATCCCAACTATTGGTTGACACCCTTCTTTTATCCCAACTATTGGTTGGTATGTTTCTCTTGGTTATCCCAACTATTGGTTGGTACCCTTATTTTATCCCAACTATTGGTTGGTAAGTTTCTTTTGGTTATCCCAACTATTGGTTGGTACCTTTCTTTTATCCCAACTATTGGTTGGTATGTTTCTTGGTTATCCCAACCATTGGTTGGTACCCTTCTTTTATCCCAACTATTGGTTGGTATGTTTCTTGGTTATCCCAACTATTGGTTGGTACCCTTCTTTTATCCCAATTATTGGTTGGTATGTTTCATGGTTATCCCAACTATTGGTTGATATCCTTCTTTTACCCCAAATATTGGTTGGTATGTTTCTTGGTTATCCCAACTATTGGTTGGTACCCTTCTTTGATCCCAACTATTGGTTGGTATGTTTCTCTTGGTTATTCCAACTATTGGTTGGTACCCTTCTTTTGTCCCAACTATTGGTTGGTATCTTTTCTTGGTTATCCCAACTATTGGTTGGTACCCTTCTTTTATCCCAACTATTGGTTGGTATGTTTCTTTTGGTTATCCTAACTATTGGTTGGTACCCTTCTTTTATCCCCTATATTGGTTGGTATGTTTCTTGGTTATCCCAACTATTGGTTGGTACCCTTCTTTTATCCCAACTATTGGTTGGTATGTTTCTTGGTTATCCCAACTATTGGTTTGTACCCTTCTTTTATCCCAACTATTGGTTGGTATGTTTCTTGGTTATCCCAACTATTGGTTGGTACCCTTCTTTTATCCGGACAATTGGTTGGTATGTTTTTTGGTTATCCCAACTATTGGTTGGTACCCTTCTTTTATCCCTACTATTGGTTGGTATGTTTCTTGGTTATCCCAACTATAGGTTGGTACCCTTCTTTTATCCCAACTATTGGTTGGTATGTTTCTTGGTTATCCCAACTATTGGTTGATATCCTTCTTTTATCCCAACTATTGGTTGGTATGTTTCTTGGTTATCCCAACTATTGGTTGGTATCCTTCTTTTATCCCAACTATTGGTTGGTATGTTTCTTGGTTATCCCAATTATTGGTTGGTATCCTTCTTTTATCCCAACTATTAGTTGGTATGTTTCTCTTGGTTATCCCAACTATTGGTTGGTACCATTCTTTTATCCCAACTATTGGTTGGTATCTTTTCTTGGTTATCCCAACTATTGGTTGACACCCTTCTTTTATCCCAACTATTGGTTGGTATGTTTCTCTTGGTTATCCCAACTATTGGTTGGTACCCTTATTTTATCCCAACTATTGGTTGGTAAGTTTCTTTTGGTTATCCCAACTATTGGTTGGTACTTTTCTTTTATCCCAACTATTGGTTGGTATGTTTCTTGGTTATCCCAACCATTGGTTGGTACCCTTCTTTTATCCCAACTATTGGTTGGTATGTTTCTTGGTTATCCCAACTATTGGTTGGTACCCTTCTTTTATCCCAATTATTGGTTGGTATGTTTCTTGGTTATCCCAACTATTGGTTGATATCCTTCTTTTACCCCAAATATTGGTTGGTATGTTTCTTGGTTATCCCAACTATTGGTTGGTACCCTTCTTTGATCCCAACTATTGGTTGGTATGTTTCTCTTGGTTATCCCAACTATTGGTTGGTACCCTTCTTTTATCCCAACTATTGGCTGGTATCTTTTCTTGGTTATCCCAACTATTGGTTGGTACCCTTCTTTTATCCCAACTATTGGTTGGTATGTTACTCTTGGTTATCCTAACTATTGGATGAAACCCTTCTTTTATCCGAACTATTGGTTGGTATCTTTTCTTGGTTATCCCAACTATTGGTTGGTACCCTTCTTTTATCCCAACTAATGGTTGGTATGTTTCTTTTGGTTATCCCAACTATTGGTTGGTACCCTTCTTTTATCCCAACTATTGGTTGGTATGTTTCTTGGTTATCCTAACTATTGGTTAGTACCCTTCTTTTATCCCCTCTATTTTTATCCCAACTATTGGTTGGTATGTTTCTTGGTTATCCCAACTATTGGTTGGTATCCTTCTTTTATCCCAACTATTGGTTGGTATGTTTCTTGGTTATCCCAATTATTGGTTGGTATCCTTCTTTTATCCCAACTATTGGTTGGTATGTTTCTCTTGGTTATCCCAACTATTGGTTGGTACCATTCTTTTATCCCAACTATTGGTTGGTATCTTTTCTTGGTTATCCCAACTATTGGTTGACACCCTTCTTTTATCCCAACTATTGGTTGGTATGTTTCTCTTGGTTATCCCAACTATTGGTTGGTACCCTTATTTTATCCCAACTATTGGTTGGTAAGTTTCTTTTGGTTATCCCAACTATTGGTTGGTACCTTTCATTTATCCCAACTATTGGTTGGTATGTTTCTTGGTTATCCCAACCATTGGTTGGTACCCTTCTTTTATCCCAACTATTGGTTGGTATGTTTCTTGGTTATCCCAACTATTGGTTGGTACCCTTCTTTTATCCCAATTATTGGTTGGTATGTTTCTTGGTTATCCCAACTATTGGTTGATATCCTTCTTTTACCCCAAATATTGGTTGGTATGTTTCTTGGTTATCCCAACTATTGGTTGGTACCCTTCTTTGATCCCAACTATTGGTTGGTATGTTTCTCTTGGTTATTCCAACTATTGGTTGGTACCCTTCTTTTGTCCCAACTATTGGTTGGTATCTTTTCTTGGTTATCCCAACTATTGGTTGGTACCCTTCTTTTATCCCAACTATTGGTTGGTATGTTTCTTTTGGTTATCCTAACTATTGGTTGGTACCCTTCTTTTATCCCCTATATTGGTTGGTATGTTTCTTGGTTATCCCAACTATTGGTTGGTACCCTTCTTTTATCCCAACTATTGGTTGGTATGTTTCTTGGTTATCCCAACTATTGGTTGGTACCCTTCTTTTATCCCAACTATTGGTTGGTATGTTTCTTGGTTATCCCAACTATTGGTTGATATCCTTCTTTTATCCCAACTATTGGTTGGTATGTTTCTTGGTTATCCCAATTATTGGTTGGTACCCTTCTTTTATCCCAACTATTGGTTGGTATGTTTCTCTTGGTTATCCCAACTATTGGTTGGTACCCTTCTTTTATCCCAACTATTGGTTGGTATCTTTTCTTGGTTATCCCAACTATTGGTTGGTACCCTTCTTTTATCCCAACTATTGGTTGGTATGTTTCTCTTGGTTATCCCAACTATTGGTTGATACCCTTCTTTTATCCCAACTATTGGTTGGTATCTTTTCTTGGTTACCCCAACTATTGGTTGGTACCCTTCTTTTATGCCAACTATTGGCTGGTATCTTTTCTTGGTTATCCCAACTATTGGTTGGTACCCTTCTTTTATCCCAACTATTGGTTGGTATGTTTCTCTTGGTTATCCCAACTATTGGTTGGTACCCTTCTTTTATCCCAACTATTGGTTGGTATGTTTCTCTTGGTTATCCCAACTATTGGTTGGTACCCTTCTTTAATCCCAACTTTTGGTTGGTATCTTTTCTTGGTTATCCCAACTATTGGTTGGTACCCTTCATTTATCCCAACTATTGGCTGGTATCTTTTCTTGGTTATCCCAACTATTGGTTGGTACCCTTCTTTTATCCCAACTATTGGTTGGTATGTTACTCTTGGTTATCCTAACTATTGGTTGAAACCCTTCTTTTATCCCAACTATTGGTTGGTATCTTTTCTTGGTTATCCCAACTATTGGTTGGTACCCTTCTTTTATCCCAACTAATGGTTGGTATGTTTCTTTTGGTTATCCCAACTATTGGTTGGTACCCTTCTTTTATCCCAACTATTGGTTGGTATGTTTCTTGGTTATCCTAACTATTGGTTAGTACCCTTCTTTTATCCCCTCTATTTTTATCCCAACTATTGGTTGGTATGTTTCTTGGTTATCCCAACTATTGGTTGGGATCCTTCTTTTATCCCAACTATTGGTTGGTATGTTTCTTGGTTATACCAATTATTGGTTGGTATCCTTCTTTTATCCCAACTATTGGTTGGTATGTTTCTCTTGGTTATCCCAACTATTGGTTGGTACCATTCTTTTATCCCAACTATTGGTTGGTATCTTTTCTTGGTTATCCCAACTATTGGTTGACACCCTTCTTTTATCCCAACTATTGGTTGGTATGTTTCTCTTGGTTATCCCAACTATTGGTTGGTACCCTTATTTCATCCCAACTATTGGTTGGTAAGTTTCTTTTGGTTATCCCAACTATTGGTTGGTACCTTTCTTTTATCCCAACTATTGGTTGGTATGTTTCTTGGTTATCCCAACCATTGGTTGGTACCCTTCTTTTATCCTAACTATTGGTTGGTATGTTTCTTGGTTATCCCAACTATTGGTTGGTACCCTTCTTTTATCCCAATTATTGGTTGGTATGTTTCTTGGTTATCCCAACTATTGGTTGATATCCTTCTTTTACCCCAAATATTGGTTGGTATGTTTCTTGGTTACCCCAACTATTGGTTGGTACCCTTCTTTGATCCCAACTATTGGTTGGTATGTTTCTCTTGGTTATCCCAACTATTGGTTGGTACCCTTCTTTGATCCCAACTATTGGTTGGTATCTTTTCTTGGTTATCCCAACTATTGGTTGGTACCCTTCTTTTATCCCAACTATTGGCTGGTATCTTTTCTTGGTTATCCCAACTATTGGTTGGTACCCTTCTTTTATCCTAACTATTGGTTGGTATGTTACTCTTGGTTATCCTAACTATTGGTTGAAACCCTTCTTTTATCCCAACTATTGGTTGGTATCTTTTCTTGGTTATCCCAACTATTGGTTGGTACCCTTCTTTTATCCCAACTAATGGTTGGTATGTTTCTTTTGGTTATCCGAACTATTGGTTGGTACCCTTCTTTTATCCCAACTATTGGTTGGTATGTTTCTTGGTTATCCTAACTATTGGTTAGTACCCTTCTTTTATCCCCTCTATTTTTATCCCAACTATTGGTTGGTATGTTTCTTGGTTATCCCAACTATTGGTTGGTATCCTTCTTTTATCCCAACTATTGGTTGGTATGTTTCTTGGTTATCCCAATTATTGGTTGGTATCCTTCTTTTATCCCAACTATTGGTTGGTATGTTTCTCTTGGTTATCCCAACTATTGGTTGGTACCATTCTTTTATCCCAACTATTGGTTGGTATCTTTTCTTGGTTATCCCAACTATTGGTTGACACCCTTCTTTTATCCCAACTATTGGTTGGTATGTTTCTCTTGGTTATCCCAACTATTGGTTGGTACCCTTATTTTATCCCAACTATTGGTTGGTAAGTTTCTTTTGGTTATCCCAACTATTGGTTGGTACCTTTCTTTTATCCCAACTATTGGTTGGTATGTTTCTTGGTTATCCCAACCATTGGTTGGTACCCTTCTTTTATCCCAACTATTGGTTGGTATGTTTCTTGGTTATTCCAACTATTGGTTGGTACCTTTCTTTTATCCCAATTATTGGTTGGTATGTTTCTTGGTTATCCCAACTATTGGTTGATATCCTTCTTTTACCCCAAATATTGGTTGGTATGTTTCTTGGTTATCCCAACTATTGGTTGGTACCCTTCTTTGATCCCAACTATTGGTTGGTATGTTTCTCTTGGTTATCCCAACTATTGGTTGGTACCCTTCTTTGATCCCAACTATTGGTTGGTATCTTTTCTTGGTTATCCCAACTATTGGTTGGTACCCTTCTTTTATCCCAACTATTGGTTGGTATGTTTCTCTTGGTTATCCCAACTATTGGTTGGTACCCTTCTTTTATCCCAACTATTGGTTGGTATCTTTTCTTGGTTATCCCAACTATTGGTTGGTACCCTTCTTTTATCCCAACTATTGGTTGGTATGTTTCTTTTGGTTATCCCAACTATTGGTTGGTACCCTTCTTTTATCCCAACTATTGGTTGGTACCCTTCTTTTATCCCAACTATTGGTTGGTATGTTTCTTTTGGTTATCCCAACTATTGGTTGGTACCCTTCTTTTATCCCCTATATTGGTTGGTATGTTTCTTGGTTATCCCAACTATTGGTTGGTACCCTTCTTTTATCCCAACTATTGGTTGGTATGTTTCTTGGTTATCCCAACTATTGGTTGGTACCCTTCTTTTATCCCAATTATTGGTTGGTATGTTTCTTGGTTATCCCAACTATTGGTTGATATCCTTCTTTTACCCCAAATATTGGTTGGTATGTTTCTTGGTTATCCCAACTATTGGTTGGTACCCTTCTTTGATCCCAACTATTGGTTGGTATGTTTCTCTTGGTTATCCCAACTATTGGTTGGTACCCTTCTTTTATCCCAACTATTGGCTGGTATCTTTTCTTGGTTATCCCAACTATTGGTTGGTACCCTTCTTTTATCCCAACTATTGGTTGGTATGTTACTCTTGGTTATCCTAACTATTGGATGAAACCCTTCTTTTATCCGAACTATTGGTTGGTATCTTTTCTTGGTTATCCCAACTATTGGTTGGTACCCTTCTTTTATCCCAACTAATGGTTGGTATGTTTCTTTTGGTTATCCCAACTATTGGTTGGTACCCTTCTTTTATCCCAACTATTGGTTGGTATGTTTCTTGGTTATCCTAACTATTGGTTAGTACCCTTCTTTTATCCCCTCTATTTTTATCCCAACTATTGGTTGGTATGTTTCTTGGTTATCCCAACTATTGGTTGGTATCCTTCTTTTATCCCAACTATTGGTTGGTATGTTTCTTGGTTATCCCAATTATTGGTTGGTATCCTTCTTTTATCCCAACTATTGGTTGGTATGTTTCTCTTGGTTATCCCAACTATTGGTTGGTACCATTCTTTTATCCCAACTATTGGTTGGTATCTTTTCTTGGTTATCCCAACTATTGGTTGACACCCTTCTTTTATCCCAACTATTGGTTGGTATGTTTCTCTTGGTTATCCCAACTATTGGTTGGTACCCTTATTTTATCCCAACTATTGGTTGGTAAGTTTCTTTTGGTTATCCCAACTATTGGTTGGTACCTTTCATTTATCCCAACTATTGGTTGGTATGTTTCTTGGTTATCCCAACCATTGGTTGGTACCCTTCTTTTATCCCAACTATTGGTTGGTATGTTTCTTGGTTATCCCAACTATTGGTTGGTACCCTTCTTTTATCCCAATTATTGGTTGGTATGTTTCTTGGTTATCCCAACTATTGGTTGATATCCTTCTTTTACCCCAAATATTGGTTGGTATGTTTCTTGGTTATCCCAACTATTGGTTGGTACCCTTCTTTGATCCCAACTATTGGTTGGTATGTTTCTCTTGGTTATTCCAACTATTGGTTGGTACCCTTCTTTTGTCCCAACTATTGGTTGGTATCTTTTCTTGGTTATCCCAACTATTGGTTGGTACCCTTCTTTTATCCCAACTATTGGTTGGTATGTTTCTTTTGGTTATCCTAACTATTGGTTGGTACCCTTCTTTTATCCCCTATATTGGTTGGTATGTTTATTGGTTATCCCAACTATTGGTTGGTACCCTTCTTTTATCCCAACTATTGGTTGGTATGTTTCTTGGTTATCCCAACTATTGGTTGGTACCCTTCTTTTATCCCAACTATTGGTTGGTATGTTTCTTGGTTATCCCAACTATTGGTTGATATCCTTCTTTTATCCCAACTATTGGTTGGTATGTTTCTTGGTTATCCCAATTATTGGTTGGTACCCTTCTTTTATCCCAACTATTGGTTGGTATGTTTCTCTTGGTTATCCCAACTATTGGTTGGTACCCTTCTTTTATCCCAACTATTGGTTGGTATCTTTTCTTGGTTATCCCAACTATTGGTTGGTACCCTTCTTTTATCCCAACTATTGGTTGGTATGTTTCTCTTGGTTATCCCAACTATTGGTTGATACCCTTCTTTTATCCCAACTATTGGTTGGTATCTTTTCTTGGTTACCCCAACTATTGGTTGGTACCCTTCTTTTATGCCAACTATTGGCTGGTATCTTTTCTTGGTTATCCCAACTATTGGTTGGTACCCTTCTTTTATCCCAACTATTGGTTGGTATGTTTCTCTTGGTTATCCCAACTATTGGTTGGTACCCTTCTTTTATCCCAACTATTGGTTGGTATGTTTCTCTTGGTTATCGCAACTATTGGTTGGTACCCTTCTTTAATCCCAACTTTTGGTTGGTATCTTTTCTTGGTTATCCCAACTATTGGTTGGTACCCTTCTTTTATCCCAACTATTGGCTGGTATCTTTTCTTGGTTATCCCAACTATTGGTTGGTACCCTTCTTTTATCCCAACTATTGGTTGGTATGTTACTCTTGGTTATCCTAACTATTGGTTGAAACCCTTCTTTTATCCCAACTATTGGTTGGTATCTTTTCTTGGTTATCCCAACTATTGGTTGGTACCCTTCTTTTATCCCAACTAATGGTTGGTATGTTTCTTTTGGTTATCCCAACTATTGGTTGGTACCCTTCTTTTATCCCAACTATTGGTGGGTATGTTTCTTGGTTATCCTAACTATTGGTTAGTACCCTTCTTTTATCCCCTCTATTTTTATCCCAACTATTGGTTGGTATGTTTCTTGGTTATCCCAACTATTGGTTGGGATCCTTCTTTTATCCCAACTATTGGTTGGTATGTTTCTTGGTTATACCAATTATTGGTTGGTATCCTTCTTTTATCCCAACTATTGGTTGGTATGTTTCTCTTGGTTATCCCAACTATTGGTTGGTACCATTCTTTTATCCCAACTATTGGTTGGTATCTTTTCTTGGTTATCCCAACTATTGGTTGACACCCTTCTTTTATCCCAACTATTGGTTGGTATGTTTCTCTTGGTTATCCCAACTATTGGTTGGTACCCTTATTTCATCCCAACTATTGGTTGGTAAGTTTCTTTTGGTTATCCCAACTATTGGTTGGTACCTTTCTTTTATCCCAACTATTGGTTGGTATGTTTCTTGGTTATCCCAACCATTGGTTGGTACCCTTCTTTTATCCTAACTATTGGTTGGTATGTTTCTTGGTTATCCCAACTATTGGTTGGTACCCTTCTTTTATCCCAATTATTGGTTGGTATGTTTCTTGGTTATCCCAACTATTGGTTGATATCCTTCTTTTACCCCAAATATTGGTTGGTATGTTTCTTGGTTATCCCAACTATTGGTTGGTACCCTTCTTTGATCCCAACTATTGGTTGGTATGTTTCTCTTGGTTATCCCAACTATTGGTTGGTACCCTTCTTTGATCCCAACTATTGGTTGGTATCTTTTCTTGGTTATCCCAACTATTGGTTGGTACCCTTCTTTTATCCCAACTATTGGCTGGTATCTTTTCTTGGTTATCCCAACTATTGGTTGGTACCCTTCTTTTATCCCAACTATTGGTTGGTATGTTACTCTTGGTTATCCTAACTATTGGTTGAAACCCTTCTTTTATCCCAACTATTGGTTGGTATCTTTTCTTGGTTATCCCAACTATTGGTTGGTACCCTTCTTTTATCCCAACTAATGGTTGGTATGTTTCTTTTGGTTATCCGAACTATTGGTTGGTACCCTTCTTTTATCCCAACTATTGGTTGGTATGTTTCTTGGTTATCCTAACTATTGGTTAGTACCCTTCTTTTATCCCCTCTATTTTTATCCCAACTATTGGTTGGTATGTTTCTTGGTTATCCCAACTATTGGTTGGTATCGTTCTTTTATCCCAACTATTGGTTGGTATGTTTCTTGGTTATCCCAATTATTGGTTGGTATCCTTCTTTTATCCCAACTATTGGTTGGTATGTTTCTCTTGGTTATCCCAACTATTGGTTGGTACCATTCTTTTATCCCAACTATTGGTTGGTATCTTTTCTTGGTTATCCCAACTATTGGTTGACACCCTTCTTTTATCCCAACTATTGGTTGGTATGTTTCTCTTGGTTATCCCAACTATTGGTTGGTACCCTTATTTTATCCCAACTATTGGTTGGTAAGTTTCTTTTGGTTATCCCAACTATTGGTTGGTACCTTTCTTTTATCCCAACTATTGGTTGGTATGTTTCTTGGTTATCCCAACCATTGGTTGGTACCCTTCTTTTATCCCAACTATTGGTTGGTATGTTTCTTGGTTATTCCAACTATTGGTTGGTACCTTTCTTTTATCCCAATTATTGGTTGGTATGTTTCTTGGTTATCCCAACTATTGGTTGATATCCTTCTTTTACCCCAAATATTGGTTGGTATGTTTCTTGGTTATCCCAACTATTGGTTGGTACCCTTCTTTGATCCCAACTATTGGTTGGTATGTTTCTCTTGGTTATCCCAACTATTGGTTGGTACCCTTCTTTGATCCCAACTATTGGTTGGTATCTTTTCTTGGTTATCCCAACTATTGGTTGGTACCCTTCTTTTATCCCAACTATTGGTTGGTATGTTTCTCTTGGTTATCCCAACTATTGGTTGGTACCCTTCTTTTATCCCAACTATTGGTTGGTATCTTTTCTTGGTTATCCCAACTATTGGTTGGTACCCTTCTTTTATCCCAACTATTGGTTGGTATGTTTCTTTTGGTTATCCCAACTATTGGTTGGTACCCTTCTTTTATCCCAAATATTGGTTGGTACCCTTCTTTTATCCCAACTATTGGTTGGTATGTTTCTTTTGGTTATCCCAACTATTGGTTGGTACCCTTCTTTTATCCCCTATATTGGTTGGTATGTTTCTTGGTTATCCCAACTATTGGTTGGTACCCTTCTTTTATCCCAACTATTGGTTGGTATGTTTCTTGGTTATCCCAACTATTGGTTGGTACCCTTCTTTTATCCCAATTATTGGTTGGTATGTTTCTTGGTTATCCCAACTATTGGTTGATATCCTTCTTTTACCCCAAATATTGGTTGGTATGTTTCTTGGTTATCCCAACTATTGGTTGGTACCCTTCTTTGATCCCAACTATTGGTTGGTATGTTTCTCTTGGTTATTCCAACTATTGGTTGGTACCATTCTTTTGTCCCAACTATTGGTTGGTATCTTTTCTTGGTTATCCCAACTATTGGTTGGTACCCTTCTTTTATCCCAACTATTGGTTGGTATGTTTCTTTTGGTTATCCTAACTATTGGTTGGTACCCTTCTTTTATCCCCTATATTGGTTGGTATGTTTCTTGGTTATCCCAACTATTGGTTGGTACCCTTCTTTTATCCCAACTATTGGTTGGTATGTTTCTTGGTTATCCCAACTATTGGTTGGTACCCTTCTTTTATCCCAACTATTGGTTGGTATGTTTCTTGGTTATCCCAACAATTGGTTGATATCCTTCTTTTATCCCAACTATTGGTTGGTATGTTTCTTGGTTATCCCAATTATTGGTTGGTACCCTTCTTTTATCCCAACTATTGGTTGGTATGTTTCTCTTGGTTATCCCAACTATTGGTTGGTACCCTTCTTTTATCCCAACTATTGGTTGGTATCTTTTCTTGGTTATCCCAACTATTGGTTGGTACCCTTCTTTTATCCCAACTATTGGTTGGTATGTTTCTCTTGGTTATCCCAACTATTGGTTGATACCCTTCTTTTATCCCAACTATTGGTTGGTATCTTTTCTTGGTTACCCCAACTATTGGTTGGTACCCTTCTTTTATGCCAACTATTGGCTGGTATCTTTTCTTGGTTATCCCAACTATTGGTTGGTACCCTTCTTTTATCCCAACTATTGGTTGGTATGTTTCTCTTGGTTATCCCAACTATTGGTTGGTACCCTTCTTTTATCCCAACTATTGGTTGGTATGTTTCTCTTGGTTATCCCAACTATTGGTTGGTACCCTTCTTTAATCCCAACTTTTGGTTGGTATCTTTTCTTGGTTATCCCAACTATTGGTTGGTACCCTTCTTTTATCCCAACTTTTGGCTGGTATCTTTTCTTGGTTATCCCAACTATTGGTTGGTACCCTTCTTTTATCCCAACTATTGGTTGGTATGTTACTCTTGGTTATCCTAACTATTGGTTGAAACCCTTCTTTTATCCCAACTATTGGTTGGTATCTTTTCTTGGTTATCCCAACTATTGGTTGGTACCCTTCTTTTATCCCAACTAATGGTTGGTATGTTTCTTTTGGTTATCCCAACTATTGGTTGGTACCCTTCTTTTATCCCAACTATTGGTTGGTATGTTTCTTGGTTATCCTAACTATTGGTTAGTACCCTTCTTTTATCCCCTCTATTTTTATCCCAACTATTGGTTGGTATGTTTCTTGGTTATCCCAACTATTGGTTGGGATCCTTCTTTTATCCCAACTATTGGTTGGTATGTTTCTCTTGGTTATCCCAACTATTGGTTGATACCCTTCTTTTATCCCAACTATTGGTTGGTATCTTTTCTTGGTTACCCCAACTATTGGTTGGTACCCTTCTTTTATGCCAACTATTGGCTGGTATCTTTTCTTGGTTATCCCAACTATTGGTTGGTACCCTTCTTTTATCCCAACTATTGGTTGGTATGTTTCTCTTGGTTATCCCAACTATTGGTTGGTACCCTTCTTTAATCCCAACTTTTGGTTGGTATCTTTTCTTGGTTATCCCAACTATTGGTTGGTACCCTTCTTTTATCCCAACTTTTGGCTGGTATCTTTTCTTGGTTATCCCAACTATTGGTTGGTACCCTTCTTTTATCCCAACTATTGGTTGGTATGTTACTCTTGGTTATCCTAACTATTGGTTGAAACCCTTCTTTTATCCCAACTATTGGTTGGTATCTTTTCTTGGTTATCCCAACTATTGGTTGGTACCCTTCTTTTATCCCAACTAATGGTTGGTATGTTTCTTTTGGTTATCCCAACTATTGGTTGGTACCCTTCTTTTATCCCAACTATTGGTTGGTATGTTTCTTGGTTATCCTAACTATTGGTTAGTACCCTTCTTTTATCCCCTCTATTTTTATCCCAACTATTGGTTGGTATGTTTCTTGGTTATCCCAACTATTGGTTGGGATCCTTCTTTTATCCTAACTATTGGTTGGTATGTTTCTTGGTTATACCAATTATTGGTTGGTATCCTTCTTTTATCCCAACTATTGGTTGGTATGTTTCTCTTGGTTATCCCAACTATTGGTTGGTACCATTCTTTTATCCCAACTATTGGTTGGTATCTTTTCTTGGTTATCCCAACTATTGGTTGACACCCTTCTTTTATCCCAACTATTGGTTGGTATGTTTCTCTTGGTTATCCCAACTATTGGTTGGTACCCTTATTTCATCCCAACTATTGGTTGGTAAGTTTCTTTTGGTTATCCCAACTATTGGTTGGTACCTTTCTTTTATCCCAACTATTGGTTGGTATGTTTCTTGGTTATCCCAACCATTGGTTGGTACCCTTCTTTTATCCTAACTATTGGTTGGTATGTTTCTTGGTTATCCCAACTATTGGTTGGTACCCTTCTTTTATCGCAATTATTGGTTGGTATGTTTCTTGGTTATCCCAACTATTGGTTGATATCTTTCTTTTACCCCAAATATTGGTTGGTATGTTTCTTGGTTATCCCAACTATTGGTTGGTATGTTTCTCTTGGTTATCCCAACTATTGGTTGGTACCCTTCTTTGATCCCAACTATTGGTTGGTATCTTTTCTTGGTTATCCCAACTATTGGTTGGTACCCTTCTTTTATCCCAACTATTGGCTGGTATCTTTTCTTGGTTATCCCAACTATTGGTTGGTACCCTTCTTTTATCCCAACTATTGGTTGGTATGTTACTCTTGGTTATCCTAACTATTGGTTGAAACCCTTCTTTTATCCCAACTATTGGTTGGTATCTTTTCTTGGTTATCCCAACTATTGGTTGGTACCCTTCTTTTATCCCAACTAATGGTTGGTATGTTTCTTTTGGTTATCCGAACTATTGGTTGGTACCCTTCTTTTATCCCAACTATTGGTTGGTATGTTTCTTGGTTATCCTAACTATTGGTTAGTACCCTTCTTTTATCCCCTCTATTTTTATCCCAACTATTGGTTGGTATGTTTCTTGGTTATCCCAACTATTGGTTGGTATCCTTCTTTTATCCCAACTATTGGTTGGTATGTTTCTTGGTTATCCCAATTATTGGTTGGTATCCTTCTTTTATCCCAACTATTGGTTGGTATGTTTCTCTTGGTTATCCCAACTATTGGTTGGTACCCTTCTTTTATCCCAACTATTGGCTGGTATCTTTTCTTGGTTATCCCAACTATTGGTTGGTATGTTTCTTGGTTATCCCAACCATTGGTTGGTACCCTTCTTTTATCCCAACTATTGGTTGGTATGTTTCTTGGTTATCCCAACTATTGGTTGGTACCCTTCTTTTATCCCAATTATTGGTTGGTATGTTTCTTGGTTATCCCAACTATTGGTTGATATCCTTCTTTTACCCCAAATTTTGGTTAGTATGTTTCTTGGTTATCCCAACTATTGGTTGGTACCCTTCTTTGATCCCAACTATTGGTTGGTATGTTTCTCTTGGTTATCCCAACTATTGGTTGGTACCCTTCTTTTATCCCAACTATTGGCTGGTATCTTTTCTTGGTTATCCCAACTCTTGGTTGGTACCCTTCTTTTATCCCAACTATTGGTTGGTATGTTACTCTTGGTTATCCTAACTATTGGTTGAAACCTTTCTTTTATCCGAACTATTGGTTGGTATCTTTTCTTGGTTATCCCAACTATTGGTTGGTACCCTTCTTTTATCCCAACTAATGGTTGGTATGTTTCTTTTGGTTATCCCAACTATTGGTTGGTACCCTTCTTTTATCCCAACTATTGGTTGGTATGTTTCTTGGTTATCCTTACTATTGGTTAGTACCCTTCTTTTATCCCCTCTATTTTTATCCCAACTATTGGTTGGTATGTTTCTTGGTTATCCCAACTATTGGTTGGTATCCTTCTTTTATCCCAACTATTGGTTGGTATGTTTCTTGGTTATCCCAAATATTGGTTGGTATCCTTCTTTTATCCCAACTATTGGTTGGTATGTTTCTCTTGGTTATCCCAACTATTGGTTGGTACCATTCTTTTATCCCAACTATTGGTTGGTATCTTTTTTTGGTTATCCCAACTATTGGTTGACACCCTTCTTTTATCCCAACTATTGGTTGGTATGTTTCTCTTGGTTATCCCAACTATTGGTTGGTACCCTTATTTTATCCCAACTATTGGTTGGTAAGTTTCTTTTGGTTATCCCAACTATTGGTTGGTACCTTTCTTTTATCCCAACTATTGGTTGGTATGTTTCTTGGTTATCCCAACCATTGGTTGGTACCCTTCTTTTATCCCAACTATTGGTTGGTATGTTTCTTGGTTATCCCAACTATTGGTTGGTACCCTTCTTTTATCCCAATTATTGGTTGGTATGTTTCTTGGTTATCCCAACTATTGGTTGATATCCTTCTTTTACCCCAAATTTTGGTTAGTATGTTTCTTGGTTATCCCAACTATTGGTTGGTACCCTTCTTTGATCCCAACTATTGGTTGGTATGTTTCTCTTGGTTATCCCAACTATTGGTTGGTACCCTTCTTTTATCCCAACTATTGGCTGGTATCTTTTCTTGGTTATCCCAACTCTTGGTTGGTACCCTTCTTTTATCCCAACTATTGGTTGGTATGTTACTCTTGGTTATCCTAACTATTGGTTGAAACCTTTCTTTTATCCGAACTATTGGTTGGTATCTTTTCTTGGTTATCCCAACTATTGGTTGGTACCCTTCTTTTATCCCAACTAATGGTTGGTATGTTTCTTTTGGTTATCCCAACTATTGGTTGGTACCCTTCTTTTATCCCAACTATTGGTTGGTATGTTTCTTGGTTATCCTTACTATTGGTTAGTACCCTTCTTTTATCCCCTCTATTTTTATCCCAACTATTGGTTGGTATGTTTCTTGGTTATCCCAACTATTGGTTGGTATCCTTCTTTTATCCCAACTATTGGTTGGTATGTTTCTTGGTTATCCCAAATATTGGTTGGTATCCTTCTTTTATCCCAACTATTGGTTGGTATGTTTCTCTTGGTTATCCCAACTATTGGTTGGTACCATTCTTTTATCCCAACTATTGGTTGGTATCTTTTTTTGGTTATCCCAACTATTGGTTGACACCCTTCTTTTATCCCAACTATTGGTTGGTATGTTTCTCTTGGTTATCCCAACTATTGGTTGGTACCCTTATTTTATCCCAACTATTGGTTGGTAAGTTTCTTTTGGTTATCCCAACTATTGGTTGGTACCTTTCTTTTATCCCAACTATTGGTTGGTATGTTTCTTGGTTATCCCAACCATTGGTTGGTACCCTTCTTTTATCCCAACTATTGGTTGGTATGTTTCTTGGTTATCCCAACTATTGGTTGGTACCCTTCTTTTATCCCAATTATTGGTTGGTATGTTTCTTGGTTATCCCAACTATTGGTTGATATCCTTCTTTTACCCCAAATATTGGTTGGTATGTTTCTTGGTTATCCCAACTATTGGTTGGTACCCTTCTTTGATCCCAACTATTGGTTGGTATGTTTCTCTTGGTTATTCCAACTATTGGTTGGTACCCTCCTTTTGTCCCAACTATTGGTTGGTATCTTTTCTTGGTTATCCCAACTATTGGTTGGTACCCTTCTTTTATCCCAACTATTGGTTGGTATGTTTCTTTTGGTTATCCTAACTATTGGTTGGTACCCTTCTTTTATCCCCTATATTGGTTGGTATGTTTCTTGGTTATCCCAACTATTGGTTGGTACCCTTCTTTTATCCCAACTATTGGTTGGTATGTTTCTTGGTTATCCCAACTATTGGTTTATACCCTTCTTTTATCCCAACTATTGGTTGGTATGTTTCTTGGTTATCCCAACTATTGGTTGGTACCCTTCTTTTATCCCAACAATTGGTTGGTATGTTTTTTGGTTATCCCAACTATTGGTTGGTACCCTTCTTTTATCCCTACTATTGGTTGGTATGTTTCTTGGTTATCCCAACTATAGGTTGGTACCCTTCTTTTATCCCAACTATTGGTTGGTATGTTTCTTGGTTATCCCAACTATTGGTTGATATCCTTCTTTTATCCCAACTATTGGTTGGTATGTTTCTTGGTTATCCCAACTATTGGTTGGTATCCTTCTTTTATCCCAACTATTGGTTGGTATGTTTCTTGGTTATCCCAATTATTGGTTGGTATCCTTCTTTTATCCCAACTATTAGTTGGTATGTTTCTCTTGGTTATCCCAACTATTGGTTGGTACCATTCTTTTATCCCAACTATTGGTTGGTATCTTTTCTTGGTTATCCCAACTATTGGTTGACACCCTTCTTTTATCCCAACTATTGGTTGGTATGTTTCTCTTGGTTATCCCAACTATTGGTTGGTACCCTTATTTTATCCCAACTATTGGTTGGTAAGTTTCTTTTGGTTATCCCAACTATTGGTTGGTACCTTTCTTTTATCCCAACTATTGGTTGGTATGTTTCTTGGTTATCCCAACCATTGGTTGGTACCCTTCTTTTATCCCAACTATTGGTTGGTATGTTTCTTGGTTATCCCAACTATTGGTTGGTACCCTTCTTTTATCCCAATTATTGGTTGGTATGTTTCTTGGTTATCCCAACTATTGGTTGATATCCTTCTTTTACCCCAAATATTGGTTGGTATGTTTCTTGGTTATCCCAACTATTGGTTGGTACCCTTCTTTGATCCCAACTATTGGTTGGTATGTTTCTCTTGGTTATCCCAACTATTGGTTGGTACCCTTCTTTTATCCCAACTATTGGCTGGTATCTTTTCTTGGTTATCCCAACTATTGGTTGGTACCCTTCTTTTATCCCAACTATTGGTTGGTATGTTACTCTTGGTTATCCTAACTATTGGATGAAACCCTTCTTTTATCCCAACTATTGGTTGGTATCTTTTCTTGGTTATCCCAACTATTGGTTGACACCCTTCTTTTATCCCAACTATTGGTTGGTATGTTTCTCTTGGTTATCCCAACTATTGGTTGGTACCCTTATTTTATCCCAACTATTGGTTGGTAAGTTTCTTTTGGTTATCCCAACTATTGGTTGGTACCTTTCTTTTATCCCAACTATTGGTTGGTATGTTTCTTGGTTATCCCAACCATTGGTTGGTACCCTTCTTTTATCCCAACTATTGGTTGGTATGTTTCTTGGTTATCCCAACTATTGGTTGGTACCCTTCTTTTATCCCAATTATTGGTTGGTATGTTTCTTGGTTATCCCAACTATTGGTTGATATCCTTCTTTTACCCCAAATATTGGTTGGTATGTTTCTTGGTTATCCCAACTATTGGTTGGTACCCTTCTTTGATCCCAACTATTGGTTGGTATGTTTCTCTTGGTTATCCCAACTATTGGTTGGTACCCTTCTTTTATCCCAACTATTGGCTGGTATCTTTTCTTGGTTATCCCAACTATTGGTTGGTACCCTTCTTTTATCCCAACTATTGGTTGGTATGTTACTCTTGGTTATCCTAACTATTGGATGAAACCCTTCTTTTATCCGAACTATTGGTTGGTATCTTTTCTTGGTTATCCCAACTATTGGTTGGTACCCTTCTTTTATCCCAACTAATGGTTGGTATGTTTCTTTTGGTTATCCCAACTATTGGTTGGTACCCTTCTTTTATCCCAACTATTGGTTGGTATGTTTCTTGGTTATCCTAACTATTGGTTAGTACCCTTCTTTTATCCCCTCTATTTTTATCCCAACTATTGGTTGGTATGTTTCTTGGTTATCCCAACTATTGGTTGGTATCCTTCTTTTATCCCAACTATTGGTTGGTATGTTTCTTGGTTATCCCAATTATTGGTTGGTATCCTTCTTTTATCCCAACTATTGGTTGGTATGTTTCTCTTGGTTATCCCAACTATTGGTTGGTACCATTCTTTTATCCCAACTATTGCTTGGTATCTTTTCTTGGTTATCCCAACTATTGGTTGACACCCTTCTTTTATCCCAACTATTGGTTGGTATGTTTCTCTTGGTTATCCCAACTATTGGTTGGTACCCTTATTTTATCCCAACTATTGGTTGGTAAGTTTCTTTTGGTTATCCCAACTATTGGTTGGTACCTTTCATTTATCCCAACTATTGGTTGGTATGTTTCTTGGTTATCCCAACCATTGGTTGGTACCCTTCTTTTATCCCAACTATTGGTTGGTATGTTTCTTGGTTATCCCAACTATTGGTTGGTACCCTTCTTTTATCCCAATTATTGGTTGGTATGTTTCTTGGTTATCCCAACTATTGGTTGATATCCTTCTTTTACCCCAAATATTGGTTGGTATGTTTCTTGGTTATCCCAACTATTGGTTGGTACCCTTCTTTTATCCCTACTATTGGTTGGTATGTTTCTTGGTTATCCCAACTATAGGTTGGTACCCTTCTTTTATCCCAACTATTGGTTGGTATGTTTCTTGGTTATCCCAACTATTGGTTGATATCCTTCTTTTATCCCAACTATTGGTTGGTATGTTTCTTGGTTATCCCAACTATTGGTTGGTATCCTTCTTTTATCCCAACTATTGGTTGGTATGTTTCTTGGTTATCCCAATTATTGGTTGGTATCCTTCTTTTATCCCAACTATTAGTTGGTATGTTTCTCTTGGTTATCCCAACTATTGGTTGGTACCATTCTTTTATCCCAACTATTGGTTGGTATCTTTTCTTGGTTATCCCAACTATTGGTTGACACCCTTCTTTTATCCCAACTATTGGTTGGTATGTTTCTCTTGGTTATCCCAACTATTGGTTGGTACCCTTATTTTATCCCAACTATTGGTTGGTAAGTTTCTTTTGGTTATCCCAACTATTGGTTGGTACCTTTCTTTTATCCCAACTATTGGTTGGTATGTTTCTTGGTTATCCCAACCATTGGTTGGTACCCTTCTTTTATCCCAACTATTGGTTGGTATGTTTCTTGGTTATCCCAACTATTGGTTGGTACCCTTCTTTTATCCCAATTATTGGTTGGTATGTTTCTTGGTTATCCCAACTATTGGTTGATATCCTTCTTTTACCCCAAATATTGGTTGGTATGTTTCTTGGTTATCCCAACTATTGGTTGGTACCCTTCTTTGATCCCAACTATTGGTTGGTATGTTTCTCTTGGTTATCCCAACTATTGGTTGGTACCCTTCTTTTATCCCAACTATTGGCTGGTATCTTTTCTTGGTTATCCCAACTATTGGTTGGTACCCTTCTTTTATCCCAACTATTGGTTGGTATGTTACTCTTGGTTATCCTAACTATTGGATGAAACCCTTCTTTTATCCGAACTATTGGTTGGTATCTTTTCTTGGTTATCCCAACTATTGGTTGGTACCCTTCTTTTATCCCAACTAATGGTTGGTATGTTTCTTTTGGTTATCCCAACTATTGGTTGGTACCCTTCTTTTATCCCAACTATTGGTTGGTATGTTTCTTGGTTATCCTAACTATTGGTTAGTACCCTTCTTTTATCCCCTCTATTTTTATCCCAACTATTGGTTGGTATGTTTCTTGGTTATCCCAACTATTGGTTGGTATCCTTCTTTTATCCCAACTATTGGTTGGTATGTTTCTTGGTTATCCCAATTATTGGTTGGTATCCTTCTTTTATCCCAACTATTGGTTGGTATGTTTCTCTTGGTTATCCCAACTATTGGTTGGTACCATTCTTTTATCCCAACTATTGGTGGGTATCTTTTCTTGGTTATCCCAACTATTGGTTGACACCCTTCTTTTATCCCAACTATTGGTTGGTATGTTTCTCTTGGTTATCCCAACTATTGGTTGGTACCCTTATTTTATCCCAACTATTGGTTGGTAAGTTTCTTTTGGTTATCCCAACTATTGGTTGGTACCTTTCATTTATCCCAACTATTGGTTGGTATGTTTCTTGGTTATCCCAACCATTGGTTGGTACCCTTCTTTTATCCCAACTATTGGTTGGTATGTTTCTTGGTTATCCCAACTATTGGTTGGTACCCTTCTTTTATCCCAATTATTGGTTGGTATGTTTCTTGGTTATCCCAACTATTGGTTGATATCCTTCTTTTACCCCAAATATTGGTTGGTATGTTTCTTGGTTATCCCAACTATTGGTTGGTACCCTTCTTTTATCCCTACTATTGGTTGGTATGTTTCTTGGTTATCCCAACTATAGGTTGGTACCCTTCTTTTATCCCAACTTTTGGTTGGTATGTTTCTTGGTTATCCCAACTATTGGTTGATATCCTTCTTTTATCCCAACTATTGGTTGGTATGTTTCTTGGTTATCCCAACTATTGGTTGGTATCCTTCTTTTATCCCAACTATTGGTTGGTATGTTTCTTGGTTATCCCAATTATTGGTTGGTATCCTTCTTTTATCCCAACTATTAGTTGGTATGTTTCTCTTGGTTATCCCAACTATTGGTTGGTACCATTCTTTTATCCCAACTATTGGTTGGTATCTTTTCTTGGTTATCCCAACTATTGGTTGACACCCTTCTTTTATCCCAACTATTGGTTGGTATGTTTCTCTTGGTTATCCCAACTATTGGTTGGTACCCTTATTTTATCCCAACTATTGGTTGGTAAGTTTCTTTTGGTTATCCCAACTATTGGTTGGTACCTTTCTTTTATCCCAACTATTTGTTGGTATGTTTCTTGGTTATCCCAACCATTGGTTGGTACCCTTCTTTTATCCCAACTATTGGTTGGTATGTTTCTTGGTTATCCCAACTATTGGTTGGTACCCTTCTTTTATCCCAATTATTGGTTGGTATGTTTCTTGGTTATCCCAACTATTGGTTGATATCCTTCTTTTACCCCAAATATTGGTTGGTATGTTTCTTGGTTATCCCAACTATTGGTTGGTACCCTTCTTTGATCCCAACTATTGGTTGGTATGTTTCTCTTGGTTATCCCAACTATTGGTTGGTACCCTTCTTTTATCCCAACTATTGGCTGGTATCTTTTCTTGGTTATCCCAACTATTGGTTGGTACCCTTCTTTTATCCCAACTATTGGTTGGTATGTTACTCTTGGTTATCCTAACTATTGGATGAAACCCTTCTTTTATCCGAACTATTGGTTGGTATCTTTTCTTGGTTATCCCAACTATTGGTTGGTACCCTTCTTTTATCCCAACTAATGGTTGGTATGTTTCTTTTGGTTATCCCAACTATTGGTTGGTACCCTTCTTTTATCCCAACTATTGGTTGGTATGTTTCTTGGTTATCCTAACTATTGGTTAGTACCCTTCTTTTATCCCCTCTATTTTTATCCCAACTATTGGTTGGTATGTTTCTTGGTTATCCCAACTATTGGTTGGTATCCTTCTTTTATCCCAACTATTGGTTGGTATGTTTCTTGGTTATCCCAATTATTGGTTGGTATCCTTCTTTTATCCCAACTATTGGTTGGTATGTTTCTCTTGGTTATCCCAACTATTGGTTGGTACCATTCTTTTATCCCAACTATTGGTTGGTATCTTTTCTTGGTTATCCCAACTATTGGTTGACACCCTTCTTTTATCCCAACTATTGGTTGGTATGTTTCTCTTGGTTATCCCAACTATTGGTTGGTACCCTTATTTTATCCCAACTATTGGTTGGTAAGTTTCTTTTGGTTATCCCAACTATTGGTTGGTACCTTTCATTTATCCCAACTATTGGTTGGTATGTTTCTTGGTTATCCCAACCATTGGTTGGTACCCTTCTTTTATCCCAACTATTGGTTGGTATGTTTCTTGGTTATCCCAACTATTGGTTGGTACCCTTCTTTTATCCCAATTATTGGTTGGTATGTTTCTTGGTTATCCCAACTATTGGTTGATATCCTTCTTTTACCCCAAATATTGGTTGGTATGTTTCTTGGTTATCCCAACTATTGGTTGGTACCCTTCTTTGATCCCAACTATTGGTTGGTATGTTTCTCTTGGTTATTCCAACTATTGGTTGGTACCCTTCTTTTGTCCCAACTATTGGTTGGTATCTTTTCTTGGTTATCCCAACTATTGGTTGGTACCCTTCTTTTATCCCAACTATTGGTTGGTATGTTTCTTTTGGTTATCCTAACTATTGGTTGGTACCCTTCTTTTATCCCCTATATTGGTTGGTATGTTTCTTGGTTATCCCAACTATTGGTTGGTACCCTTCTTTTATCCCAACTATTGGTTGGTATGTTTCTTGGTTATCCCAACTATTGGTTGGTACCCTTCTTTTATCCCAACTATTGGTTGGTATGTTTCTTGGTTATCCCAACTATTGGTTGATATCCTTCTTTTATCCCAACTATTGGTTGGTATGTTTCTTGGTTATCCCAATTATTGGTTGGTACCCTTCTTTTATCCCAACTATTGGTTGGTATGTTTCTCTTGGTTATCCCAACTATTGGTTGGTACCCTTCTTTTATCCCAACTATTGGTTGGTATCTTTTCTTGGTTATCCCAACTATTGGTTGGTACCCTTCTTTTATCCCAACTATTGGTTGGTATGTTTCTCTTGGTTATCCCAACTATTGGTTGATACCCTTCTTTTATCCCAACTATTGGTTGGTATCTTTTCTTGGTTACCCCAACTATTGGTTGGTACCCTTCTTTTATGCCAACTATTGGCTGGTATCTTTTCTTGGTTATCCCAACTATTGGTTGGTACCCTTCTTTTATCCCAAGTATTGGTTGGTATGTTTCTCTTGGTTATCCCAACTATTGGTTGGTACCCTTCTTTTATCCCAACTATTGGTTGGTATGTTTCTCTTGGTTATCCCAACTATTGGTTGGTACCCTTCTTTAATCCCAACTTTTGGTTGGTATCTTTTCTTGGTTATCCCAACTATTGGTTGGTACCCTTCTTTTATCCCAACTATTGGCTGGTATCTTTTCTTGGTTATCCCAACTATTGGTTGGTACCCTTCTTTTATCCCAACTATTGGTTGGTATGTTACTCTTGGTTATCCTAACTATTGGTTGAAACCCTTCTTTTATCCCAACTATTGGTTGGTATCTTTTCTTGGTTATCCCAACTATTGGTTGGTACCCTTCTTTTATCCCAACTAATGGTTGGTATGTTTCTTTTGGTTATCCCAACTATTGGTTGGTACCCTTCTTTTATCCCAACTATTGGTTGGTATGTTTCTTGGTTATCCTAACTATTGGTTAGTACCCTTCTTTTATCCCCTCTATTTTTATCCCAACTATTGGTTGGTATGTTTCTTGGTTATCCCAACTATTGGTTGGGATCCTTCTTTTATCCCAACTATTGGTTGGTATGTTTCTTGGTTATACCAATTATTGGTTGGTATCCTTCTTTTATCCCAACTATTGGTTGGTATGTTTCTCTTGGTTATCCCAACTATTGGTTGGTACCATTCTTTTATCCCAACTATTGGTTGGTATCTTTTCTTGGTTATCCCAACTATTGGTTGACACCCTTCTTTTATCCCAACTATTGGTTGGTATGTTTCTCTTGGTTATCCCAACTATTGGTGGGTACCCTTATTTCATCCCAACTATTGGTTGGTAAGTTTCTTTTGGTTATCCCAACTATTGGTTGGTACCTTTCTTTTATCCCAACTATTGGTTGGTATGTTTCTTGGTTATCCCAACCATTGGTTGGTACCCTTCTTTTATCCTAACTATTGGTTGGTATGTTTCTTGGTTATCCCAACTATTGGTTGGTACCCTTCTTATATCCCAATTATTGGTTGGTATGTTTCTTGGTTATCCCAACTATTGGTTGATATCCTTCTTTTACCCCAAATATTGGTTGGTATGTTTCTTGGTTATCCCAACTATTGGTTGGTACCCTTCTTTTATCCCAACTATTGGTTGGTATGTTTCTCTTGGTTATCCCAACTATTGGTTGGTACCCTTCTTTAATCCCAACTTTTGGTTGGTATCTTTTCTTGGTTATCCCAACTATTGGTTGGTACCCTTCTTTTACCCCTATATTGGTTGGTATCTTTCTTGGTTATCCCAACTATTGGTTGGTACCCTTCTTTTATCCCAACTATTGGTTGGTATGTTTCTTGGTTATCCCAACTATTGGTTGGTACCCTTCTTTTATCCCAACTATTGGTTGGTATGTTTCTTGGTTATCCCAACTATTGGTTGATATCCTTCTTTTATCCCAACTATTGGTTGGTATGTTTCTTGGTTATCCCAATTATTGGTTGGTACCCTTCTTTTATCCCAACTATTGGTTGGTATGTTTCTCTTGGTTATCCCAACTATTGGTTGGTACCCTTCTTTTATCCCAACTATTGGTTGGTATCTTTTCTTGGTTATCCCAACTATTGGTTGGTACCCTTCTTTTATCCCAACTATTGGTTGGTATGTTTCTCTTGGTTATCCCAACTATTGGTTGATACCCTTCTTTTATCCCAACTATTGGTTGGTATCTTTTCTTGGTTACCCCAACTATTGGTTGGTACCCTTCTTTTATGCCAACTATTGGCTGGTATCTTTTCTTGGTTATCCCAACTATTGGTTGGTACCCTTCTTTTATCCCAACTATTGGTTGGTATGTTTCTCTTGGTTATCCCAACTATTGGTTGGTACCCTTCTTTTATCCCAACTATTGGTTGGTATGTTTCTCTTGGTTATCCCAACTATTGGTTGGTACCCTTCTTTAATCCCAACTTTTGGTTGGTATCTTTTCTTGGTTATCCCAACTATTGGTTGGTACCCTTCTTTTATCCCAACTTTTGGCTGGTATCTTTTCTTGGTTATCCCAACTATTGGTTGGTACCCTTCTTTTATCCCAACTATTGGTTGGTATGTTACTCTTGGTTATCCTAACTATTGGTTGAAACCCTTCTTTTATCCCAACTATTGGTTGGTATCTTTTCTTGGTTATCCCAACTATTGGTTGGTACCCTTCTTTTATCCCAACTAATGGTTGGTATGTTTCTTTTGGTTATCCCAACTATTGGTTGGTACCCTTATTTTATCCCGACTATTGGTTGGTATGTTTCTTGGTTATCCTAACTATTGGTTGGTACCCTTCTTTTATCCCCTCTATTTTTATCCCAACTATTGGTTGGTATGTTTCTTGGTTATCCCAACTATTGGTTGGGATCCTTCTTTTATCCCAACTATTGGTTGGTATGTTTCTTGGTTATACCAATTATTGGTTGGTATCCTTCTTTTATCCCAACTATTGGTTGGTATGTTTCTCTTGGTTATCCCAACTATTGGTTGGTACCATTCTTTTATCCCAACTATTGGTTGGTATCTTTTCTTGGTTATCCCAACTATTGGTTGACACCCTTCTTTTATCCCAACTATTGGTTGGTATGTTTCTCTTGGTTATCCCAACTATTGGTTGGTACCCTTATTTCATCCCAACTATTGGTTGGTAAGTTTCTTTTGGTTATCCCAACTATTGGTTGGTACCTTTCTTTTATCCCAACTATTGGTTGGTATGTTTCTTGGTTATCCCAACCATTGGTTGGTACCCTTCTTTTATCCTAACTATTGGTTGGTATGTTTCTTGGTTATCCTAACTATTGGTTAGTACCCTTCTTTTATCCCCTCTATTTTTATCCCAACTATTGGTTGGTATGTTTCTTGGTTATCCCAACTATTGGTTGGGATCCTTCTTTTATCCCAACTATTGGTTGGTATGTTTCTTGGTTATACCAATTATTGGTTGGTATCCTTCTTTTATCCCAACTATTGGTTGGTATGTTTCTCTTGGTTATCCCAACTATTGGTTGGTACCATTCTTTTATCCCAACTATTGGTTGGTATCTTTTCTTGGTTATCCCAACTATTGGTTGACACCCTTCTTTTATCCCAACTATTGGTTGGTATGTTTCTCTTGGTTATCCCAACTATTGGTTGGTACCCTTATTTCATCCCAACTATTGGTTGGTAAGTTTCTTTTGGTTATCCCAACTATTGGTTGGTACCTTTCTTTTATCCCAACTATTGGTTGGTATGTTTCTTGGTTATCCCAACCATTGGTTGGTACCCTTCTTTTATCCTAACTATTGGTTGGTATGTTTCTTGGTTATCCCAACTATTGGTTGGTACCCTTCTTTTATCCCAATTATTGGTTGGTATGTTTCTTGGTTATCCCAACTATTGGTTGATATCCTTCTTTTACCCCAAATATTGGTTGGTATGTTTCTTGGTTATCCCAACTATTGGTTGGTACCCTTCTTTGATCCCAACTATTGGTTGGTATGTTTCTCTTGGTTATCCCAACTATTGGTTGGTACCCTTCTTTGATCCCAACTATTGGTTGGTATCTTTTCTTGGTTATCCCAACTATTGGTTGGTACCCTTCTTTTATCCCAACTATTGGCTGGTATCTTTTCTTGGTTATCCCAACTATTGGTTGGTACCCTTCTTTTATCCCAACTATTGGTTGGTATGTTACTCTTGGTTATCCTAACTATTGGTTGAAACCCTTCTTTTATCCCAACTATTGGTTGGTATCTTTTCTTGGTTATCCCAACTATTGGTTGGTACCCTTCTTTTATCCCAACTAATGGTTGGTATGTTTCTTTTGGTTATCCGAACTATTGGTTGGTACCCTTCTTTTATCCCAACTATTGGTTGGTATGTTTCTTGGTTATCCTAACTATTGGTTAGTACCCTTCTTTTATCCCCTCTATTTTTATCCCAACTATTGGTTGGTATGTTTCTTGGTTATCCCAACTATTGGTTGGTATCCTTCTTTTATCCCAACTATTGGCTGGTATCTTTCTTGGTTATCCCAATTATTGGTTGGTATCCTTCTTTTATCCCAACTATTGGTTGGTATGTTTCTCTTGGTTATCCCAACTATTGGTTGGTACCATTCTTTTATCCCAACTATTGGTTGGTATCTTTTCTTGGTTATCCCAACTATTGGTTGACACCCTTCTTTTATCCCAACTATTGGTTGGTATGTTTCTCTTGGTTATCCCAACTATTGGTTGGTACCCTTATTTTATCCCAACTATTGGTTGGTAAGTTTCTTTTGGTTATCCCAACTATTGGTTGGTACCTTTCTTTTATCCCAAATATTGGTTGGTATGTTTCTTGGTTATCCCAACCATTGGTTGGTACCCTTCTTTTATCCCAACTATTGGTTGGTATGTTTCTTGGTTATTCCAACTATTGGTTGGTACCTTTCTTTTATCCCAATTATTGGTTGGTATGTTTCTTGGTTATCCCAACTATTGGTTGATATCCTTCTTTTACCCCAAATATTGGTTGGTATGTTTCTTGGTTATCCCAACTATTGGTTGGTACCCTTCTTTGATCCCAACTATTGGTTGGTATGTTTCTCTTGGTTATCCCAACTATTGGTTGGTACCCTTCTTTGATCCCAACTATTGGTTGGTATCTTTTCTTGGTTATCCCAACTATTTGTTGGTACCCTTCTTTTATCCCAACTATTGGTTGGTATGTTTCTCTTGGTTATCCCAACTATTGGTTGGTACCCTTCTTTTATCCCAACTATTGGTTGGTATCTTTTCTTGGTTATCCCAACTATTGGTTGGTACCCTTCTTTTATCCCAACTATTGGTTGGTATGTTTCTTTTGGTTATCCCAACTATTGGTTGGTACCCTTCTTTTATCCCAACTATTGGTTGGTACCCTTCTTTTATCCTAACTATTGGTTGGTATGTTTCTTTTGGTTATCCCAACTATTGGTTGGTACCCTTCTTTTATCCCCTATATTGGTTGGTATGTTTCTTGGTTATCCCAACTATTGGTTGGTACCCTTCTTTTATCCCAACTATTGGTTGGTATGTTTCTTGGTTATCCCAACTATTGGTTGGTACCCTTCTTTTATCCCAACTATTGGTTGGTATGTTTCTTGGTTATCCCAACTATTGGTTGGTATCCTTCTTTTATCCCAACTATTGGTTGGTATGTTTCTTGGTTATCCCAATTATTGGTTGGTACCCTTCTTTTATCCCAACTATTGGTTGGTATGTTTCTCTTGGTTATCCCAATTGTTGGTTGGTACCCTTCTTTTATCCCAACTATTGGTTGGTATCTTTTCTTGGTTATCCCAACTATTGGTTGGTACCCTTCTTTTATCCCAACTATTGGTTGGTATGTTTCTCTTGGTTATCCCAACTATTGGTTGATACCCTTATTTTATCCCAACTATTGGTTGGTAAGTTTCTTTTGGTTATCCCAATTATTGGTTGGTACCCTTCTTTTATCCCAACTATTGGTTGGTATGTTTCTTGGTTATCCCAACTATTGGTTGGTACCCTTGTTTTATCCCAACTATTGGTTGGTATGTTTCTTGGTTTTCCCAACTATTGGTTGGTACCCTTCTTTTATCCCAACTATTGGTTGGTATGTTTCTTGGTTATCCCAACTATTGGTTGATATCCTTCTTTTATCCCAACTATTGGTTGGTATGTTTCTTGGTTATTACAACTATTGGTTGGTACCCTTCTTTGATCCCAACTATTGGTTGGTATGTTTCTCTTGGTTATCCCAACTATTGGTTGGTACCCTTCTTTTATCCCAACTATTGGTTGGTATCTTTTCTTGGTTATCCCAACTATTGGTTGGTACCCTTCTTTTATCCCAACTATTGGTTGGTATGTTTCTTTTGGTTATCCCAACTATTGGTTGGTACCCTTCTTTTATCCCCTATATTGGTTGGTATGTTTCTTGGTTATCCCAACTATTGGTTGGTACCCTTCTTTTATCCCAACTATTGGTTGGTATGTTTCTTGGTTATCCCAACTATTGGTTGGTACCCTTCTTTTATCCCAACTATTGGTTGGTATGTTTCTTGGTTATCCCAACTATTGGTTGGTATCCTTCTTTTATCCTAACTATTGGTTGGTATGTTTCTTGGTTATCCCAATTATTGGTTGGTACCCTTCTTTTATCCCAACTATTGGTTGGTATGTTTCTCTTGGTTATCCCAACTATTGGTTGGTACCCTTCTTTTATCCCAACTATTGGTTGGTATCTTTTCTTGGTTATCCCAACTATTGGTTGGTACCCTTCTTTTATCCCAACTATTGGTTGGTATGTTTCTCTTGGTTATCCCAACTATTGGTTGATACCCTTCTTTTATTCCAACTATTGGTTGGTATGTTTTCTTGGTTATCCCAACTATTGGTTGGTACCCTTCTTTTATCCCAACTATTGGCTGGTATCTTTTCTTGGTTATCCCAACTATTGGTTGGTACCCTTCTTTTATCCCAACTATTGGTTGGTATGTTTCTCTTGATTATCCCAACTATTGGTTGATACCCTTCTTTTATCCCAACTATTGGTTGGTATCTTTTCTTGGTTATCCCAACTATTGGTTGGTACCCTTCTTTTATCCCAACTAACGGTTGGTATGTTTCTTTTGGTTATCCCAACTATTGGTTGGTACCCTTCTTTTATCCCAACTATTGGTTGGTATGTTTCTTGGTTATCCCAACTATTGGTTGGTATCCTTCTTTTATCCCAACTATTGGTTGGTATGTTTCTTGGTTATCCCAATTATTGGTTGGTACCCTTCTTTTATCCCAACTATTGGTTGGTATGTTTCTCTTGGTTATCCCAACTATTGGTTGGTACCCTTCTTTTATCCCAACTATTGGTTGGTATCTTTTCTTGGTTATCCCAACTATTGGTTGGTACCCTTCTTTTATCCCAACTATTGGTTGGTATGTTTCTCTTGGTTATCCCAACTATTGGTTGATACCCTTCTTTTATTCCAACTATTGGTTGGTATCTTTTCTTGGTTATCCCAACTATTGGTTGGTACCCTTCTTTTATCCCAACTATTGGCTGGTATCTTTTCTTGGTTATCCCAACTATTGGTTGGTACCCTTCTTTTATCCCAACTATTGGTTGGTATGTTTCTCTTGGTTATCCCAACTATTGGTTGATACCCTTCTTTTATCCCAACTATTGGTTGGTATCTTTTCTTGGTTATCCCAACTATTGGTTGGTACCCTTCTTTTATCCCAACTAATGGTTGGTATGTTTCTTTTGGTTATCCCAACTATTGGTTGGTACCCTTCTTTTATTCCAACTATTGGTTGGTATGTTTCTTGGTTATCCCAACTATTGGTTGGTACCCTTCTTTTATCCCCTCTATTTTTATCCCAACTATTGGTTGGTATGTTTCTTGGTAATCCCAACTATTGGTTGGTACCCTTCTTTTATCCCAACTATTGGTTGGTATGTTTCTTGGTTATCCCAACCATTGGTTGGCACCCTTCTTTTATCCCAACTATTGGTTGGTATGTTTCTTGGTTTTCCCAACTATTGGTTGGTACCCTTCTTTTATCCCAACTATTGGTTGGTATGTTTCTTGGTTATCCCAACTATTGGTTGATATCCTTCTTTTATCCCAACTATTGGTTGGTATGTTTCTTGGTTATTACAACTATTGGTTGGTACCCTTCTTTGATCCCAACTATTGGTTGGTATGTTTCTCTTGGTTATCCCAACTATTGGTTGGTACCCTTCTTTTATCCCAACTATTGGTTGGTATCTTTTCTTGGTTATCCCAACTATTGGTTGGTACCCTTCTTTTATCCCAACTATTGGCTGGTATCTTTTCTTGGTTATCCCAACTATTGGTTGGTACCCTTCTTTTATCCCAACTAATGGTTGGTATGTTTCTTTTGGTTATCCCAACTATTGGTTGGTACCCTTCTTTTATTCCAACTATTGGTTGGTATGTTTCTTGGTTATCCCAACTATTGGTTGGTACCCTTCTTTTATCCCCTCTATTTTTATCCCAACTATTGGTTGGTATGTTTCTTGGTAATCCCAACTATTGGTTGGTATCCTTCTTTTATCCCAACTATTGGTTGGTATGTTTCTTGGTTATCCCAATTATTGGTTGGTACCCTTCTTTTATCCCAACTATTGGTTGGTATGTTTCTCTTGGTTATCCCAACTATTGGTTGGTACCCTTCTTTTATCCCAACTATTGGTTGGTATCTTTTCTTGGTTATCCCAACTATTGGTTGGTACCCTTCTTTTATCCCAACTATTGGTTGGTATGTTTCTCTTGGTTATCCCAACTATTGGTTGATACCCTTCTTTTATTCCAACTATTGGTTGGTATCTTTTCTTGGTTATCCCAACTATTGGTTGGTACCCTTCTTTTATCCCAACTATTGGCTGGTATCTTTTCTTGGTTATCCCAACTATTGGTTGGTACCCTTCTTTTATCCCAACTATTGGTTGGTATGTTTCTCTTGGTTATCCCAACTATTGGTTGATACCCTTATTTTATCCCAACTATTGGTTGGTATCTTTTCTTGGTTATCCCAACTATTGGTTGGTACCCTTCTTTTATCCCAACTAATGGTTGGTATGTTTCTTTTGGTTATCCCAACTATTGGTTGGTACCCTTCTTTTATTCCAACTATTGGTTGGTATGTTTCTTGGTTATCCCAACTATTGGTTGGTACCCTTCTTTTATCCCCTCTATTTTTATCCCAACTATTGGTTGGTATGTTTCTTGGTAATCCCAACTATTGGTTGGTATCCTTCTTTTATCCCAACTATTGGTTGGTATGTTTCTTGGTTATCCCAATTATTGGTTGGTATCCTTCTTTTATCCCAACTATTGGTTGGTATGTTTCTCTTGGTTATCCCAACTATTGGTTGGTACCATTCTTTTATCCCAAATATTGGTTGGTATCTTTTCTTGGTTATCCCAACTATTGGTTGGTACCCTTCTTTTATCCCAACTATTGGTTGGTATGTTTCTCTTGGTTATCCCAACTATTGGTTGATACCCTTATTTTATCCCAACTATTGGTTGGTAAGTTTCTTTTGGTTATCCCAACTATTGGTTGGTACCCTTCTTTTATCCCAACTATTGGTTGGTATGTTTCTTGGTTATCCCAACCATTGGTTGGTACCCTTCTTTTATCCCAACTATTGGTTGGTATGTTTCTTGGTTTTCCCAACTATTGGTTGGTACCCTTCTTTTATCCCAACTATTGGTTGGTATGTTTCTTGGTTATCCCAACTATTGGTTGATATCCTTCTTTTATCCCAACTATTGGTTGGTATGTTTCTTGGTTATTACAACTATTGGTTGGTACCCTTCTTTGATCCCAACTATTGGTTGGTATGTTTCTCTTGGTTATCCCAACTATTGGTTGGTACCCTTCTTTTATCCCAACTATTGGTTGGTATCTTTTCTTGGTTATCCCAACTATTGGTTGGTACCCTTCTTTTATCCCAACTATTGGTTGGTATGTTTCTTTTGGTTATCCCAACTATTGGTTGGTACCCTTCTTTTATCCCCTATATTGGTTGGTATGTTTCTTGGTTATCCCAACTATTGGTTGGTACCCTTCTTTTATCCCAACTATTGGTTGGTATGTTTCTTGGTTATCCCAACTATTGGTTGGTACCCTTCTTTTATCCCAACTATTGGTTGGTATGTTTCTTGGTTATCCCAACTATTGGTTGGTATCCTTCTTTTATCCCAACTATTGGTTGGTATGTTTCTTGGTTATCCCAATTATTGGTTGGTACCCTTCTTTTATCCCAACTATTGGTTGGTATGTTTCTCTTGGTTATCCCAACTATTGGTTGGTACCCTTCTTTTATCCCAACTATTGGTTGGTATCTTTTCTTGGTTATCCCAACTATTGGTTGGTACCCTTCTTTTATCCCAACTATTGGTTGGTATGTTTCTCTTGGTTATCCCAACTATTGGTTGATACCCTTCTTTTATTCCAACTATTGGTTGGTATCTTTTCTTGGTTATCCCAACTATTGGTTGGTACCCTTCTTTTATCCCAACTATTGGCTGGTATCTTTTCTTGGTTATCCCAACTATTGGTTGGTACCCTTCTTTTATCCCAACTATTGGTTGGTATGTTTCTCTTGGTTATCCCAACTATTGGTTGATACCCTTCGTTTATCCCAACTATTGGTTGGTATCTTTTCTTGGTTATCCCAACTATTGGTTGGTACCCTTCTTTTATCCCAACTAATGGTTGGTATGTTTCTTTTGGTTATCCCAACTATTGGTTGGTACCCTTCTTTTATCCCAACTATTGGTTGGTATGTTTCTTGGTTATCCCAACTATTGGTTGGTACCCTTCTTTTATCCCCTCTATTTTTATCCCAACTATCGGTTGGTATGTTTCTTGGTAATCCCAACTATTGGTTGGTATCCTTCTTTAATCCCAACTATTGGTTGGTATGTTTCTTGGTTATCCCAATTATTGGTTGGTATCCTTCTTTTATCCCAACTATTGGTTGGTATGTTTCTCTTGGTTATCCCAACTATTGGTTGGTACCATTCTTTTATCCCAACTATTGGTTGGTATCTTTTCTTGGTTATCCCAACTATTGGTTGGTACCCTTCTTTTATCCCAACTATTGGTTGGTATGTTTCTTGGTTATCCTAACTATTGATTGGTACCCTTCTTTTATCCCCTCTATTTTTATCCCAACTATTGGTTGGTATGGTTCTTGGTAATCCCAACTATTGGTTGGTATCATTCTTTTATCCCAACTATTGGTTGGTATGTTTCTTGGTTATCCCAATTATTGGTTGGTATCCTTCTTTTATCCCAACTATTGGTTGGTATGTTTCTCTTGGTTATCCCAACTATTGGTTGGTACCATTCTTTTATCCCAAATATTGGTTGGAATCTTTTCTTGGTTATCCCAACTATTGGTTGGTACCCTTCTTTTATCCCAACTATTGGTTGGTATGTTTTTCTTGGTTATCCCAACTATTGGTTGACACCCTTATTTTATCCCAACTATTGGTTGGTAAGTTTCTTTTGGTTATCCCAACTATTGGTTGGTACCCTTCTTTTATCCCAACTATTGGTTGGTATGTTTCTTGGTTATCCCAACCATTGGTTGGTACCCTTCTTTTATCCCAACTATTGGTTGGTATGTTTCTTGGTTATCCCAACTATTGGTTGGTACCCTTCTTTTATCCCAACTATTGGTTGGTATGTTTCTTGGTTATCCCAACTATTGGTTGATATCCTTCTTTTATCCCAACTATTGGTTGGTATGTTTCTTGGTTATACCAACTATTGGTTGGTACCCTTCTTTGATCCCAACTATTGGTTGGTATGTTTCTCTTTGTTATCCCAACTTTTGGTTGGTACCCTTGTTTGATCCCAACTATTGGTTGGTATCTTTTCTTGGTTATCCCAACTATTGGTTGGTACCCTTCTTTTATCCCAATATTGGTTGGTATGTTTCTCTTGGTTATCCCAACTATTGGTTGGTACCCTTCTTTTATCCAAACTATTGGTTGGTATCTTTTCTTGGTTATCCCAACTATTGGTTGGTACCCTTCTTTTATCCCAACTATTGGTTGGTATGTTTCTTTTGGTTATCCCAACTATTGGTTGGTACCCTTCTTTTATCCCCTATATTGGTTGGTATGTTTCTTGGGGATCCCAACTATTGGTTGGTACCCTTCTTTTATCCCAACTATTGGTTGGTATGTTTCTTGGTTATCCCAACTATTGGTTGGTACCCTTCTTTTATCCCAACTATTGGTTGGTATGTTTCTTGGTTATCCCAACTATTGGTTGGTATCCTTCTTTTATCCCAACTATTGGTTGGTATGTTTCTTGGTTATCCCAATTATTGGTTGGTACCCTTCTTTTAACCCAACTATTGGTTGGTATGTTTCTTTTGGTTATCCCAACTATTGGTTGGTACCCTTCTTTTATCCCAACTATTGGTTGGTATCTTTTCTTGGTTATCCCAACTATTGGTTGGTACCCTTCTTTTATCCCAACTATTGGTTGGTATGTTTCTCTTGGTTATCCTATCTATTGGTTGATACCCTTCTTTTATTCCAAATATTGGTTGGTATCTTTTCTTGGTTATCCCAACTATTGGTTGGTACCCTTCTTTTATCCCAACTATTGGCTGGTATCTTTTCTTGGTTATCCCAACTATTGGTTGGTACCCTTCTTTTATCCCAACTATTGGTTGGTATGTTTCTCTTGGTTATCCCAACTATTGGTTGATACCCTGCTTTTATCCCAACTATTGGTTGGTATCTTTTCTTGGTTATCCCAACTATTGGTTGGTACCCTTCTTTTATCCCAACTAATGGTTGGAATGTTTCTTTTGGTTATCCCAACTATTGGTTGGTACCCTTCTTTTATCCCAACTATTGGTTGGTATGTTTCTTGGTTATCCCAACTATTGGTTGGTACCCTTCTTTTATCCCCTCTATTTTTATCCCAACTATTGGTTGGTATGTTTCATGGTAATCCCAACTATTGGTTGGTATCCTTCTTTTATCCCAACTATTGGTTGGTATGTTTCTTGGTTATCCCAATTATTGGTTGGTATCCTTCTTTTATCCCAACTATTGGTTGGTATGTTTCTCTTGGTTATCCCAACTATTGGTTGGTACCATTCTTTTATCCCAAATATTGGTTGGTATCTTTTCTTGGTTATCCCAACTATTGGTTGGTACCCTTCTTTTATCCCAACTATTGGTTGGTATGTTTCTCTTGGTTAACCCCAACTATTGGTTGATACCCTTATTTTATCCCAACTATTGGTTGGTAAGTTTCTTTTGGTTATCCCAACTATTGGTTGGTACCCTTCTTTTATCCCAACTATTGGTTGGTATGTTTCTTGGTTATCCCAACCATTGGTTGGTACCCTTCTTTTATCCCAACTATTGGTTGGTATGTTTCTTGGTTTTCCCAACTATTGGTTGGTACCTTTCTTTTATCCCAACTATTGGTTGGTATGTTTCTTGGTTATCCCAACTATTGGTTGATATCCTTCTTTTATCCCAACTATTGGTAGGTATGTTTCTTGGTTATTACAACTATTGGTTGGTACCCTTCTTTGATCCCAACTATTGGTTGGTATGTTTCTCTTGGTTATCCCAACTATTGGTTGGTACCCTTCTTTTATCCCAACTATTGGTTGGTATCTTTTCTTGGTTATCCCAACTATTGGTTGGTACCCTTCTTTTATCCCAACTATTGGTTGGTATGTTTCTTTTGGTTATCCCAACTATTGGTTGGTACCCTTCTTTTATCCCCTATATTGGTTGGTATGTTTCTTGGTTATCCCAACTATTGGTTGGTACCCTTCTTTTATCCCAACTATTGGTTGGTATGTTTCTTGGTTATCCCAACTATTTGTTGGTACCCTTCTTTTATCCCAACTATTGGTTGGTATGTTTCTTGGTTATCCCAACTATTGGTTGGTATCCTTCTTTTATCCCAACTATTGGTTGGTATGTTTCTTGGTTATCCCAATTATTGGTTGGTACCCTTCTTTTATCCCAACTATTGGTTGGTATGTTTCTCTTGGTTGTCCCAACTATTGGTTGGTACCCTTCTTTTATCCCAACTATTGGTTGGTATCTTTTCTTGGTTATCCCAACTATTGGTTGGTACCCTTCTTTTATCCCAACTATTGGTTGGTATGTTTCTCTTGGTTATCCCAACTATTGGTTGATACCCTTCTTTTATTCCAACTATTGGTTGGTATCTTTTCTTGGTTATCCCAACTATTGGTTGGTACCCTTCTTTTATCCCAACTATTGGCTAGTATCTTTTCTTGGTTATCCCAACTATTGGTTGGTACCCTTCTTTTATCCCAACTATTGGTTGGTATGTTTCTCTTGGTTATCCCAACTATTGGTTGATACCCTTCGTTTATCCCAACTATTGGTTGGTATCTTTTCTTGGTTATCCCAACTATTGGTTGGTACCCTTCTTTTATCCCAACTAATGGTTGGTATGTTTCTTTTGGTTATCCCAACTATTGGTTGGTACCCTTCTTTTATCCCAACTATTGGTTGGTATGTTTCTTGGTTATCCCAACTATTGGTTGGTACCCTTCTTTTATCCCCTCTATTTTTATCCCAACTATCGGTTGGTATGTTTCTTGGTAATCCCAACTATTGGTTGGTATCCTTCTTTAATCCCAACTATTGGTTGGTATGTTTCTTGGTTATCCAAATTATTGGTTGGTATCCTTCTTTTATCCCAACTATTGGTTGGTATGTTTCTCTTGGTTATCCCAACTATTGGTTGGTACCATTCTTTTATCCCAACTATTGGTTGGTATCTTTTCTTGGTTATCCCAACTATTGGTTGGTACCCTTCTTTTATCCCAACTATTGGTTGGTATGTTTCTTGGTTATCCTAACTATTGGTTGGTACCCTTCTTTTATCCCCTCTATTTTTATCCCAACTATTGGTTGGTATGGTTCTTGGTAATCCCAACTATTGGTTGGTATCCTTCTTTTATCCCAACTATTGGTTGGTATGTTTCTTGGTTATCCCAATTATTGGTTGGTATCCTTCTTTTATCCCAACTATTGGTTGGTATGTTTCTCTTGGTTATCCCAACTATTGGTTGGTACCATTCTTTTATCCCAAATATTGGTTGGAATCTTTTCTTGGTTATCCCAACTATTGGTTGGTACCCTTCTTTTATCCCAACTATTGGTTGGTATGTTTTTCTTGGTTATCCCAACTATTGGTTGACACCCTTATTTTATCCCAACTATTGGTTGGTAAGTTTCTTTTGGTTATCCCAACTATTGGTTGGTACCCTTCTTTTATCCCAACTATTGGTTGGTATGTTTCTTGGTTATCCCAACCATTGGTTGGTACCCTTCTTTTATCCCAACTATTGGTTGGTATGTTTCTTGGTTATCCCAACTATTGGTTGGTACCCTTCTTTTATCCCAACTATTGGTTGGTATGTTTCTTGGTTATCCCAACTATTGGTTGATATCCTTCTTTTATCCCAACTATTGGTTGGTATGTTTCTTGGTTATACCAACTATTGGTTGGTACCCTTCTTTGATCCCAACTATTGGTTGGTATGTTTCTCTTTGTTATCCTAACTATTGGTTGGTACCCTTGTTTGATCCCAACTATTGGTTGGTATCTTTTCTTGGTTATCCCAACTATTGGTTGGTACCCTTCTTTTATCCCAATATTGGTTGGTATGTTTCTCTTGGTTATCCCAACTATTGGTTGGTACCCTTCTTTTATCCCAACTATTGGTTGGTATCTTTTCTTGGTTATCCCAACTATTGGTTGGTACCCTTCTTTTATCCCAACTATTGGTTGGTATGTTTCTTTTGGTTATCCCAACTATTGGTTGGTACCCTTCTTTTATCCCCTATATTGGTTGGTATGTTTCTTGGGGATCCCAACTATTGGTTGGTACCCTTCTTTTATCCCAACTATTGGTTGGTATGTTTCTTGGTTATCCCAACTATTGGTTGGTACCCTTCTTTTATCCCAACTATTGGTCGGTATGTTTCTTGGTTATCCTAACTATTGGTTGGTATCCTTCTTTTATCCCAACTATTGGTTGGTATGTTTCTTGGTTATCCCAATTATTGGTTGGTACCCTTCTTTTATCCCAACTATTGGTTGGTATGTTTCTCTTGGTTATCGCAACTATTGGTTGGTACCCTTCTTTTATCCCAACTATTGGTTGGTATCTTTTCTTGGTTATCCCAACTATTGGTTGGTACCCTTCTTTTATCCCAACTATTGGTTGGTATGTTTCTCTTGGTTATCCCATCTATTGGTTGATACCCTTCTTTTATTCCAACTATTGGTTGGTATCTTTTCTTGGTTATCCAAACTATTGGTTGGTACCCTTCTTTTATCCCAACTATTGGCTGGTATCTTTTCTTGGTTATCCCAACTATTGGTTGGTACCCTTCTTTTATCCCAACTATTGGTTGGTATGTTTCTCTTGGTTATCCCAACTATTGGTTGATACCCTTCTTTTATCCCAACTATTGGTTGGTATCTTTTCTTGGTTATCCCAACTATTGGTTGGTACCCTTCTTTTATCCCAACTAATGGTTGGAATGTTTCTTTTGGTTATCCCAACTATTGGTTGGTACCCTTCTTTTATCCCAACTATTGGTTGGTATGTTTCTTGGTTATCCCAACTATTGGTTGGTACCCTTCTTTTATCCCCTCTATTTTTATCCCAACTATCAGTTGGTATGTTTCTTGGTAATCCCAACTATTGGTTGGTATCCTTCTTTTATCCCAACTATTGGTTGGTATGTTTCTTGGTTATCCCAATTATTGGTTGGTATCCTTCTTTTATCCCAACTATTGGTTGGTATGTTTCTTGGTTATCCCAACTATTGGTTGGTACCCTTCTTTTATCCCAACTATTGGTTGGTATGTTTCTTGGTTATCCCAACTATTGGTTGGTATCCTTCTTTTATCCCAACTATTGGTTGGTATGTTTCTTGGTTATCCCAATTATTGGTTGGTACCCTTCTTTTATCCCAACTATTGGTTGGTATGTTTCTCTTGGTTGTCCCAACTATTGGTTGGTACCCTTCTTTTATCCCAACTATTGGTTGGTATCTTTTCTTGGTTATCCCAACTATTGGTTGGTACCCTTCTTTTATCCCAACTATTGGTTGGTATGTTTCTCTTGGTTATCCCAACTATTGGTTGATACCCTTCTTTTATTCCAACTATTGGTTGGTATCTTTTCTTGGTTATCCCAACTATTGGTTGGTACCCTTCTTTTATCCCAACTATTGGCTAGTATCTTTTCTTGGTTATCCCAACTATTGGTTGGTACCCTTCTTTTATCCCAACTATTGGTTGGTATGTTTCTCTTGGTTATCCCAACTATTGGTTGATACCCTTCGTTTATCCCAACTATTGGTTGGTATCTTTTCTTGGTTATCCCAACTATTGGTTGGTACCCTTCTTTTATCCCAACTAATGGTTGGTATGTTTCTTTTGGTTATCCCAACTATTGGTTGGTATGTTTCTTGGTTATCCCAACTATTGGTTGGTACCCTTCTTTTATCCCCTCTATTTTTATCCCAACTATCGGTTGGTATGTTTCTTGGTAATCCCAACTATTGGTTGGTACCCTTCTTTTATCCCCTATATTGGTTGGTATGTTTCTTGGTTATCCCAACTATTGGTTGGTACCCTTCTTTTATCCCAACTATTGGTTGGTATGTTTCTTGGTTATCCCAACTATTGGTTGGTACCCTTCTTTTATCCCAACTATTGGTTGGTATGTTTCTTGGTTATCCCAACTATTGGTTGGTATCCTTCTTTTATCCCAACTATTGGTTGGTATGTTTCTTGGTTATCCCAATTATTGGTTGGTACCCTTCTTTTATCCCAACTATTGGTTGGTATGTTTCTCTTGGTTGTCCCAACTATTGGTTGGTACCCTTCTTTTATCCCAACTATTGGTTGGTATCTTTTCTTGGTTATCCCAACTATTGGTTGGTACCCTTCTTTTATCCCAACTATTGGTTGGTATGTTTCTCTTGGTTATCCCAACTATTGGTTGATACCCTTCTTTTATTCCAACTATTGGTTGGTATCTTTTCTTGGTTATCCCAACTATTGGTTGGTACCCTTCTTTTATCCCAACTATTGGCTAGTATCTTTTCTTGGTTATCCCAACTATTGGTTGGTACCCTTCTTTTATCCCAACTATTGGTTGGTATGTTTCTCTTGGTTATCCCAACTATTGGTTGATACCCTTCGTTTATCCCAACTATTGGTTGGTATCTTTTCTTGGTTATCCCAACTATTGGTTGGTACCCTTCTTTTATCCCAACTAATGGTTGGTATGTTTCTTTTGGTTATCCCAACTATTGGTTGGTACCCTTCTTTTATCCCAACTATTGGTTGGTATGTTTCTTGGTTATCCCAACTATTGGTTGGTACCCTTCTTTTATCCCCTCTATTTTTATCCCAACTATCGGTTGGTATGTTTCTTGGTAATCCCAACTATTGGTTGGTATCCTTCTTTAATCCCAACTATTGGTTGGTATGTTTCTTGGTTATCCAAATTATTGGTTGGTATCCTTCTTTTATCCCAACTATTGGTTGGTATGTTTCTCTTGGTTATCCCAACTATTGGTTGGTACCATTCTTTTATCCCAACTATTGGTTGGTATCTTTTCTTGGTTATCCCAACTATTGGTTGGTACCCTTCTTTTATCCCAACTATTGGTTGGTATGTTTCTTGGTTATCCTAACTATTGGTTGGTACCCTTCTTTTATCCCCTCTATTTTTATCCCAACTATTGGTTGGTATGGTTCTTGGTAATCCCAACTATTGGTTGGTATCCTTCTTTTATCCCAACTATTGGTTGGTATGTTTCTTGGTTATCCCAATTATTGGTTGGTATCCTTCTTTTATCCCAACTATTGGTTGGTATGTTTCTCTTGGTTATCCCAACTATTGGTTGGTACCATTCTTTTATCCCAAATATTGGTTGGAATCTTTTCTTGGTTATCCCAACTATTGGTTGGTACCCTTCTTTTATCCCAACTATTGGTTGGTATGTTTTTCTTGGTTATCCCAACTATTGGTTGACACCCTTATTTTATCCCAACTATTGGTTGGTAAGTTTCTTTTGGTTATCCCAACTATTGGTTGGTACCCTTCTTTTATCCCAACTATTGGTTGGTATGTTTCTTGGTTATCCCAACCATTGGTTGGTACCCTTCTTTTATCCCAACTATTGGTTGGTATGTTTCTTGGTTATCCCAACTATTGGTTGGTACCCTTCTTTTATCCCAACTATTGGTTGGTATGTTTCTTGGTTATCCCAACTATTGGTTGATATCCTTCTTTTATCCCAACTATTGGTTGGTATGTTTCTTGGTTATACCAACTATTGGTTGGTACCCTTCTTTGATCCCAACTATTGGTTGGTATGTTTCTCTTTGTTATCCTAACTATTGGTTGGTACCCTTGTTTGATCCCAACTATTGGTTGGTATCTTTTCTTGGTTATCCCAACTATTGGTTGGTACCCTTCTTTTATCCCAATATTGGTTGGTATGTTTCTCTTGGTTATCCCAACTATTGGTTGGTACCCTTCTTTTATCCCAACTATTGGTTGGTATCTTTTCTTGGTTATCCCAACTATTGGTTGGTACCCTTCTTTTATCCCAACTATTGGTTGGTATGTTTCTTTTGGTTATCCCAACTATTGGTTGGTACCCTTCTTTTATCCCCTATATTGGTTGGTATGTTTCTTGGGGATCCCAACTATTGGTTGGTACCCTTCTTTTATCCCAACTATTGGTTGGTATGTTTCTTGGTTATCCCAACTATTGGTTGGTACCCTTCTTTTATCCCAACTATTGGTCGGTATGTTTCTTGGTTATCCTAACTATTGGTTGGTATCCTTCTTTTATCCCAACTATTGGTTGGTATGTTTCTTGGTTATCCCAATTATTGGTTGGTACCCTTCTTTTATCCCAACTATTGGTTGGTATGTTTCTCTTGGTTATCGCAACTATTGGTTGGTACCCTTCTTTTATCCCAACTATTGGTTGGTATCTTTTCTTGGTTATCCCAACTATTGGTTGGTACCCTTCTTTTATCCCAACTATTGGTTGGTATGTTTCTCTTGGTTATTCCATCTATTGGTTGATACCCTTCTTTTATTCCAACTATTGGTTGGTATCTTTTCTTGGTTATCCAAACTATTGGTTGGTACCCTTCTTTTATCCCAACTATTGGCTGGTATCTTTTCTTGGTTATCCCAACTATTGGTTGGTACCCTTCTTTTATCCCAACTATTGGTTGGTATGTTTCTCTTGGTTATCCCAACTATTGGTTGATACCCTTCTTTTATCCCAACTATTGGTTGGTATCTTTTCTTGGTTATCCCAACTATTGGTTGGTACCCTTCTTTTATCCCAACTAATGGTTGGAATGTTTCTTTTGGTTATCCCAACTATTGGTTGGTACCCTTCTTTTATCCCAACTATTGGTTGGTATGTTTCTTGGTTATCCCAACTATTGGTTGGTACCCTTCTTTTATCCCCTCTATTTTTATCCCAACTATCAGTTGGTATGTTTCTTGGTAATCCCAACTATTGGTTGGTATCCTTCTTTTATCCCAACTATTGGTTGGTATGTTTCTTGGTTATCCCAATTATTGGTTGGTATCCTTCTTTTATCCCAACTATTGGTTGGTATGTTTCTCTTGGTTATCCCAACTATTGGTTGGTACCATTCTTTTATCCCAACTATTGGTTGGTATCTTTTCTTGGTTATCCCAACTATTGGTTGGTACCCTTCTTTTATCCCAACTATTGGTTGGTATGTTTCTCTTGGTTATCCCATCTATTGGTTGATACCCTTCTTTTATTCCAACTATTGGTTGGTATCTTTTCTTGGTTATCCCAACTATTGGTTGGTACCCTTCTTTTATCCCAACTATTGGCTGGTATCTTTTCTTGGTTATCCCAACTATTGGTTGGTACCCTTCTTTTATCCCAACTATTGGTTGGTATGTTTCTCTTGGTTATCCCAACTATTGGTTGATACCCTTCTTTTATCCCAACTATTGGTTGGTATCTTTTCTTGGTTATCCCAACTATTGGTTGGTACCCTTCTTTTATCCCAACTAATGGTTGGAATGTTTCTTTTGGTTATCCCAACTATTGGTTGGTACCCTTCTTTTATCCCAACTATTGGTTGGTATGTTTCTTGGTTATCCCAACTATTGGTTGGTACCCTTCTTTTATCCCCTCTATTTTTATCCCAACTATCAGTTGGTATGTTTCTTGGTAATCCCAACTATTGGTTGGTATCCTTCTTTTATCCCAACTATTGGTTGGTATGTTTCTTGGTTATCCCAATTATTGGTTGGTATCCTTCTTTTATCCCAACTATTGGTTGGTATGTTTCTCTTGGTTATCCCAACTATTGGTTGGTACCATTCTTTTATCCCAACTATTGGTTGGTATCTTTTCTTGGTTATCCCAACTATTGGTTGGTACCCTTCTTTTATCCCAACTATTGGTTGGTATGTTTCTCTTGGTTATCCCAACTATAGGTTGGTACCCTTCTTTTATCCCAACTATTGGTTGGTATCTTTTCTTGGTTATCCCAACTATTGGTTGGTACCCTTCTTTTATCCCAACTATTGGCTGGTATCTTTTCTTGGTTATCCCAACTATTGGTTGGTACCCTTCTTTTATCCCAACTATTGGTTGGTATGTTTCTCTTGGTTATCCCAACTATTGGTTGATACCCTTCTTTTATCCCAACTATTGGTTGGTATCTTTTCTTGGTTATCCCAACTATTGGTTAGTACCCTTCTTTTATCCCAACTAATGGTTGGAATGTTTCTTTTGGTTATCCCAACTATTGGTTGGTACCCTTCTTTTATTCCAACTATTGGTTGGTATGTTTCTTGGTTATCCCAACTATAGGTTGGTACCCTTCTTTTATCCCAACTATTGGTTGGTATGTTTCTTGGTTATCCCAACTATTAGTTGATATCCTTCTTTTGTCCCAACTATTGGTTGGTATGTTTCTTGGTTATCCGAACTATTCGTTGGTACCCTTCTTTGATCCCAACTATTGGTTGGTATGTTTCTCTTGGTTATCCCAACTATTGGTTGGTACCCTTCTTTGATCCCAACTATTGGTTGGTATCTTTTCTTGGTTATCCCAACTATTGGTTGGTACCCTTCTTTTATCTCAACTATTGATTGGTATGTTTCTCTTGGTTATCCCAACTATTGGTTGGTACCCTTATTTTATCCCAACTATTGGTTGGTAAGTTTCTCTTGGTTATCCCAACTATTGGTTGGTACCCTTCTTTTATCCCAACTATTGGTTGGTATGTTTCTTGGTTATCCCAACCATTGGTTGGTACCCTTCTTTTATCCCAACTATTGGTTGGTATGTTTCTTGGTTATCCCAACTATTGGTTTGTACCCTTCTTTTATCCCAACTATTGGTTGGTATGTTTCTCTTGGTTATCCCAACTATTGGTTGGTACCCTTCTTTTATCCCAACTATTGGTTGGTATGTTTCTTGGTTATCCCAACTATTGGTTTGTACCCTTCTTTTATCCCAACTATTGGTTGGTATGTTTCTTGGTTTTCCCAACTATTGGTTGGTACCCTTCTTTTATCCCAACTATTGGTTGGTATGTTTTTTGGTTATCCCAACTATTGGTTGGTACCCTACTTTTATCCCAACTATTGGTTGGTAGGTTTCTCTTGGTTATCCCAACTATTGGTTGGTACCCTTCTTTTATCCCAACTATTGGTTTGTATCTTTTCTTGGTTATCCCAACTATTGGTTGGTACCCTTCTTTTATCCCAACTATTGGTTGGTATGTTTCTCTTGGTTATCCCAACTATTGGTTGGTATGTTTCTTGGTTATCCCAACTATTGGTTGGTACCCTTCTTTTATCCCCTCTATTTTTATCCCAACTATCGGTTGGTATGTTTCTTGGTAATCCCAACTATTGGTTGGTATCCTTCTTTAATCCCAACTATTGGTTGGTATGTTTCTTGGTTATCCCAATTATTGGTTGGTATCCTTCTTTTATCCCAACTATTGGTTGGTATGTTTCTCTTGGTTATCCCAACTATTAGTTGGTACCATTCTTTTATCCCAACTATTGGTTGGTATCTTTTCTTGGTTATCCCAACTATTGGTTGGTACCCTTCTTTTATCCCAACTATTGGTTGGTATGTTTCTTGGTTATCCTAACTATTGGTTGGTACCCTTCTTTTATCCCCTCTATTTTTATCCCAACTATTGGTTGGTATGGTTCTTGGTAATCCCAACTATTGGTTGGTATCCTTCTTTTATCCCAACTATTGGTTGGTATGTTTCTTGGTTATCCCAATTATTGGTTGGTATCCTTCATTTATCCCAACTATTGGTTGGTATGTTTCTCTTGGTTATCCCAACTATTGGTTGGTACCATTCTTTTATCCCAAATATTGGTTGGAATCTTTTTTTGGTTATCCCAACTATTGGTTGGTACCCTTCTTTTATCCCAACTATTGGTTGGTATGTTTTTCTTGGTTATCCCAACTATTGGTTGACACCCTTATTTTATCCCAACTATTGGTTGGTAAGTTTCTTTTGGTTATCCCAACTATTGGTTGGTACCCTTCTTTTATCCCAACTATTGGTTGGTATGTTTCTTGGTTATCCCAACCATTGGTTGGTACCCTTCTTTTATCCCAACTCTTGGTTGGTATGTTTCTTGGTTATCCCAACTATTGGTTGGTACCCTACTTTTATCCCAACTATTGGTTGGTAGGTTTCTCTTGGTTATCCCAACTATTGGTTGGTACCCTTCTTTTATCCCAACTATTGGTTTGTATCTTTTCTTGGTTATCCCAACTATTGGTTGGTACCCTTCTTTTATCCCAACTATTGGTTGGTATGTTTCTCTTGGTTATCCCAACTATTGGTTGGTACCCTTCTTTTATCCCAACTATTGGTTGGTATGTTTCTTGGTTATCCCAACTATTGGTTTGTACCCTTCTTTTATCCCAACTATTGGTTGGTATGTTTCTTGGTTTTCCCAACTATTGGTTGGTACCCTTCTTTTATCCCAACTATTGGTTGGTATGTTTTTTGGTTATCCCAACTATTGGTTGGTACCCTACTTTTATCCCAACTATTGGTTGGTAGGTTTCTCTTGGTTATCCCAACTATTGGTTGGTACCCTTCTTTTATCCCAACTATTGGTTTGTATCTTTTCTTGGTTATCCCAACTATTGGTTGGTACCCTTCTTTTATCCCAACTATTGGTTGGTATGTTTCTCTTGGTTATCCCAACTATTGGTTGGTATGTTTCTTGGTTATCCCAACTATTGGTTGGTACCCTTCTTTTATCCCCTCTATTTTTATCCCAACTATCGGTTGGTATGTTTCTTGGTAATCCTAACTATTGGTTGGTATCCTTCTTTAATCCCAACTATTGGTTGGTATGTTTCTTGGTTATCCCAATTATTGGTTGGTATCCTTCTTTTATCCCAACTATTTGTTGGTATGTTTCTCTTGGTTATCCCAACTATTGGTTGGTACCATTCTTTTATCCCAACAATTGGTTGGTATCTTTTCTTGGTTATCCCAACTATTGGTTGGTACCCTTCTTTTATCCCAACTATTGGTTGGTATGTTTCTTGGTTATCCTGACTATTGGTTGGTACCCTTCTTTTATCCCCTCTATTTTTATCCCAACTATTGGTTGGTATGGTTCTTGGTAATCCCAACTATTGGTTGGTATCCTTCTTTTATCCCAACTATTGGTTGGTATGTTTCTTGGTTATCCCAATTATTGGTTGGTATCCTTCATTTATCCCAACTATTGGTTGGTATGTTTCTCTTGGTTATCCCAACTATTGGTTGGTACCATTCTTTTATCCCAAATATTGGTTGGAATCTTTTCTTGGTTATCCCAACTATTGGTTGGTACCCTTCTTTTATCCCAACTATTGGTTGGTATGTTTTTCTTGGTTATCCCAACTATTGGTTGACACCCTTATTTTATCCCAACTATTGGTTGGTAAGTTTCTTTTGGTTATCCCAACTATTGGTTGGTACCCTTCTTTTATCCCAACTATTGGTTGGTATGTTTCTTCGTTATCCCAACCATTGGTTGGTACCCTTCTTTTATCCCAACTATTGGTTGGTATCTTTTCTTGGTTATCCCAACTATTGGTTGGTACCCTTCTTTTATCCCAACTATTGGCTGGTATCTTTTCTTGGTTATCCCAACTATTGGTTGGTACCCTTCTTTTATCCCAACTATTGGTTGGTATGTTTCTCTTGGTTATCCCAACTATTGGTTGATACCCTTCTTTTATCCCAACTATTGGTTGGTATCTTTTCTTGGTTATCCCAACTATTGGTTGGTACCCTTCTTTTATCCCAACTAATGGTTGGAATGTTTCTTTTGGTTATCCCAACTATTGGTTGGTACCCTTCTTTTATTCCAACTATTGGTTGGTATGTTTCTTGGTTATCCCAACTATAGGTTGGTACCCTTCTTTTATCCCAACTATTGGTTGGTATGTTTCTTGGTTATCCCAACTATTAGTTGATATCCTTCTTTTGTCCCAACTATTGGTTGGTATGTTTCTTGGTTATCCGAACTATTCGTTGGTACCCTTCTTTGATCCCAACTATTGGTTGGTATGTTTCTCTTGGTTATCCCAACTATTGGTTGGTACCCTTCTTTGATCCCAACTATTGGTTGGTATCTTTTCTTGGTTATCCCAACTATTGGTTGGTACCCTTCTTTTATCTCAACTATTGATTGGTATGTTTCTCTTGGTTATCCCAACTATTGGTTGGTACCCTTCTTTTATCCCAACTATTGGTTGGTATGTTTCTTGGTTATCCCAACCATTGGTTAGTACCCTTCTTTTATCCCAACTATTGGTTGGTATGTTTCTTGGTTATCCCAACTATTGGTTTGTACCCTTCTTTTATCCCAACTATTGGTTGGTATGTTTCTCTTGGTTATTCCAACTATTGGTTGGTACCCTTCTTTTATCCCAACTATTGGTTGGTATGTTTCTTGGTTATCCCAACTATTGGTTTGTACCCTTCTTTTATCCCAACTATTGGTTGGTATGTTTCTTGGTTTTCCCAACTATTGGTTGGTACCCTTCTTTTATCCCAACTATTGGTTGGTATGTTTCTCTTGGTTATCCCAACTATTGGTTGGTACCCTTCTTTTATCCCAACTATTGGTTTGTATCTTTTCTTGGTTATCCCAACTATTGGTTGGTACCCTTCTTTTATCCCAACTATTGGTTGGTATGTTTCTCTTGGTTATCCCAACTATTGGTTGGTATGTTTCTTGGTTATCCCAACTATTGGTTAGTATCTTTTCTTGGTTATCCCAACTATTGGTTGGTACCCTTCTTTTATCCCAACTAATGGTTGGTATGTTTCTTTTGGTTATCCCAACTATTGGTTGGTACCCTTCTTTTATCCCAACTATTGGTTGGTATGTTTCTTGGTTATCCCAACTATTGGTTGGTACCCTTCTTTTATCCCCTCTATTTTTATCCCAACTATCGGTTGGTATGTTTCTTGGTAATCCCAACTATTGGTTGGTATCCTTCTTTAATCCCAACTATTGGTTGGTATGTTTCTTGGTTATCCCAATTATTGGTTGGTATCCTTCTTTTATCCCAACTATTGGTTGGTATGTTTCTCTTGGTTATCCCAACTATTGGTTGGTACCATTCTTTTATCCCAACTATTGGTTGGTATCTTTTCTTGGTTATCCCAACTATTGGTTGGTACCCTTCTTTTATCCCAACTATTGGTTGGTATGTTTCTTGGTTATCCTAACTATTGGTTGGTACCCTTCTTTTATCCCCTCTATTTTTATCCCAACTATTGGTTGGTATGGTTCTTGGTAATCCCAACTATTGGTTGGTATCCTTCTTTTATCCCAACTATTGGTTGGTATGTTTCTTGGTTATCCCAATTATTGGTTGGTATCCTTCATTTATCCCAACTATTGGTTGGTATGTTTCTCTTGGTTATCCCAACTATTGGTTGGTACCATTCTTTTATCCCAAATATTGGTTGGAATCTTTTCTTGGTTATCCCAACTATTGGTTGGTACCCTTCTTTTATCCCAACTATTGGTTGGTATGTTTTTCTTGGTTATCCCAACTATTAGTTGACACCCTTATTTTATCCCAACTATTGGTTGGTAAGTTTCTTTTGGTTATCCCAACTATTGGTTGGTACCCTTCTTTTATCCCAACTATTGGTTGGTATGTTTCTTGGTTATCCCAACCATTGGTTGGTACCCTTCTTTTATCCCAACTATTGGTTGGTATGTTTCTTGGTTATCCCAACTATTGGTTGGTACCCTTCTTTTATCCCAACTATTGGTTGGTATGTTTCTTGGTTATCCCAACTATTGGTTGATATCCTTCTTTTATCCCAACTATTGGTTGGTATGTTTCTTGGTTATACCAACTATTGGTTGGTACCCTTCTTTGATCCCAACTATTGGTTGGTATGTTTCTCTTTGTTATCCCAACTATTGGTTGGTACCCTTGTTTGATCCCAACTATTGGTTGGTATCTTTTCTTGGTTATCCCAACTATTGGTTGGTACCCTTCTTTTATCCCAATATTGGTTGGTATGTTTCTCTTGGTTATCCAAACTATTGGTTGGTACCCTTCTTTTATCCCAACTATTGGTTGGTATCTTTTCTTGGTTATCCCAACTATTGGTTGGTACCCTTCTTTTATCCCAACTATTGGTTGGTATGTTTCTTTTGGTTATCCCAACTATTGGTTGGTACCCTTCTTTTATCCCCTATATTGGTTGGTATGTTTCTTGGTGGTCCCAACTATTGGTTGGTACCCTTCTTTTATCCCAACTATTGGTTGGTATGTTTCTTGGTTATCCCAACTATTGGTTGGTACCCTTCTTTTATCCCAACTATTGGTTGGTATGTTTCTTGGTTATCCCAACTATTGGTTGGTATCCTTCTTTTATCCCAACTATTGGTTGGTATGTTTCTTGGTTATCCCAATTATTGGTTGGTACCCTTCTTTTATCCCAACTATTGGTTGGTATGTTTCTCTTGGTTATCCCAACTATTGGTTGGTACCCTTCTTTTATCCCAACTATTGGTTGGTATCTTTTCTTGGTTATCCCAACTATTGGTTTGTACCCTTCTTTTATCCCAACTATTGGTTGGTATGTTTCTCTTGGTTATCCCATCTATTGGTTGATACCCTTCTTTTATTCCAACTATTGGTTGGTATCTTTTCTTGGTTATCCCAACTATTGGTTGGTACCCTTCTTTTATCCCAACTATTGGCTGGTATCTTTTCTTGGTTATCCCAACTATTGGTTGGTACCCTTCTTTTATCCCAACTATTGGTTGGTATGTTTCTCTTGGTTATCCCAACTATTGGTTGATACCCTTCTTTTATCCCAACTATTGGTTGGTATCTTTTCTTGGTTATCCCAACTATTGGTTGGTACCCTTCTTTTATCCCAACTAATGGTTGGAATGTTTCTTTTGGTTATCCCAACTATTGGTTGGTACCCTTCTTTTATCCCAACTATTGGTTGGTATGTTTCTTGGTTATCCCAACTATTGGTTGGTACCCTTCTTTTATCCCCTCTATTTTTATCCCAACTATCAGTTGGTATGTTTCTTGGTAATCCCAACTATTGGTTGGTATCCTTCTTTTATCCCAACTATTGGTTGGTATGTTTCTTGGTTATCCCAATTATTGGTTGGTATCCTTCTTTTATCCCAACTATTGGTTGGTATGTTTCTCTTGGTTATCCGAACTATTGGTTGGTACCATTCTTTTATCCCAACTATTGGTTGGTATCTTTTCTTGGTTATCCCAACTATTGGTTGGTACCCTTCTTTTATCCCAACTATTGGTTGGTATGTTTCTCTTGGTTATCCCATCTATTGGTTGATACCCTTCTTTTATTCCAACTATTGGTTGGTATCTTTTCTTGGTTATCCCAACTATTGGTTGGTACCCTTCTTTTATCCCAACTATTGGCTGGTATCTTTTCTTGGTTATCCCAACTATTGGTTGGTACCCTTCTTTTATCCCAACTATTGGTTGGTATGTTTCTCTTGGTTATCCCAACTATTGGTTGATACCCTTCTTTTATCCCAACTATTGGTTGGTATCTTTTCTTGGTTATCCCAACTATTGGTTGGTACCCTTCTTTTATCCCAACTAATGGTTGGAATGTTTCTTTTGGTTATCCCAACTATTGGTTGGTACCCTTCTTTTATTCCAACTATTGGTTGGTATGTTTCTTGGTTATCCCAACTATAGGTTGGTACCCTTCTTTTATCCCAACTATTGGTTGGTATGTTTCTTGGTTATCCCAACTATTAGTTGATATCCTTCTTTTGTCCCAACTATTGGTTGGTATGTTTCTTGGTTATCCCAACTATTCGTTGGTACCCTTCTTTGATCCCAACTATTGGTTGGTATGTTTCTCTTGGTTATCCCACCTATTGGTTGGTACCCTTCTTTGATCCCAACTATTGGTTGGTATCTTTTCTTGGTTATCCCAACTATTGGTTGGTACCCTTCTTTTATCCCAACTAATGGTTGGAATGTTTCTTTTGGTTATCCCAACTATTGGTTGGTACCCTTCTTTTATTCCAACTATTGGTTGGTATGTTTCTTGGTTATCCCAACTATAGGTTGGTACCCTTCTTTTATCCCAACTATTGGTTGGTATGTTTCTTGGTTATCCCAACTATTAGTTGATATCCTTCTTTTGTCCCAACTATTGGTTGGTATGTTTCTTGGTTATCCGAACTATTCGTTGGTACCCTTCTTTGATCCCAACTATTGGTTGGTATGTTTCTCTTGGTTATCCCAACTATTGGTTGGTACCCTTCTTTGATCCCAACTATTGGTTGGTATCTTTTCTTGGTTATCCCAACTATTGGTTGGTACCCTTCTTTTATCTCAACTATTGATTGGTATGTTTCTCTTGGTTATCCCAACTATTGGTTGGTACCCTTCTTTTATCCCAACTATTGGTTGGTATGTTTCTTGGTTATCCCAACCATTGGTTGGTACCCTTCTTTTATCCCAACTATTGGTTGGTATGTTTCTTGGTTATCCCAACTATTGGTTTGTACCCTTCTTTTATCCCAACTATTGGTTGGTATGTTTCTCTTGGTTATTCCAACTATTGGTTGGTACCCTTCTTTTATCCCAACTATTGGTTGGTATGTTTCTTGGTTATCCCAACTATTGGTTTGTACCCTTCTTTTATCCCAACTATTGGTTGGTATGTTTCTTGGTTTTCCCAACTATTGGTTGGTACCCTTCTTTTATCCCAACTATTGGTTGGTATGTTTCTCTTGGTTATCCCAACTATTGGTTGGTACCCTTCTTTTATCCCAACTATTGGTTTGTATCTTTTCTTGGTTATCCCAACTATTGGTTGGTACCCTTCTTTTATCCCAACTATTGGTTGGTATGTTTCTCTTGGTTATCCCAACTATTGGTTGGTATGTTTCTTGGTTATCCCAACTATTGGTTAGTATCTTTTCTTGGTTATCCCAACTATTGGTTGGTACCCTTCTTTTATCCCAACTAATGGTTGGTATGTTTCTTTTGGTTATCCCAACTATTGGTTGGTACCCTTCTTTTATCCCAACTATTGGTTGGTATGTTTCTTGGTTATCCCAACTATTGGTTGGTACCCTTCTTTTATCCCCTCTATTTTTATCCCAACTATCGGTTGGTATGTTTCTTGGTAATCCCAACTATTGGTTGGTATCCTTCTTTAATCCCAACTATTGGTTGGTATGTTTCTTGGTTATCCCAATTATTGGTTGGTATCCTTCTTTTATCCCAACTATTGGTTGGTATGTTTCTCTTGGTTATCCCAACTATTGGTTGGTACCATTCTTTTATCCCAACTATTGGTTGGTATCTTTTCTTGGTTATCCCAACTATTGGTTGGTACCCTTCTTTTATCCCAACTATTGGTTGGTATGTTTCTTGGTTATCCTAACTATTGGTTGGTACCCTTCTTTTATCCCCTCTATTTTTATCCCAACTATTGGTTGGTATGGTTCTTGGTAATCCCAACTATTGGTTGGTATCCTTCTTTTATCCCAACTATTGGTTGGTATGTTTCTTGGTTATCCCAATTATTGGTTGGTATCCTTCATTTATCCCAACTATTGGTTGGTATGTTTCTCTTGGTTATCCCAACTATTGGTTGGTACCATTCTTTTATCCCAAATATTGGTTGGAATCTTTTCTTGGTTATCCCAACTATTGGTTGGTACCCTTCTTTTATCCCAACTATTGGTTGGTATGTTTTTCTTGGTTATCCCAACTATTAGTTGACACCCTTATTTTATCCCAACTATTGGTTGGTAAGTTTCTTTTGGTTATCCCAACTATTGGTTGGTACCCTTCTTTTATCCCAACTATTGGTTGGTATGTTTCTTGGTTATCCCAACCATTGGTTGGTACCCTTCTTTTATCCCAACTATTGGTTGGTATGTTTCTTGGTTATCCCAACTATTGGTTGGTACCCTTCTTTTATCCCAACTATTGGTTGGTATGTTTCTTGGTTATCCCAACTATTGGTTGATATCCTTCTTTTATCCCAACTATTGGTTGGTATGTTTCTTGGTTATACCAACTATTGGTTGGTACCCTTCTTTGATCCCAACTATTGGTTGGTATGTTTCTCTTTGTTATCCCAACTATTGGTTGGTACCCTTGTTTGATCCCAACTATTGGTTGGTATCTTTTCTTGGTTATCCCAACTATTGGTTGGTACCCTTCTTTTATCCCAATATTGGTTGGTATGTTTCTCTTGGTTATCCAAACTATTGGTTGGTACCCTTCTTTTATCCCAACTATTGGTTGGTATCTTTTCTTGGTTATCCCAACTATTGGTTGGTACCCTTCTTTTATCCCAACTATTGGTTGGTATGTTTCTTTTGGTTATCCCAACTATTGGTTGGTACCCTTCTTTTATCCCCTATATTGGTTGGTATGTTTCTTGGTGGTCCCAACTATTGGTTGGTACCCTTCTTTTATCCCAACTATTGGTTGGTATGTTTCTTGGTTATCCCAACTATTGGTTGGTACCCTTCTTTTATCCCAACTATTGGTTGGTATGTTTCTTGGTTATCCCAACTATTGGTTGGTATCCTTCTTTTATCCCAACTATTGGTTGGTATGTTTCTTGGTTATCCCAATTATTGGTTGGTACCCTTCTTTTATCCCAACTATTGGTTGGTATGTTTCTCTTGGTTATCCCAACTATTGGTTGGTACCCTTCTTTTATCCCAACTATTGGTTGGTATCTTTTCTTGGTTATCCCAACTATTGGTTTGTACCCTTCTTTTATCCCAACTATTGGTTGGTATGTTTCTCTTGGTTATCCCATCTATTGGTTGATACCCTTCTTTTATTCCAACTATTGGTTGGTATCTTTTCTTGGTTATCCCAACTATTGGTTGGTACCCTTCTTTTATCCCAACTATTGGCTGGTATCTTTTCTTGGTTATTCCAACTATTGGTTGGTACCCTTCTTTTATCCCAACTATTGGTTGGTATGTTTCTCTTGGTTATCCCAACTATTGGTTGATACCCTTCTTTTATCCCAACTATTGGTTGGTATCTTTTCTTGGTTATCCCAACTATTGGTTGGTACCCTTCTTTTATCCCAACTAATGGTTGGAATGTTTCTTTTGGTTATCCCAACTATTGGTTGGTACCCTTCTATTATCCCAACTATTGGTTGGTATGTTTCTTGGTTATCCCAACTATTGGTTGGTACCCTTCTTTTATCCCCTCTATTTTTATCCCAACTATCAGTTGGTATGTTTCTTGGTAATCCCAACTATTGGTTGGTATCCTTCTTTTATCCCAACTATTGGTTGGTATGTTTCTTGGTTATCCCAATTATTGGTTGGTATCCTTCTTTTATCCCAACTATTGGTTGGTATGTTTCTCTTGGTTATCCGAACTATTGGTTGGTACCATTCTTTTATCCCAACTATTGGTTGGTATCTTTTCTTGGTTATCCCAACTATTGGTTGGTACCCTTCTTTTATCCCAACTATTGGTTGGTATGTTTCTCTTGGTTATCCCATCTATTGGTTGATACCCTTCTTTTATTCCAACTATTGGTTGGTATCTTTTCTTGGTTATCCCAACTATTGGTTGGTACCCTTCTTTTATCCCAACTATTGGCTGGTATCTTTTCTTGGTTATCCCAACTATTGGTTGGTACCCTTCTTTTATCCCAACTATTGGTTGGTATGTTTCTCTTGGTTATCCCAACTATTGGTTGATACCCTTCTTTTATCCCAACTATTGGTTGGTATCTTTTCTTGGTTATCCCAACTATTGGTTGGTACCCTTCTTTTATCCCAACTAATGGTTGGAATGTTTCTTTTGGTTATCCCAACTATTGGTTGGTACCCTTCTTTTATTCCAACTATTGGTTGGTATGTTTCTTGGTTATCCCAACTATAGGTTGGTACCCTTCTTTTATCCCAACTATTGGTTGGTATGTTTCTTGGTTATCCCAACTATTAGTTGATATCCTTCTTTTGTCCCAACTATTGGTTGGTATGTTTCTTGGTTATCCCAACTATTCGTTGGTACCCTTCTTTGATCCCAACTATTGGTTGGTATGTTTCTCTTGGTTATCCCAACTATTGGTTGGTACCCTTCTTTGATCCCAACTATTGGTTGGTATCTTTTCTTGGTTATCCCAACTATTGGTTGGTACCCTTCTTTTATCTCAACTATTGATTGGTATGTTTCTCTTGGTTATCCCAACTATTGGTTGGTACCCTTATTTTATCCCAACTATTGGTTGGTAAGTTTCTCTTGGTTATCCCAACTATTGGTTGGTACCCTTCTTTTATCCCAACTATTGGTTGGTATGTTTCTTGGTTATCCCAACCATTGGTTGGTACCCTTCTTTTATCCCAACTATTGGTTGGTATGTTTCTTGGTTATCCCAACTATTGGTTTGTACCCTTCTTTTATCCCAACTATTGGTTGGTATGTTTCTCTTGGTTATCCCAACTATTGGTTGGTACCCTTCTTTTATCCCAACTATTGGTTGGTATGTTTCTTGGTTATCCCAACTATTGGTTTGTACCCTTCTTTTATCCCAACTATTGGTTGGTATGTTTCTTGGTTTTCCCAACTATTGGTTGGTACCCTTCTTTTATCCCAACTATTGGTTGGTATGTTTTTTGGTTATCCCAACTATTGGTTGGTACCCTTCTTTTATCCCAACTATTGGTTGGTAGGTTTCTCTTGGTTATCCCAACTATTGGTTGGTACCCTTCTTTTATCCCAACTATTGGTTTGTATCTTTTCTTGGTTATCCCAACTATTGGTTGGTACCCTTCTTTTATCCCAACTATTGGTTGGTATGTTTCTCTTGGTTATCCCAACTATTGGTTGGTACCCATCTTTTATCCCAACTATTGGTTGGTATCTTTTCTTTGTTATCCCAACTATTGGTTGGTACACTTCTTTTATCCCAACTATTGGTTGGTATGTTTCTTTTGGTTATCCCAACTATTGGTTGGTACCCTTCTTTTATCCCCACTATTGGTTGGTATGTTTCTTGGTTATCCCAACTATTGGTTGATATCCTTCTTTTATCCCAACTATTGGTTGGTATGTTTCTTGGTTATCCTAACCATTGGTTGGTACCCTTCTTTTATCCCAACTATTGGTTGGTATGTCTCTTGGTTATCCCAACTATTGGTTGGTATCCTTCTTTTATCCCAACTATTGGTTGGTATGTTTCTTGGTTATCCCAATTATTGGTTGGTACCCTTCTTTTATCCCAACTATTGGTTGGTATGTTTCTCTTGGTTATCCCAACTATTGGTTGGTACCCTTCTTTTATCCCAACTATTGGTTGGTATCTTTTCTTGGTTATCCCAACTATTGGTTGGTACCCTTCTTTTATCCCAACTATTGGTTGTTATGTTTCTCTTGGTTATCCCAACTATTGGTTGGTACCATTCTTTTATCCCAACTATTGGTTGGTATCTTTTCTTGGTTATCCCAACTATTGGTTGGTACCCTTCATTTATCCCAACTATTGGTTGGTATGTTTCTCTTGGTTATCCCAACTATTGGTTGGTACCCTTATTTTATCCCAACTATTGGTTGGTATGTTTTCTTGGTTATCCCAATTATTGGTTGGTACCCTTCTTTTATCCCAACTATTGGTTGGTATGTTTCTCTTGGTTATCCCAACTATTGGTTGATACCCTTCTTTTATCCCAACTATTGGTTGGTATCTTTTCTTGGTTATCCCAACTATTCTTTGGTACCCTTCTTTTATCCCAACTATTGGTTGGTATGTTTCTTTTGGTTATCCCAACTATTGGTTGGTACCCTTCTTTTATCCCAACTATTGGTTGGTATCTTTTCTTGGTTATCCCAACTATTGGTTGGTCCCTTTCTTTTATCCCAACTATTGGCTGGTATCTTTTCTTGGTTATCCCAACAATTGGTTAGTACCCTTCTTTTATCCCAACTAATGGTTGGTATGTTTCTTTTGGTTATCCCAACTATTGGGTGGTACCCTTCTTTTATCCCAACTATTGGTTGGTATGTTTCTTGGTTATCCCAACTATTGGTTTGTACCCTTCTTTTATCCCCCCTATTTTTATCCCAACTATTGGTTGGTATGTTTCTTGGTTATCCCAACTATTGGTTGGTATCCTTCTTTTATCCCAACTATTGGTTGGTATGTTTCTTGGTTATCCCAATTATTGGTTGGTATCCTTCTTTTATCCCAACTATTGGTTGGTATGTTTCTCTTGGTTGTCCCAACTATTGGTTGGTACCCTTCTTTGATCCCAACTATTGGTTGGTATCTTTTCTTGGTTATCCCAACTATTGGTTGGTAAGTTTATTTTATCACAACTATTGGTTGGTAAGTTTCTCTTGGTTATCCAACTATTGGTTGGTACCCTTCTTTTATCCTAACTATTGGTTGGTATGTTTCTTGGTTATCCCAACTCTTGGTTTGTACCCTTCTTTTATCCCAACTATTGGTTGGTATGTTTCTCTTGGTTATCCCAACTATTGGTTGGTACCCTTCTTTTATCCCAACTATTGGTTGGTATCTTTTCTTGGTTATCCCAACTATTGGATGGTACCCTTCTTTTATCCCAACTATTGGTTGGCATGTTTCTTGGTTATCGCAACTATTGGTTTGTACCCTTCTTTTATCCCAACTATTGGTTGGTATGTTTCTCTTGGTTATCCTAACTATTAGTTGGTACCCTTCTTTTATCCCAACTATTGGTTGGTATCTTTTCTTGGTTATCCCAACTATTGGTTGGTACCCTTCTTTTATCCCAACTATTGGTTGGTATGTTTCTCTTGGTTATCCCAACTATTGGTTGATACCCTTCTTTTATCCCAACTATTGGTTGGTATCTTTTCTTGGTTATCCCAACTATTGGTTGGTACCATTCTTTTATCCCAACTATTGGTTAGTATCTTTTCTTGGTTATCCCAACTATTGGTTGGTACCCTTCTTTTATCCCAACTATTGGTTGGTATGTTTCTCTTGGTTATCCCAACTATTGGTTGGTACCCTTATTTTATCCCAACTATTGGTTGGTATCTTTTCTTGGTTATCCCAATTATTGGGTGGTACCCTTCTTTTATCCCGACTATTGGTTGGTATGTTTCTCTTGGTTATCCCAACTATTGGTTGATACCCTTCTTTTATCCCAACTATTGGTTGGTATCTTTTCTTGGTTATCCCAACTATTCTTTGGTACCCTTCTTTTATCCCAACTATTGGTTGGTATGTTTCTTTTGGTTATCCCAACTATTGGTTGGTACCCCTCTTTTATCCCAACTATTGGTTGGTATCTTTTCTTGGTTATCCCAACTATTGGTTGGTCCCTTTCTTTTATCCCAACTATTGGCTGGTATCTTTTCTTGGTTATCCCAACAATTGGTTGGTACCCTTCTTTTATCCCAACTAATGGTTGGTATGTTTCTTTTGGTTATCCCAACTATTGGGTGGTACCCTTCTTTTATCCCAACTATTGGTTGGTATGTTTCTTGGTTATCCCAACTATTGGTTTGTACCCTTCTTTTATCCCCTCTATTTTTATCCCAACTATTGGTTGGTATGTTTCTTGGTTATCCCAACTATTGGTTGGTATCCTTCTTTTATCCCAACTATTGGTTGGTATGTTTCTTGGTTATCCCAATTATTGGTTGGTATCCTTCTTTTATCCCAACTATTGGTTGGTATGTTTCTCTTGGTTATCCCAACAATTGGTTGGTAGCCTTCTTTGATCCCAACTATTGGTTGGTATCTTTTTTTGGTTATCCCAACTATTGGTTGGTAAATTTATTTTATCACAACTATTGGTTGGTAAGTTTCTCTTGGTTATCCCAACTATTGGTTGGTACCCTTCTTTTATCCTAACTATTGGTTGGTATGTTTCTTGGTTATCCCAACTCTTGGTTTGTACCCTTCTTTTATCCCAACTATTGGTTGGTATGTTTCTCTTGGTTATCCCAACTATTGGTTGGTTCCCTTCTTTTATCCCAACTATTGGTTGGTATCTTTTCTTGGTTATCCCAACTATTGGATGGTACCCTTCTTTTATCCCAACTATTGGTTGGCATGTTTCTTGGTTATCGCAACTATTGGTTTGTACCCTTCTTTTATCCCAACTATTGGTTGGTATGTTTCTCTTGGTTATCCTAACTATTAGTTGGTACCCTTCTTTTATCCCAACTATTGGTTGGTATCTTTTCTTGGTTATCCCAACTATTGGTTGGTACCCTTCTTTTATCCCAACTATTGGTTGGTATGTTTCTCTTGGTTATCCCAACTATTGGTTGATACCCTTCTTTTATCCCAACTATTGGTTGGTATCTTTTCTTGGTTATCCCAACTATTGGTTGGTACCCTTCTTTTATCCCAACTATTGGCTGGTATCTTTTCTTGGTTATCCCAACTATTGGTTGGTACCCTTCTTTTATCCCAACTATTGGTTGGTATGTTTCTCTTGGTTATCCCAACTATTGATTGATACCCTTCTTTTATCCCAACTATTGGTTGGTATCTTTTCTTGGTTATCCGAACTATTGGCTGGTACCCTTCTTTTATCCCAACAAATGGTTGGTATGTTTCTTTTGGTTATCCCAACTATTGGTTGGTACCCTTCTTTTATCCCAACTATTGGTTGGTATGTTTCTTGGTTATCCCAACTATTGGTTAGTACCCTTCTTTTATCCCCTCTATTTTTATCCCAACTATTGGTTGGTATGTTTCTTAGTTATCCCAACTATTGGTTGGTATCCTTCTTTTATCCTAACTATTGGTTGGTATGTTTCTTGGTTATCCCAATTATTGGTTGGTATCCTTCTTTTATCCCAACTATTGGTTGGTATGTTTCTTTTGGTTATCCCAACTATTGGTTGGTACCCTTCTTTTATCCCAACTATTGGTTGGTATCTTTTCTTGGTTATCCCAACTATTGGTTGGTACCTTTCTTTTATCCCAACTATTGGCTGGTATCTTTTCTTGGTTATCCCAACTATTGGTTGGTACCCGTCTTTTATCCCAACTAATGGTTGGTATGTTTCTTTTGGTTATCCCGACTATTGGGTGGTACCCTTCTTTTATCCCAACTATTGGTTGGTATGTTTCTTGGTTATCCCAACTATTGGTTGGTACCCTTCTTTTATCCCCTCTATTTTTATCCCAACTATTGGTTGGTATGTTTCTTGGTTATCCCAACTATTGGTTGGTACCCTTCTTTTATCCCCTCTATTTTTATCCCAACTATTGGTTGGTATGTTACTTGGTTATCCCAACTATTGGTTGGTACCCTTCTTTTATTCCAACTATTGGTTGGTATGTTTCTTGGTTATCCCAACCATTGGTTGGTACCCTTCTTTTATCCCTACTATTGGTTGGTATGTTTCTTGGTTATCCCAACTATAGGTTGGTACCCTTCTTTTATCCCAACTATTGGTTGGTATGTTTCTTGGTTATCCCAACTATTAGTTGATATCCTTCTTTTGTCCCAACTATTGGTTGGTATGTTTCTTGGTTATCCCAACTATTGGTTGGTACCCTTCTTTGATCCCAACTATTGGTTGGTATGTTTCTCTTGGTTATCCCAACTATTGGTTGGTACCCTTCTTTGATCCCAACTATTGGTTGGTATCTTTTCTTGGTTATCCCAACTATTGGTTGGTACCCTTCTTTTATCTCAACTATTGATTGGTATGTTTCTCTTGGTTATCCCAACTATTGGTTGGTACCCTTATTTTATCACAACTATTGGTTGGTAAGTTTCTCTTGGTTATCCCAACTATTGGTTGGTACCCTTCTTTTATCCCAACTATTGGTTGGTATGTTTCTTGGTTATCCCAACCATTGGTTGGTACCCTTCTTTTATCCCAACTATTGGTTGGTATGTTTCTTGGTTATCCCAACTATTGGTTTGTACCCTTCTTTTATCCCAACTATTGGTTGGTATGTTTCTCTTGGTTATCCCAACTATTGGTTGGTACCCTTCTTTTATCCCAACTATTGGTTGGTATGTTTCTTGGTTATCCCAACTATTGGTTTGTACCCTTCTTTTATCCCAACTATTGGTTGGTATGTTTCTTGGTTTTCCCAACTATTGGTTGGTACCCTTCTTTTATCCCAACTATTGGTTGGTATGTTTTTTGGTTATCCCAACTATTGGTTGGTACCCTTCTTTTATCCCAACTATTGGTTGGTAGGTTTCTCTTGGTTATCCCAACTATTGGTTGGTACCCTTCTTTTATCCCAACTATTGGTTTGTATCTTTTCTTGGTTATCCCAACTATTGGTTGGTACCCTTCTTTTATCCCAACTATTGGTTGGTATGTTTCTCTTGGTTATCCCAACTATTGGTTGGTACCCATCTTTTATCCCAACTATTGTTTGGTATCTTTTCTTTGTTATCCCGACTATTGGTTGGTACACTTCTTTTATCCCAACTATTGGTTGGTATGTTTCTTTTGGTTATCCCAACTATTGGTTGGTACCCTTCTTTTATCCCCACTATTGGTTGGTATGTTTCTTGGTTATCCCAACTATTGGTTGATATCCTTCTTTTATCCCAACTATTGGTTGGTATGTTTCTTGGTTATCCTAACTATTGGTTGGTACCCTTCTTTTATCCTAACTATTGGTTGGTATGTTTCTTGGTTATCCCAACTATTGGTTGGTATCCTTCTTTTATCCCAACTATTGGTTGGTATGTTTCTTTTGGTTATCCCAACTATTGGTTGGTACCCTTCTTTTATCCCAACTATTGGTTGGTATCTTTTCTTGGTTATCCCAACTATTGGTTGGTACCTTTCTTTTATCCCAACTATTGGCTGGTATCTTTTCTTGGTTATCCCAACTATTGGTTGGTACCCGTCTTTTATCCCAACTAATGGTTGGTATGTTTCTTTTGGTTATCCCGACTATTGGGTGGTACCCTTCTTTTATCCCAACTATTGGTTGGTATGTTTCTTGGTTATCCCAACTATTGGTTGGTACCCTTCTTTTATCCCCTCTATTTTTATCCCAACTATTGGTTGGTATGTTTCTTGGTTATCCCAACTATTGGTTGGTACCCTTCTTTTATCCCCTCTATTTTTATCCCAACTATTGGTTGGTATGTTACTTGGTTATCCCAACTATTGGTTGGTACCCTTCTTTTATTCCAACTATTGGTTGGTATGTTTCTTGGTTATCCCAACCATTGGTTGGTACCCTTCTTTTATCCCTACTATTGGTTGGTATGTTTCTTGGTTATCCCAACTATAGGTTGGTACCCTTCTTTTATCCCAACTATTGGTTGGTATGTTTCTTGGTTATCCCAACTATTAGTTGATATCCTTCTTTTGTCCCAACTATTGGTTGGTATGTTTCTTGGTTATCCCAACTATTGGTTGGTACCCTTCTTTGATCCCAACTATTGGTTGGTATGTTTCTCTTGGTTATCCCAACTATTGGTTGGTACCCTTCTTTGATCCCAACTATTGGTTGGTATCTTTTCTTGGTTATCCCAACTATTGGTTGGTACCCTTCTTTTATCTCAACTATTGATTGGTATGTTTCTCTTGGTTATCCCAACTATTGGTTGGTACCCTTATTTTATCACAACTATTGGTTGGTAAGTTTCTCTTGGTTATCCCAACTATTGGTTGGTACCCTTCTTTTATCCCAACTATTGGTTGGTATGTTTCTTGGTTATCCCAACCATTGGTTGGTACCCTTCTTTTATCCCAACTATTGGTTGGTATGTTTCTTGGTTATCCCAACTATTGGTTTGTACCCTTCTTTTATCCCAACTATTGGTTGGTATGTTTCTCTTGGTTATCCCAACTATTGGTTGGTACCCTTCTTTTATCCCAACTATTGGTTGGTATGTTTCTTGGTTATCCCAACTATTGGTTTGTACCCTTCTTTTATCCCAACTATTGGTTGGTATGTTTCTTGGTTTTCCCAACTATTGGTTGGTACCCTTCTTTTATCCCAACTATTGGTTGGTATGTTTTTTGGTTATCCCAACTATTGGTTGGTACCCTTCTTTTATCCCAACTATTGGTTGGTAGGTTTCTCTTGGTTATCCCAACTATTGGTTGGTACCCTTCTTTTATCCCAACTATTGGTTTGTATCTTTTCTTGGTTATCCCAACTATTGGTTGGTACCCTTCTTTTATCCCAACTATTGGTTGGTATGTTTCTCTTGGTTATCCCAACTATTGGTTGGTACCCATCTTTTATCCCAACTATTGTTTGGTATCTTTTCTTTGTTATCCCGACTATTGGTTGGTACACTTCTTTTATCCCAACTATTGGTTGGTATGTTTCTTTTGGTTATCCCAACTATTGGTTGGTACCCTTCTTTTATCCCCACTATTGGTTGGTATGTTTCTTGGTTATCCCAACTATTGGTTGATATCCTTCTTTTATCCCAACTATTGGTTGGTATGTTTCTTGGTTATCCTAACTATTGGTTGGTACCCTTCTTTTATCCTAACTATTGGTTGGTATATTTCTTGGTTATCCCAACTATTGGTTGGTATCCTTCTTTTATCCCAACTATTGGTTGGTATGTTTCTTTTGGTTATCCCAACTATTGGTTGGTACCCTTCTTTTATCCCAACTATTGGTTGGTATCTTTTCTTGGTTATCCCAACTATTGGTTGGTACCTTTCTTTTATCCCAACTATTGGCTGGTATCTTTTCTTGGTTATCCCAACTATTGGTTGGTACCCGTCTTTTATCCCAACTAATGGTTGGTATGTTTCTTTTGGTTATCCCGACTATTGGGTGGTACCCTTCTTTTATCCCAACTATTGGTTGGTATGTTTCTTGGTTATCCCAACTATTGGTTGGTACCCTTCTTTTATCCCCTCTATTTTTATCCCAACTATTGGTTGGTATGTTTCTTGGTTATCCCAACTATTGGTTGGTACCCTTCTTTTATCCCCTCTATTTTTATCCCAACTATTGGTTGGTATGTTACTTGGTTATCCCAACTATTGGTTGGTACCCTTCTTTTATTCCAACTATTGGTTGGTATGTTTCTTGGTTATCCCAACCATTGGTTGGTACCCTTCTTTTATCCCTACTATTGGTTGGTATGTTTCTTGGTTATCCCAACTATAGGTTGGTACCCTTCTTTTATCCCAACTATTGGTTGGTATGTTTCTTGGTTATCCCAACTATTAGTTGATATCCTTCTTTTGTCCCAACTATTGGTTGGTATGTTTCTTGGTTATCCCAACTATTGGTTGGTACCCTTCTTTGATCCCAACTATTGGTTGGTATGTTTCTCTTGGTTATCCCAACTATTGGTTGGTACCCTTCTTTGATCCCAACTATTGGTTGGTATCTTTTCTTGGTTATCCCAACTATTGGTTGGTACCCTTCTTTTAACTCAACTATTGATTGGTATGTTTCTCTTGGTTATCCCAACTATTGGTTGGTACCCTTATTTTATCACAACTATTGGTTGGTAAGTTTCTCTTGGTTATCCCAACTATTGGTTGGTACCCTTCTTTTATCCCAACTATTGGTTGGTATGTTTCTTGGTTATCCCAACCATTGGTTGGTACCCTTCTTTTATCCCAACTATTGGTTGGTATGTTTCTTGGTTATCCCAACTATTGGTTTGTACCCTTCTTTTATCCCAACTATTGGTTGGTATGTTTCTCTTGGTTATCCCAACTATTGGTTGGTACCCTTCTTTTATCCCAACTATTGGTTGGTATGTTTCTTGGTTATCCCAACTATTGGTTTGTACCCTTCTTTTATCCCAACTATTGGTTGGTATGTTTCTTGGTTTTCCCAACTATTGGTTGGTACCCTTCTTTTATCCCAACTATTGGTTGGTATGTTTTTTGGTTATCCCAACTATTGGTTGGTACCCTTCTTTTATCCCAACTATTGGTTGGTAGGTTTCTCTTGGTTATCCCAACTATTGGTTGGTACCCTTCTTTTATCCCAACTATTGGTTTGTATCTTTTCTTGGTTATCCCAACTATTGGTTGGTACCCTTCTTTTATCCCAACTATTGGTTGGTATGTTTCTCTTGGTTATCCCAACTATTGGTTGGTACCCATCTTTTATCCCAACTATTGTTTGGTATCTTTTCTTTGTTATCCCGACTATTGGTTGGTACACTTCTTTTATCCCAACTATTGGTTGGTATGTTTCTTTTGGTTATCCCAACTATTGGTTGGTACCCTTCTTTTATCCCCACTATTGGTTGGTATGTTTCTTGGTTATCCCAACTATTGGTTGATATCCTTCTTTTATCCCAACTATTGGTTGGTATGTTTCTTGGTTATCCTAACTATTGGTTGGTACCCTTCTTTTATCCTAACTATTGGTTGGTATGTTTCTTGGTTATCCCAACTATTGGTTGGTATCCTTCTTTTATCCCAACTATTGGTTGGTATGTTTCTTGGTTATCCCAATTATTGGTTGGTACCCTTCTTTTATCCAAACTATTGGTTGGTATGTTTCTCTTGGTTATCCCAACTATTGGTTGGTACCCTTCTTTTATCCCAACTATTGGTTGGTATCTTTTCTTGGTTATCCCAACTATTGGTTGGTACCCTTCTTTTATCCCAACTATTGGTTGGTATGTTTCTCTTGGTTATCCCAACTATTGGTTGATACCCTTCTTTTATCCCAACTATTGGTTGGTATCTTTTCTTGGTTATCCCTACTATTCTTTGGTACCCTTCTTTTATCCCAACTATTGGTTGGTATGTTTCTTTTGGTTATCCCAACTATTGGTTGGTACCCTTCTTTTATCCCAACTATTGGTTGGTATCTTTTCTTGGTTATCCCAACTATTGGTTGGTACCCTTCTTTTATCCCAACTAATGGCTGGTATCTTTTCTTGGTTATCCCAACTATTGGTTGGTACCCTTATTTTATCCCACCTAATGGTTGGTATGTTTCTTTTGGTTATCCCAACTATTGGTTGGTACCCTTCTTTTATCCCAACTATTGGTTGGTATGTTTCTTGGTTATCCCAACTATTGGTAGGTACCCTTCTTTTATCCCCTCTATTTTTATCCCAACTATTGGTTGGTATGTTTCTTGGTTATCCCAACTATTGGTTGGTATCCTTCTTTTATCCCAACTATTGGTTGGTATGTTTCTTGGTTATCCCAATTATTGGTTGGTATCCTTCTTTTATCCCAACTATTGGTTGGTATGTTTCTCTTGGTTATCCCAACTATTGGTTGGTACCATTCTTTTATCCCAACTATTGGTTGGTATCTTTTCTTGGTTATCCCAACTATTGGTTGGTACCCTTCTTTTATCCCAACTATTGGTTGGTATGTTTCTCTTGGTTATCCCAACTATTGGTTGGTACCCTTATTTTATCCCAACTATTGGTTGGTATCTTTTCTTGGTTATCCCAATTATTGGTTGTTACCCTTCTTTTATCCCAACTATTGGTTGGTATGTTTCTCTTGGTTATCCCAACTATTGGTTGATACCCTTCTTTTATCCCAACTATTGGTTGGTATCTTTTCTTGGTTATCCCAACTATTCTTTGGTACCCTTCTTTTATCCCAACTATTGGTTGGTATATTTCTTTTGGTTATCCCAACTATTGGTTGGTACCCTTCTTTTATCCCAACTATTGGTTGGTATCTTTTCTTGGTTATCCCAACTATTGGTTGGTCCCTTTCTTTTATCCCAACTATTGGCTGGTATCTTTTCTTGGTTATCCCAACAATTGGTTGGTACCCTTCTTTTATCCCAACTAATGGTTGGTATGTTTCTTTTGGTTATCCCAACTATTGGGTGGTACCCTTCTTTTATCCCAACTATTGGTTGGTATGTTTCTTGGTTATCCCAACTATTGGTTTGTACCCTTCTTTTATCCCCTCTATTTTTATCCCAACTATTGGTTGGTATGTTTCTTGGTTATCCCAACTATTGGTTGGTATCCTTCTTTTATCCCAATTATTGGTTGGTATGTTTCTTGGTTATCCCAATTATTGGTTGGTATCCTTCTTTTATCCCAACTATTGGTTGGTATGTTTCTCTTGGTTATCCCAACTATTGGTTGGTACCCTTCTTTGATCCCAACTATTGGTTGGTATCTTTTCTTGGTTATCCCAACTATTGGTTGGTAAGTTTCTCTTGGTTATCCCAACTATTGGTTGGTACCCTTCTTTTATCCTAACTATTGGTTGGTATGTTTCTTGGTTATCCCAACTCTTGGTTTGTACCCTTCTTTTATCCCAACTATTGGTTGGTATGTTTCTCTTGGTTATCCCAACTATTGGTTGGTACCCTTCTTTTATCCCAACTATTGGTTGGTATCTTTTCTTGGTTATCCCAACTATTGGATGGTACCCTTCTTTTATCCCAACTATTGGTTGGCATGTTTCTTGGTTATCGCAACTATTGGTTTGTACCCTTCTTTTATCCCAACTATTGGTTGGTATGTTTCTCTTGGTTATCCTAACTATTAGTTGGTACCCTTCTTTTATCCCAACTATTGGTTGGTATCTTTTCTTGGTTATCCCAACTATTGGTTGGTACCCTTCTTTTATCCCAACTATTGATTGGTATGTTTCTCTTGGTTATCCCAACTATTGGTTGATACCCTTCTTTTATCCCAACTATTGGTTGGTATCTTTTCTTGGTTATCCCAACTATTGGTTGGTACCCTTCTTTTATCCCAACTATTGGCTGGTATCTTTTCTTGGTTATCCCAACTATTGGTTGGTACCCTTCTTTTATCCCAACTATTGGTTGGTATGTTTCTCTTGGTTATCCCAACTATTGGTTGATACCCTTCTTTTATCCCAACTAGTGGTTGGTATCTTTTCTTGGTTATCCGAACTATTGGCTGGTACCCTTCTTTTATCCCAACTAATGGTTGGTATGTTTCTTTTGGTTATCCCAACTATTGGTTGGTACCCTTCTTTTATCCCAACTATTGGTTGGTATGTTTCTTGGTTATCCCAACTATTGGTTAGTACCCTTCTTTTATCCCCTCTATTTTTATCCCAACTATTGGTTGGTATGTTTCTTAGTTATCCAAACTATTGGTTGGTATCCTTCTTTTATCCTAACTATTGGTTGGTATGTTTCTTGGTTATCCCAATTATTGGTTGGTATCCTTCTTTTATCCCAACTATTGGTTGGTATGTTTCTTTTGGTTATCCCAACTATTGGTTGGTACCCTTCTTTTATCCCAACTATTGGTTGGTATCTTTTCTTGGTTATCCCAACTATTGGTTGGTACCTTTCTTTTATCCCAACTATTGGCTGGTATCTTTTCTAGGTTATCCCAACTATTGGTTGGTACCCGTCTTTTATCCCAACTAATGGTTGGTATGTTTCTTTTGGTTATCCCGACTATTGGGTGGTACCCTTCTTTTATCCCAACTATTGGTTGGTATGTTTCTTGGTTATCCCAACTATTGGTTGGTACCCTTCTTTTATCCCCTATATTTTTATCCCAACTATTGGTTGGTATGTTTCTTGGTTATCCCAACTATTGGTTGGTATCCTTCTTGTATCCCAACTATTGGTTGGTATGTTTCTTGGTTATCCCAATTATTGGTTGGTATCCTTCTTTTATCCCAACTATTGGTTGGTATGTTTCTCTTGGTTATCCCAACTATTGGTTGGTACCCTTCTTTGATCCCAACTATTGGTTGGTATGTTTCTCTTGGTTATCCCAACTATTGGTTGGTACCCTGCTTTTATCCTAACTATTGGTTGGTATCTTTTCTTGGTTATCCCAACTATTGGTTGGTACCTTTCTTTTATCCCAACTATTGGCTGGTATCTTTTCTAGGTTATCCCAACTATTGGTTGGTACCCGTCTTTTATCCCAACTAATGGTTGGTATGTTTCTTTTGGTTATCCCGACTATTGGGTGGTACCCTTCTTTTATCCCAACTATTGGTTGGTATGTTTCTTGGTTATCCCAACTATTGGTTGGTACCCTTCTTTTATCCCCTCTATTTTTATCCCAACTATTGGTTGGTATGTTTCTTGGTTATCCCAACTATTGGTTGGTATCCTTCTTGTATCCCAACTATTGGTTGGTATGTTTCTTGGTTATCCCAATTATTGGTTGGTATCCTTCTTTTATCCCAACTATTGGTTGGTATGTTTCTCTTGGTTATCCCAACTATTGGTTGGTACCCTTCTTTGATCCCAACTATTGGTTGGTATGTTTCTCTTGGTTATCCCAACTATTGGTTGATACCCTTCTTTTATCCCAACTATTGGTTGGTATCTTTTCTTGGTTATCCCTACTATTCTTTGGTACCCTTCTTTTATCCCAACTATTGGTTGGTATGTTTCTTTTGGTTATCCCAACTATTGGTTGGTACCCTTCTTTTATCCCAACTATTGGTTGGTATCTTTTCTTGGTTATCCCAACTATTGGTTGGTACCCTTCTTTTATCCCAACTAATGGCTGGTATCTTTTCTTGGTTATCCCAACTATTGGTTGGTACCCTTATTTTATCCCACCTAATGGTTGGTATGTTTCTTTTGGTTATCCCAACTATTGGTTGGTACCCTTCTTTTATCCCAACTATTGGTTGGTACGTTTCTTGGTTATCCCAACTATTGGTAGGTACCCTTCTTTTATCCCCTCTATTTTTATCCCAACTATTGGTTGGTATGTTTCTTGGTTATCCCAACTATTGGTTGGTATCCTTCTTTTATCCCAACTATTGGTTGGTATGTTTCTTGGTTATCCCAATTATTGGTTGGTATCCTTCTTTTATCCCAACTATTGGTTGGTATGTTTCTCTTGGTTATCCCAACTATTGGTTGGTACCATTCTTTTATCCCAACTATTGGTTGGTATCTTTTCTTGGTTATCCCAACTATTGGTTGGTACCCTTCTTTTATCCCAACTATTGGTTGGTATGTTTCTCTTGGTTATCCCAACTATTGGTTGGTACCCTTATTTTATCCCAACTATTGGTTGGTATCTTTTCTTGGTTATCCCAATTATTGGTTGTTACCCTTCTTTTATCCCAACTATTGGTTGGTATGTTTCTCTTGGTTATCCCAACTATTGGTTGATACCCTTCTTTTATCCCAACTATTGGTTGGTATCTTTTCTTGGTTATCCCAACTATTCTTTGGTACCCTTCTTTTATCCCAACTATTGGTTGGTATATTTCTTTTGGTTATCCCAACTATTGGTTGGTACCCTTCTTTTATCCCAACTATTGGTTGGTATCTTTTCTTGGTTATCCCAACTATTGGTTGGTCCCTTTCTTTTATCCCAACTATTGGCTGGTATCTTTTCTTGGTTATCCCAACAATTGGTTGGTACCCTTCTTTTATCCCAACTAATGGTTGGTATGTTTCTTTTGGTTATCCCAACTATTGGGTGGTACCCTTCTTTTATCCCAACTATTGGTTGGTATGTTTCTTGGTTATCCCAACTATTGGTTTGTACCCTTCTTTTATCCCCTCTATTTTTATCCCAACTATTGGTTGGTATGTTTCTTGGTTATCCCAACTATTGGTTGGTATCCTTCTTTTATCCCAATTATTGGTTGGTATGTTTCTTGGTTATCCCAATTATTGGTTGGTATCCTTCTTTTATCCCAACTATTGGTTGGTATGTTTCTCTTGGTTATCCCAACTATTGGTTGGTACCCTTCTTTGATCCCAACTATTGGTTGGTATCTTTTCTTGGTTATCCCAACTATTGGTTGGTAAGTTTATTTTATCACAACTATTGGTTGGTAAGTTTCTCTTGGTTATCCCAACTATTGGTTGGTACCCTTCTTTTATCCTAACTATTGGTTGGTATGTTTCTTGGTTATCCCAACTCTTGGTTTGTACCCTTCTTTTATCCCAACTATTGGTTGGTATGTTTCTCTTGGTTATCCCAACTATTGGTTGGTACCCTTCTTTTATCCCAACTATTGGTTGGTATCTTTTCTTGGTTATCCCAACTATTGGATGGTACCCTTCTTTTATCCCAACTATTGGTTGGCATGTTTCTTGGTTATCGCAACTATTGGTTTGTACCCTTCTTTTATCCCAACTATTGGTTGGTATGTTTCTCTTGGTTATCCTAACTATTAGTTGGTACCCTTCTTTTATCCCAACTATTGGTTGGTATCTTTTCTTGGTTATCCCAACTATTGGTTGGTACCCTTCTTTTATCCCAACTATTGGCTGGTATCTTTTCTTGGTTATCCCAACTATTGGTTGGTACCCTTCTTTTATCCCAACTATTGGTTGGTATGTTTCTCTTGGTTATCCCAACTATTGGTTGATACCCTTCTTTTATCCCAACTATTGGTTGGTATCTTTTCTTGGTTATCCGAACTATTGGCTGGTACCCTTCTTTTATCCCAACTAATGGTTGGTATGTTTCTTTTGGTTATCCCAACTATTGGTTGGTACCCTTCTTTTATCCCAACTATTGGTTGGTATGTTTCTTGGTTATCCCAACTATTGGTTAGTACCCTTCTTTTATCCCCTCTATTTTTATCCCAACTATTGGTTGGTATGTTTCTTAGTTATCCAAACTATTGGTTGGTATCCTTCTTTTATCCTAACTATTGGTTGGTATGTTTCTTGGTTATCCCAATTATTGGTTGGTATCCTTCTTTTATCCCAACTATTGGTTGGTATGTTTCTTTTGGTTATCCCAACTATTGGTTGGTACCCTTCTTTTATCCCAACTATTGGTTGGTATCTTTTCTTGGTTATCCCAACTATTGGTTGGTACCTTTCTTTTATCCCAACTATTGGCTGGTATCTTTTCTAGGTTATCCCAACTATTGGTTGGTACCCGTCTTTTATCCCAACTAATGGTTGGTATGTTTCTTTTGGTTATCCCGACTATTGGGTGGTACCCTTCTTTTATCCCAACTATTGGTTGGTATGTTTCTTGGTTATCCCAACTATTGGTTGGTACCCTTCTTTTATCCCCTCTATTTTTATCCCAACTATTGGTTGGTATGTTTCTTGGTTATCCCAACTATTGGTTGGTATCCTTCTTGTATCCCAACTATTGGTTGGTATGTTTCTTGGTTATCCCAATTATTGGTTGGTATCCTTCTTTTATCCCAACTATTGGTTGGTATGTTTCTCTTGGTTATCCCAACTATTGGTTGGTACCCTTCTTTGATCCCAACTATTGGTTGGTATGTTTCTCTTGGTTATCCCAACTATTGGTTGGTACCCTGCTTTTATCCTAACTATTGGTTGGTATCTTTTCTTGGTTATCCCAACTATTGGTTGGTACCTTTCTTTTATCCCAACTATTGGCTGGTATCTTTTCTAGGTTATCCCAACTATTGGTTGGTACCCGTCTTTTATCCCAACTAATGGTTGGTATGTTTCTTTTGGTTATCCCGACTATTGGGTGGTACCCTTCTTTTATCCCAACTATTGGTTGGTATGTTTCTTGGTTATCCCAACTATTGGTTGGTACCCTTCTTTTATCCCCTCTATTTTTATCCCAACTATTGGTTGGTATGTTTCTTGGTTATCCCAACTATTGGTTGGTATCCTTCTTGTATCCCAACTATTGGTTGGTATGTTTCTTGGTTATCCCAATTATTGGTTGGTATCCTTCTTTTATCCCAACTATTGGTTGGTATGTTTCTCTTGGTTATCCCAACTATTGGTTGGTACCCTTCTTTGATCCCAACTATTGGTTGGTATGTTTCTCTTGGTTATCCCAACTATTGGTTGATACCCTTCTTTTATCCCAACTATTGGTTGGTATCTTTTCTTGGTTATCCCTACTATTCTTTGGTACCCTTCTTTTATCCCAACTATTGGTTGGTATGTTTCTTTTGGTTATCCCAACTATTGGTTGGTACCCTTCTTTTATCCCAACTATTGGTTGGTAACTTTTCTTGGTTATCCCAACTATTGGTTGGTACCCTTCTTTTATCCCAACTAATGGCTGGTATCTTTTCTTGGTTATCCCAACTATTGGTTGGTACCCTTATTTTATCCCACCTAATGGTTGGTATGTTTCTTTTGGTTATCCCAACTATTGGTTGGTACCCTTCTTTTATCCCAACTATTGGTTGGTATGTTTCTTGGTTATCCCAACTATTGGTAGGTACCCTTCTTTTATCCCCTCTATTTTTATCCCAACTATTGGTTGGTATGTTTCTTGGTTATCCCAACTATTGGTTGGTATCCTTCTTTTATCCCAACTATTGGTTGGTATGTTTCTTGGTTATCCCAATTATTGGTTGGTATCCTTCTTTTATCCCAACTATTGGTTGGTATGTTTCTCTTGGTTATCCCAACTATTGGTTGGTACCATTCTTTTATCCCAACTATTGGTTGGTATCTTTTCTTGGTTATCCCAACTATTGGTTGGTACCCTTCTTTTATCCCAACTATTGGTTGGTATGTTTCTCTTGGTTATCCCAACTATTGGTTGGTACCCTTATTTTATCCCAACTATTGGTTGGTATCTTTTCTTGGTTATCCCAATTATTGGTTGTTACCCTTCTTTTATCCCAACTATTGGTTGGTATGTTTCTCTTGGTTATCCCAACTATTGGTTGATACCCTTCTTTTATCCCAACTATTGGTTGGTATCTTTTCTTGGTTATCCCAACTATTCTTTGGTACCCTTCTTTTATCCCAACTATTGGTTGGTATATTTCTTTTGGTTATCCCAACTATTGGTTGGTACCCTTCTTTTATCCCAACTATTGGTTGGTATCTTTTCTTGGTTATCCCAACTATTGGTTGGTCCCTTTCTTTTATCCCAACTATTGGCTGGTATCTTTTCTTGGTTATCCCAACAATTGGTTGGTACCCTTCTTTTATCCCAACTAATGGTTGGTATGTTTCTTTTGGTTATCCCAACTATTGGGTGGTACCCTTCTTTTATCCCAACTATTGGTTGGTATGTTTCTTGGTTATCCCAACTATTGGTTTGTACCCTTCTTTTATCCCCTCTATTTTTATCCCAACTATTGGTTGGTATGTTTCTTGGTTATCCCAACTATTGGTTGGTATCCTTCTTTTATCCCAATTATTGGTTGGTATGTTTCTTGGTTATCCCAATTATTGGTTGGTATCCTTCTTTTATCCCAACTATTGGTTGGTATGTTTCTCTTGGTTATCCCAACTATTGGTTGGTACCCTTCTTTGATCCCAACTATTGGTTGGTATCTTTTCTTGGTTATCCCAACTATTGGTTGGTAAGTTTATTTTATCACAACTATTGGTTGGTAAGTTTCTCTTGGTTATCCCAACTATTGGTTGGTACCCTTATTTTATCCTAACTATTGGTTGGTATGTTTCTTGGTTATCCCAACTCTTGGTTTGTACCCTTCTTTTATCCCAACTATTGGTTGGTATGTTTCTCTTGGTTATCCCAACTATTGGTTGGTACCCTTCTTTTATCCCAACTATTGGTTGGTATCTTTTCTTGGTTATCCCAACTATTGGATGGTACCCTTCTTTTATCCCAACTATTGGTTGGCATGTTTCTTGGTTATCGCAACTATTGGTTTGTACCCTTCTTTTATCCCAACTATTGGTTGGTATGTTTCTCTTGGTTATCCTAACTATTAGTTGGTACCCTTCTTTTATCCCAACTATTGGTTGGTATCTTTTCTTGGTTATCCCAACTATTGGTTGGTACCCTTCTTTTATCCCAACTATTGATTGGTATGTTTCTCTTGGTTATCCCAACTATTGGTTGATACCCTTCTTTTATCCCAACTATTGGTTGGTATCTTTTCTTGGTTATCCCAACTATTGGTTGGTACCCTTCTTTTATCCCAACTATTGGCTGGTATCTTTTCTTGGTTATCCCAACTATTGGTTGGTACCCTTCTTTTATCCCAACTATTGGTTGGTATGTTTCTCTTGGTTATCCCAACTATTGGTTGATACCCTTCTTTTATCCCAACTATTGGTTGGTATCTTTTCTTGGTTATCCGAACTATTGGCTGGTACCCTTCTTTTATCCCAACTAATGGTTGGTATGTTTCTTTTGGTTATCCCAACTATTGGTTGGTACCCTTCTTTTATCCCAACTATTGGTTGGTATGTTTCTTGGTTATCCCAACTATTGGTTAGTACCCTTCTTTTATCCCCTCTATTTTTATCCCAACTATTGGTTGGTATGTTTCTTAGTTATCCAAACTATTGGTTGGTATCCTTCTTTTATCCTAACTATTGGTTGGTATGTTTCTTGGTTATCCCAATTATTGGTTGGTATCCTTCTTTTATCCCAACTATTGGTTGGTATGTTTCTTTTGGTTATCCCAACTATTGGTTGGTACCCTTCTTTTATCCCAACTATTGGTTGGTATCTTTTCTTGGTTATCCCAACTATTGGTTGGTACCTTTCTTTTATCCCAACTATTGGCTGGTATCTTTTCTAGGTTATCCCAACTATTGGTTGGTACCCGTCTTTTATCCCAACTAATGGTTGGTATGTTTCTTTTGGTTATCCCGACTATTGGGTGGTACCCTTCTTTTATCCCAACTATTGGTTGGTATGTTTCTTGGTTATCCCAACTATTGGTTGGTACCCTTCTTTTATCCCCTCTATTTTTGTCCCAACTATTGGTTGGTATGTTTCTTGGTTATCCCAACTATTGGTTGGTATCCTTCTTGTATCCCAACTATTGGTTGGTATGTTTCTTGGTTATCCCAATTATTGGTTGGTATCCTTCTTTTATCCCAACTATTGGTTGGTATGTTTCTCTTGGTTATCCCAACTATTGGTTGGTACCCTTCTTTGATCCCAACTATTGGTTGGTATGTTTCTCTTGGTTATCCCAACTATTGGTTGGTACCCTGCTTTTATCCTAACTATTGGTTGGTATCTTTTCTTGGTTATCCCAACTATTGGTTGGTACCTTTCTTTTATCCCAACTATTGGCTGGTATCTTTTCTTGGTTATCCCAACTATTGGTTGGTACCCGTCTTTTATCCCAACTAATGGTTGGTATGTTTGTTTTGGTTATCCCGACTATTGGGTGGTACCCTTCTTTTATCCCAACTATTGGTTGGTATGTTTCTTGGTTATCCCAACTATTGGTTGGTACCCTTCTTTTATCCCCTCTATTTTTATCCCAACTATTGGTTGGTATGTTTCTTGGTTATCCCAACTATTGGTTGGTATCCTTCTTTTATCCCAACTATTGGTTGGTATGTTTCTTGGTTATCCCAATTATTGGTTGGTATCCTTCTTTTATCCCAACTATTGGTTGGTATGTTTCTCTTGGTTATCCCAACTATTGGTTGGTACCCTTCTTTGATCCCAACTATTGGTTGGTATCTTTTCTTGGTTATCCCAACTATTGGTTGGTACCCTTCTTTTATCTCAACTATTGATTGGTATGTTTCTCTTGGTTATCCCAACTATTGGTTGGTACCCTTATTTTATCCCAACTATTGGTTGGTAAGTTTCTCTTGGTTATCCCAACTATTGGTTGGTACCCTGCTTTTATCCTAACTATTGGTTGGTATCTTTTCTTGGTTATCCCAACTATTGGTTGGTACCCTTCTTTTATCCCAACTATTGTTTGGTGTGTTTCTCTTGGTTATCCCAACTATTAGTTGGTACCCTTCTTTTATCCCAACTATTGGTTGGTATCTTTTCTTGGTTATCCCAACTATTGGTTGGTACCCTTCTTTTATCCCAACTATTGGTTGGTATGTTTCTTGGTTATCCCAACTATTGGTTTGTACCCTTCTTTTATCCCAACTATTGGTTGGTATGTTTCTCTTGGTTATCCCAACTATTGGTTGGTACCCTTCTTTTATCCCAACTATTGGTTGGTATCTTTTCTTGGTTATCCCAACTATTGGTTGGTACCCTTCTTTTATCCCAACTATTGTATGGTGTGTTTCTCTTGGTTATCCCAACTATTGGTTGGTATCTTTTCTTGGTTATCCCAACTATTGGTTGGTACACTTCTTTTATCCCAACTATTGGTAGGTATGTTTCTTGGTTATCCCAACTATTGGTTTGTACCCTTCTTTTATCCCAACTATTGGTTGGTATGTTTCTCTTGGTTATCCTAACTATTGGTTGGTACCCTTCTTTTATCCCAACTATTGGTTGGTATCTTTTCTTGGTTATCCCAACTATTGGTTGGTACCCTTCTTTTATCCCAACTATTGGTTGGTATGTTTCTCTTGGTTATCCCAAATATTGGTTGATACCCTTCTTTTATCCCAACTATTGGTTGGTATCTTTTCTTGGTTATCCCAACTATTGGTTGGTATCCTTCTTTTATCCCAACTATTGGCTGGTATGTTTCTTGGTTATCCCAACTATTGGTTGGTACCCTTCTTTTATCCCAACTATTGGTTGATATGTTTCTTTTGGTTATCCCAACTATTGGTTGGTACCCTTCTTTTATCCCAACTATAGGTTGGTATCTTTTCTTGGTTATCCCAACTATTGGTTAATACCTTTCTTTTATCCCAACTAATGGTTGGTATGTTTCTTTTGGTTATCCCAACTATTGGTTGGTACCCTTCTTTTATCCCAACTATTGGTTGGTATGTTTCTTGGTTATCCCAACTATTGGTTAGTACCCTTCTTTTATCCCCTCTATTTTTATCCCAACTATTGGTTGGTATGTTTCTTAGTTATCCAAACTATTGGTTGGTATCCTTCTTTTATCCTAACTATTGGTTGGTATGTTTCTTGGTTATCCCAATTATTGGTTGGTATCCTTCTTTTATCCCAACTATTGGTTGGTATGTTTCTTTTGGTTATCCCAACTATTGGTTGGTACCCTTCTTTTATCCCAACTATTGGTTGGTATCTTTTCTTGGTTATCCCAACTATTGGTTGGTACCTTTCTTTTATCCCAACTATTGGCTGGTATCTTTTCTAGGTTATCCCAACTATTGGTTGGTACCCGTCTTTTATCCCAACTAATGGTTGGTATGTTTCTTTTGGTTATCCCGACTATTGGGTGGTACCCTTCTTTTATCCCAACTATTGGTTGGTATGTTTCTTGGTTATCCCAACTATTGGTTGGTACCCTTCTTTTATCCCCTCTATTTTTATCCTAACTATTGGTTGGTATGTTTCTTGGTTATCCCAACTATTGGTTGGTATCCTTCTTGTATCCCAACTATTGGTTGGTATGTTTCTTGGTTATCCCAATTATTGGTTGGTATCCTTCTTTTATCCCAACTATTGGTTGGTATGTTTCTCTTGGTTATCCCAACTATTGGTTGGTACCCTTCTTTGATCCCAACTATTGGTTGGTATGTTTCTCTTGGTTATCCCAACTATTGGTTGGTACCCTGCTTTTATCCTAACTATTGGTTGGTATCTTTTCTTGGTTATCCCAACTATTGGTTGGTACCTTTCTTTTATCCCAACTATTGGCTGGTATCTTTTCTTGGTTATCCCAACTATTGGTTGGTACCCGTCTTTTATCCCAACTAATGGTTGGTATGTTTGTTTTGGTTATCCCGACTATTGGGTGGTACCCTTCTTTTATCCCAACTATTGGTTGGTATGTTTCTTGGTTATCCCAACTATTGGTTGGTACCCTTCTTTTATCCCCTCTATTTTTATCCCAACTATTGGTTGGTATGTTTCTTGGTTATCCCAACTATTGGTTGGTATCCTTCTTTTATCCCAACTATTGGTTGGTATGTTTCTTGGTTATTCCAATTATTGGTTGGTATCCTTCTTTTATCCCAACTATTGGTTGGTATGTTTCTCTTGGTTATCCCAACTATTGGTTGGTACCCTTCTTTGATCCCAACTATTGGTTGGTATCTTTTCTTGGTTATCCCAACTATTGGTTGGTACCCTTCTTTTATCTCAACTATTGATTGGTATGTTTCTCTTGGTTATCCCAACTATTGGTTGGTACCCTTATTTTATCCCAACTATTGGTTGGTAAGTTTCTCTTGGTTATCCCAACTATTGGTTGGTACCCTGCTTTTATCCTAACTATTGGTTGGTATCTTTTCTTGGTTATCCCAACTATTGGTTGGTACCCTTCTTTTATCCCAACTATTGTTTGGTGTGTTTCTCTTGGTTATCCCAACTATTAGTTGGTACCCTTCTTTTATCCCAACTATTGGTTGGTATCTTTTCTTGGTTATCCCAACTATTGGTTGGTACCCTTCTTTTATCCCAACTATTGGTTGGTATGTTTCTTGGTTATCCCAACTATTGGTTTGTACCCTTCTTTTATCCCAACTATTGGTTGGTATGTTTCTCTTGGTTATCCCAACTATTGGTTGGTACCCTTCTTTTATCCCAACTATTGGTTGGTATCTTTTCTTGGTTATCCCAACTATTGGTTGGTACCCTTCTTTTATCCCAACTATTGTATGGTGTGTTTCTCTTGGTTATCCCAACTATTGGTTGGTACCCTTCTTTTATCCCAACTATTGGTTGGTATGTTTCTTGGTTATCCCAACTATTGGTTAGTACCCTTCTTTTATCCGCTCTATTTTTATCCCAACTATTGGTTGGTATGTTTCTTAGTTATCCAAACTATTGGTTGGTATCCTTCTTTTATCCTAACTATTGGTTGGTATGTTTCATGGTTATCCCAATTATTGGTTGGTATCCTTCTTTTATCCCAACTATTGGTTGGTATGTTTCTTTTGGTTATCCCAACTATTGGTTGGTACCCTTCTTTTATCCCAACTATTGGTTGGTATCTTTTCTTGGTTATCCCAACTATTGGTTGGTACCTTTCTTTTATCCCAACTATTGGCTGGTATCTTTTCTAGGTTATCCCAACTATTGGTTGGTACCCGTCTTTTATCCCAACTAATGGTTGGTATGTTTCTTTTGGTTATCCCGACTATTGGGTGGTACCCTTCTTTTATCCCAACTATTGGTTGGTATGTTTCTTGGTTATCCCAACTATTGGTTGGTACCCTTCTTTTATCCCCTCTATTTTTATCCCAACTATTGGTTGGTATGTTTCTTGGTTATCCCAACTATTGGTTGGTATCCTTCTTGTATCCCAACTATTGGTTGGTATGTTTCTTGGTTATCCCAATTATTGGTTGGTATCCTTCTTTTATCCCAACTATTGGTTGGTATGTTTCTCTTGGTTATCCCAACTATTGGTTGGTACCCTTCTTTGATCCCAACTATTGGTTGGTATGTTTCTCTTGGTTATCCCAACTATTGGTTGGTACCCTGCTTTTATCCTAACTATTGGTTGGTATCTTTTCTTGGTTATCCCAACTATTGGTTGGTACCTTTCTTTTATCCCAACTATTGGCTGGTATCTTTTCTTGGTTATCCCAACTATTGGTTGGTACCCGTCTTTTATCCCAACTAATGGTTGGTATGTTTGTTTTGGTTATGCCGACTATTGGGTGGTACCCTTCTTTTATCCCAACTATTGGTTGGTATGTTTCTTGGTTATCCCAACTATTGGTTGGTACCCTTCTTTTATCCCCTCTATTTTTATCCCAACTATTGGTTGGTATGTTTCTTGGTTATCCCAACTATTGGTTGGTATCCTTCTTTTATCCCAACTATTGGTTGGTATGTTTCTTGGTTACCCCAACTATTGGTTGGTATCCTTCTTTTATCCCAACTATTGGTTGGTATGTTTCTCTTGGTTATCCCAACTATTGGTTGGTACCCTTCTTTGATCCCAACTATTGGTTGGTATCTTTTCTTGGTTATCCCAACTATTGGTTGGTACCCTTCTTTTATCTCAACTATTGATTGGTATGTTTCTCTTGGTTATCCCAACTATTGGTTGGTACCCTTATTTTATCCCAACTATTGGTTGGTAAGTTTCTCTTGGTTATCCCAACTATTGGTTGGTACCCTGCTTTTATCCTAACTATTGGTTGGTATCTTTTCTTGGTTATCCCAACTATTGGTTGGTACCCTTCTTTTATCCCAACTATTGTTTGGTGTGTTTCTCTTGGTTATCCCAACTATTAGTTGGTACCCTTCTTTTATCCCAACTATTGGTTGGTATCTTTTCTTGGTTATCCCAACTATTGGTTGGTACCCTTCTTTTATCCCAACTATTGGTTGGTATGTTTCTTGGTTATCCCAACTATTGGTTTGTACCCTTCTTTTATCCCAACTATTGGTTGGTATGTTTCTCTTGGTTATCCCAACTATTGGTTGGTACCCTTCTTTTATCCCAACTATTGGTTGGTATCTTTTCTTGGTTATCCCAACTATTGGTTGGTACCCTTCTTTTATCCCAACTATTGTATGGTGTGTTTCTCTTGGTTATCCCAACTATTGGTTGGTATCTTTTCTTGGTTATCCCAACTATTGGTTGGTACACTTCTTTTATCCCAACTATTGGTAGGTATGTTTCTTGGTTATCCCAACTATTGGTTTGTACCCTTCTTTTATCCCAACTATTGGTTGGTATATTTCTCTTGGTTATCCTAACTATTGGTTGGTACCCTTCTTTTATCCCAACTATTGGTTGGTATCTTTTCTTGGTTATCCCAACTATTGGTTGGTACCCTTCTTTTATCCCAACTATTGGTTGGTATGTTTCTCTTGGTTATCCCAAATATTGGTTGATACCCTTCTTTTATCCCAACTATTGGTTGGTATCTTTTCTTGGTTATCCCAACTATTGGTTGGTATCCTTCTTTTATCCCAACTATTGGCTGGTATGTTTCTTGGTTATCCCAACTATTGGTTGGTACCCTTCTTTTATCCCAACTATTGGTTGGTATGTTTCTTTTGGTTATCCCAACTATTGGTTGGTACCCTTCTTTTATCCCAACTATAGGTTGGTATCTTTTCTTGGTTATCCCAACTATTGGTTAGTACCTTTCTTTTATCCCAACTATTGGCTGGTATCTTTTCTTGGTTATCCCAACTATTGGTTGGTACCCTTCTTTTATCCCAACTAATGGTTGGTATGTTTCTTTTGGTTATCCCAACTATTGGGTGGTACCCTTCTTTTATACCAACTATTGGTTGGTATGTTTCTTGGTTATCCCAACTATTGGTTGGTACCCTTCTTTTATCCCCTCTATTTTTATCCCAACTATTGGTTGGTATCTTTCTTTTATCCCAACTATTGGTTGGTATGTTTCTTGGTTATCCCAATTATTGGTTGGTATCCTTCTTTTATCCCAACTATTGGTTGGTATGTTTCTCTTGGTTATCCCAACTATTGGTTGGTACCCTTCTTTGATCCCAACTATTGTTTGGTATCTTTTCTTGGTTATCCCAACTATTGGTTGGTACCCTTCTTTTATCCCAACTATTGGTTGGTATGTTTCTTGGTTATCCCAACTATTGGTTTGTACCCTTCTTTTATCCCAACTATTGGTTGGTATGTTTCTCTTGGTTATCCCAACTATTGGTTGGTACCCTTCTTTTATCCCAACTATTGGTTGGTATGTTTCTTGGTTATCCCAACTATTGGTTTGCACCCTTCTTTTATCCCAACAATTGGATGGTATGTTTCTCTTGGTTATCCTAACTATTGGTTGGTACCCTTCTTTTATCCCAACTATTGGTTGGTATCTTTTCTTGGTTATCCCAACTATTGGTTGGTACCCTTCTTTTATCCCAACTATTGGTTGGTATGTTTCTCTTGGTTATCCCAACTATTGGTTGATACCCTTCATTTATCCCAACTATTGGTTGGTATCTTTTCTTGGTTATCCCAACTATTGGTTGGTACCATTCTTTTACCCCAACTATTGGCTGGTATCTTTTCTTGGTTATCCCAACTATTGGTTGGTACCCTTCTTTTATCCCAACTATTGGTTGATATGTTTCTCTTGGTTATCCCAACTATTGGTTGATACCCTTCTTTTATCCCAACTATTGGTTGGTATCTTTTCTTGGTTATCCCAACTATTGGTTGGTACCCTTCTTTTATCCCAACTAATGGTTGGTATGTTTCTTTTGGTTATCCCAACTATTGGTTGGTACCCTTCTTTTATCCCAACTATTGGTTGGTATTTTTCTTGGTTATCCCAACTATTGGTTAGTACCCTTCTTTTATCCCCTCTATATTTATCCCAACTATTGGTTGGTATGTTTCTTGGTTATCCCAACTATTGGTGGGTATCCTTCTTTTATCCCAACTATTGGTTGGTATGTTTCTTGGTTATCCCAATTATTGGTTGGTATCCTTCTTTTATCCCAACTATTGGTTGGTATGTTTCTTTTGGTTATCTCAACTATTGGTTGGTACCCTTCTTTTATCCCAACTATTGGTTGGTATCTTTTCTTGGTTATCCCAACTATTGGTTGGTACCTTTCTTTTATCCCAACTATTGGCTGGTATCTTTTCTTGGTTATCCCAACTATTGGTTGGTACCCATCTTTTATCCCAACTAATGGTTGGTATGTTTCTTTTGGTTATCCCAACTATTGGTTGGTACCCGTCTTTTATCCCAACTAATGGTTGGTATATTTGTTTTGGTTATCCCGACTATTGGGTGGTACCCTTCTTTTATCCCAACTATTGGTTGGTATGTTTCTTGGTTATCCCAACTATTGGTTGGTACCCTTCTTTTATCCCCTCTATTTTTATCCCAACTATTGGTTGGTATGTTTCTTGGTTATCCCAACTATTGGTTGGTATCCTTATTTTATCCCAACTATTGGTTGGTATGTTTCTTGGTTATCCCAATTATTGGTTGGTATCCTTCTTTTATCCCAACTATTGGTTGGTATGTTTCTCTTGGTTATCCCAACTATTGGTTGGTACCCTTCTTTGATCCCAACTATTGGTTGGTATCTTTTCTTGGTTATCCCAACTATTGGTTGGTACCCTTCTTTTATCTCAACTATTGATTGGTATGTTTCTCTTGGTTATCCCAACTATTGGTTGGTACCCTTATTTTATCCCAACTATTGGTTGGTAAGTTTCTCTTGGTTATCCCAACTATTGGTTGGTACCCTGCTTTTATCCTAACTATTGGTTGGTATCTTTTCTTGGTTATCCCAACTATTGGTTGGTACCCTTCTTTTATCCCAACTATTGTTTGGTGTGTTTCTCTTGGTTATCCCAACTATTGGTTGGTACCTTCTTTTATCCCAACTATTGGTTGGTATCTTTTCTTGGTTATCCCAACTATTGGTTGGTACCCTTCTTTTATCCCAACTATTGGTTGGTATGTTTCTTGGTTATCCCAACTATTGGTTTGTACCCTTCTTTTATCCCAACTATTGGTTGGTATGTTTCTCTTGGTTATCCCAACTATTGGTTGGTACCCTTCTTTTATCCCAACTATTGGTTGGTATCTTTTCTTGGTTATCCCAACTATTGGTTGGTACCCTTCTTTTATCCCAACTATTGTATGGTGTGTTTCTCTTGGTTATCCCAACTATTGGTTGGTACCCTTCTTTTATCCCAACTATTGGTTGGTATCTTTTCTTGGTTATCCCAACTATTGGTTGGTACCCTTCTTTTATCCCAACTATTGGTAGGTATGTTTCTTGGTTATCCCAACTATTGGTTTGTACCCTTCTTTTATCCCAACTATTGGTTGGTATGTTTCTCTTGGTTATCCTAACTATTGGTTGGTACCCTTCTTTTATCCCAACTATTGGTTGGTATCTTTTCTTGGTTATCCCAACTATTGGTTGGTACCCTTCTTTTATCCCAACTATTGGTTGGTATGTTTCTCTTGGTTATCCCAAATATTGGTTGATACCCTTCTTTTATCCCAACTATTGGTTGGTATCTTTTCTTGGTTATCCTAACTATTGGTTGGTATCCTTCTTTTATCCCAACTATTGGCTGGTATGTTTCTTGGTTATCCCAACTATTGGTTGGTACCCTTCTTTTATCCCAACTATTGGTTGGTATGTTTCTTTTGGTTATCCCAACTATTGGATGGTACCCTTCTTTTATCCCAACTATAGGTTGGTATCTTTTCTTGGTTATCCCAACTATTGGTTAGTACCTTTCTTTTATCCCAACTATTGGCTGGTATCTTTTCTTGGTTATCCCAACTATTGGTTGGTACCCTTCTTTTATCCCAACTAATGGTTGGTATGTTTCTTTTGGTTATCCCAACTATTGGGTGGTACCCTTCTTTTATCCCAACTATTGGTTGGTATGTTTCTTGGTTATCCCAACTATTGGTTGGTACCCTTCTTTTATCCCCTCTATTTTTATCCCAACTATTGGTTGGTATGTTTCTTGGTTATCCCAACTATTGGTTGGTATCTTTCTTTTATCCCAACTATTGGTTGGTATGTTTCTTGGTTATCCCAATTATTGGTTGGTATCCTTCTTTTATCCCAACTATTGGTTGGTATGTTTCTCTTGGTTATCCCAACTATTGGTTGGTACCCTTCTTTGATCCCAACTATTGGTTGGTATCTTTTCTTGGTTATCCCAACTATTGGTTGGTACCCTTCTTTTATCCCAACTATTGGTTGGTATGTTTCTTGGTTATCCCAACTATTGGTTTGTACCCTTCTTTTATCCCAACTATTGGTTGGTATGTTTCTCTTGGTTATCCCAACTATTGGTTGGTACCCTTCTTTTATCCCAACTATTGGTTGGTATCTTTTCTTGGTTATCCCAACTAATGGTTGGTACCCTTCTTTTATCCCAACTATTGTTTGGTGTGTTTCTCTTGGTTATCCCAACTATTGGTTGGTACCCTTCTTTTATCCCACCTATTGGTTGGTATCTTTTCTTGGTTATCCCAACTATTGGTTGGTACCCTTCTTTTATCCCAACTATTGGTTGGTATGTTTCTTGGTTATCCTAACTATTGGTTTGTACCCTTCTTTTATCCCAACAATTGGATGGTATGTTTCTCTTGGTTATCCTAACTATTGGTTGGTACCCTTCTTTTATCCCAACTATTGGTTGGTATCTTTTCTTGGTTATCCCAACTATTGGTTGGTACCCTTCTTTTATCCCAACTATTGGTTGGTATGTTTCTCTTGGTTATCCCAACTATTGGTTGATACCCTTCTTTTGTCCCAACTATTGGTTGGTATCTTTTCTTGGTTATCCCAACTATTGGTTGGTACCATTCTTTTATCCCAACTATTGGCTGGTATCTTTTCTTGGTTATCCCAACTATTGGTTGGTACCCTTCTTTTATCCCAACTATTGGTTGATATGTTTCTCTTGGTTATCCCAACTATTGGTTGATACCCTTCTTTTATCCCAACTATTGGTTGGTATCTATTCTTGGTTATCCCAACTATTGGTTGGTACCCTTCTTTTATCCCAACTATTGGTTGGTATGTTTCTTTTGGTTATCCCAACTATTGGTTGGTACCCTTCTTTTATCCCAACTATTGGTTGGTATTTTTCTTGGTTATCCCAACTATTGGTTAGTACCCTTCTTTTATCCCCTCTATTTTTATCCCAACTATTGGTTGGTATGTTTCTTGGTTATCCCAACTATTGGTAGGTATCCTTCTTTTATCCCAACTATTGGTTGGTATGTTTCTTGGTTATCCCAATTATTGGTTGGTATCCTTCTTTTATCCTAACTATTGGTTGGTATGTTTCTTTTGGTTATCCCAACTATTGGTTGGTACCCTTCTTTTATCCCAACTATTGGTTGGTATCTTTTCTTGGTTATCCCAACTATTGGTTGGTACCCTTCTTTTATCCCAACTATTGGTTGGTATGTTTCTTGGTTATCCCAACTATTGGTTTGTACCCTTCTTTTATCCCAACTATTGGTTGGTATGTTTCTCTTGGTTATCCCAACTATTGGTTGGTACCCTTCTTTTATCCCAACTATTGGTTGGTATCTTTTCTTGGTTATCCCAACTATTGGTTGGTACCCTTCTTTTATCCCAACTATTGTATGGTGTGTTTCTCTTGGTTATCCCAACTATTGGTTGGTACCCTTCTTTTATCCCAACTATTGGTTGGTATCTTTTCTTGGTTATCCCAACTATTGGTTGGTACCCTTCTTTTATCCCAACTATTGGTAGGTATGTTTCTTGGTTATCCCAACTATTGGTTTGTACCCTTCTTTTATCCCAACTATTGGTTGGTATGTTTCTCTTGGTTATCCTAACTATTGGTTGGTACCCTTCTTTTATCCCAACTATTGGTTGGTATCTTTTCTTGGTTATCCCAACTATTGGTTGGTACCCTTCTTTTATCCCAACTATTGGTTGGTATGTTTCTCTTGGTTATCCCAAATATTGGTTGATACCCTTCTTTTATCCCAACTATTGGTTGGTATCTTTTCTTGGTTATCCTAACTATTGGTTGGTATCCTTCTTTTATCCCAACTATTGGCTGGTATGTTTCTTGGTTATCCCAACTATTGGTTGGTACCCTTCTTTTATCCCAACTATTGGTTGGTATGTTTCTTTTGGTTATCCCAACTATTGGATGGTACCCTTCTTTTATCCCAACTATAGGTTGGTATCTTTTCTTGGTTATCCCAACTATTGGTTAGTACCTTTCTTTTATCCCAACTATTGGCTGGTATCTTTTCTTGGTTATCCCAACTATTGGTTGGTACCCTTCTTTTATCCCAACTAATGGTTGGTATGTTTCTTTTGGTTATCCCAACTATTGGGTGGTACCCTTCTTTTATCCCAACTATTGGTTGGTATGTTTCTTGGTTATCCCAACTATTGGTTGGTACCCTTCTTTTATCCCCTCTATTTTTATCCCAACTATTGGTTGGTATGTTTCTTGGTTATCCCAACTATTGGTTGGTATCTTTCTTTTATCCCAACTATTGGTTGGTATGTTTCTTGGTTATCCCAATTATTGGTTGGTATCCTTCTTTTATCCCAACTATTGGTTGGTATGTTTCTCTTGGTTATCCCAACTATTGGTTGGTACCCTTCTTTGATCCCAACTATTGGTTGGTATCTTTTCTTGGTTATCCCAACTATTGGTTGGTACCCTTCTTTTATCCCAACTATTGGTTGGTATGTTTCTTGGTTATCCCAACTATTGGTTTGTACCCTTCTTTTATCCCAACTATTGGTTGGTATGTTTCTCTTGGTTATCCCAACTATTGGTTGGTACCCTTCTTTTATCCCAACTATTGGTTGGTATCTTTTCTTGGTTATCCCAACTATTGGTTGGTACCCTTCTTTTATCCCAACTATTGTTTGGTGTGTTTCTCTTGGTTATCCCAACTATTGGTTGGTACCCTTCTTTTATCCCACCTATTGGTTGGTATCTTTTCTTGGTTATCCCAACTATTGGTTGGTACCCTTCTTTTATCCCAACTATTGGTTGGTATGTTTCTTGGTTATCCTAACTATTGGTTTGTACCCTTCTTTTATCCCAACAATTGGATGGTATGTTTCTCTTGGTTATCCTAACTATTGGTTGGTACCCTTCTTTTATCCCAACTATTGGTTGGTATCTTTTCTTGGTTATCCCAACTATTGGTTGGTACCCTTCTTTTATCCCAACTATTGGTTGGTATGTTTCTCTTGGTTATCCCAACTATTGGTTGATACCCTTCTTTTGTCCCAACTATTGGTTGGTATCTTTTCTTGGTTATCCCAACTATTGGTTGGTACCATTCTTTTATCCCAACTATTGGCTGGTATCTTTTCTTGGTTATCCCAACTATTGGTTGGTACCCTTCTTTTATCCCAACTATTGGTTGATATGTTTCTCTTGGTTATCCCAACTATTGGTTGATACCCTTCTTTTATCCCAACTATTGGTTGGTATCTATTCTTGGTTATCCCAACTATTGGTTGGTACCCTTCTTTTATCCCAACTATTGGTTGGTATGTTTCTTTTGGTTATCCCAACTATTGGTTGGTACCCTTCTTTTATCCCAACTATTGGTTGGTATTTTTCTTGGTTATCCCAACTATTGGTTAGTACCCTTCTTTTATCCCCTCTATTTTTATCCCAACTATTGGTTGGTATGTTTCTTGGTTATCCCAACTATTGGTAGGTATCCTTCTTTTATCCCAACTATTGGTTGGTATGTTTCTTGGTTATCCCAATTATTGGTTGGTATCCTTCTTTTATCCTAACTATTGGTTGGTATGTTTCTTTTGGTTATCCCAACTATTGGTTGGTACCCTTCTTTTATCCCAACTATTGGTTGGTATCTTTTCTTGGTTATCCCAACTATTGGTTGGTACCTTTCTTTTATCCCAACTATTGGCTGGTATCTTTTCTTGGTTATCCCAACTATTGGTTGGTACCCATCTTTTATCCCAACTAATGGTTGGTATGTTTCTTTTGGTTATCCCAACCATTGGGTGGTACCCTTCTTTTATCCCAACTATTGGTTGGTATGTTTCTTGGTTATCCCAACTATTGGTTGGTACCCTTCTTTTATCCCCTCTATTTTTATCCCAACTATTGGTTGGTATGTTTCTTGGTTTTCCCAACTATTGGTTGGTATACTTCTTTTATCCCAACTATTGGTTGGTATGTTTCTTGGTTATCCCAATTATTGGTTGGTATCCTTCTTTTATCCCAACTATTGGTTGGTATGTTTCTCTTGGTTATCCCAACTATAGGTTGGTACCCTTCTTTGATCCCAACTATTGGTTGGTATCTTTTCTTGGTTATCCCAACTATTGGTTGGTAAGCTTATTTTATCACAACTATTGGTTGGTAAGTTTCTCTTGGTTATCCCAACTATTGGTTGGTACCCTTCTTTTATCCTAACTATTGGTTGGTATGTTTCTTGGTTATCCCAACTCTTGGTTTGTACCCTTCTTTTATCCCAACTATTGGTTGGTATGTTTCTCTTGGTTATCCCAACTATTGGTTGGTACCCTTCTTTTATCCCAACTATTGGTTGGTATCTTTTCTTGGTTATCCCAACTATTGGTTGGTACCCTTCTTTTATCCCAACTATTGTTTGGTGTGTTTTTCTTGGTTATCCCAACTATTGGTTGGTACCCTTCTTTTATCCCAACTATTGGTTGGTATGTTTCTTGGTTATCCCAACTATTGGTTTGTACCCTTCTTTTATCCCAACTATTGGTTGGTATGTTTCTCTTGGTTATCCTAACTATTGGTTGGTACCCTTCTTTTATCCCAACTATTGGTTGGTATCTTTTCTTGGTTATCCCAACTTTTGGTTGGTAGCCTTCTTTTATCCCAACTATTGGTTGGTATGTTTCTCTTGGTTATCCCAACTATTGGTTGATACCCTTCTTTTATCCCAACTATTGGTTGGTATCTTTTCTTGGTTATCCCAACTATTGGTTGGTACCCTTCTTTTATCCCAACTATTGGCTGGTATCTTTTCTTGGTTATCCCAACTATTGGTTGGTACCCTTCTTTTATCCCAACTATTGGTTGGTATGTTTCTCTTGGTTATCCCAACTATTGGTTGATACCCTTCTTTTATCCCAACTATTGGTTGGTATCTTTTCTTGGTTATCCCAACTATTGGTTGGTACCCTTCTTTTATCCCAACTAATGTTTGGTATGTTTCTTTTGGTTATCCCAACTATTGGTTGGTACCCTTCTTTTATCCCAACTATTGGTTGGTATGTTTCTTGGTTATCCCAACTATTGGTTAGTACCCTTCTTTTATCCCCTCTATTTTTATCCCAACTATTGGTTGGTATGTTTCTTGGTTATCCCAACTATTGGTTGGTATCCTTCTTTTATCCTAACTATTGGTTGGTATGTTTCTTGGTTATCCCAATTATTGGTTGGTATCCTTCTTTTATCCCAATTATTGGTTGGTATGTTTCTCTTTGTTATCCCAACTATTGGTTGGTACCATTCTTTTATCCCAACTATTGGTTGGTATCTTTTCTTGGTTATCCCAACTATTGGTTGGTACCCTTCTTTTATCCCAACTATTGGTTGGTATGTTTCTCTTGGTTATCCCAACTATTGGTTGGTACCCTTATTTTATCCCAACTATTGGTTGGTATGTTTCTCTTGGTTATCCCAACTATTGGTTGGTACCCTTCTTTGATCCCAACTATTGGTTGGTATGTTTCTCTTGGTTATCCCAACTATTGGTTGGTACCCTTCTTTGATCCCAACTATTGGTTGGTATCTTTTCTTGGTTATCCCAACTATTGGTTGGTACCCTTCTTTTATCTCAACTATTGATTGGTATGTTTCTCTTGGTTATCCCAACTATTGGTTGGTACCCTTATTTTATCCCAACTATTGGTTGGTAAGTTTCTCTTGGTTATCCCAACTATTGGTTGGTACCCTGCTTTTATCCCAACTATTGGTTGGTATCTTTTCTTGGTTATCCCAACTATTGGTTGGTACCCTTCTTTTATCCCAACTATTGTTTGGTGTGTTTCTCTTGGTTATCCCAACTATTGGTTGGTACCCTTCTTTTATCCCAACTATTGGTTGGTATCTTTTCTTGGTTATCCCAACTATTGGTTGGTACCCTTCTTTTATCCCAACTATTGGTTGGTATGTTTCTTGGTTATCCCAACTATTGGTTTGTACCCTTCTTTTATCCCAACTATTGGTTGGTATGTTTCTCTTGGTTATCCCAACTATTGGTTGGTACCCTTCTTTTATCCCAACTATTGGTTGGTATCTTTTCTTGGTTATCCCAACTATTGGTTGGTACCCTTCTTTTATCCCAACTATTGTTTGGTGTGTTTCTCTTGGTTATCCCAACTATTGGTTGGTACCCTTCTTTTATAACAACTATTGGTTGGTATCTTTTCTTGGTTATCCCAACTATTGGTTGGTACCCTTCTTTTATCCCAACTATTGGTTGGTATGTTTCTTGGTTATCCCAACTATTGGTTTGTACCCTTCTTTTATCCCAACTATTGGTTGGTATGTTTCTCTTGGTTATCCTAACTATTGGTTGGTACCCTTCTTTTATCCCAACTATTGGTTGGTATCTTTTCTTGGTTATCCCAACTATTGGTTGGTACCCTTCTTTTATCCCAACTATTGGTTGGTATGTTTCTCTTGGTTATCCCAAATATTGGTTGATACCCTTCTTTTATCCCAACTATTGGTTGGTATCTTTTCTTGGTTATCCCAACTATTGGTTGGTATCATTCTTTTATCCCAACTATTGGCTGGTATCTTTTCTTGGTTATCCCAACTATTGGTTGGTACCCTTCTTTTATCCCAACTATTGGTTGGTATGTTTCTCTTGGTTATCCCAACTATTGGTTGATACCCTTCTTTTATCCCAACTATTGGTTGGTATCTTTTCTTGGTTATCCCAACTATTGGTTGGTACCCTTCTTTTATCCCAACTAATGGTTGGTATGTTTCTTTTGGTTATCCCAACTATTGGTTGGTACCCTTCTTTTATCCCAACTATTGGTTGGTATGTTTCTTGGTTATCCCAACTATTGGTTAGTACCCTTCTTTTATCCCCTCTATTTTTATCCCAACTATTGGTTGGTATGTTTCTTGGTTATCCCAACTATTGGTTGGTATCCTTCTTTTATCCCAACTATTGGTTGGTATGTTTCTTGGTTATCCCAATTATTGGTTGGTATCCTTCTTTTATCCCAACTATTGGTTGGTATGTTTCTTTTGGTTATCCCAACTATTGGTTGGTACCCTTCTTTTATCCCAACTATAGGTTGGTATCTTTTGTTGGTTATCCCAACTATTGGTTGGTACCTTTCTTTTATCCCAAATATTGGCTGGTATCTTTTCTTGGTTATCCCAACTATTGGTTGGTACCCTTCTTTTATCCCAACTAATGGTTGGTTTGTTTCTTTTGGTTATCCCAACTATTGGGTGGTACCCTTCTTTAATCCCAACTATTGGTTGGTATGTTTCTTGGTTATCCCAACTATTGGTTGGTACCCTTCTTTGATCCCAACTATTGGTTGGTATCTTTTCTTGGTTATCCCAACTATTGGTTAGTACCCTTCTTTTATCCCCTCTATTTTTATCCCAACTATTGGTTGGTATGTTTCTTGGTTATCCCAACTATTGGTTGGTATCTTTCTTTTATCCCAACTATTGGTTGGTATGTTTCTTGGCTATCCCAATTATTGGTTGGTATCCTTCTTTTATCCCAACTATTGGTTGGTATGTTTCTCTTGGTTATCCCAACTATTGGTTGGTACCCTTCTTTGATCCCAACTATTGGTTGGTATCTTTTCTTGGTTATCCCAACTATTGGTTGGTACCCTTCTTTTATCCCAACTATTGGTTGGTATGTTTCTTGGTTATCCCAACTATTGGTTTGTACCCTTCTTTTATCCCAACTATTGGTTGGTATGTTTCTCTTGGTTATCCCAACTATTGGTTGGTACCCTTCTTTTATCCCAACTATTGTTTGGTATCTTTTCTTGGTTATCCCAACTATTGGTTGGTACCCTTCTTTTATCCCAACTATTGTTTGGTGTGTTTCTCTTGGTTATCCCAACTATTGGTTGGTACCCTTCTTTTATAACAACTATTGGTTGGTATCTTTTCTTGGTTATCCCAACTATTGGTTGGTACCCTTCTTTTATCCCAACTATTGGTTGGTATGTTTCTTGGTTATCCCAACTATTGGTTTGTACCCTTCTTTTATCCCAACTATTGGTTGGTATGTTTCTCTTGGTTATCCTAACTATTGGTTGGTACCCTTCTTTTATCCCAACTATTGGTTGGTATCTTTTCTTGGTTATCCCAACTATTGGTTGGTACCCTTCTTTTATCCCAACTATTGGTTGGTATGTTTCTCTTGGTTATCCCAAATATTGGTTGATACCCTTCTTTTATCCCAACTATTGGTTGGTATCTTTTCTTGGTTATCCCAACTATTGGTTGGTATCATTCTTTTATCCCAACTATTGGCTGGTATCTTTTCTTGGTTATCCCAACTATTGGTTGGTACCCTTCTTTTATCCCAACTATTGGTTGGTATGTTTCTCTTGGTTATCCCAACTATTGGTCGATACCCTTCTTTTATCCCAACTATTGGTTGGTATCTTTTCTTGGTTATCCCAACTATTGGTTGGTACCCTTCTTTTATCCCAACTAATGGTTGGTATGTTTCTTTTGGTTATCCCAACTATTGGTTGGTACCCTTCTTTTATCCCAACTATTGGTTGGTATGTTTCTTGGTTATCCCAACTATTGGTTAGTACCCTTCTTTTATCCCCTCTATTTTTATCCCAACTATTGGTTGGTATGTTTCTTGGTTATCCCAACTATTGGTTGGTATCCTTCTTTTATCCCAACTATTGGTTGGTATGTTTCTTGGTTATCCCAATTATTGGTTGGTATCCTTCTTTTATCCCAACTATTGGTTGGTATGTTTCTTTTGGTTATCCCAACTATTGGTTGGTACCCTTCTTTTATCCCAACTATAGGTTGGTATCTTTTGTTGGTTATCCCAACTATTGGTTGGTACCTTTCTTTTATCCCAAATATTGGCTGGTATCTTTTCTTGGTTATCCCAACTATTGGTTGGTACCCTTCTTTTATCCCAACTAATGGTTGGTTTGTTTCTTTTGGTTATCCCAACTATTGGGTGGTACCCTTCTTTAATCCCAACTATTGGTTGGTATGTTTCTTGGTTATCCCAACTATTGGTTGGTACCCTTCTTTGATCCCAACTATTGGTTGGTATCTTTTCTTGGTTATCCCAACTATTGGTTAGTACCCTTCTTTTATCCCCTCTATTTTTATCCCAACTATTGGTTGGTATGTTTCTTGGTTATCCCAACTATTGGTTGGTATCTTTCTTTTATCCCAACTATTGGTTGGTATGTTTCTTGGATATCCCAATTATTGGTTGGTATCCTTCTTTTATCCCAACTATTGGTTGGTATGTTTCTCTTGGTTATCCCAACTATTGGTTGGTACCCTTCTTTGATCCCAACTATTGGTTGGTATCTTTTCTTGGTTATCCCAACTATTGGTTGGTACCCTTCTTTTATCCCAACTATTGGTTGGTATGTTTCTTGGTTATCCCAACTATTGGTTTGTACCCTTCTTTTATCCCAACTATTGGTTGGTATGTTTCTCTTGGTTATCCCAACTATTGGTTGGTACCCTTCTTTTATCCCAACTATTGGTTGGTATCTTTTCTTGGTTATCCCAACTATTGGTTGGTACCCTTCTTTTATCCCAACTATTGTTTGGTGTGTTTCTCTTGGTTATCCCAACTATTGGTTGGTACCCTTCTTTTATCCCAACTATTGGTTGGTATCTTTTCTTGGTTATCCCAACTATTGGTTGGTACCCTTCTTTTATCCCAACTATTGGTTGGTATGTTTCTTGGTTATCCCAACTATTGGTTTGTACCCTTCTTTTATCCCAACAATTGGATGGTATGTTTCTCTTGGTTATCCTAACTATTGGTTGGTACCCTTCTTTTATCCCAACTATTGGTTGGTATCTTTTCTTGGTTATCCCAACTATTGGTTGGTACCCTTCTTTTATCCCAACTATTGGTTGGTATGTTTCTCTTGGTTATCCCAACCATTGGTTGATACCCTTCTTTTATCCCAACTATTGGTTGGTATCTTTTCTTGGTTATCCCAACTATTGGTTGGTACCATTCTTTTATCCCATCTATTGGCTGGTATCTTTTCTTAGTTATCCCAACTATTGGTTGGTACCCTTCTTTTATCCCAACTATTGGTTGGTATGTTTCTCTTGGTTATCCCAACTATTGGTTGATACCCTTCTTTTATCCCAACTATTGGTTGGTATCTTTTCTTGGTTATCCCAACAATTGGTTGGTACCCTTCTTTTATCCCAACTAATGGTTGGTATGTTTCTTTTGGTTATCCCAACTATTGGTTGGTACCCTTCTTTTATCCCAACTATTGGTTGGTATTTTTCTTGGTTATCCCAACTATTGGTTAGTACCCTTCTTTTATCCCCTCTATTTTTATCCCAACTATTGGTTGGTATGTTTCTTGGTTATCCCAACTATTGGTTGGTATCCTTCTTTTATCCCAACTATTGGTTGGTATGTTTCTTGGTTATCCCGATTATTGGTTGGTATCCTTCTTTTATCCCAACTATTGGTTGGTATGTTTCTTTTGGTTATCCCAACTATTGGTTGGTACCCTTCTTTTATCCCAACTATTGGTTGGTATCTTTTCTTGGTTATCCCAACTATTGGTTGGTACCTTTCTTTTATCCCAACTATTGGCTGGTATCTTTTCTTGGTTATCCCAGCTATTGGTTGGTACCCTTCTTTTATCCCAACTAATGGTTGGTATGTTTCTTTTGGTTATCCCAACTATTGGGTGGTACCCTTCTTTTATCCCAACTATTAGTTGGTATGTTTCTTGGTTATCCCAACTATTGGTTGGTACCCTTCTTTTATCCCCTCTATTTTTATCCCAACTATTGGTTGGTATGTTTCTTGGTTATCCCAACTATTGGTTGGTATCCTTCTTTTATCCCAACTATTGGTTGGTATGTTTCTTGGTTATCCCAATTATTGGTTGGTATCCTTCTTTTATCCCAACTATTGGTTGGTATGTTTCTCTTGGTTATCCCAACTATAGGTTGGTACCCTTCTTTGATCCCAACTATTGGTTGGTATCTTTTCTTGGTTATCCCAACTATTGGTTGGTAAGCTTATTTTATCACAACTATTGGTTGGTAAGTTTCTCTTGGTTATCCCAACTATTGGTTGGTACCCTTCTTTTATCCTAACTATTGGTTGGTATGTTTCTTGGTTATCCCAACTCTTGGTTTGTACCCTTCTTTTATCCCAACAATTGGTTGGTATGTTTCTCTTGGTTATCCCAACTATTGGTTGGTACCCTTCTTTTATCCCAACTATTGGTTGGTATCTTTTCTTGGTTATCCCAACTATTGGTTGGTACCCTTCTTTTATCCCAACTATTATTTGGTGTGTTTCTCTTGGTTATCCCAACTATTGGTTGGTACCCTTCTTTTATCCCAACTATTGGTTGGTATGTTTCTTGGTTATCCCAACTATTGGTTTGTACCCTTCTTTTATCCCAACTATTGGTTGGTATGTTTCTCTTGGTTATCCTAACTATTGGTTGGTACCCTTCTTTTATCCGAACTATTGGTTGGTATCTTTTCTTGGTTATCCCAACTATTGGTTGGTAGCCTTCTTTTATCCCAACTATTGGTTGGTATGTGTCTCTTGGTTATCCAAACTATTGGTTGATACCCTTCTTTTATCCCAACTATTGGTTGGTATTTTTTCTTGGTTATCCCAACTATTGGTTGGTACCCTTCTTTTACCCCAACTATTGGTTGGTATGTTTCTCTTGGTTATCCCAACTATTGGTTGATACCCTTCTTTTATCCCAACTATTGGTTGGTATCTTTTCTTGGTTATCCCAACTATTGGTTGGTACCCTTCTTTTATCCCAACTATTGGTTGGTATGTTTCTCTTGGTTATCCCAACTATTGGTTGGTACCCTTCTTTTATCCCAACTAATGGTTGGTATCTTTTCTTGGTTATCCCAACTATTGGTTGGTACCCTTCTTTTATCCCAACTATTGTTTGGTGTGTTTCTCTTGTCTATCCCAACTATTGGTTGGTACCCTTCTTTTATAACAACTATTGGTTGGTATCTTTTCTTGGTTATCCCAACTATTGGTTGGTACCCTTCTTTTATCCCAACTATTGGTAGGTATGTTTCTTGGTTATCCCAACTATTGGTTTGTACCCTTCTTTTATCCCAACTATTGGTTGGTATGTTTCTTTTGGTTATCCCAACTATTGGTTGGTACCCTTCTTTTATCCCAACTATTGGTTGGTATGTTTCTTGGTTATCCCAACTATTGGTTAGTACCCTTCTTTTATCCCCTCTATTTTTATCCCAACTATTGGTTGGTATGTTTCTTGGTTATCCCAACTATTGGTTGGTATCCTTCTTTTATCCCAACTATTGGTTGGTATGTTTCTTGGTTATCCCAATTATTGGTTGGTATCCTTCTTTTATCCCAACTATTGGTTGGTATGTTTCTTTTGGTTATCCCAACTATTGGTTGGTACCCTTCTTTTATCCCAACTATAGGTTGGTATCTTTTGTTGGTTATCCCAACTATTGGTTGGTACCTTTCTTTTATCCCAAATATTGGCTGGTATCTTTTCTTGGTTATCCCAACTATTGGTTGGTACCCTTCTTTTATCCCAACTAATGGTTGGTTTGTTTCTTTTGGTTATCCCAACTATTGGGTGGTACCCTTCTTTAATCCCAACTATTGGTTGGTATGTTTCTTGGTTATCCCAACTATTGGTTGGTACCCTTCTTTGATCCCAACTATTGGTTGGTATCTTTTCTTGGTTATCCCAACTATTGGTTAGTACCCTTCTTTTATCCCCTCTATTTTTATCCCAACTATTGTTTGGTATGTTTCTTGGTTATCCCAACTATTGGTTGGTATCTTTCTTTTATCCCAACTATTGGTTGGTATGTTTCTTGGCTATCCCAATTATTGGTTGGTATCCTTCTTTTATCCCAACTATTGGTTGGTATGTTTCTCTTGGTTATCCCAACTATTGGTTGGTACCCTTCTTTGATCCCAACTATTGGTTGGTATCTTTTCTTGGTTATCCCAACTATTGGTTGGTACCCTTCTTTTATCCCAACTATTGGTTGGTATGTTTCTTGGTTATCCCAACTATTGGTTTGTACCCTTCTTTTATCCCAACAATTGGATGGTATGTTTCTCTTGGTTATCCTAACTATTGGTTGGTACCCTTCTTTTATCCCAACTATTGGTTGGTATCTTTTCTTGGTTATCCCAACTATTGGTTGGTACCCTTCTTTTATCCCAACTATTGGTTGGTATGTTTCTCTTGGTTATCCCAACCATTGGTTGATACCCTTCTTTTATCCCAACTATTGGTTGGTATCTTTTCTTGGTTATCCCAACTATTGGTTGGTACCATTCTTTTATCCCATCTATTGGCTGGTATCTTTTCTTAGTTATCCCAACTATTGGTTGGTACCCTTCTTTTATCCCAACTATTGGTTGGTATGTTTCTCTTGGTTATCCCAACTATTGGTTGATACCCTTCTTTTATCCCAACTATTGGTTGGTATCTTTTCTTGGTTATCCCAACAATTGGTTGGTACCCTTCTTTTATCCCAACTAATGGTTGGTATGTTTCTTTTGGTTATCCCAACTATTGGTTGGTACCCTTCTTTTATCCCAACTATTGGTTGGTATTTTTCTTGGTTATCCCAACTATTGGTTAGTACCCTTCTTTTATCCCCTCTATTTTTATCCCAACTATTGGTTGGTATGTTTCTTGGTTATCCCAACTATTGGTTGGTATCCTTCTTTTATCCCAACTATTGGTTGGTATGTTTCTTGGTTATCCCGATTATTGGTTGGTATCCTTCTTTTATCCCAACTATTGGTTGGTATGTTTCTTTTGGTTATCCCAACTATTGGTTGGTACCCTTCTTTTATCCCAACTATTGGTTGGTATCTTTTCTTGGTTATCCCAACTATTGGTTGGTACCTTTCTTTTATCCCAACTATTGGCTGGTATCTTTTCTTGGTTATCCCAGCTATTGGTTGGTACCCTTCTTTTATCCCAACTAATGGTTGGTATGTTTCTTTTGGTTATCCCAACTATTGGGTGGTACCCTTCTTTTATCCCAACTATTAGTTGGTATGTTTCTTGGTTATCCCAACTATTGGTTGGTACCCTTCTTTTATCCCCTCTATTTTTATCCCAACTATTGGTTGGTATGTTTCTTGGTTATCCCAACTATTGGTTGGTATCCTTCTTTTATCCCAACTATTGGTTGGTATGTTTCTTGGTTATCCCAATTATTGGTTGGTATCCTTCTTTTATCCCAACTATTGGTTGGTATGTTTCTCTTGGTTATCCCAACTATAGGTTGGTACCCTTCTTTGATCCCAACTATTGGTTGGTATCTTTTCTTGGTTATCCCAACTATTGGTTGGTAAGCTTATTTTATCACAACTATTGGTTGGTAAGTTTCTCTTGGTTATCCCAACTATTGGTTGGTACCCTTCTTTTATCCTAACTATTGGTTGGTATGTTTCTTGGTTATCCCAACTCTTGGTTTGTACCCTTCTTTTATCCCAACAATTGGTTGGTATGTTTCTCTTGGTTATCCCAACTATTGGTTGGTACCCTTCTTTTATCCCAACTATTGGTTGGTATCTTTTCTTGGTTATCCCAACTATTGGTTGGTACCCTTCTTTTATCCCAACTATTATTTGGTGTGTTTCTCTTGGTTATCCCAACTATTGGTTGGTACCCTTCTTTTATCCCAACTATTGGTTGGTATGTTTCTTGGTTATCCCAACTATTGGTTTGTACCCTTCTTTTATCCCAACTATTGGTTGGTATGTTTCTCTTGGTTATCCTAACTATTGGTTGGTACCCTTCTTTTATCCCAACTATTGGTTGGTATCTTTTCTTGGTTATCCCAACTATTGGTTGGTAGCCTTCTTTTATCCCAACTATTGGTTGGTATGTGTCTCTTAGTTATCCAAACTATTGGTTGATACCCTTCTTTTATCCCAACTATTGGTTGGTATTTTTTCTTGGTTATCCCAACTATTGGTTGGTACCCTTCTTTTATCCCAACTATTGGTTGGTATGTTTCTCTTGGTTATCCCAACTATTGGTTGATACCCTTCTTTTATCCCAACTATTGGTTGGTATCTTTTCTTGGTTATCCCAACTATTGGTTGGTACCCTTCTTTTATCCCAACTATTGGTTGGTATGTTTCTCTTGGTTATCCCAACTATTGGTTGGTACCCTTCTTTTATCCCAACTATTGGTTGGTATCTTTTCTTGGTTATCCCAACTATTGGTTGGTACCCTTCTTTTATCCCAACTATTGTTTGGTGTGTTTCTCTTGGTTATCCCAACTATTGGTTGGTACCCTTCTTTTATAACAACTATTGGTTGGTATCTTTTCTTGGTTATCCCAACTATTGGTTGGTACCCTACTTTTATCCCAACTATTGGTAGGTATGTTTCTTGGTTATCCCAACTATTGGTTTGTACCCTTCTTTTATCCCAACTATTGGTTGGTATGTTTCTCTTGGTTATCCTAACTATTGGTTGGTACCCTTCTTTTATCCCAACTATTGGTTGGTATCTTTTCTTGGTTATCCCAACTATTGGTTGGTACCCTTCATTTATCCCAACTATTGGTTGGTATGTTTCTCTTGGTTATCCCAAATATTGGTTGATACCCTTCTTTTATCCCAACTATTGGTTGGTATCTTTTCTTGGTTATCCCAACTATTGGTTGGTATCATTCTTTTATCCCAACTATTGGCTGGTATCTTTTCTTGGTTATCCCAACTATTGGTTGGTACCCTTCTTTTATCCCAACTATTGGTTGGTATGTTTCTCTTGGTTATCCCAACTATTGGTTGATACCCTTCTTTTATCCCAACTATTGGTTGGTATCTTTTCTTGGTTATCCCAACTATTGGTTGGTACCATTCTTTTATCCCAACTAATGGTTGGTATGTTTCTTTTGGTTATCCCAACTATTGGTTGGTACCCTTCTTTTATCCCAACTATTGGTTGGTATGTTTCTTGGTTATCCCAACTATTGGTTAGTACCCTTCTTTTATCCCCTCTATTTTTATCCCAACTATTGGTTGGTATGTTTCTTGGTTATCCCAACTATTGGTTGGTATCCTTCTTTTATCCCAACTATTGGTTGGTAAGTTTCTTGGTTATCCCAATTATTGGTTGGTATCCTTCTTTTATCCCAACTATTGGTTGGTATGTTTCTTTTGGTTATCCCAACTATTGGTTGGTACCCTTCTTTTATCCCAACTATAGGTTGGTATCTTTTCTTGGTTATCCCAACTATTGGTTGGTACCTTTCTTTTATCCCAAATATTGGCTGGTATCTTTTCTTGGTTATCCCAACTATTGGTTGGTACCCTTCTTTTATCCCAACTAATGGTTGGTATGTTTCTTTTGGTTATCCCAACTATTGGGTGGTACCCTTCTTTAATCCCAACTATTGGTTGGTATGTTTCTTGGTTATCCCAACTATTGGTTGGTACCCTTCTTTGATCCCAACTATTGGTTGGTATCTTTTCTTGGTTATCCCAACTATTGGTTAGTACCCTTCTTTTATCCCCTCTATTTTTATCCCAACTATTGGTTGGTATGTTTCTTGGTTATCCCAACTATTGGTTGGTATCTTTCTTTTATCCCAACTATTGGTTGGTATGTTTCTTGGTTATCCCAATTATTGGTTGGTATCCTTCTTTTATCCCAACTATTGGTTGGTATGTTTCTCTTGTTTATCCCAACTATTGGTTGGTACCCTTCTTTGATCCCAACTATTGGTTGGTATCTTTTCTTGGTTATCCCAACTATTGGTTGGTACCCTTCTTTTATCCCAACTATTGGTTGGTATGTTTCTTGGTTATCCCAACTATTGGTTTGTACCCTTCTTTTATCCCAACTATTGGTTGGTATGTTTCTCTTGGTTATCCCAACTATTGGTTGGTACCCTTCTTTTATCCCAACTATTGGTTGGTATCTTTTCTTGGTTATCCCAACTATTGGTTGGTACCCTTCTTTTATCCCAACTATTGTTTGGTGTGTTTCTCTTGGTTATCCCAACTATTGGTTGGTACCCTTCTTTTATCCCAACTATTGGTTGGTATCTTTTCTTGGTTATCCCAACTATTGGTTGGTACCCTTCTTTTATCCCAACTATTGGTTGGTATGTTTCTTGGTTATCCCAACTATTGGTTTGTACCCTTCTTTTATCCCAACAATTGGATGGTATGTTTCTCTTGGTTATCCTAACTATTGGTTGGTACCCTTCTTTAATCCCAACTATTGGTTGGTATCTTTTCTTGGTTATCCCAACTATTGGTTGGTACCCTTCTTTTATCCCAACTATTGGTTGGTATGTTTCTCTTGGTTATCCCAACTATTGGTTGATACCCTTCTTTTATCCCAACTATTGGTTGGTATCTTTTCTTGGTTATCCCAACTATTGGTTGGTACCATTCTTTTATCCCAACTATTGGCTGGTATCTTTTCTTGGTTATCCCAACTATTGGTTGGTACCCTTCTTTTATCCCAACTATTGGTTGGTATGTTTCTCTTGGTTATCCCAACTATTGGTTGATACCCTTCTTTTATCCCAACTATTGGTTGGTATCTTTTCTTGGTTATCCCAACTATTGGTTGGTACCCTTCTTTTATCCCAACTAATGGTTGGTATGTTTCTTTTGGTTATCCCAACTATTGGTTGGTACCCTTCTTTTATCCCAACTATTGGTTGGTATTTTTCTTGGTTATCCCAACTATTGGTTAGTACCCTTCTTTTATCCCCTCTATTTTTATCCCAACTATTGGTTGGTATGTTTCTTGGTTATCCCAACTATTGGTTGGTATCCTTCTTTTATCCCAACTATTGGTTGGTATGTTTCTTGGTTATCCCGATTATTGGTTGGTATCCTTCTTTTATCCCAACTATTGGTTGGTATGTTTCTTTTGGTTATCCCAACTATTGGTTGGTACCCTTCTTTTATCCCAACTATTGGTTGGTATCTTTTCTTGGTTATCCCAACTATTGGTTGGTACCTTTCTTTTATCCCAACTATTGGCTGGTATCTTTTCTGGGTTATCCCAACTATTGGTTGGTACCCTTCTTTTATCCCAACTAATGGTTGGTATGTTTCTTTTGGTTATCCCAACTATTGGGTGGTACCCTTCTTTTATCCCAACTATTGGTTGGTATGTTTCTTGGTTATCCCAACTATTGGTTGGTACCCTTCTTTTATCCCCTCTATTTTTATCCCAACTATTGGTTGGTATGTTTCTTGGTTATCCCAACTATTGGTTGGTATCCTTCTTTTATCCCAACTATTGGTTGGTATGTTTCTTGGTTATCCCAATTATTGGTTGGTATCCTTCTTTTATCCCAACTATTGGTTGGTATGTTTCTCTTGGTTATCCCAACTATAGGTTGGTACCCTTCTTTGATCCCAACTATTGGTTGGTATCTTTTCTTGGTTATCCCAACTATTGGTTGGTAAGCTTATTTTATCACAACTATTGGTTGGTAAGTTTCTCTTGGTTATCCCAACTATTGGTTGGTACCCTTCTTTTATCCTAACTATTGGTTGGTATGTTTCTTGGTTATCCCAACTCTTGGTTTGTACCCTTCTTTTATCCCAACTATTGGTTGGTATGTTTCTCTTGGTTATCCCAACTATTGGTTGGTACCCTTCTTTTATCCCAACTATTGGTTGGTATCTTTTCTTGGTTATCCCAACTATTGGTTGGTACCCTTCTTTTATCCCAACTATTGTTTGGTGTGTTTCTCTTGGTTATCCCAACTATTGGTTGGTACCCTTCTTTTATCCCAACTATTGGTTGGTATGTTTCTTGGTTATCCCAACTATTGGTTTGTACCCTTCTTTTATCCCAACTATTGGTTGGTATGTTTCTCTTGGTTATCCTAACTATTGGTTGGTACCCTTCTTTTATCCCAACTATTGGTTGGTATCTTTTCTTGGTTATCCCAACTATTGGTTGGTAGCCTTCTTTTATCCCAACTATTGGTTGGTATGTGTCTCTTGGTTATCCAAACTATTGGTTGATACCCTTCTTTTATCCCAACTATTGGTTGGTATCTTTTCTTGGTTATCCCAACTATTGGTTGGTACCCTTCTTTTATCCCAACTATTGGTTGGTATGTTTCTCTTGGTTATCCCAACTATTGGTTGATACCCTTCTTTTATCCCAACTATTGGTTGGTATCTTTTCTTGGTTATCCCAACTATTGGTTGGTACCCTTCTTTTATCCCAACTAATGGTTGGTATGTTTCTTTTGGTTATCCCAACTATTGGTTGGTACCCTTCTTTTATCCCAACTATTGGTTGGTATGTTTCTTGGTTATCCCAACTATTGGTTAGTACCCTTCTTTTATCCCCTCTATTTTTATCCCAACTATTGGTTGGTATGTTTCTTGGTTATCCCAACTATTGGTTGGTATCCTTCTTTTATCCCAACTATTGGTTGGTATGTTTCTTGGTTATCCCAATTATTGGTTGGTATCCTTCTTTTATCCCAACTATTGGTTGGTATGTTTCTCTTTGTTATCCCAACTATTGGTTGGTACCATTCTTTTATCCCAACTATTGGTTGGTATCTTTTCTTGGTTATCCCAACTATTGGTTGGTACCCTTCTTTTATCCCAACTATTGGTTGGTATGTTTCTCTTGGTTATCCCAACTATTGGTTGGTACCCTTATTTTATCCCAACTATTGGTTGGTATGTTTCTCTTGGTTATCCCAACTATTGGTTGGTACCATTCTTTTATCCCAACTATTGGTTGGTATCTTTTCTTGGTTATCCCAACTATTGGTTGGTACCCTTCTTTTATCCCAACTATTGTTAGGTGTGTTTCTCTTGGTTATCCCAACTATTGGTTGGTACCCTTCTTTTATCCCAACTATTGGTTGGTATCTTTTCTTGGCTATCCCAACTATTGGTTGGTACCCTTCTTTTATCCCAACTATTGGTTGGTATGTTTCTTGGTTATCCCAACTATTGGTTTGTACCCTTCTTTTATCCCAACAATTGGTTGGTATGTTTCTCTTGGTTATCCCAACTATAGGTTGGTACCCTTCTTTGATCCCAACTATTGGTTGGTATCTTTTCTTGGTTATCCCAACTATTGGTTGGTAAGCTTATTTTATCACATCTATTGGTTGGTAAGTTTCTCTTGGTTATCCCAACTATTGGTTGGTACCCTTCTTTTATCCTAACTATTGGTTGGTATGTTTCTTGGTTATCCCAACTCTTGGTTTGTACCCTTCTTTTATCCCAACTATTGGTTGGTATCTTTTCTTGGTTATCCCAACTATTGGTTGGTACCCTTCTTTTATCCCAACTAATGGTTGGTATGTTTCTTTTGGTTATCCCAACTATTGGTTGGTACCCTTCTTTTATCCCAACTATTGGTTGGTATGTTTCTTGGTTATCCCAACTATTGGTTAGTACCCTTCTTTTATCCTCTCTATTTTTATCCCAACTATTGGTTGGTATGTTTCTTGGTTATCCCAACTATTGGTTGGTATCCTTCTTTTATCCCAACTATTGGTTGGTATGTTTCTTGGTTATCCCAATTATTGGTTGGTATCCTTCTTTTATCCCAACTATTGGTTGGTATGTTTCTCTTTGTTATCCCAACTATTGGTTGGTACCATTCTTTTATCCCAACTATTGGTTGGTATCTTTTCTTGGTTATCCCAACTATTGGTTGGTACCCTTCTTTTATCCCAACTATTGGTTGGTATGTTTCTCTTGGTTATCCCAACTATTGGTTGGTACCCTTATTTTATCCCAACTATTGGTTGGTATGTTTCTCTTGGTTATCCCAACTATTGGTTGGTACCATTCTTTTATCCCAACTATTGGTTGGTATCTTTTCTTGGTTATCCCAACTATTGGTTGGTACCCTTCTTTTATCCCAACTATTGTTTGGTGTGTTTCTCTTGGTTATCCCAACTATTGGTTGGTACCCTTCTTTTATCCCAACTATTGGTTGGTATCTTTTCTTGGCTATCCCAACTATTGGTTGGTACCCTTCTTTTATCCCAACTATTGGTTGGTATGTTTCTTGGTTATCCCAACTATTGGTTTGTACCCTTCTTTTATCCCAACAATTGGTTGGTATGTTTCTCTTGGTTATCCCAACTATAGGTTGGTACCCTTCTTTGATCCCAACTATTGGTTGGTATCTTTTCTTGGTTATCCCAACTATTGGTTGGTAAGCTTATTTTATCACAACTATTGGTTGGTAAGTTTCTCTTGGTTATCCCAACTATTGGTTGGTACCCTTCTTTTATCCTAACTATTGGTTGGTATGTTTCTTGGTTATCCCAACTCTTGGTTTGTACCCTTCTTTTATCCCAACTATTGGTTGGTATGTTTCTCTAGGTTATCCCAACTATTGGTTGGTACCCTTCTTTTATCCCAACTATTGGTTGGTATCTTTTCTTGGTTATCCCAACTATTGGTTGGTACCCTTCTTTTATCCCAACTATTGTTTGGTGTGTTTCTCTTGGTTATCCCAACTATTGGTTGGTACCCTTCTTTTATCCCAACTATTGGTTGGTATCTTTTCTTGGTTATCCCAACTATTGGTTTGTACCCTTCTTTTATCCCAACTATTGGTTGGTATGTTTCTTGGTTATCCCAACTATTGGTTTGTACCCTTCTTTTATCCCAACTATTGGTTGGTATGTTTCTCTTGGTTATCCTAACTATTGGTTGGTACCCTTCTTTTATCCCAACTATTGGTTGGTATCTTTTCTTGGTTATCCCAACTATTGGTTGGTAGCCTTCTTTTATCCCAACTATTGGTTGGTATGTTTCTCTTGGTTATCCCAACTATTGGTTGATACCCTTCTTTTATCCCAACTATTGGTTGGTATCTTTTCTTGGTTATCCCAACTATTGGTGGGTACCCTTCTTTATCCCAACTATTGGCTGGTATCTTTTCTTGGTTATCCCAACTATTGGTTGGTACCCTTCTTTTATCCCAACTATTGGTTGGTATGTTTCTCTTGGTTATCCCAACTATTGGTTGATACCCTTCTTTTATCCCAACTATTGGTTGGTATCTTTTCTTGGTTATCCCAACTATTGGTTGGTACCCTTCTTTTATCCCAACTAATGGTTGGTATGTTTCTTTTGGTTATCCCAACTATTGGTTGGTACCCTTCTTTTATCCCAACTATTGGTTGGTATGTTTCTTGGTTATCCCAACTATTGGTTAGTACCCTTCTTTTATCCCCTCTATTTTTATCCCAACTATTGGTTGGTATGTTTCTTGGTTATCCCAACTATTGGTTGGTATCCTTCTTTTATCCCAACTATTGGTTGGTATGTTTCTTGGTTATCCCAATTATTGGTTGGTATCCTTCTTTTATCCCAACTATTGGTTGGTATGTTTCTCTTTGTTATCCCAACTATTGGTTGGTACCATTCTTTTATCCCAACTATTGGTTGGTATCTTTTCTTGGTTATCCCAACTATTGGTTGGTACCCTTCTTTTATCCCAACTATTGGTTGGTATGTTTCTCTTGGTTATCCCAACTATTGGTTGGTACCCTTATTTTATCCCAACTATTGGTTGGTATGTTTCTTTTGGTTATCCCAACTATTGGTTGGTACCATTCTTTTATCCCAACTATTGGTTGGTATCTTTTCTTGGTTATCCCAACTATTGGTTGGTACCCTTCTTTTATCCCAACTATTGGTTGGTATGTTTCTCTTGGTTATCCCAACTATTGGTTGATACCCTTCTTTTATCCCAACTATTGGTTGGTATCTTTTCTTGGTTATCCCGACTATTCTTTGGTACCCTTCTTTTATCCCAACTATTGGTTGGTATGTTTCTTGGTTATCCCAATTATTGGTTGGTATCCTTCTTTTATCCCAACTATTGGTTGGTATGTTTCTCTTGGTTATCCCAACTATAGGTTGGTACCCTTCTTTTATCCCAACTATTGGTTGGTATCTTTTCTTGGTTATCCCAACTATTGGTTGGTAAGCTTATTTTATCACAACTATTGGTTGGTATGTTTTTCTTGGTTATCCCAACTATTGGTTGGTACCCTTCTTTTATCCTAACTATTGGTTGGTATGTTTCTTGGTTATCCCAACTCTTGGTTTGTACCATTCTTTTATCCCAACTATTTGTTGGTATGTTTCTCTGGGTTATCCCAACTATTGGTTGGTACCCTTCTTTTATCCCAACCATTGGTTGGTATCTTTTCTTGGTTATCCCAACTATTGGTTGGTACCCTTCTTTTATCCCAACTATTGTTTGGTGTGTTTCTCTTGGTTATCCCAACTATTGGTTGGTACCCTTCTTTTATCCCAACTATTGGTTGGTATCTTTTCTTGGTTATCCCAACTATTGGTTGGTACCCTTCTTTTATCCCAACTATTGGTTGTTATGTTTCTTGGTTATCCCAACTATTGGTTTGTACCCTTCTTTTATCCCAACTATTGGTTGGTATGTTTCTCTTGGTTATCCTAACTATTGGTTGGTACCCTTCTTTTATCCCAACTATTGGTTGGTATCTTTTCTTGGTTATCCCAACTATTGGTTGGTAGCCTTCTTTTATCCCAACTATTGGTTGGTATGTTTCTCATGGTTATCCCAACTATTGGTTGATACCCTTCTTTTATCCCAACTATTGGTTGGTATCTTTTCTTGGTTATCCCAACTATTGGTTGGTACCCTTCTTTTATCCCAACTATTGGCTGGTATCTTTTCTTGGTTATCCCAACTATTGGTTGGTACCCTTCTTTTATCCCAACTATTGGTTGGTATGTTTCTCTTGGTTATCCCAACTATTGGTTGATACCCTTCTTTTATCCCAACTATTGGTTGGTATCTATTCTTGGTTATCCCAACTATTAGTTGGTACCCTTCTTTTATCCCAACTAATGGTTGGTATGTTTCTTTTGGTTATCCCAACTATTGGTTGGTACCCTTCTTTTATCCCAACTATTGGTTGGTATGTTTCTCTTGGTTATCCCAACTATTGGTTGGTACCCTTCTTTTATCCCAACTATTGGTTGGTATCTTTTCTTGGTTATCCCAACTATTGGTTGGTACCCTTCTTTTATCCCAACTATTGTTTGGTGTGTTTCTCTTGGTTATCCCAACTATTGGTTGGTACCCTTCTTTTATCCCAACTATTGGTTGGTATCTTTTCATGGTTATCCCAACTATTGGTTGGTACCCTTCTTTTATCCCAACTATTGGTTGGTATGTTTCCTGGTTATCCCAACTATTGGTTTGTACCCTTCTTTTATCCCAACTATTGGTTGGTATGTTTCTCTTGGTTATCCTAACTATTGGTTGGTACCCTTCTTTTATCCCAACTATTGGTTGGTATCTTTTCTTGGTTATCCCAACTATTGGTTGGTAGCCTTCTTTTATCCCAACTATTGGTTGGTATGTTTCTCTTGGTTATCCCAACTATTGGTTGATACCCTTGTTTTATCCCAACTATTGGTTGGTATCTTTTCTTGGTTATCCCAACTATTGGTTGGTACCCTTCTTTTATCCCAACTATTGGCTGGTATCTTTTCTTGGTTATCCCAACTATTGGTTGGTACCCTTCTTTTATCCCAACTATTGGTTGGTATGTTTCTCTTGGTTATCCCAACTATTGGTTGATACCCTTCTTGTATCCCAACTATTGGTTGGTATCTTTTCTTGGTTATCCCAACTATTGGTTGGTACCCTTCTTTTAACCCAACTAATCGTTGGTATGTTTCTTTTGGTTATCCCAACTATTGGTTGGTGCCCTTCTTTTATCCCAACTATTGGTTGGTATGTTTCTCTTGGTTATCCCAACTATTGGTTGGTAGCCTTCTTTTATCCCAACTATTGGTTGGTATCTTTTCTTGGTTATCCCAACTATTCTTTGGTACCCTTCTTTTATCCCAACTATTGGTCGGTATGTTTCTTGGTTATCCCAATTATTGGTTGGTATCCTTCTTTTATCCCAACTATTGGTTGGTATGTTTCTCTTGGTTATCCCAACTATAGGTTGGTACACTTCTTTGATCCCAACTATTGGTTGGTATCTTTTCTTGGTTATCCCAACTATTGGTTGGTAAGCTTACTTTATCACAACTATTGGTTGGTAAGTTTCTCTTGGTTATCCCAACTATTGGTTGGTACCCTTCTTTTATCCTAACTATTGGTTGGTATGTTTCTTGGTTATCCCAACTCTTGGTTTGTACCATTCTTTTAACCCAACTATTTGTTGGTATGTTTCTCTGGGTTATCCCAACTATTGGTTGGTACCCTTCTTTTATCCTAACTATTGGTTGGTATCTTTTCTTGGTAATCCCAACTATTGGTTGGTACCCTTCTTTTATCCCAACTATTGTTTGGTGTGTTTCTCTTGGTTATCCCAACTATTGGTTGGTACCCTTCTTTTATCCCAACTATTGGTTGGTATCTTTTCTTGGTTATCCCAACTATTGGTTGGTACCCTTCTTTTATCCCAACTATTGGTTGGTATGTTTTTTGGTTATCCCAACTATTGGTTTGTACCCTTCTTTTATCCCAACTATTGGTTGGTATGTTTCTCTTGGTTATCCTAACTATTGGTTGGTACCCTTCTTTTATCCCAACTATTGGTTGGTATCTTTTCTTGGTTATCCCAACTATTGGTTGGTAGCCTTCTTTTATCCCAACTATTGGTTGATATGTTTCTCATGGTTATCCCAACTATTGGTTGATACCCTTCTTTTATCCCAACTATTGGTTGGTATCTTTTCTTGGTTATCCCAACTATTGGTTGGTACCCTTCATTTATCCCGACTATTGGCTGGTATCTTTTCTTGGTTATCCCAACTATTGGTTGGTACCCTTCTTTTATCCCAACTATTGGTTGGTATGTTTCTCTTGGTTATCCAAACTATTGGTTGATACCCTTCTTTTATCCCAACTATTGGTTGGTATCTTTTCTTGGTTATCCCAACTATTGGTTGGTACCCTTCTTTTATCCCAACTAATGGTTGGTATGTTTCTTTTGGTTATCCCAACTATTGGTTGGTACCCTTCTTTTATCCCAACTATTGGTTGGTATGTTTCTCTTGGTTATCCCAACTATTGGTTGGTACCCTTCTTTTATCCCAACTATTGGTTGGTATCTTTTCTTGGTTATCCCAACTATTGGTTGGTACCCTTCTTTTATCCCAACTATTGTTTGGTGTGTTTCTCTTGGTTATCCCAACTATTGGTTGGTACCCTTCTTTTATCCCAACTATTGGTTGGTATCTTTTCTTGGTTATCCCAACTATTGGTTGGTACCCTTCTTTTATCCCAACTATTGGTTTGTATGTTTCCTGGTTATCCCAACTATTGGTTTGTACCCTTCTTTTATCCCAACTATTTGTTGGTATCTTTTCTTGGTTATCCCAACTATTGGTTGGTACCCTTCTTTTATCCCAACTATTGGCTGGTATCTTTTCTTGGTTATCCCAACTATTGGTTGGTACCCTTCTTTTATCCCAACTATTGGTTGGTAAGTTTCTCTTGGTTATCCCAACTATTGGTTGATACCCTTCTTTTATCCCAACTATTGGTTGGTATCTTTTCTTGGTTATCCCAACTATTGGTTTGTACCATTCTTTTATCCCAACTATTTGTTGGTATGTTTCTTTTGGCTATCCCAACTATTGGTTGGTACCCTTCTTTTATCCTAACTATTGGTTGGTATGTTTCTCTTGGTTATCCCAACTATTGGTTGGTACCCTTCTTTTATCGCAACTATTGGTTGGTATCTTTTCTTGGTTATCCCAACTATTGGTTGGTACCCTTCTTTTATCCCAACTATTGTTTGGTGTGTTTCTCTTGGTTATCCCAACTATTGGTTGGTACCCTTCTTTTATCCCAACTATTGGTTGGTATGTTTCTTGGTTATCCCAACTATTGGTTTGTACCCTTCTTTTATCCCAACTATTGGTTGGTATGTTTCTCTTGGTTATCCTAACTATTGGTTGGTACCCTTCTTTTATCCCAACTATTGGTTGGTATCTTTTCTTGGTTATCCCAACTATTGGTTGGTATGTTTCTCATGGTTATCCCAACTATTGGTTGGTAGCCTTCTTTTATCCCAACTATTGGTTGGTATCTTTTCTTGGTTATCCCAACTATTGGTTGGTACCCTTCTTTTATCCCGAATATTGGCTGAAATCTTTTCTTGGTTATCCCAACTATTGGTTGGTACCCTTCTTTTATCCCAACTATTGGTTGGTATGTTTCTCTTGGTTATCCCAACTATTGGTTGATACCCTTATTTTATCCCAACTATTGGTTGGTATCTTTTCTTGGTTATCCCAACTATTGGTTGGTACCCTTCTTTTATCCCAACTAATGGTTGGTATGTTTCTTTTGGTTATCCCAACTATTGGTTGGTACCCTTCTTTTATCCCAACTATTGGTTGGTATGTTTCTCTTGGTTATCCCAACTATTGGTTGGTACCCTTCTTTTATCCCAACTATTGGTTGGTATCTTTTCTTGGTTATCCCAACTATTGGTTGGTACCCTTCTTTTATCCCAACTATTGTTTGGTGTGTTTCTCTTGGTTATCCCAACTATTGGTTGGTACCCTTCTTTTATCCCAACTATTGGTTGGTATCTTTTCTTGGTTATCCCAACTATTGGTTGGTACCCTTCTTTTATCCCAACTATTGGTTTGTATGTTTCCTGGTTATCCGAACTATTGGTTTGTACCCTTCTTTTATCCCAACTATTGGTTGGTATGTTTCTCTTGGTTATCCTAACTATTGGTTGGTACCCTTCTTTTATCCCAACTATTGGTTGGTATCTTTTCTTGGTTATCCCAACTATTGGTTGGTAGCCTTCTTTTATCCCAACTATTGGTTGGTATGTTTCTCTTGGTTATCCCAACTATTGGTTGATACCCTTCTTTTATCCCAACTATTGGTTGGTATCTTTTCTTGGTTATCCCAACTATTGGTTGGTACCCTTCTTTTATCCCAACTATTGGCTGGTATCTTTTCTTGGTTATCCCAACTATTGGTTGGTACCCTTCTTTTATCCCAACTATTGGTTGGTATGTTTCTCTTGGTTATCCCAACTATTGGTTGATACCCTTCTTTTATCCCAACTATTGGTTGGTATCTTTTCTTGGTTATCCCAACTATTGGTTGGTACCCTCTTTTAACCCAACTAATGGTTGGTATGTTTCTTTTGGTTATCCCAACTATTGGTTGGTACCCTTCTTTTATCCCAACTATTGGTTGATATGTTTCTCTTGGTTATCCCAACTATTGGTTGGTACCCTTCTTTTATCCCAACTATTGGTTGGTATCTTTTCTTGGTTATCCCAACTATTGGTTGGTACCCTTCTTTTATCCCAACTATTGTTTGGTGTGTTTCTCTTGGTTATCCCAACTATTGGTTGGTACCCTTCTTTTATCCCAACTATTGGTTGGTATCTTTTCTTGGTTATCCCAACTATTGGTTGGTACCCTTCTTTTATCCCAACTATTGGTTGGTATGTTTCTTGGTTATCCCAACTATTGGTTTGTACCCTTCTTTTATCCCAACTATTGGTTGGTATGTTTCTCTTGGTTATCCTAACTATTGGTTGGTACCCTTCTTTTATCCCAACTATTGGTTGGTATCTTTTCTTGGTTATCCCAACTATTGGTTGGTAGCCTTCTTTTATCCCAACTATTGGTTGGTATGTTTCTCTTGGTTATCCCAACTATTGGTTGATACCCTTCTTTTATCCCAACCATTGGTTGGTATCTTTTCTTGGTTATCCCAACTATTGGTTGGTACCCTTCTTTTATCCCAACTATTGGCTGGTATCTTTTCTTGGTTATCCCAACTATTGGTTGGTACCCTTCTTTTATCCCAACTATTGGTTGGTATGTTTCTCTTGGTTATCCCAACTATTGGTTGATACCCTTCTTTTATCCCAACTATTGGTTGGTATCTTTTCTTGGTTATCCCAACTATTGGTTGGTACCCTTCTTTTATCCCAACTAATGGTTGGTATGTTTCTTTTGGTTATCCCAACTATTGGTTGGTACCCTTCTTTTATCCCAACTATTGGTTGGTATGTTTCTTGGTTATCCCAACTATTTGTACCCTTCTTTTATCCCCTCTATTTTTATCCCAACTATTGGTTGGTATGTTTCTTGGTTATCCCAACTATTGGTTGGTATCCTTCTTTTATCCCAACTATTGGTTGGTATGTTTCTTGGTTATCCCAATTATTGGTTGGTATCCTTCTTTTATCCCAACTATTGGTTGGTATGTTTCTCTTTGTTATCCCAACTATTGGTTGGTACCATTCTTTTATCCCAACTATTGGTTGGTATCTTTTCTTGGTTATCCCAACTATTGGTTGGTACCCTTCTTTTATCCCAACTATTGGTTGGTATGTTTCTCTTGGTTATCCCAACTATTGGTTGGTACCCTTATTTTATCCCAACTATTGGTTGGTATGTTTCTCTTGGTTATCCCAACTATTGGTTGGTACCATTCTTTTATCCCAACTATTGGTTGGTATGTTTCTCTTGGTTATCCCAACTATTGGTTGGTACCCTTCTTTTATCCCAACTATTGGTTGGTATCTTTTCTTGGTTATCCCAACTATTGGTTGGTACCCTTCTTTTATCCCAACTATTGTTTGGTGTGTTTCTCTTGGTTATCCCAACTATTGGTTGGTACCCTTCTTTTATCCCAACTATTGGTTGGTATCTTTTCTTGGTTATCCTAACTATTGGTTGGTACCCTTCTTTTATCCCAACTATTGGTTGGTATGTTTCTCTTGGTTATCCCAACTATTGGTTGATACCCTTCTTTTATCCCAACTATTGGTTGGTATCTTTTCTTGGTTATCCCAACTATTAGTTGGTACCCTTCTTTTATCCCAACTAATGGTTGGTATGTTTCTTTTGGTTATCCCAACTATTGGTTGGTACCCTTCTTTTATCCCAACTATTGGTTGGTATGTTTCTCTTGGTTATCCCAACTATTGTTTGGTACCCTTCTTTTATCCCAACTATTGGTTGGTATCTTTTCTTGGTTATCCCAACTATTGGTTGGTACCCTTCTTTTATCCCAACTATTGTTTGGTGTGTTTCTCTTGGTTATCCCAACTATTGGTTGGTACCCTTCTTTTATCCCAACTATTGGTTGGTATCTTTTCTTGGTTATCCTAACTATTGGTTGGTACCCTTCTTTTATCCCAACTATTGGTTGGTATGTTTCTCTTGGTTATCCCAACTATTGGTTGATACCCTTCTTTTATCCCAACTATTGGTTGGTATCTTTTCTTGGTTATCCCAACTATTGGTTGGTACCCTTCTTTTAACCCAACTAATGGTTGGTATGTTTCTTTTGGTTATCCCAACTATTGGTTGGTACCCTTCTTTTATCCCAACTATTGGTTGGTATGTTTCTCTTGGTTATCCCAACTATTGGTTGATACCCTTCTTTTATCCCAACTATTGGTTGGTATCTTTTCTTGGTTATCCCAACTATTGGTTGGTACCCTTCTTTTAACCCAACTAATGGTTGGTATGTTTCTTTTGGTTATCCCAACTATTGGTTGGTACCCTTCTTTTATCCCAACTATTGGTTGGTATGTTTCTCTTGGTTATCCCAACTATTGGTTGGTACCCTTCTTTTATCCCAACTGTTGGTTGGTATCTTTTCTTGGTTATCCCAACTATTCTTTGGTACCCTTCTTTTATCCCAACTATTGGTTGGTATGTTTCTTGGTTATCCCAATTATTGGTTGGTATCCTTCTTATATCCCAACTATTGGTTGGTATGTTTCTCTTGGTTATCCCAACTATAGGTTGGTACCCTTCTTTGATCCCAACTATTGGTTGGTATCTTTTCTTGGTTATCCCAACTATTGGTTGGTAAGCTTATTTTATCACAACTATTGGTTGGTAAGTTTCTCTTGGTTATCCCAACTATTGGTTGGTACCCTTCTTTTATCCTAACTATTGGTTGGTATGTTTCTTGGTTATCCCAACTCTTGGTTCGTACCATTCTTTTATCCCAACTATTTGTTGGTATGTTTCTCTGGGTTATCCCAACTATTGGTTGGTACTCTTCTTTTATCCCAACTATTGTTTGGTGTGTTTCTCTTGGTTATCCCAACTATTGGTTGGTACCCTTCTTTTATCCCAACTATTGGTTGGTATCTTTTCTTGGTTATCCCAACTATTGGTTGGTACCCTTCTTTTATCCCAACTATTGGTTGGTATGTTTCTTGGTTATCCTAACTATTGGTTTGTACCCTTCTTTTATCCCAACTATTGGTTGGTATGTTTCTCTTGGTTATCCTAACTATTGTTTGGTACCCTTCTTTTATCCCAACTATTGGTTGGTATCTTTTCTTGGTTATCCCAACTATTGGTTGGTAGCCTTCTTTTATCCCAACTATTGGTTGGTATGTTTCTCATGGTTATCCCAACTATTGGTTGATACCCTTCTTTTATCCCAACTATTGGTTGGTATCTTTTCTTGGTTATCCCAACTATTGGTTGGTACCCTTCTTTTATCCCAACTATTGGCTGGTATCTTTTCTTGGTTATCCCAACTATTGGTTGGTACCCTTCTTTTATCCCAACTATTGGTTGGTATGTTTCTCTTGGTTATCCCAACTATTGGTTGATACCCTTCTTTTATCCCAACTATTGGTTGGTATCTTTTCTTGGTTATCCCAACTATTGGTTGGTACCCTTCTTTTATCCCAACTAATGGTTGGTATGTTTCTTTTGGTTATCCCAACTATTGGTTGGTACACTTCTTTTATCCCAACTATTGGTTGGTATGTTTCTCTTGGTTATCCCAACTATTGGTTGGTACCGTTCTTTTATCCCAACTATTGGTTGGTATCTTTTCTTGGTTATCCCAATTATTGGTTGGTATCCTTCTTTTATCCCAACTATTGGTTGGTATGTTTCTCTTGGTTATCCCAACTATAGGTTGGTACCCTTCTTTGATCCCAACTATTGGTTGGTATCTTTTCTTGGTTATCCCAACTATTGGTTGGTAAGCTTATTTTATCACAACTATTGGTTGGTAAGTTTCTCTTGGTTATCCCAACTATTGGTTGGTACCCTTCTTTTATCCTAACTATTGGTTGGTATGTTTCTTGGTTATCCCAACTCTTGGTTCGTACCATTCTTTTATCCCAACTATTTGTTGGTATGTTTCTCTGGGTTATCCCAACTATTGGTTGGTACTCTTCTTTTATCCCAACTATTGTTTGGTGTGTTTCTCTTGGTTATCCCAACTATTGGTTGGTACCCTTCTTTTATCCCAACTATTGGTTGGTATCTTTTCTTGGTTATCCCAACTATTGGTTGGTACCCTTCTTTTATCCCAACTATTGGTTGGTATGTTTCTTGGTTATCCTAACTATTGGTTTGTACCCTTCTTTTATCCCAACTATTGGTTGGTATGTTTCTCTTGGTTATCCTAACTATTGTTTGGTACCCTTCTTTTATCCCAACTATTGGTTGGTATCTTTTCTTGGTTATCCCAACTATTGGTTGTTACCCTCTTTTTATCCCAACTATTGGTTGGTATGTTTCTCTTGGTTATCCCAACTATTGGTTGATACCCTTGTTTTATCCCAACTATTGGTTGGTATCTTTTCTTGGTTATCCCAACTATTCTTTGGTACCCTTCTTTTATCCCAACTATTGGTTGGTATGTTTCTTGGTTATCCCAATAATTGGTTGGTATCCTTCTTTTATCCCAACTATTGGTTGGTATGTTTCTCTTAGTTATCCCAACTATAGGTTGGTACCCTTCTTTGATCCCAACTATTGGTTGGTATCTTTTCTTTGTTATCCCAACTATTGGTTGGTAAGCTTATTTTATCACAACTATCGGTTGGTAAGTTTCTCTTGGTTATCCCAACTATTGGTTGGTACCCTTCTTTTATCCTAACTATTGGTTGGTATGTTTCTTGGTTATCCAAACTCTTGGTTTGTACCCTTCTTTTATCCCAACTATTGGTTGGTATGTTTCTCTTGATTATCCCAACTATTGGTTGGTACCCTTCTTTTATCCCAACTATTGGTTGGTATCTTTTCTTGGTTATCCCAACTATTGGTTGGTACCCTTCTTTTATCCCAACTATTGTTTGGTGTGTTTCTCTTGGTTATCCCAACTATTGGTTGGTACCCTTCTTTTATCCCAACTATTGGTTGGTATCTTTTCTTGGTTATCCTAACTATTGGTTGGTACCCTTCTTTTATCCCAACTATTGGTTGGTATGTTTCTCTTGGTTATCCCAACTATTGGTTGATACCCTTCTTTTATCCCAACTATTGGTTGGTATCTTTTCTTGGTTATCCCAACTATTAGTTGGTACCCTTCTTTTATCCCAACTAATGGTTGGTATGTTTCTTTTGGTTATCCCAACTATTGGTTGGTACCCTTCTTTTATCCCAACTATTGGTTGGTATGTTTCTCTTGGTTATCCCAACTATTGTTTGGTACCCTTCTTTTATCCCAACTATTGGTTGGTATCTTTTCTTGGTTATCCCAACTATTGGTTGGTACCCTTCTTTTATCCCAACTATTGTTTGGTGTGTTTCTCTTGGTTATCCCAACTATTGGTTGGTACCCTTCTTTTATCCCAACTATTGGTTGGTATCTTTTCTTGGTTATCCTAACTATTGGTTGGTACCCTTCTTTTATCCCAACTATTGGTTGGTATGTTTCTCTTGGTTATCCCAACTATTGGTTGATACCCTTCTTTTATCCCAACTATTGGTTGGTATCTTTTCTTGGTTATCCCAACTATTGGTTGGTACCCTTCTTTTAACCCAACTAATGGTTGGTATGTTTCTTTTGGTTATCCCAACTATTGGTTGGTACCCTTCTTTTATCCCAACTATTGGTTGGTATGTTTCTCTTGGTTATCCCAACTATTGGTTGATACCCTTCTTTTATCCCAACTATTGGTTGGTATCTTTTCTTGGTTATCCCAACTATTGGTTGGTACCCTTCTTTTAACCCAACTAATGGTTGGTATGTTTCTTTTGGTTATCCCAACTATTGGTTGGTACCCTTCTTTTATCCCAACTATTGGTTGGTATGTTTCTCTTGGTTATCCCAACTATTGGTTGGTACCCTTCTTTTATCCCAACTGTTGGTTGGTATCTTTTCTTGGTTATCCCAACTATTCTTTGGTACCCTTCTTTTATCCCAACTATTGGTTGGTATGTTTCTTGGTTATCCCAATTATTGGTTGGTATCCTTCTTTTATCCCAACTATTGGTTGGTATGTTTCTCTTGGTTATCCCAACTATAGGTTGGTACCCTTCTTTGATCCCAACTATTGGTTGGTATCTTTTCTTGGTTATCCCAACTATTGGTTGGTAAGCTTATTTTATCACAACTATTGGTTGGTAAGTTTCTCTTGGTTATCCCAACTATTGGTTGGTACCCTTCTTTTATCCTAACTATTGGTTGGTATGTTTCTTGGTTATCCCAACTCTTGGTTCGTACCATTCTTTTATCCCAACTATTTGTTGGTATGTTTCTCTGGGTTATCCCAACTATTGGTTGGTACTCTTCTTTTATCCCAACTATTGTTTGGTGTGTTTCTCTTGGTTATCCCAACTATTGGTTGGTACCCTTCTTTTATCCCAACTATTGGTTGGTATCTTTTCTTGGTTATCCCAACTATTGGTTGGTACCCTTCTTTTATCCCAACTATTGGTTGGTATGTTTCTTGGTTATCCTAACTATTGGTTTGTACCCTTCTTTTATCCCAACTATTGGTTGGTATGTTTCTCTTGGTTATCCTAACTATTGTTTGGTACCCTTCTTTTATCCCAACTATTGGTTGGTATCTTTTCTTGGTTATCCCAACTATTGGTTGGTAGCCTTCTTTTATCCCAACTATTGGTTGGTATGTTTCTCATGGTTATCCCAACTATTGGTTGATACCCTTCTTTTATCCCAACTATTGGTTGGTATCTTTTCTTGGTTATCCCAACTATTGGTTGGTACCCTTCTTTTATCCCAACTATTGGCTGGTATCTTTTCTTGGTTATCCCAACTATTGGTTGGTACCCTTCTTTTATCCCAACTATTGGTTGGTATGTTTCTCTTGGTTATCCCAACTATTGGTTGATACCCTTCTTTTATCCCAACTATTGGTTGGTATCTTTTCTTGGTTATCCCAACTATTGGTTGGTACCCTTCTTTTATCCCAACTAATGGTTGGTATGTTTCTTTTGGTTATCCCAACTATTGGTTGGTACACTTCTTTTATCCCAACTATTGGTTGGTATGTTTCTCTTGGTTATCCCAACTATTGGTTGGTACCGTTCTTTTATCCCAACTATTGGTTGGTATCTTTTCTTGGTTATCCCAATTATTGGTTGGTATCCTTCTTTTATCCCAACTATTGGTTGGTATGTTTCTCTTGGTTATCCCAACTATAGGTTGGTACCCTTCTTTGATCCCAACTATTGGTTGGTATCTTTTCTTGGTTATCCCAACTATTGGTTGGTAAGCTTATTTTATCACAACTATTGGTTGGTAAGTTTCTCTTGGTTATCCCAACTATTGGTTGGTACCCTTCTTTTATCCTAACTATTGGTTGGTATGTTTCTTGGTTATCCCAACTCTTGGTTCGTACCATTCTTTTATCCCAACTATTTGTTGGTATGTTTCTCTGGGTTATCCCAACTATTGGTTGGTACTCTTCTTTTATCCCAACTATTGTTTGGTGTGTTTCTCTTGGTTATCCCAACTATTGGTTGGTACCCTTCTTTTATCCCAACTATTGGTTGGTATCTTTTCTTGGTTATCCCAACTATTGGTTGGTACCCTTCTTTTATCCCAACTATTGGTTGGTATGTTTCTTGGTTATCCTAACTATTGGTTTGTACCCTTCTTTTATCCCAACTATTGTTTGGTATGTTTCTCTTGGTTATCCTAACTATTGGTTGGTACCCTTCTTTTATCCCAACTATTGGTTGGTATCTTTTCTTGGTTATCCCAACTATTGGTTGGTAGCCTTCTTTTATCCCAACTATTGGTTGGTATGTTTCTCTTGGTTATCCCAACTATTGGTTGATACCCTTCTTTTATCCCAACTATTGGTTGGTATCTTTTCTTGGTTATCCCAACTATTGGTTGGTACCCTTCTTTTATCCCAACTATTGGCTGGTATCTTTTCTTGGTTATCCCAACTATTGGTTGGTACCCTTCTTTTATCCCAACTATTGGTTGGTATGTTTCTCTTGGTTATCCCAACTATTGGTTGATACCCTTCTTTTATCCCAACTATTGGTTGGTATCTTTTCTTGGTTATCCCAACTATTGGTTGGTACCCTTCTTTTAACCCAACTAATGGTTGGTATGTTTCTTTTGGTTATCCCAACTATTGGTTGGTACCCTTCTTTTATCCCAACTATTGGTTGGTATGTTTCTCTTGGTTATCCCAACTATTGGTTGGTACCCTTCTTTTATCCCAACTATTGGTTGGTATCTTTTCTTGGTTATCCCAACTATTGGTTGGTACCCTTCTTTTATCCCAACTATTGTTTGGTGTGTTTCTCTTGGTTATCCCAACTATTGGTTGGTACCCTTCTTTTATCCCAACTATTGGTTGGTATCTTTTCTTGGTTATCCCAACTATTGGTTGGTAAGTTTCTCTTGGTTATCCCAACTATTGGTTGGTACCCTTCTTTTATCCTAACTATTGGTTGTATGTTTCTTGTTTATCCCAACTCTTGGTTCGTACCATTCTTTTATCCCAACTATTTGTTGGTATGTTTCTCTGGGTTATCCCAACTATTGGTTGGTACCCTTCTTTTATCCCAACTATTGGTTGGTATGTTTCTCTTGGTTATCCCAACTATTGGTTGGTACCCTTCTTTTATCCCAACTATTGGTTGGTATCTTTTCTTGGTTATCCCAACTATTGGTTGGTACCCTTCTTTTATCCCAACTATTGTTTGGTGTGTTTCTCTTGGTTATCCCAACTATTGGTTGGTACCCTTCTTTTATCCCAACTATTGGTTGGTATCTTTTCTTGGTTATCCCAACTATTGGTTGGTACCCTTCTTTTATCCCAACTATTGGTTGGTATGTTTCCTGGTTATCCCAACTATTGGTTTGTACCCTTCTTTTATCCCAACTATTGGTTGGTATGTTTCTCTTGGTTATCCTAACTATTGGTTGGTACCCTTCTTTTATCCCAACTATTGGTTGGTATCTTTTCTTGGTTATCCCAACTATTGGTTGGTAGCCTTCTTTTATCCCAACTATTGGTTGGTATGTTTCTCTTGGTTATCCCAACTATTGGTTGATACCCTTCTTTTATCCCAACTATTGGTTGGTATCTTTTCTTGGTTATCCCAACTATTGGTTGGTACCCTTCTTTTATCCCAACTATTGGCTGGTATCTTTTCTTGGTTATCCCAACTATTGGTTGGTACCCTTCTTTTATCCCAACTATTGGTTGGTATGTTTCTCTTGGTTATCCCAACTATTGGTTGATACCCTTCTTTTATCCCAACTATCGGTTGGTATCTTTTCTTGGTTATCCCAACTATTGGTTGGTACCCTTCTTTTAACCCAACTAATGGTTGGTATGTTTCTTTTGGTTATCCCAACTATTGGTTGGTACCCTTCTTTTATCCCAACTATTGGTTGGTATGTTTCTCTTGGTTATCCCAACTATTGGTTGGTACCCTTCTTTTATCCCAACTATTGGTTGGTATCTTTTCTTGGTTATCCCAACTATTCTTTGGTACCCTTCTTTTATCCCAACTATTGGTTGGTATGTTTCTCTTGGTTATCCCAACTATTGGTTGATACCCTTCTTTTAACCCAACTAATGGTTGGTATGTTTCTTTTGGTTATCCCAACTATTGGTTGGTACCCTTCTTTTATCCCAACTATTGGTTGGTATGTTTCTCTTGGTTATCCCAACTATTGGTTGGTACCCTTCTTTTATCCCAACTATTGGTTGGTATCTTTTCTTGGTTATCCCAACTATTGGTTGGTACCCTTCTTTTATCCCAACTATTGGTTGGTATGTTTCCTGGTTATCCCAACTATTGGTTTGTACCCTTCTTTTATCCCAACTATTGGTTGGTATGTTTCTCTTGGTTATCCTAACTATTGGTTGGTACCCTTCTTTTATCCCAACTATTGGTTGGTATCTTTTCTTGGTTATCCCAACTATTGGTTGGTAGCCTTCTTTTATCCCAACTATTGGTTGGTATGTTTCTCTTGGTTATCCCAACTATGGGTTGATACCCTTCTTTTATCCCAACTATTGGTTGGTATCTTTTCTTGGTTATCCCAACTATTGGTTGGTACCCTTCTTTTATCCCAACTATTGGCTGGTATCTTTTCTTGGTTATCCCAACTATTGGTTGGTACCCTTCTTTTATCCCAACTATTGGTTGGTATGTTTCTCTTGGTTATCCCAACTATTGGTTGATACCCTTCTTTTATCCCAACTATCGGTTGGTATCTTTTCTTGGTTATCCAACTATTGGTTGGTACCCTTCTTTTAACCCAACTAATGGTTGGTATGTTTCTTTTGGTTATCCCAACTATTGGTTGGTACCCTTCTTTTATCCCAACTATTGGTTGGTATGTTTCTCTTGGTTATCCCAACTATTGGTTGGTACCCTTCTTTTATCCCAACTATTGGTTGGTATCTTTTCTTGGTTATCCCAACTATTCTTTGGTACCCTTCTTTTATCCCAACTATTGGTTGGTATGTTTCTTGGTTATCCAAATTATTGGTTGGTATCCTTCTTTTATCCCAACTATTGGTTGGTATGTTTCTCTTGGTTATCCCAACTATAGGTTGGTACCCTTCTTTGATCCCAACTAATGGTTGGTATCTTTTCTTGGTTATCCCAACTATTGGTTGGTAAGCTTATTTTATCACAACTATTGGTTGGTAAGTTTCTCTTGGTTATCCCAACTATTGGTTGGTACCCTTCTTTTATCCTAACTATTGGTTGGTATGTTTCTTGGTTATCCCAACTCTTGGTTCGTACCATTCTTTTATCCCAACTATTTGTTGGTATGTTTCTCTGGGTTATCCCAACTATTGGTTGGTACCCTTCTTTTATCCCAACTATTGGTTGGTATCTTTTCTTGGTTATCCCAACTATTGGTTGGTACCCTTCTTTTATCCCAACTATTGTTTGGTGTGTTTCTCTTGGTTATCCCAACTATTGGTTGGTACCCTTCTTTTATCCCAACTATTGGTTGGTATCTTTTCTTGGTTATCCCAACTATTGGTTGGTACCTTTCTTTTATCCCAACTATTGGTTGGTATGTTTCTTGGTTATCCCAACTATTGGTTTGTACCCTTCTTTTATCCCAACTATTGGTTGGTATGTTTCTCTTGGTTATCCTAACTATTGGTTGGTACCCTTCTTTTATCCCAACTATTGGTTGGTATCTTTTCTTGGTTATCCCAACTATTGGTTGGTAGCCTTCTTTTATCCCAACTATTGGTTGGTATGTTTCTCATGGTTATCCCAACTATTGGTTGATACCCTTCTTTTATCCCAACTATTGGTTGGTATCTTTTCTTGGTTATCCCAACTATTGGTTGGTACCCTTCTTTTATCCCAACTATTGGCTGGTATCTTTTCTTGGTTATCCCAACTATTGGTTGGTACCCTTCTTTTATCCCCACTATTGTTTGGTGTGTTTCTCTTGGTTATCCCAACTATTGGTTGGTACCCTTCTTTTATCCCAACTATTGGTTGGTATCTTTTCTTGGTTATCCCAACTATTGGTTGGTAAGTTTCTCTTGGTTATCCCAACTATTGGTTGGTACCCTTCTTTTATCCTAACTATTGGTTGGTATGTTTCTTGGTTATCCCAACTCTTGGTTCGTACCATTCTTTTATCCCAACTATTTGTTGGTATGTTTCTCTGGGTTATCCCAACTATTGGTTGGTACCCTTCTTTTATCCCAACTATTGGTTGGTATGTTTCTCTTGGTTATCCCAACTATTGGTTGGTACCCTTCTTTTATCCCAACTATAGGTTGGTATCTTTTCTTGGTTATCCCAACTATTGGTTGGTACCCTTCTTTTATCCCAACTATTGGTTGGTACGTTTCTCTTGGTTATCCCAACTATTGGTTGGTACCCTTCTTTTATCCCAACTATTGGTTGGTATCTTTTCTTGGTTATACCAACTATTGGTTGGTACCCTTCTTTTATCCCAACTATTGTTTGGTGTGTTTCTCTTGGTTATCCCAATTATTGGTTGGTACCCTTCTTTTATCCCAACTATTGGTTGGTATCTTTTCTTGGTTATCCCAACAATTGGTTGGTAAGTTTCTCTTGGTTATCCCAACTATTGGTTGGTACCCTTCTTTTATCCTAACTATTGGTTGGTATGTTTCTTGGTTATCCCAACTCTTGGTTCGTACCATTCTTTTATCCCAACTATTTGTTGGTATGTTTCTCTGGGTTATCCCAACTATTGGTTGGTACCCTTCTTTTATCCCAACTATTGGTTGGTATCTTTTCTTGGTTATCCCAACTATTGGTTGGTACCCTTCTTTTATCCCAACTATTGTTTGGTGTGTTTCTCTTGGTTATCCCAACTATTGGTTGGTACCCTTCTTTTATCCCAACTATTGGTTGGTATCTTTTCTTGGTTATCCCAACTATTGGTTGGTACCCTTCTTTTATCCCAACTATTGGTTGGTATGTTTCTTGGTTATCCCAACTATTGGTTTGTACCCTTCTTTTATCCCAACTATTGGTTGGTATGTTTCTCTTGGTTATCCTAACTATTGGTTGGTACCCTTCTTTTATCCCAACTATTGGTTGGTATCTTTTCTTGGTTATCCCAACTATTGGTTGGTAGCCTTCTTTTATCCCAACTATTGGTTGGTATGTTTTTCATGGTTATCCCAACTATTGGTTGATACCCTTCTCTTATCCCAACTATTGGTTGGTATCTTTTCTTGGTTATCCCAACTATTGGTTGGTACCCTTCTTTTATCCCAACTATTGGCTGGTATCTTTTCTTGGTTATCCCAACTATTGGTTAGTACCCTTCTTTTATCCCAACTATTGTTTGGTGTGTTTCTCTTGGTTATCCCAACTATTGGTTGGTACCCTTCTTTTATCCCAACTATTGGTTGGTATCTTTTCTTGGTTATCCCAACTATTGGTTGGTAAGTTTCTCTTGGTTATCCCAACTATTGGTTGGTACCCTTCTTTTATCCTAACTATTGGTTGGTATGTTTCTTGGTTATCCCAACTCTTAGTTCGTACCATTCTTTTATCCCAACTATTTGTTGGTATGTTTCTCTGGGTTATCCCAACTATTGGTTGGTACCCTTCTTTTATCCCAACTATTGGTTGGTATGTTTCTCTTGGTTATCCCAACTATTGGTTGGTACCCTTCTTTTATCCCAACTATTGGTTGGTATCTTTTCTTGGTTATCCCAACTATTGGTTGGTACCCTTCTTTTATCCCAACTATTGGTTGGTACGTTTCTCTTGGTTATCCCAACTATTGGTTGGTACCCTTCTTTTATCCCAACTATTGGTTGGTATCTTTTCTTGGTTATACCAACTATTGGTTGGTACCCTTCTTTTATCCCAACTATTGTTTGGTGTGTTTCTCTTGGTTATCCCAACTATTGGATGGTATCTTTCTTGGTACCCAACTATTGGTTGGTATCATTTCTTGGTTATCCCAACTATTGGTTGGTAAGTTTCTCTTGGTTATCCCAACTATTGGTTGGTACCCTTCTTTTATCCTAACTATTGGTTGGTATGTTTCTTGGTTATCCCAACTCTTGGTTCGTACCATTCTTTTATCCCAACTATTTGTTGGTATGTTTCTCTGGGTTATCCCAACTATTGGTTGGTACCCTTCTTTTATCCCAACTATTGGTTGGTATGTTTCTTTTGGTTATCCCAACTATTGGTTGGTACCCTTCTTTTATCCCAACTATTGGTTGGTATGTTTCTCTTGGTTATCCCAACTATTGGTTGGTACCCTTCTTTTATCCCAACTATTGGTTGGTATCTTTTCTTGGTTATCCCAACTATTGGTTGGTACCCTTCTTTTATCCCAACTATTGTTTGGTGTGTTTCTCTTGGTTATCCCAACTATTGGTTGGTAGCCTTCTTTTATCCCAACTATTGGTTGGTATCTTTTCTTGGTTATCCCAACTATTGGTTGGTAAGTTTCTCTTGGTTATCCCAACTATTGGTTGGTACCCTTCTTTTATCCTAACTATTGGTTGGTATGTTTCTTGGTTATCCCAACTCTTGGTTCGTACCATTCTTTTATCCCAACTATTTGTTGGTATGTTTCTCTGGGTTATCCCAACTATTGGTTGGTACCCTTCTTTTATCCCAACTATTGGTTGGTATGTTTCTCTTGGTTATCCCAACTATTGGTTGGTACCCTTCTTTTATCCCAACTATTGGTTGGTATCTTTTCTTGGTTATCCCAACTATTGGTTGGTACCCTTCTTTTATCCCAACTATTGTTTGGTGTGTTTCTCTTGGTTATCCCAACTATTGGTTGGTACCCTTCTTTTATCCCAACTATTGGTTGGTATCTTTTCTTGGTTATCCCAACTATTGGTTGGTACCCTTCTTTTATCCCAACTATTGGTTGGTATGTTTCCTGGTTATCCCAACTATTGGTTTGTACCCTTCTTTTATCCCAACTATTGGTTGGTATGTTTCTCTTGGTTATCCTAACTATTGGTTGGTACCCTTCTTTTATCCCAACTATTGGTTGGTATCTTTTCTTGGTTATCCCAACTATTGGTTGGTAGCCTTCTTTTATCCCAACTATTGGTTAGTATGTTTCTCTTGGTTATCCCAACTATTGGTTGATACCCTTCTTTTATCCCAACAATTGGTTGGTATATTTTCTTGGTTATCCCAACTATTGGTTGGTACCCTTCTTTTATCCCAACTATTGGCTGGTATCTTTTCTTGGTTATCCCAACTATTGGTTGGTACCCTTCTTTTATCCCAACTATTGGTTGGTATGTTTCTCTTGGTTATCCCAACTATTGGTTGGTACCCTTCTTTTATCCCAACTATTGGTTGGTATCTTTTCTTGGTTATCCCAACTATTCTTTGGTACCCTTCTTTTATCCCAACTATTGGTTGGTATGTTTCTTGGTTATCCCAATTATTCGTTGGTATCCTTCTTTTATCCCAACTATTGGTTGGTATGTTTCTCTTGGTTATCCCAACTATAGGTTGGTACCCTTCTTTGATCGCAACTAAAGGTTGGTATCTTTTCTTGGTTATCCCAACTATTGGTTGGTAAGCTTATTTTATCACAACTATTGGTTGGTAAGTTTCTCTTGGTTATCCCAACTATTGGTTGGTACCCTTCTTTTATCCTTACTATTGGTTGGTATGTTTCTTGGTTATCCCAACTCTTGGTTCGTACCATTCTTTTATCCCAACTATTTGTTGGTATGTTTCTCTGGGTTATCCCAACTATTGGTTGGTACCCTTCTTTTCTCCCAACTATTGGTTGGTATCTTTTCTTGGTTATCCCAACTATTGGTTGGTACCCTTCTTTTATCCCAACTATTGTTTGGTGTGTTTCTCTTGGTTATCCCAACTATTGGTTGGTACCCTTCTTTTATCCCAACTATTGGTTGGTATCTTTTCTTGGTTATCCCAACTATTGGTTGGTACCCTTCTTTTATCCCAACTATTGGTTGGTATGTTTCTTGGTTATCCCAACTATTGGTTTGTACCCTTCTTTTATCCCAACTATTGGTTGGTATGTTTCTCTTGGTTATCCTAACTATTGGTTGGTACCCTTCTTTTATCCCAACTATTGGTTGGTATCTTTTCTTGGTTATCCCAACTATTGGTTGGTAGCCTTCTTTTATCCCAACTATTGGTTGGTATGTTTCTCATGGTTATCCCAACTATTGGTTGATACCCTTCTTTTATCCCAACTATTGGTTGGTATCTTTTCTTGGTTATCCCAACTATTGGTTAGTACCCTTCTTTTATCCCAACTATTGGCTGGTATCTTTTCTTGGTTATCCCAACTATTGGTTGGTACCCTTCTTTTATCCCAACTATTGTTTGGTGTGTTTCTCTTGGTTATCCCAACTATTGGTTGGTACCCTTCTTTTATCCCAACTATTGGTTGGTATCTTTTCTTGGTTATCCCAACTATTGGTTGGTAAGTTTCTCTTGGTTATCCCAACTATTGGTTGGTACCCTTCTTTTATCCTAACTATTGGTTGGTATGTTTCTTGGTTATCCCAACTCTTGGTTCGTACCATTCTTTTATCCCAAATATTTGTTGGTATGTTTCTCTGGGTTATCCCAACTATTGGTTGGTACCCTTCTTTTATCCCAACTATTGGTTGGTATGTTTCTCTTGGTTATCCCAACTATTGGTTGGTACCCTTCTTTTATCCCAACTATTGGTTGGTATCTTTTCTTGGTTATCCCAACTATTGGTTGGTACCCTTCTTTTATCCCAACTATTGGTTGGTACGTTTCTCTTGGTTATCCCAACTATTGGTTGGTACCCTTCTTTTATCCCAACTATTGGTTGGTATCTTTTCTTGGTTATCCCAACTATTGGTTGGTACCCTTCTTTTATCCCAACTATTGTTTGGTGTGTTTCTCTTGGTTATCCCAACTATTGGTTGGTACCCTTCTTTTATCCCAACTATTGGTTGGTATCTTTTCTTGGTTATCCCAACTATTGGTTGGTACCCTTCTTTTATCCCAACTATTGGTTGGTATGTTTCTTGGTTATCCCAACTATTGGTTTGTACCCTTCTTTTATCCCAACTATTGGTTGGTATGTTTCTCTTGGTTATCCTAACTATTGGTTGGTACCCTTCTTTTATCCCAACTATTGGTTGGTATCTTTTCTTGGTTATCCCAACTATTGGTTGGTAGCCTTCTTTTATCCCAACTATTGGTTGGTATGTTTCTCATGGTTATCCCAACTATTGGTTGATACCCTTCTTTTATCCCAACTATTGGTTGGTATCTTTTCTTGGTTATCCCAACTATTGGTTAGTACCCTTCTTTTATCCCAACTATTGGCTGGTATCTTTTCTTGGTTATCCCAACTATTGGTTGGTACCCTTCTTTTATCCCAACTATTGTTTGGTGTGTTTCTCTTGGTTATCCCAACTATTGGTTGGTACCCTTCTTTTATCCCAACTATTGGTTGGTATCTTTTCTTGGTTATCCCAACTATTGGTTGGTAAGTTTCTCTTGGTTATCCCAACTATTGGTTGGTACCCTTCTTTTATCCTAACTATTGGTTGGTATGTTTCTTGGTTATCCCAACTCTTGGTTCGTACCATTCTTTTATCCCAAATATTTGTTGGTATGTTTCTCTGGGTTATCCCAACTATTGGTTGGTACCCTTCTTTTATCCCAACTATTGGTTGGTATGTTTCTCTTGGTTATCCCAACTATTGGTTGGTACCCTTCTTTTATCCCAACTATTGGTTGGTATCTTTTCTTGGTTATCCCAACTATTGGTTGGTACCCTTCTTTTATCCCAACTATTGGTTGGTACGTTTCTCTTGGTTATCCCAACTATTGGTTGGTACCCTTCTTTTATCCCAACTATTGGTTGGTATCTTTTCTTGGTTATACCAACTATTGGTTGGTACCCTTCTTTTATCCCAACTATTGTTTGGTGTGTTTCTCTTGGTTATCCCAACTATTGGTTGGTACCCTTCTTTTATCCCAACTATTGGTTGGTATCTTTTCTTGGTTATCCCAACTATTGGTTGGTAAGTTTCTCTTGGTTATCCCAACTATTAGTTGGTACCCTTCTTTTATCCTAACTATTGGTTGGTATGTTTCTTGGTTATCCCAACTCTTGGTTCGTACCATTCTTTTATCCCAACTATTTGTTGGTATGTTTCTCTGGGTTATCCCAACTATTGGTTGGTACCCTTCTTTTATCCCAACTATTGGTTGGTATGTTTCTCTTGGTTATCCCAACTATTGGTTGGTACCCTTCTTTTATCCCAACTATTGGTTGGTATCTTTTCTTGGTTATCCCAACTATTGGTTGGTACCCTTCTTTTATCCCAACTATTGGTTGGTACGTTTCTCTTGGTTATCCCAACTATTGGTTGGTACCCTTCTTTTATCCCAACTATTGGTTGGTATCTTTTCTTGGTTATACCAACTATTGGTTGGTACCCTTCTTTTATCCCAACTATTGTTTGGTGTGTTTCTCTTGGTTATCCCAACTATTGGATGGTATCTTTCTTGGTACCCAACTATTGGTTGGTATCATTTCTTGGTTATCCCAACTATTGGTTGGTAAGTTTCTCTTGGTTATCCCAACTATTGGTTGGTACCCTTCTTTTATCCTAACTATTGGTTGGTATGTTTCTTGGTTATCCCAACTCTTGGTTCGTACCATTCTTTTATCCCAACTATTTGTTGGTATGTTTCTCTGGGTTATCCCAACTATTGGTTGGTACCCTTCTTTTATCCCAACTATTGGTTGGTATGTTTCTTTTGGTTATCCCAACTATTGGTTGGTACCCTTCTTTTATCCCAACTATTGGTTGGTATGTTTCTCTTGGTTATCCCAACTATTGGTTGGTACCCTTCTTTTATCCCAACTATTGGTTGGTATCTTTTCTTGGTTATCCCAACTATTGGTTGGTACCCTTCTTTTATCCCAACTATTGTTTGGTGTGTTTCTCTTGGTTATCCCAACTATTGGTTGGTAGCCTTCTTTTATCCCAACTATTGGTTGGTATCTTTTCTTGGTTATACCAACTATTGGTTGGTACCCTTCTTTTATCCCAACTATTGTTTGGTGTGTTTCTCTTGGTTATCCCAACTATTGGATGGTATCTTTCTTGGTACCCAACTATTGGTTGGTATCATTTCTTGGTTATCCCAACTATTGGTTGGTAAGTTTCTCTTGGTTATCCCAACTATTGGTTGGTACCCTTCTTTTATCCTAACTATTGGTTGGTATGTTTCTTGGTTATCCCAACTCTTGGTTCGTACCATTCTTTTATCCCAACTATTTGTTGGTATGTTTCTCTGGGTTATCCCAACTATTGGTTGGTACCCTTCTTTTATCCCAACTATTGGTTGGTATGTTTCTTTTGGTTATCCCAACTATTGGTTGGTACCCTTCTTTTATCCCAACTATTGGTTGGTATGTTTCTCTTGGTTATCCCAACTATTGGTTGGTACCCTTCTTTTATCCCAACTATTGGTTGGTATCTTTTCTTGGTTATCCCAACTATTGGTTGGTACCCTTCTTTTATCCCAACTATTGTTTGGTGTGTTTCTCTTGGTTATCCCAACTATTGGTTGGTAGCCTTCTTTTATCCCAACTATTGGTTGGTATCTTTTCTTGGTTATCCCAACTATTGGTTGGTAAGTTTCTCTTGGTTATCCCAACTATTGGTTGGTACCCTTCTTTTATCCTAACTATTGGTTGGTATGTTTCTTGGTTATCCCAACTCTTGGTTCGTACCATTCTTTTATCCCAACTATTTGTTGGTATGTTTCTCTGGGTTATCCCAACTATTGGTTGGTACCCTTCTTTTATCCCAACTATTGGTTGGTATGTTTCTCTTGGTTATCCCAACTATTGGTTGGTACCCTTCTTTTATCCCAACTATTGGTTGGTATCTTTTCTTGGTTATCCCAACTATTGGTTGGTACCCTTCTTTTATCCCAACTATTGTTTGGTGTGTTTCTCTTGGTTATCCCAACTATTGGTTGGTACCCTTCTTTTATCCCAACTATTGGTTGGTATCTTTTCTTGGTTATCCCAACTATTGGTTGGTACCCTTCTTTTATCCCAACTATTGGTTGGTATGTTTCCTGGTTATCCCAACTATTGGTTTGTACCCTTCTTTTATCCCAACTATTGGTTGGTATGTTTCTCTTGGTTATCCTAACTATTGGTTGGTACCCTTCTTTTATCCCAACTATTGGTTGGTATCTTTTCTTGGTTATCCCAACTATTGGTTGGTAGCCTTCTTTTATCCCAACTATTGGTTAGTATGTTTCTCTTGGTTATCCCAACTATTGGTTGATACCCTTCTTTTATCCCAACAATTGGTTGGTATATTTTCTTGGTTATCCCAACTATTGGTTGGTACCCTTCTTTTATCCCAACTATTGGCTGGTATCTTTTCTTGGTTATCCCAACTATTGGTTGGTACCCTTCTTTTATCCCAACTATTGGTTGGTATGTTTCTCTTGGTTATCCCAACTATTGGTTGGTACCCTTCTTTTATCCCAACTATTGGTTGGTATCTTTTCTTGGTTATCCCAACTATTCTTTGGTACCCTTCTTTTATCCCAACTATTGGTTGGTATGTTTCTTGGTTATCCCAATTATTCGTTGGTATCCTTCTTTTATCCCAACTATTGGTTGGTATGTTTCTCTTGGTTATCCCAACTATAGGTTGGTACCCTTCTTTGATCGCAACTAAAGGTTGGTATCTTTTCTTGGTTATCCCAACTATTGGTTGGTAAGCTTATTTTATCACAACTATTGGTTGGTAAGTTTCTCTTGGTTATCCCAACTATTGGTTGGTACCCTTCTTTTATCCTTACTATTGGTTGGTATGTTTCTTGGTTATCCCAACTCTTGGTTCGTACCATTCTTTTATCCCAACTATTTGTTGGTATGTTTCTCTGGGTTATCCCAACTATTGGTTGGTACCCTTCTTTTCTCCCAACTATTGGTTGGTATCTTTTCTTGGTTATCCCAACTATTGGTTGGTACCCTTCTTTTATCCCAACTATTGTTTGGTGTGTTTCTCTTGGTTATCCCAACTATTGGTTGGTACCCTTCTTTTATCCCAACTATTGGTTGGTATCTTTTCTTGGTTATCCCAACTATTGGTTGGTACCCTTCTTTTATCCCAACTATTGGTTGGTATGTTTCTTGGTTATCCCAACTATTGGTTTGTACCCTTCTTTTATCCCAACTATTGGTTGGTATGTTTCTCTTGGTTATCCTAACTATTGGTTGGTACCCTTCTTTTATCCCAACTATTGGTTGGTATCTTTTCTTGGTTATCCCAACTATTGGTTGGTAGCCTTCTTTTATCCCAACTATTGGTTGGTATGTTTCTCATGGTTATCCCAACTATTGGTTGATACCCTTCTTTTATCCCAACTATTGGTTGGTATCTTTTCTTGGTTATCCCAACTATTGGTTAGTACCCTTCTTTTATCCCAACTATTGGCTGGTATCTTTTCTTGGTTATCCCAACTATTGGTTGGTACCCTTCTTTTATCCCAACTATTGTTTGGTGTGTTTCTCTTGGTTATCCCAACTATTGGTTGGTACCCTTCTTTTATCCCAACTATTGGTTGGTATCTTTTCTTGGTTATCCCAACTATTGGTTGGTAAGTTTCTCTTGGTTATCCCAACTATTGGTTGGTACCCTTCTTTTATCCTAACTATTGGTTGGTATGTTTCTTGGTTATCCCAACTCTTGGTTCGTACCATTCTTTTATCCCAAATATTTGTTGGTATGTTTCTCTGGGTTATCCCAACTATTGGTTGGTACCCTTCTTTTATCCCAACTATTGGTTGGTATGTTTCTCTTGGTTATCCCAACTATTGGTTGGTACCCTTCTTTTATCCCAACTATTGGTTGGTATCTTTTCTTGGTTATCCCAACTATTGGTTGGTACCCTTCTTTTATCCCAACTATTGGTTGGTACGTTTCTCTTGGTTATCCCAACTATTGGTTGGTACCCTTCTTTTATCCCAACTATTGGTTGGTATCTTTTCTTGGTTATCCCAACTATTGGTTGGTACCCTTCTTTTATCCCAACTATTGTTTGGTGTGTTTCTCTTGGTTATCCCAACTATTGGTTGGTACCCTTCTTTTATCCCAACTATTGGTTGGTATCTTTTCTTGGTTATCCCAACTATTGGTTGGTACCCTTCTTTTATCCCAACTATTGGTTGGTATGTTTCTTGGTTATCCCAACTATTGGTTTGTACCCTTCTTTTATCCCAACTATTGGTTGGTATGTTTCTCTTGGTTATCCTAACTATTGGTTGGTACCCTTCTTTTATCCCAACTATTGGTTGGTATCTTTTCTTGGTTATCCCAACTATTGGTTGGTAGCCTTCTTTTATCCCAACTATTGGTTGGTATGTTTCTCATGGTTATCCCAACTATTGGTTGATACCCTTCTTTTATCCCAACTATTGGTTGGTATCTTTTCTTGGTTATCCCAACTATTGGTTAGTACCCTTCTTTTATCCCAACTATTGGCTGGTATCTTTTCTTGGTTATCCCAACTATTGGTTGGTACCCTTCTTTTATCCCAACTATTGTTTGGTGTGTTTCTCTTGGTTATCCCAACTATTGGTTGGTACCCTTCTTTTATCCCAACTATTGGTTGGTATCTTTTCTTGGTTATCCCAACTATTGGTTGGTAAGTTTCTCTTGGTTATCCCAACTATTGGTTGGTACCCTTCTTTTATCCTAACTATTGGTTGGTATGTTTCTTGGTTATCCCAACTCTTGGTTCGTACCATTCTTTTATCCCAAATATTTGTTGGTATGTTTCTCTGGGTTATCCCAACTATTGGTTGGTACCCTTCTTTTATCCCAACTATTGGTTGGTATGTTTCTCTTGGTTATCCCAACTATTGGTTGGTACCCTTCTTTTATCCCAACTATTGGTTGGTATCTTTTCTTGGTTATCCCAACTATTGGTTGGTACCCTTCTTTTATCCCAACTATTGGTTGGTACGTTTCTCTTGGTTATCCCAACTATTGGTTGGTACCCTTCTTTTATCCCAACTATTGGTTGGTATCTTTTCTTGGTTATACCAACTATTGGTTGGTACCCTTCTTTTATCCCAACTATTGTTTGGTGTGTTTCTCTTGGTTATCCCAACTATTGGTTGGTACCCTTCTTTTATCCCAACTATTGGTTGGTATCTTTTCTTGGTTATCCCAACTATTGGTTGGTAAGTTTCTCTTGGTTATCCCAACTATTGGTTGGTACCCTTCTTTTATCCTAACTATTGGTTGGTATGTTTCTTGGTTATCCCAACTCTTGGTTCGTACCATTCTTTTATCCCAACTATTTGTTGGTATGTTTCTCTGGGTTATCCCAACTATTGGTTGGTACCCTTCTTTTATCCCAACTATTGGTTGGTATGTTTCTCTTGGTTATCCCAACTATTGGTTGGTACCCTTCTTTTATCCCAACTATTGGTTGGTATCTTTTCTTGGTTATCCCAACTATTGGTTGGTACCCTTCTTTTATCCCAACTATTGTTTGGTGTGTTTCTCTTGGTTATCCCAACTATTGGTTGGTACCCTTCTTTTATCCCAACTATTGGTTGGTATCTTTTCTTGGTTATCCCAACTATTGGTTGGTACCCTTCTTTTATCCCAACTATTGGTTGGTATGTTTCCTGGTTATCCCAACTATTGGTTTGTACGCTTCTTTTATCCCAACTATTGGTTGGTATGTTTCTCTTGGTTATCCTAACTATTGGTTGGTACCCTTCTTTTATCCCAACTATTGGTTGGTATCTTTTCTTGGTTATCCCAACTATTGGTTGGTAGCCTTCTTTTATCCCAACTATTGGTTGGTATGTTTCTCTTGGTTATCCCAACTATTGGTTGATACCCTTCTTTTATCCCAACTATTGGTTGGTATCTTTTCTTGGTTATCCCAACTATTGGTTGGTACCCTTCTTTTATCCCAACTATTGGTTGGTATGTTTCTTGGTTATCCCAACTATTGGTTTGTACCCTTCTTTTATCCCAACTATTGGTTGATATGTTTCTCTTGGTTATCCTAACTATTGGTTGGTACCCTTCTTTTATCCCAACTATTGGTTGGTATCTTTTCTTGGTTATCCCAACTATTGGTTGGTAGCCTTCTTTTATCCCAACTATTGGTTGGTATGTTTCTCATGGTTATCCCAACTATTGGTTGATACCCTTCATTTATCCCAACTATTGGTTGGTATCTTTTCTTGGTTATCCCAACTATTGGTTGGTACCCTTCTTTTATCCCAACTATTGGCTGGTATCTTTTCTTGGTTATCCCAACTATTGGTTAGTACCCTTCTTTTATCCCAACTATTGTTTGGTGTGTTTCTCTTGGTTATCCCAACTATTGGTTGGTACCCTTCTTTTATCCCAACTATTGGTTGGTATCTTTTCTTGGTTATCCCAACTATTGGTTGGTAAGTTTCTCTTGGTTATCCCAACTATTGGTTGGTACCCTTCTTTTATCCTAACTATTGGTTGGTATGTTTCTTGGTTATCCCAACTCTTGGTTCGTACCATTCTTTTATCCCAACTATTTGTTGGTATGTTTCTCTGGGTTATCCCAACTATTGGTTGGTACCCTTCTTTTATCCCAACTATTGGTTGGTATGTTTCTCTTGGTTATCCCAACTATTGGTTGGTACCCTTCTTTTATCCCAACTATTGGTTGGTATCTTTTCTTGGTTATCCCAACTATTGGTTGGTACCCTTCTTTTATCCCAACTATTGGTTGGTACGTTTCTCTTGGTTATCCCAACTATTGGTTGGTACCCTTCTTTTATCCCAACTATTGGTTGGTATCTTTTCTTGGTTATCCCAACTATTGGTTGGTACCCTTCTTTTATCCCAACTATTGTTTGGTGTGTTTCTCTTGGTTATCCCAACTATTGGTTGGTACCCTTCTTTTATCCCAACTATTGGTTGGTATCTTTTCTTGGTTATCCCAACTATTGGTTGGTACCCTTCTTTTATCCCAACTATTGGTTGGTATGTTTCTTGGTTATCCCAACTATTGGTTTGTACCCTTCTTTTATCCCAACTATTGGTTGGTATGTTTCTCTTGGTTATCCTAACTATTGGTTGGTACCCTTCTTTTATCCCAACTATTGGTTGGTATCTTTTCTTGGTTATCCCAACTATTGGTTGGTAGCCTTCTTTTATCCCAACTATTGGTTGGTATGTTTCTCATGGTTATCCCAACTATTGGTTGATACCCTTCTTTTATCCCAACTATTGGTTGGTATCTTTTCTTGGTTATCCCAACTATTGGTTGGTATCTTTTCTTGGTTATCCCAACTATTGGTTGGTAGCCTTCTTTTATCCCAACTATTGGTTGGTATGTTTCTCTTGGTTATCCCAACTATTGGTTGATACCCTTCTTTTATCCCAACTATTGGTTGGTATCTTTTCTTGGTTATCCCAACTATTGGTTGGTACCCTTCTTTTATCCCAACTATTGGTTGGTATGTTTCTTGGTTATCCCAACTATTGGTTTGTACCCTTCTTTTATCCCAACTATTGGTTGATATGTTTCTCTTGGTTATCCTAACTATTGGTTGGTACCCTTCTTTTATCCCAACTATTGGTTGGTATCTTTTCTTGGTTATCCCAACTATTGGTTGGTAGCCTTCTTTTATCCCAACTATTGGTTGGTATGTTTCTCATGGTTATCCCAACTATTGGTTGATACCCTTCATTTATCCCAACTATTGGTTGGTATCTTTTCTTGGTTATCCCAACTATTGGTTGGTACCCTTCTTTTATCCCAACTATTGGCTGGTATCTTTTCTTGGTTATCCCAACTATTGGTTAGTACCCTTCTTTTATCCCAACTATTGTTTGGTGTGTTTCTCTTGGTTATCCCAACTATTGGTTGGTACCCTTCTTTTATCCCAACTATTGGTTGGTATCTTTTCTTGGTTATCCCAACTATTGGTTGGTAAGTTTCTCTTGGTTATCCCAACTATTGGTTGGTACCCTTCTTTTATCCTAACTATTGGTTGGTATGTTTCTTGGTTATCCCAACTCTTGGTTCGTACCATTCTTTTATCCCAACTATTTGTTGGTATGTTTCTCTGGGTTATCCCAACTATTGGTTGGTACCCTTCTTTTATCCCAACTATTGGTTGGTATGTTTCTCTTGGTTATCCCAACTATTGGTTGGTACCCTTCTTTTATCCCAACTATTGGTTGGTATCTTTTCTTGGTTATCCCAACTATTGGTTGGTACCCTTCTTTTATCCCAACTATTGGTTGGTACGTTTCTCTTGGTTATCCCAACTATTGGTTGGTACCCTTCTTTTATCCCAACTATTGGTTGGTATCTTTTCTTGGTTATCCCAACTATTGGTTGGTACCCTTCTTTTATCCCAACTATTGTTTGGTGTGTTTCTCTTGGTTATCCCAACTATTGGTTGGTACCCTTCTTTTATCCCAACTATTGGTTGGTATCTTTTCTTGGTTATCCCAACTATTGGTTGGTACCCTTCTTTTATCCCAACTATTGGTTGGTATGTTTCTTGGTTATCCCAACTATTGGTTTGTACCCTTCTTTTATCCCAACTATTGGTTGGTATGTTTCTCTTGGTTATCCTAACTATTGGTTGGTACCCTTCTTTTATCCCAACTATTGGTTGGTATCTTTTCTTGGTTATCCCAACTATTGGTTGGTAGCCTTCTTTTATCCCAACTATTGGTTGGTATGTTTCTCATGGTTATCCCAACTATTGGTTGATACCCTTCTTTTATCCCAACTATTGGTTGGTATCTTTTCTTGGTTATCCCAACTATTGGTTAGTACCCTTCTTTTATCCCAACTATTGGCTGGTATCTTTTCTTGGTTATCCCAACTATTGGTTGGTACCCTTCTTTTATCCCAACTATTGTTTGGTGTGTTTCTCTTGGTTATCCCAACTATTGGTTGGTACCCTTCTTTTATCCCAACTATTGGTTGGTATCTTTTCTTGGTTATCCCAACTATTGGTTGGTAAGTTTCTCTTGGTTATCCCAACTATTGGTTGGTACCCTTCTTTTATCCTAACTATTGGTTGGTATGTTTCTTGGTTATCCCAACTCTTGGTTCGTACCATTCTTTTATCCCAAATATTTGTTGGTATGTTTCTCTGGGTTATCCCAACTATTGGTTGGTACCCTTCTTTTATCCCAACTATTGGTTGGTATGTTTCTCTTGGTTATCCCAACTATTGGTTGGTACCCTTCTTTTATCCCAACTATTGGTTGGTATCTTTTCTTGGTTATCCCAACTATTGGTTGGTACCCTTCTTTTATCCCAACTATTGGTTGGTACGTTTCTCTTGGTTATCCCAACTATTGGTTGGTACCCTTCTTTTATCCCAACTATTGGTTGGTATCTTTTCTTGGTTATACCAACTATTGGTTGGTACCCTTCTTTTATCCCAACTATTGTTTGGTGTGTTTCTCTTGGTTATCCCAACTATTGGTTGGTACCCTTCTTTTATCCCAACTATTGGTTGGTATCTTTTCTTGGTTATCCCAACTATTGGTTGGTAAGTTTCTCTTGGTTATCCCAACTATTGGTTGGTACCCTTCTTTTATCCTAACTATTGGTTGGTATGTTTCTTGGTTATCCCAACTCTTGGTTCGTACCATTCTTTTATCCCAACTATTTGTTGGTATGTTTCTCTGGGTTATCCCAACTATTGGTTGGTACCCTTCTTTTATCCCAACTATTGGTTGGTATGTTTCTCTTGGTTATCCCAACTATTGGTTGGTACCCTTCTTTTATCCCAACTATTGGTTGGTATCTTTTCTTGGTTATCCCAACTATTGGTTGGTACCCTTCTTTTATCCCAACTATTGTTTGGTGTGTTTCTCTTGGTTATCCCAACTATTGGTTGGTACCCTTCTTTTATCCCAACTATTGGTTGGTATCTTTTCTTGGTTATCCCAACTATTGGTTGGTACCCTTCTTTTATCCCAACTATTGGTTGGTATGTTTCCTGGTTATCCCAACTATTGGTTTGTACGCTTCTTTTATCCCAACTATTGGTTGGTATGTTTCTCTTGGTTATCCTAACTATTGGTTGGTACCCTTCTTTTATCCCAACTATTGGTTGGTATCTTTTCTTGGTTATCCCAACTATTGGTTGGTAGCCTTCTTTTATCCCAACTATTGGTTGGTATGTTTCTCTTGGTTATCCCAACTATTGGTTGATACCCTTCTTTTATCCCAACTATTGGTTGGTATCTTTTCTTGGTTATCCCAACTATTGGTTGGTACCCTTCTTTTATCCCAACTATTGGTTGGTATGTTTCTTGGTTATCCCAACTATTGGTTTGTACCCTTCTTTTATCCCAACTATTGGTTGATATGTTTCTCTTGGTTATCCTAACTATTGGTTGGTACCCTTCTTTTATCCCAACTATTGGTTGGTATCTTTTCTTGGTTATCCCAACTATTGGTTGGTAGCCTTCTTTTATCCCAACTATTGGTTGGTATGTTTCTCATGGTTATCCCAACTATTGGTTGATACCCTTCATTTATCCCAACTATTGGTTGGTATCTTTTCTTGGTTATCCCAACTATTGGTTGGTACCCTTCTTTTATCCCAACTATTGGCTGGTATCTTTTCTTGGTTATCCCAACTATTGGTTAGTACCCTTCTTTTATCCCAACTATTGTTTGGTGTGTTTCTCTTGGTTATCCCAACTATTGGTTGGTACCCTTCTTTTATCCCAACTATTGGTTGGTATCTTTTCTTGGTTATCCCAACTATTGGTTGGTAAGTTTCTCTTGGTTATCCCAACTATTGGTTGGTACCCTTCTTTTATCCTAACTATTGGTTGGTATGTTTCTTGGTTATCCCAACTCTTGGTTCGTACCATTCTTTTATCCCAACTATTTGTTGGTATGTTTCTCTGGGTTATCCCAACTATTGGTTGGTACCCTTCTTTTATCCCAACTATTGGTTGGTATGTTTCTCTTGGTTATCCCAACTATTGGTTGGTACCCTTCTTTTATCCCAACTATTGGTTGGTATCTTTTCTTGGTTATCCCAACTATTGGTTGGTACCCTTCTTTTATCCCAACTATTGGTTGGTACGTTTCTCTTGGTTATCCCAACTATTGGTTGGTACCCTTCTTTTATCCCAACTATTGGTTGGTATCTTTTCTTGGTTATACCAACTATTGGTTGGTACCCTTCTTTTATCCCAACTATTGTTTGGTGTGTTTCTCTTGGTTATCCCAACTATTGGTTGGTACCCTTCTTTTATCCCAACTATTGGTTGGTATCATTTCTTGGTTATCCCAACTATTGGTTGGTAAGTTTCTCTTGGTTATCCCAACTATTGGTTGGTACCATTCTTTTATCCTAACTATTGGTAGGTATGTTTCTTGGTTATCCCAACTCTTGGTTCGTACCATTCTTTTATCCCAACTATTTGTTGGTATGTTTCTCTGGGTTATCCCAACTATTGGTTGGTACCCTTCTTTTATCCCAACTATTGGTTGGTATGTTTCTTTTGGTTATCCCAACTATTGGTTGGTACCCTTCTTTTATCCCAACTATTGGTTGGTATGTTTCTCTTGGTTATCCCAACTATTGGTTGGTACCCTTCTTTTATCCCAACTATTGGTTGGTATCTTTTCTTGGTTATCCCAACTATTGGTTGGTACCCTTCTTTTATCCCAACTATTGGTTGGTACGTTTCTCTTGGTTATCCCAACTATTGGTTGGTACCCTTCTTTTATCCCAACTATTGGTTGGTATCTTTTCTTGGTTATACCAACTATTGGTTGGTACCCTTCTTTTATCCCAACTATTGTTTGGTGTGTTTCTCTTGGTTATCCCAACTATTGGTTGGTACCCTTCTTTTATCCCAACTATTGGTTGGTATCTTTTCTTGGTTATCCCAACTATTGGTTGGTAAGTTTCTCTTGGTTATCCCAACTATTGGTTGGTACCCTTCTTTTATCCTAACTATTGGTTGGTATGTTTCTTGGTTATCCCAACTCTTGGTTCGTACCATTCTTTTATCCCAACTATTTGTTGGTATGTTTCTCTGGGTTATCCCAACTATTGGTTGGTACCCTTCTTTTATCCCAACTATTGGTTGGTATGTTTCTTTTGGTTATCCCAACTATTGGTTGGTACCCTTCTTTTATCCCAACTATTGGTTGGTATGTTTCTCTTGGTTATCCCAACTATTGGTTGGTACCCTTCTTTTATCCCAACTATTGGTTGGTATCTTTTCTTGGTTATCCCAACTATTGGTTGGTACCCTTCTTTTATCCCAACTATTGGTTGGTACGTTTCTCTTGGTTATCCCAACTATTGGTTGGTACCCTTCTTTTATCCCAACTATTGGTTGGTATCTTTTCTTGGTTATACCAACTATTGGTTGGTACCCTTCTTTTATCCCAACTATTGTTTGGTGTGTTTCTCTTGGTTTTCCCAACTATTGGTTGGTACCCTTCTTTTATCCCAACTATTGGTTGGTATCTTTTCTTGGTTATCCCAACTATTGGTTGGTAAGTTTCTCTTGGTTATCCCAACTATTGGTTGGTACCCTTCTTTTATCCTAACTATTGGTTGGTATGTTTCTTGGTTATCCCAACTCTTGGTTCGTACCATTCTTTTATCCCAACTATTTGTTGGTATGTTTCTCTGGGTTATCCCAACTATTGGTTGGTACCCTTCTTTTATCCCAACTATTGGTTGGTATCTTTTCTTGGTTATCCCAACTATTGGTTGGTACCCTTCTTTTATCCTAACTATTGGTTGGTATGTTTCTTGGTTATCCCAACTCTTGGTTCGTACCATTCTTTTATCCCAACTATTTGTTGGTATGTTTCTCTGGGTTATCCCAACTATTGGTTGGTACCCTTCTTTTATCCCAACTATTGGTTGGTATCTTTTCTTGGTTATCCCAACTATTGGTTGGTACCCTTCTTTTATCCCAACTATTGGTTGGTATGTTTCTTGGTTATCCCAACTATTGGTTTGTACCCTTCTTTTATCCCAACTATTGGTTGGTATGTTTCTCTTGGTTATCCTAACTATTGGTTGGTACCCTTCTTTTATCCCAACTATTGGTTGGTATCTTTTCTTGGTTATCCCAACTATTGGTTGGTAGCCTTCTTTTATCCCAACTATTGGTTGGTATGTTTCTCATGGTTATCCCAACTATTGGTTGATACCCTTCTTTTATCCCAACTATTGGTTGGTATCTTTTCTTGGTTATCCCAACTATTGGTTGGTACCCTTCTTTTATCCCAACTATTGGCTGGTATCTTTTCTTGGTTATCCCAACTATTGGTTAGTACCCTTCTTTTATCCCAACTATTGTTTGGTGTGTTTCTCTTGGTTATCCCAACTATTGGTTGGTACCCTTCTTTTATCCCAACTATTGGTTGGTATCTTTTCTTGGTTATCCCAACTATTGGTTGGTAAGTTTCTCTTGGTTATCCCAACTATTGCTTGGTACCCTTCTTTTATCCTAACTATTGGTTGGTATGTTTCTTGGTTATCCCAACTCTTGGTTCGTACCATTCTTTTATCCCAACTATTTGTTGGTATGTTTCTCTGGGTTATCCCAACTATTGGTTGGTACCCTTCTTTTATCCCAACTATTGGTTGGTATGTTTCTCTTGGTTATCCCAACTATTGGTTGGTACCCTTCTTTTATCCCAACTATTGGTTGGTATCTTTTCTTGGTTATCCCAACTATTGGTTGGTACCCTTCTTTTATCCCAACTATTGGTTGGTACGTTTCTCTTGGTTATCCCAACTATTGGTTGGTACCCTTCTTTTATCCCAACTATTGGTTGGTATCTTTTCTTGGTTATACCAACTATTGGTTGGTACCCTTCTTTTATCCCAACTATTGTTTGGTGTGTTTCTCTTGGTTATCCCAACTATTGGTTGGTACCCTTCTTTTATCCCAACTATTGGTTGGTATCTTTTCTTGGTTATCCCAACTATTGGTTGGTAAGTTTCTCTTGGTTATCCCAACTATTGGTTGGTACCCTTCTTTTATCCAAACTATTGGTTGGTATGTTTCTTGGTTATCCCAACTCTTGGTTCGTACCATTCTTTTATCCCAACTATTTGTTGGTATGTTTCTCTGGGTTATCCCAACTATTGGTTGGTACCCTTCTTTTATCCCAACTATTGGTTGGTATGTTTCTTTTGGTTATCCCAACTATTGGTTGGTACCCTTCTTTTATCCCAACTATTGGTTGGTATGTTTCTCTTGGTTATCCCAACTATTGGTTGGTACCCTTCTTTTATCCCAACTATTGGTTGGTATCTTTTCTTGGTTATCCCAACTATTGGTTGGTACCCTTCTTTTATCCCAACTATTGTTTGGTGTGTTTCTCTTGGTTATCCCAACTATTGGTTGGTACCCTTCTTTTATCCCAACTATTGGTTGGTATCTTTTCTTGGTTATCCCAACTATTGGTTGGTAAGTTTCTCTTGGTTATCCCAACTATTGGTTGGTACCCTTCTTTTATCCTAACTATTGGTTGGTATGTTTTTGGTTATCCCAACTCTTGGTTCGTACCATTCTTTTATCCCAACTATTTGTTGGTATGTTTCTCTGGGTTATCCCAACTATTGGTTGGTACCCTTCTTTTATCCCAACTATTGGTTGGTATGTTTCTCTTGGTTATCCCAACTATTGGTTGGTACCCTTCTTTTATCCCAACTATTGGTTGGTATCTTTTCTTGGTTATCCCAACTATTGGTTGGTACCCTTCTTTTATCCCAACTATTGTTTGGTGTGTTTCTCTTGGTTATCCCAACTATTGGTTGGTACCCTTCTTTTATCCCAACTATTGGTTGGTATCTTTTCTTGGTTATCCCAACTATTGGTTGGTACCCTTCTTTTATCCCAACTATTGGTTGGTATGTTTCCTGGTTATCCCAACTATTGGTTTGTACCCTTCTTTTATCCCAACTATTGGTTGGTATGTTTCTCTTGGTTATCCTAACTATTGGTTGGTACCCTTCTTTTATCCCAACTATTGGTTGGTATCTTTTCTTGGTTATCCCAACTATTGGTTGGTAGCCTTCTTTTATCCCAACTATTGGTTGGTATGTTTCTCTTGGTTATCCCAACTATTGGTTGATACCCTTCTTTTATCCCAACTATTGGTTGGTATCTTTTCTTGGTTATCCCAACTATTGGTTGGTACCCTTCTTTTATCCCAACTATTGGCTGGTATCTTTTCTTGGTTATCCCAACTATTGGTTGGTACCCTTCTTTTATCCCAACTATTGGTTGGTATGTTTCTCTTGGTTATCCCAACTATTGGTTGGTACCCTTCTTTTATCCCAACTATTGGTTGGTATCTTTTCTTGGTTATCCCAACTATTCTTTGGTACCCTTCTTTTATCCCAACTATTGGTTGGTATGTTTCTTGGTTATCCCAATTATTGGTTGGTATCCTTCTTTTATCCCAACTATTGGTTGGTATGTTTCTCTTGGTTATCCCAACTATAGGTTGGTACCCTTCTTTGATCCCAACTAATGGTTGGTATCTTTTCTTGGTTATCCCAACTATTGGTTGGTAAGCTTATTTTATCACAACTATTGGTTGGTAAGTTTCTCTTGGTTATCCCAACTATTGGTTGGTACCCTTCTTTTATCCTAACTATTGGTTGGTATGTTTCTTGGTTATCCCAACTCTTGGTTCGTACCATTCTTTTATCCCAACTATTTGTTGGTATGTTTCTCTGGGTTATCCCAACTATTGGTTGGTACCCTTCTTTTATCCCAACTATTGGTTGGTATCTTTTCTTGGTTATCCCAACTATTGGTTGGTACCCTTCTTTTATCCCAACTATTGTTTGGTGTGTTTCTCTTGGTTATCCCAACTATTGGTTGGTACCCTTCTTTTATCCCAACTATTGGTTGGTATCTTTTCTTGGTTATCCCAACTATTGGTTGGTACCCTTCTTTTATCCCAACTATTGGTTGGTATGTTTCTTGGTTATCCCAACTATTGGTTTGTACCCTTCTTTTATCCCAACTATTGGTTGGTATGTTTCTCTTGGTTATCCTAACTATTGGTTGGTACCCTTCTTTTATCCCAACTATTGGTTGGTATCTTTTCTTGGTTATCCCAACTATTGGTTGGTAGCCTTCTTTTATCCCAACTATTGGTTGGTATGTTTCTCATGGTTATCCCAACTATTGGTTGATACCCTTCTTTTATCCCAACTATTGGTTGGTATCTTTTCTTGGTTATCCCAACTATTGGTTGGTACCCTTCTTTTATCCCAACTATTGGCTGGTATCTTTTCTTGGTTATCCCAACTATTGGTTGGTACCCTTCTTTTATCCCAACTATTGTTTGGTGTGTTTCTCTTGGTTATCCCAACTATTGGTTGGTACCCTTCTTTTATCCCAACTATTGGTTGGTATCTTTTCTTGGTTATCCCAACTATTGGTTGGTAAGTTTCTCTTGGTTATCCCAACTATTGGTTGGTACCCTTCTTTTATCCTAACTATTGGTTGGTATGTTTCTAGGTTATCCCAACTCTTGGTTCGTACCATTCTTTTATCCCAACTATTTGTTGGTATGTTTCTCTGGGTTATCCCAACTATTGGTTGGTACCCTTCTTTTATCCCAACTATTGGTTGGTATGTTTCTCTTGGTTATCCCAACTATTGGTTGGTACCCTTCTTTTATCCCAACTATTGGTTGGTATCTTTTCTTGGTTATCCCAACTATTGGTTGGTACCCTTCTTTTATCCCAACTATTGGTTGGTACGTTTCTCTTGGTTATCCCAACTATTGGTTGGTACCCTTCTTTTATCCCAACTATTGGTTGGTATCTTTTCTTGGTTATACCAACTATTGGTTGGTACCCTTCTTTTATCCCAACTATTGTTTGGTGTGTTTCTCTTGGTTATCCCAACTATTGGTTGGTACCCTTCTTTTATCCCAACTATTGGTTGGTATCTTTTCTTGGTTATCCCAACTATTGGTTGGTAAGTTTCTCTTGGTTATCCCAACTATTGGTTGGTACCCTTCTTTTATCCTAACTATTGGTTGGTATGTTTCTTGGTTATCCCAACTCTTGGTTCGTACCATTCTTTTATCCCAACTATTTATTGGTATGTTTCTCCGGGTTATCCCAACTATTGGTTGGTACCCTTCTTTTATCCCAACTATTGGTTGGTATGTTTCTCTTGGTTATCCCAACTATTGGTTGGTACCCTTCTTTTATCCCAACTATTGGTTGGTATCTTTTCTTGGTTATCCCAACTATTGGTTGGTACCCTTCTTTTATCCCAACTATTGTTTGGTGTGTTTCTCTTGGTTATCCCAACTATTGGTTGGTACCCTTCTTTTATCCCAACTATTGGTTGGTATCTTTTCTTGGTTATCCCAACTATTGGTTGGTACCCTTCTTTTATCCCAACTATTGGTTGGTATGTTTCCTGGTTATCCCAACTATTGGTTTGTACCCTTCTTTTATCCCAACTATTGGTTGGTATGTTTCTCTTGGTTATCCTAACTATTGGTTGGTACCCTTCTTTTATCCCAACTATTGGTTGGTATCTTTTCTTGGTTATCCCAACTATTGGTTGGTAGCCTTCTTTTATCCCAACTATTGGTTGGTATGTTTCTCTTGGTTATCCCAACTATTGGTTGATACCCTTCTTTTATCCCAACTATTGGTTGGTATCTTTTCTTGGTTATCCCAACTATTGGTTGGTACCCTTCTTTTATCCCAACTATTGGCTGGTATGTTTCTTGGTTATCCCAACTATTGGTTTGTACCCTTCTTTTATCCCAACTATTGGTTGGTATGTTTCTCTTGGTTATCCTAACTATTGGTTGGTACCCTTCTTTTATCCCAACTATTGGTTGGTATCTTTTCTTGGTTATCCCAACTATTGGTTGGTAGCCTTCTTTTATCCCAACTATTGGTTGGTATGTTTCTCATGGTTATCCCAACTATTGGTTGATACCCTTCTTTTATCCCAACTATTGGTTGGTATCTTTTCTTGGTTATCCCAACTATTGGTTGGTACCCTTCTTTTATCCCAACTATTGGCTGGTATCTTTTCTTGGTTATCCCAACTATTGGTTGGTACCCTTCTTTTATCCCAACTATTGTTTGGTGTGTTTCTCTTGGTTATCCCAACTATTGGTTGGTACCCTTCTTTTATCCCAACTATTGGTTGGTATCTTTTCTTGGTTATCCCAACTATTGGTTGGTAAGTTTCTCTTGGTTATCCCAACTATTGGTTGATACCCTTCTTTTATCCTAACTATTGGTTGGTATGTTTCTTGGTTATCCCAACTCTTGGTTCGTACCATTCTTTTATCCCAACTATTTGTTGGTATGTTTCTCTGGGTTATCCCAACTATTGGTTGGTACCCTTCTTTTATCCCAACTATTGGTTGGTATGTTTCTCTTGGTTATCCCAACTATTGGTTGGTACCCTTCTTTTATCCCAACTATTGGTTGGTATCTTTTCTTGGTTATCCCAACTATTGGTTGGTACCCTTCTTTTATCCCAACTATTGGTTGGTACGTTTCTCTTGGTTATCCCAACTATTGGTTGGTACCCTTCTTTTATCCCAACTATTGGTTGGTATCTATTCTTGGTTATCCCAACTATTGGTTGGTACCCTTCTTTTATCCCAACTATTGTTTGGTGTGTTTCTCTTGGTTATCCCAACTATTGGTTGGTACCCTTCTTTTATCCCAACTATTGGTTGGTATCTTTTCTTGGTTATCCCAACTATTGTTTGGTGTGTTTCTCTTGGTTATCCCAACTATTGGTTGGTACCCTTCTTTTATCCCAACTATTGGTTGGTATCTTTTCTTGGTTATCCCAACTATTGGTTGGTACCCTTCTTTTATCCCAACTATTGGTTGGTATGTTTCTTGGTTATCCCAACTATTGGTTTGTACCCTTCTTTTATCCCAACTATTGGTTGGTATGTTTCTCTTGGTTATCCTAACTATTGGTTGGTACCCTTCTTTTATCCCAACTATTGGTTGGTATCTTTTCTTGGTTATCCCAACTATTGGTTGGTACCCTTCTTTTATCCCAACTATTGTTTGGTGTGTTTCTCTTGGTTATCCCAACTATTGGTTGGTACCCTTCTTTTATCCCAACTATTGGTTGGTATCTTTTCTTGGTTATCCCAACTATTGGTTGGTAGCCTTCTTTTATCCCAACTATTGGATGGTATGTTTCTCATGGTTATCCCAACTATTGGTTGATACCCTTCTTTTATCCCAACTATTGGTTGGTATCTTTTCTTGGTTATCCCAACTATTGGTTGGTACCCTTCTTTTATCCCAACTATTGGTTGGTATCTTTTCTTGGTTATCCCAACTATTGGTTGGTACCCTTCTTTTATCCCAACTATTGGTTGGTATGTTTCCTGGTTATCCCAACTATTGGTTTGTACCCTTCTTTTATCCCAACTATTGGTTGGTATGTTTCTCTTGGTTATCCTAACTATTGGTTGGTACCCTTCTTTTATCCCAACTATTGGTTGTTATCTTTTCTTGGTTATCCCAACTATTGGTTGGTAGCCTTCTTTTATCCCAACTATTGGTTGGTATGTTTCTCTTGGTTATCCCAACTATTGGTTGATACCCTTCTTTTATCCCAACTATTGGTTGGTATCTTTTCTTGGTTATCCCAACTATTGGTTGGTACCCTTCTTTTATCCCAACTATTGGCTGGTATCTTTTCTTGGTTATCCCAACTATTGGTTGGTACCCTTCTTTTATCCTAACTATTGGTTGGTATGTTTCTCTTGGTTATCCCAACTATTGGTTGATACCCTTCTTTTATCCCAACTATTGGTTGGTATCTTTTCTTGGTTATCCCAACTATTGGTTGGTACCCTTCTTTTAACCCAACTAATGGTTGGTATGTTTCTTTTGGTTATCCCAACTATTGGTTGGTACCCTTCTTTTATCCCAACTATTGGTTGGTATGTTTCTCTTGGTTATCCCAACTATTGGTTGGTACCCTTCTTTTTCCCAACTATTGGTTGGTATCTTTTCTTGGTTATCCCAACTATTCTTTGGTACCCTTCTTTTATCCCAACTATTGGTTGGTATGTTTCTTGGTTATCCCAATTATTGGTTGGTATCCTTCTTTTATCCCAACTATTGGTTGGTATGTTTCTCTTGGTTATCCCAACTATAGGTTGGTACCCTTCTTTGATCCCAACTATTGGTTGGTATCTTTTCTTGGTTATCCCAACTATTGGTTGGTAAGCTTATTTTATCAAAACTATTGGTTGGTAAGTTTCTCTTGGTTATCCCAACTATTGGTTGGTACCCTTCCTTTATCCTAACTATTGGTTGGTACCCTTCTTTTTCCCAACTATTGGTTGGTATCTTTTCTTGGTTATCCCAACTATTCTTTGGTACCCTTCTTTTATCCCAACTATTGGTTGGTATGTTTCTTGGTTATCCCAACTCTTGGTTCGTACCATTCTTTTATCCCAACTATTTGTTGGTATGTTTCTCTGGGTTATCCCAACTATTGGTTGGTACCCTTCTTTTATCCCAACTATTGGTTGGTATCTTTTCTTGGTTATCCCAACTATTGGTTGGTACCCTTCTTTTATCCCAACTATTGTTTGGTGTGTTTCTCTTGGTTATCCCAACTATTGGTTGGTACCCTTCTTTTATCCCAACTATTGGTTGGTATCTTTTCTTGGTTATCCCAACTATTGGTTGGTACCCTTCTTTTATCCCAACTATTGGTTGGTATGTTTCTTGGTTATCCCAACTATTGGTTTGTACCCTTCTTTTATCCCAACTATTGGTTGGTATGTTTCTCTTGGTTATCCTAACTATTGGTTGGTACCCTTCTTTTATCCCAACTATTGGTTGGTATCTTTTCTTGGTTATCCCAACTATTGGTTGGTAGCCTTCTTTTATCCCAACTATTGGTTGGTATGTTTCTCATGGTTATCCCAACTATTGGTTGATACCCTTCTTTTATCCCAACTATTGGTTGGTATCTTTTCTTGGTTATCCCAACTATTGGTTGGTACCCTTCTTTTATCCCAACTATTGGCTGGTATCTTTTCTTGGTTATCCCAACTATTGGTTGGTACCCTTCTTTTATCCCAACTATTGGTTGGTATGTTTCTCTTGGTTATCCCAACTATTGGTTGATACCCTTCTTTTATCCCAACTATTGGTTGGTATCTTTTCTTGGTTATCCCAACTATTGGTTGGTACCCTTCTTTTATCCCAACTAATGGTTGGTATGTTTCTTTTGGTTATCCCAACTATTGGTTGGTACCCTTCTTTTATCCCAACTATTGGTTGGTATCTTTTCTTGGTTATCCCAACTATTGGTTGGTACCCTTCTTTTATCCCAACTATTGGCTGGTATCTTTTCTGGGTTATCCAAACTATTGGTTGGTACCCTTCTTTTATCCCAACTATTGGTTGGTATGTTTCTCTTGGTTATCCCAACTATTGGTTGATACCCTTCTTTTATCCCAACTATTGGTTGGTATCTTTTCTTGGTTATCCCAACTATTGGTTGGTACCCTTCTTTTATCCCAACTAATGGTTGGTATGTTTCTTTTGGTTATCCCAACTATTGGTTGGTACCCTTCTTTTATCCCAACTATTGGTTGGTATGTTTCTCTTGGTTATCCCAACTATTGGTTGGTACCCTTCTTTTATCCCAACTATTGGTTGGTATCTTTTCTTGGTTATCCCAACTATTGGTTGGTACCCTTCTTTTATCCCAACTATTGTTTGGTGTGTTTCTCTTGGTTATCCCAACTATTGGTTGGTACCCTTCTTTTATCCCAACTATTGGTTGGTATCTTTTCTTGGTTATCCCAACTATTGGTTGGTACCCTTCTTTTATCCCAACTATTGGTTTGTATGTTTCCTGGTTATCCCAACTATTGGTTTGTACCCTTCTTTTATCCCAACTATTGGTTGGTATGTTTCTCTTGGTTATCCTAACTATTGGTTGGTACCCTTCTTTTATCCCAACTATTGGTTGGTATCTTTTCTTGGTTATCCCAACTATTGGTTGGTAGCCTTCTTTTATCCCAACTATTGGTTGGTATGTTTCTCTTGGTTATCCCAACTATTGGTTGATACCCTTCTTTTATCCCAACTATTGGTTGGTATCTTTTCTTGGTTATCCCAACTATTGGTTGGTACCCTTCTTTTATCCCAACTATTGGCTGGTATCTTTTCTTGGTTATCCCAACTATTGGTTGGTACCCTTCTTTTATCCCAACTATTGGTTGGTATGTTTCTCTTGGTTATCCCAACTATTGGTTGATACCCTTCTTTTATCCCAACTATTGGTTGGTATCTTTTCTTGGTTATCCCAACTATTGGTTGGTACCCTTCTTTTAACCCAACTAATGGTTGGTATGTTTCTTTTGGTTATCCCAACTATTGGTTGGTACCCTTCTTTTATCCCAACTATTGGTTGGTATGTTTCTCTTAGTTATCCCAACTATTGGTTGGTACCCTTCTTTTATCCCAACTATTGGTTGGTATCTTTTCTTGGTTATCCCAACTATTGGTTGGTACCCTTCTTTTATCCCAACTATTGTTTGGTGTGTTTCTCTTGGTTATCCCAACTATTGGTTGGTACCCTTCTTTTATCCCAACTATTGGTTGGTATCTTTTCTTGGTTATCCCAACTATTGGTTGGTACCCTTCTTTTATCCCAACTATTGGTTGGTATGTTTCTTGGTTATCCCAACTATTGGTTTGTACCCTTCTTATATCCCAACTATTGGTTGGTATGTTTCTCTTGGTTATCCTAACTATTGGTTGGTACCCTTCTTTAATCCCAACTATTGGTTGGTATCTTTTCTTGGTTATCCCAACTATTGGTTGGTAGCCTTCTTTTATCCCAACTATTGGTTGGTATGTTTCTCTTGGTTATCCCAACTATTGGTTGATACCCTTCTTTTATCCCAACCATTGGTTGGTATCTTTTCTTGGTTATCCCAACTATTGGTTGGTACCCTTCTTTTATCCCAACTATTGGCTGGTATCTTTTCTTGGTTATCCCAACTATTGGTTGGTACCCTTCTTTTATCCCAACTATTGGTTGGTATGTTTCTCTTGGTTATCCCAACTATTGGTTGATACCCTTCTTTTATCCCAACTATTGGTTGGTATCTTTTCTTGGTTATCCCAACTATTGGTTGGTACCCTTCTTTTATCCCAACTATTGGTTGGTATGTTTCTTGGTTATCCCAACTATTGGTTTGTACCCTTCTTTTATCCCAACTATTGGTTGGTATGTTTCTCTTGGTTATCCTAACTATTGGTTGGTACCCTTCTTTTATCCCAACTATTGGTTGGTATCTTTTCTTGGTTATCCCAATTATTGGTTGGTACCCTTCTTTTATCCCAACTATTGGCTGGTATCTTTTCTTGGTTATCCCAACTATTGGTTGGTACCCTTCTTTTATCCTAACTATTGGTTGGTATGTTTCTCTTGGTTATCCCAACTATTGGTTGATACCCTTCTTTTATCCCAACTATTGGTTGGTATCTTTTCTTGGTTATCCCAACTATTGGTTGGTACCCTTCTTTTAACCCAACTAATGGTTGGTATGTTTCTTTTGGTTATCCCAACTATTGGTTGGTACCCTTCTTTTATCCCAACTATTGGTTGGTATGTTTCTCTTGGTTATCCCAACTATTGGTTGGTACCCTTCTTTTTCCCAACTATTGGTTGGTATGTTTCCTGGTTATCCCAACTATTGGTTTGTACCCTTCTTTTATCCCAACTATTGGTTGGTATGTTTCTCTTGGTTATCCTAACTATTGGTTGGTACCCTTCTTTTATCCCAACTATTGGTTGGTATCTTTTCTTGGTTATCCCAACTATTGGTTGGTAGCCTTCTTTTATCCCAACTATTGGTTGGTATGTTTCTCTTGGTTATCCCAACTATTGGTTGATACCCTTCTTTTATCCCAACTATTGGTTGGTATCTTTTCTTGGTTATCCCAACTATTGGTTGGTACCCTTCTTTTATCCCAACTATTGGCTGGTATCTTTTCTTGGTTATCCCAACTATTGGTTGGTACCCTTCTTTTATCCTAACTATTGGTTGGTATGTTTCTCTTGGTTATCCCTACTATTGGTTGATACCCTTCTTTTATCCCAACTATTGGTTGGTATCTTTTCTTGGTTATCCCAACTATTGGTTGGTACCCTTCTTTTAACCCAACTAATGGTTGGTATGTTTCTTTTGGTTATCCCAACTATTGGTTGGTACCCTTCTTTTATCCCAACTATTGGTTGGTATGTTTCTCTTGGTTATCCCAACTTTTGGTTGGTACCCTTCTTTTTCCCAACTATTGGTTGGTATCTTTTCTTGGTTATCCCAACTATTCTTTGGTACCCTTCTTTTATCCCAACTATTGGTTGGTATGTTTCTTGGTTATCCCAATTATTGGTTGGTATCCATCTTTTATCCCAACTATTGGTTGGTATGTTTCTCTTGGTTATCCCAACTATAGGTTGGTACCCTTCTTTGATCCCAACTATTGGTTGGTATCTTTTCTTGGTTATCCCAACTATTGGTTGGTAAGCTTATTTTATCAAAACTATTGGTTGGTAAGTTTCTCTTGGTTATCCCAACTATTGGTTGGTACCCTTCCTTTATCCTAACTATTGGTTGGTACCCTTCTTTTTCCCAACTATTGGTTGGTATCTTTTCTTGGTTATCCCAACTATTCTTTGGTACCCTTCTTTTATCCCAACTATTGGTTGGTATGTTTCTTGGTTATCCCAACTCTTGGTTCGTACCATTCTTTTATCCCAACTATTTGTTGGTATGTTTCTCTGGGTTATCCCAACTATTGGTTGGTACCCTTCTTTTATCCCAACTATTGGTTGGTATCTTTTCTTGGTTATCCCAACTATTGGTTGGTACCCTTCTTTTATCCCAACTATTGTTTGGTGTGTTTCTCTTGGTTATCCCAACTATTGGTTGGTACCCTTCTTTTATCCCAACTATTGGTTGGTATCTTTTCTTGGTTATCCCAACTATTGGTTGGTACCCTTCTTTTATCCCAACTATTGGTTGGTATGTTTCTTGGTTATCCCAACTATTGGTTTGTACCCTTCTTTTATCCCAACTATTGGTTGGTATGTTTCTCTTGGTTATCCTAACTATTGGTTGGTACCCTTCTTTTATCCCAACTATTGGTTGGTATCTTTTCTTGGTTATCCCAACTATTGGTTGGTAGCCTTCTTTTATCCCAACTATTGGTTGGTATGTTTCTCATGGTTATCCCAACTATTGGTTGATACCCTTCTTTTATCCCAACTATTGGTTGGTATCTTTTCTTGGTTATCCCAACTATTGGTTGGTACCCTTCTTTTATCCCAACTATTGGCTGGTATCTTTTCTTGGTTATCCCAACTATTGGTTGGTACCCTTCTTTTATCCCAACTATTGGTTGGTATGTTTCTCTTGGTTATCCCAACTATTGGTTGATACCCTTCTTTTATCCCAACTATTGGTTGGTATCTTTTCTTGGTTATCCCAACTATTGGTTGGTACCCTTCTTTTATCCCAACTAATGGTTGGTATGTTTCTTTTGGTTATCCCAACTATTGGTTGGTACCCTTCTTTTATCCCAACTATTGGTTGGTATCTTTTCTTGGTTATCCCAACTATTGGTTGGTACCCTTCTTTTATCCCAACTATTGGCTGGTATCTTTTCTGGGTTATCCCAACTATTGGTTGGTACCCTTCTTTTATCCCAACTATTGGTTGGTATGTTTCTCTTGGTTATCCCAACTATTGGTTGATACCCTTCTTTTATCCCAACTATTGGTTGGTATCTTTACTTGGTTATCCCAACTATTGGTTGGTACCCTTCTTTTATCCCAACTAATGGTTGGTATGTTTCTTTTGGTTATCCCAACTATTGGTTGGTACCCTTCTTTTATCCCAACTATTGGTTGGTATGTTTCTCTTGGTTATCCCAACTATTGGTTGGTACCCTTCTTTTATCCCAACTATTGGTTGGTATCTTTTCTTGGTTATCCCAACTATTGGTTGGTACCCTTCTTTTATCCCAACTATTGTTTGGTGTGTTTACCTTGGTTATCCCAACTATTGGTTGGTACCCTTCTTTTATCCCAACTATTGGTTGGTATCTTTTCTTGGTTATCCCAACTATTGGTTGGTACCCTTCTTTTATCCCAACTATTGGTTTGTATGTTTCCTGGTTATCCCAACTATTGGTTTGTACCCTTCTTTTATCCCAACTATTGGTTGGTATGTTTCTCTTGGTTATCCTAACTATTGGTTGGTACCCTTCTTTTATCCCAACTATTGGTTGGTATCTTTTCTTGGTTATCCCAACTATTGGTTGGTAGCCTTCTTTTATCCCAACTATTGGTTGGTATGTTTCTCATGGTTATCCCAACTATTGGTTGATACCCTTCTTTTATCCCAACTATTGGTTGGTATCTTTTCTTGGTTATCCCAACTATTGGTTGGTACCCTTCTTTTATCCCAACTATTGGCTGGTATCTTTTCTTGGTTATCCCAACTATTGGTTGGTACCCTTCTTTTATCCCAACTATTGGTTGGTATGTTTCTCTTGGTTATCCCAACTATTGGTTGATACCCTTCTTTTATCCCAACTATTGGTTGGTATCTTTTCTTGGTTATCCCAACTATTGGTTGGTACCCTTCTTTTATCCCAACTAATGGTTGGTATGTTTCTTTTGGTTATCCCAACTATTGGTTGGTACCCTTCTTTTATCCCAACTATTGGTTGGTATCTTTTCTTGGTTATCCCAACTATTGGTTGGTACCCTTCTTTTATCCCAACTATTGGCTGGTATCTTTTCTGGGTTATCCCAACTATTGGTTGGTACCCTTCTTTTATCCCAACTATTGGTTGGTATGTTTCTCTTGGTTATCCCAACTATTGGTTGATACCCTTCTTTTATCCCAACTATTGGTTGGTATCTTTACTTGGTTATCCCAACTATTGGTTGGTACCCTTCTTTTATCCCAACTAATGGTTGGTATGTTTCTTTTGGTTATCCCAACTATTGGTTGGTACCCTTCTTTTATCCCAACTATTGGTTGGTATGTTTCTCTTGGTTATCCCAACTATTGGTTGGTACCCTTCTTTTATCCCAACTATTGGTTGGTATCTTTTCTTGGTTATCCCAACTATTGGTTGGTACCCTTCTTTTATCCCAACTATTGTTTGGTGTGTTTACCTTGGTTATCCCAACTATTGGTTGGTACCCTTCTTTTATCCCAACTATTGGTTGGTATCTTTTCTTGGTTATCCCAACTATTGGTTGGTACCCTTCTTTTATCCCAACTATTGGTTTGTATGTTTCCTGGTTATCCCAACTATTGGTTTGTACCCTTCTTTTATCCCAACTATTGGTTGGTATGTTTCTCTTGGTTATCCTAACTATTGGTTGGTACCCTTCTTTTATCCCAACTATTGGTTGGTATCTTTTCTTGGTTATCCCAACTATTGGTTGGTAGCCTTCTTTTATCCCAACTATTGGTTGGTATGTTTCTCTTGGTTATCCCAACTATTGGTTGATACCCTTCTTTTATCCCAACTATTGGTTGGTATCTTTTCTTGGTTATCCCAACTATTGGTTGGTACCCTTCTTTTATCCCAACTATTGGCTGGTATCTTTTCTTGGTTATCCCAACTATTGGTTGGTACCCTTCTTTTATCCCAACTATTGGTTGGTATGTTTCTCTTGGTTATCCCAACTATTGGTTGATACCCTTCTTTTATCCCAACTATTGGTTGGTATCTTTTCTTGGTTATCCCAACTATTGGTTGGTACCCTTCTTTTAACCCAACTAATGGTTGGTATGTTTCTTTTGGTTATCCCAACTATTGGTTGGTACCCTTCTTTTATCCCAACTATTGGTTGGTATGTTTCTCTTAGTTATCCCAACTATTGGTTGGTACCCTTCTTTTATCCCAACTATTGGTTGGTATCTTTTCTTGGTTATCCCAACTATTGGTTGGTACCCTTCTTTTATCCCAACTATTGTTCGGTGTGTTTCTCTTGGTTATCCCAACTATTGGTTGGTACCCTTCTTTTATCCCAACTATTGGTTGGTATCTTTTCTTGGTTATCCCAACTATTGGTTGGTACCCTTCTTTTATCCCAACTATTGGTTGGTATGTTTCTTGGTTATCCCAACTATTGGTTTGTACCCTTCTTATATCCCAACTATTGGTTGGTATGTTTCTCTTGGTTATCCTAACTATTGGTTGGTACCCTTCTTTAATCCCAACTATTGGTTGGTATCTTTTCTTGGTTATCCCAACTATTGGTTGGTAGCCTTCTTTTATCCCAACTATTGGTTGGTATGTTTCTCTTGGTTATCCCAACTATTGGTTGATACCCTTCTTTTATCCCAACCATTGGTTGGTATCTTTTCTTGGTTATCCCAACTATTGGTTGGTACCCTTCTTTTATCCCAACTATTGGCTGGTATCTTTTCTTGGTTATCCCAACTATTGGTTGGTACCCTTCTTTTATCCCAACTATTGGTTGGTATGTTTCTCTTGGTTATCCCAACTATTGGTTGATACCCTTCTTTTATCCCAACTATTGGTTGGTATCTTTTCTTGGTTATCCCAACTATTGGTTGGTACCCTTCTTTTATCCCAACTAATGGTTGGTATGTTTCTTTTGGTTATCCCAACTATTGGTTGATACCCTTCTTTTATCCCAACTATTGGTTGGTATCTTTTCTTGGTTATCCCAACTATTGGTTGGTACCCTTCTTTTATCCCAACTAATGGTTGGTATGTTTCTTTTGGTTATCCCAACTTTTGGTTGGTACCCTTCTTTTATCCCAACTATTGGTTGGTATGTTTCTTGGTTATCCCAACTATTGGTTTGTACCCTTCTTTTATCCCAACTATTGGTTGGTATGTTTCTCTTGGTTATCCTAACTATTGGTTGGTACCCTTCTTTTATCCCAACTATTGGTTGGTATCTTTTCTTGGTTATCCCAACTATTGGTTGGTAGCCTTCTTTTATCCCAACTATTGGTTGGTATGTTTCTCATGGTTATCCCAACTATTGGTTGATACCCTTCTTTTATCCCAACTATTGGTTGGTATCTTTTCTTGGTTATCCCAACTATTGGTTGGTACCCTTCTTTTATCCCAACTATTGGCTGGTATCTTTTCTTGGTTATCCCAACTATTGGTTGGTACCCTTCTTTTATCCCAACTATTGGTTGGTATGTTTCTCTTGGTTATCCCAACTATTGGTTGATACCCTTCTTTTATCCCAACTATTGGTTGGTATCTTTTCTTGGTTATCCCAACTATTGGTTGGTACCCTTCTTTTATCCCAACTAATGGTTGGTATGTTTCTTTTGGTTATCCCAACTATTGGTTGGTACCCTTCTTTTATCCCAACTATTGGTTGGTATCTTTTCTTGGTTATCCCAACTATTGGTTGGTACCCTTCTTTTATCCCAACTATTGGCTGGTATCTTTTCTGGGTTATCCCAACTATTGGTTGGTACCCTTCTTTTATCCCAACTATTGGTTGGTATGTTTCTCTTGGTTATCCCAACTATTGGTTGATACCCTTCTTTTATCCCAACTATTGGTTGGTATCTTTTCTTGGTTATCCCAACTATTGGTTGGTACCCTTCTTTTATCCCAACTAATGGTTGGTATGTTTCTTTTGGTTATCCCAACTATTGGTTGGTACCCTTCTTTTATCCCAACTATTGGTTGGTATGTTTCTCTTGGTTATCCCAACTATTGGTTGGTACCCTTCTTTTATCCCAACTATTGGTTGGTATCTTTTCTTGGTTATCCCAACTATTGGTTGGTACCCTTCTTTTATCCCAACTATTGTTTGGTGTGTTTCTCTTGGTTATCCCAACTATTGGTTGGTACCCTTCTTTTATCCCAACTATTGGTTGGTATCTTTTCTTGGTTATCCCAACTATTGGTTGGTACCCTTCTTTTATCCCAACTATTGGTTTGTATGTTTCCTGGTTATCCCAACTATTGGTTTGTACCCTTCTTTTATCCCAACTATTGGTTGGTATGTTTCTCTTGGTTATCCTAACTATTGGTTGGTACCCTTCTTTTATCCCAACTATTGGTTGGTATCTTTTCTTGGTTATCCCAACTATTGGTTGGTAGCCTTCTTTTATCCCAACTATTGGTTGGTATGTTTCTCTTGGTTATCCCAACTATTGGTTGATACCCTTCTTTTATCCCAACTATTGGTTGGTATCTTTTCTTGGTTATCCCAACTATTGGTTGGTACCCTTCTTTTATCCCAACTATTGGCTGGTATCTTTTCTTGGTTATCCCAACTATTGGTTGGTACCCTTCTTTTATCCCAACTATTGGTTGGTATGTTTCTCTTGGTTATCCCAACTATTGGTTGATACCCTTCTTTTATCCCAACTATTGGTTGGTATCTTTTCTTGGTTATCCCAACTATTGGTTGGTACCCTTCTTTTAACCCAACTAATGGTTGGTATGTTTCTTTTGGTTATCCCAACTATTGGTTGGTAACCTTTTTTTATCCCAACTATTGGTTGGTATGTTTCTCTTAGTTATCCCAACTATTGGTTGGTACCCTTCTTTTATCCCAACTATTGGTTGGTATCTTTTCTTGGTTATCCCAACTATTGGTTGGTACCCTTCTTTTATCCCAACTATTGTTTGGTGTGTTTCTCTTGGTTATCCCAACTATTGGTTGGTACCCTTCTTTTATCCCAACTATTGGTTGGTATCTTTTCTTGGTTATCCCAACTATTGGTTGGTACCCTTCTTTTATCCCAACTATTGGTTGGTATGTTTCTTGGTTATCCCAACTATTGGTTTGTACCCTTCTTATATCCCAACTATTGGTTGGTATGTTTCTCTTGGTTATCCTAACTATTGGTTGGTACCCTTCTTTAATCCCAACTATTGGTTGGTATCTTTTCTTGGTTATCCCAACTATTGGTTGGTAGCCTTCTTTTATCCCAACTATTGGTTGGTATGTTTCTCTTGGTTATCCCAACTATTGGTTGATACCCTTCTTTTATCCCAACCATTGGTTGGTATCTTTTCTTGGTTATCCCAACTATTGGTTGGTACCCTTCTTTTATCCCAACTATTGGCTGGTATCTTTTCTTGGTTATCCCAACTATTGGTTGGTACCCTTCTTTTATCCCAACTATTGGTTGGTATGTTTCTCTTGGTTATCCCAACTATTGGTTGATACCCTTCTTTTATCCCAACTATTGGTTGGTATCTTTTCTTGGTTATCCCAACTATTGGTTGGTACCCTTCTTTTATCCCAACTAATGGTTGGTATGTTTCTTTTGGTTATCCCAACTATTGGTTGGTACCCTTCTTTTATCCCAACTATTGGTTGGTATGTTTCTCTTGGTTATCCCAACTATTGGTTGGTACCCTTCTTTTATCCCAACTATTGGTTGGTATCTTTTCTTGGTTATCCCAACTATTGGTTGGTACCCTTCTTTTATCCCAACTATTGTTTGGTGTGTTTCTCTTGGTTATCCCAACTATTGGTTGGTACCCTTCTTTTATCCCAACTATTGGTTGGTATCTTTTCTTGGTTATCCCAACTATTGGTTGGTACCCTTCTTTTATCCCAACTATTGGTTTGTATGTTTCCTGGTAATCCCAACTATTGGTTTGTACCCTTCTTTTATCCCAACTATTGGTTGGTATGTTTCTCTTGGTTATCCTAACTATTGGTTGGTACCCTTCTTTTATCCCAACTATTGGTTAGTATCTTTTCTTGGTTATCCCAACTATTGGTTGGTAGCCTTCTTTTATCCCAACTATTGGTTGGTATGTTTCTCTTGGTTATCCCAACTATTGGTTGATACCCTTCTTTTATCCCAACTATTGGTTGGTATCTTTTCTTGGTTATCCCAACTATTGGTTGGTACCCTTCTTTTATCCCAACTATTGGCTGGTATCTTTTCTTGGTTATCCCAACTATTGGTTGGTACCCTTCTTTTATCCCAACTATTGGTTGGTATGTTTCTCTTGGTTATCCCAACTATTGGTTGATACCCTTCTTTTATCCCAACTATTGGTTGGTATCTTTTCTTGGTTATCCCAACTATTGGTTGGTACCCTTCTTTTAACCCAACTAATGGTTGGTATGTTTCTTTTGGTTAACCCAACTATTGGTTGGTACCCTTCTTTTATCCCAACTATTGGTTGGTATGTTTCTCTTGGTTATCCCAACTATTGGTTGGTACCCTTCTTTTATCCCAACTATTGGTTGGTATCTTTTCTTGGTTATCCCAACTATTGGTTGGTACCCTTCTTTTATCCCAACTATTGTTTGGTGTGTTTCTCTTGGTTATCCCAACTATTGGTTGGTACCCTTCTTTTATCCCAACTATTGGTTGGTATCTTTTCTTGGTTATCCCAACTATTGGTTGGTACCCTTCTTTTATCCCAACTATTGGTTGGTATGTTTCTTGGTTATCCCAACTATTGGTTTGTACCCTTCTTTTATCCCAACTATTGGTTGGTATGTTTCTCTTGGTTATCCTAACTATTGGTTGGTACCCTTCTTTTATCCCAACTATTGGTTGGTATCTTTTCTTGGTTATCCCAACTATTGGTTGGTAGCCTTCTTTTATCCCAACTATTGGTTGGTATGTTTCTCTTGGTTATCCCAACTATTGGTTGATACCCGTCTTTTATCCCAACCATTGGTTGGTATCTTTTCTTGGTTATCCTAACTATTGGTTGGTACCCTTCTTTTATCCCAACTATTGGCTGGTATCTTTTCTTGGTTATCCCAACTATTGGTTGGTACCCTTCTTTTATCCCAACTATTGGTTGGTATGTTTCTCTTGGTTATCCCAACTATTGGTTGATACCCTTCTTTTATCCCAACTATTGGTTGGTATCTTTTCTTGGTTATCCCAACTATTGGTTAGTACCCTTCTTTTATCCCAACTAATGGTTGGTATGTTTCTTTTGGTTATCCCAACTATTGGTTGGTACCCTTCTTTTATCCCAACTATTGGTTGGTATGTTTCTTGGTTATCCCAACTATTTGTTAGTACCCTTCTTTTATCCCCTCTATTTTTATCCCAACTAATGGTTGGTATGTTTCTTGGTTATCCCAACTATTGGTTGGTATCCTTCTTTTATCCCAACTATTGGTTGGTATGTTTCTTGGTTATCCCAATTATTGGTTGGTATCCTTCTTTTATCCCAACTATTGGTTGGTATGTTTCTCTTTGTTATCCCAACTATTGGTTGGTACCATTCTTTTATCCCGACTATTGGTTGGTATCTTTTCTTGGTTATCCCAACTATTGGTTGGTACCCTTCTTTTATCCCAACTATTGGTTGGTATGTTTCTCTTGGTTATCCCAACTATTGGTTGGTACCCTTATTTTATCCCAACTATTGGTTGGTATGTTTCTCTTGGTTATCCCAACTATTGGTTGGTACCATTCTTTTATCCCAACTATTGGTTGGTATCTTTTCTTGGTTATCCCAACTATTGGTTGTTACCCTTCTTTTATCCCAACTATTGGTTGGTATGTTTCTCTTGGTTATCCCAACTATTGGTTGATACCCTTGTTTTATCCCAACTATTGGTTGGTATCTTTTCTTGGTTATCCCAACTATTCTTTGGTACCCTTCTTTTATCCCAACTATTGGTTGGTATGTTTCTTGGTTATCCCAATTATTGGTTGGTATCCTTCTTTTATCCCAACTATTGGTTGGTATGTTTCTCTTGGTTATCCCAACTATAGGTTGGTACCCTTCTTTGATCCCAACTATTGGTTGGTATCTTTTCTTTGTTATCCCAACTATTGGTTGGTAAGCTTATTTTATCACACCTATTGGTTGGTAAGTTTCTCTTGGTTATCCCAACTATTGGTTGGTACCCTTCTTTTATCCTAACTATTGGTTGGTATGTTTCTTGGTTATCCAAACTCTTAGTTTGTACCCTTCTTTTATCCCAACTATTGGTTGGTATGTTTCTCTTGGTTATCCCAACTATTGGTTGGTGCCCTTCTTTTATCCCGACTATTGGTTGGTATCTTTTCTTGGTTATCCCAACTATTGGTTGGTACCCTTCTTTTATCCCAACTATTGTTTGGTGTGTTTCTCTTGGTTATCCCAACTATTGGTTGGTACCCTTCTTTTATCCCAACTATTGGTTGGTATGTTTCTTGGTTATCCCAACTATTTGTTAGTACCCTTCTTTTATCCCCTCTATTTTTATCCCAACTATTGGTTGGTATGTTTCTTGGTTATCCCAACTATTGGTTGGTATCCTTCTTTTATCCCAACTATTGGTTGGTATGTTTCTTGGTTATCCCAATTATTGGTTGGTATCCTTCTTTTATCCCAACTATTGGTTGGTATGTTTCTCTTTGTTATCCCAACTATTGGTTGGTACCATTCTTTTATCCCAACTATTGGTTGGTATCTTTTCTTGGTTATCCCAACTATTGGTTGGTACCCTTCTTTTATCCCAACTATTGGTTGGTATGTTTCTCTTGGTTATCCCAACTATTGGTTGGTACCCTTATTTTATCCCAACTATTGGTTGGTATGTTTCTCTTGGTTATCCCAACTATTGGTTGGTACCATTCTTTTATCCCAACTATTGGTTGGTATCTTTTCTTGGTTATCCCAACTATTGGTTGTTACCCTTCTTTTATCCCAACTATTGGTTGGTATGTTTCTCTTGGTTATCCCAACTATTGGTTGATACCCTTGTTTTATCCCAACTATTGGTTGGTATCTTTTCTTGGTTATCCCAACTATTCTTTGGTACCCTTCTTTTATCCCAACTATTGGTTGGTATGTTTCTTGGTTATCCCAATTATTGGTTGGTATCCTTCTTTTATCCCAACTATTGGTTGGTATGTTTCTCTTGGTTATCCCAACTATAGGTTGGTACCCTTCTTTGATCCCAACTATTGGTTGGTATCTTTTCTTTGTTATCCCAACTATTGGTTGGTAAGCTTATTTTATCACAACTATTGGTTCGTAAGTTTCTCTTGGTTATCCCAACTATTGGTTGGTACCCTTCTTTTATCCTAACTATTGGTTGGTATGTTTCTTGGTTATCCAAACTCTTGGTTTATACCCTTCTTTTATCCCAACTATTGGTTGGTATGTTTCTCTTGGTTATCCCAACTATTGGTTGGTACCCTTCTTTTATCCCGACTATTGGTTGGTATCTTTTCTTGGTTATCCCAACTATTGGTTGGTACCCTTCTTTTATCCCAACTATTGTTTGGTGTGTTTCTCTTGGTTATCCCAACTATTGGTTGGTACCCTTCTTTTATCCCAACTATTGGTTGGTATCTTTTCTTGGTTATCCCAACTATTGGTTGGTACCCTTCTTTTATCCCAACTATTGGTTTGTATGTTTCCTGGTTATCCCAACTATTGGTTTGTACCCTTCTTTTATCCCAACTATTGGTTGGTATGTTTCTCTTGGTTATCCTAACTATTGGTTGGTACCCTTCTTTTATCCCAACTATTGGTTGGTATCTTTTCTTGGTTATCCCAACTATTGGTTGGTAGCCTTCTTTTATCCCAACTATTGGTTGGTATGTTTCTCTTGGTTATCCCAACTATTGGTTGATACCCTTCTTTTATCCCAACTATTGGTTGGTATCTTTTCTTGGTTATCCCAACTTTTGGTTGGTACCCTTCTTTTATCCCAACTATTGGCTGGTATCTTTTCTTGGTTATCCCAACTATTGGTTGGTACCCTTCTTTTATCCCAACTATTGGTTGGTATGTTTCTCTTGGTTATCCCAACTATTGGTTGATACCCTTCTTTTATCCCAACTATTGGTTGGTATCTTTTCTTGGTTATCCCAACTATTGGTTGGTACCCTTCTTTTAACCCAACTAATGGTTGGTATGTTTCTTTTGGTTATCCCAACTATTGGTTGGTACCCTTCTTTTATCCCAACTATTGGTTGGTATGTTTCTCTTGGTTATCCCAACTATTGGTTGGTACCCTTCTTTTATCCCAACTATTGGTTGGTATCTTTTCTTGGTTATCCCAACTATTGGTTGGTACCCTTCTTTTATCCCAACTATTGTTTGGTGTGTTTCTCTTGGTTATCCCAACTATTGGTTGGTACCCTTCTTTTATCCCAACTATTGGTTGGTTTCTTTTCTTGGTTATCCCAACTATTGGTTGGTACCCTTCTTTTATCCCAACTATTGGTTGGTATGTTTCTTGGTTATCCCAACTATTGGTTTGTACCCTTCTTTTATCCCAACTATTGGTTGGTATGTTTCTCTTGGTTATCCTAACTATTGGTTGGTACCCTTCTTTTATCCCAACTATTGGTTGGTATCTTTTCTTGGTTATCCCAACTATTGGTTGGTAGCCTTCTTTTATCCCAACTATTGGTTGGTATGTTTCTCTTGGTTATCCCAACTATTGGTTGATACCCTTCTTTTATCCCAACCATTGGTTGGTATCTTTTCTTGGTTATCCCAACTATTGGTTGGTACCCTTCTTTTATCCCAACTATTGGCTGGTATCTTTTCTTGGTTATCCCAACTATTGGTTGGTACCCTTCTTTTATCCCAACTATTGGTTGGTATGTTTCTCTTGGTTATCCCAACTATTGGTTGATACCCTTCTTTTATCCCAACTATTGGTTGGTATCTTTTCTTGGTTATCCCAACTATTGGTTAGTAGCCTTCTTTTATCCCAACTAATGGTTGGTATGTTTCTTTTGGTTATCCCAACTATTGGTTGGTACCCATCTTTTATCCCAACTATTGGTTGGTATGTTTCTTGGTTATCCCAACTATTTGTTAGTACCCTTCTTTTATCCCCTCTATTTTTATCCCAACTATTGGTTGGTATGTTTCTTGGTTATCCCAACTATTGGTTGGTATCCTTCTTTTATCCCAACTATTGGTTGGTATGTTTCTTGGTTATCCCAATTATTGGTTGGTATCCTTCTTTTATCCCAACTATTGGTTGGTATGTTTCTCTTTGTTATCCCAACTATTGGTTGGTACCATTCTTTTATCCCAACTATTGGTTGGTATCTTTTCTTGGTTATCCCAACTATTGGTTGGTACCCTTCTTTTATCCCAACTATTGGTTGGTATGTTTCTCTTGGTTATCCCAACTATTGGTTGGTACCCTTATTTTATCCCAACTATTGGTTGGTATGTTTCTCTTGGTTATCCCAACTATTGGTTGGTACCATTCTTTTATCCCAACTATTGGTTGGTATCTTTTCTTGGTTATCCCAACTATTGGTTGTTACCCTTCTTTTATCCCAACTATTGGTTGGTATGTTTCTCTTGGTTATCCCAACTATTGGTTGATACCCTTGTTTTATCCCAACTATTGGTTGGTATCTTTTCTTGGTTATCCCAACTATTCTTTGGTACCCTTCTTTTATCCCAACTATTGGTTGGAATGTTTCTTGGTTATCCCAATTATTGGTTGGTATCCTTCTTTTATCCCAACTATTGGTTGGTATGTTTCTCTTGGTTATCCCAACTATAGGTTGGTACCCTTCTTTGATCCCACCTAATGGTTGGTATCTTTTCTTTGTTATCCCAACTATTGGTTGGTAAGCTTATTTTATCACAACTATGGGTTGGTAAGTTTCTCTTGGTTATCCCAACTATTGGTTGGTACCCTTCTTTTATCCTAACTATTGGTTGGTATGTTTCTTGGTTATCCAAACTCTTGGTTTGTACACTTCCTTTATCCCAACTATTGGTTGGTATGTTTCTCTTGGTTATCCCAACTATTGGTTGGTACCCTTCTTTTATCCCGACTATTGGTTGGTATCTTTTCTTGGTTATCCCAACTATTGGTTGGTACCCTTCTTTTATCCCAACTATTGTTTGGTGTGTTTCTCTTGGTTATCCCAACTATTGGTTGGTACCCTTATTTTATCCCAACTATTGGTTGGTATCATTTCTTGGTTATCCCAACTATTGGTTGGTACCCTTCTTTTATCCCAACTATTGGTTGGTATGTTTCTTGGTTATCCCAACTATTGGTTTGTACCCTTCTTTTATCGCAACTATTGGTTGGTATGTTTCTCTTGGTTATCCTAACTATTGGTTGGTACCCTTCTTTTATCCCAACTATTGGTTGGTATATTTTCTTGGTTATCCCAACTATTGGGTTGTAGCCTTCTTTTATCCCAACTATTGGTTGGTATCTTTCTCTTGGTTATCCCAACTATTGGTTGATACCCTTCTTTTATCCCAACTATTGGTTGGTATCTTTTCTTGGTTATCCCAACTATTGGTTGGTACCCTTCTTTTATCCCAACTATTGGCTGGTATCTTTTCTTGGTTATCCCAACTATTGGTTGGTACCGTTCTTTTATCCCAACTATTGGTTGGTATGTTTCTCTTGGTTATCCCAACTATTGGTTGATACCCTTCTATTATCCCAACTATTGGTTGGTATCTTTTCTTGGTTATCCCAACTATTGGTTGGTACCCTTCTTTTATCCCAACTAATGGTTGGTATGTTTCTTTTGGTTATCCCAACTATTGGTTGGTACCCTTCTTTTATCCCAACTATTGGTTGGTATGTTTCTTGGTTATCCCAACTATTGGTTAGTACCCTTCTTTTATCCCCTCTATTTTTATCCTAACTATTGGTTGGTATGTTTCTTGGTTATCCCAACTATTGGTTGGTATCCTTCTTTTATCCCAACTATTGGTTGGTATGTTTCTTGGTTATCCCAATTATTGGTTGGTATCCTTCTTTTATCCCAACTATTGGTTGGTATGTTTCTCTTTGTTATCCCAACTATTGGTTGGTACCATTCTTTTATCCCAACTATTGGTTGGTATCTTTTCTTGGTTATCCCAACTATTGGTTGGTACCCTTCTTTTATCCCAACTATTGGTTGGTATGTTTCTCTTGGTTATCCCAACTATTGGTTGGTACCCTTATTTTATCCCAACTATTGGTTGGTATGTTTCTCTTGGTTATCCCAACTATTGGTTGGTACCGTTCTTTTATCCCAACTATTGGTTGGTATCTTTTCTTGGTTATCCCAACTATTGGTTGGTACCCTTCTTTTATCCCAACTATTGGTTGGTATGTTTCTCTTGGTTATCCCAACTATTGGTTGATACCCTTCTTTTATCCCAACTATTGGTTGGTATATTATCTTGGTTATCCCAACTATTCTTTGGTACCCTTCTTTTATCCCAACTATTGGTTGGTATGTTTCTTTTGGTTATCCCAACTATTGGTTGGTACCCTTCTTTTATCCCAACTATTGGTTGGTATCTTTTCTTGGTTATCCCAACTATTGGTTGATACCTTTCTTTTATCCCAACTATTGGCTGGTATCTTTTCTTGGTTATCCCAACTATTGGTTGGTACCCTTCTTTTATCCCAACTAATGGTTGGTATGTTTCTTTTGGTTATCCCAACTATTGGGTGGTACCCTTCTTTTATCCCAACTATTGGTTGGTATGTTTCTTGGTTATCCCAACTATTGGTTGGTACCCTTCTTTTATCCCCTCTATTTTTATCCCAACTATTGGTTGGTATGTTTTTTGGTTATCCCAACTATTGGTTGGTATACTTCTTTTATCCCAACTATTGGTTGGTATGTTTCTTGGTTATCCCAATTATTGGTTGGTATCCTTCTTTTATCCCAACTATTGGTTGGTATGTTTCTCTTGGTTATCCCAACTATAGGTTGGTACCCTTCTTTGATCCCAACTATTGGTTGGTATCTTTTCTTTGTTATCCCAACTATTGGTTGGTAAGCTTATTTTATCACAACTATTGGTTGGTAAGTTTCTCTTGGTTATCCCAACTATTGGTTGGTACCCTTCTTTTATCCTAACTATTGGTTGGTATGTTTCTTGGTTATCCAAACTCTTGGTTTGTACCCTTCTTTTATCCCAACTATTGGTTGGTATGTTTCTCTTGGTTATCCCAACTATTGGTTGGTACCCTTATTTTATCCCAACTATTGGTTGGTATGTTTCTCTTGGTTATCCCAACTATTGGTTGGTACCATTCTTTTATCCCAACTATTGGTTGGTATCTTTTCTTGGTTATCCCAACTATTGGTTGTTACCCTTCTTTTATCCCAACTATTGGTTGGTATGTTTCTCTTGGTTATCCCAACTATTGGTTGATACCCTTGTTTTATCCCAACTATTGGTTGGTATCTTTTCTTGGTTATCCCAACTATTCTTTGGTACCCTTCTTTTATCCCAACTATTGGTTGGTATGTTTCTTGGTTATCCCAATTATTGGTTGGTATCCTTCTTTTATCCCAACTATTGGTTGGTATGTTTCTCTTGGTTATCCCAACTATAGGTTGGTACCCTTCTTTGATCCCAACTATTGGTTGGTATCTTTTCTTTGTTATCCCAACTATTGGTTGGTAAGCTTATTTTATCACAACTATTGGTTGGTAAGTTTCTCTTGGTTATCCCAACTATTGGTTGGTACCCTTCTTTTATCCTAACTATTGGTTGGTATGTTTCTTGGTTATCCAAACTCTTCGTTTGTACCCTTCTTTTATCCCAACTATTGGTTGGTATGTTTCTCTTGGTTATCCCAACTATTGGTTGGTACCCTTCTTTTATCCCGACTATTGGTTGGTATCTTTTCTTGGTTATCCCAACTATTGGTTGGTACCCTTCTTTTATCCCAACTATTGTTTGGTGTGTTTCTCTTGGTTATCCCAACTATTGGTTGGTACCCTTATTTTATCCCAACTATTGGTTGGTATCTTTTCTTGGTTATCCCAACTATTGGTTGGTACCCTTCTTTTATCCCAACTATTGGTTGGTATGTTTCTTGGTTATCCCAACTATTGGTTTGTACCCTTCTTTTATCGCAACTATTGGTTGGTATGTTTCTCTTGGTTATCCTAACTATTGGTTGGTACCCTTCTTTTATCCCAACTATTGGTTGGTATCTTTTCTTGGTTATCCCAACTATTGGGTTGTAGCCTTCTTTTATCCCAACTATTGGTTGGTATGTTTCTCTTGGTTATCCCAACTATTGGTTGATACCCTTCTTTTATCCCAACTATTGGTTGGTATCTTTTCTTGGTTATCCCAACTATTGGTTGGTACCCTTCTTTTATCCCAACTATTGGCTGGTATCTTTTCTTGGTTATCCCAACTATTGGTTGGTACCCTTCTTTTATCCCAACTATTGGTTGGTATGTTTCTCTTGGTTATCCCAACTATTGGTTGGTACCCTTATTTTATCCCAACTATTGGTTGGTATGTTTCTCTTGGTTATCCCAACTATTGGTTGGTACCATTCTTTTATCCCAACTATTGGTTGGTATCTTTTCTTGGTTATCCCAACTATTGGTTGTTACCCTTCTTTTATCCCAACTATTGGTTGGTATGTTTCTCTTGGTTATCCCAACTATTGGTTGATACCCTTGTTTTATCCCAACTATTGGTTGGTATCTTTTCTTGGTTATCCCAACTATTCTTTGGTACCCTTCTTTTATCCCAACTATTGGTTGGTATGTTTCTTGGTTATCCCAATTATTGGTTGGTATCCTTCTTTTATCCCAACTATTGGTTGGTATGTTTCTCTTGGTTATCCCAACTATAGGTTGGTACCCTTCTTTGATCCCAACTATTGGTTGGTATCTTTTCTTTGTTATCCCAACTATTGGTTGGTAAGCTTATTTTATCACAACTATTGGTTGGTAAGTTTCTCTTGGTTATCCCAACTATTGGTTGGTACCCTTCTTTTATCCTAACTATTGGTTGGTATGTTTCTTGGTTATCCAAACTCTTGGTTTGTACCCTTCTTTTATCCCAACTATTGGTTGGTATGTTTCTCTTGGTTATCCCAACTATTGGTTGGTACCCTTCTTTTATCCCGACTATTGGTTGGTATCTTTTCTTGGTTATCCCAACTATTGGTTGGTACCCTTCTTTTATCCCAACTATTGTTTGGTGTGTTTCTCTTGGTTATCCCAACTATTGGTTGGTACCCTTATTTTATCCCAACTATTGGTTGGTATCTTTTCTTGGTTATCCCAACTATTGGTTGGTACCCTTCTTTTATCCCAACTATTGGTTGGTATGTTTCTTGGTTATCCCAACTATTGGTTTGTACCCTTCTTTTATCGCAACTATTGGTTGGTATGTTTCTCTTGGTTATCCTAACTATTGGTTGGTACCCTTCTTTTATCCCAACTATTGGTTGGTATCTTTTCTTGGTTATCCCAACTATTGGGTTGTAGCCTTCTTTTATCCCAACTATTGGTTGGTATGTTTCTCTTGGTTATCCCAACTATTGGTTGATACCCTTCTTTTATCCCAACTATTGGTTGGTATCTTTTCTTGGTTATCCCAACTATTGGTTGGTACCCTTCTTTTATCCCAACTATTGGCTGGTATCTTTTCTTGGTTATCCCAACTATTGGTTGGTACCCTTCTTTTATCCCAACTATTGGTTGGTATGTTTCTCTTGGTTATCCCAACTATTGGTTGATACCCTTCTTTTATCCCAACTATTGGTTGGTATCTTTTCTTGGTTATCCCAACTATTGGTTGGTACCCTTCTTTTATCCCAACTAATGGTTGGTATGTTTCTTTTGGTTATCCCAACTATTGGTTGGTACCCTTCTTTTATCCCAACTATTGGTTGGTATGTTTCTTGGTTATCCCAACTATTGGTTAGTACCCTTCTTTTATCCCCTCTATTTTTATCCTAACTATTGGTTGGTATGTTTCTTGGTTATCCCAACTATTGGTTGGTATCCTTCTTTTATCCCAACTATTGGTTGGTATGTTTCTTGGTTATCCCAATTATTGGTTGGTATCCTTCTTTTATCCCAACTATTGGTTGGTATGTTTCTCTTTGTTATCCCAACTATTGGTTGGTACCATTCTTTTATCCCAACTATTGGTTGGTATCTTTTCTTGGTTATCCCAACTATTGGTTGGTACCCTTCTTTTATCCCAACTATTGGTTGGTATGTTTGTCTTGGTTATCCCAACTATTGGTTGGTACCCTTATTTTATCCCAACTATTGGTTGGTATGTTTCTCTTGGTTATCCCAACTATTGGTTGGTACCATTCTTTTATCCCAACTATTGGTTGGTATCTTTTCTTGGTTATCCCAACTATTGGTTGGTACCCTTCTTTTATCCCAACTATTGGTTGGTATGTTTCTCTTGGTTATCCCAACTATTGGTTGATACCCTTCTTTTATCCCAACTATTGGTTGGTATATTATCTTGGTTATCCCAACTATTATTTGGTACCCTTCTTTTATCCCAACTATTGGTTGGTATGTTTCTTTTGGTTATCCCAACTATTGGTTGGTACCCTTCTTTTATCCCAACTATTGGTTGGTATCTTTTCTTGGTTATCCCAACTATTGGTTGGTACCTTTCTTTTATCCCAACTATTGGCTGGTATCTTTTCTTGGTTATCCCAACTATTCGTTGGTACCCTTATTTTATCCCAACTATTGGTTGGTATGTTTCTCTTGGTTATCCCAACTATTGGTTGGTACCATTCTTTTATCCCAACTATTGGTTGGTATCTTTTCTTGGTTATCCCAACTATTGGTTGTTACCCTTCTTTTATCCCAACTATTGGTTGGTATGTTTCTCTTGGTTATCCCAACTATTGGTTGATACCCTTGTTTTATCCCAACTATTGGTTGGTATCTTTTCTTGGTTATCCCAACTATTCTTTGGTACCCTTCTTTTATCCCAACTATTGGTTGGTATGTTTCTTGGTTATCCCAATTATTGGTTGGTATCCTTCTTTTATCCCAACTATTGGTTGGTATGTTTCTCTTGGTTATCCCAACTATAGGTTGGTACCCTTCTTTGATCCCAACTATTGGTTGGTATCTTTTCTTTGTTATCCCAACTATTGGTTGGTAAGCTTAGTTTATCACAACTATTGGTTGGTAAGTTTCTCTTGGTTATCCCAACTATTGGTTGGTACCCTTCTTTTATCCTAACTATTGGTTGGTATGTTTCTTGGTTATCCAAACTCTTGGTTTGTACCCTTCTTTTATCCCAACTATTGGTTGGTATGTTTCTCTTGGTTATCCCAACTATTGGTTGGTACCCTTCTTTTATCCCGACTATTGGTTGGTATCTTTTCTTGGTTATCCCAACTATTGGTTGGTACCCTTCTTTTATCCCAACTATTGTTTGGTGTGTTTCTCTTGGTTATCCCAATTATTGGTTGGTATCCTTCTTTTATCCCAACTATTGGTTGGTATGTTTCTCTTGGTTATCCCAACTATAGGTTGGTACCCTTCTTTGATCCCAACTATTGGTTGGTATCTTTTCTTTGTTATCCCAACTATTGGTTGGTAAGCTTATTTTATCACAACTATTGGTTGGTAAGTTTCTCTTGGTTATCCCAACTATTGGTTGGTACCCTTCTTTTATCCTAACTATTGGTTGGTATGTTTCTTGGTTATCCAAACTCTTGGTTTGTACCCTTCTTTTATCCCAACTATTGGTTGGTAAGTTTCTCTTGGTTATCCCAACTATTGGTTGATACCCTTCTTTTATCCCAACTATTGGTTGGTATCTTTTCTTGGTTATCCCAACTATTGGTTGGTACCCTTCTTTTATCCCAACTATTGGCTGGTATCTTTTCTTGGTTATCCCAACTATTGGTTGGTATGTTTCTCTTGGTTATCCCAACTATTGGTTGATACCCTTCTTTTATCCCAACTATTGGTTGGTATCTTTTCTTGGTTATCCCAACTATTGGTTGGTACCCTTCTTTCATCCCAACTAATGGTTGGTATGTTTCTTTTGGTTATCCCAACTATTGGTTGGTACCCTTCTTTTATCCCAACTATTGGTTGGTATGTTTCTTGGTTATCCCAACTATTGGTTAGTACCCTTCTTTTATCCCCTCTATTTTTATCCTAACTATTGGTTGGTATGTTTCTTGGTTATCCCAACTATTGGTTGGTATCCTTCTTTTATCCCAACTATTGGTTGGTATGTTTCTTGGTTATCCCAATTATTGGTTGGTATCCTTCTTTTATCCCAACTATTGGTTGGTATGTTTCTCTTTGTTATCCCAACTATTGGTTGGTACCATTCTTTTATCCCAACTATTGGTTGGTATCTTTTCTTGGTTATCCCAACTATTGGTTGGTACCCTTCTTTTATCCCAACTATTGGTTGGTATGTTTCTCTTGGTTATCCCAACTATTGGTTGGTACCCTTATTTTATCCCAACTATTGGTTGGTATGTTTCTCTTGGTTATCCCAACTATTGGTTGGTACCGTTCTTTTATCCCAACTATGGGTTGGTATCTTTTCTTGGTTATCCCAACTATTGGTTGGTACCCTTCTTTTATCCCAACTATTGGTTGGTATGTTTCTCTTGGTTATCCCAACTATTGGTTGATACCCTTCTTTTATCCCAACTATTGGTTGGTATATTATCTTGGTTATCCCAACTATTCTTTGGTACCCTTCTTTTATCCCAACTATTGGTTGGTATGTTTCTTTTGGTTATCCCAACTATTCGTTGGTACCCTTCTTTTATCCCAACTATTGGTTGGTATCTTTTCTTGGTTATCCCAACTATTGGTTGGTACCTTTCTTTTATCCCAACTATTGGCTGGTATCTTTTCTTGGTTATCCCAACTATTGGTTGGTACCCTTCTTTTATCCCAACTAATGGTTGGTATGTTTCTTTTGGTTATCCCAACTATTGGGTGGTACCCTTCTTTTATCCCAACTATTGGTTGGTATGTTTCTTGGTTATCCCAACTATTGGTTGGTACCCTTCTTTTATCCCCTCTATTTTTATCCCAACTATTGGTTGGTATGTTTTTTGGTTATCCCAACTATTGGTTGGTATACTTCTTTTATCCCAACTATTGGTTGGTATGTTTCTTGGTTATCCCAATTATTGGTTGGTATCCTTCATTTATCCCAACTATTGGTTGGTATGTTTCTCTTGGTTATCCCAACTATAGGTTGGTACCCTTCTTTGATCCCAACTATTGGTTGGTATCTTTTCTTTGTTATCCCAACTATTGGTTGGTAAGCTTATTTTATCACAACTATTGGTTGGTAAGTTTCTCTTGGTTATCCCAACTATTGGTTGGTACCCTTCTTTTATCCTAACTATTGGTTGGTATGTTTCTTGGTTATCCAAACTCTTGGTTTGTACCCTTCTTTTATCCCAACTATTGGTTGGTATGTTTCTCTTGGTTATCCCAACTATTGGTTGGTACCCTTATTTTATCCCAACTATTGGTTGGTATGTTTCTCTTGGTTATCCCAACTATTGGTTGGTACCATTCTTTTATCCCAACTATTGGTTGGTATCTTTTCTTGGTTATCCCAACTATTGGTTGTTACCCTTCTTTTATCCCAACTATTGGTTGGTATGTTTCTCTTGGTTATCCCAACTATTGGTTGATACCCTTGTTTTATCCCAACTATTGGTTGGTATCTTTTCTTGGTTATCCCAACTATTCTTTGGTACCCTTCTTTTATCCCAACTATTGGTTGGTATGTTTCTTGGTTATCCCAATTATTGGTTGGTATCCTTCTTTTATCCCAACTATTGGTTGGTATGTTTCTCTTGGTTATCCCAACTATAGGTTGGTACCCTTCTTTGATCCCAACTATTGGTTGGTATCTTTTCTTTGTTATCCCAACTATTGGTTGGTAAGCTTATTTTATCACAACTATTGGTTGGTAAGTTTCTCTTGGTTATCCCAACTATTGGTTGGTACCCTTCTTTTATCCTAACTATTGGTTGGTATGTTTCTTGGTTATCCAAACTCTTGGTTTGTACCCTTCTTTTATCCCAACTATTGGTTGGTATGTTTCTCTTGGTTATCCCAACTATTGGTTGGTACCCTTCTTTTATCCCGACTATTGGTTGGTATCTTTTTTTGGTTATCCCAACTATTGGTTGGTACCCTTCTTTTATCCCAACTATTGTTTGGTGTGTTTCTCTTGGTTATCCCAACTATTGGTTGGTACCCTTATTTTATCCCAACTATTGGTTGGTATCTTTTCTTGGTTATCCCAACTATTGGTTGGTACCCTTCTTTTATCCCAACTATTGGTTGGTATGTTTCTTGGTTATCCCAACTATTGGTTTGTACCCTTCTTTTATCGCAACTATTGGTTGGTATGTTTCTCTTGGTTATCCTAACTATTGGTTGGTACCCTTCTTTTATCCCAACTATTGGTTGGTATCTTTTCTTGGTTATCCCAACTATTGGGTTGTAGCCTTCTTTTATCCCAACTATTGGTTGGTATGTTTCTCTTGGTTATCCCAACTATTGGTTGATACCCTTCTTTTATCCCAACTATTGGTTGGTATCTTTTCTTGGTTATCCCAACTATTGGTTGGTACCCTTCTTTTATCCCAACTATTGGCTGGTATCTTTTCTTGGTTATCCCAACTATTGGTTGGTACCCTTCTTTTATCCCAACTATTGGTTGGTATGTTTCTCTTGGTTATCCCAACTATTGGTTGATACCCTTCTTTTATCCCAACTATTGGTTGGTATCTTTTCTTGGTTATCCCAACTATTGGTTGGTACCCTTCTTTTATCCCAACTAATGGTTGGTATGTTTCTTTTGGTTATCCCAACTATTGGTTGGTACCCTTCTTTTATCCCAACTATTGGTTGGTATGTTTCTTGGTTATCCCAACTATTGGTTAATACCCTTCTTTTATCCCCTCTATTTTTATCCTAACTATTGGTTGGTATGTTTCTTGGTTATCCCAACTATTGGTTGGTATCCTTCTTTTATCCCAACTATTGGTTGGTATGTTTCTTGGTTATCCCAAATATTGGTTGGTATCCTTCTTTTATCCCAACTATTGGTTGGTATGTTTCTCTTTGTTATCCCAACTATTTGTTGGTACCATTCTTTTATCCCAACTATTGGTTGGTATCTTTTCTTGGTTATCCCAACTATTGGTTGGTACCCTTCTTTTATCCCAACTATTGGTTGGTATGTTTCTCTTGGTTATCCCAACTATTGGTTGGTACCCTTATTTTATCCCAACTATTGGTTGGTATGTTTCTCTTGGTTATCCCAACTATTGGTTGGTACCATTCTTTTATCCCAACTATTGGTTGGTATCTTTTCTTGGTTATCCCAACTATTGGTTGGTACCCTTCTTTTATCCCAACTATTGGTTGGTATGTTTCTCTTGGTTATCCCAACTATTGGTTGATACCCTTCTTTTATCCCAACTATTGGTTGGTATATTATCTTGGTTATCCCAACTATTCTTTGGTACCCTTCTTTTATCCCAACTATTGGTTGGTATGTTTCTTTTGGTTATCCCAACTATTGGTTGGTACCCTTCTTTTATCCCAACTATTGGTTGGTATCTTTTCTTGGTTATCCCAACTATTGGTTGGTACCTTTCTTTTATCCCAACTATTGGCTGGTATCTTTTCTTGGTTATCCCAACTATTGGTTGGTATGTTTCTTTTGGTTAACCCAACTATTGGTTGGTATGTTTCTTTTGGTTATCCCAACTATTGGTTGGTATGTTTCTTTTTTATCCCAACTATTGGTTGGTACCCTTCTTTTATCCCCTCTATTTTTATCCCAACTATTGGTTGGTATGTTTTTTGGTTATCCCAACTATTGGTTAGTATACTTCTTTTACCCCAACTATTGGTTGGTATGTTTCTTGGTTATCCCAATTATTGGTTGGTATCCTTCTTTTATCCCAACTATTGGTTGGTATGTTTCTCTTGGTTATCCCAACTATTGGTTGGTACCCTTCTTTGATCCCAACTATTGGTTGGTATCTTTTCTTGGTTATCCCAACTATTGGTTGGTAAGCTTATTTTATCACAACTATTGGTTGGTAAGTTTCTCTTGGTTATCCCAACTATTGGTTGGTACCCTTCTTTTATCCCAACTATTGGTTGGTATCTTTTCTTGGTTATCCCAACTATTGGTTGGTACCCTTCTTTTATCCCAACTTTTGTTTGGTGTGTTTCTCTTGGTTATCCCAACTATTGGTTGGTACCCTTCTTTTATCCCAACTATTGGTTGGTATCTTTTCTTGGTTATCCCAACTATTGGTTGGTACCCTTCTTTTATCCCAACTATTGGTTGGTATGTTTCTTGGTTATCCCAACTATTGGTTTGTACCCTTCTTTTATCCCAACTATTGGTTGGTATGTTTCTCTTGGTTATCCTAACTATTGGTTGGTACCCTTCTTTTATCCCAACTATTGGTTGGTATCTTTTCTTGGTTATCCCAACTATTGGTTGGTACCCTTCTTTTATCCCAACTATTGGTTGGTATGTTTCCCTTGGTTATCCCAACTATTGGTTGATACCCTTCTTTTATCCCAACTATTGGTTGGTATCTTTTCTTGGTTATCCCAACTATTGGTTGGTACCCTTCTTTTATCCCAACTATTGGCTGGTATCTTTTCTTGGTTATCACAACTATTGGTTGGTACCCTTCTTTTATCCCAACTATTGGTTGGTATGTTTCTCTTGGTTATCCCAACTATTGGTTGATACCCTTCTTTTAACCCAACTATTGGTTGGTATCTTTTCTTGGTTATCCCAACTATTGGTTGGTACCCTTCTTTTATCCCAACTATTGGTTGGTACCCTTCTTTTATCCCCTCTATTTTTATCCCAACTATTGGTTGGTATGTTTCTTGGTTATCCCAACTATTGGTTGGTACCCTTCTTTTATCCCGACTATTAGTTGGTATCTTTTCTTGGTTATCCCAACTATTGGTTGGTACCCTTCTTTTATCCCAACTATTGTTTGGTGTGTTTCTCTTGGTTATCCCAACTATTGGTTGGTACCCTTATTTTATCCCAACTATTGGTTGGTATCTTTTCTTGGTTATCCCAACTATTGGTTGGTACCCTTCTTTTATCCCAACTATTGGTTGGTATGTTTCTTGGTTATCCCAACTATTAGTTTGTACCCTTCTTTTATCGCAACTATTGGTTGGTATGTTTCTCTTGGTTATCCTAACTATAGGTTGGTACCCTTCTTTTATCCCAACTATTGGTTGGTATCTTTTCTTGGTTATCCCAACTATTGGGTTGTAGCCTTCTTTTATCCCAACTATTGGTTGGTATGTTTCTCTTGGTTATCCCAACTATTGGTTGATACCCTTCTTTTATCCCAACTATTGGTTGGTATCTTTTCTTGGTTATCCCAACTATTGGTTGGTACCCTTCTTTTATCCCAACTATTGGCTGGTATCTTTTCTTGGTTATCCCAACTATTGGTTGGTACCCTTCTTTTATCCCAACTATTGGTTGGTATGTTTCTCTTGGTTATCCCAACTATTGGTTGATACCCTTCTTTTATCCCAACTATTGGTTGGTATCTTTTCTTGGTTATCCCAACTATTGGTTGGTACCCTTCTTTTATCCCAACTAATGGTTGGTATGTTTCTTTTGGTTATCCCAACTATTGGTTGGTACCCTTCTTTTATCCCAACTATTGGTTGGTATGTTTCTTGGTTATCCCAACTATTGGTTAGTACCCTTCTTTTATCCCCTCTATTTTTATCCTAACTATTGGTTGGTATGTTTCTTGGTTATCCCAACTATTGGTTGGTATCCTTCTTTTATCCCAACTATTGGTTGGTATGTTTCTTGGTTATCCCAATTATTGGTTGGTATCCTTCTTTTATCCCAACTATTGGTTGGTATGTTTCTCTTTGTTATCCCAACTATTGGTTGGTACCATTCTTTTATCCCAACTATTGGTTGGTATCTTTTCTTGGTTATCCCAACTATTGGTTGGTACCCTTCTTTTATCCCAACTATTGGTTGGTATGTTTCTCTTGGTTATCCCAACTATTGGTTGGTACCCTTATTTTATCCCAACTATTGGTTGGTAAATTTCTCTTGGTTATCCCAACTATTGGTTGGTACCATTCTTTTATCCCAACTTTTGGTTGGTATCTTTTCTTGGTTATCCCAACTATTGGTTGGTACCCTTCTTTTATCCCAACTATTGGTTGGTATGTTTCTCTTGGTTATCCCAACTATTGGTTGATACCCTTCTTTTATCCCAACTATTGGTTGGTATATTATCTTGGTTATCCCAACTATTCTTTGGTACCCTTCTTTTATCCCAACTATTGGTTGGTATGTTTCTTTTGGTTATCCCAACTATTGGTTGGTACCCTTCTTTTATCCTAACTATTGGTTGGTATCTTTTCTTGGTTATCCCAACTATTGGTTGGTACCTTTCTTTTATCCCAACTATTGGCTGGTATCTTTTCTTGGTTATCCCAACTATTGGTTGGTACCCTTCTTTTATCCCAACTAATGGTTGGTATGTTTCTTTTGGTTATCCCAACTATTGGGTGGTACCCTTCTTTTATCCCAACTATTGGTTGGTATGTTTCTTGGTTATCCCAACTATTGGTTGGTACCCTTCTTTTATCCCCTCTATTTTTATCCCAACTATTGGTTGGTATGTTTTTTGGTTATCCCAACTATTGGTTGGTATACTTCTTTTATCCCAACTATTGGTTGGTATGTTTCTTGGTTATCCCAATTATTGGTTGGTATCCTTCTTTTATCCCAACTATTGGTTGGTATGTTTCTCTTGGATATCCCAACTATTGGTTGGTACCCTTCTTTGATCCCAACTATTGGTTGGTATCTTTTCGTGGTTATCCCAACTATTGGTTGGTACCCTTCTTTTATCCCAACTTTTGTTTGGTGTGTTTCTCTTGGTTATCCCAACTATTGGTTGGTACCCTTCTTTTATCCCAACTATTGGTTGGTATCTTTTCTTGGTTATCCCAACTATTGGTTGGTACCCTTCTTTTATCCCAACTATTGGTTGGTATGTTTCTTGGTTATCCCAACTATTGGTTTGTACCCTTCTTTTATCCCAACTATTGGTTGGTATGTTTCTCTTGGTTATCCTAACTATTGGTTGGTACTCTTCTTTTATCCCAACTATTGGTTGGTATCTTTTCTTGGTTATCCCATCTATTGGTTGGTACCCTTCTTTTATCCCAACTATTGGTTGGTATGTTTCCCTTGGTTATCCCAACTATTGGTTGATACCCTTCTTTTATCCCAACTATTGGTTGGTATCTTTTCTTGGTTATCCCAACTATTGGTTGGTACCCTTCTTTTATCCCAACTATTGGCTGGTATCTTTTCTTGGTTATCCCAACTATTGGTTGGTACCCTTCTTTTATCCCAACTATTGGTTGGTATGTTTCTCTTGGTTATCCCAACTATTGGTTGATACCCTTCTTTTATCCCAACTATTGGTTGGTATCTTTTCTTGGTTATCCCAACTATTGGTTGGTACCCTTCATTTATCCCAACTAATGGTTGGTATGTTTCTTTTGGTTATCCCAACTATTGGTTGGTACCCTTCTTTTATCCCAACTATTGGTTGGTATGTTTCTTGGTTATCCCAACTATTGGTTAGTACCCTTCTTTTATCCCCTCTATTTTTATCCCAACTATTGGTTGGTATGTTTCTTGGTTATCCCAACTATTGGTTAGTACCCTTCTTTTATCCCCTCTATTTTTACCCCAACTAACTGTTGGTATGTTTCTTGGTTATCCCATCTATTGGTTGATATCCTTCTTTTATCCCAACTATTGGTTGGTATGTTTCTTGGTTATCCCAATTATTGGTTGGTATCCTTCTTTTATCCCAACTATTGGTTGGTATGTTTCTCTTTGTTATCCCAACTATTGGTTGGTACCATTCATTTATCCCAACTATTGGTTGGTATCTTTTCTTGGTTATCCCAACTATTGGTTGGTACCCTTCTTTTATCCCAACTATTGGTTGGTATGTTTCTCTTGGTTATCCCAACTATTGGTTGGTACCCTTATTTTATCCCAACTATTGGTTGGTATGTTTCTCTTGGTTATCCCAACTATTGGTTGGTACCATTCTTTTATCCCAACTATTGGTTGGTATCTTTTCTTGGTTATCCCGACTATTGGTTGGTACCCTTCTTTTATCCCAACTATTGGTTGGTATGTTTCTCTTGGTTATCCCAACTATTGGTTGATACCTTTCTTTTATCCCAACTATTGGTTGGTATCTTTTCTTGGTTATCCCAACTATTCTTTGGTACCCTTCTTTTATCCCAACTATTGGTTGGTATGTTTCTTTTGGTTATCCCAACTATTGGTTGGTACCCTTCTTTTATCCCAACTATTGGTTGGTATCTTTTCTTGGTTATCCCAACTATTGGTTGGTACCTTTCTTTTATCCCAACTATTGGCTGGTATCTTTTCTTGGTTATCCCATCTATTGGTTGGTACCCTTCTTTTATCCCAACTAATGGTTGGTATGTTTCTTTTGGTAATCCCAACTATTAGGTGGTACCCTTCTTTTATCCTAACTATTGGTTGGTATGTTTCTTGGTTATCCCAACTATTGGTTGGTACCCTTCTTTTATCCCCTCTATTTTTATCCCAACTATTGGTTGGTATGTTTCTTGGTTATCCCAACTATTGGTTGGTATACTTCTTTTATCCCAACTATTGGTTGGTATGTTTCTTGGTTATCCCAATTATTGGTTGGTATCCTTCTTTTATCCCAACTATTGGTTGGTATGTTTCTCTTGGTTATCCCAACTATTGGTTGGTACCCTTCTTTGATCCCAACTATTGGTTGGTATCTTTTCTTGGTTATCCCAACTATTGGTTGGTAAGTTTATTTTATCACAACTATTGGTTGGTAAGTTTCTCTTGGTTATCCCAACTATTGGTTGGTACCCTTCTTTTATCCTAACTATTGGTTGGTATGTTTCTTGGTTATCCCAACTCTTGGTTTGTACCCTTCTTTTATCCCAACTATTGGTTGGTATGTTTCTCTTGGTTATCCCAACTATTGGTTGGTACCCTTCTTTTATCCCAACTATTGGTTGGTATCTTTTCTTGGTTATCCCAACTATTGGTTGGTACCCTTCTTTTATCCCAACTTTTGTTTGGTGTGTTTTTCTTGGTTATCCCAACTATTGGTTGGTACCCTTCTTTTATCCCAACTATTGGTTGGTATCTTTTCTTGGTTATCCCAACTATTGGTTGGTACGCTTCTTTTATACCAACTATTGGTTGGTATGTTTCTTGGTTATCCCAACTATTGGTTTGTACCCTTCTTTTATCCCAACTATTGGTTGGTATGTTTCTCTTGGTTATCCTAACTATTGGTTGGTACCCTTCTTTTATCCCAACTAATGGTTGGTATGTTTCTTTTGGTTATCCCAACTATTGGTTGGTACCCTTCTTTTATCCCAACTATTGGTTGGTATGTTTCTTGGTTATCCCAACTATTGGTTAGTACCCTTCTTTTATCCCCTCTATTTTTATCCCAACTATTGGTTGGTATGTTTCTTGGTTATCCCAACTATTGGTTAGTACCCTTCTTTTATCCCCTCTATTTTTACCCCAACTAACTGTTGGTATGTTTCTTGGTTATCCCATCTATTGGTTGATATCCTTCTTTTATCCCAACTATTGGTTGGTATGTTTCTTGGTTATCCCAATTATTGGTTGGTATCCTTCTTTTATCCCAACTATTGGTTGGTATATTTCTCTTTGTTATCCCAACTATTGGTTGGTACCATTCATTTATCCCAACTATTGGTTGGTATCTTTTCTTGGTTATCCCAACTATTGGTTGGTACCCTTCTTTTATCCCAACTATTGGTTGGTATGTTTCTCTTGGTTATCCCAACTATTGGTTGGTACCCTTATTTTATCCCAACTATTGGTTGGTATGTTTCTCTTGGTTATCCCAACTATTGGTTGGTACCATTCTTTTATCCCAACTATTGGTTGGTATCTTTTCTTGGTTATCCCGACTATTGGTTGGTACCCTTCTTTTATCCCAACTATTGGTTGGTATGTTTCTCTTGGTTATCCCAACTATTGGTTGATACCCTTCTTTTATCCCAACTATTGGTTGGTATCTTTTCTTGGTTATCCCAACTATTCTTTGGTACCCTTCTTTTATCCCAACTATTGGTTGGTATGTTTCTTTTGGTTATCCCAACTATTGGTTGGTACCCTTCTTTTATCCCAACTATTGGTTGGTATCTTTTCTTGGTTATCCCAACTATTGGTTGGTACCTTTCTTTTATCCCAACTATTGGCTGGTATCTTTTCTTGGTTATCCCATCTATTGGTTGGTACCCTTCTTTTATCCCAACTAATGGTTGGTATGTTTCTTTTGGTAATCCCAACTATTAGGTGGTACCCTTCTTTTATCCTAACTATTGGTTGGTATGTTTCTTGGTTATCCCAACTATTGGTTGGTACCCTTCTTTTATCCCCTCTATTTTTATCCCAACTATTGGTTGGTATGTTTCTTGGTTATCCCAACTATTGGTTGGTATACTTCTTTTATCCCAACTATTGGTTGGTATGTTTCTTGGTTATCCCAATTATTGGTTGGTATCCTTCTTTTATCCCAACTATTGGTTGGTATGTTTCTCTTGGTTATCCCAACTATTGGTTGGTACCCTTCTTTGATCCCAACTATTGGTTGGTATCTTTTCTTGGTTATCCCAACTATTGGTTGGTAAGTTTATTTTATCACAACTATTGGTTGGTAAGTTTCTCTTGGTTATCCCAACTATTGGTTGGTACCCTTCTTTTATCCTAACTATTGGTTGGTATGTTTCTTGGTTATCCCAACTCTTGGTTTGTACCCTTCTTTTATCCCAACTATTGGTTGGTATGTTTCTCTTGGTTATCCCAACTATTGGTTGGTACCCTTCTTTTATCCCAACTATTGGTTGGTATCTTTTCTTGGTTATCCCAACTATTGGTTGGTACCCTTCTTTTATCCCAACTTTTGTTTGGTGTGTTTTTCTTGGTTATCCCAACTATTGGTTGGTACCCTTCTTTTATCCCAACTATTGGTTGGTATCTTTTCTTGGTTATCCCAACTATTGGTTGGTACGCTTCTTTTATACCAACTATTGGTTGGTATGTTTCTTGGTTATCCCAACTATTGGTTTGTACCCTTCTTTTATCCCAACTATTGGTTGGTATGTTTCTCTTGGTTATCCTAACTATTGGTTGGTACCCTTCTTTTATCCCAACTATTGGTTGGTATCTTTTCTTGGTTATCCCAACTATTGGTTGGTACCCTTCTTTTATCCCAACTATTGGTTGGTATGTTTCTCTTGGTTATCCCAACTATTGGTTGATACCCTTCTTTTATCCCAACTATTGGTTGGTATCTTTTCTTGGTTATCCCAACTATTGGTTGGTACCCTTCTTTTATCCCAACTATTGGCTGGTATCTTTTCTTGGTTATCCCAACTATTGGTTGGTACCCTTCTTTTATCCCAACTATTGGTTGGTATGTTTCTCTTGGTTATCCCAACTATTGGTTGATACCCTTCTTTTATCCCAACTATTGGTTGGTATCTTTTCTTGGTTATCCCAACTATTGGTTGGTACCCTTCTTTTATCCCAACTAATGGTTGGTATGTTTCTTTTGGTTATCCCAACTATTGGTTGGTACCCTTCTTTTATCCCAACTATTGGTTGGTATGTTTCTTGGTTATCCCAACTATTGGTTAGTACCCTTCTTTTATCCCCTCTATTTTTATCCCAACTATTGGTTGGTATGTTTCTTGGTTATCCCAACTATTGGTTGGTATCCTTCTTTTATCCCAACTATTGGTTGGTATCTTTTCTTGGTTATCCCAACTATTGGTTGGTACCCTTCTTTTATCCCAACTATTGGTTGGTATGTTTCTCTTGGTTATCCCAACTATTGGTTGGTACCATTCTTTTATCCCAACTATTGGTTGTATCTTTTCTTGGTTATCCCAACTATTGGTTGGTACCCTTCTTTTATCCCAACTAATGGTTGGTATATTTCTTTTGGTTATCCCAACTATTGGTTGGTACCCTTCTTTTATCCCAACTATTGGTTGGTATGTTTCTTGGTTATCCCAACTATTGGTTAGTACCCTTCTTTTATCCCCTCTATTTTTATCCCAACTATTGGTTGGTATGTTTCTTGGTTATCCCAACTATTGGTTAGTACCCTTCTTTTATCCCCTCTATTTTTACCCCAACTAACTGTTGGTATGTTTCTTGGTTATCCCATCTATTGGTTGATATCCTTCTTTTATCCCAACTATTGGTTGGTATGTTTCTTGGTTATCCCAATTATTGGTTGGTATCCTTCTTTTATCCCAACTATTGGTTGGTATGTTTCTCTTTGTTATCCCAACTATTGGTTGGTACCATTCATTTATCCCAACTATTGGTTGGTATCTTTTCTTGGTTATCCCAACTATTGGTTGGTACCCTTCTTTTATCCCAACTATTGGTTGGTATGTTTCTCTTGGTTATCCCAACTATTGGTTGGTACCCTTATTTTATCCCAACTATTGGTTGGTATGTTTCTCTTGGTTATCCCAACTATTGGTTGGTACCATTCTTTTATCCCAACTATTGGTTGGTATCTTTTCTTGGTTATCCCGACTATTGGTTGGTACCCTTCTTTTATCCCAACTATTGGTTGGTATGTTTCTCTTGGTTATCCCAACTATTGGTTGATACCCTTCTTTTATCCCAACTATTGGTTGGTATCTTTTCTTGGTTATCCCAACTATTCTTTGGTACCCTTCTTTTATCCCAACTATTGGTTGGTATGTTTCTTTTGGTTATCCCAACTATTGGTTGGTACCCTTCTTTTATCCCAACTATTGGTTGGTATCTTTTCTTGGTTATCCCAACTATTGGTTGGTACCTTTCTTTTATCCCAACTATTGGCTGGTATCTTTTCTTGGTTATCCCATCTATTGGTTGGTACCCTTCTTTTATCCCAACTAATGGTTGGTATGTTTCTTTTGGTAATCCCAACTATTAGGTGGTACCCTTCTTTTATCCTAACTATTGGTTGGTATGTTTCTTGGTTATCCCAACTATTGGTTGGTACCCTTCTTTTATCCCCTCTATTTTTATCCCAACTATTGGTTGGTATGTTTCTTGGTTATCCCAACTATTGGTTGGTATACTTCTTTTATCCCAACTATTGGTTGGTATGTTTCTTGGTTATCCCAATTATTGGTTGGTATCCTTCTTTTATCCCAACTATTGGTTGGTATGTTTCTCTTGGTTATCCCAACTATTGGTTGGTACCCTTCTTTGATCCCAACTATTGGTTGGTATCTTTTCTTGGTTATCCCAACTATTGGTTGGTAAGTTTATTTTATCACAACTATTGGTTGGTAAGTTTCTCTTGGTTATCCCAACTATTGGTTGGTACCCTTCTTTTATCCTAACTATTGGTTGGTATGTTTCTTGGTTATCCCAACTCTTGGTTTGTACCCTTCTTTTATCCCAACTATTGGTTGGTATGTTTCTCTTGGTTATCCCAACTATTGGTTGGTACCCTTCTTTTATCCCAACTATTGGTTGGTATCTTTTCTTGGTTATCCCAACTATTGGTTGGTACCCTTCTTTTATCCCAACTTTTGTTTGGTGTGTTTTTCTTGGTTATCCCAACTATTGGTTGGTACCCTTCTTTTATCCCAACTATTGGTTGGTATCTTTTCTTGGTTATCCCAACTATTGGTTGGTACGCTTCTTTTATACCAACTATTGGTTGGTATGTTTCTTGGTTATCCCAACTATTGGTTTGTACCCTTCTTTTATCCCAACTATTGGTTGGTATGTTTCTCTTGGTTATCCTAACTATTGGTTGGTACCCTTCTTTTATCCCAACTATTGGTTGGTATCTTTTCTTGGTTATCCCAACTATTGGTTGGTACCCTTCTTTTATCCCAACTATTGGTTGGTATGTTTCTCTTGGTTATCCCAACTATTGGTTGATACCCTTCTTTTATCCCAACTATTGGTTGGTATCTTTTCTTGGTTATCCCAACTATTGGTTGGTACCCTTCTTTTATCCCAACTATTGGCTGGTATCTTTTCTTGGTTATCCCAACTATTGGTTGGTACCCTTCTTTTATCCCAACTATTGGTTGGTATGTTTCTCTTGGTTATCCCAACTATTGGTTGATACCCTTCTTTTATCCCAACTATTGGTTGGTATCTTTTCTTGGTTATCCCAACTATTGGTTGGTACCCTTCTTTTATCCCAACTAATGGTTGGTATGTTTCTTTTGGTTATCCCAACTATTGGTTGGTACCCTTCTTTTATCCCAACTATTGGTTGGTATGTTTCTTGGTTATCCCAACTATTGGTTAGTACCCTTCTTTTATCCCCTCTATTTTTATCCCAACTATTGGTTGGTATGTTTCTTGGTTATCCCAACTATTGGTTGGTATCCTTCTTTTATCCCAACTATTGGTTGGTATCTTTTCTTGGTTATCCCAACTATTGGTTGGTACCCTTCTTTTATCCCAACTATTGGTTGGTATGTTTCTCTTGGTTATCCCAACTATTGGTTGGTACCATTCTTTTATCCCAACTATTGGTTGTATCTTTTCTTGGTTATCCCAACTATTGGTTGGTACCCTTCTTTTATCCCAACTAATGGTTGGTATGTTTCTTTTGGTTATCCCAACTATTGGTTGGTACCCTTCTTTTATCCCAACTATTGGTTGGTATGTTTCTTGGTTATCCCAACTATTGGTTAGTACCCTTCTTTTATCCCCTCTATTTTTATCCCAACTATTGGTTGGTATGTTTCTTGGTTATCCCAACTATTGGTTAGTACCCTTCTTTTATCCCCTCTATTTTTATCCCAACTATTGGTTGGTATGTTTCTTGGTTATCCCAACTATTGGTTGGTATCCTTCTTTTATCCCAACTATTGGTTGGTATGTTTCTTGGTTATCCCAATTATTGGTTGGTATGCTTCTTTTATCCCAACTATTGGTTGGTATGTTTCTCTTTATTATCCCAACTATTGGTTGGTACCATTCTTTTATCCCAACTATTGGTTGGTATCTTTTCTTGGTTATCCCTACTATTGGTTGGTACCCTTATTTTATCCCAACTATTGGTTGGTATGTTTCTCTTGGTTATCCCAACTATTGGTTGGTACCATTCTTTTATCCCAACTATTGGTTGGTATCTTTTCTTGGTTATCCCAACTATTGGTTGATACCCTTCTTTTATCCCAACTATTGGTTGGTATGTTTCTCTTGGTTATCCCAACTATTGGTTGATACCCTTCTTTTATCCCAACTATTGGTTGGTATGTTTCTTTTGGTTATCCCAACTATTGGTTGGTACCCTTCTTTTATCCCAACTATTGGTTGGTATCTTTTCTTGGTTATCCCAACTATTGGTTGGTACCTTTCTTTTATCCCAACTATTGGCTGGTATCTTTTCTTGGTTATCCCAACTATTGGTTGGTACCCTTCTTTTATCCCAACTAATGGTTGGTATGTTTCTTTTGGTTATCCCAACTATTGGGTGGTACCCTTCTTTTATCCCAACTATTGGTTGGTATGTTTCTTGGTTATCCCAACTATTGGTTGGTACCCTTCTTTTATCCCCTCTATTTTTATCCCAACTATTGGTTGGTATGTTTCTTGGTTATCCCGACTATTGGTTGGTATACTTCTTTTATCCCAACTATTGGTTGGTATGTTTCTTGGTTATCCCAATTATTGGTTGGTATCCTTCTTTTATCCCAACTATTGGTTGGTATGTTTCTCTTGGTTATCCCAACTATTGGTTGGTACCCTTCTTTGATCCCAACTATTGGTTGGTATCTTTTCTTGGTTATCCCAACTATTGGTTGGTAAGCTTATTTTATCACAACGATTGGTTGGTAAGTTTCTCTTGGTTATCCCAACTATTGGTTGGTACCCTTCTTTTATCCTAACTATTGGTTGGTATGTTTCTTGGTTATCCCAACTCTTGGTTTGTACCCTTCTTTTATCCCAACTATTGGTTGGTATGTTTCTCTTGATTATCCCAACTATTGGTTGGTACCCTTCTTTTATCCCAACTATTGGTTGGAATCTTTTCTTGGTTATCCCAACTATTGGTTGGTACCCTTCTTTTATCCCAACTTTTGTTTGGTGTGTTTCTCTTGGTTATCCCAACTATTGGTTGGTACCCTTCTTTTATCCCAACTATTGGTTGGTATCTTTTCTTGGTTATCCCAACTATTGGTTGGTACCCTTCTTTTATCCCAACTATTGGTTGGTATGTTTCTTGGTTATCCCAACTATTGGTTTGTACCCTTCTTTTATCCCAACTATTGGTTGGTATGTTTCTCTTGGTTATCCTAACTATTGGTTGGTACCCTTCTTTTATCCCAACTATTGGTTGGTATCTTTTCTTGGTTATCCCAACTATTGGTTGGTACCCTTCTTTTATCCCAACTATTAGTTGGTATGTTTCTCTTGGTTATCCCAACTATTGGTTGATACCCTTCTTTTATCCCAACTATTGGTTGGTATCTTTTCTTGGTTATCCCAACTATTGGTTGGTACCCTTCTTTTATCCCAACTATTGGCTGGTATCTTTTCTTGGTTATCCCAACTATTGGTTGGTACCCTTCTTTTATCCCAACTATTGGTTGGTATGTTTCTCTTGGTTATCCCAACTATTGGTTGATACCCTTCTTTTATCCCAACTATTGGTTGGTATCTTTTCTTGGTTATCCCAACTATTTGTTGGTACCTTTCTTTTATCCCAACTAATGGTTGGTATGTTTCTTTTGGTTATCCCAACTATTGGTTGGTACCCTTCTTTTATCCCAACTATTGGTTGGTATGTTCCTTGGTTATCCCAACTATTGGTTAGTACCCTTCTTTTATCCCCTCTATTTTTATCCCAACTATTGGTTGGTATGTTTCTCTTGGTTATCCCAACTATTGGTTGGTACCCTTCTTTTATCCCAACTATTGGTTGGTATGTTTCTCTTGGTTATCCCAACTATTGGTTGGTACCATTCTTTTATCCCAACTATTGGTTCGTATCTTTTCTTGGTTATCCCAACTATTGGTTGGTACCCTTCTTTTATCCCAACTATTGGTTGGTATGTTTCTCTTGGTTATCCCAACTATTGGTTGGTATGTTTCTCTTGGTTATCCCAACTATTGGTTGGTACCCTTATTTTATCCCAACTATTGGTTGGTAAGTTTCTTTTGGTTATCTCAACTATTGGTTGGTACCCTTCTTTTATCCCAACTGTTGGTTGGTATGTTTCTTGGTTATCCCAACCATTGGTTGGTACCCTTCTTTTATCCCAACTATTGGTTGGTATGTTTCTTGGTTATCCCAACTATTGGTTGGTACCCTTCTTTTATCCCAACTATTGGTTGGTATGTTTCTTGGTTATCCCAACTATTGGTTGATATCCTTCTTTTATCCCAACTATTGGTTGGTATGTTTCTTTGTTATCCAAACTATTGGTTGGTACCCTTCTTTGATCCCAACTATTGGTTGGTATGTTTCTCTTGGTTATCCAACTATTGGTTGGTACCCTTCTTTGATCCCAACTATTGGTTGGTATCTTTTCTTGGTTATCCCAACTATTGTTTGGTACCCTTCTTTTATCCCAACTATTGGTTGGTATGTTTCTCTTGGTTATCCCAACTATTGGTTGGTACCCTTCTTTTATCCCAACTATTGGTTGGTATCTTTTCTTGGTTATCCCAACTATTGGTTGGTACCCTTCTTTTATCCCAACTATTGGTTGGTATGTTTCTTGGTTATCCCAACTATTGGTTAGTACCCTTCTTTTATCCCCTCTATTTTTATCCCAACTATTGGTTGGTATGTTTCTTGGTTATCCCAACTATTGGTTGGTATCCTTCTTTTATCCCAACTATTGGTTGGTATGTTTCTTGGTTATCCCAATTATTGGTTGGTATCCTTCTTTTATCCCAACTATTGGTTGGTATGTTTCTCTTGGTTATCCCAACTATTGGTTGGTACCATTCTTTTATCTCAACTATTGGTTGGTATCTTTTCTTGGTTATCCCAACTATTGGTTGGTACCCTTCTTTTATCCCAACTATTGGTTGGTATGTTTCTCTTGGTTATCCCAACTATTGGTTGGTACCCTTATTTTATCCCATCTATTGGTTGGTAAGTTTCTTTTGGTTATCCCAACTATTGGTTGGTACCCTTCTTTTATCCCAACTATTGGTTGGTATGTTTCTTTGTTATCCCAACCATTGGTTGGTACCCTTCTTATATCCCAACTATTGGTTGGTATGTTTCTTGGTTATCCCAACTATTGGTTGGTACCCTTCTTTTATCCCAACTATTGGTTGGTATGTTTCTTGGTTATCTCAACTATTGGTTGGTATCCTTCTTTTATTCCAACTATTGGTTGGTATGTTTCTTGGTTATCCCAATTATTGGTTGGTACCCTTCTTTTATCCCAACTATTGGCTGGTATCTTTTCTTGGTTATCCCAACTATTGGTTGGTACCCTTCTTTTATCCCAACTATTGGTTGGTATGTTTCTCTTGGTTATCCCAACTATTGGTTGATACCCTTCTTTTATCCCAACTATTGGTTGATATCTTTTCTTGGTTATCCCAACTATTTGTTGGTACCCTTCTTTTATCCCAACTAATGGTTGGTATGTTTCTTTTGGTTATCCCAACTATTGGTTGGTACCCTTCTTTTATCCCAACTATTGGTTGGTATGTTTCTTGGTTATCCCAACTATTGGTTAGTACCCTTCTTTTATCCCCTCTATTTTTATCCCAACTATTGCTTGGTATGTTTCTTGGTTATCCCAACTATTGGTTGGTATCTTTTCTTGGTTATCCCAACTATTGGTTTGTATGTTTCTTGGTTATCCCAACTATTGGTTGGTACCCTTCTTTTATCCCAACTATTGGTTGGTATGTTTCTCTTGGTTATCCCAACTATTGGTTGGTACCATTCTTTTATCCCAACTATTGGTTCGTATCTTTTCTTGGTTATCCCAACTATTGGTTGGTACCCTTCTTTTATCCCAACTATTGGTTGGTATGTTTCTCTTGGGTATCCCAACTATTGGTTGGTACCCTTATTTTATCCCAACTATTGGTTGGTAAGTTTCTTTTGGTTATCCCAACTATTGGTTGGTACCCTTCTTTTATCCCAAATATTGGTTGGTATGTTTCTTGGTTATCCCAACCATTGGTTGGTACCCTTCTTTTATCCCAACTATTGGTTGGTATGTTTCTTGGTTATCCCAACTATTGGTTGGTACCCTTCTTTTATCCCAACTATTGGTTGGTATGTTTCTTGGTTATCCCAACTATTGGTTGATATCCTTCTTTTATCCCAACTATTGGTTGGTATGTTTCTTGGTTATCCAAACTATTGGTTGGTACGCTTCTTTGATCCCAACTATTGGTTGGTATGTTTCTCTTGGTTATCCAACTAATGGTTGGTACCCTTCTTTGATCCCAACTATTGGTTGGTATCTTTTCTTGGTTATCCCAACTATTGGTTGGTACACTTCTTTTATCCCAACTATTGGTTGATATGTTTCTCTTGGTTATCCCAACTATTGGTTGGTACCCTTCTTTTATCCCAACTATTGGTTGGTATCTTTTCTTGGTTATCCCAACTATTGGTTGGTACCCTTCTTTTATCCCAACTATTGGTTGGTATGTTTCTTGGTTATCCCAACTATTAGTTAGTACCCTTCTTTTATCCCCTCTATTTTTATCCCAACTATTGGTTGGTATGTTTCTTGGTTATCCCAACTATTGGTTGGTATCCTTCTTTTATCCCAACTATTGGTTGGTATGTTTCTTGGTTATCCCAATTATTGGTTGGTATCCTTCTTTTATCCCAACTATTGGTTGGTATGTTTCTCTTGGTTATCCCAACTATTGGTTGGTACCATTCTTTTATCCCAACTATTGGTTGGTATCTTTTCTTGGTTATCCCAACTATTGGTTGGTACCCTTCTTTTATCCCAACTATTGGTTGGTATGTTTCTCTTGGTTATCCCAACTATTGGTTGGTACCCTTATTTTATCCCAACTATTGGTTGGTAAGTTTCTTTTGGTTATCCCAACTATTGGTTGGTACCCTTCTTTTATCCCAACTATTGGTTGGTATGTTTCTTGGTTATCCCAACTATTGGTTAGTACCCTTCTTTTATCCCCTCTATTTTTATCCCAACTATTGGTTGGTATGTTTCTTGGTTATCCCAACTATTGGTTGGTATCTTTTCTTGGTTATCCCAACTATTGGTTGGTATGTTTCTTGGTTATCCCAACTATTGGTTGGTACCCTTCTTTTATCCCAACTATTGGTTGGTATGTTTCTCTTGGTTATCCCAACTATTGGTTGGTACCATTCTTTTATCCCAACTATTGGTTCGTATCTTTTCATGGTTATCCCAACTATTGGTTGGTACCCTTCTTTTATCCCAACTATTGGTTGGTATGTTTCTCTAGGTTATCCCAACTATTGGTTGGTACCCTTATTTTATCCCAACTATTGGTTGGTAAGTTTCTTTTGGTTATCCCAACTATTGGTTGGTACCCTTCTTTTATCCCAAATATTGGTTGGTATGTTTCTTGGTTATCCCAACCATTGGTTGGTACCCTTCTTTTATCCCAACTATTGGTTGGTATGTTTCTTGGTTATCCCAACTATTAGTTGGTACCCTTCTTTTATCCCAACTATTGGTTGGTATGTTTCTTGGTTATCCCAACTATTGGTTGATATCCTTCTTTTATCCCAACTATTGGTTGGTATGTTTCTTGGTTATCCAAACTATTGGTTGGTACCCTTCTTTGATCCCAACTATTGGTTGGTATGTTTCTCTTGGTTATTCAACTATTGGTTGGTACCCTTCTTTGATCCCAACTATTGGTTGGTATCTTTTCTTGGTTATCCCAACTATTGGTTGGTACCCTTCTTTTATCCCAACTATTGGTTGGTATGTTTCTCTTGGTTATCCCAACTATTGGTTGGTACCCTTCTTTTATCCCAACTATTGGTTGGTATCTTTTCTTGGTTATCCCAACTATTGGTTGGTACCCTTCTTTTATCCCAACTATTGTTTGGTATGTTTCTTGGTTATCCCAACTATTAGTTAGTACCCTTCTTTTATCCCCTCTATTTTTATCCCAACTATTGGTTGGTATGTTTCTTGGTTATCCCAACTATTGGTTGATATCCTTCTTTTATCCCAACTATTGGTTGGTATGTTTCTTGGTTATCCAAACTATTGGTTGGTACCCTTCTTTGATCCCAACTATTGGTTGGTATGTTTCTCTTGGTTATCCAACTATTGGTTGGTACCCTTCTTTGATCCCAACTATTGGTTGGTATCTTTTCTTGGTTATCCCAACTATTGGTTGGTACACTTCTTTTATCCCAACTATTGGTTGGTATGTTTCTCTTGGTTATCCCAACTATTGGTTGGTACCCTTATTTAATCCCAACTATTGGTTGGTAAGTTTCTTTTGGTTATCCCAACTATTGGTTGGTACCCTTCTTTTATCCCAAATATTGGTTGGTATGTTTCTTGGTTATCCCAACCATTGGTTGGTACCCTTCTTTTATCCCAACTATTGGTTGGTATGTTTCTTGGTTATCCCAACTATTGGTTGGTACCCTTCTTTTATCCCAACTATTGGTTCGTATGTTTCTTGGTTATCCCAACTATTGGTTGATATCCTTCTTTTATCCCAACTATTGGTTGGTATGTTTCTTGGTTATCCAAACTATTGGTTGGTACCCTTCTTTGATCCCAACTATTGGTTGGTATGTTTCTCTTGGTTATCCAACTATTGGTTGGTACCCTTCTTTGATCCCAACTATTGGTTGGTATCTTTTCTTGGTTATCCCAACTATTGGTTGGTACACTTCTTTTATCCCAACTATTGGTTGGTATGTTTCTCTTGGTTATCCCAACTATTGGTTGGTACCCTTCTTTTATCCCAACTATTGGTTGGTATCTTTTCTTGGTTATCCCAACTATTGGTTGGTACCCTTCTTTTATCCCAACTATTGGTTGGTATGTTTCTTAGTTATCCCAACTATTAGTTAGTACCCTTCTTTTATCCCCTCTATTTTTATCCCAACTATTGGTTGGTATGTTTCTTGGTTATCCCAACTATTGGTTGGTATCCTTCTTTTATCCCAACTATTGGTTGGTATGTTTCTTGGTTATCCCAATTATTGGTTGGTATCCTTCTTTTATCCCAACTATTGGTTGGTATGTTTCTCTTGGTTATCCCAACTATTGGTTGGTACCATTCTTTTATCCCAACTATTGGTTGGTATCTTTTCTTGGTTATCCCAACTATTGGTTGGTACCCTTCTTTTATCCCAACTATTGGTTGGTATGTTTCTCTTGGTTATCCCAACTATTGGTTGGTACCCTTATTTTATCCCAACTATTGGTTGGTAAGTTTCTTTTGGTTATCCCAACTATTGGTTGGTACCCTTCTTTTATCCCAACTATTGGTTGGTATGTTTCTTGGTTATCCCAACTATTGGTTAGTACCCTTCTTTTATCCCCTCTATTTTTATCCCAACTATTGGTTGGTATGTTTCTTGGTTATCCCAACTATTGGTTGGTATCTTTTCTTGGTTATCCCAACTATTGGTTGGTATGTTTCTTGGTTATCCCAACTATTGGTTGGTACCCTTCTTTTATCCCAACTATTGGTTGGTATGTTTCTCTTGGTTATCCCAACTATTGGTTGGTACCATTCTTTTATCCCTACTATTGGTTCGTATCTTTTCTTGGTTATCCCAACTATTGGTTGGTACCCTTCTGTTATCCCAACTATTGGTTGGTATGTTTCTCTAGGTTATCCCAACTATTGGTTGGTACCCTTATTTTATCCCAACTATTGGTTGGTAAGTTTCTTTTGGTTATCCCAACTATTGGTTGGTACCCTTCTTTTATCCCAAATATTGGTTGGTATGTTTCTTGGTTATCCCAACCATTGGTTGGTACCCTTCTTTTATCCCAACTATTGGTTGGTATGTTTCTTGGTTATCCCAACTATTAGTTGGTACCCTTCTTTTATCCCAACTATTGGTTGGTATGTTTCTTGGTTATCCCAACTATTGGTTGATATCCTTCTTTTATCCCAACTATTGGTTGGTATGTTTCTTGGTTATCCAAACTATTGGTTGGTACCCTTCTTTGATCCCAACTATTGGTTGGTATGTTTCTCTTGGTTATCCAACTATTGGTTGGTACCCTTCTTTGATCCCAACTATTGGTTGGTATCTTTTCTTGGTTATCCCAACTATTGGTTGGTACACTTCTTTTATCCCAACTATTGGTTGGTATGTTTCTCTTGGTTATCCCAACTATTGGTTGGTACCCTTATTTTATCCCAACTATTGGTTGGTAAGTTTCTTTTGGTTATCCCAACTATTGGTTGGTACCCTTCTTTTATCCCAAATATTGGTTGGTATGTTTCTTGGTTATCCCAACCATTGGTTGGTACCCTTCTTTTATCCCAACTATTGGTTGGTATGTTTCTTGGTTATCCCAACTATTGGTTGGTACCCTTCTTTTATGCCAACTATTGGTTGGTATGTTTCTTGGTTATCCCAACTATTGGTTGATATCCTTCTTTTATCCCAACTATTGGTTGGTATGTTTCTTGGTTATCCAAACTATTGGTTGGTACCCTTCTTTGATCCCAACTATTGGTTGGTATGTTTCTCTTGGTTATCCAACTATTGGTTGGTACCCTTCTTTGATCCCAACTATTGGTTGGTATCTTTTCTTGGTTATCCCAACTATTGGTTGGTACACTTCTTTTATCCCAACTATTGGTTGGTATGTTTCTCTTGGTTATCCCAACTATTGGTTGGTACCCTTCTTTTATCCCAACTATTGGTTGGTATCTTTTCTTGGTTATCCCAACTATTGGTTGGTACCCTTCTTTTATCCCAACTATTGGTTGGTATGTTTCTTGGTTATCCCAACTATTAGTTAGTACCCTTCTTTTATCCCCTCTATTTTTATCCCAACTATTGGTTGGTATGTTTCTTGGTTATCCCAACTATTGGTTGGTATCCTTCTTTTATCCCAACTATTGGTTGGTATGTTTCTTGGTTATCCCAATTATTGGTTGGTATCCTTCTTTTATCCCAACTATTGGTTGGTATGTTTCTCTTGGTTATCCCAACTATTGGTTGGTACCATTCTTTTATCCCAACTATTGGTTGGTATCTTTTCTTGGTTATCCCAACTATTGGTTGGTACCCTTCTTTTATCCCAACTATTGGTTGGTATGTTTCTCTTGGTTATCCCAACTATTGGTTGGTACCCTTATTTTATCCCAACTATTGGTTGGTAAGTTTCTTTTGGTTATCCCAACTATTGGTTGGTACCCTTCTTTTATCCCAACTATTGGTTGGTATGTTTCTTGGTTATCCCAACTATTGGTTAGTACCCTTCTTTTATCCCCTCTATTTTTATCCCAACTATTGGTTGGTATGTTTCTTGGTTATCGCAACTATTGGTTGGTATCTTTTCTTGGTTATCCCAACTATTGGTTGGTATGTTTCTTGGTTATCCCAACTATTGGTTGGTACCCTTCTTTTATCCCAACTATTGGTTGGTATGTTTCTCTTGGTTATCCCAACTATTGGTTGGTACCATTCTTTTATCCCAACTATTGGTTCGTATCTTTTCTTGGTTATCCCAACTATTGGTTGGTACCCTTCTTTTATCCCAACTATTGGTTGGTATGTTTCTCTAGGTTATCCCAACTATTGGTTGGTACCCTTATTTTATCCCAACAATTGGTTGGTAAGTTTCTTTTGGTTATCCCAACTATTGGTTGGTACCCTTCTTTTATCCCAAATATTGGTTGGTATGTTTCTTGGTTATCCCAACCATTGGTTGGTACCCTTCTTTTATCCCAACTATTGGTTGGTATGTTTCTTGGTTATCCCAACTATTAGTTGGTACCCTTCTTTTATCCCAACTATTGGTTGGTATGTTTCTTGGTTATCCCAACTATTGGTTGATATCCTTCTTTTATCCCAACTATTGGTTGGTATGTTTCTTGGTTATCCAAACTATTGGTTGGTACCCTTCTTTGATCCCAACTATTGGTTGGTATGTTTCTCTTGGTTATCCAACTATTGGTTGGTACCCTTCTTTGATCCCAACTATTGGTTGGTATCTTTTCTTGGTTATCCCAACTATTGGTTGGTACCCTTCTTTTATCCCAACTATTGGTTGGTATGTTTCTCTTGGTTATCCCAACTATTGGTTGGTACCCTTCTTTTATCCCAACTATTGGTTGGTATCTTTTCTTGGTTATCCCAACTATTGGTTGGTACCCTTCTTTTATCCCAACTATTGTTTGGTATGTTTCTTGGTTATCCCAACTATTAGTTAGTACCCTTCTTTTATCCCCTCTATTTTTATCCCAACTATTGGTTGGTATGTTTCTTGGTTATCCCAACTATTGGTTGGTATCCTTCTTTTATCCCAACTATTGGTTGGTATGTTTCTTGGTTATCCCAATTATTGGTTGGTATCCTTCTTTTATCGCAACTATTGGTTGGTATATTTCTCTTGGTTATCCCAACTATTGGTTGGTACCATTCTTTTATCCCAACTATTGGTTGGTATCTTTTCTTGGTTATCCCAACTATTGGTTGGTACCCTTCTTTTATCCCAACTATTGGTTGGTATGTTTCTCTTGGTTATCCCAACTATTGGTTGGTACCCTTATTTTATCCCAACTATTGGTTGGTAAGTTTCTTTTGGTTATCCCAAATATTGGTTGGTACCCTTCTTTTATCCCAAATATTGGTTGGTATGTTTCTTGGTTATCCCAACCATTGGTTGGTACCCTTCTTTTATCCTAACTATTGGTTGGTATGTTTCTTGGTTATCCCAACTATTGGTTGGTACCCTTCTTTTATCCCAACTATTGGTTGGTATGTTTCTTGGTTATCCCAACTATTGGTTGATATCCTTCTTTTATCCCAACTATTGGTTGGTATGTTTCTTGGTTATCCAAACTATTGGTTGGTACCCTACTTTGATCCCAACTATTGGTTGGTATGTTTCTCTTGGTTATCCAACTATTGGTTGGTACCCTTCTTTGATCCCAACTATTGGTTGGTATCTTTTCTTGGTTATCCCAACTATTGGTTGGTACACTTCTTTTATCCCAACTATTGGTTGGTATGTTTCTCTTGGTTATCCCAACTATTGGTTGGTACCCTTCTTTTATCCCAACTATTGGTTGGTATCTTTTCTTGGTTATCCCAACTATTGGTTGGTACCCTTCTTTTATCCCAACTATTGGTTGGTATGTTTCTTGGTTATCCCAACTATTAGTTAGTACCCTTCTTTTATCCCCTCTATTTTTATCCCAACTATTGGTTGGTATGTTTCTTGGTTATCCCAACTATTGGTTGGTATCCTTCTTTTATCCCAACTATTGGTTGGTATGTTTCTTGGTTATCCCAATTATTGGTTGGTATCCTTCTTTTATCCCAACTATTGGTTGGTATGTTTCTCTTGGTTATCCCAACTATTGGTTGGTACCATTCTTTTATCCCAACTATTGGTTGGTATCTTTTCTTGGTTATCCCAACTATTGGTTGGTACCCTTCTTTTATCCCAACTATTGGTTGGTATGTTTCTCTTGGTTATCCCAACTATTGGTTGGTACCCTTATTTTATCCCAACTATTGGTTGGTAAGTTTCTTTTGGTTATCCCAACTATTGGTTGGTACCCTTCTTTTATCCCAACTATTGGTTGGTATGTTTCTTGGTTATACCAACTATTGGTTAGTACCCTTCTTTTATCCCCTCTATTTTTATCCCAACTATTGGTTGGTATGTTTCTTGGTTATCCCAACTATTGGTTGGTATCTTTTCTTGGTTATCCCAACTATTGGTTGGTATGTTTCTTGGTTATCCCAACTATTGGTTGGTACCCTTCTTTTATCCCAACTATTGGTTGGTATGTTTCTCTTGGTTATCCCAACTATTGGTTGGTACCATTCTTTTATCCCAACTATTGGTTCGTATCTTTTCTTGGTTATCCCAACTATTGGTTGGTACCCTTCTTTTATCCCAACTATTGGTTGGTATGTTTCTCTAGGTTATCCCAACTATTGGTTGGTACCCTTATTTTATCCCAACTATTGGTTGGTAAGTTTCTTTTGGTTATCCCAACTATTGGTTGGTACCCTTCGTTTATCCCAAATATTGGTTGGTATGTTTCTTGGTTATCCCAACCATTGGTTGGTACCCTTCTTTTATCCCAACTATTGGTTGGTATGTTTCTTGGTTATCCCAACTATTAGTTGGTACCCTTCTTTTATCCCAACTATTGGTTGGTATGTTTCTTGGTTATCCCAACTATTGGTTGATATCCTTCTTTTATCCCAACTATTGGTTGGTATGTTTCATGGTTATCCAAACTATTGGTTGGTACCCTTCTTTGATCCCAACTATTGGTTGGTATGTTTCTCTTGGTTATCCAACTATTGGTTGGTACCCTTCTTTGATCCCAACTATTGGTTGGTATCTTTTCTTGGTTATCCCAACTATTGGTTGGTACCCTTCTTTTATCCCAACTATTGGTTGGTATGTTTCTCTTGGTTATCCCAACTATTGGTTGGTACCCTTCTTTTATCCCAACTATTGGTTGGTATCTTTTCTTGGTTATCCCAACTATTGGTTGGTACCCTTCTTTTATCCCAACTATTGTTTGGTATGTTTCTTGGTTATCCCAACTATTAGTTAGTACCCTTCTTTTATCCCCTCTATTTTTATCCCAACTATTGGTTGGTATGTTTCTTGGTTATCCCAACTATTGGTTGGTATCCTTCTTTTATCCCAACTATTGGTTGGTATGTTTCTTGGTTATCCCAATTATTGGTTGGTATCCTTCTTTTATCCCAACTATTGGTTGGTATGTTTCTCTTGGTTATCCCAACTATTGGTTGGTACCATTCTTTTATCCCAACTATTGGTTGGTATCTTTTCTTGGTTATCCCAACTATTGGTTGGTACCCTTCTTTTATCCCAACTATTGGTTGGTATGTTTCTCTTGGTTATCCCAACTATTGGTTGGTACCCTTATTTTATCCCAACTATTGGTTGGTAAGTTTCTTGTGGTTATCCCAACTATTGGTTGGTACCCTTCTTTTATCCCAACTATTGGTTGGTATGTTTCTTGGTTATCCCAATCATTGGTTGGTACCCTTCTTATATCCCAACTATTGGTTGGTATGTTTCTTGGTTATCCCAACTATTGGTTGGTACCCTTCTTTTATCCCAACTATTGGTTGGTATGTTTCTTGGTTATCCCAACTATTGGTTGGTATCCTTCTTTTATTCCAACTATTGGTTGGTATGTTTCTTGGTTATCCCAATTATTGGTTGGTACCCTTCTTTTATCCCAACTATTGTATGGTATGTTTCTCTTGGTTATCCCAACTATTGGTTGGTACCCTTCTTTTATCCCAACTATTGGTTGGTATCTTTTCTTGGTTATCCCAACTATTGGTTGGTACCCTTCTTTTATCCCAACTATTGGTTGGTATGTTTCTCTTGGTTTTCCCAACTATTGGTTGATACCCTTCTTTTATCCCAACTATTGGTTGGTATCTTTTCTTGGTTATCCCAACTATTGGTTGGTACCCTTCTTTTATCCCAACTATTGGCTGGTATCTTTTCTTGGTTATCCCAACTATTGGTTGGTACCCTTCTTTTATCCCAACTATTGGTTGGTATGTTTCTCTTGGTTATCCCAACTATTGGTTGATACCCTTCTTTTATCCCAACTATTGGTTGGTATCTTTTCTTGGTTATCCCAACTATTGGTTGGTACCCTTCTTTTATCCCAACTAATGGTTGGTATGTTTCTTTTGGTTATCCCAACTATTGGTTGGTACCCTTCTTTTATCCCAACTATTGGTTGGTATGTTTCTTGGTTATCCCAACTATTGGTTGGTAGCCTTCTTTTATCCCCTCTATTTTTATCCCACCTATTGGTTGGTATGTTTCTTGGTAATCCCAACTATTGGTTGGTATCCTTCTTTTATCCCAACTATTGGTTGGTATGTTTCTTGGTTATCCCAATTATTGGTTGGTATCCTTCTTTTATCCCAACTATTGGTTGGTATGTTTCTCTTGGTTATCCCAACTATTGGTTGGTACCATTCTTTTATCCCAACTATTGGTTGGTATCTTTTCTTGGTTATCCCAACTATTGGTTGGTACCCTTCTTTTATCCCAACTATTGGTTGGTATGTTTCTCTTGGTTATCCCAACTATTGGTTGGTACCCTTATTTTATCCCAACTATTGGTTGGTAAGTTTCTTTTGGTTATCCCAACTATTGGTTGGTACCCTTCTTTTATCCCAAATATTGGTTGGTATATTTCTTGGTTATCCCAACCATTGGTTGGTACCCTTCTTTTATCCCAACTATTGGTTGGTATGTTTCTTGGTTATCCCAACTATTGGTTGGTACCCTTCTTTTATCCCAACTATTGGTTGGTATGTTTCTTGGTTATCCCAACTATTGGTTGATATCCTTCTTTTATCCCAACTATTGGTTGGTATGTTTCTTGGTTATCCAAACTATTGGTTGGTACCCTTCTTTGATCCCAACTATTGGTTGGTATGTTTCTCTTGGTTATCCAACTATTGGTTGGTACCCTTCTTTGATCCCAACTATTGGTCGGTATCTTTTCTTGGTTATCCCAACTATTGGTTGGTACACTTCTTTTATCCCAACTATTGGTTGGTATGTTTCTCTTGGTTATCCCAACTATTGGTTGGTACCCTTCTTTTATCCCAACTATTGGTTGGTATCTTTTCTTGGTTATCCCAACTATTGGTTGGTACCCTTCTTTTATCCCAACTATTGGTTGGTATGTTTCTTGGTTATCCCAACTATTAGTTAGTACCCTTCTTTTATCCCCTCTATTTTTATCCCAACTATTGGTTGGTATGTTTCTTGGTTATCCCAACTATTGGTTGGTATCCTTCTTTTATCCCAACTATTGGTTGGTATGTTTCTTGGTTATCCCAATTATTGGTTGGTATCCTTCTTTTATCCCAACTATTGGTTGGTATGTTTCTCTTGGTTATCCCAACTATTGGTTGGTACCATTCTTTTATCCCAACTATTGGTTGGTATCTTTTCTTGGTTATCCCAACTATTGGTTGGTACCCTTCTTTTATCCCAACTATTGGTTGGTATGTTTCTCTTGGTTATCCCAACTATTGGTTGGTATGTTTCTTGGTTATCCCAACTATTGGTTAGTACCCTTCTTTTATCCCCTCTATTTTTATCCCAACTATTGGTTGGTATGTTTCTTGGTTATCCCAACTATTGGTTGGTATCTTTTCATGGTTATCCCAACTATTGGTTGGTATGTTTCTTGGTTATCCCAACTATTGGTTGGTACCCTTCTTTTATCCCAACTATTGGTTGGTATGTTTCTCTTGGTTATCCCAACTATTGGTTGGTACCATTCTTTTATCCCAACTATTGGTTCGTATCTTTTCTTGGTTATCCCAACTATTGGTTGGTACCCTTCTTTTATCCCAACTATTGGTTGGTATATTTCTCTAGGTTATCCCAACTATTGGTTGGTACCCTTATTTTATCCCAACTATTGGTTGGTAAGTCTCTTTTGGTTATCCCAACTATTGGTTGGTACCCTTCTTTTATCCCAAATATTGGTTGGTATGTTTCTTGGTTATCCCAACCATTGGTTGGTACCCTTCTTTTATCCCAACTATTGGTTGGTATGTTTCTTGGTTATCCCAACTATTAGTTGGTACCCTTCTTTTATCCCAACTATTGGTTGGTATGTTTCTTGGTTATCCCAACTATTGGTTGATATCCTTCTTTTATCCCAACTATTGGTTGGTATGTTTCATGGTTATCCAAACTATTGGTTGGTACCCTTCTTTGATCCCAACTATTGGTTGGTATGTTTCTCTTGGTTATCCAACTATTGGTTGGTACCCTTCTTTGATCCCAACTATTGGTTGGTATCTTTTCTTGGTTATCCCAACTATTGGTTGGTACCCTTCTTTTATCCCAACTATTGGTTGGTATGTTTCTCTTGGTTATCCCAACTATTGGTTGGTACCCTTCTTTTATCCCAACTATTGGTTGGTATCTTTTCTTGGTTATCCCAACTATTGGTTGGTACCCTTCTTTTATCCCAACTATTGTTTGGTATGTTTCTTGGTTATCCCAACTATTAGTTAGTACCCTTCTTTTATCCCCTCTATTTTTATCCCAACTATTGGTTGGTATGTTTCTTGGTTATCCCAACTATTGGTTGGTATCCTTCTTTTATCCCAACTATTGGTTGGTATGTTTCTTGGTTATCCCAATTATTGGTTGGTATCCTTCTTTTATCCCAACTATTGGTTGGTATGTTTCTCTTGGTTATCCCAACTATGGGTTGGTACCATTCTTTTATCCCAACTATTGGTTGGTATCTTTTCTTGGTTATCCCAACTATTGGTTGGTACCCTTCTTTTATCCCAACTATTGGTTGGTATGTTTCTCTTGGTTATCCCAACTATTGGTTGGTACCCTTATTTTATCCCAACTATTGGTTGGTAAGTTTCTTGTGGTTATCCCAACTAATGGTTGGTACCCTTCTTTTATCCCAACTATTGGTTGGTATGTTTCTTGGTTATCCCAATCATTGGTTGGTACCCTTCTTATATCCCAACTATTGGTTGGTATGTTTCTTGGTTATCCCAACTATTGGTTGGTACCCTTCTTTTATCCCAACTATTGGTTGGTATGTTTCTTGGTTATCCCAACTATTGGTTGGTATCCTTCTTTTATTCCAACTATTGGTTGGTATGTTTCTTGGTTATCCCAATTATTGGTTGGTACCCTTCTTTTATCCCAACTATTGTATGGTATGTTTCTCTTGGTTATCCCAACTATTGGTTGGTACCCTTCTTTTATCCCAACTATTGGTTGGTATCTTTTCTTGGTTATCCCAACTATTGGTTGGTACCCTTCTTTTATCCCAACTATTGGTTGGTATGTTTCTCTTGGTTATCCCAACTATTGGTTGATACCCTTCTTTTATCCCAACTATTGGTTGGTATCTTTTCTTGGTTATCCCAACTATTGGTTGGTACCCTTCTTTTATCCCAACTATTGGCTGGTATCTTTTCTTGGTTATCCCAACTATTGGTTGGTACCCTTCTTTTATCCCAACTATTGGTTGGTATGTTTCTCTTGGTTATCCCAACTATTGGTTGATACCCTTCTTTTATCCCAACTATTGGTTGGTATCTTTTCTTGGTTATCCCAACTATTGGTTGGTACCCTTCTTTTATCCCAACTAATGGTTGGTATGTTTCTTTTGGTTATCCCAACTATTGGTTGGTACCCTTCTTTTATCCCAACTATTGGTTGGTATGTTTCTTGGTTATCCCAACTATTGGTTGGTAGCCTTCTTTTATCCCCTCTATTTTTATCCCACCTATTGGTTGGTATGTTTCTTGGTAATCCCAACTATTGGTTGGTATCCTTCTTTTATCCCAACTATTGGTTGGTATGTTTCTTGGTTATCCCAATTATTGGTTGGTATCCTTCTTTTATCCCAACTATTGGTTGGTATGTTTCTCTTGGTTATCCCAACTATTGGTTGGTACCATTCTTTTTCCCAACTATTGGTTGGTATCTTTTCTTGGCTATCCCAACTATTGGTTGGTACCCTTCTTTTATCCCAACTATTGGTTGGTATGTTTCTCTTGGTTATCCCAACTATTGGTTGATACCCTTATTTTATCCCAACTATTGGTTGGTAAGTTTCTTTTGGTTATCCCAACTATTGGTTGGTACCCTTCTTTTATCCCAACTATTGGTTGGTATGTTTCTTGGTTATCCCAACCATTGGTTGGTACCCTTCTTTTATCCCTACTATTGGTTGGTATGTTTCTTGGTTATCCCAACTATAGGTTGGTACCCTTCTTTTATCCCAACTATTGGTTGGTATGTTTCTTGGTTATCCCAACTATTGGTTGATATCCTTCTTTTGTCCCTACTATTGGTTGGTATGTTTCTTGGTTATCCCAACTATTGGTTGGTACCCTTCTTTGATCCCAACTATTGGTTGGTATGTTTCTCTTGGTTATTCCAACTATTAGTTGGTACCCTTCTTTGATCCCAACTATTGGTTGGTATCTTTTCTTGGTTATCCCAACTATTGGTTGGTACCCTTCTTTTATCCCAACTATTGGCTGGTATCTTTTCTTGGTTATCCCAACTATTGGTTGGTACCCTTCTTTTATCCCAACTATTGGTTGGTATGTTTCTCTTGGTTATCCCAACTATTGGTTGATACCCTTCTTTTATCCCAACTATTGGTTGGTATCTTTTCTTGGTTATCCCAACTATTGGTTGGTACCCTTCTTTTATCCCAACTAATGGTTGGTATGTTTCTTTTGGTTATCCCAACTATTGGGTGGTACCCTTCTTTTATCCCAACTATTGGTTGGTATGTTTCTTGGTTATCCCAACTATTGGTTGGTAGCCTTCTTTTATCCCCTCTATTTTTATCCCACCTATTGGTTGGTATGTTTCTTGGTAATCCCAACTATTGGTTGGTATCCTTCTTTTATCCCAACTATTGGTTGGTATGTTTCTTGGTTATCCCAATTATTGGTTGGTATCCTTCTTTTATCCCAACTATTGGTTGGTATGTTTCTCTTGGTTATCCCAACTATTGGTTGGTACCATTCTTTTATCCCAACTATTGGTTGGTATCTTTTCTTGGCTATCCCAACTATTGGTTGGTACCCTTCTTTTATCCCAACTATTGGTTGGTATGTTTCTCTTGGTTATCCCAACTATTGGTTGATACCCTTATTTTATCCCAACTATTGGTTGGTAAGTTTCTTTTGGTTATCCCAACTATTGGTTGGTACCCTTCTTTTATCCCAACTATTGGTTGGTATGTTTCTTGGTTATCCCAACCATTGGTTGGTACCCTTCTTTTATCCCTACTATTGGTTGGTATGTTTCTTGGTTATCCCAACTATAGGTTGGTACCCTTCTTTTATCCCAACTATTGGTTGGTATGTTTCTTGGTTATCCCAACTATTGGTTGATATCCTTCTTTTGTCCCTACTATTGGTTGGTATGTTTCTTGGTTATCCCAACTATTGGTTGGTACCCTTCTTTGATCCCAACTATTGGTTGGTATGTTTCTCTTGGTTATTCCAACTATTAGTTGGTACCCTTCTTTGATCCCAACTATTGGTTGGTATCTTTTCTTGGTTATCCCAACTATTGGTTGGTACCCTTCTTTTATCCGAACTATTGATTGGTATGTTTCTCTTGGTTATCCCAACTATTGGTTGGTACCCTTATTTTATCCCAACTATTGGTTGGTAAGTTTCTCTTGGTTATCCCAACTATTGGTTGGTACCCTTCTTTTATCCCAACTATTGGTTGGTATGTTTCTTAGTTATCCCAACCATTGGTTGGTACCCTTCTTTTATCCCAACTATTGGTTGGTATGTTTCTTGGTTATCCTAACTATTGGTTGGTACCCTTCTTTTATCCCAACTAATGGTTGGTATGTTTCTTTTGGTTATCCCAACTATTGGTTGGTACCTTTCTTTTATCCCAACTATTGGTTGGTATGTTTCTTGGTTATCCCAACTATTGGTTGGTAGCCTTCTTTTATCCCCTCTATTTTTATCCCACCTATTGGTTGGTATGTTTCTTGGTAATCCCAACTATTGGTTGGTATCCTTCTTTTATCCCAACTATTGGTTGGTATGTTTCTTGGTTATCCCAATTATTGGTTGGTATCCTTCTTTTATCCGAACTATTGGTTGGTATGTTTCTCTTGGTTATCCCAACTATGGGTTGGTACCATTCTTTTATCCCAACTATTGGTTGGTATCTTTTCTTGGTTATCCCAACTATTGGTTGGTACCCTTCTTTTATCCCAACTATTGGTTGGTATGTTTCTCTTGGTTATCCCAACTATTGGTTGGTACCCTTATTTTATCCCAACTATTGGTTGGTAAGTTTCTTGTGGTTATCCCAACTAATGGTTGGTACCCTTCTTTTATCCCAACTATTGGTTGGTATGTTTCTTGGTTATCCTAATCATTGGTTGGTACCCTTCTTATATCCCAACTATTGGTTGGTATGTTTCTTGGTTATCCCAACTATTGGTTGGTACCCTTCTTTTATCCCAACTATTGGTTGGTATGTTTCTTGGTTATCCCAACTATTGGTTGGTATCCTTCTTTTATTCCAACTATTGGTTGGTATGTTTCTTGGTTATCCCAATTATTGGTTGGTACCCTTCTTTTATCCCAACTATTGTATGGTATGTTTCTCTTGGTTATCCCAACTATTGGTTGGTACCCTTCTTTTATCCCAACTATTGGTTGGTATCTTTTCTTGGTTATCCCAACTATTGGTTGGTACCCTTCTTTTATCCCAACTATTGGTTGGTATGTTTCTCTTGGTTATCCCAACTATTGGTTGATACCCTTCTTTTATCCCAACTATTGGTTGGTATCTTTTCTTGGTTATCCCAACTATTGGTTGGTACCCTTCTTTTATCCCAACTATTGGCTGGTATCTTTTCTTGGTTATCCCAACTATTGGTTGGTACCCTTCTTTTATCCCAACTATTGGTTGGTATGTTTCTCTTGGTTATCCCAACTATTGGTTGATACCCTTCTTTTATCCCAACTATTGGTTGGTATCTTTTCTTGGTTATCCCAACTATTGGTTGGTACCCTTCTTTTATCCCAACTAATGGTTGGTATGTTTCTTTTGGTTATCCCAACTATTGGTTGGTACCCTTCTTTTATCCCAACTATTGGTTGGTATGTTTCTTGGTTATCCCAACTATTGGTTGGTAGCCTTCTTTTATCCCCTCTATTTTTATCCCACCTATTGGTTGGTATGTTTCTTGGTAATCCCAACTATTGGTTGGTATCCTTCTTTTATCCCAACTATTGGTTGGTATGTTTCTTGGTTATCCCAATTATTGGTTGGTATCCTTCTTTTATCCCAACTATTGGTTGGTATGTTTCTCTTGGTTATCCCAACTATTGGTTGGTACCATTCTTTTATCCCAACTATTGGTTGGTATCTTTTCTTGGCTATCCCAACTATTGGTTGGTACCCTTCTTTTATCCCAACTATTGGTTGGTATGTTTCTCTTGGTTATCCCAACTATTGGTTGATACCCTTATTTTATCCCAACTATTGGTTGGTAAGTTTCTTTTGGTTATCCCAACTATTGGTTGGTACCCTTCTTTTATCCCAACTATTGGTTGGTATGTTTCTTGGTTATCCCAACCATTGGTTGGTACCCTTCTTTTATCCCTACTATTGGTTGGTATGTTTCTTGGTTATCCCAACTATAGGTTGGTACCCTTCTTTTATCCCAACTATTGGTTGGTATGTTTCTTGGTTATCCCAACTATTGGTTGATATCCTTCTTTTGTCCCTACTATTGGTTGGTATGTTTCTTGGTTATCCCAACTATTGGTTGGTACCCTTCTTTGATCCCAACTATTGGTTGGTATGTTTCTCTTGGTTATTCCAACTATTAGTTGGTACCCTTCTTTGATCCCAACTATTGGTTGGTATCTTTTCTTGGTTATCCCAACTATTGGTTGGTACCCTTCTTTTATCCCAACTATTGGCTGGTATCTTTTCTTGGTTATCCCAACTATTGGTTGGTACCCTTCTTTTATCCCAACTATTGGTTGGTATGTTTCTCTTGGTTATCCCAACTATTGGTTGATACCCTTCTTTTATCCCAACTATTGGTTGGTATCTTTTCTTGGTTATCCCAACTATTGGTTGGTACCCTTCTTTTATCCCAACTAATGGTTGGTATGTTTCTTTTGGTTATCCCAACTATTGGGTGGTACCCTTCTTTTATCCCAACTATTGGTTGGTATGTTTCTTGGTTATCCCAACTATTGGTTGGTAGCCTTCTTTTATCCCCTCTATTTTTATCCCACCTATTGGTTGGTATGTTTCTTGGTAATCCCAACTATTGGTTGGTATCCTTCTTTTATCCCAACTATTGGTTGGTATGTTTCTTGGTTATCCCAATTATTGGTTGGTATCCTTCTTTTATCCCAACTATTGGTTGGTATGTTTCTCTTGGTTATCCCAACTATTGGTTGGTACCATTCTTTTATCCCAACTATTGGTTGGTATCTTTTCTTGGCTATCCCAACTATTGGTTGGTACCCTTCTTTTATCCCAACTATTGGTTGGTATGTTTCTCTTGGTTATCCCAACTATTGGTTGATACCCTTATTTTATCCCAACTATTGGTTGGTAAGTTTCTTTTGGTTATCCCAACTATTGGTTGGTACCCTTCTTTTATCCCAACTATTGGTTGGTATGTTTCTTGGTTATCCCAACCATTGGTTGGTACCCTTCTTTTATCCCTACTATTGGTTGGTATGTTTCTTGGTTATCCCAACTATAGGTTGGTACCCTTCTTTTATCCCAACTATTGGTTGGTATGTTTCTTGGTTATCCCAACTATTGGTTGATATCCTTCTTTTGTCCCTACTATTGGTTGGTATGTTTCTTGGTTATCCCAACTATTGGTTGGTACCCTTCTTTGATCCCAACTATTGGTTGGTATGTTTCTCTTGGTTATTCCAACTATTAGTTGGTACCCTTCTTTGATCCCAACTATTGGTTGGTATCTTTTCTTGGTTATCCCAACTATTGGTTGGTACGCTTCTTTTATCCGAACTATTGATTGGTATGTTTCTCTTGGTTATCCCAACTATTGGTTGGTACCCTTATTTTATCCCAACTATTGGTTGGTAAGTTTCTCTTGGTTATCCCAACTATTGGTTGGTACCCTTCTTTTATCCCAACTATTGGTTGGTATGTTTCTTAGTTATCCCAACCATTGGTTGGTACCCTTCTTTTATCCCAACTATTGGTTGGTATGTTTCTTGGTTATCCTAACTATTGGTTGGTACCCTTCTTTTATCCCAACTAATGGTTGGTATGTTTCTTTTGGTTATCCCAACTATTGGTTGGTACCCTTCTTTTATCCCAACTATTGGTTGGTATGTTTCTTGGTTATCCCAACTATTGGTTGGTAGCCTTCTTTTATCCCCTCTATTTTTATCCCACCTATTGGTTGGTATGTTTCTTGGTAATCCCAACTATTGGTTGGTATCCTTCTTTTATCCCAACTATTGGTTGGTATGTTTCTTGGTTATCCCAATTATTGGTTGGTATCCTTCTTTTATCCGAACTATTGGTTGGTATGTTTCTCTTGGTTATCCCAACTATGGGTTGGTACCATTCTTTTATCCCAACTATTGGTTGGTATCTTTTCTTGGTTATCCCAACTATTGGTTGGTACCCTTCTTTTATCCCAACTATTGGTTGGTATGTTTCTCTTGGTTATCCCAACTATTGGTTGGTACCCTTATTTTATCCCAACTATTGGTTGGTAAGTTTCTTGTGGTTATCCCAACTAATGGTTGGTACCCTTCTTTTATCCCAACTATTGGTTGGTATGTTTCTTGGTTATCCCAATCATTGGTTGGTACCCTTCTTATATCCCAACTATTGGTTGGTATGTTTCTTGGTTATCCCAACTATTGGTTGGTACCCTTCTTTTATCCCAACTATTGGTTGGTATGTTTCTTGGTTATCCCAACTATTGGTTGGTATCCTTCTTTTATTCCAACTATTGGTTGGTATGTTTCTTGGTTATCCCAATTATTGGTTGGTACCCTTCTTTTATCCCAACTATTGTATGGTATGTTTCTCTTGGTTATCCCAACTATTGGTTGGTACCCTTCTTTTATCCCAACTATTGGTTGATATCTTTTCTTGGTTATCCCAACTATTGGTTGGTACCCTTCTTTTATCCCAACTATTGGTTGGTATGTTTCTCTTGGTTATCCCAACTATTGGTTGATACCCTTCTTTTATCCCAACTATTGGTTGGTATCTTTTCTTGGTTATCCCAACTATTGGTTGGTACCCTTCTTTTATCCCAACTATTGGCTGGTATCTTTTCTTGGTTATCCCAACTATTGGTTGGTACCCTTCTTTTATCCCAACTATTGGTTGGTATGTTTCTCTTGGTTATCCCAACTATTGGTTGATACCCTTCTTTTATCCCAACTATTGGTTGGTATCTTTTCTTGGTTATCCCAACTATTGGTTGGTACCCTTCTTTTATCCCAACTAATGGTTGGTATGTTTCTTTTGGTTATCCCAACTATTGGTTGGTACCCTTCTTTTATCCCAACTAATGGTTGGTATGTTTCTTTTGGTTATCCCAACTATTGGTTGGTACCCTTCTTTTATCCCAACTATTGGTTGGTATGTTTCTTGGTTATCCCAACTATTGGTTGGTAGCCTTCTTTTATCCCCTCTATTTTTATCCCACCTATTGGTTGGTATGTTTCTTGGTAATCCCAACTATTGGTTGGTATCCTTCTTTTATCCCAACTATTGGTTGGTATGTTTCTTGGTTATCCCAATTATTGGTTGGTATCCTTCTTTTATCCGAACTATTGGTTGGTATGTTTCTCTTGGTTATCCCAACTATGGGTTGGTACCATTCTTTTATCCCAACTATTGGTTGGTATCTTTTCTTGGTTATCCCAACTATTGGTTGGTACCCTTCTTTTATCCCAACTATTGGTTGGTATGTTTCTCTTGGTTATCCCAACTATTGGTTGGTACCCTTATTTTATCCCAACTATTGGTTGGTAAGTTTCTTGTGGTTATCCCAACTAATGGTTGGTACCCTTCTTTTATCCCAACTATTGGTTGGTATGTTTCTTGGTTATCCCAATCATTGGTTGGTACCCTTCTTATATCCCAACTATTGGTTGGTATGTTTCTTGGTTATCCCAACTATTGGTTGGTACCCTTCTTTTATCCCAACTATTGGTTGGTATGTTTCTTGGTTATCCCAACTATTGGTTGGTATCCTTCTTTTATTCCAACTATTGGTTGGTATGTTTCTTGGTTATCCCAATTATTGGTTGGTACCCTTCTTTTATCCCAACTATTGTATGGTATGTTTCTCTTGGTTATCCCAACTATTGGTTGGTACCCTTCTTTTATCCCAACTATTGGTTGGTATCTTTTCTTGGTTATCCCAACTATTGGTTGGTACCCTTCTTTTATCCCAACTATTGGTTGGTATGTTTCTCTTGGTTATCCCAACTATTGGTTGATACCCTTCTTTTATCCCAACTATTGGTTGGTATCTTTTCTTGGTTATCCCAACTATTGGTTGGTACCCTTCTTTTATCCCAACTATTGGCTGGTATCTTTTCTTGGTTATCCCAACTATTGGTTGGTACCCTTCTTTTATCCCAACTATTGGTTGGTATGTTTCTCTTGGTTATCCCAACTATTGGTTGATACCCTTCTTTTATCCCAACTATTGGTTGGTATCTTTTCTTGGTTATCCCAACTATTGGTTGGTACCCTTCTTTTATCCCAACTAATGGTTGGTATGTTTCTTTTGGTTATCCCAACTATTGGTTGGTACCCTTCTTTTATCCCAACTATTGGTTGGTATGTTTCTTGGTTATCCCAACTATTTGTTGGTAGCCTTCTTTTATCCCCTCTATTTTTATCCCACCTATTGGTTGGTATGTTTCTTGGTAATCCCAACTATTGGTTGGTATCCTTCTTTTATCCCAACTATTGGTTGGTATGTTTCTTGGTTATCCCAATTATTGGTTGGTATCCTTCTTTTATCCCAACTATTGGTTGGTATGTTTCTCTTGGTTATCCCAACTATTGGTTGGTACCATTCTTTTATCCCAACTATTGGTTGGTATCTTTTCTTGGCTATCCCAACTATTGGTTGGTACCCTTCTTTTATCCCAACTATTGGTTGGTATGTTTCTCTTGGTTATCCCAACTATTGGTTGATACCCTTATTTTATCCCAACTATTGGTTGGTAAGTTTCTTTTGGTTATCCCAACTATTGGTTGGTACCCTTCTTTTATCCCAACTATTGGTTGGTATGTTTCTTGGTTATCCCAACCATTGGTTGGTACCCTTCTTTTATCCCTACTATTGGTTGGTATGTTTCTTGGTTATCCCAACTATAGGTTGGTACCCTTCTTTTATCCCAACTATTGGTTGGTATGTTTCTTGGTTATCCCAACTATTGGTTGATATCCTTCTTTTGTCCCTACTATTGGTTGGTATGTTTCTTGGTTATCCCAACTATTGGTTGGTACCCTTCTTTGATCCCAACTATTGGTTGGTATGTTTCTCTTGGTTATTCCAACTATTAGTTGGTACCCTTCTTTGATCCCAACTATTGGTTGGTATCTTTTCTTGGTTATCCCAACTATTGGTTGGTACCCTTCTTTTATCCCAACTATTGGCTGGTATCTTTTCTTGGTTATCCCAACTATTGGTTGGTACCCTTCTTTTATCCCAACTATTGGTTGGTATGTTTCTCTTGGTTATCCCAACTATTGGTTGATACCCTTCTTTTATCCCAACTATTGGTTGGTATCTTTTCTTGGTTATCCCAACTATTGGTTGGTACCCTTCTTTTATCCCAACTAATGGTTGGTATGTTTCTTTTGGTTATCCCAACTATTGGGTGGTACCCTTCTTTTATCCCAACTATTGGTTGGTATGTTTCTTGGTTATCCCAACTATTGGTTGGTAGCCTTCTTTTATCCCCTCTATTTTTATCCCACCTATTGGTTGGTATGTTTCTTGGTAATCCCAACTATTGGTTGGTATCCTTCTTTTATCCCAACTATTGGTTGGTATGTTTCTTGGTTATCCCAATTATTGGTTGGTATCCTTCTTTTATCCCAACTATTGGTTGGTATGTTTCTCTTGGTTATCCCAACTATTGGTTGGTACCATTCTTTTATCCCAACTATTGGTTGGTATCTTTTCTTGGCTATCCCAACTATTGGTTGGTACCCTTCTTTTATCCCAACTATTGGTTGGTATGTTTCTCTTGGTTATCCCAACTATTGGTTGATACCCTTATTTTATCCCAACTATTGGTTGGTAAGTTTCTTTTGGTTATCCCAACTATTGGTTGGTACCCTTCTTTTATCCCAACTATTGGTTGGTATGTTTCTTGGTTATCCCAACCATTGGTTGGTACCCTTCTTTTATCCCTACTATTGGTTGGTATGTTTCTTGGTTATCCCAACTATAGGTTGGTACCCTTCTTTTATCCCAACTATTGGTTGGTATGTTTCTTGGTTATCCCAACTATTGGTTGATATCCTTCTTTTGTCCCTACTATTGGTTGGTATGTTTCTTGGTTATCCCAACTATTGGTTGGTACCCTTCTTTGATCCCAACTATTGGTTGGTATGTTTCTCTTTGTTATTCCAACTATTAGTTGGTACCCTTCTTTGATCCCAACTATTGGTTGGTATCTTTTCTTGGTTATCCCAACTATTGGTTGGTACCCTTCTTTTATCCGAACTATTGATTGGTATGTTTCTCTTGGTTATCCCAACTATTGGTTGGTACCCTTATTTTATCCAAACTATTGGTTGGTAAGTTTCTCTTGGTTATCCCAACTATTGGTTGGTACCCTTCTTTTATCCCAACTATTGGTTGGTATGTTTCTTAGTTATCCCAACCATTGGTTGGTACCCTTCTTTTATCCCAACTATTGGTTGGTATGTTTCTTGGTTATCCCAACTATTGGTTGGTACCCTTCTTTTATCCCAACTAATGGTTGGTATGTTTCTTTTGGTTATCCCAACTATTGGTTGGTACCCTTCTTTTATCCCAACTATTGGTTGGTATGTTTCTTGGTTATCCCAACTATTGGTTGGTAGCCTTCTTTTATCCCCTCTATTTTTATCCCACCTATTGGTTGGTATGTTTCTTGGTAATCCCAACTATTGGTTGGTATCCTTCTTTTATCCCAACTATTGGTTGGTATGTTTCTTGGTTATCCCAATTATTGGTTGGTATCCTTCTTTTATCCCAACTATTGGTTGGTATGTTTCTCTTGGTTATCCCAACTATTGGTTGGTACCATTCTTTTATCCCAACTATTGGTTGGTATCTTTTCTTGGCTATCCCAACTATTGGTTGGTACCCTTCTTTTATCCCAACTATTGGTTGGTATGTTTCTCTTGGTTATCCCAACTATTGGTTGATACCCTTATTTTATCCCAACTATTGGTTGGTAAGTTTCTTTTGGTTATCCCAACTATTGGTTGGTACCCTTCTTTTATCCCAACTATTGGTTGGTATGTTTCTTGGTTATCCCAACCATTGGTTGGTACCCTTCTTTTATCCCTACTATTGGTTGGTATGTTTCTTGGTTATCCCAACTATAGGTTGGTACCCTTCTTTTATCCCAACTATTGGTTGGTATGTTTCTTGGTTATCCCAACTATTGGTTGATATCCTTCTTTTGTCCCTACTATTGGTTGGTATGTTTCTTGGTTATCCCAACTATTGGTTGGTACCCTTCTTTGATCCCAACTATTGGTTGGTATGTTTCTCTTGGTTATTCCAACTATTAGTTGGTACCCTTCTTTGATCCCAACTATTGGTTGGAATCTTTTCTTGGTTATCCCAACTATTGGTTGGTACCCTTCTTTTATCCGAACTATTGATTGGTATGTTTCTCTTGGTTATCCCAACTATTGGTTGGTACCCTTATTTTATCCAAACTATTGGTTGGTAAGTTTCTCTTGGTTATCCCAACTATTGGTTGGTACCCTTCTTTTATCCCAACTATTGGTTGGTATGTTTCTTAGTTATCCCAACCATTGGTTGGTACCCTTCTTTTATCCCAACTATTGGTTGGTATGTTTCTTGGTTATCCCAACTATTGGTTGGTACCCTTCTTTTATCCCAACTAATGGTTGGTATGTTTCTTTTGGTTATCCCAACTATTGGTTGGTACCCTTCTTTTATCCCAACTATTGGTTGGTATGTTTCTTGGTTATCCCAACTATTGGTTGGTAGCCTTCTTTTATCCCCTCTATTTTTATCCCACCTATTGGTTGGTATGTTTCTTGGTAATCCCAACTATTGGTTGGTATCCTTCTTTTATCCCAACTATTGGTTGGTATGTTTCTTGGTTATCCCAATTATTGGTTGGTATCCTTCTTTTATCCCAACTATTGGTTGGTATGTTTCTCTTGGTTATCCCAACTATTGGTTGGTACCATTCTTTTATCCCAACTATTGGTTGGTATCTTTTCTTGGCTATCCCAACTATTGGTTGGTACCCTTCTTTTATCCCAACTATTGGTTGGTATGTTTCTCTTGGTTATCCCAACTATTGGTTGATACCCTTATTTTATCCCAACTATTGGTTGGTAAGTTTCTTTTGGTTATCCCAACCATTGGTTGGTACCCTTCTTTTATCCCAACTATTGGTTGGTATGTTTCTTGGTTATCCCAACTATAGGTTGGTACCCTTCTTTTATCCCAACTATTGGTTGGTATGTTTCTTGGTTATCCCAACTATAGGTTGGTACCCTTCTTTTATCCCAACTATTGGTTGGTATGTTTCTTGGTTATCCCAACTATTGGTTGATATCCTTCTTTTGTCCCTACTATTGGTTGGTATGTTTCTTGGTTATCCCAACTATTGGTTGGTACCCTTCTTTGATCCCAACTATTGGTTGGTATGTTTCTCTTGGTTATTCCAACTATTAGTTGGTACCCTTCTTTGATCCCAACTATTGGTTGGAATCTTTTCTTGGTTATCCCAACTATTGGTTGGTACCCTTCTTTTATCCGAACTATTGATTGGTATGTTTCTCTTGGTTATCCCAACTATTGGTTGGTACCCTTATTTTATCCCAACTATTGGTTGGTAAGTTTCTCTTGGTTATCCCAACTATTGGTTGGTACCCTTCTTTTATCCCAACTATTGGTTGGTATGTTTCTTAGTTATCCCAACCATTGGTTGGTACCCTTCTTTTATCCCAACTATTGGTTGGTATGTTTCTTGGTTATCCCAACTATTGGTTGGTACCCTTCTTTTATCCCAACTATTGGTTGGTATGTTTCTTGGTTATCCCAACTATTGGTTGGTATCCTTCTTTTATCCCAACTATTGGTTGGTATGTTTCTCTTGGTTATCCCAACTATTGGTTGATACCCTTCGTTTATCCCAACTATTGGTTGGTATCTTTTCTTGGTTATCCCAACTATTGGTTGATACCCTTCTTTTATCCCAACTAATGGTTGGTATGTTTCTTTTGGTTATCCCAACTATTGGTTGGTACCCTTCTTTTATCCCAACTATTGGTTGGTATGTTTCTTGGTTATCCCAACTATTGGTTGGTACCCTTCATTTATCCCCTCTATTTTTATCCCACCTATTGGTTGGTATGTTTCTTGGTAATCCCAACTATTGGTTGGCATCCTTCTTTTATCCCAACTATTGGTTGCTATGTTTCTTGGTTATCCTAATTATTGGTTGGTATCCTTCTTTTATCCCAACTATTGGTTGGTATGTTTCTCTTGGTTATCCCAACTATTGGTTGGTACCATCCTTTTATCCCAACTATTGGTTGGTATCTTTTCTTGGCTATCCCAACTATTGGTTGGTACCCTTCTTTTATCCTAACTATTGGTTGGTATGTTTCTCTTGGTTATCCCAACTATTGGTTGATACCCTTATTTTATCCCAACTATTGGTTGGTAAGTTTCTTTTGGTTATCCCAACTATTGGTTGGTACCCTTCTTTTATCCCAACTATTGGTTGGTATGTTTCTTGGTTATCCCAACCATTGGTTGGTACCCTTCATTTATCCCTACTATTGGTTGGTATGTTTCTTGGTTATCCCAACTATAGGTTGGTACCCTTCTTTTATCCCAACTATTGGTTGGTATGTTTCTTGGTTATCCCAACTATTGGTTGATATCCTTCTTTTATCCCAACTATTGGTTGGTATGATTCTTGGTTATCCCAACTATTGGTTGGTACCCTTCTTTGATCCCAACTATTGGTTGGTATGTTTCTCTTGGTTATCCCAACTATTGGTTGGTACCCTTCTTTGATCCCAACTATTGGTTGGTATGTTTCTCTTGGTTATTCCAACTATTGGTTGGTACCCTTCTTTGATCCCAACTATTGGTTGGAATCTTTTCTTGGTTATCCCAACTATTGGTTGTTACCCTTCTTTTATCCGAACTATTGATTGGTATGTTTCTCTTGGTTATCCCAACTATTGGTTGGTACCCTTATTTTATCCCAACTATTGGTTGGTAAGTTTCTCTTGGTTATCCCAACTATTGGTTGGTACCCTTCTTTTATCCCAACTATTGGTTGGTATGTTTCTTAGTTATCCCAACCATTGGTTGGTACCCTTCTTTTATCCCAACTATTGGTTGGTATGTTTCTTGGTTATCCCAACTATTGGTTGGTACCCTTCTTTTATCCCAACTATTGGTTGGTATGTTTCTTGGTTATCCCAATTATTGGTTGGTATCCTTCTTTTATCCCAACTATTGGTTGGTATGTTTCTCTTGGTTATCCCAACTATTGGTTGATACCCTTCGTTTATCCCAACTATTGGTTGGTATCTTTTCTTGGTTATCCCAACTATTGGTTGATACCCTTCTTTTATCCCAACTAATGGTTGGTATGTTTCTTTTGGTTATCCCAACTATTGGTTGGTACCCTTCTTTTATCCCAACTATTGGTTGGTATGTTTCTTGGTTATCCCAACTATTGGTTGGTACCCTTCATTTATCCCCTCTATTTTTATCCCACCTATTGGTTGGTATGTTTCTTGGTAATCCCAACTATTGGTTGGCATCCTTCTTTTATCCCAACTATTGGTTGCTATGTTTCTTGGTTATTCTAATTATTGGTTGGTATCCTTCTTTTATCCCAACTATTGGTTGGTATGTTTCTCTTGGTTATCCCAACTATTGGTTGGTACCATCCTTTTATCCCAACTATTGGTTGGTATCTTTTCTTGGCTATCCCAACTATTGGTTGGTACCCTTCTTTTATCCTAACTATTGGTTGGTATGTTTCTCTTGGTTATCCCAACTATTGGTTGATACCCTTATTTTATCCCAACTATTGGTTGGTAAGTTTCTTTTGGTTATCCCAACTATTGGTTGGTACCCTTCTTTTATCCCAACTATTGGTTGGTATGTTTCTTGGTTATCCCAACCATTTGTTGGTACCCTTCATTTATCCCTACTATTGGTTGGTATGTTTCTTGGTTATCCCAACTATAGGTTGGTACCCTTCTTTTATCCCAACTATTGGTTGGTATGTTTCTTGGTTATCCCAACTATTGGTTGATATCCTTCTTTTATCCCAACTATTGGTTGGTATGATTCTTGGTTATCCCAACTATTGGTTGGTACCCTTCTTTGATCCCAACTATTGGTTGGTATGTTTCTCTTGGTTATCCCAACTATTGGTTGGTACCCTTCTTTGATCCCAACTATTGGTTGGTATGTTTCTCTTGGTTATTCCAACTATTGGTTGGTACCCTTCTTTGATCCCAACTATTGGTTGGTATCTTTTCTTGGTTATCCCAACTATTGGTTGGTACCCTTCTTTTATCCGAACTATTGATTGGTATGTTTCTCTTGGTTATCCCAACTATTGGTCGGTACCCTTATTTTATCCCAACTATTGGTTGGTAAGTTTCTCTTGGTTATCCCAACTATTGGTTGGTACCCTTCTTTTATCCCAACTATTGGTTGGTATGTTTCTTAGTTATCCCAACCATTGGTTGGTACCCTTCTTTTATCCCAACTATTGGTTGGTATGTTTCTAGGTTATCCCAACTATTGGTTGGTACCCTTCTTTTATCCCAACTATTGGTTGGTATGTTTCTTGGTTATCCCAACTATTGGTTGGTATCCTTCTTTTATCCCAACTATTGGTTGGTATGTTTCTCTTGGTTATCCCAACTATTGGTTCATACCCTTCGTTTATCCCAACTATTGGTTGGTATCTTTTCTTGGTTATCCCAACTATTGGTTGATACCCTTCTTTTATCCCAACTAATGGTTGGTATGTTTCTTTTGGTTATCCCAACTATTGGTTGGTACCCTTCTTTTATCCCAACTATTGGTTGGTATGTTTCTTGGTTATCCCAACTATTGGTTGGTACCCTTCATTTATCCCCTCTATTTTTATCCCACCTATTGGTTGGTATGTTTCTTGGTAATCCCAACTATTGGTTGGTATCCTTCTTTTATCCCAACTATTGGTTGCTATGTTTCTTGGTTATCCCAATTATTGGTTGGTATCCTTCTTTTATCCCAACTATTGGTTGGTATGTTTCTCTTGGTTATCCCAACTATTGGTTGGTACCATCCTTTTATCCCAACTATTGGTTGGTATCTTTTCTTGGCTATCCCAACTATTGGTTGGTACCCTTCTTTTATCCCAACTATTGGTTGGTATGTTTCTCTTGGTTATCCCAACTATTGGTTGATACCCTTATTTTATCCCAACTATTGGTTGGTAAGTTTCTTTTGGTTATCCCAACTATTGGTTGGTACCCTTCTTTTATCCCAACTATTGGTTGGTATGTTTCTTGGTTATCCCAACCATTGGTTGGTACCCTTCATTTATCCCTACTATTGGTTGGTATGTTTCTTGGTTATCCCAACTATAGGTTGGTACCCTTCTTTTATCCCAACTATTGGTTGGTATGTTTCTTGGTTATCCCAACTATTGGTTGATATCCTTCTTTTATCCCAACTATTGGTTGGTATGTTTCTTGGTTATCCCAACTATTGGTTGGTACCCTTCTTTGATCCCAACTATTGGTTGGTATGTTTCTCTTGGTTATCCCAACTATTGGTTGGTACCCTTCTTTGATCCCAACTATTGGTTGGTATCTTTTCTTGGTTATCCCAACTATTGGTTGGTACCCTTCTTTTATCCGAACTATTGATTGGTATGTTTCTCTTGGTTATCCCAACTATTGGTTGGTACCCTTATTTTATCCCAACTATTGGTTGGTAAGTTTCTCTTGGTTATCCCAACTATTGGTTGGTACCCTTCTTTTATCCCAACTATTGGTTGGTATGTTTCTTGGTTATCCCAACTATTGGTTGGTACCCTTCTTTTATCCCAACTATTGGTTGGTATGTGTCTCTTGGTTATCCCAACTATTGGTTGGTACCCTTCTTTTATCCCAACTATTGGTTGGTATATTTTCTTGGTTATCCCAACTATTGGTTGGTACCCTTCTTTTATCCCAACTATTGGTTGGTATGTTTCTTGGTTATCCCAACTATTGGTTAGTACCCTTCATTTATCCCCTCTATTTTTATCCCAACTATTGGTTGGTATGTTTCTTGGTTATCCCAACTATAGGTTGGTATCCTTCTTTTATCCCAACTATTGGTTGGTATGTTTCTTGGTTTTCCCATTTATTGGTTGGTATCCTTCTTTTATCCCAACTATTGGTTGGTATGTTTCTCTTGGTTATCCCAAGTATTGGTTGGTACCCTTCTTTTATCCCAACTATTGGTTGGTATGTTTCTCTTGGTTATCCCAACTATTGGTTGGTATCTTTTCTTGGTTATCCCAACTATTGGTTGGAACCCTTCTTTTATCCCAACTATTGGCTGGTATCTTTTCTTGGTTATCCCAACTATTGGTTGGTACCCTTCTTTTATCCCAACTATTGGTTGGTATGTTTCTCTTGGTTATCCCAACTATTGGTTGATACCCTTCTTTTATCCCAACTATTGGTTGGTACCCTTCTTTTATCCGAACTATTGATTGGTATGTTTCTCTTGGTTATCCCAACTATTGGTTGGTACCCTTATTTTATCCAAACTATTGGTTGGTAAGTTTCTCTTGGTTATCCCAACTATTGGTTGGTACCCTTCTTTTATCCCAACTATTGGTTGGTATGTTTCTTAGTTATCCCAACCATTGGTTGGTACCCTTCTTTTATCCCAACTATTGGTTGGTATGTTTCTTGGTTATCCCAACTATTGGTTGGTACCCTTCTTTTATCCCAACTAATGGTTGGTATGTTTCTTTTGGTTATCCCAACTATTGGTTGGTACCCTTCTTTTATCCCAACTATTGGTTGGTATGTTTCTTGGTTATCCCAACTATTGGTTGGTAGCCTTCTTTTATCCCCTCTATTTTTATCCCACCTATTGGTTGGTATGTTTCTTGGTAATCCCAACTATTGGTTGGTATCCTTCTTTTATCCCAACTATTGGTTGGTATGTTTCTTGGTTATCCCAATTATTGGTTGGTATCCTTCTTTTATCCCAACTATTGGTTGGTATGTTTCTCTTGGTTATCCCAACTATTGGTTGGTACCATTCTTTTATCCCAACTATTGGTTGGTATCTTTTCTTGGCTATCCCAACTATTGGTTGGTACCCTTCTTTTATCCCAACTATTGGTTGGTATGTTTCTCTTGGTTATCCCAACTATTGGTTGATACCCTTATTTTATCCCAACTATTGGTTGGTAAGTTTCTTTTGGTTATCCCAACCATTGGTTGGTACCCTTCTTTTATCCCAACTATTGGTTGGTATGTTTCTTGGTTATCCCAACTATAGGTTGGTACCCTTCTTTTATCCCAACTATTGGTTGGTATGTTTCTTGGTTATCCCAACTATAGGTTGGTACCCTTCTTTTATCCCAACTATTGGTTGGTATGTTTCTTGGTTATCCCAACTATTGGTTGATATCCTTCTTTTGTCCCTACTATTGGTTGGTATGTTTCTTGGTTATCCCAACTATTGGTTGGTACCCTTCTTTGATCCCAACTATTGGTTGGTATGTTTCTCTTGGTTATTCCAACTATTAGTTGGTACCCTTCTTTGATCCCAACTATTGGTTGGAATCTTTTCTTGGTTATCCCAACTATTGGTTGGTACCCTTCTTTTATCCGAACTATTGATTGGTATGTTTCTCTTGGTTATCCCAACTATTGGTTGGTACCCTTATTTTATCCCAACTATTGGTTGGTAAGTTTCTCTTGGTTATCCCAACTATTGGTTGGTACCCTTCTTTTATCCCAACTATTGGTTGGTATGTTTCTTAGTTATCCCAACCATTGGTTGGTACCCTTCTTTTATCCCAACTATTGGTTGGTATGTTTCTTGGTTATCCCAACTATTGGTTGGTACCCTTCTTTTATCCCAACTATTGGTTGGTATGTTTCTTGGTTATCCCAACTATTGGTTGGTATCCTTCTTTTATCCCAACTATTGGTTGGTATGTTTCTCTTGGTTATCCCAACTATTGGTTGATACCCTTCGTTTATCCCAACTATTGGTTGGTATCTTTTCTTGGTTATCCCAACTATTGGTTGATACCCTTCTTTTATCCCAACTAATGGTTGGTATGTTTCTTTTGGTTATCCCAACTATTGGTTGGTACCCTTCTTTTATCCCAACTATTGGTTGGTATGTTTCTTGGTTATCCCAACTATTGGTTGGTACCCTTCATTTATCCCCTCTATTTTTATCCCACCTATTGGTTGGTATGTTTCTTGGTAATCCCAACTATTGGTTGGCATCCTTCTTTTATCCCAACTATTGGTTGCTATGTTTCTTGGTTATCCTAATTATTGGTTGGTATCCTTCTTTTATCCCAACTATTGGTTGGTATGTTTCTCTTGGTTATCCCAACTATTGGTTGGTACCATCCTTTTATCCCAACTATTGGTTGGTATCTTTTCTTGGCTATCCCAACTATTGGTTGGTACCCTTCTTTTATCCTAACTATTGGTTGGTATGTTTCTCTTGGTTATCCCAACTATTGGTTGATACCCTTATTTTATCCCAACTATTGGTTGGTAAGTTTCTTTTGGTTATCCCAACTATTGGTTGGTACCCTTCTTTTATCCCAACTATTGGTTGGTATGTTTCTTGGTTATCCCAACCATTGGTTGGTACCCTTCATTTATCCCTACTATTGGTTGGTATGTTTCTTGGTTATCCCAACTATAGGTTGGTACCCTTCTTTTATCCCAACTATTGGTTGGTATGTTTCTTGGTTATCCCAACTATTGGTTGATATCCTTCTTTTATCCCAACTATTGGTTGGTATGATTCTTGGTTATCCCAACTATTGGTTGGTACCCTTCTTTGATCCCAACTATTGGTTGGTATGTTTCTCTTGGTTATCCCAACTATTGGTTGGTACCCTTCTTTGATCCCAACTATTGGTTGGTATGTTTCTCTTGGTTATTCCAACTATTGGTTGGTACCCTTCTTTGATCCCAACTATTGGTTGGAATCTTTTCTTGGTTATCCCAACTATTGGTTGTTACCCTTCTTTTATCCGAACTATTGATTGGTATGTTTCTCTTGGTTATCCCAACTATTGGTTGGTACCCTTATTTTATCCCAACTATTGGTTGGTAAGTTTCTCTTGGTTATCCCAACTATTGGTTGGTACCCTTCTTTTATCCCAACTATTGGTTGGTATGTTTCTTAGTTATCCCAACCATTGGTTGGTACCCTTCTTTTATCCCAACTATTGGTTGGTATGTTTCTTGGTTATCCCAACTATTGGTTGGTACCCTTCTTTTATCCCAACTATTGGTTGGTATGTTTCTTGGTTATCCCAATTATTGGTTGGTATCCTTCTTTTATCCCAACTATTGGTTGGTATGTTTCTCTTGGTTATCCCAACTATTGGTTGATACCCTTCGTTTATCCCAACTATTGGTTGGTATCTTTTCTTGGTTATCCCAACTATTGGTTGATACCCTTCTTTTATCCCAACTAATGGTTGGTATGTTTCTTTTGGTTATCCCAACTATTGGTTGGTACCCTTCTTTTATCCCAACTATTGGTTGGTATGTTTCTTGGTTATCCCAACTATTGGTTGGTACCCTTCATTTATCCCCTCTATTTTTATCCCACCTATTGGTTGGTATGTTTCTTGGTAATCCCAACTATTGGTTGGCATCCTTCTTTTATCCCAACTATTGGTTGCTATGTTTCTTGGTTATTCTAATTATTGGTTGGTATCCTTCTTTTATCCCAACTATTGGTTGGTATGTTTCTCTTGGTTATCCCAACTATTGGTTGGTACCATCCTTTTATCCCAACTATTGGTTGGTATCTTTTCTTGGCTATCCCAACTATTGGTTGGTACCCTTCTTTTATCCTAACTATTGGTTGGTATGTTTCTCTTGGTTATCCCAACTATTGGTTGATACCCTTATTTTATCCCAACTATTGGTTGGTAAGTTTCTTTTGGTTATCCCAACTATTGGTTGGTACCCTTCTTTTATCCCAACTATTGGTTGGTATGTTTCTTGGTTATCCCAACCATTTGTTGGTACCCTTCATTTATCCCTACTATTGGTTGGTATGTTTCTTGGTTATCCCAACTATAGGTTGGTACCCTTCTTTTATCCCAACTATTGGTTGGTATGTTTCTTGGTTATCCCAACTATTGGTTGATATCCTTCTTTTATCCCAACTATTGGTTGGTATGATTCTTGGTTATCCCAACTATTGGTTGGTACCCTTCTTTGATCCCAACTATTGGTTGGTATGTTTCTCTTGGTTATCCCAACTATTGGTTGGTACCCTTCTTTGATCCCAACTATTGGTTGGTATGTTTCTCTTGGTTATTCCAACTATTGGTTGGTACCCTTCTTTGATCCCAACTATTGGTTGGTATCTTTTCTTGGTTATCCCAACTATTGGTTGGTACCCTTCTTTTATCCGAACTATTGATTGGTTTGTTTCTCTTGGTTATCCCAACTATTGGTCGGTACCCTTATTTTATCCCAACTATTGGTTGGTAAGTTTCTCTTGGTTATCCCAACTATTGGTTGGTACCCTTCTTTTATCCCAACTATTGGTTGGTATGTTTCTTAGTTATCCCAACCATTGGTTGGTACCCTTCTTTTATCCCAACTATTGGTTGGTATGTTTCTAGGTTATCCCAACTATTGGTTGGTACCCTTCTTTTATCCCAACTATTGGTTGGTATGTTTCTTGGTTATCCCAACTATTGGTTGGTATCCTTCTTTTATCCCAACTATTGGTTGGTATGTTTCTCTTGGTTATCCCAACTATTGGTTCATACCCTTCGTTTATCCCAACTATTGGTTGGTATCTTTTCTTGGTTATCCCAACTATTGGTTGATACCCTTCTTTTATCCCAACTAATGGTTGGTATGTTTCTTTTGGTTATCCCAACTATTGGTTGGTACCCTTCTTTTATCCCAACTATTGGTTGGTATGTTTCTTGGTTATCCCAACTATTGGTTGGTACCCTTCATTTATCCCCTCTATTTTTATCCCACCTATTGGTTGGTATGTTTCTTGGTAATCCCAACTATTGGTTGGTATCCTTCTTTTATCCCAACTATTGGTTGCTATGTTTCTTGGTTATCCCAATTATTGGTTGGTATCCTTCTTTTATCCCAACTATTGGTTGGTATGTTTCTCTTGGTTATCCCAACTATTGGTTGGTACCATCCTTTTATCCCAACTATTGGTTGGTATCTTTTCTTGGCTATCCCAACTATTGGTTGGTACCCTTCTTTTATCCCAACTATTGGTTGGTATGTTTCTCTTGGTTATCCCAACTATTGGTTGATACCCTTATTTTATCCCAACTATTGGTTGGTAAGTTTCTTTTGGTTATCCCAACTATTGGTTGGTACCCTTCTTTTATCCCAACTATTGGTTGGTATGTTTCTTGGTTATCCCAACCATTGGTTGGTACCCTTCATTTATCCCTACTATTGGTTGGTATGTTTCTTGGTTATCCCAACTATAGGTTGGTACCCTTCTTTTATCCCAACTATTGGTTGGTATGTTTCTTGGTTATCCCAACTATTGGTTGATATCCTTCTTTTATCCCAACTATTGGTTGGTATGTTTCTTGGTTATCCCAACTATTGGTTGGTACCCTTCTTTGATCCCAACTATTGGTTGGTATGTTTCTCTTGGTTATCCCAACTATTGGTTGGTACCCTTCTTTGATCCCAACTATTGGTTGGTATCTTTTCTTGGTTATCCCAACTATTGGTTGGTACCCTTCTTTTATCCGAACTATTGATTGGTATGTTTCTCTTGGTTATCCCAACTATTGGTTGGTACCCTTATTTTATCCCAACTATTGGTTGGTAAGTTTCTCTTGGTTATCCCAACTATTGGTTGGTACCCTTCTTTTATCCCAACTATTGGTTGGTATGTTTCTTGGTTATCCCAACTATTGGTTGGTACCCTTCTTTTATCCCAACTATTGGTTGGTATGTGTCTCTTGGTTATCCCAACTATTGGTTGGTACCCTTCTTTTATCCCAACTATTGGTTGGTATATTTTCTTGGTTATCCCAACTATTGGTTGGTACCCTTCTTTTATCCCAACTATTGGTTGGTATGTTTCTTGGTTATCCCAACTATTGGTTAGTACCCTTCATTTATCCCCTCTATTTTTATCCCAACTATTGGTTGGTATGTTTCTTGGTTATCCCAACTATAGGTTGGTATCCTTCTTTTATCCCAACTATTGGTTGGTATGTTTCTTGGTTTTCCCATTTATTGGTTGGTATCCTTCTTTTATCCCAACTATTGGTTGGTATGTTTCTCTTGGTTATCCCAAGTATTGGTTGGTACCCTTCTTTTATCCCAACTATTGGTTGGTATGTTTCTCTTGGTTATCCCAACTATTGGTTGGTATCTTTTCTTGGTTATCCCAACTATTGGTTGGAACCCTTCTTTTATCCCAACTATTGGCTGGTATCTTTTCTTGGTTATCCCAACTATTGGTTGGTACCCTTCTTTTATCCCAACTATTGGTTGGTATGTTTCTCTTGGTTATCCCAACTATTGGTTGATACCCTTCTTTTATCCCAACTATTGGTTGGTATCTTTTCTTAGTTATCCCAACTATTGGTTGGTACCCTTCTTTTATCCCAACTAATGGTTGGTATGTTTCTTTTGGTTATCCCAACTATTGGTTGGTACCCTTCTTTTATCCCAACTATTGGTTGGTATGTTTCTTGGTTATCCCAACTATTGGTTGGTACCCTTCTTTTATCCCCTCTATTTTTATCCCACCTATTGGTTGGTATGTTTCTTGGTAATCCCAACTATTGGTTGGTATCCTTCTTTTATCCCAACTATTGGTTGGTATGTTTCTTGGTTATCCCAACTATTGGTTGATACCCTTCTTTTATCCCAACTATTGGTTGGTATCTTTTCTTGGTTATCCCAACTATTGGTTGGTACCCTTCTTTTATCCCGACTAATGGTTGGTATGTTTCTTGGTTATCCCAACTATTGGTTGGTACCCTTCTTTGATCCCAACTATTGGTTGGTATGTTTCTCTTGGTTATCCCAACTATTGGTTGGTACCATTCTTTTATCCCAACTATTGGTTGTTATCTTTTCTTGGCTATCCCAACTATTGGTTGGTACCCTTCTTTTATCCCAACTATTGGTTGGTATGTTTCTCTTGGTTATCCCAACTATTGGTTGATACCCTTATTTTATCCCAACTATTGGTTGGTAAGTTTCTTTTGGTTATCCCAACTATTGGTTGGTACCCTTCTTTTATCCCAACTATTGGTTGGTATGTTTCTTGGTTATCCCAACCATTGGTTGGTACCCTTCATTTATCCCTACTATTGGTTGGTATGTTTCTTGGTTATCCCAACTATAGGTTGGTACCCTTCTTTTATCCCAACTATTGGTTGGTATGTTTCTTGGTTATCCCAACTATTGGTTGATATCCTTCTTTTATCCCAACTATTGGTTGGTATGTTTCTTGGTTATCCCAACTATTGGTTGGTACCCTTCTTTGATCCCAACTATTGGTTGGTATGTTTCTCTTGGTTATCCCAACTATTGGTTGGTACCCTTCTTTGATCCCAACTATTGGTTGGTATCTTTTCTTGGTTATCCCAACTATTGGTTGGTACCCTTCTTTTATCCGAACTATTGATTGGTATGTTTCTCTTGGTTATCCCAACTATTGGTTGGTACCCTTATTTTATCCCAACTATTGGTTGGTAAGTTTCTCTTGGTTATCCCAACTATTGGTTGGTACCCTTCTTTTATCCCAACTATTGGTTGGTATGTTTCTTGGTTATCCCAACTATTGGTTGGTACCCTTCTTTTATCCCAACTATTGGTTGGTATGTGTCTCTTGGTTATCCCAACTATTGGTTGGTACCCTTCTTTTATCCCAACTATTGGTTGGTATATTTTCTTGGTTATCCCAACTATTGGTTGGTACCCTTCTTTTATCCCAACTATTGGTTGGTATGTTTCTTGGTTATCCCAACTATTGGTTAGTACCCTTCATTTATCCCCTCTATTTTTATCCCAACTATTGGTTGGTATGTTTCTTGGTTATCCCAACTATAGGTTGGTATCCTTCTTTTATCCCAACTATTGGTTGGTATGTTTCTTGGTTTTCCCAATTATTGGTTGGTATCCTTCTTTTATCCCAACTATTGGTTGGTATGTTTCTCTTGGTTATCCCAAGTATTGGTTGGTACCCTTCTTTTATCCCAACTATTGGTTGGTATGTTTCTCTTGGTTATCCCAACTATTGGTTGGTATCTTTTCTTGGTTATCCCAACTATTGGTTGGAACCCTTCTTTTATCCCAACTATTGGCTGGTATCTTTTCTTGGTTATCCCAACTATTGGTTGGTACCCTTCTTTTATCCCAACTATTGGTTGGTATGTTTCTCTTGGTTATCCCAACTATTGGTTGATACCCTTCTTTTATCCCAACTATTGGTTGGTATCTTTTCTTAGTTATCCCAACTATTGGTTGGTACCCTTCTTTTATCCCAACTAATGGTTGGTATGTTTCTTTTGGTTATCCCAACTATTGGTTGGTACCCTTCTTTTATCCCAACTATTGGTTGGTATGTTTCTTGGTTATCCCAACTATTGGTTGGTACCCTTCTTTTATCCCCTCTATTTTTATCCCACCTATTGGTTGGTATGTTTCTTGGTAATCCCAACTATTGGTTGGTATCCTTCTTTTATCCCAACTATTGGTTGGTATGTTTCTTGGTTATCCCAACTATTGGTTGATACCCTTCTTTTATCCCAACTATTGGTTGGTATCTTTTCTTGGTTATCCCAACTATTGGTTGGTACCCTTCTTTTATCCCGACTAATGGTTGGTATGTTTCTTGGTTATCCCAACTATTGGTTGGTACCCTTCTTTGATCCCAACTATTGGTTGGTATGTTTCTCTTGGTTATCCCAACTATTGGTTGGTACCATTCTTTTATCCCAACTATTGGTTGTTATCTTTTCTTGGCTATCCCAACTATTGGTTGGTACCCTTCTTTTATCCCAACTATTGGTTGGTATGTTTCTCTTGGTTATCCCAACTATTGGTTGATACCCTTATTTTATCCCAACTATTGGTTGGTAAGTTTCTTTTGGTTATCCCAACTATTGGTTGGTACCCTTCTTTTATCCCAACTATTGGTTGGTATGTTTCTTGGTTATCCCAACCATTGGTTGGTACCCTTCATTTATCCCTACTATTGGTTGGTATGTTTCTTGGTTATCCCAACTATAGGTTGGTACCCTTCTTTTATCCCAACTATTGGTTGGTATGTTTCTTGGTTATCCCAACTATTGGTTGATATCCTTCTTTTATCCCAACTATTGGTTGGTATGTTTCTTGGTTATCCCAACTATTGGTTGGTACCCTTCTTTGATCCCAACTATTGGTTGGTATGTTTCTCTTGGTTATCCCAACTATTGGTTGGTACCCTTCTTTGATCCCTAATATTGGTTGGTATCTTTTCTTGGTTATCCCAACTATTGGTTGGTACCCTTCTTTTATCCGAACTATTGATTGGTATGTTTCTCTTGGTTATCCCAACTATTGGTTGGTACCCTTATTTTATCCCAACTATTGGTTGGTAAGTTTCTCTTGGTTATCCCAACTATTGGTTGGTACCCTTCTTTTATCCCAACTATTGGTTGGTATGTTTCTTGGTTATCCCAACTATTGGTTGGTACCCTTCTTTTATCCCAACTATTGGTTGGTATGTGTCTCTTGGTTATCCCAACTATTGGTTGGTACCCTTCTTTTATCCCAACTATTGGTTGGTATATTTTCTTGGTTATCCCAACTATTGGTTGGTACCCTTCTTTTATCCCAACTATTGGTTGGTATGTTTCTTGGTTATCCCAACTATTGGTTAGTACCCTTCTTTTATCCCCTCTATTTTTATCCCAACTATTGGTTGGTATGTTTCTTGGTTATCCCAACTATAGGTTGGTATCCTTCTTTTATCCCAACTATTGGTTGGTATGTTTCTTGGTTATCCCAATTATTGGTTGGTATCCTTCTTTTATCCCAACTATTGGTTGGTATGTTTCTCTTGGTTATCCCAACTATTGGTTGGTACCCTTCTTTTATCCCAACTATTGGTTGGTATGTTTCTCTTGGTTATCCCAACTATTGGTTAGTACCCTTTTTTTATCCCAACTATTGGTTGGTAAGTTTCTTTTGGTTATCCCAACTATTGGTTGGTACCCTTCTTTTATCCCAACTATTGGTTGGTATGTTTCTTGGTGATCCCAACCATTGGTTGGTACCCTTCTTTTATCCCAACTATTGGTTGGTATGTTTCTTGGTTATCCCAACTATTGGTTGGTACCCTTCTTTTATCCCAACTATTGGTTAGTATGTTTCTTGGTTATCCCAACTATTGGTTGGTATCCTTCTTTTATTCCAACTATTGGTTGGTATGTTTCTTGGTTATCCCAAGTATTGGTTGGTACCCTTCTTTTATCCCAACTATTGGTTGGTATGTTTCTCTTGGTTATCCCAACTATTGGTTGGTATCTTTTCTTGGTTATCCCAACTATTGGTTGGAACCCTTCTTTTATCCCAACTATTGGCTGGTATCTTTTCTTGGTTATCCCAACTATTGGTTGGTACCCTTCTTTTATCCCAACTATTGGTTGGTATGTTTCTCTTGGTTATCCCAACTATTGGTTGATACCCTTCTTTTATCCCAACTATTGGTTGGTATCTTTTCTTAGTTATCCCAACTATTGGTTGGTACCCTTCTTTTATCCCAACTAATGGTTGGTATGTTTCTTTTGGTTATCCCAACTATTGGTTGGTACCCTTCTTTTATCCCAACTATTGGTTGGTATGTTTCTTGGTTATCCCAACTATTGGTTGGTACCCTTCTTTTATCCCCTCTATTTTTATCCCACCTATTGGTTGGTATGTTTCTTGGTAATCCCAACTATTGGTTGATATCCTTCTTTTATCCCAACTATTGGTTGGTATGTTTCTTGGTTATCCCAACTATTGGTTGATACCCTTCTTTTATCCCAACTATTGGTTGGTATCTTTTCTTGGTTATCCCAACTATTGGTTGGTACCCTTCTTTTATCCCAACTAATGGTTGGTATGTTTCTTGGTTATCCCAACTATTGGTTGGTATGTTTCTCTTGGTTATCCCAACTATTGGTTGGTACCCTTTTTTTATCCCAACTATTGGTTGGTAAGTTTCTTTTGGTTATCCCAACTATTGGTTGGTACCCTTCTTTTATCCCAACTATTGGTTGGTATGTTTCTTGGTGATCCCAACCATTGGTTGGTACCCTTCTTTTATCCCAACTATTGGTTGGTATGTTTCTTGGTTATCCCAACTATTGGTTGGTACCCTTCTTTTATCCCAACTATTGGTTAGTATGTTTCTTGGTTATCCCAACTATTGGTTGGTATCCTTCTTTTATTCCAACTATTGGTTGGTATGTTTCTTGGTTATCCCAAGTATTGGTTGGTACCCTTCTTTTATCCCAACTATTGGTTGGTATGTTTCTCTTGGTTATCCCAACTATTGGTTGGTATCTTTTCTTGGTTATCCCAACTATTGGTTGGAACCCTTCTTTTATCCCAACTATTGGCTGGTATCTTTTCTTGGTTATCCCAACTATTGGTTGGTACCCTTCTTTTATCCCAACTATTGGTTGGTATGTTTCTCTTGGTTATCCCAACTATTGGTTGATACCCTTCTTTTATCCCAACTATTGGTTGGTATCTTTTCTTAGTTATCCCAACTATTGGTTGGTACCCTTCTTTTATCCCAACTAATGGTTGGTATGTTTCTTTTGGTTATCCCAACTATTGGTTGGTACCCTTCTTTTATCCCAACTATTGGTTGGTATGTTTCTTGGTTATCCCAACTATTGGTTGGTACCCTTCTTTTATCCCCTCTATTTTTATCCCACCTATTGGTTGGTATGTTTCTTGGTAATCCCAACTATTGGTTGGTATCCTTCTTTTATCCCAACTATTGGTTGGTATGTTTCTTGGTTATCCCAACTATTGGTTGATACCCTTCTTTTATCCCAACTATTGGTTGGTATCTTTTCTTGGTTATCCCAACTATTGGTTAGTACCCTTCTTTTATCCCAACTAATGGTTGGTATGTTTCTTGGTTATCCCAACTATTGGTTGGTACCCTTCTTTGATCCCAACTATTGGTTGGTATGTTTCTCTTGGTTATCCCAACTATTGGTTGGTACCATTCTTTTATCCCAACTATTGGTTGTTATCTTTTCTTGGCTATCCCAACTATTGGTTGGTACCCTTCTTTTATCCCAACTATTGGTTGGTATGTTTCTCTTGGTTATCCCAACTATTGGTTGATACCCTTATTTTATCCCAACTATTGGTTGGTAAGTTTCTTTTGGTTATCCCAACTATTGGTTGGTACCCTTCTTTTATCCCAACTATTTGGTTGGTATGTTTCTTGGTTATCCCAACCATTGGTTGGTACCCTTCATTTATCCCTACTATTGGTTGGTATGTTTCTTGGTTATCCCAACTATAGGTTGGTACCTTTCTTTTATCCCAACTATTGGTTGGTATGTTTCTTGGTTATCCCAACTATTGGTTGATATCCTTCTTTTATCCCAACTATTGGTTGGTATGTTTCTTGGTTATCCCAACTATTGGTTGGTACCCTTCTTTGATCCCAACTATTGGTTGGTATGTTTCTCTTGGTTATCCCAACTATTGGTTGGTACCCTTCTTTGATCCCTAATATTGGTTGGTATCTTTTCTTGGTTATCCCAACTATTGGTTGGTACCCTTCTTTTATCCGAACTATTGATTGGTATGTTTCTCTTGGTTATCCCAACTATTGGTTGGTACCCTTATTTTATCCCAACTATTGGTTGGTAAGTTTCTCTTGGTTATCCCAACTATTGGTTGGTACCCTTCTTTTATCCCAACTATTGGTTGGTATGTTTCTTGGTTATCCCAACTATTGGTTGGTACCCTTCTTTTATCCCAACTATTGGTTGGTATGTGTCTCTTGGTTATCCCAACTATTGGTTGGTACCCTTCTTTTATCCCAACTATTGGTTGGTATATTTTCTTGGTTATCCCAACTATTGGTTGGTACCCTTCTTTTATCCCAACTATTGGTTGGTATGTTTCTTGGTTATCCCAACTATTGGTTAGTACCCTTCTTTTATCCCCTCTATTTTTATCCCAACTATTGGTTGGTATGTTTCTTGGTTATCCCAACTATAGGTTGGTATCCTTCTTTTATCCCAACTATTGGTTGGTATGTTTCTTGGTTATCCCAATTATTGGTTGGTATCCTTCTTTTATCCCAACTATTGGTTGGTATGTTTCTCTTGGTTATCCCAACTATTGGTTGGTACCCTTCTTTTATCCCAACTATTGGTTGGTATGTTTCTCTTGGTTATCCCAACTATTGGTTGGTACCCTTTTTTTATCCCAACTATTGGTTGGTAAGTTTCTTTTGGTTATCCCAACTATTGGTTGGTACCCTTCTTTTATCCCAACTATTGGTTGGTATGTTTCTTGGTGATCCCAACCATTGGTTGGTACCCTTCTTTTATCCCAACTATTGGTTGGTATGTTTCTTGGTTATCCCAACTATTGGTTGGTACCCTTCTTTTATCCCAACTATTGGTTAGTATGTTTCTTGGTTATCCCAACTATTGGTTGGTATCCTTCTTTTATTCCAACTATTGGTTGGTATGTTTCTTGGTTATCCCAAGTATTGGTTGGTACCCTTCTTTTATCCCAACTATTGGTTGGTATGTTTCTCTTGGTTATCCCAACTATTGGTTGGTATCTTTTCTTGGTTATCCCAACTATTGGTTGGAACCCTTCTTTTATCCCAACTATTGGCTGGTATCTTTTCTTGGTTATCCCAACTATTGGTTGGTACCCTTCTTTTATCCCAACTATTGGTTGGTATGTTTCTCTTGGTTATCCCAACTATTGGTTGATACCCTTCTTTTATCCCAACTATTGGTTGGTATCTTTTCTTAGTTATCCCAACTATTGGTTGGTACCCTTCTTTTATCCCAACTAATGGTTGGTATGTTTCTTTTGGTTATCCCAACTATTGGTTGGTACCCTTCTTTTATCCCAACTATTGGTTGGTATGTTTCTTGGTTATCCCAACTATTGGTTGGTACCCTTCTTTTATCCCCTCTATTTTTATCCCACCTATTGGTTGGTATGTTTCTTGGTAATCCCAACTATTGGTTGATATCCTTCTTTTATCCCAACTATTGGTTGGTATGTTTCTTGGTTATCCCAACTATTGGTTGATACCCTTCTTTTATCCCAACTATTGGTTGGTATCTTTTCTTGGTTATCCCAACTATTGGTTGGTACCCTTCTTTTATCCCAACTAATGGTTGGTATGTTTCTTGGTTATCCCAACTATTGGTTAGTATGTTTCTCTTGGTTATCCCAACTATTGGTTGGTACCCTTTTTTTATCCCAACTATTGGTTGGTAAGTTTCTTTTGGTTATCCCAACTATTGGTTGGTACCCTTCTTTTATCCCAACTATTGGTTGGTATGTTTCTTGGTGATCCCAACCATTGGTTGGTACCCTTCTTTTATCCCAACTATTGGTTGGTATGTTTCTTGGTTATCCCAACTATTGGTTGGTACCCTTCTTTTATCCCAACTATTGGTTAGTATGTTTCTTGGTTATCCCAACTATTGGTTGGTATCCTTCTTTTATTCCAACTATTGGTTGGTATGTTTCTTGGTTATCCCAAGTATTGGTTGGTACCCTTCTTTTATCCCAACTATTGGTTGGTATGTTTCTCTTGGTTATCCCAACTATTGGTTGGTATCTTTTCTTGGTTATCCCAACTATTGGTTGGAACCCTTCTTTTATCCCAACTATTGGCTGGTATCTTTTCTTGGTTATCCCAACTATTGGTTGGTACCCTTCTTTTATCCCAACTATTGGTTGGTATGTTTCTCTTGGTTATCCCAACTATTGGTTGATACCCTTCTTTTATCCCAACTATTGGTTGGTATCTTTTCTTAGTTATCCCAACTATTGGTTGGTACCCTTCTTTTATCCCAACTAATGGTTGGTATGTTTCTTTTGGTTATCCCAACTATTGGTTGGTACCCTTCTTTTATCCCAACTATTGGTTGGTATGTTTCTTGGTTATCCCAACTATTGGTTGGTACCCTTCTTTTATCCCCTCTATTTTTATCCCACCTATTGGTTGGTATGTTTCTTGGTAATCCCAACTATTGGTTGGTATCCTTCTTTTATCCCAACTATTGGTTGGTATGTTTCTTGGTTATCCCAACTATTGGTTGATACCCTTCTTTTATCCCAACTATTGGTTGGTATCTTTTCTTGGTTATCCCAACTATTGGTTAGTACCCTTCTTTTATCCCAACTAATGGTTGGTATGTTTCTTGGTTATCCCAACTATTGGTTGGTACCCTTCTTTGATCCCAACTATTGGTTGGTATGTTTCTCTTGGTTATCCCAACTATTGGTTGGTACCATTCTTTTATCCCAACTATTGGTTGTTATCTTTTCTTGGCTATCCCAACTATTGGTTGGTAGCCTTCTTTTATCCCAACTATTGGTTGGTATGTTTCTCTTGGTTATCCCAACTATTGGTTGATACCCTTATTTTATCCCAACTATTGGTTGGTAAGTTTCTTTTGGTTATCCCAACTATTGGTTGGTACCCTTCTTTTATCCCAACTATTGGTTGGTATGTTTCTTGGTTATCCCAACCATTGGTTGGTACCCTTCATTTATCCCTACTATTGGTTGGTATGTTTCTTGGTTATCCCAACTATAGGTTGGTACCCTTCTTTTATCCCAACTATTGGTTGGTATGTTTCTTGGTTATCCCAACTATTGGTTGATATCCTTCTTTTATCCCAACTATTGGTTGGTATGTTTCTTGGTTATCCCAACTATTGGTTGGTACCCTTCTTTGATCCCAACTATTGGTTGGTATGTTTCTCTTGGTTATCCCAACTATTGGTTGGTACCCTTCTTTGATCCCTAATATTGGTTGGTATCTTTTCTTGGTTATCCCAACTATTGGTTGGTACCCTTCTTTTATCCGAACTATTGATTGGTATGTTTCTCTTGGTTATCCCAACTATTGGTTGGTACCCTTATTTTATCCCAACTATTGGTTGGTAAGTTTCTCTTGGTTATCCCAACTATTGGTTGGTACCCTTCTTTTATCCCAACTATTGGTTGGTATGTTTATTGGTTATCCCAACTATTGGTTGGTACCCTTCTTTTATCCCAACTATTGGTTGGTATGTGTCTCTTGGTTATCCCAACTATTGGTTGGTACCCTTCTTTTATCCCAACTATTGGTTGGTATATTTTCTTGGTTATCCCAACTATTGGTTGGTACCCTTCTTTTATCCCAACTATTGGTTGGTATGTTTCTTGGTTATCCCAACTATTGGTTAGTACCCTTCTTTTATCCCCTCTATTTTTATCCCAACTATTGGTTGGTATGTTTCTTGGTTATCCCAACTATAGGTTGGTATCCTTCTTTTATCCCAACTATTGGTTGGTATGTTTCTTGGTTATCCCAATTATTGGTTGGTATCCTTCTTTTATCCCAACTATTGGTTGGTATGTTTCTCTTGGTTATCCCAACTATTGGTTGGTACCCTTCTTTTATCCCAACTATTGGTTGGTATGCTTCTCTTGGTTATCCCAACTATTGGCTGGTACCCTTTTTTTATCCCAACTATTGGTTGGTAAGTTTCTTTTGGTTATCCCAACTATTGGTTGGTACCCTTCTTTTATCCCAACTATTGGTTGGTATGTTTCTTGGTGATCCCAACCATTGGTTGGTACCCTTCTTTTATCCCAACTATTGGTTGGTATGTTTCTTGGTTATCCCAACTATTGGTTGGTACCCTTCTTTTATCCCAACTATTGGTTAGTATGTTTCTTGGTTATCCCAACTATTGGTTGGTATCCTTCTTTTATTCCAACTATTGGTTGGTATGTTTCTTGGTTATCCCAAGTATTGGTTGGTACCCTTCTTTTATCCCAACTATTGGTTGGTATGTTTCTCTTGGTTATCCCAACTATTGGTTGGTATCTTTTCTTGGTTATCCCAACTATTGGTTGGAACCCTTCTTTTATCCCAACTATTGGCTGGTATCTTTTCTTGGTTATCCCAACTATTGGTTGGTACCCTTCTTTTATCCCAACTATTGGTTGGTATGTTTCTCTTGGTTATCCCAACTATTGGTTGATACCCTTCTTTTATCCCAACTATTGGTTGGTATCTTTTCTTAGTTATCCCAACTATTGGTTGGTACCCTTCTTTTATCCCAACTAATGGTTGGTATGTTTCTTTTGGTTATCCCAACTATTGGTTGGTACCCTTCTTTTATCCCAACTATTGGTTGGTATGTTTCTTGGTTATCCCAACCATTGGTTGGTACCCTTCATTTATCCCTACTATTGGTTGGTATGTTTCTTGGTTATCCCAACTATAGGTTGGTACCCTTCTTTTATCCCAACTATTGGTTGGTATGTTTCTTGGTTATCCCAACTATTGATTGATATCCTTCTTTTATCCCAACTATTGGTTGGTATGTTTCTTGGTTATCCCAACTATTGGTTGGTACCCTTCTTTGATCCCAACTATTGGTTGGTATGTTTCTCTTGGTTATCCCAACTATTGGTTGGTACCCTTCTTTGATCCCTAATATTGGTTGGTATCTTTTCTTGGTTATCCCAACTATTGGTTGGTACCCTTCTTTTATCCGAACTATTGATTGGTATGTTTCTCTTGGTTATCCCAACTATTGGTTGGTACCCTTATTTTATCCCAACTATTGGTTGGTAAGTTTCTCTTGGTTATCCCAACTATTGGTTGGTACCCTTCTTTTATCCCAACTATTGGTTGGTATGTTTCTTGGTTATCCCAACTATTGGTTGGTACCCTTCTTTTATCCCAACTATTGGTTGGTATGTGTCTCTTGGTTATCCCAACTATTGGTTGGTACCCTTCTTTTATCCCAACTATTGGTTGGTATATTTTCTTGGTTATCCCAACTATTGGTTGGTACCCTTCTTTTATCCCAACTATTGGTTGGTATGTTTCTTGGTTATCCCAACTATTGGTTAGTACCCTTCTTTTATCCCCTCTATTTTTATCCCAACTATTGGTTGGTATGTTTCTTGGTTATCCCAACTATAGGTTGGTATCCTTCTTTTATCCCAACTATTGGTTGGTATGTTTCTTGGTTATCCCAATTATTGGTTGGTATCCTTCTTTTATCCCAACTATTGGTTGGTATGTTTCTCTTGGTTATCCCAACTATTGGTTGGTACCCTTCTTTTATCCCAACTATTGGTTGGTATGTTTCTCTTGGTTATCCCAACTATTGGTTGGTACCCTTTTTTTATCCCAACTATTGGTTGGTAAGTTTCTTTTGGTTATCCCAACTATTGGTTGGTACCCTTCTTTTATCCCAACTATTGGTTGGTATGTTTCTTGGTGATCCCAACCATTGGTTGGTACCCTTCTTTTATCCCAACTATTGGTTGGTATGTTTCTTGGTTATCCCAACTATTGGTTGGTACCCTTCTTTTATCCCAACTATTGGTTAGTATGTTTCTTGGTTATCCCAACTATTGGTTGGTATCCTTCTTTTATTCCAACTATTGGTTGGTATGTTTCTTGGTTATCCCAAGTATTGGTTGGTACCCTTCTTTTATCCCAACTATTGGTTGGTATGTTTCTCTTGGTTATCCCAACTATTGGTTGGTATCTTTTCTTGGTTATCCCAACTATTGGTTGGAACCCTTCTTTTATCCCAACTATTGGCTGGTATCTTTTCTTGGTTATCCCAACTATTGGTTGGTACCCTTCTTTTATCCCAACTATTGGTTGGTATGTTTCTCTTGGTTATCCCAACTATTGGTTGATACCCTTCTTTTATCCCAACTATTGGTTGGTATCTTTTCTTAGTTATCCCAACTATTGGTTGGTACCCTTCTTTTATCCCAACTAATGGTTGGTATGTTTCTTTTGGTTATCCCAACTATTGGTTGGTACCCTTCTTTTATCCCAACTATTGGTTGGTATGTTTCTTGGTTATCCCAACTATTGGTTGGTACCATTCTTTTATCCCCTCTATTTTTATCCCACCTATTGGTTGGTATGTTTCTTGGTAATCCCAACTATTGGTTGGTATCCTTCTTTTATCCCAACTATTGGTTGGTATGTTTCTTGGTTATCCCAACTATTGGTTGATACCCTTCTTTTATCCCAACTATTGGTTGGTATCTTTTCTTGGTTATCCCAACTATTGGTTGGTACCCTTCTTTTATCCCAACTAATGGTTGGTATGTTTCTTGGTTATCCCAACTATTGGTTGGTATGTTTCTCTTGGTTATCCCAACTATTGGTTGGTACCCTTTTTTTATCCCAACTATTGGTTGGTAAGTTTCTTTTGGTTATCCCAACTATTGGTTGGTACCCTTCTTTTATCCCAACTATTGGTTGGTATGTTTCTTGGTGATCCCAACCATTGGTTGGTACCCTTCTTTTATCCCAACTATTGGTTGGTATGTTTCTTGGTTATCCCAACTATTGGTTGGTACCCTTCTTTTATCCCAACTATTGGTTAGTATGTTTCTTGGTTATCCCAACTATTGGTTGGTATCCTTCTTTTATTCCAACTATTGGTTGGTATGTTTCTTGGTTATCCCAAGTATTGGTTGGTACCCTTCTTTTATCCCAACTATTGGTTGGTATGTTTCTCTTGGTTATCCCAACTATTGGTTGGTATCTTTTCTTGGTTATCCCAACTATTGGTTGGAACCCTTCTTTTATCCCAACTATTGGCTGGTATCTTTTCTTGGTTATCCCAACTATTGGTTGGTACCCTTCTTTTATCCCAACTATTGGTTGGTATGTTTCTCTTGGTTATCCCAACTATTGGTTGATACCCTTCTTTTATCCCAACTATTGGTTGGTATCTTTTCTTAGTTATCCCAACTATTGGTTGGTACCCTTCTTTTATCCCAACTAATGGTTGGTATGTTTCTTTTGGTTATCCCAACTATTGGTTGGTACCCTTCTTTTATCCCAACTATTGGTTGGTATGTTTCTTGGTTATCCCAACTATTGGTTGGTACCATTCTTTTATCCCCTCTATTTTTATCCCACCTATTGGTTGGTATGTTTCTTGGTAATCCCAACTATTGGTTGGTATCCTTCTTTTATCCCAACTATTGGTTGGTATGTTTCTTGGTTATCCCAACTATTGGTTGATACCCTTCTTTTATCCCAACTATTGGTTGGTATCTTTTCTTGGTTATCCCAACTATTGGTTGGTACCCTTCTTTTATCCCAACTAATGGTTGGTATGTTTCTTGGTTATCCCAACTATTGGTTGGTATGTTTCTCTTGGTTATCCCAACTATTGGTTGGTACCCTTTTTTTATCCCAACTATTGGTTGGTAAGTTTCTTTTGGTTATCCCAACTATTGGTTGGTACCCTTCTTTTATCCCAACTATTGGTTGGTATGTTTCTTGGTGATCCCAACCATTGGTTGGTACCCTTCTTTTATCCCAACTATTGGTTGGTATGTTTCTTGGTTATCCCAACTATTGGTTGGTACCCTTCTTTTATCCCAACTATTGGTTAGTATGTTTCTTGGTTATCCCAACTATTGGTTGGTATCCTTCTTTTATTCCAACTATTGGTTGGTATGTTTCTTGGTTATCCCAAGTATTGGTTGGTACCCTTCTTTTATCCCAACTATTGGTTGGTATGTTTCTCTTGGTTATCCCAACTATTGGTTGGAACCCTTCTTTTATCCCAACTATTGGTTGGTATGTTTCTCTTGGTTATCCCAACTATTGGTTGATACCCTTCTTTTATCCCAACTATTGGTTGGTATCTTTTCTTAGTTATCCCAACTATTGGTTGGTACCCTTCTTTTATCCCAACTAATGGTTGGTATGTTTCTTTTGGTTATCCCAACTATTGGTTGGTACCCTTCTTTTATCCCAACTATTGGTTGGTATGTTTCTTGGTTATCCCAACTATTGGTTGGTACCCTTCTTTTATCCCCTCTATTTTTATCCCACCTATTGGTTGGTATGTTTCTTGGTAATCCCAACTATTGGTTGGTATCCTTCTTTTATCCCAACTATTGGTTGGTATGTTTCTTGGTTATCCCAACTATTGGTTGATACCCTTCTTTTATCCCAACTATTGGTTGGTATCTTTTCTTGGTTATCCCAACTATTGGTTGGTACCCTTCTTTTATCCCAACTAATGGTTGGTATGTTTCTTGGTTATCCCAACTATTGGTTGGTACCCTTCTTTGTTCCCAACTATTGGTTGGTATGTTTCTCTTGGTTATCCCAACTATTGGTTGGTACCATTCTTTTATCCCAACTATTGGTTGTTATCTTTTCTTGGCTATCCCAACTATTGGTTGGTACCCTTCTTTTATCCCAACTATTGGTTGGTATGTTTCTCTTGGTTATCCCAACTATTGGTTGATACCCTTATTTTATCCCAACTATTGGTTGGTAAGTTTCTTTTGGTTATCCCAACTATTGGTTGGTACCCTTCTTTTATCCCAACTATTGGTTGGTATGTTTCTTGGTTATCCCAACCATTGGTTGGTACCCTTCATTTATCCCTACTATTGGTTGGTATGTTTCTTGGTTATCCCAACTATAGGTTGGTACCCTTCTTTTATCCCAACTATTGGTAGGTATGTTTCTTGGTTATCCCAACTATTGGTTGATATCCTTCTTTTATCCCAACTATTGGTTGGTATGTTTCTTGGTTATCCCAACTATTGGTTGGTACCCTTCTTTGATCCCAACTATTGGTTGGTATGTTTCTCTTGGTTATCCCAACTATTGGTTGGTACCCTTCTTTGATCCCAACTATTGGTTGGTATCTTTTCTTGGTTATCCCAACTATTGGTTGGTACCCTTCTTTTATCCGAACTATTGATTGGTATGTTTCTCTTGGTTATCCCAACTATTGGTTGGTACCCTTATTTTATCCCAACTATTGGTTGGTAAGTTTCTCTTGGTTATCCCAACTATTGGTTGGTACCCTTCTTTTATCCCAACTATTGGTTGGTATGTTTCTTGGTTATCCCAACTATTGGTTGGTACCCTTCTTTTATCCCAACTATTGGTTGGTATGTGTCTCTTGGTTATCCCAACTATTGGTTGGTACCCTTCTTTTATCCCAACTATTGGTTGGTAGATTTTCTTGGTTATCCCAACTATTGGTTGGTACCCTTCTTTTATCCCAACTATTGGTTGGTATGTTTCTTGGTTATCCCAACTATTGGTTAGTACCCTTCTTTTATCCCCTCTATTTTTATCCCAACTATTGGTTGGTATGTTTCTTGGTTATCCCAACTATAGGTTGGTATCCTTCTTTTATCCCAACTATTGGTTGGTATGTTTCTTGGTTATCCCAATTATTGGTTGGTATCCTTCTTTTATCCCAACTATTGGTTGGTATGTTTCTCTTGGTTATCCCAACTATTGGTTGGTACCCTTCTTTTATCCCAACTATTGGTTGGTATGTTTCTCTTGGTTATCCCAACTATTGGTTGGTACCCTTTTTTTATCCCAACAATTGGTTGGTAAGTTTCTTTTGGTTATCCCAACTATTGGTTGGTACCCTTCTTTTATCCCAACTATTGGTTGGTATGTTTCTTGGTGATCCCAACCATTGGTTGGTACCCTTCTTTTATCCCAACTATTGGTTGGTATGTTTCTTGGTTATCCCAACTATTGGTTGGTACCCTTCTTTTATCCCAACTATTGGTTAGTATGTTTCTTGGTTATCCCAACTATTGGTTGGTATCCTTCTTTTATTCCAACTATTGGTTGGTATGTTTCTTGGTTATCCCAAGTATTGGTTGGTACCCTTCTTTTATCCCAACTATTGGTTGGTATGTTTCTCTTGGTTATCCCAACTATTGGTTGGTATCTTTTCTTGGTTATCCCAACTATTGGTTGGAACCCTTCTTTTATCCCAACTATTGGCTGGTATCTTTTCTTGGTTATCCCAACTATTGGTTGGTACCCTTCTTTTATCCCAACTATTGGTTGGTATGTTTCTCTTGGTTATCCCAACTATTGGTTGATACCCTTCTTTTATCCCAACTATTGGTTGGTATCTTTTCTTAGTTATCCCAACTATTGGTTGGTACCCTTCTTTTATCCCAACTAATGGTTGGTATGTTTCTTTTGGTTATCCCAACTATTGGTTGGTACCCTTCTTTTATCCCAACTATTGGTTGGTATGTTTCTTGGTTATCCCAACTATTGGTTGGTACCCTTCTTTTATCCCCTCTATTTTTATCCCACCTATTGGTTGGTATGTTTCTTGGTAATCCCAACTATTAGTTGGTATCCTTCTTTTATCCCAACTATTGGTTGGTATGTTTCTTGGTTATCCCAACTATTGGTTGATACCCTTCTTTTATCCCAACTATTGGTTGGTATCTTTTCTTGGTTATCCCAACTATTGGTTGGTACCCTTCTTTTATCCCAACTAATGGTTGGTATGTTTCTTGGTTATCCCAACTATTGGTTGGTACCCTTCTTTGATCCCAACTATTGGTTGGTATGTTTCTCTTGGTTATCCCAACTATTGGTTGGTACCATTCTTTTATCCCAACTATTGGTTGTTATCTTTTCTTGGCTATCCCAACTATTGGTTGGTACCCTTCTTTTATCCCAACTATTGGTTGGTATGTTTCTCTTGGTTATCCCAACTATTGGTTGATACCCTTATTTTATCCCAACTATTGGTTGGTAAGTTTCTTTTGGTTATCCCAACTATTGGTTGGTACCCTTCTTTTATCCCAACTATTGGTTGGTATGTTTCTTGGTTATCCCAACCATTGGTTGGTACCCTTCTTTTATCCCTACTATTGGTTGGTATGTTTCTTGGTTATCCCAACTATAGGTTGGTACCCTTCTTTTATCCCAACTATTGGTTGGTATGTTTCTTGGTTATCCCAACTATTGGTTGATATCCTTCTTTTATCCCAACTATTGGTTGGTATGTTTATTGGTTATCCCAACTATTGGTTGGTACCCTTCTTTGATCCCAACTATTGGTTGGTATGTTTCTCTTGGTTATCCCAACTATTGGTTGATACCCTTCTTTTATCCCAACTATTGGTTGGTATCTTTTCTTGGTTATCCCAACTATTGGTTGGTACCCTTCTTTTATCTCAACTAATGGTTGGTATGTTTCTTGGTTATCCCAACTATTGGTTGGTACCCTTCTTTGATCCGAACTATTGGTTAGTATGTTTCTTGGTTATCCCAACTATTGGTTGGAACCCTTCTTTTATCCCAACTATTGGCTGGTATCTTTTCTTGGTTATCCCAACTATTGGTTGGTACCCTTCTTTTATCCCAACTATTGGTTGGTATGTTTCTCTTGGTTATCCCAACTATTGGTTGATACCCTTCTTTTATCCCAACTATTGGTTGGTATCTTTTCTTAGTTATCCCAACTATTGGTTGGTACCCTTCTTTTATCCCAACTAATGGTTGGTATGTTTCTTTTGGTTATCCCAACTATTGGTTGGTACCCTTCTTTTATCCCAACTATTGGTTGGTATGTTTCTTGGTTATCCCAACTATTGGTTGGTACCCTTCTTTTATCCCCTCTATTTTTATCCCACCTATTGGTTGGTATGTTTCTTGGTAATCCCAACTATTGGTTGGTATCCTTCTTTTATCCCAACTATTGGTTGGTATGTTTCTTGGTTATCCCAACTATTGGTTGATACCCTTCTTTTATCCCAACTATTGGTTGGTATCTTTTCTTGGTTATCCCAACTATTGGTTGGTACCCTTCTTTTATCCCAACTAATGGTTGGTATGTTTCTTGGTTATCCCAACTATTGGTTGGTACCCTTCTTTGTTCCCAACTATTGGTTGGTATGTTTCTCTTGGTTATCCCAACTATTGGTTGGTACCATTCTTTTATCCCAACTATTGGTTGTTATCTTTTCTTGGCTATCCCAACTATTGGTTGGTACCCTTCTTTTATCCCAACTATTGGTTGGTATGTTTCTCTTGGTTATCCCAACTATTGGTTGATACCCTTATTTTATCCCAACTATTGGTTGGTAAGTTTCTTTTGGTTATCCCAACTATTGGTTGGTACCCTTCTTTTATCCCAACTATTGGTTGGTATGTTTCTTGGTTATCCCAACCATTGGTTGGTACCCTTCATTTATCCCTACTATTGGTTGGTATGTTTCTTGGTTATCCCAACTATAGGTTGGTACCCTTCTTTTATCCCAACTATTGGTAGGTATGTTTCTTGGTTATCCCAACTATTGGTTGATATCCTTCTTTTATCCCAACTATTGGTTGGTATGTTTCTTGGTTATCCCAACTATTGGTTGGTACCCTTCTTTGATCCCAACTATTGGTTGGTATGTTTCTCTTGGTTATCCCAACTATTGGTTGGTACCCTTCTTTGATCCCAACTATTGGTTGGTATCTTTTCTTGGTTATCCCAACTATTGGTTGGTACCCTTCTTTTATCCGAACTATTGATTGGTATGTTTCTCTTGGTTATCCCAACTATTGGTTGGTACCCTTATTTTATCCCAACTATTGGTTGGTAAGTTTCTCTTGGTTATCCCAACTATTGGTTGGTACCCTTCTTTTATCCCAACTATTGGTTGGTATGTTTCTTGGTTATCCCAACTATTGGTTGGTACCCTTCTTTTATCCCAACTATTGGTTGGTATGTGTCTCTTGGTTATCCCAACTATTGGTTGGTACCCTTCTTTTATCCCAACTATTGGTTGGTAGATTTTCTTGGTTATCCCAACTATTGGTTGGTACCCTTCTTTTATCCCAACTATTGGTTGGTATGTTTCTTGGTTATCCCAACTATTGGTTAGTACCCTTCTTTTATCCCCTCTATTTTTATCCCAACTATTGGTTGGTATGTTTCTTGGTTATCCCAACTATAGGTTGGTATCCTTCTTTTATCCCAACTATTGGTTGGTATGTTTCTTGGTTATCCCAATTATTGGTTGGTATCCTTCTTTTATCCCAACTATTGGTTGGTATGTTTCTCTTGGTTATCCCAACTATTGGTTGGTACCCTTCTTTTATCCCAACTATTGGTTGGTATGTTTCTCTTGGTTATCCCAACTATTGGTTGGTACCCTTTTTTTATCCCAACAATTGGTTGGTAAGTTTCTTTTGGTTATCCCAACTATTGGTTGGTACCCTTCTTTTATCCCAACTATTGGTTGGTATGTTTCTTGGTGATCCCAACCATTGGTTGGTACCCTTCTTTTATCCCAACTATTGGTTGGTATGTTTCTTGGTTATCCCAACTATTGGTTGGTACCCTTCTTTTATCCCAACTATTGGTTAGTATGTTTCTTGGTTATCCCAACTATTGGTTGGTATCCTTCTTTTATTCCAACTATTGGTTGGTATGTTTCTTGGTTATCCCAAGTATTGGTTGGTACCCTTCTTTTATCCCAACTATTGGTTGGTATGTTTCTCTTGGTTATCCCAACTATTGGTTGGTATCTTTTCTTGGTTATCCCAACTATTGGTTGGAACCCTTCTTTTATCCCAACTATTGGCTGGTATCTTTTCTTGGTTATCCCAACTATTGGTTGGTACCCTTCTTTTATCCCAACTATTGGTTGGTATGTTTCTCTTGGTTATCCCAACTATTGGTTGATACCCTTCTTTTATCCCAACTATTGGTTGGTATCTTTTCTTAGTTATCCCAACTATTGGTTGGTACCCTTCTTTTATCCCAACTAATGGTTGGTATGTTTCTTTTGGTTATCCCAACTATTGGTTGGTACCCTTCTTTTATCCCAACTATTGGTTGGTATGTTTCTTGGTTATCCCAACTATTGGTTGGTACCCTTCTTTTATCCCCTCTATTTTTATCCCACCTATTGGTTGGTATGTTTCTTGGTAATCCCAACTATTAGTTGGTATCCTTCTTTTATCCCAACTATTGGTTGGTATGTTTCTTGGTTATCCCAACTATTGGTTGATACCCTTCTTTTATCCCAACTATTGGTTGGTATCTTTTCTTGGTTATCCCAACTATTGGTTGGTACCCTTCTTTTATCCCAACTAATGGTTGGTATGTTTCTTGGTTATCCCAACTATTGGTTGGTACCCTTCTTTGATCCCAACTATTGGTTGGTATGTTTCTCTTGGTTATCCCAACTATTGGTTGGTACCATTCTTTTATCCCAACTATTGGTTGTTATCTTTTCTTGGCTATCCCAACTATTGGTTGGTACCCTTCTTTTATCCCAACTATTGGTTGGTATGTTTCTCTTGGTTATCCCAACTATTGGTTGATACCCTTATTTTATCCCAACTATTGGTTGGTAAGTTTCTTTTGGTTATCCCAACTATTGGTTGGTACCCTTCTTTTATCCCAACTATTGGTTGGTATGTTTCTTGGTTATCCCAACCATTGGTTGGTACCCTTCTTTTATCCCTACTATTGGTTGGTATGTTTCTTGGTTATCCCAACTATAGGTTGGTACCCTTCTTTTATCCCAACTATTGGTTGGTATGTTTCTTGGTTATCCCAACTATTGGTTGATATCCTTCTTTTATCCCAACTATTGGTTGGTATGTTTATTGGTTATCCCAACTATTGGTTGGTACCCTTCTTTGATCCCAACTATTGGTTGGTATGTTTCTCTTGGTTATCCCAACTATTGGTTGATACCCTTCTTTTATCCCAACTATTGGTTGGTATCTTTTCTTGGTTATCCCAACTATTGGTTGGTACCCTTCTTTTATCTCAACTAATGGTTGGTATGTTTCTTGGTTATCCCAACTATTGGTTGGTACCCTTCTTTGATCCGAACTATTGGTTGGTATGTTTCTCTTGGTTATCCCAACTATTGGTTGGTACCATTCTTTTATCCCAACTATTGGTTGGTATCTTTTCTTGGCTATCCCAACTATTGGTTGGTACCCTTCTTTTATCCCAACTATTGGTTGGTATGTTTCTCTTGGTTATCCCAACTATTGGTTGATACCCTTATTTTATCCCAACTATTGGTTGGTAAGTTTCTTTTGGTTATCCCAACTATTGGTTGGTACCCTTCTTTTATCCCAACTATTGGTTGGTATGTTTCTTGGTTATCCCAACCATTGGTTGGTACCCTTCTTTTATCCCTACTATTGGTTGGTATGTTTCTTGGTTATCCCAACTATAGGTTGGTACCCTTCTTTTATCCCAACTATTGGTTGGTATGTTTCTTGGTTATCCCAACTATTGGTTGGTACCCTTCTTTGATCCCAACTATTGGTTGGTATGTTTCTCTTGGTTATCCCAACTATTGGTTGATACCCTTATTTTATCCCAACTATTGGTTGGTAAGTTTCTTTTGGTTATCCCAACTATTGGTTGGTACCCTTCTTTTATCCCAACTATTGGTTGGTATGTTTCTTGGTTATCCCAACCATTGGTTGGTACCCTTCTTTTATCCCTACTATTGGTTGGTATGTTTCTTGGTTATCCCAACTATAGGTTGGTACCCTTCTTTTATCCCAACTATTGGTTGGTATGTTTCTTGGTTATCCCAACTATTGGTTGATATCCTTCTTTTATCCCAACTATTGGTTGGTATGTTTCTTGGTTATCCCAACTATTGGTTGGTACCCTTCTTTGATCCCAACTATTGGTTGGTATGTTTCTCTTGGTTATCCCAACTATTGGTTGGTACCCTTCTTTGATCCCAACTATTGGTTGGTATCTTTTCTTGGTTATCCCAACTATTGGTTGGAACCCTTCTTTTATCCGAACTATTGATTGGTATGTTTCTCTTGGTTATCCCAACTATTGGTTGGTACCCTTATTTTATCCCAACTATTGGTTGGTAAGTTTCTCTTGGTTATCCCAACTATAGGTTGGTACCCTTCTTTTATCCCAACTATTGGTTGGTATGTTTCTTGGTTATCCCAACTATTGGTTGGTACCCTTCTTTTATCCCAACTATTGGTTGGTATGTTTCTCTTGGTTATCCCAACTATTGGTTGGTACCCTTCTTTTATCCCAACTATTGGTTGGTATCTTTTCTTGGTTATCCCAACTATTGGTTGGTACCCTTCTTTTATCCCAACTATTGGTTGGTACCCTTCTTTTATCCCCTCTATTTTTATCCCAACTATTGGTTGGTATGTTTCTTGGTTGTCCCAACTATTGGTTGGTATCCTTCTTTTATCCCAACTATTGGTTGGTATGTTTCTCTTGGTTATCCCAACTATTGGTTGGTACCCTTCTTTTATCCCAACTATTGGTTGGTATCTTTTCTTGGTTATCCCAACTATTGCTTGGTACCCTTCTTTTATCCCAACTATTGGCTGGTATCTTTTCTTGGTTATCCCAACTATTGGTTGGTACCCTTCTTTTATCCCAACTATTGGTTGGTATGTTTCTCTTGGTTATCCCAACTATTGGTTGATACCTTTCTTTTATCCCAACTATTGGTTGGTATCTTTTCTTGGTTATCCCAACTATTGGTTGGTACCCTTCTTTTATCCCAACTAATGGTTGGTATGTTTCTTTTGGTTATCCCAACTATTGGTTGGTACCCTTCTTTTATCCCAACTATTGGTTGGTATGTTTCTTGGTTATCCCAACTATTGGTTGGTACCCTTCTTTTATCCCCTCTATTTTTATCCCACCTATTGGTTGGTATGTTTCTTGGTAATCCCAACTATTGGTTGGTATCCTTCTTTTATCCCAACTATTGGTTGGTATGTTTCTTGGTTATCCCAATTATTGGTTGGTATCATTCTTTTATCCCAACTATTGGTTGGTATGTTTCTCTTGGTTATCCCAACTATTGGTTGGTACCATTCTTTTATCCCAACTATTGGTTGGTATCTTTTCTTGGCTATCCCAACTATTGGTTGGTACCCTTCTTTTATCCGAACTATTGGTTGGTATGTTTCTCTTACTTATCCCAACTATTGGTTGATACCCTTATTTTATCCCAACTACTGGTTGGTAAGTTTCTTTTGGTTATCCCAACTATTGGTTGGTACCCTTCTTTTATCCCAACTATTGGTTGGTATGTTTCTTGGTTATCCCAACCATTGGTTGGTACCCTTCTTTTATCCCTACTATTGGTTGGTATGTTTCTTGGTTATCCCAACTATAGGTTGGTACCCTTCTTTTATCCCAACTATTGGTTGGTATGTTTCTTGGTTATCCCAACTATTGGTTGATATCCTTCTTTTATCCCAACTATTGGTTGGTATGTTTCTTGGTTATCCCAACTATTGGTTAGTACCCTTCTTTGATCCCAACTATTGGTTGGTATGTTTCTCTTGGTTATCCCAACTATTGGTTGGTACCCTTCTTTGATCCCAACTATTGGTTGGTATCTTTTCTTGGTTATCCCAACTATTGGTTGGTACCCTTCTTTTATCCGAACTATTGATTGGTATGTTTCTCTTGGTTATCCCAACTATTGGTTGGTACCCTTATTTTATCCCAACTATTGGTTGGTAAGTTTCTCTTGGTTATCCCAACTATTGGTTGGTACCCTTCTTTTATCCCAACTATTGGTTGGTATGTTTCTTGGTTATCCCAACTATTGGTTGGTACCCTTCTTTGATCCCAACTATTGGTTGGTATGTTTCTCTTGGTTATCCCAACTATTGGTTGATACCCTTCTTTTATCCCAACTATTGGTTGGTATCTTTTCTTGGTTATCCCAACTATTGGTTGGTACCCTTCTTTTATCCCAACTAATGGTTGGTATGTTTCTTGGTTATCCCAACTATTGGTTGGTACCCTTCTTTGATCCCAACTATTGGTCGGTATGTTTCTCTTGGTTATCCCAACTATTGGTTGGTACCCTTCTTTGATCCCAACTATTGGTTGGTATCTTTTCTTGGTTATCCCAACTATTGGTTGGTACCCTTCTTTTATCCGAACTATTGATTGGTATGTTTCTCTTGGTTATCCCAACTATTGGTTGGTACCCTTATTTTATCCCAACTATTGGTTGGTAAGTTTCTCTTGGTTATCCCAACTATTGGTTGGTACCCTTCTTTTATCCCAACTATTGGTTGGTATGTTTCTTGGTTATCCCAACTATTGGTTGGTACCCTTCTTTTATCCCAACTATTGGTTGGTATGTTTCTCTTGGTTATCCCAACTATTGGTTGATACCCTTCTTTTATCCCAACTATTGGTTGGTATCTTTTCTTGGTTATCCCAACTATTGGTTGGTACCCTTCTTTTATCCCAACTAATGGTTGGTATGTTTCTTTTGGTTATCCCAACTATTGATTGGTACCCTTCTTTTATCCCAACTATTGGTTGGTATGTTTCTTGGTTATCCCAACTATTGGTTGGTACCCTTCTTTTATCCCCTCTATTTTTATCCCACCTATTGGTTGGTATGTTTCTTGGTAATCCCAACTATTGGTTGGTATCCTTCTTTTATCCCAACTATTGGTTGGTATGTTTCTTGGTTATCCCAATTATTGGTTGGTATCCTACTTTTATCCCAACTATTGGTTGGTATGTTTCTCTTGGTTATCCCAACTATTGGTTGGTACCATTCTTTTATCCCAACTATTGGTTGGTATCTTTTCTTGGCTATCCCAACTATTGGTTGGTACCCTTCTTTTTTCCGAACTATTGGTTGGTATGTTTCTCTTGGTTATCCCAACTATTGGTTGGTACCCTTCTTTTATCCCAACTATTGGTTGGTATGTTTCTTGGTTATCCCAACTATTGGTTGGTACCCTTATTTTATCCCAACTATTGGTTGGTAAGTTTCTCTTGGTTATCCCAACTATTGGTTGGTACCCTTCTTTTATCCCAACTATTGGTTGGTATGTTTCTTGGTTATCCCAACTATTGGTTGGTACCCTTCTTTGATCCCAACTATTGGTTGGTATGTTTCTCTTGGTTATCCCAACTATTGGTTGATACCCTTCTTTTATCCCAACTATTGGTTGGTATCTTTTCTTGGTTATCCCAACTATTGGTTGGTACCCTTCTTTTATCCCAACTAATGGTTGGTATGTTTCTTGGTTATCCAAACTATTGGTTGGTACCCTTCTTTGATCCCAACTATTGGTCGGTATGTTTCTCTTGGTTATCCCAACTATTGGTTGGTACCCTTCTTTGATCCCAACTATTGGTTGGTATCTTTTCTTGGTTATCCCAACTATTGGTTGGTACCCTTCTTTTATCCGAACTATTGATTGGTATGTTTCTCTTGGTTATCCCAACTATTGGTTGGTACCCTTATTTTATCCCAACTATTGGTTGGTAAGTTTCTCTTGGTTATCCCAACTATTGGTTGGTACCCTTCTTTTATCCCAACTATTGGTTGGTATGTTTCTTGGTTATCCCAACTATTGGTTGGTACCCTTCTTTTATCCCAACTATTGGTTGGTATGTTTCTCTTGGTTATCCCAACTATTGGTTGATACCCTTCTTTTATCCCAACTATTGGTTGGTATCTTTTCTTGGCTATCCCAACTATTGGTTGGTACCCTTCTTTTATCCGAACTATTGGTTGGTATGTTTCTCTTACTTATCCCAACTATTGGTTGATACCCTTATTTTATCCCAACTACTGGTTGGTAAGTTTCTTTTGGTTATCCCAACTATTGGTTGGTACCCTTCTTTTATCCCAACTATTGGTTGGTATGTTTCTTGGTTATCCCAACCATTGGTTGGTACCCTTCTTTTATCCCTACTATTGGTTGGTATGTTTCTTGGTTATCCCAACTATAGGTTGGTACCCTTCTTTTATCCCAACTATTGGTTGGTATGTTTCTTGGTTATCCCAACTATTGGTTGATATCCTTCTTTTATCCCAACTATTGGTTGGTATGTTTCTTGGTTATCCCAACTATTGGTTAGTACCCTTCTTTGATCCCAACTATTGGTTGGTATGTTTCTCTTGGTTATCCCAACTATTGGTTGGTACCCTTCTTTGATCCCAACTATTGGTTGGTATCTTTTCTTGGTTATCCCAACTATTGGTTGGTACCCTTCTTTTATCCGAACTATTGATTGGTATGTTTCTCTTGGTTATCCCAACTATTGGTTGGTACCCTTATTTTATCCCAACTATTGGTTGGTAAGTTTCTCTTGGTTATCCCAACTATTGGTTGGTACCCTTCTTTTATCCCAACTATTGGTTGGTATGTTTCTTGGTTATCCCAACTATTGGTTGGTACCCTTCTTTGATCCCAACTATTGGTTGGTATGTTTCTCTTGGTTATCCCAACTATTGGTTGATACCCTTCTTTTATCCCAACTATTGGTTGGTATCTTTTCTTGGTTATCCCAACTATTGGTTGGTACCCTTCTTTTATCCCAACTAATGGTTGGTATGTTTCTTGGTTATCCCAACTATTGGTTGGTACCCTTCTTTGATCCCAACTATTGGTCGGTATGTTTCTCTTGGTTATCCCAACTATTGGTTGGTACCCTTCTTTGATCCCAACTATTGGTTGGTATCTTTTCTTGGTTATCCCAACTATTGGTTGGTACCCTTCTTTTATCCGAACTATTGATTGGTATGTTTCTCTTGGTTATCCCAACTATTGGTTGGTACCCTTATTTTATCCCAACTATTGGTTGGTAAGTTTCTCTTGGTTATCCCAACTATTGGTTGGTACCCTTCTTTTATCCCAACTATTGGTTGGTATGTTTCTTGGTTATCCCAACTATTGGTTGGTACCCTTCTTTTATCCCAACTATTGGTTGGTATGTTTCTCTTGGTTATCCCAACTATTGGTTGATACCCTTCTTTTATCCCAACTATTGGTTGGTATCTTTTCTTGGTTATCCCAACTATTGGTTGGTACCCTTCTTTTATCCCAACTAATGGTTGGTATGTTTCTTTTGGTTATCCCAACTATTGATTGGTACCCTTCTTTTATCCCAACTATTGGTTGGTATGTTTCTTGGTTATCCCAACTATTGGTTGGTACCCTTCTTTTATCCCCTCTATTTTTATCCCACCTATTGGTTGGTATGTTTCTTGGTAATCCCAACTATTGGTTGGTATCCTTCTTTTATCCCAACTATTGGTTGGTATGTTTCTTGGTTATCCCAATTATTGGTTGGTATCCTACTTTTATCCCAACTATTGGTTGGTATGTTTCTCTTGGTTATCCCAACTATTGGTTGGTACCATTCTTTTATCCCAACTATTGGTTGGTATCTTTTCTTGGCTATCCCAACTATTGGTTGGTACCCTTCTTTTTTCCGAACTATTGGTTGGTATGTTTCTCTTGGTTATCCCAACTATTGGTTGGTACCCTTCTTTTATCCCAACTATTGGTTGGTATGTTTCTTGGTTATCCCAACTATTGGTTGGTACCCTTATTTTATCCCAACTATTGGTTGGTAAGTTTCTCTTGGTTATCCCAACTATTGGTTGGTACCCTTCTTTTATCCCAACTATTGGTTGGTATGTTTCTTGGTTATCCCAACTATTGGTTGGTACCCTTCTTTGATCCCAACTATTGGTTGGTATGTTTCTCTTGGTTATCCCAACTATTGGTTGATACCCTTCTTTTATCCCAACTATTGGTTGGTATCTTTTCTTGGTTATCCCAACTATTGGTTGGTACCCTTCTTTTATCCCAACTAATGGTTGGTATGTTTCTTGGTTATCCAAACTATTGGTTGGTACCCTTCTTTGATCCCAACTATTGGTCGGTATGTTTCTCTTGGTTATCCCAACTATTGGTTGGTACCCTTCTTTGATCCCAACTATTGGTTGGTATCTTTTCTTGGTTATCCCAACTATTGGTTGGTACCCTTCTTTTATCCGAACTATTGATTGGTATGTTTCTCTTGGTTATCCCAACTATTGGTTGGTACCCTTATTTTATCCCAACTATTGGTTGGTAAGTTTCTCTTGGTTATCCCAACTATTGGTTGGTACCCTTCTTTTATCCCAACTATTGGTTGGTATGTTTCTTGGTTATCCCAACTATTGGTTGGTACCCTTCTTTTATCCCAACTATTGGTTGGTATGTTTCTCTTGGTTATCCCAACTATTGGTTGATACCCTTCTTTTATCCCAACTATTGGTTGGTATCTTTTCTTGGTTATCCCAACTATTGGTTGGTACCCTTCTTTTATCCCAACTAATGGTTGGTATGTTTCTTTTGGTTATCCCAACTATTGGTTGGTACCCTTCTTTTATCCCAACTATTGGTTGGTATGTTTCTTGGTTATCCCAACTATTGGTTGGTACCCTTCTTTTATCCCCTCTATTTTTATCCCACCTATTGGTTGGTATGTTTCTTGGTAATCCCAACTATTGGTTGGTATCCTTCTTTTATCCCAACTATTGGTTGGTATGTTTCTTGGTTATCCCAATTATTGGTTGGTATCCTACTTTTATCCCAACTATTGGTTGGTATGTTTCTCTTGGTTATCCCAACTATTGGTTGGTACCATTCTTTTATCCCAACTATTGGTTGGTATCTTTTCTTGGCTATCCCAACTATTGGTTGGTACCCTTCTTTTTTCCGAACTATTGGTTGGTATGTTTCTCTTGGTTATCCCAACTATTGGTTGATACCCTTATTTTATCCCACCTATTGGTTGGTAAGTTTCTTTTGGTTATCCCAACTATTGGTTGGTACCCTTCTTTTATCCCAACTATTGGTTGGTATGTTTCTTGGTTATCCCAACCATTGGTTGGTACCCTTCTTTTATCCCTACTATTGGTTGGTATGTTTCTTGGTTATCGCAACTATAGGTTGGTACCCTTCTTTTATCCCAACTATTGGTTGGTATGTTTCTTGGTTATCCCAACTATTGGTTGATATCCTTCTTTTATCCCAACTATTGGTTGGTATGTTTCTTGGTTATCCCAACTATTGGTTGGTACCCTTCTTTGATCCCAACTATTGGTTGGTATGTTTCTCTTGGTTATCCCAACTATTGGTTGGTACCCTTCTTTGATCCCAACTATTGGTTGGTATCTTTTCTTGGTTATCCCAACTATTGGTTAGTACCCTTCTTTTATCCGAACTATTGATTGGTATGTTTCTCTTGGTTATCCCAACTATTGGTTGGTACCCTAATTTTATCCCAACTATTGGTTGGTAAGTTTCTCTTGGTTATCCCAACTATTGGTTGGTACCCTTCTTTTATCCCAACTATTGGTTGGTATGTTTCTTGGTTGTCCCAACTATTGGTTGGTATCCTTCTTTTATCCCAACTATTGGTTGGTATGTTTCTCTTGGTTATCCCAACTATTGGTTGGTACCCTTCTTTTATCCCAACTATTGGTTGGTATCTTTTCTTGGTTATCCCAACTATTGCTTGGTACCCTTCTTTTATCCCAACTATTGGCTGGTATCTTTTCTTGGTTATCCCAACTATTGGTTGGTACCCTTCTTTTATCCCAACTATTGGTTGGTATGTTTCTCTTGGTTATCCCAACTATTGGTTGATACCTTTCTTTTATCCCAACTATTGGTTGGTATCTTTTCTTGGTTATCCCAACTATTGGTTGGTACCCTTCTTTTATCCCAACTAATGGTTGGTATGTTTCTTTTGGTTATCCCAACTATTGGTTGGTACCCTTCTTTTATCCCAACTATTGGTTGGTATGTTTCTTGGTTATCCCAACTATTGGTTGGTACCCTTCTTTTATCCCCTCTATTTTTATCCCACCTATTGGTTGGTATGTTTCTTGGTAATCCCAACTCTTGGTTGGTATCCTTCTTTTATCCCAACTATTGGTTGGTATGTTTCTTGGTTATCCCAATTATTGGTTGGTATCATTCTTTTATCCCAACTATTGGTTGGTATGTTTCTCTTGGTTATCCCAACTATTGGTTGGTACCATTCTTTTATCCCAACTATTGGTTGGTATCTTTTCTTGGCTATCCCAACTATTGGTTGGTACCCTTCTTTTATCCGAACTATTGGTTGGTATGTTTCTCTTGGTTATCCCAACTATTGGTTGATACCCTTATTTTATCCCAACTACTGGTTGGTAAGTTTCTTTTGGTTATCCCAACTATTGGTTGGTACCCTTCTTTTATCCCAACTATTGGTTGGTATGTTTCTTGGTTATCCCAACCATTGGTTGGTACCCTTCTTTTATCCCTACTATTGGTTGGTATGTTTCTTGGTTATCCCAACTATAGGTTGGTACCCTTCTTTTATCCCAACTATTGGTTGGTATGTTTCTTGGTTATCCCAACTATTGGTTGATATCCTTCTTTTATCCCAACTATTGGTTGGTATGTTTCTTGGTTATCCCAACTATTGGTTAGTACCCTTCTTTGATCCCAACTATTGGTTGGTATGTTTCTCTTGGTTATCCCAACTATTGGTTGGTACCCTTCTTTGATCCCAACTATTGGTTGGTATCTTTTCTTGGTTATCCCAACTATTGGTTGGTACCCTTCTTTTATCCGAACTATTGATTGGTATGTTTCTCTTGGTTATCCCAACTATTGGTTGGTACCCTTATTTTATCCCAACTATTGGTTGGTAAGTTTCTCTGGGTTATCCCAACTATTGGTTGGTACCCTTCTTTTATCCCAACTATTGGTTGGTATGTTTCTTAGTTATCCCAACTATTGGTTGGTACCCTTCTTTTATCCCAACTATTGGTTGGTATGTTTCTCTTGGTTATCCCAACTATTGGTTGATACCCTTCTTTTATCCCAACTATTGGTTGGTATCTTTTCTTGGTTATCCCAACTATTGGTTGGTACCCTTCTTTTATCCCAACTAATGGTTGGTATGTTTCTTGGTTATCCCAACTATTGGTTGGTACCCTTCTTTGATCCCAACTATTGGTCGGTATGTTTCTCTTGGTTATCCCAACTATTGGTTGGTACCCTTCTTTGATCCCAACTATTGGTTGGTATCTTTTCTTGGTTATCCCAACTATTGGTTGGTACCCTTCTTTTATCCGAACTATTGATTGGTATGTTTCTCTTGGTTATCCCAACTATTGGTTGGTACCCTTATTTTATCCCAACTATTGGTTGGTAAGTTTCTCTTGGTTATCCCAACTATTGGTTGGTACCCTTGTTTTATCCCAACTATTGGTTGGTATGTTTCTTGGTTATCCCAACTATTGGTTGGTACCCTTCTTTTATCCCAACTATTGGTTGGTATGTTTCTCTTGGTTATCCCAACTATTGGTTGATACCCTTCTTTTATCCCAACTATTGGTTGGTATCTTTTCTTGGTTATCCCAACTATTGGTTGGTACCCTTCTTTTATCCCAACTAATGGTTGGTATGTTTCTTTTGGTTATCCCAACTATTGGTTGGTACCCTTCTTTTATCCCAACTATTGGTTGGTATGTTTCTTGGTTATCCCAACTATTGGTTGGTACCCTTCTTTTATCCCCTCTATTTTTATCCCACCTATTGGTTGGTATGTTTCTTGGTAATCCCAACTATTGGTTGGTATCCTTCTTTTATCCCAACTATTGGTTGGTATGTTTCTTGGTTATCCCAATTATTGGTTGGTATCCTACTTTTATCCCAACTATTGGTTGGTATGTTTCTCTTGGTTATCCCAACTATTGGTTGGTACCATTCTTTTATCCCAACTATTGGTTGGTATCTTTTCTTGGCTATCCCAACTATTGGTTGGTACCCTTCTTTTTTCCGAACTATTGGTTGGTATGTTTCTCTTGGTTATCCCAACTATTGGTTGATACCCTTATTTTATCCCACCTATTGGTTGGTAAGTTTCTTTTGGTTATCCCAACTATTGGTTGGTACCCTTCTTTTATCCCAACTATTGGTTGGTATGTTTCTTGGTTATCCCAACCATTGGTTGGTACCCTTCTTTTATCCCTACTATTGGTTGGTATGTTTCTTGGTTATCGCAACTATAGGTTGGTACCCTTCTTTTATCCCAACTATTGGTTGGTATGTTTCTTGGTTATCCCAACTATTGGTTGATATCCTTCATTTATCCCAACTATTGGTTGGTATGTTTCTTGGTTATCCCAACTATTGGTTGGTACCCTTCTTTGATCCCAACTATTGGTTGGTATGTTTCTCTTGGTTATCCCAACTATTGGTTGGTACCCTTCTTTGATCCCAACTATTGGTTGGTATCTTTTCTTGGTTATCCCAACTATTGGTTGGTACCCTTCTTTTATCCGAACTATTGATTGGTATATTTCTCTTGGTTATCCCAACTATTGGTTGGTACCCTTATTTTATCCCAACTATTGGTTGGTAAGTTTCTCTTGGTTATCCCAACTATTGGTTGGTACCCTTCTTTTATCCCAACTATTGGTTGGTATGTTTCTTGGTTGTCCCAACTATTGGTTGGTATCCTTCTTTTATCCCAACTATTGGTTGGTATGATTCTCTTGGTTATCCCAACTATTGGTTGGTACCCTTCTTTTATCCCAACTATTGGTTGGTATCTTTTCTTGGTTATCCCAACTATTGCTTGGTACCCTTCTTTTATCCCAACTATTGGCTGGTATCTTTTCTTGGTTATCCCAACTATTGGTTGGTACCCTTCTTTTATCCCAACTATTGGTTGGTATGTTTCTCTTGGTTATCCCAACTATTGGTTGATACCTTTCTTTTATCCCAACTATTGGTTGGTATCTTTTCTTGGTTATCCCAACTATTGGTTGGTACCCTTCTTTTATCCCAACTAATGGTTGGTATGTTTCTTTTGGTTATCCCAACTATTGGTTGGTACCCTTCTTTTATCCCAACTATTGGTTGGTATGTTTCTTGGTTATCCCAACTATTGGTTGGTACCCTTCTTTTATCCCCTCTATTTTTATCCCACCTATTGGTTGGTATGTTTCTTGGTTATCCCAACTATTGGTTGGTACCCTTCTTTTATCCCAACTATTGGTTGGTATGTTTCTCTTGGTTATCCCAACTATTGGTTGATACCCTTCTTTTATCCCAACTATTGGTTGGTATCTTTTCTTGGTTATCCCAACTATTGGTTGGTACCCTTCTTTTATCCCAACTAATGGTTGGTATGTTTCTTTTGGTTATCCCAACTATTGGTTGGTACCCTTCTTTTATCCCAACTATTGGTTGGTATGTTTCTTGGTTATCCCAACTATTGGTTGGTACCCTTCTTTTATCCCCTCTATTTTTATCCCACCTATTGGTTGGTATGTTTCTTGGTAATCCCAACTATTGGTTGGTATCCTTCTTTTATCCCAACTATTGGTTGGTATGTTTCTTGGTTATCCCAATTATTGGTTGGTATCCTACTTTTATCCCAACTATTGGTTGGTATGTTTCTCTTGGTTATCCCAACTATTGGTTGGTACCATTCTTTTATCCCAACTATTGGTTGGTATCTTTTCTTGGCTATCCCAACTATTGGTTGGTACCCTTCTTTTTTCCGAACTATTGGTTGGTATGTTTCTCTTGGTTATCCCAACTATTGGTTGATACCCTTATTTTATCCCACCTATTGGTTGGTAAGTTTCTTTTGGTTATCCCAACTATTGGTTGGTACCCTTCTTTTATCCCAACTATTGGTTGGTATGTTTCTTGGTTATCCCAACCATTGGTTGGTACCTTTCTTTTATCCCTACTATTGGTTGATATGTTTCTTGGTTATCGCAACTATAGGTTGGTACCCTTCTTTTATCCCAACTATTGGTTGGTATGTTTCTTGGTTATCCCAACTATTGGTTGATATCCTTCATTTATCCCAACTATTGGTTGGTATGTTTCTTGGTTATCCCAACTATTGGTTGGTACCCTTCTTTGATCCCAACTATTGGTTGATATGTTTCTCTTGGTTATCCCAACTATTGGTTGGTACCCTTCTTTGATCCCAACTATTGGTTGGTATCTTTTCTTGGTTATCCCAACTATTGGTTGGTACCCTTCTTTTATCCGAACTATTGATTGGTATATTTCTCTTGGTTATCCCAACTATTGGTTGGTACCCTTATTTTATCCCAACTATTGGTTGGTAAGTTTCTCTTGGTTATCCCAACTATTGGTTGGTACCCTTCTTTTATCCCAACTATTGGTTGGTATGTTTCTTGGTTGTCCCAACTATTGGTTGGTATCCTTCTTTTATCCCAACTATTGGTTGGTATGTTTCTCTTGGTTATCCCAACTATTGGTTGGTACCCTTCTTTTATCCCAACTATTGGTTGGTATCTTTTCTTGGTTATCCCAACTATTGCTTGGTACCCTTCTTTTATCCCAACTATTGGCTGGTATCTTTTCTTGGTTATCCCAACTATTGGTTGGTACCCTTCTTTTATCCCAACTATTGGTTGGTATGTTTCTCTTGGTTATCCCAACTATTGGTTGATACCTTTCTTTTATCCCAACTATTGGTTGGTATCTTTTCTTGGTTATCCCAACTATTGGTTGGTACCCTTCTTTTATCCCAACTAATGGTTGGTATGTTTCTTTTGGTTATCCCAACTATTGGTTGGTACCCTTCTTTTATCCCAACTATTGGTTGGTATGTTTCTTGGTTATCCCAACTATTGGTTGGTACCCTTCTTTTATCCCCTCTATTTTTATCCCACCTATTGGTTGGTATGTTTCTTGGTAATCCCAACTATTGGTTGGTATCCTTCTTTTATCCCAACTATTGGTTGGTATGTTTCTTGGTTATCCCAATTATTGGTTGGTATCATTCTTTTATCCCAACTATTGGTTGGTATGTTTCTCTTGGTTATCCCAACTATTGGTTGGTACCATTCTTTTATCCCAACTATTGGTTGGTATCTTTTCTTGGCTATCCCAACTATTGGTTGGTACCCTTCTTTTATCCGAACTATTGGTTGGTATGTTTCTCTTGGTTATCCCAACTATTGGTTGATACCCTTATTTTATCCCAACTACTGGTTGGTAAGTTTCTTTTGGTTATCCCAACTATTGGTTGGTACCCTTCTTTTATCCCAACTATTGGTTGGTATGTTTCTTGGTTATCCCAACCATTGGTTGGTACCCTTCTTTTATCCCTACTATTGGTTGGTATGTTTCTTGGTTATCCCAACTATAGGTTGGTACCCTTCTTTTATCCCAACTATTGGTTGGTATGTTTCTTGGTTATCCCAACTATTGGTTGATATCCTTCTTTTATCCCAACTATTGGTTGGTATGTTTCTTGGTTATCCCAACTATTGGTTAGTACCCTTCTTTGATCCCAACTATTGGTTGGTATGTTTCTCTTGGTTATCCCAACTATTGGTTGGTACCCTTCTTTGATCCCAACTATTGGTTGGTATCTTTTCTTGGTTATCCCAACTATTGGTTGGTACCCTTCTTTTATCCGAACTATTGATTGGTATGTTTCTCTTGGTTATCCCAACTATTGGTTGGTACCCTTATTTTATCCCAACTATTGGTTGGTAAGTTTCTCTTGGTTATCCCAACTATTGGTTGGTACCCTTCTTTTATCCCAACTATTGGTTGGTATGTTTCTTGGTTATCCCAACTATTGGTTGGTACCCTTCTTTTATCCCAACTATTGGTTGGTATGTTTCTCTTGGTTATCCCAACTATTGGTTGATACCCTTCTTTTATCCCAACTATTGGTTGGTATCTTTTCTTGGTTATCCCAACTATTGGTTGGTACCCTTCTTTTATCCCAACTAATGGTTGGTATGTTTCTTGGTTATCCCAACTATTGGTTGGTACCCTTCTTTGATCCCAACTATTGGTCGGTATGTTTCTCTTGGTTATCCCAACTATTGGTTGGTACCCTTCTTTGATCCCAACTATTGGTTGGTATCTTTTCTTGGTTATCCCAACTATTGGTTGGTACCCTTCTTTTATCCGAACTATTGATTGGTATGTTTCTCTTGGTTATCCCAACTATTGGTTGGTACCCTTATTTTATCCCAACTATTGGTTGGTAAGTTTCTCTTTGTTATCCCAACTATTGGTTGGTACCCTTCTTTTATCCCAACTATTGGTTGGTATGTTTCTTGGTTATCCCAACTATTGGTTGGTACCCTTCTTTTATCCCAACTATTGGTTGGTATGTTTCTCTTGGTTATCCCAACTATTGGTTGATACCCTTCTTTTATCCCAACTATTGGTTGGTATCTTTTCTTGGTTATCCCAACTATTGGTTGGTACCCTTCTTTTATCCCAACTAATGGTTGGTATGTTTCTTTTGGTTATCCCAACTATTGGTTGGTACCCTTCTTTTATCCCAACTATTGGTTGGTATGTTTCTTGGTTATCCCAACTATTGGTTGGTACCCTTCTTTTATCCCCTCTATTTTTATCCCACGTATTGGTTGGTATGTTTCTTGGCAATCCCAACTATTGGTTGGTATCCTTCTTTTATCCCAACTATTGGTTGGTATGTTTCTTGGTTATCCCAATTATTGGTTGGTATCCTACTTTTATCCCAACTATTGGTTGGTATGTTTCTCTTGGTTATCCCAACTATTGGTTGGTACCATTCTTTTATCCCAACTATTGGTTGGTATCTTTTCTTGGCTATCCCAACTATTGGTTGGTACCCTTCTTTTTTCCGAACTATTGGTTGGTATGTTTCTCTTGGTTATCCCAACTATTGGTTGATACCCTTATTTTATCCCACCTATTGGTTGGTAAGTTTCTTTTGGTTATCCCAACTATTGGTTGGTACCCTTCTTTTATCCCAACTATTGGTTGGTATCTTTTCTTGGTTATCCTAACTATTCTTTGGTACCCTTCTTTTATCCCAACTATTGGTTGGTATGTTTCTTTTGGTTATCCCAACTATTGGTTGGTACCCTTCTTTTATCCCAACTATTGGTTGGTATCTTTTCTTGGTTATCCCTACTATTGGTTGGTATCCTTCTTTTATCCCAACTATTGGCTGGTATCTTTTCTTGGTTATCCCAACTATTGGTTGGTACCCTTCTTTTATCCCAACTATTGGTTGGTATGTTTCTCTTGGTTATCCCAACTATTGGTTGGTACCCTTATTTTATCCCAACTATTGGTTGGTAAGTTTCTCTTGGTTATCCCAACTATTGGTTGGTACCCTTCTTTTATCCCAACTATTGGTTGGTATGTTTCTTGGTTATCCCAACTATTGGTTGGTACCCTTCTTTTATCCCCTCTATTTTTATCCCACCTATTGGTTGGTATGTTTCTTGGTAATCCCAACTATTGGTTGGTATCCTTCTTTTATCCCAACTATTGGTTGGTATGTTTCTTGGTTATCCCAATTATTGGTTGGTATCATTCTTTTATCCCAACTATTGGTTGGTATGTTTCTCTTGGTTATCCCAACTATTGGTTGGTACCATTCTTTTATCCCAACTATTGGTTGGTATCTTTTCTTGGCTATCCCAACTATTGGTTGGTACCCTTCTTTTATCCGAACTATTGGTTGGTATGTTTCTCTTGGTTATCCCAACTATTGGTTGATACCCTTATTTTATCCCAACTACTGGTTGGTAAGTTTCTTTTGGTTATCCCAACTATTGGTTGGTACCCTTCTTTTATCCCAACTATTGGTTGGTATGTTTCTTGGTTATCCCAACCATTGGTTGGTACCCTTCTTTTATCCCTACTATTGGTTGGTATGTTTCTTGGTTATCCCAACTATAGGTTGGTACCCTTCTTTTATCCCAACTATTGGTTGGTATGTTTCTTGGTTATCCCAACTATTGGTTGATATCCTTCTTTTATCCCAACTATTGGTTGGTATGTTTCTTGGTTATCCCAACTATTGGTTAGTACCCTTCTTTGATCCCAACTATTGGTTGGTATGTTTCTCTTGGTTATCCCAACTATTGGTTGGTACCCTTCTTTGATCCCAACTATTGGTTGGTATCTTTTCTTGGTTATCCCAACTATTGGTTGGTACCCTTCTTTTATCCGAACTATTGATTGGTATGTTTCTCTTGGTTATCCCAACTATTGGTTGGTACCCTTATTTTATCCCAACTATTGGTTGGTAAGTTTCTCTTGGTTATCCCAACTATTGGTTGGTACCCTTCTTTTATCCCAACTATTGGTTGGTATGTTTCTTGGTTATCCCAACTATTGGTTGGTACCCTTCTTTTATCCCAACTATTGGTTGGTATGTTTCTCTTGGTTATCCCAACTATTGGTTGATACCCTTCTTTTATCCCAACTATTGGTTGGTATCTTTTCTTGGTTATCCCAACTATTGGTTGGTACCCTTCTTTTATCCCAACTAATGGTTGGTATGTTTCTTGGTTATCCCAACTATTGGTTGGTACCCTTCTTTGATCCCAACTATTGGTCGGTATGTTTCTCTTGGTTATCCCAACTATTGGTTGGTACCCTTCTTTGATCCCAACTATTGGTTGGTATCTTTTCTTGGTTATCCCAACTATTGGTTGGTACCCTTCTTTTATCCGAACTATTGATTGGTATGTTTCTCTTGGTTATCCCAACTATTGGTTGGTACCCTTATTTTATCCCAACTATTGGTTGGTAAGTTTCTCTTTGTTATCCCAACTATTGGTTGGTACCCTTCTTTTATCCCAACTATTGGTTGGTATGTTTCTTGGTTATCCCAACTATTGGTTGGTACCCTTCTTTTATCCCAACTATTGGTTGGTATGTTTCTCTTGGTTATCCCAACTATTGGTTGATACCCTTCTTTTATCCCAACTATTGGTTGGTATCTTTTCTTGGTTATCCCAACTATTGGTTGGTACCCTTCTTTTATCCCAACTAATGGTTGGTATGTTTCTTTTGGTTATCCCAACTATTGGTTGGTACCCTTCTTTTATCCCAACTATTGGTTGGTATGTTTCTTGGTTATCCCAACTATTGGTTGGTACCCTTCTTTTATCCCCTCTATTTTTATCCCACGTATTGGTTGGTATGTTTCTTGGTAATCCCAACTATTGGTTGGTATCCTTCTTTTATCCCAACTATTGGTTGGTATGTTTCTTGGTTATCCCAATTATTGGTTGGTATCCTACTTTTATCCCAACTATTGGTTGGTATGTTTCTCTTGGTTATCCCAACTATTGGTTGGTACCATTCTTTTATCCCAACTATTGGTTGGTATCTTTTCTTGGCTATCCCAACTATTGGTTGGTATGTTTCTCTTGGTTATCCCAACTATTGGTTGATACCCTTATTTTATCCCACCTATTGGTTGGTAAGTTTCTTTTGGTTATCCCAACTATTGGTTGGTACCCTTCTTTTATCCCAACTATTGGTTGGTATCTTTTCTTGGTTATCCCAACTATTCTTTGGTACCCTTCTTTTATCCCAACTATTGGTTGGTATGTTTCTTTTGGTTATCCCAACTATTGGTTGGTACCCTTCTTTTATCCCAACTATTGGTTGGTATCTTTTCTTGGTTATCCCTACTATTGGTTGGTATCCTTCTTTTATCCCAACTATTGGCTGGTATCTTTTCTTGGTTATCCCAACTATTGGTTGGTACCCTTCTTTTATCCCAACTATTGGTTGGTATGTTTCTCTTGGTTATCCCAACTATTGGTTGGTACCCTTATTTTATCCCAACTATTGGTTGGTAAGTTTCTCTTGGTTATCCCAACTATTGGTTGGTACCCTTCTTTTATCCCAACTATTGGTTGGTATGTTTCTTGGTTATCCCAACTATTGGTTGGTACCCTTCTTTTATCCCCTCTATTTTTATCCCACCTATTGGTTGGTATGTTTCTTGGTAATCCCAACTATTGGTTGGTATCCTTCTTTTATCCCAACTATTGGTTGGTATGTTTCTTGGTTATCCCAATTATTGGTTGGTATCATTCTTTTATCCCAACTATTGGTTGGTATGTTTCTCTTGGTTATCCCAACTATTGGTTGGTACCATTCTTTTATCCCAACTATTGGTTGGTATCTTTTCTTGGCTATCCCAACTATTGGTTGGTACCCTTCTTTTATCCGAACTATTGGTTGGTATGTTTCTCTTGGTTATCCCAACTATTGGTTGATACCCTTATTTTATCCCAACTACTGGTTGGTAAGTTTCTTTTGGTTATCCCAACTATTGGTTGGTACCCTTCTTTTATCCCAACTATTGGTTGGTATGTTTCTTGGTTATCCCAACCATTGGTTGGTACCCTTCTTTTATCCCTACTATTGGTTGGTATGTTTCTTGGTTATCCCAACTATAGGTTGGTACCCTTCTTTTATCCCAACTATTGGTTGGTATGTTTCTTGGTTATCCCAACTATTGGTTGATATCCTTCTTTTATCCCAACTATTGGTTGGTATGTTTCTTGGTTATCCCAACTATTGGTTAGTACCCTTCTTTGATCCCAACTATTGGTTGGTATGTTTCTCTTGGTTATCCCAACTATTGGTTGGTACCCTTCTTTGATCCCAACTATTGGTTGGTATCTTTTCTTGGTTATCCCAACTATTGGTTGGTACCCTTCTTTTATCCGAACTATTGATTGGTATGTTTCTCTTGGTTATCCCAACTATTGGTTGGTACCCTTATTTTATCCCAACTATTGGTTGGTAAGTTTCTCTTGGTTATCCCAACTATTGGTTGGTACCCTTCTTTTATCCCAACTATTGGTTGGTATGTTTCTTGGTTATCCCAACTATTGGTTGGTACCCTTCTTTTATCCCAACTATTGGTTGGTATGTTTCTCTTGGTTATCCCAACTATTGGTTGATACCCTTCTTTTATCCCAACTATTGGTTGGTATCTTTTCTTGGTTATCCCAACTATTGGTTGGTACCCTTCTTTTATCCCAACTAATGGTTGGTATGTTTCTTGGTTATCCCAACTATTGGTTGGTACCCTTCTTTGATCCCAACTATTGGTCGGTATGTTTCTCTTGGTTATCCCAACTATTGGTTGGTACCCTTCTTTGATCCCAACTATTGGTTGGTATCTTTTCTTGGTTATCCCAACTATTGGTTGGTACCCTTCTTTTATCCGAACTATTGATTGGTATGTTTCTCTTGGTTATCCCAACTATTGGTTGGTACCCTTATTTTATCCCAACTATTGGTTGGTAAGTTTCTCTTTGTTATCCCAACTATTGGTTGGTACCCTTCTTTTATCCCAACTATTGGTTGGTATGTTTCTTGGTTATCCCAACTATTGGTTGGTACCCTTCTTTTATCCCAACTATTGGTTGGTATGTTTCTCTTGGTTATCCCAACTATTGGTTGATACCCTTCTTTTATCCCAACTATTGGTTGGTATCTTTTCTTGGTTATCCCAACTATTGGTTGGTACCCTTCTTTTATCCCAACTAATGGTTGGTATGTTTCTTTTGGTTATCCCAACTATTGGTTGGTACCCTTCTTTTATCCCAACTATTGGTTGGTATGTTTCTTGGTTATCCCAACTATTGGTTGGTACCCTTCTTTTATCCCCTCTATTTTTATCCCACGTATTGGTTGGTATGTTTCTTGGTAATCCCAACTATTGGTTGGTATCCTTCTTTTATCCCAACTATTGGTTGGTATGTTTCTTGGTTATCCCAATTATTGGTTGGTATCCTACTTTTATCCCAACTATTGGTTGGTATGTTTCTCTTGGTTATCCCAACTATTGGTTGGTACCATTCTTTTATCCCAACTATTGGTTGGTATCTTTTCTTGGCTATCCCAACTATTGGTTGGTACCCTTCTTTTTTCCGAACTATTGGTTGGTATGTTTCTCTTGGTTATCCCAACTATTGGTTGATACCCTTATTTTATCCCACCTATTGGTTGGTAAGTTTCTTTTGGTTATCCCAACTATTGGTTGGTACCCTTCTTTTATCCCAACTATTGGTTGGTATGTTTCTTGGTTATCCCAACCATTGGTTGGTACCCTTCTTTTATCCCTACTATTGGTTGGTATGTTTCTCTTGGTTATCCCAACTATTGGTTGGTACCCTTCTTTGATCCCAACTATTGGTTGGTATCTTTTCTTGGTTATCCCAACTATTGCTTGGTACCCTTCTTTTATCCCAACTATTGGTTAGTACCCTTCTTTTATCCCCTCTATTTTTATCCCAACTATTGATTGGTATGTTTCTCTTGGTTATCCCAACTATTGGTTGGTACCCTTATTTTATCCCAACTATTGGTTGGTAAGTTTCTCTTGGTTATCCCAACTATAGGTTGGTACCCTTCTTTTATCCCAACTATTGGTTGGTATGTTTCTTGGTTGTCCCAACTATTGGTTGGTACCCTTCTTTTATCCCAACTATTGGTTGGTATGTTTCTTGGTTATCCCAACTATTGGTTGGTACCCTTCTTTGATCCCAACTATTGGTTGGTATCTTTTCTTGGTTATCCCAACTATTGCTTGGTACCCTTCTTTTATCCCAACTATTGGTTAGTACCCTTCTTTTATCCCCTCTATTTTTATCCCAACTATTGATTGGTATGTTTCTCTTGGTTATCCCAACTATTGGTTGGTACCCTTATTTTATCCCAACTATTGGTTGGTAAGTTTCTCTTGGTTATCCCAACTATAGGTTGGTACCCTTCTTTTATCCCAACTATTGGTTGGTATGTTTCTTGGTTGTCCCAACTATTGGTTGGTATCCTTCTTTTATCCCAACTATTGGTTGGTATGTTTCTCTTGGTTATCCCAACTATTGGTTGGTACCCTTCTTTTATCCCAACTATTGGTTGGTATCTTTTCTTGGTTATCCCAACTATTGCTTGGTACCCTTCTTTTATCCCAACTATTGGTTAGTACCCTTCTTTTATCCCCTCTATTTTTATCCCAACTATTGGTTGGTATGTTTCTTGGTTGTCCCAACTATTGGTTGGTATCCTTCTTTTATCCCAACTATTGGTTGGTATGTTTCTCTTGGTTATCCCAACTATTGGTTGGTACCCTTCTTTTATCCCAACTATTGGTTGGTATCTTTTCTTGGTTATCCCAACTATTTCTTGGTACCCTTCTTTTATCCCAACTATTGGCTGGTATCTTTTCTTGGTTATCCCAACTATTGGTTGGTACCCTTCTTTTATCCCAACTATTGGTTGGTATGTTTCTCTTGGTTATCCCAACTATTGGTTGATACCTTTCTTTTATCCCAACTATTGGTTGGTATCTTTTCTTGGTTATCCCAACTATTGGTTGGTACCCTTCTTTTATCCCAACTAATGGTTGGTATGTTTCTTTTGGTTATCCCAACTATTGGTTGGTACCCTTCTTTTATCCCAACTATTGGTTGGTATGTTTCTTGGTTATCCCAACTATTGGTTGGTACCCTTCTTTTATCCCCTCTATTTTTATCCCACCTATTGGTTGGTATGTTTCTTGGTAATCCCAACTATTGGTTGGTATCCTTCTTTTATCCCAACTATTGGTTGGTATGTTTCTTGGTTATCCCAATTATTGGTTGGTATCATTCTTTTATCCCAACTATTGGTTGGTATGTTTCTCTTGGTTATCCCAACTATTGGTTGGTACCATTCTTTTATCCCAACTATTGGTTGGTATCTTTTCTTGGCTATCCCAACTATTGGTTGGTACCCTTCTTTTATCCGAACTATTGGTTGGTATGTTTCTCTTACTTATCCCAACTATTGGTTGATACCCTTATTTTATCCCAACTACTGGTTGGTAAGTTTCTTTTGGTTATCCCAACTATTGGTTGGTACCCTTCTTTTATCCCAACTATTGGTTGGTATGTTTCTTGGTTATCCCAACCATTGGTTGGTACCCTTCTTTTATCCCTACTATTGGTTGGTATGTTTCTTGGTTATCCCAACTATAGGTTGGTACCCTTCTTTTATCCCAACTATTGGTTGGTATGTTTCTTGGTTATCCCAACTATTGGTTGATATCCTTCTTTTATCCCAACTATTGGTTGGTATGTTTCTTGGTTATCCCAACTATTGGTTAGTACCCTTCTTTGATCCCAACTATTGGTTGGTATGTTTCTCTTGGTTATCCCAACTATTGGTTGGTACCCTTCTTTGATCCCAACTATTGGTTGGTATCTTTTCTTGGTTATCCCAACTATTGGTTGGTACCCTTCTTTTATCCGAACTATTGATTGGTATGTTTCTCTTGGTTATCCCAACTACTGGTTGGTACCCTTATTTTATCCCAACTATTGGTTGGTAAGTTTCTCTTGGTTATCCCAACTATTGGTTGGTACCCTTCTTTTATCCCAACTATTGGTTGGTATGTTTCTTGGTTATCCCAACTATTGGTTGGTACCCTTCTTTTATCCGAACTATTGATTGGTATGTTTCTCTTGGTTATCCCAACTATTGGTTGGTACCCTTATTTTATCCCAACTATTGGTTGGTAAGTTTCTCTTGGTTATCCCAACTATAGGTTGGTACCCTTCTTTTATCCCAACTATTGGTTGGTATGTTTCTTGGTTGTCCCAACTATTGGTTGGTATCCTTCTTTTATCCCAACTATTGGTTGGTATGTTTCTCTTGGTTATCCCAACTATTGGTTGGTACCCTTCTTTTATCCCAACTATTGGTTGGTATCTTTTCTTGGTTATCCCAACTATTGCTTGGTACCCTTCTTTTATCCCAACTATTGGTTAGTACCCTTCTTTTATCCCCTCTATTTTTATCCCAACTATTGGTTGGTATGTTTCTTGGTTGTCCCAACTATTGGTTGGTATCCTTCTTTTATCCCAACTATTGGTTGGTATGTTTCTCTTGGTTATCCCAACTATTGGTTGGTACCCTTCTTTTATCCCAACTATTGGTTGGTATCTTTTCTTGGTTATCCCAACTATTTCTTGGTACCCTTCTTTTATCCCAACTATTGGCTGGTATCTTTTCTTGGTTATCCCAACTATTGGTTGGTACCCTTCTTTTATCCCAACTATTGGTTGGTATGTTTCTCTTGGTTATCCCAACTATTGGTTGATACCTTTCTTTTATCCCAACTATTGGTTGGTATCTTTTCTTGGTTATCCCAACTATTGGTTGGTACCCTTCTTTTATCCCAACTAATGGTTGGTATGTTTCTTTTGGTTATCCCAACTATTGGTTGGTACCCTTCTTTTATCCCAACTATTGGTTGGTATGTTTCTTGGTTATCCCAACTATTGGTTGGTACCCTTCTTTTATCCCCTCTATTTTTATCCCACCTATTGGTTGGTATGTTTCTTGGTAATCCCAACTATTGGTTGGTATCCTTCTTTTATCCCAACTATTGGTTGGTATGTTTCTTGGTTATCCCAATTATTGGTTGGTATCATTCTTTTATCCCAACTATTGGTTGGTATGTTTCTCTTGGTTATCCCAACTATTGGTTGGTACCATTCTTTTATCCCAACTATTGGTTGGTATCTTTTCTTGGCTATCCCAACTATTGGTTGGTACCCTTCTTTTATCCGAACTATTGGTTGGTATGTTTCTCTTACTTATCCCAACTATTGGTTGATACCCTTATTTTATCCCAACTACTGGTTGGTAAGTTTCTTTTGGTTATCCCAACTATTGGTTGGTACCCTTCTTTTATCCCAACTATTGGTTGGTATGTTTCTTGGTTATCCCAACCATTGGTTGGTACCCTTCTTTTATCCCTACTATTGGTTGGTATGTTTCTTGGTTATCCCAACTATAGGTTGGTACCCTTCTTTTATCCCAACTATTGGTTGGTATGTTTCTTGGTTATCCCAACTATTGGTTGATATCCTTCTTTTATCCCAACTATTGGTTGGTATGTTTCTTGGTTATCCCAACTATTGGTTAGTACCCTTCTTTGATCCCAACTATTGGTTGGTATGTTTCTCTTGGTTATCCCTACTATTGGTTGGTACCCTTCTTTGATCCCAACTATTGGTTGGTATCTTTTCTTGGTTATCCCAACTATTGGTTGGTACCCTTCTTTTATCCGAACTATTGATTGGTATGTTTCTCTTGGTTATCCCAACTATTGGTTGGTACCCTTATTTTATCCCAACTATTGGTTGGTAAGTTTCTCTTGGTTATCCCAACTATTGGTTGGTACCCTTCTTTTATCCCAACTATTGGTTGGTATGTTTCTTGGTTATCCCAACTATTGGTTGGTACCCTTCTTTTATCCCAACTATTGGTTGGTATGTTTCTCTTGGTTATCCCAACTATTGGTTGATACCCTTCTTTTATCCCAACTATTGGTTGGTATCTTTTCTTGGTTATCCCAACTATTGGTTGGTACCCTTCTTTTATCCCAACTAATGGTTGGTATGTTTCTTGGTTATCCCAACTATTGGTTGGTACCCTTCTTTGATCCCAACTATTGGTCGGTATGTTTCTCTTGGTTATCCCAACTATTGGTTGGTACCCTTCTTTGATCCCAACTATTGGTTGGTATCTTTTCTTGGTTATCCCAACTATTGGTTGGTACCCTTCTTTTATCCGAACTATTGATTGGTATGTTTCTCTTGGTTATCCCAACTATTGGTTGGTACCCTTATTTTATCCCAACTATTGGTTGGTAAGTTTCTCTTGGTTATCCCAACTATTGGTTGGTACCCTTCTTTTATCCCAACTATTGGTTGGTATGTTTCTTGGTTATCCCAACTATTGGTTGGTACCCTTCTTTTATCCCAACTATTGGTTGGTATGTTTCTCTTGGTTATCCCAACTATTGGTTGATACCCTTCTTTTATCCCAACTATTGGTTGGTATCTTTTCTTGGTTATCCCAACTATTGGTTGGTACCCTTCTTTTATCCCAACTAATGGTTGGTATGTTTCTTTTGGTTATCCCAACTATTGGTTGGTACCCTTCTTTTATCCCAACTATTGGTTGGTATGTTTCTTGGTTATCCCAACTATTGGTTGGTACCCTTCTTTTATCCCCTCTATTTTTATCCCACCTATTGGTTGGTATGTTTCTTGGTAATCCCAACTATTGGTTGGTATCCTTCTTTTATCCCAACTATTGGTTGGTATGTTTCTTGGTTATCCCAATTATTGGTTGGTATCCTACTTTTATCCCAACTATTGGTTGGTATGTTTCTCTTGGTTATCCCAACTATTGGTTGGTACCATTCTTTTATCCCAACTATTGGTTGGTATCTTTTCTTGGCTATCCCAACTATTGGTTGGTACCCTTCTTTTTTCCGAACTATTGGTTGGTATGTTTCTCTTGGTTATCCCAACTATTGGTTGATACCCTTATTTTATCCCACCTATTGGTTGGTAAGTTTCTTTTGGTTATCCCAACTATTGGTTGGTACCCTTCTTTTATCCCAACTATTGGTTGGTATGTTTCATGGTTATCCCAACCATTGGTTGGTACCCTTCTTTTATCCCTACTATTGGTTGGTATGTTTCTTGGTTATCGCAACTATAGGTTGGTACCCTTCTTTTATCCCAACTATTGGTTGGTATGTTTCTTGGTTATCCCAACTATTGGTTGATATCCTTCTTTTATCCCAACTATTGGTTGGTATGTTTCTTGGTTATCCCAACTATTGGTTGGTACCCTTCTTTGATCCCAACTATTGGTTGGTATGTTTCTCTTGGTTATCCCAACTATTGGTTGGTACCCTTCTTTGATCCCAACTATTGGTTGGTATCTTTTCTTGGTTATCCCAACTATTGGTTGGTACCCTTCTTTTATCCGAACTATTGATTGGTATGTTTCTCTTGGTTATCCCAACTATTGGTTGGTACCCTTATTTTATCCCAACTATTGGTTGGTAAGTTTCTCTTGGTTATCCCAACTATTGGTTGGTACCCTTCTTTTATCCCAACTATTGGTTGGTATGTTTCTTGGTTGTCCCAACTATTGGTTGGTATCCTTCTTTTATCCCAACTATTGGTTGGTATGTTTCTCTTGGTTATCCCAACTATTGGTTGGAACCCTTCTTTTATCCCAACTATTGGTTGGTATCTTTTCTTGGTTATCCCAACTATTGCTTGGTACCCTTCTTTTATCCCAACTATTGGCTGGTATCTTTTCTTGGTTATCCCAACTATTGGTTGGTACCCTTCTTTTATCCCAACTATTGGTTGGTATGTTTCTCTTGGTTATCCCAACTATTGGTTGATACCTTTCTTTTATCCCAACTATTGGTTGGTATCTTTTCTTGGTTATCCCAACTATTGGTTGGTACCCTTCTTTTATCCCAACTAATGGTTGGTATGTTTCTTTTGGTTATCCCAACTATTGGTTGGTACCCTTCTTTTATCCCAACTATTGGTTGGTATGTTTCTTGGTTATCCCAACTATTGGTTGGTACCCTTCTTTTATCCCCTCTATTTTTATCCCACCTATTGGTTGGTATGTTTCTTGGTAATCCCAACTATTGGTTGGTATCCTTCTTTTATCCCAACTATTGGTTGGTATGTTTCTTGGTTATCCCAATTATTGGTTGGTATCATTCTTTTATCCCAACTATTGGTTGGTATGTTTCTCTTGGTTATCCCAACTATTGGTTGGTACCATTCTTTTATCCCAACTATTGGTTGGTATCTTTTCTTGGCTATCCCAACTATTGGTTGGTACCCTTCTTTTATCCGAACTATTGGTTGGTATGTTTCTCTTGGTTATCCCAACTATTGGTTGATACCCTTATTTTATCCCAACTACTGGTTGGTAAGTTTCTTTTGGTTATCCCAACTATTGGTTGGTACCCTTCTTTTATCCCAACTATTGGTTGGTATGTTTCTTGGTTATCCCAACCATTGGTTGGTACCCTTCTTTTATCCCTACTATTGGTTGGTATGTTTCTTGGTTATCCCAACTATAGGTTGGTACCCTTCTTTTATCCCAACTATTGGTTGGTATGTTTCTTGGTTATCCCAACTATTGGTTGATATCCTTCTTTTATCCCAACTATTGGTTGGTATGTTTATTGGTTATCCCAACTATTGGTTAGTACCCTTCTTTGATCCCAACTATTGGTTGGTATGTTTCTCTTGGTTATCCCAACTATTGGTTGGTACCCTTCTTTGATCCCAACTATTGGTTGGTATCTTTTCTTGGTTATCCCAACTATTGGTTGGTACCCTTCTTTTATCCGAACTATTGATTGGTATGTTTCTCTTGGTTATCCCAACTATTGGTTGGTACCCTTCTTTTATCCCAACTATTGGTTGGTATGTTTCTTGGTTATCCCAACTATTGGTTGGTACCCTTCTTTTATCCCAACTATTGGTTGGTATGTTTCTCTTGGTTATCCCAACTATTGGTTGATACCCTTCTTTTATCCCAACTATTGGTTGGTATCTTTTCTTGGTTATCCCAACTATTGGTTGGTACCCTTCTTTTATCCCAACTAATGGTTGGTATGTTTCTTGGTTATCCCAACTATTGGTTGGTACCCTTCTTTGATCCCAACTATTGGTCGGTATGTTTCTCTTGGTTATCCCAACTATAGGTTGGTACCCTTCTTTTATCCCAACTATTGGTTGGTATGTTTCTTGGTTATCCCAACTATTGGTTGATATCCTTCTTTTATCCCAACTATTGGTTGGTATGTTTATTGGTTATCCCAACTATTGGTTAGTACCCTTCTTTGATCCCAACTATTGGTTGGTATGTTTCTCTTGGTTATCCCAACTATTGGTTGGTACCCTTCTTTGATCCCAACTATTGGTTGGTATCTTTTCTTGGTTATCCCAACTATTGGTTGGTACCCTTCTTTTATCCGAACTATTGATTGGTATGTTTCTCTTGGTTATCCCAACTATTGGTTGGTACCCTTATTTTATCCCAACTATTGGTTGGTAAGTTTCTCTTGGTTATCCCAACTATTGGTTGGTACCCTTCTTTTATCCCAACTATTGGTTGGTATGTTTCTTGGTTATCCCAACTATTGGTTGGTACCCTTCTTTTATCCCAACTATTGGTTGGTATGTTTCTCTTGGTTATCCCAACTATTGGTTGATACCCTTCTTTTATCCCAACTATTGGTTGGTATCTTTTCTTGGTTATCCCAACTATTGGTTGGTACCCTTCTTTTATCCCAACTAATGGTTGGTATGTTTCTTGGTTATCCCAACTATTGGTTGGTACCCTTCTTTGATCCCAACTATTGGTCGGTATGTTTCTCTTGGTTATCCCAACTATTGGTTGGTACCCTTCTTTGATCCCAACTATTGGTTGGTATCTTTTCTTGGTTATCCCAACTATTGGTTGGTACCCTTCTTTTATCCGAACTATTGATTGGTATGTTTCTCTTGGTTATCCCAACTATTGGTTGGTACCCTTATTTTATCCCAAGTATTGGTTGGTAAGTTTCTCTTGGTTATCCCAACTATTGGTTGGTCCCCTTCTTTTATCCCAACTATTGGTTGGTATGTTTCTTGGTTATCCCAACTATTGGTTGGTACCCTTCTTTTATCCCAACTATTGGTTGGTATGTTTCTCTTGGTTATCCCAACTATTGGTTGATACCCTTCTTTTATCCCAACTATTGGTTGGTATCTTTTCTTGGTTATCCCAACTATTGGTTGGTACCCTTCTTTTATCCCAACTAATGGTTGGTATGTTTCTTTTGGTTATCCCAACTATTGGTTGGTACCCTTCTTTTATCCCAACTATTGGTTGGTATGTTTCTTGGTTATCCCAACTATTGGTTGGTACCCTTCTTTTATCCCCTCTATTTTTATCCCACCTATTGGTTGGTATGTTTCTTGGTAATCCCAACTATTGGTTGGTATCCTTCTTTTATCCCAACTATTGGTTGGTATGTTTCTTGGTTATCCCAATTATTGGTTGGTATCCTACTTTTATCCCAACTATTGGTTGGTATGTTTCTCTTGGTTATCCCAACTATTGGTTGGTACCATTCTTTTATCCCAACTATTGGTTGGTATCTTTTCTTGGCTATCCCAACTATTGGTTGGTACCCTTCTTTTTTCCGAACTATTGGTTGGTATGTTTCTCTTGGTTATCCCAACTATTGGTTGATACCCTTATTTTATCCCACCTATTGGTTGGTAAGTTTCTTTTGGTTATCCCAACTATTGGTTGGTACCCTTCTTTTATCCCAACTATTGGTTGGTATGTTTCTTGGTTATCCCAACCATTGGTTGGTACCCTTCTTTTATCCCTACTATTGGTTGGTATGTTTCTTGGTTATCGCAACTATAGGTTGGTACCTTTCTTTTATCCCAACTATTGGTTGGTATGTTTCTTGGTTATCCCAACTATTGGTTGATATCCTTCATTTATCCCAACTATTGGTTGGTATGTTTCTTGGTTATCCCAACTATTGGTTGGTACCCTTCTTTGATCCCAACTATTGGTTGGTATGTTTCTCTTGGTTATCCCAACTATTGGTTGGTACCCTTCTTTGATCCCAACTATTGGTTGGTATCTTTTCTTGGTTATCCCAACTATTGGTTGGTAACCTTCTTTTATCCGAACTATTGATTGGTATATTTCTCTTGGTTATCCCAACTATTGGTTGGTACCCTTATTTTATCCCAACTATTGGTTGGTAAGTTTCTCTTGGTTATCCCAACTATTGGTTGGTACCCTTCTTTTATCCCAACTATTGGTTGGTATATTTCTTGGTTGTCCCAACTATTGGTTGGTATCCTTCTTTTATCCCAACTATTGGTTGGTATGTTTCTCTTGGTTATCCCAACTATTGGTTGGTACCCTTCTTTTATCCCAACTATTGGTTGGTATCTTTTCTTGGTTATCCCAACTATTGCTTGGTACCCTTCTTTTATCCCAACTATTGGCTGGTATCTTTTCTTGGTTATCCCAACTATTGGTTGGTACCCTTCTTTTATCCCAACTATTGGTTGGTATGTTTCTCTTGGTTATCCCAACTATTGGTTGATACCTTTCTTTTATCCCAACTATTGGTTGGTATCTTTTCTTGGTTATCCCAACTATTGGTTGGTACCCTTCTTTTATCCCAACTAATGGTTGGTATGTTTCTTTTGGTTATCCCAACTATTGGTTGGTACCCTTCTTTTATCCCAACTATTGGTTGGTATGTTTCTTGGTTATCCCAACTATTGGTTGGTACCCTTCTTTTATCCCCTCTATTTTTATCCCACCTATTGGTTGGTATGTTTCTTGGTAATCCCAACTATTGGTTGGTATCCTTCTTTTATCCCAACTATTGGTTGGTATGTTTCTTGGTTATCCCAATTATTGGTTGGTATCATTCTTTTATCCCAACTATTGGTTGGTATGTTTCTCTTGGTTATCCCAACTATTGGTTGGTACCATTCTTTTATCCCAACTATTGGTTGGTATCTTTTCTTGGCTATCCCAACTATTGGTTGGTACCCTTCTTTTATCCGAACTATTGGTTGGTATGTTTCTCTTGGTTATCCCAACTATTGGTTGATACCCTTATTTTATCCCAACTACTGGTTGGTAAGTTTCTTTTGGTTATCCCAACTATTGGTTGGTACCCTTCTTTTATCCCAACTATTGGTTGGTATGTTTCTTGGTTATCCCAACCATTGGTTGGTACCCTTCTTTTATCCCTACTATTGGTTGGTATGTTTCTTGGTTATCCCAACTATAGGTTGGTACCCTTCTTTTATCCCAACTATTGGTTGGTATGTTTCTTGGTTATCCCAACTATTGGTTGATATCCTTCTTTTATCCCAACTATTGGTTGGTATCTCTTCTTGGCTATCCCAACTATTGGTTGGTACCATTCTTTTATCCCAACTATTGGTTGGTATCTTTTCTTGGCTATCCCAACTATTGGTTGGTACCCTTATTTTATCCCAACTATTGGTTGGTAAGTTTCTCTTGGTTATCCCAACTATTGGTTGGTACCCTTCTTTTATCCCAACTATTGGTTGGTATGTTTCTTGGTTATCCCAACTATTGGTTGGTACCCTTCTTTTATCCCAACTATTGGTTGGTATGTTTCTCTTGGTTATCCCAACTATTGGTTGATACCCTTCTTTTATCCCAACTATTGGTTGGTATCTTTTCTTGGTTATCCCAACTATTGGTTGGTACCCTTCTTTTATCCCAACTAATGGTTGGTATGTTTCTTGGTTATCCCAACTATTGGTTGGTACCCTTCTTTGATCCCAACTATTGGTCGGTATGTTTCTCTTGGTTATCCCAACTATTGGTTGGTACCCTTCTTTGATCCCAACTATTGGTTGGTATCTTTTCTTGGTTATCCCAACTATTGGTTGGTACCCTTCTTTTATCCGAACTATTGATTGGTATGTTTCTCTTGGTTATCCCAACTATTGGTTGGTACCCTTATTTTATCCCAACTATTGGTTGGTAAGTTTCTCTTGGTTATCCCAACTATTGGTTGGTACCCTTCTTTTATCCCAACTATTGGTTGGTATGTTTCTTGGTTATCCCAACTATTGGTTGGTACCCTTCTTTTATCCCAACTATTGGTTGGTATGTTTCTCTTGGTTATCCCAACTATTGGTTGATACCCTTCTTTTATCCCAACTATTGGTTGGTATCTTTTCTTGGTTATCCCAACTATTGGTTGGTACCCTTCTTTTATCCCAACTAATGGTTGGTATGTTTCTTTTGGTTATCCCAACTATTGGTTGGTACCCTTCTTTTATCCCAACTATTGGTTGGTATGTTTCTTGGTTATCCCAACTATTGGTTGGTACCCTTCTTTTATCCCCTCTATTTTTATCCCACCTATTGGTTGGTATGTTTCTTGGTAATCCCAACTATTGGTTGGTATCCTTCTTTTATCCCAACTATTGGTTGGTATGTTTCTTGGTTATCCCAATTATTGGTTGGTATCCTACTTTTATCCCAACTATTGGTTGGTATGTTTCTCTTGGTTATCCCAACTATTGGTTGGTACCATTCTTTTATCCCAACTATTGGTTGGTATCTTTTCTTGGCTATCCCAACTATTGGTTGGTACCCTTCTTTTTTCCGAACTATTGGTTGGTATGTTTCTCTTGGTTATCCCAACTATTGGTTGATACCCTTATTTTATCCCACCTATTGGTTGGTAAGTTTCTTTTGGTTATCCCAACTATTGGTTGGTACCCTTCTTTTATCCCAACTATTGGTTGGTATGTTTCTTGGTTATCCTAACCATTGGTTGGTACCCTTCTTTTATCCCTACTATTGGTTGGTATGTTTCTTGGTTATCGCAACTATAGGTTGGTACCCTTCTTTTATCCCAACTATTGGTTGGTATGTTTCTTGGTTATCCCAACTATTGGTTGATATCCTTCTTTTATCCCAACTATTGGTTGGTATGTTTCTTGGTTATCCCAACTATTGGTTGGTACCCTTCTTTGATCCCAACTATTGGTTGGTATGTTTCTCTTGGTTATCCCAACTATTGGTTGGTACCCTTCTTTGATCCCAACTATTGGTTGGTATCTTTTCTTGGTTATCCCAACTATTGGTTGGTACCCTTCTTTTATCCGAACTATTGATTGGTATGTTTCTCTTGGTTATCCCAACTATTGGTTGGTACCCTTATTTTATCCCAACTATTGGTTGGTAAGTTTCTCTTGGTTATCCCAACTATTGGTTGGTACCCTTCTTTTATCCCAACTATTGGTTGGTATGTTTCTTGGTTATCCCAACTATTGGTTGGTACCCTTCTTTTATCCCAACTATTGGTTGGTATGTTTCTCTTGGTTATCCCAACTATTGGTTGGTACCCTTCTTTTATCCCAACTATTGGTTGGTATCTTTTCTTGGTTATCCCAACTATTGCTTGGTACCCTTCTTTTATCCCAACTATTGGTTGGTATGTTTCTTGGTTATCCCAACTATTGGTTAGTACCCTTCTTTTATCCCCTCTATTTTTATCCCAACTATTGGTTGGTATGTTTCTTGGTTGTCCCAACTATTGGTTGGTATCCTTCTTTTATCCCAACTATTGGTTGGTATGTTTCTCTTGGTTATCCCAACTATTGGTTGGTACCCTTCTTTTATCCCAACTATTGGTTGGTATCTTTTCTTGGTTATCCCAACTATTGCTTGGTACCCTTCTTTTATCCCAACTATTGGCTGGTATCTTTTCTTGGTTATCCCAACTATTGGTTGGTACCCTTCTTTTATCCCAACTATTGGTTGGTATGTTTCTCTTGGTTATCCCAACTATTGGTTGATACCCTTCTTTTATCCCAACTATTGGTTGGTATCTTTTCTTGGTTATCCCAACTATTGGTTGGTACCCTTCTTTTATCCCAACTAATGGTTGGTATGTTTCTTTTGGTTATCCCAACTATTGGTTGGTACCCTTCTTTTATCCCAACTATTGGTTGGTATGTTTCTTGGTTATCCCAACTATTGGTTGGTACCCTTCTTTTATCCCCTATATTTTTATCCCACCTATTGGTTGGTATGTTTCTTGGTAATCCCAACTATTGGTTGGTATCCTTCTTTTATCCCAACTATTGGTTGGTATGTTTCTTGGTTATCTCAATTATTGGTTGGTATCCTTCTTTTATCCCAACTATTGGTTGGTATGTTTCTCTTGGTTATCCCAACTATTGGTTGGTACCATTCTTTTATCCCAACTATTGGTTGGTATCTCTTCTTGGCTATCCCAACTATTGGTTGGTACCCTTCTTTTATCCGAACTATTGGTTGGTATGTTTCTCTTGGTTATCCTAACTATTGGTTGATACCCTTATTTTATCCCAACTGCTGGTTGGTAAGTTTCTTTTGGTTATCCCAACTATTGGTTGGTACCCTTCTTTTATCCCAACTATTGGTTGGTATGTTTCTTGGTTATCCCAACCATTGGTTGGTACCCTTCTTTTATCCCTACTATTGGTTGGTATGTTTCTTGGTTATCCCAACTATAGGTTGGTACCCTTCTTTTATCCCAACTATTGGTTGGTATGTTTCTTGGTTATCCCAACTATTGGTTGATATCCTTCTTTTATCCCAACTATTGGTTGGTAGGTTTCTTGGTTATCCCAACTATTGGTTAGTACCCTTCTTTGATCCCAACTATTGGTTGGTATGTTTCTCTTGGTTATCCCAACTATTGGTTGGTACCCTTCTTTGATCCCAACTATTGGTTGGTATCTTTTCTTGGTTATCCCAACTATTGGTTGGTACCCTTCTTTTATCCGAACTATTGATTGGTATGTTTCTCTTGGTTATCCCAACTATTGGTTGGTACCCTTATTTTATCCCAACTATTGGTTGGTAAGTTTCTCTTGGTTATCCCAACTATTGGTTGGTACCCTTCTTTTATCCCAACTATTGGTTGGTATGTTTCTTGGTTATCCCAACTATTGGTTGGTACCCTTCTTTTATCCCAACTATTGGTTGGTATGTTTCTCTTGGTTATCCCAACGATTGGTTGATACCCTTCTTTTATCCCAACTATTGGTTGGTATCTTTTCATGGTTATCCCAACTATTGGTTGGTACCCTTCTTTTATCCCAACTAATGGTTGGTATGTTTCTTGGTTATCCCAACTATTGGTTGGTACCCTTCTTTGATCCCAACTATTGGTCGGTATATTTCTCTTGGTTATCCCAACTATTGGTTGGTACCCTTCTTTGAACCCAACTATTGGTTGGTATCTTTTCTTGGTTATCCCAACTATTGGTTGGTACCCTTCTTTTATCCGAACTATTGATTGGTATGTTTCTCTTGGTTATCCCAACTATTGGTTGGTACCCTTATTTTATCCCAACTATTGGTTGGTAAGTTTCTCTTGGTTATCCCAACTATTGGTTGGTACCCTTCTTTTATCCCAACTATTGGTTGGTATGTTTCTTGGTTATCCCAACTATTGGTTGGTACCCTTCTTTTATCCCAACTATTGGTTGGTATGTTTCTCTTGGTTATCCCAACTATTAGTTGATACCCTTCTTTTATCCCAACTATTGGTTGGTATCTTTTCTTGGTTATCCCAACTATTGGTTGGTACCCTTCTTTTATCCCAACTAATGGTTGGTATGTTTCTTTTGGTTATCCCAACTATTGGTTGACACCCTTCTTTTATCCCAACTATTGGTTGGTATGTTTCTTGGTTATCCCAACTATTGGTTGATACCCTTCTTTTATCCCCTCTATTTTTATCCCACCTATTGGTTGGTATGTTTCTTGGTAATCCCAACTATTTGTTGGTATCCCTCTTTTATCCCAACTATTGGTTGGTATGTTTCTTGGTTATCCCAATTATTGGTTGGTATCCTTCTTTTATCCCAACTATTGGTTGGTATGTTTCTCTTGGTTATCCCAACTATTGGTTGGTACCATTCTTTTATCCCAACTATTGGTCGGTATCTTTTCTTGGCTATCCCAACTATTGGTTGGTACCCTTCTTTTATCCGAACTATTGGTTGGTATGTTTCTCTTGGTTATCCCAACTATTGGTTGATACCCTTATTTTATCCCAACTACTGGTTGGTAAGTTTCTTTTGGTTATCCCAACTATTGGTTGGTACCCTTCTTTTATCCCAACTATTGGTTGGTATGTTTCTTGGTTATCCCAACTATTGGTTGGTACCCTTCTTTTATCCCAACTATTGGTTGGTATGTTTCTCTTGGTTATCCCAACGATTGGTTGATACCCTTCTTTTATCCCAACTATTGGTTGGTATCTTTTCTTGGTTATCCCAACTATTGGTTGGTACCCTTCTTTTATCCCAACTAATGGTTGGTATGTTTCTTGGTTATCCCAACTATTGGTTGGTACCCTTCTTTGATCCCAACTATTGGTCGGTATGTTTCTCTTGGTTATCCCAACTATTGGTTGGTACCCTTCTTTGATCCCAACTATTGGTTGGTATCTTTTCTTGGTTATCCCAACTATTGGTTGGTACCCTTCTTTTATCCGAACTATTGATTGGTATGTTTCTCTTGGTTATCCCAACTATTGGTTGGTACCCTTATTTTATCCCAACTATTGGTTGGTAAGTTTCTCTTGGTTATCCCAACTATTGGTTGGTACCCTTCTTTTATCCCAACTATTGGTTGGTATGTTTCTTGGTTATCCCAACTATTGGTTGGTACCCTTCTTTTATCCCAACTATTGGTTGGTATGTTTCTCTTGGTTATCCCAACTATTGGTTGATACCCTTCTTTTATCCCAACTATTGGTTGGTATCTTTTCTTGGTTATCCCAACTATTGGTTGGTACCCTTCTTTTATCCCAACTAATGGTTGGTATATTTCTTTTGGTTATCCCAACTATTGGTTGGTACCCTTCTTTTATCCCAACTAATGGTTGGTATGTTTCTTTTGGTTATCCCAACTATTGGTTGACACCCTTCTTTTATCCCAACTATTGGTTGGTATGTTTCTTGGTTATCCCAACTATTGGTTGATACCCTTCTTTTATCCCCTCTATTTTTATCCCACCTATTGGTTGGTATGTTTCTTGGTAATCCCAACTATTTGTTGGTATCCCTCTTTTATCCCAACTATTGGTTGGTATGTTTCTTGGTTATCCCAATTATTGGTTGGTATCCTTCTTTTATCCCAACTATTGGTTGGTATGTTTCTCTTGGTTATCCCAACTATTGGTTGGTACCATTCTTTTATCCCAACTATTGGTCGGTATCTTTTCTTGGCTATCCCAACTATTGGTTGGTACCCTTCTTTTATCCGAACTATTGGTTGGTATGTTTCTCTTGGTTATCCCAACTATTGGTTGATACCCTTATTTTATCCCAACTACTGGTTGGTAAGTTTCTTTTGGTTATCCCAACTATTGGTTGGTACCCTTCTTTTATCCCAACTATTGGTTGGTATGTTTCTTGGTTATCCCAACTATTGGTTGGTACCCTTCTTTTATCCCAACTATTGGTTGGTATGTTTCTCTTGGTTATCCCAACGATTGGTTGATACCCTTCTTTTATCCCAACTATTGGTTGGTATCTTTTCTTGGTTATCCCAACTATTGGTTGGTACCCTTCTTTTATCCCAACTAATGGTTGGTATGTTTCTTGGTTATCCCAACTATTGGTTGGTACCCTTCTTTGATCCCAACTATTGGTCGGTATGTTTCTCTTGGTTATCCCAACTATTGGTTGGTACCCTTCTTTGATCCCAACTATTGGTTGGTATCTTTTCTTGGTTATCCCAACTATTGGTTGGTACCCTTCTTTTATCCGAACTATTGATTGGTATGTTTCTCTTGGTTATCCCAACTATTGGTTGGTACCCTTATTTTATCCCAACTATTGGTTGGTAAGTTTCTCTTGGTTATCCCAACTATTGGTTGGTACCCTTCTTTTATCCCAACTATTGGTTGGTATGTTTCTTGGTTATCCCAACTATTGGTTGGTACCCTTCTTTTATCCCAACTATTGGTTGGTATGTTTCTCTTGGTTATCCCAACTATTGGTTGATACCCTTCTTTTATCCCAACTATTGGTTGGTATCTTTTCTTGGTTATCCCAACTATTGGTTGGTACCCTTCTTTTATCCCAACTAATGGTTGGTATATTTCTTTTGGTTATCCCAACTATTGGTTGGTACCCTTCTTTTATCCCAACTATTGGTTGGTATGTTTCTTGGTTATCCCAACTATTGGTTGGTACCCTTCTTTTATCCCCTCTATTTTTATCCCACCTATTGGTTGGTATGTTTCTTGGTAATCCCAACTATTGGTTGGTATCCTTCTTTTATCCCAACTATTGGTTGGTATGTTTCTTGGTTATCCCAATTATTGGTTGGTATCCTTCTTTTATCCCAACTATTGGTTGGTATGTTTTTCTTGGTTATCCCAACTATTGGTTGGTACCATTCTTTTATACCAACTATTGGTTGGTATCTTTTCTTGGCTATCCCAACTATTGGTTGGTACCCTTCTTTTATCCGAACTATTGGTTGGTATGTTTCTCTTGGTTATCCCAACTATTGGTTGATACCCTTATTTTATCCCAACTACTGGTTGGTAAGTTTCTTTTGGTTATCCCAACTATTGGTTGGTACCCTTCTTTTATCCCAACTATTGGTTGGTATGTTTCTTGGTTATCCCAACCATTGGTTGGTACCCTTCTTTTATCCCTACTATTGGTTGGTATGCTTCTTGGTTATCCCAACTATAGGTTGGTACCCTTCTTTTATCCCAACTATTGGTTGGTATGTTTCTTGGTTATCCCAACTATTGGTTGATATCCTTCTTTTATCCCAACTATTGGTTGGTATGTTTCTTGGTTATCCCAACTATTGGTTAGTACCCTTCTTTGATCCCAACTATTGGTTGGTATGTTTCTCTTGGTTATCCCAACTATTGGTTGGTACCCTTCTTTGATCCCAACTATTGGTTGGTATCTTTTCTTGGTTATCCCAACTATTGGTTGGTACCCTTCTTTTATCCGAACTATTGATTGGTATGTTTCTCTTGGTTATCCCAACTATTGGTTGGTACCCTTATTTTTATCCCAACTATTGGTTGGTAAGTTTCTCTTGGTTATCCCAACTATTGGTTGGTACCCTTCTTTTATCCCAACTATTGGTTGGTTTGTTTCTTGGTTATCCCAACTATTGGTTGGTACCCTTCTTTTATCCCAACTATTGGTTGGTATGTTTCTCTTGGTTATCCCAACGATTGGTTGATACCCTTCTTTTATCCCACCTATTGGTTGGTATCTTTTCTTGGTTATCCCAACTATTGGTTGGTACCCTTCTTTTATCCCAACTAATGGTTGGTATGTTTCTTGGTTATCCCAACTATTGGTTGGTACCCTTCTTTGATCCCAACTATTGGTCCGTATGTTTCTCTTGGTTATCCCAACTATTGGTTGGTACCCTTCTTTGATCCCAACTATTGGTTGGTATCTTTTCTTGGTTATCCCAACTATTGGTTGGTACCCTTCTTTTATCCGAACTATTGATTGGTATGTTTCTCTTGGTTATCCCAACTATTGGTTGGTACCCTTATTTTATCCCAACTATTGGTTGGTAAGTTTCTCTTGGTTATCCCAACTATTGGTTGGTACCCTTCTTTTATCCCAACTATTGGTTGGTATGTTTCTTGGTTATCCCAACTATTGGTTGGTACCCTTCTTTTATCCCAACTATTGGTTGGTATGTTTCTCTTGGTTATCCCAACTATTGGTTGATACCCTTCTTTTATCCCAACTATTGGTTGGTATCTTTTCATGGTTATCCCAACTATTGGTTGGTACCCTTCTTTTATCCCAACTAATGGTTGGTATGTTTCTTGGTTATCCCAACTATTGGTTGGTACCCTTCTTTGATCCCAACTATTGGTCGGTATATTTCTCTTGGTTATCCCAACTATTGGTTGGTACCCTTCTTTGAACCCAACTATTGGTTGGTATCTTTTCTTGGTTATCCCAACTATTGGTTGGTACCCTTCTTTTATCCGAACTATTGATTGGTATGTTTCTCTTGGTTATCCCAACTATTGGTTGGTACCCTTATTTTATCCCAACTATTGGTTGGTAAGTTTCTCTTGGTTATCCCAACTATTGGTTGGTACCCTTCTTTTATCCCAACTATTGGTTGGTATGTTTCTTGGTTATCCCAACTATTGGTTGGTACCCTTCTTTTATCCCAACTATTGGTTGGTATGTTTCTCTTGGTTATCCCAACTATTAGTTGATACCCTTCTTTTATCCCAACTATTGGTTGGTATCTTTTCTTGGTTATCCCAACTATTGGTTGGTACCCTTCTTTTATCCCAACTAATGGTTGGTATGTTTCTTTTGGTTATCCCAACTATTGGTTGACACCCTTCTTTTATCCCAACTATTGGTTGGTATGTTTCTTGGTTATCCCAACTATTGGTTGATACCCTTCTTTTATCCCCTCTATTTTTATCCCACCTATTGGTTGGTATGTTTCTTGGTAATCCCAACTATTGGTTGGTATCCCTCTTTTATCCCAACTATTGGTTGGTATGTTTCTTGGTTATCCCAATTATTGGTTGGTATCCTTCTTTTATCCCAACTATTGGTTGGTATGTTTCTCTTGGTTATCCCAACTATTGGTTGGTACCATTCTTTTATCCCAACTATTGGTCGGTATCTTTTCTTGGCTATCCCAACTATTGGTTGGTACCCTTCTTTTATCCGAACTATTGGTTGGTATGTTTCTCTTGGTTATCCCAACTATTGGTTGATACCCTTATTTTATCCCAACTACTGGTTGGTAAGTTTCTTTTGGTTATCCCAACTATTGGTTGGTACCCTTCTTTTATCCCAACTATTGGTTGGTATGTTTCTTGGTTATCCCAACTATTGGTTGGTACCCTTCTTTTATCCCAACTATTGGTTGGTATGTTTCTCTTGGTTATCCCAACGATTGGTTGATACCCTTCTTTTATCCCAACTATTGGTTGGTATCTTTTCTTGGTTATCCCAACTATTGGTTGGTACCCTTCTTTTATCCCAACTAATGGTTGGTATGTTTCTTGGTTATCCCAACTATTGGTTGGTACCCTTCTTTGATCCCAACTATTGGTCGGTATGTTTCTCTTGGTTATCCCAACTATTGGTTGGTACCCTTCTTTGATCCCAACTATTGGTTGGTATCTTTTCTTGGTTATCCCAACTATTGGTTGGTACCCTTCTTTTATCCGAACTATTGATTGGTATGTTTCTCTTGGTTATCCCAACTATTGGTTGGTACCCTTATTTTATCCCAACTATTGGTTGGTAAGTTTCTCTTGGTTATCCCAACTATTGGTTGGTACCCTTCTTTTATCCCAACTATTGGTTGGTATGTTTCTTGGTTATCCCAACTATTGGTTGGTACCCTTCTTTTATCCCAACTATTGGTTGGTATGTTTCTCTTGGTTATCCCAACTATTGGTTGATACCCTTCTTTTATCCCAACTATTGGTTGGTATCTTTTCTTGGTTATCCCAAATATTGGTTGGTACCCTTCTTTTATCCCAACTAATGGTTGGTATATTTCTTTTGGTTATCCCAACTATTGGTTGGTACCCTTCTTTTATCCCAACTATTGGTTGGTATGTTTCTTGGTTATCCCAACTATTGGTTGGTACCCTTCTTTTATCCCCTCTATTTTTATCCCACCTATTGGTTGGTATGTTTCTTGGTAATCCCAACTATTGGTTGGTATCCTTCTTTTATCCCAACTATTGGTTGGTATGTTTCTTGGTTATCCCAATTATTGGTTGGTATCCTTCTTTTATCCCAACTATTGGTTGGTATGTTTCTCTTGGTTATCCCAACTATTGGTTGGTACCATTCTTTTATACCAACTATTGGTTGGTATCTTTTCTTGGCTATCCCAACTATTGGTTGGTACCCTTCTTTTATCCGAACTATTGGTTGGTATGTTTCTCTTGGTTATCCCAACTATTGGTTGATACCCTTATTTTATCCCAACTACTGGTTGGTAAGTTTCTTTTGGTTATCCCAACTATTGGTTGGTACCCTTCTTTTATCCCAACTATTGGTTGGTATGTTTCTTGGTTATCCCAACCATTGGTTGGTACCCTTCTTTTATCCCTACTATTGGTTGGTATGCTTCTTGGTTATCCCAACTATAGGTTGGTACCCTTCTTTTATCCCAACTATTGGTTGGTATGTTTCTTGGTTATCCCAACTATTGGTTGATATCCTTCTTTTATCCCAACTATTGGTTGGTATGTTTCTTGGTTATCCCAACTATTGGTTAGTACCCTTCTTTGATCCCAACTATTGGTTGGTATGTTTCTCTTGGTTATCCCAACTATTGGTTGGTACCCTTCTTTGATCCCAACTATTGGTTGGTATCTTTTCTTGGTTATCCCAACTATTGGTTGGTACCCTTCTTTTATCCGAACTATTGATTGGTATGTTTCTCTTGGTTATCCCAACTATTGGTTGGTACCCTTATTTTTATCCCAACTATTGGTTGGTAAGTTTCTCTTGGTTATCCCAACTATTGGTTGGTACCCTTCTTTTATCCCAACTATTGGTTGGTATGTTTCTTGGTTATCCCAACTATTGGTTGGTACCCTTCTTTTATCCCAACTATTGGTTGGTATGTTTCTCTTGGTTATCCCAACGATTGGTTGATACCCTTCTTTTATCCCAACTATTGGTTGGTATCTTTTCTTGGTTATCCCAACTATTGGTTGGTACCCTTCTTTTATCCCAACTAATGGTTGGTATGTTTCTTGGTTATCCCAACTATTGGTTGGTACCCTTCTTTGATCCCAACTATTGGTCCGTATGTTTCTCTTGGTTATCCCAACTATTGGTTGGTACCCTTCTTTGATCCCAACTATTGGTTGGTATCTTTTCTTGGTTATCCCAACTATTGGTTGGTACCCTTCTTTTATCCGAACTATTGATTGGTATGTTTCTCTTGGTTATCCCAACTATTGGTTGGTACCCTTATTTTATCCCAACTATTGGTTGGTAAGTTTCTCTTGGTTATCCCAACTATTGGTTGGTACCCTTCTTTTATCCCAACTATTGGTTGGTATGTTTCTTGGTTATCCCAACTATTGGTTGGTACCCTTCTTTTATCCCAACTATTGGTTGGTATGTTTCTCTTGGTTATCCCAACTATTGGTTGATACCCTTCTTTTATCCCAACTATTGGTTGGTATATTTTCTTGGTTATCCCAACTATTGGTTGGTACCCTTCTTTTATCCCAACTAATGGTTGGTATGTTTCTTTTGGTTATACCAACTATTGGTTGGTACCCTTCTTTTATCCCAACTATTGGTTGGTATGTTTCTTGGTTATCCCAACTATTGGTTGGTACCCTTCTTTTATCCCCTCTATTTTTATCCCACCTATTGGTTGGTATGTTTCTTGGTTATCCCAACTATTGGTTGGTATCCTTCTTTTATCCCAACTATTGGTTGGTATGTTTCTTGGTTATCCCAACTATTGGTTGGTACCCTTCTTTTATCCCAACTATTGGTTGGTATGTTTCTCTTGGTTATCCCAACTATTGGTTGATACCCTTCTTTTATCCCAACTATTGGTTGGTATCTTTTCTTGGTTATCCCAACTATTGGTTGGTACCCTTCTTTTATCCCAACTAATGGTTGGTATGTTTCTTTTGGTTATCCCAACTATTGGTTGGTACCCTTCTATATCCGAACTATTGATTGGTATGTTTCTCTTGGTTATCCCAACTATTGGTTGGTACCCTTATTTTATCCCAACTATTGGTTGGTAAGTTTCTCTTGGTTATCCCAACTATTGGTTGGTACCCTTCTTTTATCCCAACTATTGGTTGGTATGTTTCTTGGTTATCCCAACTATTGGTTGGTACCCATCTTTTATCCCAACTATTGGTTGGTATGTTTCTCTTGGTTATCCCAACTTTTGGTTGGTACCCTTCTTTTATCCCAACTATTGGTTGGTATCTTTTCTTGGTTATCCCAACTATTGGTTGGTACCCTTCTTTTATCCCAACTATTGGTTGGTATGTTTCTTGGTGATCCCAACTATTGGTTGGTATCCTTCATTTATCCCAACTATTGGTTGGTATGTTTCTTGGTTATCCCAACTATTGGTTGATATCCTTCTTTTATCCCAACTATTGGTTGGTATGTTTCTCTTGGTTATCCCAACTATTGGTTGGTACCCTTCTTTGATCCCAACTATTGGTCGGTATGTTTCTCTTAGTTATCCCAACTATTGGTTGGTACCCTTCTTTGATCCCAACTATTGGTTGGTATCTTTTCTTGGTTATCCCAACTATTGGTTGGTACCCTTCTTTTATCCGAACTATTGATTGGTATGTTTCTCTTGGTTATCCCAACTATTGGTTGGTACCCTTATTTTATCCCAACTATTGGTTGGTAAGTTTCTCTTGGTTATCCCAACTATTGGTTGGTACCCTTCTTTTATCCCAACTATTGGTTGGTATGTTTCTTGGTTATCCCAACTATTGGTTGGTACCCTTCTTTTATCCCAACTATTGGTTGGTATGTTTCTCTTGGTTATCCCAACTATTGCTTGATACCCTTCTTTTATCCCAACTATTGGTTGGTATCTTTTCTTGGTTATCCCAACTATTGGTTGGTACCCTTCTTTTATCCCAACTAATGGTTGGTATGTTTCTTTTGGTTATCCCAACTATTGGTTGGTACCCTTCTTTTATCCCAACTATTGGTTGGTATGTTTCTTGGTTATCCCAACTATTGGTTGGTACCCTTCTTTTATCCCCTCTATTTTTATCCCACCTATTGGTTGGTATGTTTCTTGGTAATCCCAACTATTGGTTGGTATCCTTCTTTTATCCCAACTATTGGTTGGTATGTATCTTGGTTATCCCAACTATTGGTTGGTACCCTTCTTTTATCCCAACTATTGGTTGGTATGTTTCTCTTGGTTATCCCAACTATTGGTTGATACCCTTCTTTTATCCCAACTATTGGTTGGTATCTTTTCTTGGTTATCCCAACTATTGGTTGATACCCTTCTTTTATCCCAACTAATGGTTGGTATGTTTCTTTTGGTTATCCCAACTATTAGTTGGTACCCTTCTTTTATCCCAACTATTGGTTGGTATGTTTCTTGGTTATCCCAACTATTGGTTGGTACCCTTCTTTTATCCCCTCTATTTTTATCCCACCTATTGGTTAGTATGTTTCTTGGTAATCCCAACTATTGGTTGGTATCCTTCTTTTATCCCAACTATTGGTTGGTATGTTTCTTGGTTATCCCAACTATTGGTTGATATCCTTCTTTTATCCCAACTATTGGTTGGTATGTTTCTTGGTTATCCCAACTATTGGTTGGTACCCTTCTTTGATCCCAACTATTGGTTGGTATGTTTCTCTTGGTTATCCCAACTATTGGTTGGTACCCTTCTTTGATCCCAACTATTGGTTGGTATCTTTTCTTGGTTATCCCAACTATTGGTTGGTACCCTTCTTTTATCCGAACTATTGATTGGTATGTTTCTCTTGGTTATCCCAACTATTGGTTGGTACCCTTATTTTATCCCAACTATTGGTTGGTAAGTTTCTCTTGGTTATCCCAACTATTGGTTGGTACCCTTCTTTTATCCCAACTATTGGTTGGTATGTTTCTTGGTTATCCCAACCATTGGTTGGTACCCTTCTTTTATCCCAACTATTGGTTGGTATGTTTCTTGGTTATCCCAACTATTGGTTGGTACGCTTCTTTTATCCCAACTATTGGTTGGTATGTTTCTTGGTTATCCCAACTATTGGTTGGTATCCTTCTTTTATTCCAACTATTGGTTGGTATGTTTCTTGGTTATCCCAATTATTGGTTGGTACCCTTCTTTTATCCCAACTATTGGTTGGTATGTTTCTCTTGGTTATCCCAACTATTGGTTGGTACCCTTCTTTTATCCCAACTATTGGTTGGTATCTTTTCTTGGTTATCCCAACTATTGGTTGGTACCCTTCTTTTTTCCCAACTATTGGTTGGTATGTTTCTCTTGGTTATCCCAACTATTGGTTGATACCCTTATTTTTTTCCCAACTATTGGTTGGTATCTTTTCTTGGTTATCCCAACTATTGGTTGGTACCCTTCTTTTATCCCAACTATTGGCTGGTATCTTTTCTTGGTTATCCCAACTATTGGTTGGTACCCTTCTTTTATCCCAACTATTGGTTGGTATGTTTCTCTTGGTTATCCCAACTATTGGTTGATACCCTTCTTTTATCCCAACTATTGGTTGGTATCTTTTCTTGGTTATCCCAACTATTGGTTGATACCCTTCTTTTATCCCAACTAATGGTTGGTATGTTTCTTTTGGTTATCCCAACTATTAGTTGGTACCCTTCTTTTATCCCAACTATTGGTTGGTATGTTTCTTGGTTATCCCAACTATTGGTTGGTACCCTTCTTTTATCCCCTCTATTTTTATCCCACCTATTGGTTAGTATGTTTCTTGGTAATCCCAACTATTGGTTGGTATCCTTCTTTTATCCCAACTATTGGTTGGTATGTTTCTTGGTTATCCCAACTATTGGTTGATATCCTTCTTTTATCCCAACTATTGGTTGGTATGTTTCTTGGTTATCCCAACTATTGGTTGGTACCCTTCTTTGATCCCAACTATTGGTTGGTATGTTTCTCTTGGTTATCCCAACTATTGGTTGGTACCCTTCTTTGATCCCAACTATTGGTTGGTATCTTTTCTTGGTTATCCCAACTATTGGTTGGTACCCTTCTTTTATCCGAACTATTGATTGGTATGTTTCTCTTGGTTATCCCAACTATTGGTTGGTACCCTTATTTTATCCCAACTATTGGTTGGTAAGTTTCTCTTGGTTATCCCAACTATTGGTTGGTACCCTTCTTTTATCCCAACTATTGGTTGGTATGTTTCTTGGTTATCCCAACCATTGGTTGGTACCCTTCTTTTATCCCAACTATTGGTTGGTATGTTTCTTGGTTATCCCAACTATTGGTTGGTACGCTTCTTTTATCCCAACTATTGGTTGGTATGTTTCTTGGTTATCCCAACTATTGGTTGGTATCCTTCTTTTATTCCAACTATTGGTTGGTATGTTTCTTGGTTATCCCAATTATTGGTGGTACCCTTCTTTTATCCCAACTATTGGTTGGTATGTTTCTCTTGGTTATCCCAACTATTGGTTGGTACCCTTCTTTTATCCCAACTATTGGTTGGTATCTTTTCTTGGTTATCCCAACTATTGGTTGGTACCCTTCTTTTTTCCCAACTATTGGTTGGTATGTTTCTCTTGGTTATCCCAACTATTGGTTGATACCCTTATTTTTTTCCCAACTATTGGTTGGTATCTTTTCTTGGTTATCCCAACTATTGGTTGGTACCCTTCTTTTATCCCAACTATTGGCTGGTATCTTTTCTTGGTTATCCCAACTATTGGTTGGTACCCTTCTTTTATCCCAACTATTGGTTGGTATGTTTCTCTTGGTTATCCCAACTATTGGTTGATACCCTTCTTTTATCCCAACTATTGGTTGGTATCTTTTCTTGGTTATCCCAACTATTGGTTGGTACCCTTCTTTTATCCCAACTAATGGTTGGTATGTTTCTATTGGTTATCCCAACTATTGGTTGGTACCCTTCTTTTATCCCAACTATTGGTTGGTATGTTTCTTGGTTATCCCAACTATTGGTTGGTACCCTTCTTTTATCCCCTCTATTTTTATCCCACCTATTGGTTGGTATGTTTCTTGGTAATCCCAACTATTGGTTGGTATCCTTCTTTTATCCCAACTATTGGTTGGTATGTTTCTTGGTTATCCCAATTATTGGTTGGTATCCTTCTTTTATCCCAACTATTGGTTGGTATGTTTCTCTTGGTTATCCCAACTATTGGTTGGTACCATTCTTTTATCCCAACTATTGGTTGGTATCTTTTCTTGGCTATCCCAACTATTGGTTGGTACCCTTCTTTTATCCGAACTGTTGGTTGGTATGTTTCTCTTGGTTATCCCAACTATTGGTTGATACCCTTATTTTATCCCAACTATTGGTTGGTAAGTTTCTTTTGGTTATCCCAACTATTGGTTGGTACCCTTCTTTTATCCCAAGTATTGGTTGGTATGTTTCTTGGTTATCCCAACCATTGGTTGGTACCCTTCTTTTATCCCTACTATTGGTTGGTACGTTTCTTGGTTATCCCAACTATAGGTTGGTACCCTTCTTTTATCCCAACTATTGGTTGGTATGTTTCTTGGTTATCCCAACTATTGGTTGATATCCTTCTTTTATCCCAACTTTTGGTTGGTATGTTTCTTGGTTATCCCAACTATTGGTTGGTACCCTTCTTTGATCCCAACTATTGGTTGGTATGTTTCTCTTGGTTATCCCAACTATTGGTTGGTACCCTTCTTTGATCCCAACTATTGGTTGGTATCTTTTCTTGGTTATCCCAACTATTGGTTGGTACCCTTCTTTTATCCGAACTATTGGTTGGTATGTTTCTTGGTTATCCCAAGTATTGGTTGGTATGTTTCTTGGTTATCCCAACTATTGGTTGGTATGTTTCTTGGTTATCCCAATTATTGGTTGGTATCCTTCTTTTATCCCAACTATTGGTTGGTATGTTTCTCTTGGTTATCCCAACTATTGGTTGGTACCATTCTTTTATCCCAACTATTGGTTGGTATCTTTTCTTGGCTATCCCAACTATTGGTTGGTACCCTTCTTTTATCCGAACTGTTGGTTGGTATGTTTCTCTTGGTTATCCCAACTATTGGTTGATACCCTTATTTTATCCCAACTATTGGTTGGTAAGTTTCTCTTGGTTATCCCAACTATTGGTTGGTACCCTTCTTTTATCCCAACTATTGGTTGGTATGTTTCTTGGTTATCCTAACCATTGGTTGGTACCCTTCTTTTATCCCAACTATTGGTTGGTATGTTTCTTGGTTATCCCAACTATTGGTTTGTACCCTTCTTTTATCCCAACTATTGGTTGGTATGTTTCTCTTGGTTATCCCAACTATTGGTTGGTACCCTTCTTTTATCCCAACTATTGGTTGGTATGTTTCTCTTCGTTATCCCAACTATTGGTTGGTACCCTTCTTTTATCCCAACTATTGGTTGGTATCTTTTTTTGGTTATCCCAACTATTGGTTGGTACCCTTCTTTTATCCCAACTATTGGTTGGTATGTTTCTCTTGGTTATCCCAACTATTGGTTGGTACCCTTCTTTTATCCCAACTTCTTGGTTATCCCAACTATTGGTTGGTACCCTTCTTTTATCCCAACTATTGGTTGGTGTGTTTCTTGGTTATCCCAACTATTGGTTGGTACCCTTCTTTTATCCCAACTATTGGTTGGTAGGTTTTTTTGTTATCCCAACTATTGGTTGGTACCCTTCTTTTATCCCAACTATTGGTTGGTAGGTTTCTCTTGGTTATCCCAACTATTGGTTGGTACCCTTCTTTTATCCCAACTATTGGTTTGTATCTTTTCTTGGTTATGCCAACTATTGGTTGGTACCCTTCTTTTATCCCAACTATTGGTTGGTATGTTTCTCTTGGTTATCCCAACTATTGCTTGGTACCCTTCTTTTATCCCAACTATTGGTTGGTATCTTTTCTTGGTTATCCCAACTATTGGTTGATACCCTTCTTTTATCCCAACTATTGGTTGGTATGTTTCTTTTGGTTATCCCAACTATTGGTTGGTACCCTTCTTTTATCCCCTCTATTGGTTGGTATGTTTCTTGTTTATCCCAACTATTGGTTGGTACCCTTCTTTTATCCCAACTATTGGTTGGTATGTTTCTTGGTTATCCCAATTATTGGTTGGTACCCTTCTTTTATCCCAACTATTGGTTGGTATGTTTCTTGGTTATCCCAACTATTGGTTGGTATCCTTCTTTTATCCCAACTATTGGTTGGTATGTATCTTGGTTATCCCAATTATTGGTTGGTACCCTTCTTTTATCCCAACTATTGGTTGGTATGTTTCTCTTCGTTATCCCAACTATTTGTTGGTAGCCTTCTTTTATCCCAACTATTGGTTGGTATCTTTTCTTGGTTATCCCAACTATTGGTTGGTACCCTTCTTTTATCCCAACCATTGGTTGGTATGTTTCTCTTGGTTATCCCAACTATTGGTTGATACCCTTCTTTTATCCCAACTATTGGTTGGTATCTTTTCTTGGTTATCCCAACTATTCTTTGGTACCCTTCTTTTATCCTAACTATTGGTTGGTATGTTTCTTTTGGTTATCCCAACTATTGGTTGGTGCCCTTCTTTTATCCCAACTATTGGTTGGTATCTTTTCTTGGTTATCCCAACTATTGGTTGGTACCCTTCTTTTATCCCAACTATTGGCTGGTATCTTTTCTTGGTTATCCCAACTATTGGTTGGTACCCCTCGTTTATCCCAATTATTGGTTGGTATGTTTCTCTTGGTTATCCCAACTATTGGTTGGTACCCTTCTTTTATCCGAACTATTGATTGGAATGTTTCTCTTGGTTATCCCAACTATTGGTTGGTACCCTTATTTTATCCCAACTATTGGTTGGGAAGTTTCTCTTGGTTATCCCAACTATTGGTTGGTACCCTTCTTTTATCCCAACTATTGGTTGGTATGTTTCTTGGTTATCCTAACCATTGGTTGGTACCCTTCTTTTATCCCAACTATTGGTTGGTATGTTTCTTGGTTATCCCAACTATTGGTTTGTACCCTTCTTTTATCCCAACTATTGGTTGGTATGTTTCTCTTGGTTATCCCAACTATTGGTTGGTACCCTTCTTTTATCCCAACTATTGGTTGGTATGTTTCTCTTGGTTATCCCAACTATTGGTTGGTACCCTTCTTTTATCCCAACTATTGGTTGGTATCTTTTTTTGGTTATCCCAACTATTGGTTGGTACCCTTCTTTTATCCCAACTATTGGTTGGTATGTTTCTCTTGGTTATCCCAACTATTGGTTGGTACCCTTCTTTTATCCCAACTTCTTGGTTATCCCAACTATTGGTTGGTACCCTTCTTTTATCCCAACTATTGGTTGGTATGTTTCTTGGTTATCCCAACTATTGGTTGGTACCCATCTTTTATCCCAACTATTGGTTGGTAGGTTTTTTTGTTATCCCAACTATTGGTTGGTACCCTTCTTTTATCCCAACTATTGGTTGGTAGGTTTCTCTTGGTTATCCCAACTATTGGTTGGTACCCTTCTTTTATCCCAACTATTGGTTTGTATCTTTTCTTGGTTATGCCAACTATTGGTTGGTACCCTTCTTTTATCCCAACTATTGGTTGGTATGTTTCTCTTGGTTATCCCAACTATTGGTTGGTACCCTTCTTTTATCCCAACTATTGGTTGGTATCTTTTCTTGGTTATCCCAACTATTGGTTGGTACCCTTCTTTTATCCCAACTATTGGTTGGTATGTTTCTTTTGGTTATCCCAACTATTGGTTGGTACCCTTCTTTTATCCCCTCTATTGGTTGGTATGTTTCTTGGTTATCCCAACTATTGGTTGGTACCCTTCTTTTATCCCAACTATTGGTTGGTATGTTTCTTGGTTATCCCAACTATTGGTTGGTACCCTTCTTTTATCCCAACTATTGGTTGGTATGTTTCTTGGTTATCCCAACTATTGGTTGGTATCCTTCTTTTATCCCAACTATTGGTTGGTATGTATCTTGGTTATCCCAATTATTGGTTGGTACCCTTCTTTTATCCCAACTATTGGTTGGTATGTTTCTCTTGGTTATCCCAACTATTTGTTGGTAGCCTTCTTTTATCCCAACTATTGGTTGGTATCTTTTCTTGGTTATCCCAACTATTGGTTGGTACCCTTCTTTTATCCCAACTATTGGTTGGTATGTTTCTCTTGGTTATCCTAACTATTGGTTGATACCCTTCTTTTATCCCAACTATTGGTTGGTATCTTTTCTTGGTTATCCCAACTATTCTTTGGTACCCTTCTTTTATCCTAACTATTGGTTGGTATGTTTCTTTTGGTTATCCCAACTATTGGTTAGTGCCCTTCTTTTATCCCAACTATTGGTTGGTATCTTTTCTTGGTTATCCCAACTATTGGTTGGTACCCTTCTTTTATCCCAACTATTGGCTGGTATCTTTTCTTGGTTATCCCAACTATTGGTTGGTACCCCTCGTTTATCCCAATTATTGGTTGGTATGTTTCTCTTGGTTATCCCAACTATTGGTTGATACCCTTCTTTTATCCCAACTATTGGTTGGTATCTTTTCTTGGTTATCCCAACTATTAGTTGGTACCCTTCTTTTATCCCTACTATTGGTTGGTATGTTTTTTTTGGTTATCCCAACTATTGGTTGGGACCCTTCTTTTACCCCAACTATTGGTTGGTATGTTTCTTGGTTATCCCAACTATTGGTTGGTACCCTTCTTTTATCCCCTCTATTTTTATCCCAACTATTGGTTGGTATGTTTCTTTTGGTTATCCCAACTATTGGTTGATACCCTTCTTTTATCCCCTCTATTGGTTGGTATGTTTCTTGGTTATCCCAACTATTGGTTGGTACCCATCTTTTATCCCAACTATTGGTTGGTATGTTTCTTGGTTATCCCAACTATTGGTTGGTACCCTTCTTTTATGCCAACTATTGGTTGGTATGTTTCTTGGTTATCCCAACTATTGGTCGGTATCCTTCTTTTATCCCAACTATTGGTTGGTATGTTTCTTGGTTATCCCAATTATTGGTTGGTACCTTCTTTTATCCGAACTATTGGTTGGTATGTTTCTCTTGGTTATCCCAACTATTTGTTGGTACCTTTCTTTTATCCCAATTATTGGTTGGTATCTTTTCTTGGTTATCCCAACTATTGGTTGGTACCCTTCTTTTATACCTACTATTGGTTGGAATGTTTCTCTTGGTTATCCCAACTATTGGTTGATACCCTTCTTTTATCCCAACTATTAGTTGGTATCTTTTCTTGGTTATCCCAACTATTCTTTGGTACCCTTCTTTTATCCCAACTATTGGTTGGTATGTTTCTTTTGGTTATCCCAACTATTGGTTGGTACCCTTGTTTTATCCCAACTATTGGTTGGTATCTTTTCTTGGTTATCCCAACTATTGGTTGGTACCCTTCTTTTATCCCAACTATTGGCTGGTATATTTTCTTGGTTATCCTAACTATTGGTTGGTACCCTTCTTTTATCCCAACTATTGGTTGGTATGTTTGTCTTGGTTATCCCAACTATTGGTTGATACCATTCATTTATCCCAACTATTGGTTGGTATCTTTTCTTGGTTATCCCAACTATTGGTTGGTACCCTTCTTTTATCCCAACTATTGGTTGGTAGGTTTCTCTTGGTTATCCCAACTATTGGTTGGTACCCTTCTTTTATCCCAACTATTGGTTTGTATCTTTTCTTGGTTATCCCAACTATTGGTTGGTACCCTTCTTTTATCCCAACTATTGGTTGGTATGTTTCTCTTGGTTATCCCAACTATTGGTTGGTACCCTTCTTTAATCCCAACTATTGGTTGGTGTCTTTTCTTGGTTATCCCAACTATTGGTTGGTACCCTTCTTTTATCCCAACTATTGGTTGGTATGTTTCTTTTGGTTATCCCAACTATTGGTTGGTACCCTTCTTTTATCCCCTCTATTGGTTGGTATGTTTCTTGGTTATCCTAACTATTGGTTGGTACCCTTCTTTTATCCCAACTATTGGCTGGTATATTTTCTTGGTTATCCTAACTATTGGTTGGTACCCTTCTTTTATCCCAACTATTGGTTGGTATGTTTGTCTTGGTTATCCCAACTATTGGTTGATACTATTCTTTTATCCCAACTATTGGTTGGTATCTTTTCTTTGTTATCCCAACTATTGGTTGGTACCCTTCTTTTATCCCAACTATTGGTTGGTAGGTTTCTCTTGGTTATCCCAACTATTTGTTGGTACCCTTCTTTTATCCCAACTGTTGGTTTGTATCTTTTCTTGGTTATCCCAACTATTGGTTGGTACCCTTCTTTTATCCCAACTATTGGTTGGTATGTTTCTCTTGGTTATCCCAACTATTGGTTGGTACGCTTCTTTAATCCCAACTATTGGTTGGTATCTTTTCTTGGTTATCCCAACTATTGGTTGGTACCCTTCTTTTATCCCAACTTTTGGTTGGTATGTTTCTTTTGGTTATCCCAACTATTGGTTGGTACCCTTCTTTTATCCCCTCTATTGGTTGGTATGTTTCTTGGTTATCCTAACTATTGGTTGGTATCCTTCTTTTATCCCAACTATTGGTTGGTATGTTTCTTGGTTATCCCAACTATTGGTTGGTACCCTTCTTTTATCCTAACTATTGGTTGGTATGTTTCTTGGTTATCCCAACTATTGGTTGGTATCCTTCTTTTATCCCAACTATTGGTTGGTATGTTTCTTGGTTATCCCAATTATTGGTATTACCCTTCTTTTATCTCAACTATTGGTTGGTATGTTTCTCTTGGTTATCCCAACTATTTGTTGGTACCCTTCTTTTATCCCAACTATTGGTTGGTATCTTTTCTTGGTTATCCCAACTATTGGTTGGTACCCTTCTTTTTCCCAACTATTGGTTGGTATCTTTTCTTGGTTATCCCAACTATTCTTTGGGACCCTTCTTTTATCCCAACTATTGGTTGGTATGTTTCTTTTGGTTATCCCAACTATTGGTTGGTACCCTTCTTTTATCCCAACTATTGGTTGGTTTCTTTTCTTGGTTATCCCAACTATTGGTTGGTACCCTTCTTTTATCCCATCTATTGGCTGGTATCTTTTCTTGGTTATCCCAACTATTGGTTGGTACCCTTCTTTTATCCCAACTATTGGTTGGTATGTTTCTCTTGGTTATCCCAACTATTGGTTGATACCCTTCTTTTATCCCAACTATTGGTTGGTATCTTTTCTTGGTTATCCCAACTATTGGTTGGTACCCTTCTTTTATCCCAACTATTGGTTGGTATCTTTTCTTGGTTATCCCAACTATTGGTTGGTACCCTTCTTTTATCCCAACTATTGGTTGGTATGTTTCTTTTGGTTATCCCAACTATTGGTTGGTACCCTTCTTTTATCCCATCTATTGGTTGGTATATTTCTTGGTTATCCTAACTATTGGTTGGTACCCTTCTTTTATCCCAACTATTGGTTGGTATGTTTCTTGGTTATCCCAACTATTGGTTGGTACCCTTCTTTTATCCTAACTATTGGTTGGTATGTTTCTTGGTTATCCCAACTATTGGTTGGTACCCTTCTTTTATCCCAACTATTGGTTGGTACCCTTCTTTTATCCCAACTATTGGTTGGTACCCTTCTTTTATCCCAACTATTGGTTGGTACCCTTCTTTAATCCCAACTATTGGTTGGTATCTTTTCTTGGTTATCCCAACTATTGGTTGGTACCCTTCTTTTATCCCAACAATTGGCTGGTATCTTTTCTTGGTTATCCCAACTATTGGTTGGTACCCTTCTTTTATCCCAACTATTGGTTGGTATGTTTCTCTTGGTTATCCCAACTATTGGTTGATACCCTTCTTTTATCCCAACTATCGGTTGGTATCTTTTCTTGGTTATCCCAACTATTGGTTGGTACCCTTCTTTTATCCCAACTATTGGTTGGTATGTTTCTTTTGGTTATTCCAACTATTGGTTGGTACCCTTCTTTTATCCCAACTAATGGTTGGTATGTTTCTTGGTTATCCCAACTATTGGTTGGTACCCTTCTTTTATCCCCTCTATTTTTATCCCAACTATTGGTTGGTATGTTTCTTGGTTATCCCAACTATTGGTTGGTATCCTTCTTTTATCCCAACTATTGGTTGGTATGTTTCTTGGTTATCCCAATTATTGGTTGGTATCCTTCTTTTATCCCAACTATTGGTTGGTATGTTTCTCTTGGTTATCCCAACTATTGGTTGGTACCCTTCTTTTATCCCAACTATTGGTTGGTACCCTTCTTTTATCCCCTCTATTTTTATCCCAACTATTGGTTGGTATGTTTCTTGGTTATCCCAACTATTGGTTGGTACCCTTCTTTTATCCCAACTATTGGTTTGTATCTTTTCTTGGTTATCCCAACTATTGGTTGGTACCCTTCTTTTATCCCAACTATTGGTTGGTATGTTTCTCTTGGATATCCCAACTATTGGTTGGTACCCTTCTTTAATCCCAACTATTGGTTGGTATCCTTTCTTGGTTATCCCAACTATTGGTTGGTACCCTTCTTTTATCCCAACTATTGGTTGGTATGTTTCTTTTGGTTATCCCAACTCTTGGTTGGTACCCTTCTTTTATCCCCTCTATTGGTTGGTATGTTTCTTGGTTATCCTAACTATTGGTTGGTACCCTTCTTTTATCCCAACTATTGGCTGGTATATTTTCTTGGTTATCCTAACTATTGGTTGGTACCCTTCTTTTATCCCAACTATTGGTTGGTATGTTTGTCTTGGTTATCCCAACTATTGGTTGATACCATTCTTTTATCCCAACTATTGGTTGGTATCTTTTCTTTGTTATCCCAACTATTGGTTGGTACCCTTCTTTTATCCCAACTATTGGTTGGTAGGTTTCTCTTGGTTATCCCAACTATTGGTTGGTACCCTTCTTTTATCCCAACTATTGGTTTGTATCTTTTCTTGGTTATCCCAACTATTGGTTGGTACCCTTCTTTTATCCCAACTATTGGTTGGTATGTTTCTCTTGGTTATCCCAACTATTGGTTGGTACCCTTCTTTAATCCCAACTATTGGTTGGTATCTTTTCTTGGTTATCCCAACTATTGGTTGGTACCCTTCTTTTATCCCAACTATTGGTTGGTATGTTTCTTTTGGTTATCCCAACTATTGGTTGGTATCCTTCTTTTATCCCCTCTATTGGTTAGTATGTTTCTTGGTTATCCTAACTATTGGTTGGTATCCTTCTTTTATCCCAACTATTGGTTGGTATGTTTCTTGGTTATCCCAACTATTGGTTGGTACCCTTCTTTTATCCTAACTATTGGTTGGTATGTTTGTTGGTTATCCCAACTATTGGTTGGTATCCTTCTTTTATCCCAACTATTGGTTGGTATGTTTCTTGGTTATCCCAATTATTGGTATTACCCTTCTTTTATCCCAACTATTGGTTGGTATGTTTCTCTTGGTTATCCCAACTATTTGTTGGTACCCTTCTTTTATCCCAACTATTGGTTGGTATCTTTTCTTGGTTATCCCAACTATTGGTTGGTACCCTTCTTTTTCCCAACTATTGGTTGGTATCTTTTCTTGGTTATCCCAACTATTCTTTGGGACCCTTCTTTTATCCCAACTATTGGTTGGTATGTTTCTTTTGGTTATCCCAACTATTGGTTGGTACCCTTCTTTTATCCCAACTATTGGTTGGTTTCTTTTCTTGGTTATCCCAACTATTGGTTGGTACCCTTCTTTTATCCCAACTATTGGCTGGTATCTTTTCTTGGTTATCCCAACTATTGGTTGGTACCCTTCTTTTATCCCAACTATTGGTTGGTATGTTTCTCTTGGTTATCCCAACTATTGGTTGATACCCTTCTTTTATCCCAACTATTGGTTGGTATCTTTTTTTGGTTATCCCAACTATTGGTTGGTACCCTTCTTTTATCCCAACAATTGGTTGGTATGTTTCTTTTGGTTATCCCAACTATTGGTTGGTATCCTTCTTTTATCCCCTCTATTGGTTAGTATGTTTCTTGGTTATCCTAACTATTGGTTGGTATCCTTCTTTTATCCCAACTATTGGTTGGTATGTTTCTTGGTTATCCCAACTATTGGTTGGTACCCTTCTTTTATCCTAACTATTGGTTGGTATGTTTCTTGGTTATCCCAACTATTGGTTGGTATCCTTCTTTTATCCCAACTATTGGTTGGTATGTTTCTTGGTTATCCCAATTATTGGTATTACCCTTCTTTTATCCCAACTATTGGTTGGTATGTTTCTCTTGGTTATCCCAACTATTTGTTGGTACCCTTCTTTTATCCCAACTATTGGTTGGTATCTTTTCTTGGTTATCCCAACTATTGGTTGGTACCCTTCTTTTTCCCAACTATTGGTTGGTATCTTTTCTTGGTTATACCAACTATTCTTTGGGACCCTTCTTTTATCCCAACTATTGGTTGGTATGTTTCTTTTGGTTATCCCAACTATTGGTTGGTACCCTTCTTTTATCCCAACTATTGGTTGGTTTCTTTTCTTGGTTATCCCAACTATTGGTTGGTACCCTTCTTTTATCCCAACTATTGGCTGGTATCTTTTCTTGGTTATCCCAACTATTGGTTGGTACCCTTCTTTTATCCCAACTATTGGTTGGTATATTTCTCTTGGTTATCCCAACTATTGGTTGATACCCTTCTTTTATCCCAACTATTGGTTGGTATCTTTTTTTGGTTATCCCAACTATTGGTTGGTACCCTTCTTTTATCCCAACAATTGTTTGGTATGTTTCTTTTGGTTATCCCAACTATTGGTTGGTACCCTTCTTTTATCCCAACTATTGGTTGGTATGTTTCTTGGTTATCCCAACTATTGGTTGGTACCCTTCATTTATCCCCTCTATTTTTATCCCAACTATTGGTCGGTATGTTTCTTGGTTATCCCAACTATTGGTTGGTACCCTTCTTTTATCCCCACTATTGGTTGGTATGTTTCTCTTGGTTATCCCAACTATTGGTTGGTACCCTTCTTTAATCCCAACTATTGGTTGGTATCTTTTCTTGGTTATCCCAACTATTGGTTGGTACCCTTCTTTTATCCCAACTATTGGTTGGTATGTTTCTTTTGGTTATCCCAACTATTGGTTGGTACCCTTCTTTTATCCCATCTATTGGTTGGTATGTTTCTTGGTTATCCTAACTATTGGTTGGTACCCTTCTTTTATCCCAACTATTGGTTGGTATGTTTCTTGGTTATCCCAACTATTGGTTGGTACCCTTCTTTTATCCTAACTATTGGTTGGTATGTTTCTTGGTTATCCCAACTATTGGTTGGTACCCTTCTTTTATCCCAACTATTGGTTGGTACCCTTCTTTTATCCCAACTATTGGTTGGTACCCTTCTTTTATCCCAACTATTGGTTGGTACCCTTCTTTAATCCCAACTATTGGTTGGTATCTTTTCTTGGTTATCCCAACTATTGGTTGGTACCCTTCTTTTATCCCAACAATTGGCTGGTATCTTTTCTTGGTTATCCCAACTATTGGTTGGTACCCTTCTTTTATCCCAACTATTGGTTGGTATGTTTCTCTTGGTTATCCCAACTATTGGTTGGTACCCTTCTTTTATCCCATCTATTGGTTGGTATGTTTCTTGGTTATCCTAACTATTGGTTGGTACCCTTCTTTTATCCCAACTATTGGTTGGTATGTTTCTTGGTTATCCCAACTATTGGTTGGTACCCTTCTTTTATCCTAACTATTGGTTGGTATGTTTCTTGGTTATCCCAACTATTGGTTGGTACCCTTCTTTTATCCCAACTATTGGTTGGTACCCTTCTTTTATCCCAACTATTGGTTGGTACCCTTCTTTTATCCCAACTATTGGTTGGTACCCTTCTTTAATCCCAACTATTGGTTGGTATCTTTTCTTGGTTATCCCAACTATTGGTTGGTACCCTTCTTTTATCCCAACAATTGGCTGGTATCTTTTCTTGGTTATCCCAACTATTGGTTGGTACCCTTCTTTTATCCCAACTATTGGTTGGTATGTTTCTCTTGGTTATCCCAACTATTGGTTGATACCCTTCTTTTATCCCAACTATTGGTTGGTATCTTTTCTTGGTTATCCCAACTATTGGTTGGTACCCTTCTTTTATCCCAACTATTGGTTGGTATGTTTCTTTTGGTTATTCCAACTATTGGTTGGTACCCTTCTTTTATCCCAACTAATGGTTGGTATGTTTCTTGGTTATCCCAACTATTGGTTGGTACCCTTCTTTTATCCCCTCTATTTTTATCCCAACTATTGGTTGGTATGTTTCTTGGTTATCCCAACTATTGGTTGGTATCCTTCTTTTATCCCAACTATTGGTTGGTATGTTTCTTGGTTATCCCAATTATTGGTTGGTATCCTTCTTTTATCCCAACTATTGGTTGGTATGTTTCTCTTGGTTATCCCAACTATTGGTTGGTACCCTTCTTTTATCCCAACTATTGGTTGGTACCCTTCTTTTATCCCCTCTATTTTTATCCCAACTATTGGTTGGTATGTTTCTTGGTTATCCCAACTATTGGTTGGTACCCTTCTTTTATCCCAACTATTGGTTTGTATCTTTTCTTGGTTATCCCAACTATTGGTTGGTACCCTTCTTTTATCCCAACTATTGGTTGGTATGTTTCTCTTGGATATCCCAACTATTGGTTGGTACCCTTCTTTAATCCCAACTATTGGTAGGTATCCTTTCTTGGTTATCCCAACTATTGGTTGGTACCCTTCTTTTATCCCAACTATTGGTTGGTATGTTTCTTTTGGTTATCCCAACTCTTGGTTGGTACCCTTCTTTTATCCCCTCTATTGGTTGGTATGTTTCTTGGTTATCCTAACTATTGGTTGGTACCCTTCTTTTATCCCAACTATTGGCTGGTATATTTTCTTGGTTATCCTAACTATTGGTTGGTACCCTTCTTTTATCCCAACTATTGGTTGGTATGTTTGTCTTGGTTATCCCAACTATTGGTTGATACCATTCTTTTATCCCAACTATTGGTTGGTATCTTTTCTTTGTTATCCCAACTATTGGTTGGTACCCTTCTTTTATCCCAACTATTGGTTGGTAGGTTTCTCTTGGTTATCCCAACTATTGGTTGGTACCCTTCTTTTATCCCAACTATTGGTTTGTATCTTTTCTTGGTTATCCCAACTATTGGTTGGTACCCTTCTTTTATCCCAACTATTGGTTGGTATGTTTCTCTTGGTTATCCCAACTATTGGTTGGTACCCTTCTTTAATCCCAACTATTGGTTGGTATCTTTTCTTGGTTATCCCAACTATTGGTTGGTACCCTTCTTTTATCCCAACTATTGGTTGGTATGTTTCTTTTGGTTATCCCAACTATTGGTTGGTATCCTTCTTTTATCCCCTCTATTGGTTAGTATGTTTCTTGGTTATCCTAACTATTGGTTGGTATCCTTCTTTTATCCCAACTATTGGTTGGTATGTTTTTTGGTTATCCCAACTATTGGTTGGTACCCTTCTTTTATCCTAACTATTGGTTGGTATGTTTCTTGGTTATCCCAACTATTGGTTGGTATCCTTCTTTTATCCCAACTATTGGTTGGTATGTTTCTTGGTTATCCCAATTATTGGTATTACCCTTCTTTTATCCCAACTATTGGTTGGTATGTTTCTCTTGGTTATCCCAACTATTTGTTGGTACCCTTCTTTTATCCCAACTATTGGTTGGTATCTTTTCTTGGTTATCCCAACTATTGGTTGGTACCCTTCTTTTTCCCAACTATTGGTTGGTATCTTTTCTTGGTTATCCCAACTATTCTTTGGGACCCTTCTTTTATCCCAACTATTGGTTGGTATGTTTCTTTTGGTTATCCCAACTATTGGTTGGTACCCTTCTTTTATCCCAACTATTGGTTGGTTTCTTTTCTTGGTTATCCCAACTATTGGTTGGTACCCTTCTTTTATCCCAACTATTGGCTGGTATCTTTTCTTGGTTATCCCAACTATTGGTTGGTACCCTTCTTTTATCCCAACTATTGGTTGGTATATTTCTCTTGGTTATCCCAACTATTGGTTGATACCCTTCTTTTATCCCAACTATTGGTTGGTATCTTTTTTTGGTTATCCCAACTATTGGTTGGTACCCTTCTTTTATCCCAACAATTGGTTGGTATGTTTCTTTTGGTTATCCCAACTATTGGTTGGTACCCTTCTTTTATCCCAACTATTGGTTGGTATGTTTCTTGGTTATCCCAACTATTGGTTGGTACCCTTCATTTATCCCCTCTATTTTTATCCCAACTATTGGTCGGTATGTTTCTTGGTTATCCCAACTATTGGTTGGTACCCTTCTTTTATCCCCACTATTGGTTGGTATGTTTCTCTTGGTTATCCCAACTATTGGTTGGTACCCTTCTTTAATCCCAACTATTGGTTGGTATCTTTTCTTGGATATCCCAACTATTGGTTGGTACCCTTCTTTTATCCCAACTATTGGTTGGTATGTTTCTTTTGGTTATCCCAACTATTGGTTGGTACCCTTCTTTTATCCCATCTATTGGTTGGTATGTTTCTTGGTTATCCTAACTATTGGTTGGTACCCTACTTTTATCCCAACTATTGGTTGGTATATTTCTTGGTTATCCCAACTATTGGTTGGTACCCTTCTTTTATCCTAACTATTGGTTGGTATGTTTCTTGGTTATCTCAACTATTGGTTGGTATCCTTCTTTTATCCCAACTATTGGTTGGTATGTTTCTTGGTTATCCCAATTATTGGTATTACCCTTCTTTTATCCCAACTATTGGTTGGTATGTTACTCTTGGTTATCCCAACTATTTGTTGGTACCCTTCTTTTATCCCAACTATTGGTTGGTATCTTTTCTTGGTTATCCCAACTATTGGTTGGTACCCTTCTTTTTCCCAACTATTGGTTGGTATCTTTTCTTGGTTATCCCAACTATTCTTTGGGTCCCTTCTTTTATCCCAACTATTGGTTGGTATGTTTCTTTTGGTTATCCCAACTATTGGTTGGTACCCTTCTTTTATCCCAACTATTGGTTGGTTTCTTTTCTTGGTTATCCCAACTATTGGTTGGTACCCTTCATTTATCCCGACTATTGGTTGGTATGTTTCTTGGTTATCCCAACTATTGGTTGGTACCCTTCTTTTATCCGAACTATTGGTTGGTATGTTTCTCTTGGTTATCCCAACTATTGGTTGATACCCTTATTTTATCCCAACTATTGGTTGGTATCTTTTCTTGGTTATCGCAACTATTGGTTGGTACCCTTCTTTTATCCCAACTATTGGTTGGTATGTTTCTTTTGGTTATTCCAACTATTGGTTGGTACCCTTCTTTTATCCCAACTATTGGTTGGTATGTTTCTTGGTTATCCCAACTATTGGTTGGTACCCTTCTTTTATCCCCCTATTTTTATCCCAACTATTGGTTGGTATGTTTCTTGGTTATCCCAACTATTGGTTGGTATCCTTCTTTTATTACAACTATTGGTTGGTATGTTTCTTGGTTATCCCAATTATTGGTTGGTATCCTTCTTTTATCCCAACTATTGGTTGGTATGTTTCTCTTGGTTATCCCAACTATTGGTCGGTACCCTTCTTTTATCCCAACTATTGGTTGGTTTCTTTTCTTGGTTATCCCAACTAATGGTTGGTACCCTTCTTTTATCCCAACTATTGGTTGGTATGTTTGTTTTGGTTATCCCAACTATTGGTTGGTACCCTTCTTTTATCCCCTCTATTGGTTGGTATGTTTCTTAGTTATCCTAACTATTGGTTGGTACCCTTCTTTTATCCCAACTATTGGCTGGTATATTTTCTTGGTTATCCTAACTATTGGTTGGTACCCTTCTTTTATCCCAACTATTGGTTGGTATGTTTGTCTTGGTTATCCCAACTATTGGTTGATACCATTCTTTTATCCCAACTATTGGTTGGTATCTTTTCTTTGTTATCCCAACTATTGGTTGGTACCCTTCTTTTATCCCAACTATTGGTTGGTAGGTTTCTCTTGGTTATCCCAACTATTGGTTGGTACCCTTCTTTTATCCCAACTATTGGTTTGTATCTTTTCTTGGTTATCCCAACTATTGGTTGGTACCCTTCTTTTATCCCAACTATTGGTTGGTATGTTTCTCTTGGTTATCCCAACTATTGGTTGGTACCCTTCTTTAATCCCAACTATTGGTTGGTATGTTTCTTGGTTATCCTAACTATTGGTTGGTACCCTTCTTTTATCCTAACTATTGGTTGGTATGTTTCTTGGTTATCCCAACTATTGGTTGGTACCCTTCTTTTATCCTAACTATTGGTTGGTATGTTTCTTGGTTATCCCAACTATTGGTTGGTATCCTTCTTTTATCCCAACTATTGGTTGGTATGTTTCTTGGTTATCCCAATTATTGGTATTACCCTTCTTTTATCCCAACTATTGGTTGGTATGTTTCTCTTGGTTATCCCAACTATTTGTTGGTACCCTTCTTTTATCCCAACTATTGGTTGGTATCTTTTCTTGGTTATCCCAACTATTGGTTGGTACTCTTCTTTTTCCCAACTATTGGTTGGTATCTTTTCTTGGTTATCCCAACTATTCTTTGGGACCCTTCTTTTATCCCAACTATTGGTTGGTATGTTTCTTTTTGTTATCCCAACTATTGGTTGGTACCCTTCTTTTATCCCAACTATTGGTTGGTTTCTTTTCTTGGTTATCCCAACTATTGGTTGGTGCCCTTCATTTATCCCAACTATTGGTTGGTATGTTTCTTGGTTATCCCAACTATTGGTTGGTACCCTTCTTTTATCCCAACTATTGGTTGGTATGTTTCTCTTGGTTATCCCAACTATTGGTTGATACCCTTATTTTATCCCAACTATTGGTTGGTATCTTTTCTTGGTTATCGCAACTATTGGTTGGTACCCTTCTTTTATCCCAACTATTGGTTGGTATGTTTCTTTTGGTTATTCCAACTATTGGTTGGTACCCTTCTTTTATCCCAACTATTGGTTGGTATGTTTCTTGGTTATCCCAACTATTGGTTGGTACCCTTCTTTTATCCCCCTATTTTTATCCCAACTATTGGTTGGTATGTTTCTTGGTTATCCCAACTATTGGTTGGTATCCTTCTTTTATTACAACTATTGGTTGGTATGTTTCTTGGTTATCCCAATTATTGGTTGGTATCCTTCTTTTATCCCAACTATTGGTTGGTATGTTTCTCTTGGTTATCCCAACTATTGGTCGGTACCCTTCATTTATCCCAACTATTGGTTGGTTTCTTTTCTTGGTTATCCCAACTAATGGTTGGTACCCTTCTTTTATCCCAACTATTGGTTGGTATGTTTCTTTTGGTTATCCCAACTATTGGTTGGTACCCTTCTTTTATCCCCTCTATTGGTTGGTATGTTTCTTGGTTATCCTAACTATTGGTTGGTACCCTTCTTTTATCCCAACTATTGGCTGGTATATTTTCTTGGTTATCCTAACTATTGGTTGGTACCCTTCTTTTATCCCAACTATTGGTTGGTATGTTTGTCTTGGTTATCCCAACTATTGGTTGATACCATTCTTTTATCCCAACTATTGGTTGGTATCTTTTCTTTGTTATCCCAACTATTGGTTGGTACCCTTCTTTTATCCCAACTATTGGTTGGTAGGTTTCTCTTGGTTATCCCAACTATTGGTTGGTACCCTTCTTTTATCCCAACTATTGGTTTGTATCTTTTCATGGTTATCCCAACTATAGGTTGGTACCCTTCTTTTATCCCAACTATTGGTTGGTATGTTTCTCTTGGTTATCCCAACTATTGGTTGGTACCCTTCTTTAATCCCAACTATTGGTTGGTATCTTTTCTTGGTTATCCCAACTATTGGTTGGTACCCTTCTTTTATCCCAACTATTGGTTGGTATGTTTCTTTTGGTTATCCCAACTATTGGTTGGTACCCTTCTTTTATCCCATCTATTGGTTGGTATGTTTCTTGGTTATCCTAACTATTGGTTGGTACCCTTCTTTTATCCTAACTATTGGATGGTATGTTTCTTGGTTATCCCAACTATTGGTTGGTACCCTTCTTTTATCCTAACTATTGGTTGGTATGTTTCTTGGTTATCCCAACTATTGGTCGGTATCCTTCTTTTATCCCAACTATTGGTTGGTATGTTTCTTGGTTATCCCAATTATTGGCATTACCCTTTTTTTATCCCAACTATTGGTTGGTATGTTTCTCTTGGTTATCCCAACTATTTGTTGGTACCCTTCTTTTATCCCAACTATTGGTTGGTATCTTTTCTTGGTTATCCCAACTATTGGTTGGTACCCTTCTTTTTCCCAACTATTGGTTGGTATCTTTTCTTGGTTATCCCAACTATTCTTTGGGACCCTTCTTTTATCCCAACTATTGGTTGGTATGTTTCTTTTGGTTATCCCAACTATTGGTTGGTACCCTTCTTTTATCCCAACTATTGGTTGGTTTCTTTTCTTGGTTATCCCAACTATTGGTTGGTACCCTTCTTTTATCCCAACTATTGGCTGGTATCTTTTCTTGGTTATCCCAACTATTGGTTGGTACCCTTCTTTTATCCCAACTATTGGTTGGTATGTTTCTCTTGGTTATCCCAACTATTGGTTGATACCCTTCTTTTATCCCAACTATTGGTTGGTATCTTTTCTTGGTTATCCCAACTATTGGTTGGTACCCTTCTTTTATCCCAACTATTGGTTGGTATGTTTCTTTTGGTTATCCCAACTATTGGTTGGTACCCTTCTTTTATCCCAACTATTGGTTGGTATGTTTCTTGGTTATCCCAACTATTGGTTGGTACCCTTCTTTTATCCCCCTATTTTTATCCCAACTATTGGTTGGTATGTTTCTTGGTTATCCCAACTATTGGTTGGTATCCTTCTTTTATTACAACTATTGGTTGGTATGTTTCTTGGTTATCCCAATTATTGGTTGGTATCCTTCTTTTATCCCAACTATTGGTTGGTATGTTTCTCTTGGTTATCCCAACTATTGGTCGGTACCCTTCATTTATCCCAACTATTGGTTGGTTTCTTTTCTTGGTTATCCCAACTAATGGTTGGTACCCTTCTTTTATCCCAACTATTGGTTGGTATGTTTCTTTTGGTTATCCCAACTATTGGTTGGTACCCTTCTTTTATCCCCTCTATTGGTTGGTATGTTTCTTGGTTATCCTAACTATTGGTTGGTACCCTTCTTTTATCCCAACTATTGGCTGGTATATTTTCTTGGTTATCCTAACTATTGGTTGGTACCCTTCTTTTATCCCAACTATTGGTTGGTATGTTTGTCTTGGTTATCCCAACTATTGGTTGATACCATTCTTTTATCCCAACTATTGGTTGGTATCTTTTCTTTGTTATCCCAACTATTGGTTGGTACCCTTCTTTTATCCCAACTATTGGTTGGTAGGTTTCTCTTGGTTATCTCAACTATTGGTTGGTACCCTTCTTTTATCCCAACTATTGGTTTGTATCTTTTCATGGTTATCCCAACTATAGGTTGGTACCCTTCTTTTATCCCAACTATTGGTTGGTATGTTTCTCTTGGTTATCCCAACTATTGGTTGGTACCCTTCTTTAATCCCAACTATTGGTTGGTATCTTTTCTTGGTTATCCCAACTATTGGTTGGTACCCTTCTTTTATCCCAACTATTGGTTGGTATGTTTCTTTTGGTTATCCCAACTATTGGTTGGTACCCTTCTTTTATCCCATCTATTGGTTGGTATGTTTCTTGGTTATCCTAACTATTGGTTGGTACCCTTCTTTTATCCTAACTATTGGATGGTATGTTTCTTGGTTATCCCAACTATTGGTTGGTACCCTTCTTTTATCCTAACTATTGGTTGGTATGTTTCTTGGTTATCCCAACTATTGGTCGGTATCCTTCTTTTATCCCAACTATTGGTTGGTATGTTTCTTGGTTATCCCAATTATTGGCATTACCCTTTTTTTATCCCAACTATTGGTTGGTATGTTTCTCTTGGTTATCCCAACTATTTGTTGGTACCCTTCTTTTATCCCAACTATTGGTTGGTATCTTTTCTTGGTTATCCCAACTATTGGTTGGTACCCTTCTTTTTCCCAACTATTGGTTGGTATCTTTTCTTGGTTATCCCAACTATTCTTTGGGACCCTTCTTTTATCCCAACTATTGGTTGGTATGTTTCTTTTGGTTATCCCAACTATTGGTTGGTACCCTTCTTTTATCCCAACTATTGGTTGGTTTCTTTTCTTGGTTATCCCAACTATTGGTTGGTACCCTTCTTTTATCCCAACTATTGGCTGGTATCTTTTCTTGGTTATCCCAACTATTGGTTGGTACCCTTCTTTTATCCCAACTATTGGTTGGTATGTTTCTCTTGGTTATCCCAACTATTGGTTGATACCCTTCTTTTATCCCAACTATTGGTTGGTATCTTTTCTTGGTTATCCCAACTATTGGTTGGTACCCTTCTTTTATCCCAACTATTGGTTGGTATGTTTCTTTTGGTTATCCCAACTATTGGTTGGTACCCTTCTTTTATCCCAACTATTGGTTGGTATGTTTCTTGGTTATCCCAACTATTGGTTGGAACCCTTCTTTTATCCCCTCTATTTTTATCCCAACTATTGGTCGGTATGTTTCTTGGTTATCCCAACTATTGGTTGGTACCCTTCTTTTATCCCCACTATTGGTTGGTATGTTTCTCTTGGTTATCCCAACTATTGGTTGGTACCCTTCTTTAATCCCAACTATTGGTTGGTATCTTTTCTTGGTTATCCCAACTATTGGTTGGTACCCTTCTTTTATCCCAACTATTGGTTGGTATGTTTCTTTTGGTTATCCCAACTATTGGTTGGTACCCTTCTTTTATCCCATCTATTGGTTGGTATGTTTCTTGGTTATCCTAACTATTGGTTGGTACCCTTCTTTTATCCCAACTATTGGATGGTATGTTTCTTGGTTATCCCAACTATTGGTTGGTACCCTTCTTTTATCCTAACTATTGGTTGGTATGTTTCTTGGTTATCCCAACTATTGGTCGGTATCCTTCTTTTATCCCAACTATTGGTTGGTATGTTTCTTGGTTATCCCAATTATTGGTATTACCATTCTTTTATCCCAACTATTGGTTGGTATGTTTCTCTTGGTTATCCCAACTATTTGTTGGTACCCTTCTTTTATCCCAACTATTGGTTGGTATCTTTTCTTGGTTATCCCAACTATTGGTTGGTACCCTTCTTTTTCCCAACTATTGGTTGGTATCGTTTCTTGGTTATCCCAACTATTCTTTGGGACCCTTCTTTTATCCCAACTATTGGTTGGTATGTTTCTTTTGGTTATCCCAACTATTGGTTGGTACCCTTCTTTTATCCCATCTATTGGTTGGTATGTTTCTTGGTTATCCTAACTATTGGTTGGTACCCTTCTTTTATCCCAACTATTGGATGGTATGTTTCTTGGTTATCCCAACTATTGGTTGGTACCCTTCTTTTATCCTAACTATTGGTTGGTATGTTTCTTGGTTATCCCAACTATTGGTCGGTATCCTTCTTTTATCCCAACTATTGGTTGGTATGTTTCTTGGTTATTCCAACTATTGGTTATTACCCTTCTTTTATCCCAACTATTGGTTGGTATGTTTCTCTTGGTTATCCCAACTATTGGTTGATACCCTTATTTTATCCCAACTATTGGTTGGTATCTTTTCTTGGTTATCGCAACTATTGGTTGGTACCCTTCTTTTATCCCAACTATTGGTTGGTATGTTTCTTTTGGTTATTCCAACTATTGGTTGGTACCCTTCTTTTATCCCAACTATTGGTTGGTATGTTTCTTGGTTATCCCACCTATTGGTTGGTACCCTTCTTTTATCCCCTCTATTTTTATCCCAACTATTGGTTGGTATGTTTCTTGGTTATCCCAACTATTGGTTGGTATCCTTCTTTTATCCCAACTATTGGTTGGTATGTTTCTTGGTTATCCCAATTATTGGTTGGTATCCTTCTTTTATCCCAACTATTGGTTGGTATGTTTCTCTTGGTTATCCCAACTATTGGTTGGTACCCTTCTTTTATCCCAACTATTGGTTGGTTTCTTTTCTTGGTTATCCCAACTATTGGTTGGTACCCTTCTTTTATCCCAACTATTGGTTGGTATGTTTCTTGGTTATCCCAACTATTGGTTGGTACCCTTCTTTTATCCCAACTATTGGTTGGTATGTTTCTCTTGGTTATCCCAACTATTGGTTGATACCCTTATTTTATCCCAACTATTGGTTGGTATCTTTTCTTGGTTATCGCAACTATTGGTTGGTACCCTTCTTTTATCCCAACTATTGGTTGGTATGTTTATTTTGGTTATTCCAACTATTGGATGTTACCCTTCTTTTATCCCAACTATTGGTTGGTATGTTTCTTGGTTATCCCAACTATTGGTTGGTACCCTTCTTTTATCCCCTCTATTTTTATCCCAACTATTGGTTGGTATGTTTCTTGGTTATCCTAACTATTGGTTGGTATCCTTCTTTTATCCCAACTATTGGTTGGTATGTTCCTTGGTTATCCCAATTATTGGTTGGTATCCTTCTTTTATCCCAACTATTGGTTGGTATGTTTCTCTTGGTTATCCTAACTATTGGCTGGTACCCTTCTTTTTCCCAACTATTGGTTGGTATCTTTTCGTGGTTATCCCAACTATTCTTTGGGACCCTTCTTTTATCCCAACTATTGGTTGGTATGTTTCTTTTGGTTATCCCAACTATTGGTTGGTACCCTTCTTTTATCCCAACTATTGGTTGGTTTCTTTTCTTGGTTATCCCAACTATTGGTTGGTACCCTTCTTTTATCCCAACTATTGGCTGGTATCTTTTCTTGGTTATCCCAACTATTGGTTGGTACCCTTCTTTTATCCCAACTATTGGTTGGTATGTTTCTCTTGGTTATCCCAACTATTGGTTGATACCCTTCTTTTATCCCAACTATTGGTTGGTATCTTTTCTTGGTTATCCCAACTATTGGTTGGTACCCTTCTTTTATCCCATCTATTGGTTGGTATGTTTCTTGCTTATCCTAACTATTGGTTGGTACCCTTCTTTTATCCCAACTATTGGATGGTATGTTTCTTGGTTATCCCAACAATTGGTTGGTACCCTTCTTTTATCCTAACTATTGGTTGGTATGTTTCTTGGTTATCCCAACTATTGGTCGGTATCCTTCTTTTATCCCAACTATTGGTTGGTATGTTTCTTGGTTATCCCAATTATTGGTATTACCATTCTTTTATCCCAACTATTGGTTGGTATATTTCTCTTGGTTATCCCAACTATTTGTTGGTACCCTTCTTTTATCCCAACTATTGGTTGGTATCTTTTCTTGGTTATCCCAACTATTGGTTGGTACCCTTCTTTTTCCGAACTATTGGTTGGTATCTTTTCTTGGTTATCCCAACTATTCTTTGGGACCCTTCTTTTATCCCAACTATTGGTTGGTATGTTTCTTTTGGTTATCCCAACTATTGGTTGGTACCCTTCTTTTATCCCAACTATTGGTTGGTTTCTTTTCTTGGTTATCCCAACTATTGGTTGGTACCCTTCATTTATCCCAACTATTGGTTGGTATGTTTCTTGGTTATCCCAACTATTGGTTATTACCCTTCTTTTATCCCAACTATTGGTTGGTATGTTTCTCTTGGTTATCCCAACTATTGGTTGATACCCTTATTTTATCCCAACTATTGGTTGGTATCTTTTCTTGGTTATCGCAACTATTGGTTGGTACCCTTCTTTTATCCCAACTATTGGTTGGTATGTTTCTTTTGGTTATTCCAACTATTGGTTGGTACCCTTCTTTTATCCCAACTATTGGTTGGTATGTTTCTTGGTTATCCCACCTATTGGTTGGTACCCTTCTTTTATCCCCTCTATTTTTATCCCAACTATTGGTTGGTATGTTTCTTGGTTATCCCAGCTATTGGTTGGTATCCTTCTTTTATCCCAACTATTGGTTGGTATGTTTCTTGGTTATCCCAATTATTGGTTGGTATCCTTCTTTTATCCCAACTATTGGTTGGTATGTTTCTCTGGGTTATCCCAACTATTGGTTGGTACCCTTCTTTTATCCCAACTATTGGTTGGTTTCTTTTCTTGGTTATCCCAACTATTGGTTGGTACCCTTCTTTTATCCCAACTATTGGTTGGTATGTTTCTTGGTTATCCCAACTATTGGTTGGTACCCTTCTTTTATCCCAACTATTGGTTGGTATGTTTCTCTTGGTTATCCCAACTATTGGTTGATACCCTTATTTTATCCCAACTATTGGTTGGTATCTTTTCTTGGTTATCGCAACTATTGGTTGGTACCCTTCTTTTATCCCAACTATTGGTTGGTATGTTTCTTTTGGTTATTCCAACTATTGGTTGGTACCCTTCTTTTATCCCAACTATTGGTTGGTATGTTTCTTGGTTATCCCAACTATTGGTTGGTACCCTTCTTTTATCCCCTCTATTTTTATCCCAACTATTGGTTGGTATGTTTCTTGGTTATCCCAACTATTGGTTGGTATCCTTCTTTTATCCCAACTATTGGTTGGTATGTTCCTTGGTTATCCCAATTATTGGTTGGTATCCTTCTTTTATCCCAACTATTGGTTGGTATGTTTCTCTTGGTTATCCTAACTATTGGCTGGTACCCTTCTTTTTCCCAACTATTGTTTGGTATCTTTTCTTGGTTATCCCAACTATTCTTTGGGACCCTTCTTTTATCCCAAATATTGGTTGGTATGTTTCTTTTGGTTATCCCAACTATTGGTTGGTACCCTTCTTTTATCCCAACTATTGGTTGGTTTCTTTTCTTGGTTATCCCAACTATTGGTTGGTACCCTTCTTTTATCCCAACTATTGGCTGGTATCTTTTCTTGGTTATCCCAACTATTGGTTGGTACCCTTCTTTTATCCCAACTATTGGTTGGTATGTTTCTCTTGGTTATCCCAACTATTGGTTGATACCCTTCTTTTATCCCAACTATTGGTTGGTATCTTTTCTTGGTTATCCCAACTATTGGTTGGTACCCTTCTTTTATCCCAACTATTGGTTGGTATGTTTCTTTTGGTTATCCCAATTATTGGTTGGTACCCTTCTTTTATCCCAACTATTGGTTGGTATGTTTCTTGGTTATCCCAACTATTGGTTGGTACCCTTCTTTTATCCCCTCTATTTTTATCCCAACTATTGGTCGGTATGTTTCTTGGTTATCCCAACTATTGGATGGTACCCTTCTTTTATCCCCACTATTGGTTGGTATGTTTCTCTTGGTTATCCCAACTATTGGTTGGTACCCTTCTTTAATCCCAACTATTGGTTGGTATCTTTTCTTGGTTATCCCAACTATTGGATGGTACCCTTCTTTTATCCTAACTATTGGTTGGTATGTTTCTTGGTTATCCCAACTATTGGTCGGTATCCTTCTTTTATCCCAACTATTGGTTGGTATGTTTCTTGGTTATCCCAATTATTGGTATTACCATTCTTTTATCCCAACTATTGGTTGGTATATTTCTCTTGGTTATCCCAACTATTTGTTGGTACCCTTCTTTTATCCCAACTATTGGTTGGTATCTTTTCTTGGTTATCCCAACTATTGGTTGGTACCCTTCTTTTTCCGAACTATTGGTTGGTATCTTTTCTTGGTTATCCCAACTATTCTTTGGGACCCTTCTTTTATCCCAACTATTGGTTGGTATGTTTCTTTTGGTTATCCCAACTATTGGTTGGTACCCTTCTTTTATCCCAACTATTGGTTGGTTTCTTTTCTTGGTTATCCCAACTATTGGTTGGTACCCTTCATTTATCCCAACTATTGGTTGGTATGTTTCTTGGTTATCCCAACTATTGGTTATTACCCTTCTTTTATCCCAACTATTGGTTGGTATGTTTCTCTTGGTTATCCCAACTATTGGTTGATACCCTTATTTTATCCCAACTATTGGTTGGTATCTTTTCTTGGTTATCGCAACTATTGGTTGGTACCCTTCTTTTATCCCAACTATTGGTTGGTATGTTTCTTTTGGTTATTCCAACTATTGGTTGGTACCCTTCTTTTATCCCAACTATTGGTTGGTATGTTTCTTGGTTATCCCACCTATTGGTTGGTACCCTTCTTTTATCCCCTCTATTTTTATCCCAACTATTGGTTGGTATGTTTCTTGGTTATCCCAGCTATTGGTTGGTATCCTTCTTTTATCCCAACTATTGGTTGGTATGTTTCTTGGTTATCCCAATTATTGGTTGGTATCCTTCTTTTATCCCAACTATTGGTTGGTATGTTTCTCTGGGTTATCCCAACTATTGGTTGGTACCCTTCTTTTATCCCAACTATTGGTTGGTTTCTTTTCTTGGTTATCCCAACTATTGGTTGGTACCCTTCTTTTATCCCAACTATTGGTTGGTATGTTTCTTGGTTATCCCAACTATTGGTTGGTACCTTTCTTTTATCCCAACTATTGGTTGGTATGTTTCTCTTGGTTATCCCAACTATTGGTTGATACCCTTATTTTATCCCAACTATTGGTTGGTATCTTTTCTTGGTTATCGCAACTATTGGTTGGTACCCTTCTTTTATCCCAACTATTGGTTGGTATGTTTCTTTTGGTTATTCCAACTATTGGTTGGTACCCTTCTTTTATCCCAACTATTGGTTGGTATGTTTCTTGGTTATCCCAACTATTGGTTGGTACCCTTCTTTTATCCCCTCTATTTTTATCCCAACTATTGGTTGGTATGTTTCTTGGTTATCCCAACTATTGGTTGGTATCCTTCTTTTATCCCAACTATTGGTTGGTATGTTCCTTGGTTATCCCAATTATTGGTTGGTATCCTTCTTTTATCCCAACTATTGGTTGGTATGTTTCTCTTGGTTATCCTAACTATTGGCTGGTACCCTTCTTTTTCCCAACTATTGTTTGGTATCTTTTCTTGGTTATCCCAACTATTCTTTGGGACCCTTCTTTTATCCCAAATATTGGTTGGTATGTTTCTTTTGGTTATCCCAACTATTGGTTGGTACCCTTCTTTTATCCCAACTATTGGTTGGTTTCTTTTCTTGGTTATCCCAACTATTGGTTGGTACCCTTCTTTTATCCCAACTATTGGCTGGTATCTTTTCTTGGTTATCCCAACTATTGGTTGGTACCCTTCTTTTATCCCAACTATTGGTTGGTATGTTTCTCTTGGTTATCCCAACTATTGGTTGATACCCTTCTTTTATCCCAACTATTGGTTGGTATCTTTTCTTGGTTATCCCAACTATTGGTTGGTACCCTTCTTTTATCCCAACTATTGGTTGGTATGTTTCTTTTGGTTATCCCAATTATTGGTTGGTACCCTTCTTTTATCCCAACTATTGGTTGGTATGTTTCTTGGTTATCCCAACTATTGGTTGGTACCCTTCTTTTATCCCCTCTATTTTTATCCCAACTATTGGTCGGTATGTTTCTTGGTTATCCCAACTATTGGTTGGTACCCTTCTTTTATCCCCACTATTGGTTGGTATGTTTCTCTTGGTTATCCCAACTATTGGTTGGTACCCTTCTTTAATCCCAACTATTGGTTGGTATCTTTTCTTGGTTATCCCAACTATTGGATGGTACCCTTCTTTTATCCCAACTATTGGTTGGTATGTTTCTTTTGGTTATCCCAACTATTGGTTGGTACCCTTCTTTTATCCCATCTATTGGTTGGTATGTTTCTTGGTTATCCTAACTATTGGTTGGTACCCTTCTTTTATCCCAACTATTGGATGGTATGTTTCTTGGTTATCCCAACTATTGGTTGGTACCCTTCTTTTATCCTAACTATTGGTTGGTATGTTTCTTGGTTATCCCAACTATTGGTCGGTATCCTTCTTTTATCCCAACTATTGGTTGGTATGTTTCTTGGTTATCCCAATTATTGGTTGGTATCCTTCTTTTATCCCAACTATTGGTTGGTATGTTTCTCTTGGTTATCCTAACTATTGGCTGGTACCCTTCTTTTTCCCAACTATTGTTTGGTATCTTTTCTTGGTTATCCCAACTATTCTTTGGGACCCTTCTTTTATCCCAAATATTGGTTGGTATGTTTCTTTTGGTTATCCCAACTATTGGTTGGTACCCTTCTTTTATCCCAACTATTGGTTGGTTTCTTTTCTTGGTTATCCCAACTATTGGTTGGTACCCTTCTTTTATCCCAACTATTGGCTGGTATCTTTTCTTGGTTATCCCAACTATTGGTTAGTACCCTTCTTTTATCCCAACTATTGGTTGGTATGTTTCTCTTGGTTATCCCAACTATTGGTTGATACCCTTCTTTTATCCCAACTATTGGTTGGTATCTTTTCTTGGTTATCCCAACTATTGGTTGGTACCCTTCTTTTATCCCAACTATTGGTTGGTATGTTTCTTTTGGTTATCCCAATTATTGGTTGGTACCCTTCTTTTATCCCAACTATTGGTTGGTATGTTTCTTGGTTATCCCAACTATTGGTTGGTACCCTTCTTTTATCCCCTCTATTTTTATCCCAACTATTGGTCGGTATGTTTCTTGGTTATCCCAACTATTGGTTGGTACCCTTCATTTATCCCCACTATTGGTTGGTATGTTTCTCTTGGTTATCCCAACTATTGGTTGGTACCCTTCTTTAATCCCAACTATTGGTTGGTATCTTTTCTTGGTTATCCCAACTATTGGATGGTACCCTTCTTTTATCCCAACTATTGGTTGGTATGTTTCTTTTGGTTATCCCAACTATTGGTTGGTACCCTTCTTTTATCCCATCTATTGGTTGGTATGTTTCTTGGTTATCCTAACTATTGGTTGGTACCCTTCTTTTATCCCAACTATTGGATGGTATGTTTCTTGGTTATCCCAACTATTGGTTGGTACCCTTCTTTTATCCTAACTATTGGTTGGTATGTTTCTTGGTTATCCCAACTATTGGTCGGTATCCTTCTTTTATCCCAACTATTGGTTGGTATGTTTCTTGGTTATCCCAATTATTGGTATTACCATTCTTTTATCCCAACTATTGGTTGGTATGTTTCTCTTGGTTATCCCAACTATTTGTTGGTACCCTTCTTTTATCCCAACTATTGGTTGGTATCTTTTCTTGGTTGTCCCAACTATTGGTTGGTACCCTTCTTTTTCCCAACTATTGGTTGGTATCTTTTCTTGGTTATCCCAACTATTCTTTGGGACCCTTCTTTTATCCCAACTATTGGTTGGTATGTTTCTTTTGGTTATCCCAACTATTGGTTGGTACCCTTCTTTTATCCCATCTATTGGTTGGTATGTTTCTTGGTTATCCTAACTATTGGTTGGTACCCTTCTTTTATCCCAACTATTGGATGGTATGTTTCTTGGTTATCCCAACTATTGGTTGGTACCCTTCTTTTATCCTAACTATTGGTTGGTATGTTTCTTGGTTATCCCAACTATTGGTCGGTATCCTTCTTTTATCCCAACTATTGGTTGGTATGTTTCTTGGTTATTCCAACTATTGGTTATTACCCTTCTTTTATCCCAACTATTGGTTGGTATGTTTCTCTTGGTTATCCCAACTATTGGTTGATACCCTTATTTTATCCCAACTATTGGTTGGTATCTTTTCTTGGTTATCGCAACTATTGGTTGGTACCCTTCTTTTATCCCAACTATTGGTTGGTATGTTTCTTTTGGTTATTCCAACTATTGGTTGGTACCCTTCTTTTATCCCAACTATTGGTTGGTATGTTTCTTGGTTATCCCACCTATTGGTTGGTACCCTTCTTTTATCCCCTCTATTTTTATCCCAACTATTGGTTGGTATGTTTCTTGGTTATCCCAACTATTGGTTGGTATCCTTCTTTTATCCCAACTATTGGTTGGTATGTTTCTTGGTTATCCCAATTATTGGTTGGTATCCTTCTTTTATCCCAACTATTGGTTGGTATGTTTCTCTTGGTTATCCCAACTATTGGTTGGTACCCTTCTTTTATCCCAACTATTGGTTGGTTTCTTTTCTTGGTTATCCCAACTATTGGTTGGTACCCTTCTTTTATCCCAACTATTGGTTGGTATGTTTCTTGGTTATCCCAACTATTGGTTGGTACCCTTCTTTTATCCCAACTATTGGTTGGTATGTTTCTCTTGGTTATCCCAACTATTGGTTGATACCCTTATTTTATCCCAACTATTGGTTGGTATCTTTTCTTGGTTATCGCAACTATTGGTTGGTACCCTTCTTTTATCCCAACTATTGGTTGGTATGTTTATTTTGGTTATTCCAACTATTGGTTGTTACCCTTCTTTTATCCCAACTATTGGTTGGTATGTTTCTTGGTTATCCCAACTATTGGTTGGTACCCTTCTTTTATCCCCTCTATTTTTATCCCAACTATTGGTTGGTATGTTTCTTGGTTATCCCAACTATTGGTTGGTATCCTTCTTTTATCCCAACTATTGGTTGGTATGTTCCTTGGTTATCCCAATTATTGGTTGGTATCCTTCTTTTATCCCAACTATTGGTTGGTATGTTTCTCTTGGTTATCCTAACTATTGGCTGGTACCCTTCTTTTTCCCAACTATTGGTTGGTATCTTTTCTTGGTTATCCCAACTATTCTTTGGGACCCTTCTTTTATCCCAACTATTGGTTGGTATGTTTTTTTGGTTATCCCAACTATTGGTTGGTACCCTTCTTTTATCCCAACTATTGGTTGGTTTCTTTTCTTGGTTATCCCAACTATTGGTTGGTACCCTTCTTTTATCCCAACTATTGGCTGGTATCTTTTCTTGGTTATCCCAACTATTGGTTGGTACCCTTCTTTTATCCCAACTATTGGTTGGTATGTTTCTCTTGGTTATCCCAACTATTGGTTGATACCCTTCTTTTATCCCAACTATTAGTTGGTATCTTTTCTTGGTTATCCCAACTATTGGTTGGTACCCTTCTTTTATCCCATCTATTGGTTGGTATGTTTCTTGCTTATCCTAACTATTGGTTGGTACCCTTCTTTTATCCCAACTATTGGATGGAATGTTTCTTGGTTATCCCAACAATTGGTTGGTACCCTTCTTTTATCCTAACTATTGGTTGGTATGTTTCTTGGTTATCCCAACTATTGGTCGGTATCCTTCTTTTATCCCAACTATTGGTTGGTATGTTTCTTGGTTATCCCAATTATTGGTATTACCATTCTTTTATCCCAACTATTGGTTGGTATGTTTCTCTTGGTTATCCCAACTATTTGTTGGTACCCTTCTTTTATCCCAACTATTGGTTGGTATCTTTTCTTGGTTATCCCAACTATTGGTTGGTACCCTTCTTTTTCCGAACTATTGGTTGGTATCTTTTCTTGGTTATCTCAACTATTCTTTGGGACCCTTCTTTTATCCCAACTATTGGTTGGTATGTTTCTTTTGGTTATCCCAACTATTGGTTGGTACCCTTCTTTTATCCCAACTATTGGTTGGTTTCTTTTCTTGGTTATCCCAACTATTGGTTGGTACCCTTCATTTATCCCAACTATTGGTTGGTATGTTTCTTGGTTATCCCAACTATTGGTTATTACCCTTCTTTTATCCCAACTATTGGTTGGTATGTTTCTCTTGGTTATCCCAACTATTGGTTGATACCCTTATTTTATCCCAACTATTGGTTGGTATCTTTTCTTGGTTATCGCAACTATTGGTTGGTACCCTTCTTTTATCCCAACTATTGGTTGGTATGTTTCTTTTGGTTATTCCAACTATTGGTTGGTACCCTTCTTTTATCCCAACTATTAGTTGGTATGTTTCTTGGTTATCCCACCTATTGGTTGGTACCCTACTTTTATCCCCTCTATTTTTATCCCAACTATTGGTTGGTATGTTTCTTGGTTATCCCAGCTATTGGTTGGTATCCTTCTTTTATCCCAACTATTGGTTGGTATGTTTCTTGGTTATCCCAATTATTGGTTGGTATCCTTCTTTTATCCCAACTATTGGTTGGTATGTTTCTCTGGGTTATCCCAACTATTGGTTGGTACCCTTCTTTTATCCCAACTATTGGTTGGTTTCTTTTCTTGGTTATCCCAACTATTGGTTGGTACCCTTCTTTTATCCCAACTATTGGTTGGTATGTTTCTTGGTTATCCCAACTATTGGTTGGTACCCTTCTTTTATCCCAACTATTGGTTGGTATGTTTCTCTTGGTTATCCCAACTATTGGTTGATACCCTTATTTTATCCCAACTATTGGTTGGTATCTTTTCTTGGTTATCGCAACTATTGGTTGGTACCCTTCTTTTATCCCAACTATTGGTTGGTATGTTTCTTTTGGTTATTCCAACTATTGGTTGGTACCCTTCTTTTATCCCAACTATTGGTTGGTATGTTTCTTGGTTATCCCAACTATTGGTTGGTACCCTTCTTTTATCCCCTCTATTTTTATCCCAACTATTGGTTGGTATGTTTCTTGGTTATCCCAACTATTGGTTGGTATCCTTCTTTTATCCCAACTATTGGTTGGTATGTTCCTTGGTTATCCCAATTATTGGTTGGTATCCTTCTTTTATCCCAACTATTGGTTGGTATGTTTCTCTTGGTTATCCTAACTATTGGCTGGTACCCTTCTTTTTCCCAACTATTGTTTGGTATCTTTTCTTGGTTATCCCAACTATTCTTTGGGACCCTTCTTTTATCCCAACTATTGGTTGGTATGTTTCTTTTGGTTATCCCAACTATTGGTTGGTACCCTTCTTTTATCCCAACTATTGGTTGGTTTCTTTTCTTGGTTATCCCAACTATTGGTTGGTACCCTTCTTTTATCCCAACTATTGGCTGGTATCTTTTCTTGGTTATCCCAACTATTGGTTGGTACCCTTCTTTTATCCCAACTATTGGTTGGTATGTTTCTCTTGGTTATCCCAACTATTGGTTGATACCCTTCTTTTATCCCAACTATTGGTTGGTATCTTTTCTTGGTTATCCCAACTATTGGTTGGTACCCTTCTTTTATCCCAACTATTGGTTGGTATGTTTCTTTTGGTTATCCCAATTATTGGTTGGTACCCTTCTTTTATCCCAACTATTGGTTGGTATGTTTCTTGGTTATCCCAACTATTGGTTGGTACCCTTCTTTTATCCCCTCTATTTTTATCCCAACTATTGGTCGGTATGTTTCTTGGTTATCCCAACTATTGGTTGGTACCCTTCTTTTATCCCCACTATTGGTTGGTATGTTTCTCTTGGTTATCCCAACTATTGGTTGGTACCCTTCTTTAATCCCAACTATTGGTTGGTATCTTTTCTTGGTTATCCCAACTATTGGATGGTACCCTTCTTTTATCCCAACTATTGGTTGGTATGTTTCTTTTGGTTATCCCAACTATTGGTTGGTACCCTTCTTTTATCCCATCTATTGGTTGGTATGTTTCTTGGTTATCCTAACTATTGGTTGGTACCCTTCTTTTATCCCAACTATTGGTTGGTATGTTTCTTGGTTATCCCAACTATTGGTTGGTACCCTTCTTTTATCCTAACTATTGGTTGGTATGTTTCTTGGTTATCCCAACTATTGGTTGGTATCCTTCTTTTATCCCAACTATTGGTTGGTATATTTCTTGGTTATCCCAATTATTGGTATTACCCTTCTTTTATCCCAACTATTGGTTGGTATGTTTCTCTTGGTTATCCCAACTATTTGTTGGTACCCTTCTTTTATCCCAACTATTGGTTGGTATCTTTTCTTGGTTAACCCAACTATTGGTTGATACCCTTCTTTTTCCCAACTATTGGTTGGTATCTTTTATTGGTTATCCCAACTATTCTTTGGGACCCTTCTTTTATCCCAACTATTGGTTGGTATGTTTCTTTTGGTTATCCCAACTAATGGTTGGTACCCTTCTTTTATCCCAACTATTGGTTGGTTTCTTTTCTTGGTTATCCCAACTATTGGTTGGTACCCTTCATTTATCCCAACTATTGGTAGGTATGTTTCTTGGTTATCCCAACTATTGGTTGGTACCCTTCTTTTATCCCAACTATTGGTTGGTATGTTTCTCTTGGTTATCCCAACTATTGGTTGATACCCTAATTTTATCCCAACTATTGGTTGGTATCTTTTCTGGGTTATCGCAACTATTGGTTGGTACCCTTCTTTTATCCCAACTATTGGTTGGTATGTTTCTTTTGGTTATTCCAACTATTGGTTGGTACCCTTCTTTTATCCCAACTATTGGTTGGTATGTTTCTTGGTTATCCCAACTATTGGTTGGTACCCTTCTTTTATCCCCTCTATTTTTATCACAACTATTGGTTGGTATGTTTCTTGGTTATCCCAACTATTGGTTGGTATCCTTCTTTTATCCCAACTATTGGTTGGTATGTTTCTTGGTTATCTCAATTATTGGTTGGTATCCTTCTTTTATCCCAAATATTGGTTGGTATGTTTCTCTTGGTTATCCCAACTATTGGTTGGTACCCTTCTTTTATCCCAACTATTGGTTGGTTTCTTTTCTTGGTTATCCGAACTATTGGTTGGTACCCTTCTTTTATCCCAACTATTGGTTGGTATGTTTCTTGGTTATCCCATCTATTGGTTGGTACCCTTCTTTTATCCCAACTATTGGTTGGTACCCTTCTTTTATCCCAACTATTGGTTGGTATGTTTCTCTTGGTTATCCCAACTATTGGTTGATACCCTTATTTTATCCCAACTATTGGTTGGTATCTTTTCTTGGTTATCGCAACTATTGGTTGGTACCCTTCTTTTATTCCAACTATTGGTTGGTATGTTTCTTTTGGTTATTCCAACTATTGGTTGGTACCCTTCTTTTATCCCAACTATTGGTTGGTATGTTTCTTGGTTATCCCAACTATTGGTTGGTACCCTTCTTTTATCCCCTCTATTTTTATCCCAACTATTGGTTGGTATGTTTCTTGGTTATCCCAACTATTGGTTGGTATCCTTCTTTTATCCCAACTATTGGTTGGTATGTTTCTTGGTTATCCCAATTATTGGTTGGTATCTTTCTTTTATCCCAACTATTGGTTGGTATGTTTCTCTTGGTTATCCCAACTATTGGTTGGTACCCTTCTTTTATCCCAACTATTGGTTGGTTTCTTTTCTTGGTTATCCCAACTATTGGTTGGTACCCTTCTTTTATCCCAACTATTGGTTGGTATGTTTCTTGGTTATCCCAACTATTGGTTGGTACCCTTCTTTTATCCCAACTATTGGTTGGTATGTTTCTCTTGGTTATCCCAACTATTGGTTGATACCCTTATTTTATCCCAACTATTGGTTGGTATCTTTTCTTGGTTATCGCAACCATTGGTTGGTACCCTTATTTTATACCAACTATTGGTTGGTATATTTCTTTTGGTTATTCCAACTATTGGTTGGTACCCTTCTTTTATCCCAACTATTGGTTGGTATGTTTCTTGGTTATCCCAACTATTGGTTGGTACCCTTCTTTTATCCCCTCTATTTTTATCCCAACTATTGGTTGGTATGTTTCTCTTGGTTATCCCAACTATTGGTTGGTACCCTTCTTTGATCCCAACTATTGGTTGGTATCTTTTCTTGGTTATCCCAACTATTGGTTGGTACCCTTCTTTTATCCCAACTATTGGTTGGTATGTTTCTCTTGGTTATCCCAACTATTGGTTGGTACCTTTATTTTATCCCAACTATTGGTTGGTAGGTTTCTCTTGGTTATCCCAACTATTGGTTGGTACCCTTCTTTTATCCCAACTATTGGTTTGTATCTTTTCTTGGTTATACCTACTATTGGTTGGTACCCTTCTTTTATCCCAACTATTGGTTGGTATGTTTCACTTGGTTATCCCATCTATTTGTTGGTACCTTTCTTTTATCCCAACTATTGGTTGGTATCTTTTCTTGGTTATCCCAACTATTGGTTGGTACCCTTCTTTTATCCCAACTATTGGTTGGTATGTTTCTTTTGGTTATCCCCTCTATTGGTTGGTATGTTTCTTGGTTATCCCAACTATTGGTTGGTACCCTTCTTTTATCCCAACTATTGGTTGGTATGTTTCTTGGTTATCCCAACTATTGGTTGGTACCCTTCTTTTATCCCAACTATTGGTTGGTATGTTTCTTGGTTATCCCAACTATTGGTTGGTATCCTTCTTTTATCCCAACTATTGGTTGGTATGTTTCTTGGTTATCCTAATTATTGGTTGGTACCCTTCTTTTATCCGAACTATTGGTTGGTATGTTTCTCTTGGTTATCCCAACTATATGTTGGTACCCTTCTTTTATCCCAACTATTGGTTGGTATCTTTTCTTGGTTATCCCAATTATTGGTTGGTACCCTTCTTTTATCCCAACTATTGGTTGGTATGTTTCTCTTGGTTATCCCAACTATTGGTTGGTACCCTTCTTTGATCCCAACTATTGGTTGGTATCTTTTCTTGGTTATCCCAACTATTGGTTGGTACCCTTCTTTTATCCCAACTATTGATTGGTATGTTTCTCTTGGTTATCCCAACTATTGGTTGGTACCCTTATTTTATCCCAACTATTGGTTGGTAAGTTTCTCTTGGTTATCCCAACTATTGGTTGGTACCCTTCTTTTATCCCAACTATTGGTTGGTATGTTTCATGGTTATCCCAACCATTGGTTGGTACCCTTCTTTTATCCCAACTATTGGTTGGTATGTTTCTTTTGGTTATCCCAACTATTGGTTGGTACCCTTCTTTTATCCCATCTATTGGTTGGTATGTTTCTTGGTTATCCTAACTATTGGTTGGTACCCTTCTTTTATCCCAACTATTGGTTGGTATGTTTCTTGGTTATCCCAACTATTGGTTGGTACCCTTCTTTTATCCTAACTATTGGTTGGTATGTTTCTTGGTTATCCCAACTATTGGTTGGTATCCTTCTTTTATCCCAACTATTGGTTGGTATATTTCTTGGTTATCCCAATTATTGGTATTACCCTTCTTTTATCCCAACTATTGGTTGGTATGTTTCTCTTGGTTATCCCAACTATTTGTTGGTACCCTTCTTTTATCCCAACTATTGGTTGGTATCTTTTCTTGGTTAACCCAACTATTGGTTGATACCCTTCTTTTTCCCAACTATTGGTTGGTATCTTTTATTGGTTATCCCAACTATTCTTTGGGACCCTTCTTTTATCCCAACTATTGGTTGGTATGTTTCTTTTGGTTATCCCAACTAATGGTTGGTACCCTTCTTTTATCCCAACTATTGGTTGGTTTCTTTTCTTGGTTATCCCAACTATTGGTTGGTACCCTTCATTTATCCCAACTATTGGTTGGTATGTTTCTTGGTTATCCCAACTATTGGTTGGTACCCTTCTTTTATCCCAACTATTGGTTGGTATGTTTCTCTTGGTTATCCCAACTATTGGTTGATACCCTTATTTTATCCCAACTATTGGTTGGTATCTTTTCTGGGTTATCGCAACTATTGGTTGGTACCCTTCTTTTATCCCAACTATTGGTTGGTATGTTTCTTTTGGTTATTCCAACTATTGGTTGGTACCCTTCTTTTATCCCAACTATTGGTTGGTATGTTTCTTGGTTATCCCAACTATTGGTTGGTACCCTTCTTTTATCCCCTCTATTTTTATCACAACTATTGGTTGGTATGTTTCTTGGTTATCCCAACTATTGGTTGGTATCCTTCTTTTATCCCAACTATTGGTTGGTATGTTTCTTGGTTATCCCAATTATTGGTTGGTATCCTTCTTTTATCCCAAATATTGGTTGGTATGTTTCTCTTGGTTATCCCAACTATTGGTTGGTACCCTTCTTTTATCCCAACTATTGGTTGGTTTCTTTTCTTGGTTATCCGAACTATTGGTTGGTACCCTTCTTTTATCCCAACTATTGGTTGGTATGTTTCTTGGTTATCCCATCTATTGGTTGGTACCCTTCTTTTATCCCAACTATTGGTTGGTACCCTTCTTTTATCCCAACTATTGGTTGGTATGTTTCTCTTGGTTATCCCAACTATTGGTTGATACCCTTATTTTATCCCAACTATTGGTTGGTATCTTTTCTTGGTTATCGCAACTATTGGTTGGTACCCTTCTTTTATTCCAACTATTGGTTGGTATGTTTCTTTTGGTTATTCCAACTATTGGTTGGTACCCTTCTTTTATCCCAACTATTGGTTGGTATGTTTCTTGGTTATCCCAACTATTGGTTGGTACCCTTCTTTTATCCCCTCTATTTTTATCCCAACTATTGGTTGGTATGTTTCTTGGTTATCCCAACTATTGGTTGGTATCCTTCTTTTATCCCAACTATTGGTTGGTATGTTTCTTGGTTATCCCAATTATTGGTTGGTATCTTTCTTTTATCCCAACTATTGGTTGGTATGTTTCTCTTGGTTATCCCAACTATTGGTTGGTACCCTTCTTTTATCCCAACTATTGGTTGGTTTCTTTTCTTGGTTATCCCAACTATTGGTTGGTACCCTTCTTTTATCCCAACTATTGGTTGGTATGTTTCTTGGTTATCCCAACTATTGGTTGGTACCCTTCTTTTATCCCAACTATTGGTTGGTATGTTTCTCTTGGTTATCCCAACTATTGGTTGATACCCTTATTTTATCCCAACTATTGGTTGGTATCTTTTCTTGGTTATCGCAACCATTGGTTGGTACCCTTATTTTATACCAACTATTGGTTGGTATATTTCTTTTGGTTATTCCAACTATTGGTTGGTACCCTTCTTTTATCCCCTCTATTTTTATCCCAACTATTGGTTGGTATGTTTCTCTTGGTTATCCCAACTATTGGTTGGTACCCTTCTTTGATCCCAACTATTGGTTGGTATCTTTTCTTGGTTATCCCAACTATTGGTTGGTACCCTTCTTTTATCCCAACTATTGGTTGGTATGTTTCTCTTGGTTATCCCAACTATTGGTTGGTACCTTTATTTTATCCCAACTATTGGTTGGTAGGTTTCTCTTGGTTATCCCAACTATTGGTTGGTACCCTTCTTTTATCCCAACTATTGGTTTGTATCTTTTCTTGGTTATACCTACTATTGGTTGGTACCCTTCTTTTATCCCAACTATTGGTTGGTATGTTTCACTTGGTTATCCCATCTATTGGTTGGTACCTTTCTTTTATCCCAACTATTGGTTGGTATCTTTTCTTGGTTATCCCAACTATTGGTTGGTACCCTTCTTTTATCCCAACTATTGGTTGGTATGTTTCTTTTGGTTATCCCAACTATTGGTTGGTACCTTTCTATTATCCCCTCTATTGGTTGGTATGTTTCTTGGTTATCCCAACTATTGGTTGGTACCCTTCTTTTATCCCAACTATTGGTTGGTATGTTTCTTGGTTATCCCAACTATTGGTTGGTACCCTTCTTTTATCCCAACTATTGGTTGGTATGTTTCTTGGTTATCCCAACTATTGGTTGGTATCCTTCTTTTATCCCAACTATTGGTTGGTATGTTTCTTGGTTATCCCAATTATTGGTTGGTACCCTTCTTTTATCCGAACTATTGGTTGGTATGTTTCTCTTGGTTATCCCAACTATATGTTGGTACCCTTCTTTTATCCCAACTATTGGTTGGTATCTTTTCTTGGTTATCCCAATTATTGGTTGGTACCCTTCTTTTATCCCAACTATTGGTTGGTATGTTTCTCTTGGTTATCCCAACTATTGGTTGGTATCTTTTCTTGGTTATCCCAACTATTGGTTGGTAACCTTCTTTTATCCCAACTATTGATTGGTATGTTTCTCTTGGATATCCCAACTATTGGTTGGTACCCTTATTTTATCCCAACTATTGGTTGGTAAGTTTCTCTTGGTTATCCCAACTATTGGTTGGTACCCTTCTTTTATCCCAACTATTGGTTGGTATGTTTCTTGGTTATCCCAACCATTGGTTGGTACCCTTCTTTTATCCCAACTATTGGTTGGTATGTTTCTTGGTTATCCCAACTATTGGTTTGTACCCTTCTTTTATCCCAACTATTGGTTGGTATGTTTCTCTTGGTTATCCCAACTATTGGTTGGTACCCTTCTTTTATCCCAACTATTGGTTGGTATCTTTTCTTGGTTATCCCAACTATTGGTTGGTACCCTTCTTTTATCCCAACTATTGGTTGGTATGTTTCTCTTGGTTATCCCAACTATTGGTTGGTACCCTTCTTTTATCCCAACTATTGGTTGGTATCTTTTCTTGGTTATCCCAACTATTGGTTGGTACCCTTCTTTTATCCCAACTATTGGTTGGTATGTTCCTTGGTTATCCCAACTATTGGTTTGTACCCTTCTTTTATCCCAACTATTGGTTGGTATGTTTCTTAGTTATCCCAACTATTGGTTGGTACCCTTCTTTTATCCCAACTATTGGTTGGTATGTTTTTTGGTTATCCCAACTATTGGTTGGTACCCTTCTTTTATCCCAACTATTGGTTGGTAGGTTTCTCTTGGTTATCCCAACTATTGGTTGGTACCCTTCTTTTATCCCAACTATTGGTTTGTATCTTTTCTTGGTTATACCTACTATTGGTTGGTACCCTTCTTTTATCCCAACTATTGGTTGGTATGTTTCACTTGGTTATCCCATCTATTGGTTGGTACCTTTCTTTTATCCCAACTATTGGTTGGTATCTTTTCTTGGTTATCCCAACTATTGGTTGGTACCCTTCTTTTATCCCAACTATTGGTTGGTATGTTTCTTTTGGTTATCCCAACTATTGGTTGGTACCCTTCTTTTATCCCCTCTATTGGTTGGTATGTTTCTTGGTTATCCCAACTATTGGTTGGTACCCTTCTTTTATCCCAACTATTGGTTGGTATGTTTCTTGGTTATCCCAACTATTGGTTGGTACCCTTCTTTTATCCCAACTATTGGTTGGTATGTTTCTTGGTTATCCCAACTATTGGTTGGTATCCTTCTTTTATCCCAACTATTGGTTGGTATGTTTCTTGGTTATCCCAATTATTGGTTGGTACCCTTCTTTTATCCGAACTATTGGTTGGTATGTTTCTCTTGGTTATCCCAACTATATGTTGGTACCCTTCTTTTATCCCAACTATTGGTTGGTATCTTTTCTTGGTTATCCCAACTATTGGTTGGTACCCTTCTTTTATCCCAACTATTGGTTGGTATGTTTCTCTTGGTTATCCCAACTATTGGTTGATACCCTTCTTTTATCCCAACTATTGGTTGGTATCTTTTCTTGGTTATCCCAACTATTCTTTGGTACCCTTCTTTTATCCCAACTATTGGTTGGTATGTTTCTTTTGGTTATCCCAACTATTGGTTGGTACCCTTCTTTTATCCCTACTATTGGTTGGTATCTTTTCTTGGTTATCCCAACTATTGGTCGGTACCCTTCTTTTATCCCAACTATTGGTTGGTATATTTTCTTGGTTATCCTAACTATTGGTTGGTACCCTTCTTTTATCCCAACTATTGGTTGGTATGTTTGTCTTGGTTATCCCAACTATTGGTTGATACCATTCTTTTATCCCAACTATTGGTTGGTATCTTTTCTTGGTTATCCCAACTATTGGTTGGTACCCTTCTTTTATCCCAACTATTAGTTGGTATGTTTCTTTTAGTTATCCCAACTATTGGTTGGTACCCTTCTTTTATCCCAACTATTGGTTGGTATGTTTCTTGGTTATCCCAACTATTGGTTGGTACCCTTCTTTTATCCCTTCTATTTTTATCCCAACTATTGGTCGGTATGTTTCTTGGTTATCCCAACTATTGGTTGGTATCCTTCTTTTATCCCAACTATTGGTTGGTATGTTTCTTGGTTATCCCAATTATTGGTTCGTATCCTTCTTTTATCCCAACTATTGGTTGGTATGTTTCTCTTGGTTATCCCAACTATTGGTTGGTACCCTTCTTTTATCCCAACTATTGGTTGGTATCTTTTCTTGGTTATCCCAACTATTGGTTGGTACCCTTCTTTTATCCCAACTATTGGTTGGTATGTTTCTTTTGGTTATCCCAACTATTGGTTGATACCCTTCTTTTATCCCAACTATTGGTTGGTATCTTTTTTTGGTTATCCCAACTATTCTTTGGTACCCTTCTTTTATCCCAACTATTGGTTGGTATGTTTCTTTTGGTTATCCCAACTATTGGTTGGTACCCTTCTTTTATCCCAACTATTGGTTGGTATCTTTTCTTGGTTATCCCTACTATTGGTTGGTACCCTTCTTTTATCCCAACTATTGGCTGGTATCTTTTCTTGGTTATCCCAACTATTGGTTGGTACCCTTCTTTTATCCCAACTATTGGTTGGTATGTTTCTCTTGGTTATCCCAACTATTGGTTGATACCCTTCTTTTATCCCAACGATTGGTTGGTATCTTTTCTTGGTTATCCCAACTATTGGTTGGTACCCATCTTTTATCCCAACTAATGGTTGGTATGTTTCTTTTGGTTATCACAACTATTGGTTGGTACCCTTCTTTTATCCCAACTATTGGTTGGTATGTTTCTTGGTTATCCCAACTATTGGTTGGTACCCTTCTTTTATCCCCTCTATTTTTATCCCCACTATTGGTTGGTATGTTTCTTGGTTATCCCAACTATTGGTTGGTATCCCTCTTTTATCCCAACTATTGGTTGGTATGTTTCTTGGTTATCCCAATTATTGGTTGGTATCCTTCTTTTATCCCAACTATTGGTTGGTATGTTTCTATTGGTTATCCCAACTATTGGTTGGTACCATTCTTTTATCCCAACTATTGGTTGGTATCTTTTCTTGGTTATCCCAACTATTGGTTGGTATCCTTCTTTTATCCCAACTATTGGTTGGTATGTTTCTATTGGTTATCCCAACTATTGGTTGGTACCATTCTTTTATCCCAACTATTGGTTGGTATGTTTTCTTGGTTATCCCAACTATTGGTTGGTACCCTTATTTTATCCCAACTATTGGTTGGTAAGTTTCTTTTGGTTATCCCAACTATTGGTTGGTACCCTTCTTTTATCCCAACTATTGGTTGGTATGTTTCTTGGTTATCCCAACCATTGGTTGGTACCCTTCTTTTATCCCAACTATTGGTTGGTATGTTTCTTGGTTATACCAACTATTGGTTGGTACCATTCTTTTATCCCAACTATTGGTTGGTATGTTTCTTGGTTATCCCAACTATTGGTTGATATCCTTCTTTTATCCTAACTATTGGTAGGTATGTTTCTTGGTTATCCCAACTATTGGTTGGTACCCTTCTTTGATCCCAACTATTGGTTGGTATGTTTCTCTTGGTTATCCCAACTATTGGTTGGTACCCTTCTTTTATCCCAACTATTGGTTGGAATCTTTTCTTGGTTATCCCTACTATTGGTTGGTACCCTTCTTTTATCCCAACTATTGGCTGGTATCTTTTCTTGGTTATCCCAACAATTGGTTGGTACCGTTCTTTTATCCCAACTATTGGTTGGTATGTTTCTCTTGGTTATCCCAACTATTGGTTGATACCCTTCTTTTATCCCAACGATTCGTTGGTATCTTTTCTTGGTTATCCCAACTATTGGTTGGTACCCTTCTTTTATCCCAACTAATGGTTGGTATGTTTATTTTGGTTATCACAACTATTGCTTGGTACCCTTCTTTTATCCCAACTATTGGTTGGTATGTTTCTTGGTTATCCCAACTATTGGTTGGTACCCTTCTTTTATCCCCTCTATTTTTATCCCAACTAATGGTTGGTATGTTTCTTGGTTATCCCAACTATTGGTTGGTATCCTTCTTTTATCCCAACTATTGGTTGGTATGTTTCTTGGTTATCCCAATTATTGGTTGGTATCCTTCTTTTATCCCAACTATTGGTTGGTATGTTTCTATTGGTTATCCCAACTATTGGTTGGTACCATTCTTTTATCCCAACTATTGGTTGGTATCTTTTCTTGGTTATCCCAACTATTGTTTGGTACCCTTCTTTTATCCCAACTATTGGTTGGTATGTTTCTCTTGGTTATCCCAACTATTGGTTGGTACACTTATTTTATCCCAACTATTGGTTGGTAAGTTTCTTTTGGTTATCCCAACTATTGGTTGGTACCCTTCTTTTATCCCAACTATTGGTTGGTATGTTTCTTGGTTATCCCAACCATTGGTTGGTACCCTTCTTTTATCCCAACTATTGGTTGGTATGTTTCTTGGTTATCCCAACTATTGGTTGATATCCTTCTTTTATCCCAACTATTGGTTGGTATGTTTCTTGGTTATCGCAACTATTGGTTTGTACCCTTCTTTTATCCCAACTATTGGGTGGTATGTTTCTCTTGGTTATCCCAACTATTGGTTGATACCCTTCTTTTATCCCAACTATTGGTTGGTATCTTTTCTTGGTTATCCCAACTATTGGTTGGTACCCTTCTTTTATCCCAACTATCGGTTGGTATGTTTCTCTTGGTTATCCCAACTATTGGTTGGTACCCTTCTTTTATCCTAACTATTGGTTGGTATGTTTCTTGGTTATCCCAACTATTGGTTGATATCCTTCTTTTATCCCAACTATTGGTTGGTATGTTTCTTGGTTATCGCAACTATTGGTTTGTACCCTTCTTTTATCCCAACTATTGGGTGGTATGTTTCTCTTGGTTATCCCAACTATTGGTTGATACCCTTCTTTTATCCCAACTATTGGTTGGTATCTTTTCTTGGTTATCCCAACTATTGGTTGGTACCCTTCTTTTATCCCAACTATTGGTTGGTATGTTTCTCTTGGTTATCCCAACTATTGGTTGGTACCCTTCTTTTATCCCAACTATTGGTTGGTATCTTTTCTTGGTTATCCCAACTATTGGTTGGTACCCTTCTTTTATCCCAACTATTGGTTGGTATGTTTCTTGGTTATCCCAACTATTGGTTTGTACCCTTCTTTTATCCCAACTATTGGTTGGTACCCTTCTTTGATCCCAACTATTGGTTGGTATCTTTTCTTGGTTATCCCAACTATTGGTTGGTACCCTTCTTTTATCCTAACTATTGATTGGTACGTTTCTCTTGGTTATCCCAACTTTTGGTTGGTACCCTTATTTTATCCCAACTATTGGTTGGTAAGATTCTCTTGGTTATCCCAACTATTGGTTGGTACCCTTCTTTTATCCCAACTATTGGTTGGTATGTTTCTTGGTTATCCTAACTATTGGTTGGTACCCTTCTTTTATCCTAACTATTGGTTGGTATGTTTCTTGGTTATCCCAACTATTGGTTGATATCCTTCTTTTATCCCAACTATTGGTTGGTATGTTTCTTGGTTATCGCAACTATTGGTTTGTACCCTTCTTTTATCCCAACTATTGGGTGGTATGTTTCTCTTGGTTATCCCAACTATTGGTTGATACCCTTCTTTTATCCCAACTATTGGTTGGTATCTTTTCTTGGTTATCCCAACTATTGGTTGGTACCCTTCTTTTATCCCAACTATCGGTTGGTATGTTTCTCTTGGTTATCCCAACTATTGGTTGGTACCCTTCTTTTATCCTAACTATTGGTTGGTATGTTTCTTGGTTATCCCAACTATTGGTTGATATCCTTCTTTTATCCCAACTATTGGTTGGTATGTTTCTTGGTTATCGCAACTATTGGTTTGTACCCTTCTTTTATCCCAACTATTGGGTGGTATGTTTCTCTTGGTTATCCCAACTATTGGTTGATACCCTTCTTTTATCCCAACTATTGGTTGGTATCTTTTCTTGGTTATCCCAACTATTGGTTGGTACCCTTCTTTTATCCCAACTATCGGTTGGTATGTTTCTCTTGGTTATCCCAACTATTGGTTGGTACCCTTCTTTTATCCCAACTATTGGTTGGTATCTTTTCTTGGTTATCCCAACTATTGGTTGGTACCCTTCTTTTATCCCAACTATTGGTTGGTATGTTTCTTGGTTATCCCAACTATTGGTTTGTACCCTTCTTTTATCCCAACTATTGGTTGGTACCCTTCTTTGATCCCAACTATTGGTTGGTATCTTTTCTTGGTTATCCCAACTATTGGTTGGTACCCTTCTTTTACCCTAACTATTGATTGGTACGTTTCTCTTGGTTATCCCAACTTTTGGTTGGTACCCTTATTTTATCCCAACTATTGGTTGGTAAGATTCTCTTGGTTATCCCAACTATTGGTTGGTACCCTTCTTTTATCCCAACTATTGGTTGGTATGTTTCTTGGTTATCCTAACTATTGGTTGGTACCCTTCTTTTATCCTAACTATTGGTTGGTATGTTTCTTGGTTATCCCAACTATTGGTTGATATCCTTCTTTTATCCCAACTATTGGTTGGTATGTTTCTTGGTTATCGCAACTATTGGTTTGTACCCTTCTTTTATCCCAACTATTGGGTGGTATGTTTCTCTTGGTTATCCCAACTATTGGTTGGTACCCTTCTTTTATCCCAACTATCGGTTGGTATGTTTCTCTTGGTTATCCCAACTATTGGTTGGTACCCTTCTTTTATCCCAACTATTGGTTGGTATCTTTTCTTGGTTATCCCAACTATTGGTTGGTACCCTTCTTTTATCCCAACTATTGGTTGGTATGTTTCTTGGTTATCCCAAGTATTGGTTGGTACCCTTCTTTTATCCCAACTATTGGTTGGTATGTTTCTTGGTTATCCCAACTATTGGTTGGTACCCTTCTTTTATCCCAACTATTGGTTGGTATGTTTCTTGGTTATCCCAACTATTGGTTGGTATCCTTCTTTTATCCCAACTATTGGTTGGTATGTTTCTTGGTTATCCCAATTATTGGTTGGTACCCTTCTTTTATCCGAACTATTGGTTGGTATGTTTCTCTTGGTTATCCCAACTATATGTTGGTACCCTTCTTTTATCCCAACTATTGGTTGGTATCTTTTCTTGGTTATCCCAACTATTGGTTGGTACCCTTCTTTTATCCCAACTATTGGTTGGTATGTTTCTCTTGGTTATCCCAACTATTGGTTGATACCCTTCTTTTATCCCAACTATTGGTTGGTATCTTTTCTTGGTTATCCCAACTATTCTTTGGTACCCTTCTTTTATCCCAACTATTGGTTGGTATGTTTCTTTTGGTTATCCCAACTATTGGTTGGTACCCTTCTTTTATCCCTACTATTGGTTGGTATCTTTTCTTGGTTATCCCAACTATTGGTCGGTACCCTTCTTTTATCCCAACTATTGGTTGGTATATTTTCTTGGTTATCCTAACTATTGGTTGGTACCCTTCTTTTATCCCAACTATTGGTTGGTATGTTTGTCTTGGTTATCCCAACTATTGGTTGATACCATTCTTTTATCCCAACTATTGGTTGGTATCTTTTCTTGGTTATCCCAACTATTGGTTGGTACCCTTCTTTTATCCCAACTATTAGTTGGTATGTTTCTTTTACTTATCCCAACTATTGGTTGGTACCCTTCTTTTATCCCAACTATTGGTTGGTATGTTTCTTGGTTATCCCAACTATTGGTTGGTACCCTTCTTTTATCCCTTCTATTTTTATCCCAACTATTGGTTGGTATGTTTCTTGGTTATCCCAACTATTGGTTGGTATCCTTCTTTTATCCCAACTATTGGTTGGTATGTTTCTTGGTTATCCCAATTATTGGTTCGTATCCTTCTTTTATCCCAACTATTGGTTGGTATGTTTCTCTTGGTTATCCCAACTATTGGTTGGTACCCTTCTTTTATCCCAACTATTGGTTGGTATCTTTTCTTGGTTATCCCAACTATTGGTTGGTACCCTTCTTTTATCCCAACTATTGGTTGGTATGTTTCTTTTGGTTATCCCAACTATTGGTTGATACCCTTCTTTTATCCCAACTATTGGTTGGTATCTTTTTTTGGTTATCCCAACTATTCTTTGGTACCCTTCTTTTATCCCAACTATTGGTTGGTATGTTTCTTTTGGTTATCCCAACTATTGGTTGGTACCCTTCTTTTATCCCAACTATTGGCTGGTATCTTTTCTTGGTTATCCCAACTATTGGTTGGTACCCTTCTTTTATCCCAACTATTGGTTGGTATGTTTCTCTTGGTTATCCCAACTATTGGTTGATACCCTTCTTTTATCCCAACGATTGGTTGGTATCTTTTCTTGGTTATCCCAACTATTGGTTGGTACCTATCTTTTATCCCAACTAATGGTTGGTATGTTTCTTTTGGTTATCACAACTATTGGTTGGTACCCTTCTTTTATCCCAACTATTGGTTGGTATGTTTCTTGGTTATCCCAACTATTGGTTGGTACCCTTCTTTTATCCCCTCTATTTTTATCCCCACTATTGGTTGGTATGTTTCTTGGTTATCCCAATTATTGGTTGGTATCCTTCTTTTATCCCAACTATTGGTTGGTATGTTTCTATTGGTTATCCCAACTATTGGTTGGTACCATTCTTTTATCCCAACTATTGGTTGGTATCTTTTCTTGGTTATCCCAACTATTGGTTGGTACCCTTATTTTATCCCAACTATTGGTTGGTATGTTTCTCTTGGTTATCCCAACTATTGGTTGGTACCCTTATTTTATCCCAACTATTGGTTGGTAAGTTTCTTTTGGTTATCCCAACTATTGGTTGGTACCCTTCTTTTATCCCAACTATTGGTTGGTATGTTTCTTGGTTATCCCAACCATTGGTTGGTACCCTTCTTTTATCCCAACTATTGGTTGGTATGTTTCTTGGTTATACCAACTATTGGTTGGTACCCTTCTTTTATCCCAACTATTGGTTGGTATGTTTCTTGGTTATCCCAACTATTGGTTGATATCCTTCTTTTATCCTAACTATTGGTAGGTATGTTTCTTGGTTATCCCAACTATTGGTTGGTACCCTTCTTTGATCCCAACTATTGGTTGGTATGTTTCTCTTGGTTATCCCAACTATTGGTTGGTACCCTTCTTTTATCCCAACTATTGGTTGGAATCTTTTCTTGGTTATCCCTACTATTGGTTGGTACCCTTCTTTTATCCCAACTATTGGCTGGTATCTTTTCTTGGTTATCCCAACAATTGGTTGGTACCGTTCTTTTATCCCAACTATTGGTTGGTATGTTTCTCTTGGTTATCCCAACTATTGGTTGATACCCTTCTTTTATCCCAACGATTCGTTGGTATCTTTTCTTGGTTATCCCAACTATTGGTTGGTACCCTTCTTTTATCCCAACTAATGGTTGGTATGTTTATTTTGGTTATCACAACTATTGCTTGGTACCCTTCTTTTATCCCAACTATTGGTTGGTATGTTTCTTGGTTATCCCAACTATTGGTTGGTACCCTTCTTTTATCCCCTCTATTTTTATCTCAACTAATGGTTGGTATGTTTCTTGGTTATCCCAACTATTGGTTGGTATCCTTCTTTTATCCCAACTATTGGTTGGTATGTTTCTTGGTTATCCCAATTATTGGTTGGTATCCTTCTTTTATCCCAACTATTGGTTGGTATGTTTCTATTGGTTATCCCAACTATTGGCTGGTACCATTCTTTTATCCCAACTATTGGTTGGTATCTTTTCTTGGTTATCCCAACTATTGTTTGGTACCCTTCTTTTATCCCAACTATTGGTTGGTATGTTTCTCTTGGTTATCCCAACTATTGGTTGGTACACTTATTTTATCCCAACTATTGGTTGGTAAGTTTCTTTTGGTTATCCCAACTATTGGTTGGTACCCTTCTTTTATCCCAACTATTGGTTGGTATGTTTCTTGGTTATCCCAACCATTGGTTGGTACCCTTCTTTTATCCCAACTATTGGTTGGTATGTTTCTTGGTTATCCCAACTATTGGTTGATATCCTTCTTTTATCCCAACTATTGGTTGGTATGTTTCTTGGTTATCGCAACTATTGGTTTGTACCCTTCTTTTATCCCAGCTATTGGGTGGTATGTTTCTCTTGGTTATCCCAACTATTGGTTGATACCCTTCTTTTATCCCAACTATTGGTTGGTATCTTTTCTTGGTTATCCCAACTATTGGTTGGTACCCTTCTTTTATCCCAACTATCGGTTGGTATGTTTCTCTTGGTTATCCCAACTATTGGTTGGTACCCTTCTTTTATCCTAACTATTGGTTGGTATGTTTCTTGGTTATCCCAACTATTGGTTGATATCCTTCTTTTATCCCAACTATTGGTTGGTATGTTTCTTGGTTATCGCAACTATTGGTTTGTACACTTCTTTTATCCCAACTATTGGGTGGTATGTTTCTCTTGGTTATCCCAACTATTGGTTGATACCCTTCTTTTATCCCAACTATTGGTTGGTATCTTTTCTTGGTTATCCCAACTATTGGTTGGTACCCTTCTTTTATCCCAACTATTGGTTGGTATGTTTCTCTTGGTTATCCCAACTATTGGTTGGTACCCTTCTTTTATCCCAACTATTGGTTGGTATCTTTTCTTGGTTATCCCAACTATTGGTTGGTACCCTTCTTTTATCCCAACTATTGGTTGGTATGTTTCTTGGTTATCCCAACTATTGGTTTGTACCCTTCATTTATCCCAACTATTGGTTGGTACCCTTCTTTGATCCCAACTATTGGTTGGTATCTTTTCTTGGTTATCCCAACTATTGGTTGGTACCCTTCTTTTATCCTAACTATTGATTGGTACGTTTCTCTTGGTTATCCCAACTTTTGGTTGGTACCCTTATTTTATCCCAACTATTGGTTGGTAAGATTCTCTTGGTTATCCCAACTATTGGTTGGTACCCTTCTTTTATCCCAACTATTGGTTGGTATGTTTCTTGGTTATCCTAACTATTGGTTGGTACCCTTCTTTTATCCTAACTATTGGTTGGTATGTTTCTTGGTTATCCCAACTATTGGTTGATATCCTTCTTTTATCCCAACTATTGGTTGGTATGTTTCTTGGTTATCGCAACTATTGGTTTGTACCCTTCTTTTATCCCAACTATTGGGTGGTATGTTTCTCTTGGTTATCCCAACTATTGGTTGATACCCTTCTTTTATCCCAACTATTGGTTGGTATCTTTTCTTGGTTATCCCAACTATTGGTTGGTACCCTTCTTTTATCCCAACTATCGGTTGGTATGTTTCTCTTTGTTATCCCAACTATTGGTTGGTACCCTTCTTTTATCCTAACTATTGGTTGGTATGTTTCTTGGTTATCCCAACTATTGGTTGATATCCTTCTTTTATCCCAACTATTGGTTGGTATGTTTCTTGGTTATCCCAACCATTGGTTGGTACCCTTCTTTTATCCCAACTATTGGTTGGTATGTTTCTTGGTTATACCAACTATTGGTTGGTACCCTTCTTTTATCCCAACTATTGGTTGGTATGTTTCTTGCTTATCCCAACTATTGGTTGATATCCTTCTTTTATCCTAACTATTGGTAGGTATGTTTCTTGGTTATCCCAACTATTGGTTGGTACCCTTCTTTGATCCCAACTATTGGTTGGTATGTTTCTTTTGGTTATCCCAACTATTGGTTGGTACCCTTCTTTTATCCCAACTATTGGTTGGAATCTTTTCTTGGTTATCCCTACTATTGGTTGGTACCCTTCTTTTATCCCAACTATTGGCTGGTATCTTTTCTTGGTTATCCCAACAATTGGTTGGTACCGTTCTTTTATCCCAACTATTGGTTGGTATGTTTCTCTTGGTTATCCCAACTATTGGTTGATACCCTTCTTTTATCCCAACGATTCGTTGGTATCTTTTCTTGGTTATCCCAACTATTGGTTGGTACCCTTCTTTTATCCCAACTAATGGTTGGTATGTTTATTTTGGTTATCACAACTATTGCTTGGTACCCTTCTTTTATCCCAACTATTGGTTGGTATGTTTCTTGGTTATCCCAACTATTGGTTGGTACCCTTCTTTTATCCCCTCTATTTTTATCTCAACTAATGGTTGGTATGTTTCTTGGTTATCCCAACTATTGGTTGGTATCCTTCTTTTATCCCAACTATTGGTTGGTATGTTTCTTGGTTATCCCAATTATTGGTTGGTATCCTTCTTTTATCCCAACTATTGGTTGGTATGTTTCTATTGGTTATCCCAACTATTGGTTGGTACCATTCTTTTATCCCAACTATTAGTTGGTATCTTTTCTTGGTTATCCCAACTATTGTTTGGTACCCTTCTTTTATCCCAACTATTGGTTGGTATGTTTCTCTTGGTTATCCCAACTATTGGTTGGTACACTTATTTTATCCCAACTATTGGTTGGTAAGTTTCTTTTGGTTATCCCAACTATTGGTTGGTACCCTTCTTTTATCCCAACTATTGGTTGGTATGTTTCTTGGTTATCCCAACCATTGGTTGGTACCCTTCTTTTATCCCAACTATTGGTTGGTATGTTTCTTGGTTATCCCAACTATTGGTTGATATCCTTCTTTTATCCCAACTATTGGTTGGTATGTTTCTTGGTTATCGCAACTATTGGTTTGTACCCTTCTTTTATCCCAACTATTGGGTGGTATGTTTCTCTTGGTTATCCCAACTATTGGTTGATACCCTTCTTTTATCCCAACTATTGGTTGGTATCTTTTCTTGGTTATCCCAACTATTGGTTGGTACCCTTCTTTTATCCCAACTATCGGTTGGTATGTTTCTCTTGGTTATCCCAACTATTGGTTGGTACCCTTCTTTTATCCTAACTATTGGTTGGTATGTTTCTTGGTTATCCCAACTATTGGTTGATATCCTTCTTTTATCCCAACTATTGGTTGGTATGTTTCTTGGTTATCCCAACCATTGGTTGGTACCCTTCTTTTATCCCAACTATTGGTTGGTATGTTTCTTGGTTATCCCAACTATTGGTTTGTACCCTTCATTTATCCCAACTATTGGTTGGTACCCTTCTTTGATCCCAACTATTGGTTGGTATCTTTTCTTGGTTATCCCAACTATTGGTTGGTACCCTTCTTTTATCCTAACTATTGATTGGTACGTTTCTCTTGGTTATCCCAACTTTTGGTTGGTACCCTTATTTTATCCCAACTATTGGTTGGTAAGATTCTCTTGGTTATCCCAACTATTGGTTGGTACCCTTCTTTTATCCCAACTATTGGTTGGTATGTTTCTTGGTTATCCTAACTATTGGTTGGTACCCTTCTTTTATCCTAACTATTGGTTGGTATGTTTCTTGGTTATCCCAACTATTGGTTGATATCCTTCTTTTATCCCAACTATTGGTTGGTATGTTTCTTGGTTATCGCAACTATTGGTTTGTACCCTTCTTTTATCCCAACTATTGGGTGGTATGTTTCTCTTGGTTATCCCAACTATTGGTTGATACCCTTCTTTTATCCCAACTATTGGTTGGTATCTTTTCTTGGTTATCCCAACTATTGGTTGGTACCCTTCTTTTATCCCAACTATCGGTTGGTATGTTTCTCTTTGTTATCCCAACTATTGGTTGGTACCCTTCTTTTATCCTAACTATTGGTTGGTATGTTTCTTGGTTATCCCAACTATTGGTTGATATCCTTCTTTTATCCCAACTATTGGTTGGTATGTTTCTTGGTTATCCCAACCATTGGTTGGTACCCTTCTTTTATCCCAACTATTGGTTGGTATGTTTCTTGGTTATACCAACTATTGGTTGGTACCCTTCTTTTATCCCAACTATTGGTTGGTATGTTTCTTGGTTATCCCAACTATTGGTTGATATCCTTCTTTTATCCTAACTATTGGTAGGTATGTTTCTTGGTTATCCCAACTATTGGTTGGTACCCTTCTTTGATCCCAACTATTGGTTGGTATGTTTCTTTTGGTTATCCCAACTATTGGTTGGTACCCTTCTTTTATCCCAACTATTGGTTGGAATCTTTTCTTGGTTATCCCTACTATTGGTTGGTACCCTTCTTTTATCCCAACTATTGGCTGGTATCTTTTCTTGGTTATCCCAACAATTGGTTGGTACCGTTCTTTTATCCCAACTATTGGTTGGTATGTTTCTCTTGGTTATCCCAACTATTGGTTGATACCCTTCTTTTATCCCAACGATTCGTTGGTATCTTTTCTTGGTTATCCCAACTATTGGTTGGTACCCTTCTTTTATCCCAACTAATGGTTGGTATGTTTATTTTGGTTATCACAACTATTGCTTGGTACCCTTCTTTTATCCCAACTATTGGTTGGTATGTTTCTTGGTTATCCCAACTATTGGTTGGTACCCTTCTTTTATCCCCTCTATTTTTATCTCAACTAATGGTTGGTATGTTTCTTGGTTATCCCAACTATTGGTTGGTATCCTTCTTTTATCCCAACTATTGGTTGGTATGTTTCTTGGTTATCCCAATTATTGGTTGGTATCCTTCTTTTATCCCAACTATTGGTTGGTATGTTTCTATTGGTTATCCCAACTATTGGTTGGTACCATTCTTTTATCCCAACTATTAGTTGGTATCTTTTCTTGGTTATCCCAACTATTGTTTGGTACCCTTCTTTTATCCCAACTATTGGTTGGTATGTTTCTCTTGGTTATCCCAACTATTGGTTGGTACACTTATTTTATCCCAACTATTGGTTGGTAAGTTTCTTTTGGTTATCCCAACTATTGGTTGGTACCCTTCTTTTATCCCAACTATTGGTTGGTATGTTTCTTGGTTATCCCAACCATTGGTTGGTACCCTTCTTTTATCCCAACTATTGGTTGGTATGTTTCTTGGTTATCCCAACTATTGGTTGATATCCTTCTTTTATCCCAACTATTGGTTGGTATGTTTCTTGGTTATCGCAACTATTGGTTTGTACCCTTCTTTTATCCCAACTATTGGGTGGTATGTTTCTCTTGGTTATCCCAACTATTGGTTGATACCCTTCTTTTATCCCAACTATTGGTTGGTATCTTTTCTTGGTTATCCCAACTATTGGTTGGTACCCTTCTTTTATCCCAACTATCGGTTGGTATGTTTCTCTTGGTTATCCCAACTATTGGTTGGTACCCTTCTTTTATCCTAACTATTGGTTGGTATGTTTCTTGGTTATCCCAACTATTGGTTGATATCCTTCTTTTATCCCAACTATTGGTTGGTATGTTTCTTGGTTATCGCAACTATTGGTTTGTACCCTTCTTTTATCCCAACTATTGGGTGGTATGTTTCTCTTGGTTATCCCAACTATTGGTTGATACCCTTCTTTTATCCCAACTATTGGTTGGTATCTTTTCTTGGTTATCCCAACTATTGGTTGTTACCCTTCTTTTATCCCAACTATTGGTTGGTATGTTTCTCTTGGTTATCCCAACTATTGGTTGGTACCCTTCTTTTATCCCAACTATTGGTTGGTATCTTTTCTTGGTTATCCCAACTATTGGTTGGTACCCTTCTTTTATCCCAACTATTGGTTGGTATGTTTCTTGGTTATCCCAACTATTGGTTTGTACCCTTCTTTTATCCCAACTATTGGTTGGTACCCTTCTTTGATCCCAACTATTGGTTGGTATCTTTTCTTGGTTATCCCAACTATTGGTTGGTACCCTTCTTTTATCCTAACTATTGATTGGTACGTTTCTCTTGGTTATCCCAACTTTTGGTTGGTACCCTTATTTTATACCAACTATTGGTTGGTAAGATTCTCTTGGTTATCCCAACTATTGGTTGGTACCCTTCTTTTATCCCAACTATTGGTTGGTATGTTTCTTGGTTATCCTAACTATTGGTTGGTACCCTTCTTTTATCCTAACTATTGGTTGGTATGTTTCTTGGTTATCCCAACTATTGGTTGATATCCTTCTTTTATCCCAACTATTGGTTGGTATGTTTCTTGGTTATCGCAACTATTGGTTTGTACCCTTCTTTTATCCCAACTATTGGGTGGTATGTTTCTCTTGGTTATCCCAACTATTGGTTGATACCCTTCTTTTATCCCAACTATTGGTTGGTATCTTTTCTTGGTTATCCCAACTATTGGTTGGTACCCTTCTTTTATCCCAACTATCGGTTGGTATGTTTCTCTTTGTTATCCCAACTATTGGTTGGTACCCTTCTTTTATCCTAACTATTGGTTGGTATGTTTCTTGGTTATCCCAACTATTGGTTGATATCCTTCTTTTATCCCAACTATTGGTTGGTATGTTTCTTGGTTATCGCAACTATTGGTTTGTACCCTTCTTTTATCCCAACTATTGGGTGGTATGTTTCTCTTGGTTATCCCAACTATTGGTTGATACCCTTCTTTTATCCCAACTATTGGTTGGTATCTTTTCTTGGTTATCCCAACTATTGGTTGGTACCCTTCTTTTATCCCAACTATCGGTTGGTATGTTTCTCTTGGTTATCCCAACTATTGGTTGGTACCCTTCTTTTATCCCAACTATTGGTTGGTATCTTTTCTTGGTTATCCCAACTATTGGTTGGTACCCTTCTTTTATCCCAACTATTGGTTGGTATGTTTCTTGGTTATCCCAACTATTGGTTTGTACCCTTCTTTTATCCCAACTATTGGTTGGTACCCTTCTTTGATCCCAACTATTGGTTGGTATCTTTTCTTGGTTATCCCAACTATTGGTTGGTACCCTTCTTTTATCCTAACTATTGATTGGTACGTTTCTCTTGGTTATCCCAACTTTTGGTTGGTACCCTTTTTTTATCCCAACTATTGGTTGGTAAGATTCTCTTGGTTATCCCAACTATTGGTTGGTACCCTTCTTTTATCCCAACTATTGGTTGGTATGTTTCTTGGTTATCCTAACTATTGGTTGGTACCCTTCTTTTATCCTAACTATTGGTTGGTATGTTTCTTGGTTATCCCAACTATTGGTTGATATCCTTCTTTTATCCCAACTATTGGTTGGTATGTTTCTTGGTTATCGCAACTATTGGTTTGTACCCTTCTTTTATCCCAACTATTGGGTGGTATGTATCTCTTGGTTATCCCAACTATTGGTTGATACCCTTCTTTTATCCCAACTATTGGTTGGTATCTTTTCTTGGTTATCCCAACTATTGGTTGGTACCCTTCTTTTATCCCAACTATCGGTTGGTATGTTTCTCTTGGTTATCCCAACTATTGGTTGGTACCCTTCTTTTATCCCAACTATTGGTTGGTATCTTTTCTTGGTTATCCCAACTATTGGTTGGTACCCTTCTTTTATCCCAACTATTGGTTGGTATGTTTCTTGGTTATCCCAACTATTGGTTTGTACCCTTCTTTTATCCCAACTATTGGTTGGTACCCTTCTTTGATCCCAACTATTGGTTGGTATCTTTTCTTGGTTATCCCAACTATTGGTTGGTACCCTTCTTTTATCCTAACTATTGATTGGTACGTTTCTCTTGGTTATCCCAACTTTTGGTTGGTACCCTTATTTTATCCCAACTATTGGTTGGTAAGATTCTCTTGGTTATCCCAACTATTGGTTGGTACCCTTCATTTATCCCAACTATTGGTTGGTATGTTTCTCTTGGTTATCCTAACTATTGGTTGGTACACTTATTTTATCCCAACTATTGGTTGGTAAGTTTCTGTTGGTTATCCCAACTATTGGTTGGTACCCTTCTTTTATCCCAACTATTGGTTGGTATGTTTCTTGGTTATCCCAACCATTGGTTGGTACCCTTCTTTTATCCCAATAATTGGTTGGTATGTGTCTTGGTTATCCTAACTATTGGTTGGTACCCTTCTTTTATCCTAACTATTGGTTGGTATGTTTCTTGGTTATCCCAACTATTGGTTGATATCCTTCTTTTATCCCAACTATTGATTGGTATGTTTCTTGGTTATCGCAACTATTGGTTTGAACCCTTCTTTTATCCCAACTATTGGGTGGTATGTTTCTCTTGGTTATCCCAACTATTGGTTGGTACCCTTCTTTTATCCCAACTATTGGTTGGTATCTTTTCTTGGTTATCCCAACTATTGGTTGGTACCCTTCTTTTATCCCAACTATCGGTTGGTATGTTTCTCTTGGTTATCCCAACTATTGGTTGATACCCTTCTTTTATCCCAACTATTGGTTGGTATCTTTTCTTGGTTATCCCTACTATTGGTTGGTACCCTTCTTTTATCCCAACTATTGGTTGGTATGTTTCTTGGTTATCCCAACTATTGGTTTGTACCCTTCTTTTATCCCAACTCTTGGTTGGTACCCTTCTTTGATCCCAACTATTGGTTGGTATCTTTTCTTGGTTATCCCAACTATTGGTTGGTACCCTTCTTTTATCCCAACTATCGGTTGGTATGTTTCTCTTGGTTATCCCAACTATTGGTTGGTACCCTTCTTTTATCCCAACTATTGGTTGGTATCTTTTCTTGGTTATCCCAACTATTGGTTGGTACCCTTCTTTTATCCCAACTATTAGTTGGTATTTTTCTTGGTTATCCCAACTATTGGTTTGTACCCTTCTTTTATCCCAACTATTGGTTGGTACCCTTCTTTGATCCCAACTATTGGTTGGTATCTTTTCTTGGTTATCCCAACTATTGGTTGGTACCCTTCTTTTATCCTAACTATTGATTGGTACGTTTCTCTTGGTTATCCCAACTTTTGGTTGGTACCCTTATTTTATCCCAACTATTGGTTGGTAAGATTCTCTTGGTTATCCCAACTATTGGTTGGTACCCTTCTTTTATCCCAACTATTGGTTGGTATGTTTCTCTTGGTTATCCCAACTATTGGTTGGTACACTTATTTTATCCCAACTATTGGTTGGTAAGTTTCTTTTGGTTATCCCAACTATTGGTTGGTACCCTTCTTTTATCCCAACTATTGGTTGGTATGTTTCTTGGTTATCCCAACCATTGGTTGGTACCCTTCTTTTATCCCAACTATTGGTTGGTATGTTTCTTGGTTATCCTAACTATTGGTTGGTACCCTTCTTTTATCCTAACTATTGGTTGGTATGTTTCTTGGTTATCCCAACTATTGGTTGATATCCTTCTTTTATCCCAACTATTGGTTGGTATGTTTCTTGGTTATCGCAACTATTGGTTTGTACCCTTCTTTTATCCCAACTATTGGGTGGTATGTTTCTCTTGGTTATCCCAACTATTGGTTGGTACCCTTCTTTTATCCCAACTATTGGTTGGTATTTTTCTTGGTTATCCCAACTATTGGTTGGTACCCTTCTTTTATCCCAACTATCGGTTGGTATGTTTCTCTTGGTTATCCCAACTATTGGTTGGTACCCTTCTTTTATCCCAACTATTGGTTGGTATCTTTTCTTGGTTATCCCAACTATTGGTTGGTACCCTTCTTTTATCCCAACTATTGGTTGGTATGTTTCTTGGTTATCCCAACTATTGGTTTGTACCCTTCTTTTATCCCAACTATTGGTTGGTACCCTTCTTTGATCCCAACTATTGGTTGGTATCTTTTCTTGGTTATCCCAACTATTGGTTGATACCCTTCTTTTATCCTAACTATTGATTGGTACGTTTCTCTTAGTTATCCCAACTTTTGGTTGGTACCCTTATTTTATCCCAACTATTGGTTGGTAAGATTCTCTTGGTTATCCCAACTATTGGTTGGTACCCTTCTTTTATCCCAACTATTGGTTGGTATGTTTCTTGGTTATCCCAACCATTGGGTGGTACCCTTCTTTTATCCTAACTATTGGTTGGTATGTTTCTTGGTTATCCCAACTATTGGTTTGTACCCTTCTTTTTTCCCAACTATTGGGTGGTATGTTTCTCTTGGTTATCCCAACTATTGGTTGGTACCCTTCTTTTATCCCAACTATTGGTTGGTATGTTTTCTTGGTTATCCCAACTATTGGTTGGTACCCTTCTTTTATCCCAACTATTGGTTGGTACGTTTCTTGGTTATCCCAACTATTGGTTTGTACCCTTCTTTTATCCCAACTATTGGTTGGTATGTTTCTTGGTTATCCCAACTATTGGTTGGTACCCTTCTTTTATCCCAACTATTGGTTGGTATGTTTTTTGGTTATCCCAATTATTGGTTGGTACCCTTCTTTTATCCCAACTATTGGTTGGTAGGTTTCTCTTGGTTATCCCAACTATTGGTTGGTACCCTTCTTTTATCCCAACTATTGGTTTGTATCTTTTCTTGGTTATCCCAACTATTGGTTGGTACCCTTCTTTTATCCCAACTATTGGTTGGTATGTTTCTCTTGGTTATCCCAACTATTGGTTGATACCCTTCTTTTATCCCAACTATTGGTTGGTATCTTTTCTTGGTTATCCCAACTATTCTTTGGTACCCTTCTTTTATCCCAACTATTGGTTGGTATGTTTCTTTTGGTTATCCCAACTATTGGTTGGTACCCTTCTTTTATCCCAACTATTGGTTGGTATCTTTTCTTGGTTATCCCTACTAATGGTTGGTATCCTTCTTTTATCCCAACTATTGGCTGGTATCTTTTCTTGGTTATCCCAACTATTGGTTGGTACCCTTCTTTTATCCCAACTATTGGTTGGTATGTTTCTCTTGGTTATCCCAACTATTGGTTAATACCCTTCTTTTATCCCAACGATTGGTTGGTATCTTTTCTTGGTTATCCCAACTATTGGTTGGTACCCTTCTTTTATCCCAACTAATGGTTGGTATGTTTCTTTTGGTTATCACAACTATTGGTTGGTACCCTTCTTTTATCCCAACTATTGGTTGGTATGTTTCCTGGTTATCCCAACTATTGGTTGGTACCCTTCTTTTATCCCCTCTATTTTTATCCCAACTATTGGTTGGTATGTTTTTTGGTTATCCCAACTATTGGTTGGTATCCTTCTTTTATGCCAACTATTGGTTGGTATGTTTCTTGGTTATCCCAATTATTGGTTGGTATCCTTCTTTTATCCCAACTATTGGTTGGTATGTTTCTATTGGTTATCCCAACTATTGGATGGTACCATTCTTTTATCCCAACTATTGGTTGGTATCTTTTCTTGGTTATCCCAACTAATGGTTGGTACCCTTCTTTTATCCTAACTATTGGTTGGTATGTTTCTTGGTTATCCCAACCATTGGTTGGTACCCTTCTTTTATCCCAACTATTAGTTGGTATGTTTCTTGGTTATCCCAACTATTGTTTGGTACCCTTCTTTTATCCCAACTATTGGTTGGTATGTTTCTTGGTTATCCCAACTATTGGTTGATATCCTTCTTTTATCCCAACTATTGGTTGGTATGTTTCTTGGTTATCCCAACTATTGGTTGGCACCCTTCTTTGATCCCAACTATTGGTTGGTATGTTTCTCTTGGTTATCCCAACTATTGGTTGGTACCCTTCATTTATCCCAACTATTGGTTGGTATCTTTTCTTGGTTATCCCTACTATTGGTTGGTACCCTTCTTTTATCCCAACTATTGGCTGGTATCTTTTCTTGGTTATCCCAACAATTGGTTGGTACCCTTCTTTTATCCCAACTATTGGTTGGTATGTTTCTCTTGGTTATCCCAACTATTAGTTGATACCCTTCTTTTATCCCAACGATTGGTTGGTATCTTTTCTTGGTTATCCCAATTATTGGTTGGTACCCTTCTTTTACCCCAACTAATGGTTGGTATGTTTATTTTGGTTATCACAACTATTGCTTGGTACCCTTCTTTTATCCTAACTATTGGTTGGTATGTTTCTTGGTTATCCCAACTATTGGTTGGTACCCTTCTTTTATCCCCTCTATTTTTATCCCAACTATTGGTTGGTATGTTTCTTGGTTATCCCAACTATTGGTTGGTATCCTTCTTTTATCCCAACTATTGGTTGGTATGTTTCTTGGTTATCCCAATTATTGGTTGGTATCCTTCTTTTATCCCAACTATTGGTTGGTATGTTTCTATTGGTTATCCCAACTATTGGTTGGTACCATTCTTTTATCCCAACTATTGGTTGGTATCTTTTCTTGGTTATCCCAACTATTGGTTGGTACCCTTCTTTTATCCCAAATATTGGTTGGTATGTTTCTCTTGGTTATCCCAACTATTGGTTGGTATCCTTCTTTTATCCCAACTATTGGTTGGTATGTTTCTTGGTTATCCCAATTATTGGTTGGTATCCTTCTTTTATCCCAACTATTGGTTGGTATGTTTCTATTGGTTATCCCAACTATTGGTTGGTACCATTCTTTTATCCTAACTATTGGTTGGTATCTTTTCTTGGTTATCCCAACTAATGGTTGGTACCCTTCTTTTATCCTAACTATTGGTTGGTATGTTTCTTGGTTATCCCAACCATTGGTTGGTACCCTTCTTTTATCCCAACTATTAGTTGGTATGTTTCTTGGTTATCCCAACTATTGTTTGGTACCCTTCTTTTATCCCAACTATTGGTTGGTATGTTTCTTGGTTATCCCAACTATTGGTTGATATCCTTCTTTTATCCCAACTATTGGTTGGTATGTTTCTTGGTTATCCCAACTATTGGTTGGCACCCTTCTTTGATCCCAACTATTGGTTGGTATGTTTCTCTTGGTTATCCCAACTATTGGTTGGTACCCTTCATTTATCCCAACTATTGGTTGGTATCTTTTCTTGGTTATCCCTACTATTGGTTGGTACCCTTCTTTTATCCCAACTATTGGCTGGTATCTTTTCTTGGTTATCCCAACAATTGGTGTGTACCCTTCTTTTATCCCAACTATTGGTTGGTATGTTTCTCTTGGTTATCCCAACTATTAGTTGATACCCTTCTTTTATCCCAACGATTGGTTGGTATCTTTTCTTGGTTATCCCAATTATTGGTTGGTACCCTTCTTTTACCCCAACTAATGGTTGGTATGTTTATTTTGGTTATCACAACTATTGCTTGGTACCCTTCTTTTATCCTAACTATTGGTTGGTATGTTTCTTGGTTATCCCAACTATTGGTTGGTACCCTTCTTTTATCCCCTCTATTTTTATCCCAACTATTGGTTGGTATGTTTCTTGGTTATCCCAACTATTGGTTGGTATCCTTCTTTTATCCCAACTATTGGTTGGTATGTTTCTTGGTTATCCCAATTATTGGTTGGTATCCTTCTTTTATCCCAACTATTGGTTGGTATGTTTCTATTGGTTATCCCAACTATTGGTTGGTACCATTCTTTTATCCCAACTATTGGTTGGTATCTTTTCTTGGTTATCCCAACTATTGGTTGGTACCCTTCTTTTATCCCAAATATTGGTTGGTATGTTTCTCTTGGTTATCCCAACTATTGGTTGGTACATTTATTTTATCCCAACTATTGGTTGGTAAGTTTCTTTTGGTTATCCCAACTATTGGTTGGTACCCTTCTTTTATCCCAACTATTGGTTGGTATGTTTCTCGGTTATCCCAACCATTGGTTGGTACCCTTCTTTTATCCAACCTATTGGTTGGTATGTTTCTTGGTTATCCTAACTATTGGTTGGTACCCTTCTTTTATCCCAACTATTGGTTGGTATGTTTCTTGGTTATCCCAACTATTGGTTGATATCCTTCTTTTATCCCAACTATTGGTTGGTATGTTTCTTGGTTATCCCAACTATTGGTTTGTACCCTTCTTTTATCCCAACTATTGGGTGGTATGTTTCTCTTGGTTATCCCTACTATTGGTTGGTACCCTTCTTTTATCCCAACTACTGGTTGGTATCTTTTCTTGGTTATCCCAACTATTGGTTGGTACCCTTCTTTTATCCCAACTATCGGTTGGTATGTTTCTCTTGGTTATCCCAACTATTGGTTGGTACCCTTCTTTTATCCCAACTATTGGTTGGTATCTTTTCTTGGTTATCCCAACTATTGGTTGGTACCCTTCTTTTATCCCAACTATTGGTTGGTATGTTTCTTGGTTATCCCAACTATTGGTTTGTACCCTTCTTTTATCCCAACTATTGGTTGGTACCCTTCTTTGATCCCAACTATTGGTTGGTATCTTTTCTTGGTTATCCCAACTATTGGTTGGTACCCTTCTTTTATCCTAACTATTGATTGGTATGTTTCTCTTGGTTATCCCATTTTTTGGTTGGTACCCTTATTTTATCCCAACTATTGGTTGGTAAGTTTCTCTTGGTTATCCCAACTATTAGTTGGTACCCTTCATTTATCCCAACTATTGGTTGGTATCTTTTCTTGGTTATCCCTACTATTGGTTGGTACCCTTCTTTTATCCCAACTATTGGCTGGTATCTTTTCTTGGTTATCCCAACAATTGGTTGGTACCCTTCTTTTATCCCAACTATTGGTTGGTATGTTTCTCTTGGTTATCCCAACTATTGGTTGGTACCCTTCATTTATCCCAACTATTGGTTGGTATCTTTTCTTGGTTATCCGTACTATTGGTTGGTACCCTTCTTTTATCCCAACTATTGGCTGGTATCTTTTCTTGGTTATCCCAACAATTGGTTGGTACCCTTCTTTTATCCCAACTATTGGTTGGTATGTTTCTCTTGGTTATCCCAACTATTAGTTGATACCCTTCTTTTATCCCAACGATTGGTTGGTATCTTTTCTTGGTTATCCAAATTATTGGTTGGTACCCTTCTTTTATCCCAACTAATGGTTGGTATGTTTATTTTGGTTATCACAACTATTGCTTGGTACCCTTCTTTTATCCCAACTATTGGTTGGTATGTTTCTTGGTTATCCCAACTATTGGTTGGTACCCTTCTTTTATCCCCTCTATTTTTATCCCAACTATTGGTCGGTATGTTTCTTGGTTATCCCAACTATTGGTTGGTATCCTTCTTTTATCCCAACTATTGGTTGGTATGTTTCTTGGTTATCCCAATTATTGGTTAGTATCCTTCTTTTATCCCAACTATTGGTTGGTATGTTTCTATTGGTTATCCCAACTATTGGTTGGTACCATTCTTTTATCCCAACTATTGGTTGGTATCTTTTCTTGGTTATCCCAACTATTGGTTGGTACCCTTCTTTTATCCCAAATATTGGTTGGTATGTTTCTCTTGGTTATCCCAACTATTGGTTGGTACACTTATTTTATCCCAACTATTGGTTTGTAAGTTTCTTTTGGTTATCCCAACTATTGGTTGGTACCCTTCTTTTATCCCACCTATTGGTTGGTATGTTTCTTGGTTATCCCAACCATTGGTTGGTACCCTTCTTTTCTCCCAACTATTGGTTGGTATGTTTCTTGGTTATCCTAACTATTGGTTGGTACCCTTCTTTTATCCCAACTGTTGGTTGGTATGTTTCTTGGTTATCTCAACTATTGGTTGATATCCTTCTTTTATCCCAACTATTGGTTGGTATGTTTCTTGGTTATCCCAACTATTGGTTTGTACCCTTCTTTTATCCCAACTATTGGGTGGTATGTTTCTCTTGGTTATCCCAACTATTGGTTGGTACCCTTCTTTTATCCCAACTATTGGTTGGTATCTTTTCTTGGTTATCCCAACTATTGGTTGGTACCCTTCTTTTATCCCAACTATCGGTTGGTATGTTTCTCTTGGTTATCCCAACTATTGGTTGGTACCCTTCTTTTATCCCAACTATTGGTTGGTATCTTTTCTTGGTTATCCCAACTATTGGTTGGTACCCTTCTTTTATCCCAACTATTGGTTGGTATGTTTCTTGGTTATCCCAACTATTGGTTTGTACCCTTCTTTTATCCCAACTATTGGTTGGTACCCTTCTTTGATCCCAACTATTGGTTGGTATCTTTTCTTGGTTATCCCAACTATTGGTTGGTACCCTTCTTTTATCCTAACTATTGATTGGTATGTTTCTCTTGGTTATCCCAACTTTTGGTTGGTACCCTTATTTTATCCCAACTATTGGTTGGTAAGTTTCTCTTGGTTATCCCAACTATTTGTTGATACCCTTCTTTTATCCCAACTATTGGTTGGTATGTTTCTTGGTTATCCCAACCATTGGGTGGTACCCTTCTTTTATCCCAACTATTGGTTGGTATGTTTCTTGGTTATCCCAACTATTGGTTTGTACCCTTCTTTTATCCCAACTATTGGTTGGTACCCTTCTTTGATCCCAACTATTGGTTGGTATCTTTTCTTGGTTATCCCAACTATTGGTTGGTACCCTTCTTTTATCCTAACTATTGATTGGTATGTTTCTCTTGGTTATCCCAACTTTTGGTTGGTACCCTTATTTTATCCCAACTATTGGTTGGTAAGTTTCGCTTGGTTATCCCAACTATTGGTTGGTACCCTTCATTTATCCCAACTATTGGTTGGTATCTTATCTTGGTTATCCCTACTATTGGTTGGTACCCTTCTTTTATCCCAACTATTGGCTGGTATCTTTTCTTGGTTATCCCAACAATTGGTTGGTACCCTTCTTTTATCCCAACTATTGGTTGGTATGTTTCTCTTGGTTATCCCAACTATTGGTTGGTACCCTTCATTTATCCCAACTATTGGTTGGTATCTTTTCTTGGTTATCCCTACTATTGGTTGGTACCCTTCTTTTATCCCAACTATTGGCTGGTATCTTTTCTTGGTTATCCTAACAATTGGTTGGTACCCTTCTTTTATCCCAACTATTGGTTGGTATGTTTCTCTTGGTTATCCCAACTATTAGTTGATACCCTTCTTTTATCCCAACGATTGGTTGGTATCTTTTCTTGGTTATCCCAATTATTGGTTGGTACCCTTCTTTTATCCCAACTAATGGTTGGTATGTTTATTTTGGTTATCACAACTATTGCTTGGTACCCTTCTTTTATCCTAACTATTGGTTGGTATGTTTCTTGGTTATCCCAACTATTGGTTGGTACCCTTGTTTTATCCCCTCTATTTTTATCCCAACTATTGGTTGGTATGTTTCTTGGTTATCCCAACTATTGGTTGGTATCCTTCTTTTATCCCAACTATTGGTTGGTATGTTTCTTGGTTATCCCAATTATAGGTTGGTATCCTTCTTTTATCCCAACTATTGGTTAGTATGTTTCTATTGGTTATCCCAACTATTGGTTGGTACCATTCATTTATCCCAACTATTGGTTGGTATCTTTTCTTGGTTATCCCAACTATTGGTTGGTACCCTTCTTTTATCCCAAATATTGGTTGGTATGTTTCTCTTGGTTATCCCAACTATTGGTTGGTACACTTATTTTATCCCAACTATTGGTTGGTAAGTTTCTTTTGGTTATCCCAACTATTGGTTGGTACCCTTCTTTTATCCCACCTATTGGTTGGTATGTTTCTTGGTTTTCCCAACCATTGGTTGGTACCTTTCTTTTATCCCAACTATTGGTTGGTATGTTTCTTGGTTATCCTAACTATTGGTTGGTACCCTTCTTTTATCCCAACTATTGGTTGGTATGTTTCTTGGTTATCCCAACTATTGGTTGATATCCTTCTTTTATCCCAACTATTGGTTGGTATGTTTCTTGGTTATCCCAACTATTGGTTTGTACCCTTCTTTTATCCCATCTATTGGGTGGTATGTTTCTCTTGGTTATCCCAACTATTGGTTGGTACCCTTCTTTTATCCCAACTATTGGTTGGTATCTTTTCTTGGTTATCCCAACTATTGGTTGGTACCCTTCTTTTATCCCAACTATCGGTTGGTATGTTTCTCTTGGTTATCCCAACTATTGGTTGGTACCCTTCTTTTATCCCAACTATTGGTTGGTATCTTTTCTTGGTTATCCCAACTATTGGTTGGTACCCTTCTTTTATCCCAACTATTGGTTGGTATGTTTCTTGGTTATCCCAACTATTGGTTTGTACCCTTCTTTTATCCCAACTATTGGTTGGTACCCTTCTTTGATCCCAACTATTGGTTGGTATCTTTTCTTGGTGATCCCAACTATTGGTTGGTACCCTTCTTTTATCCTAACTATTGATTGGTATGTTTCTCTTGGTTATCCCAACTTTTGGTTGGTACCCTTATTTTATCCCAACTATTGGTTGGTAAGTTTCTCTTGGTTATCCCAACTATTGGTTGATACCCTTCTTTTATCCCAACTATTGGTTGGTATGTTTCTTGGTTATCCCAACCATTGGGTGGTACCCTTCTTTTATCCCAACTATTGGTTGGTATGTTTCTTGGTTATCCCAACTATTGGTTTGTACCCTTCTTTTTTCCTAACTATTGGGTGGTATGTTTCTCTTGGTTATCCCAACTATTGGTTGGTACCCTTCTTTTATCCCAACTATTGGTTGGTATCTTTTCTTGGTTATCCCAACTATTGGTTGGTACCCTTCTTTTATCCCAACTATTGGTTGGTACGTTTCTTGGTTATCCCAACTATTGGTTTGTACCCTTCTTTTATCCCAACTATTGGTTGGTATGTTTCTTGGTTATCCCAACTATTGGTTGGTACCCTTATTTTATCCCAACTATTGGTTGGTATCTTTTCTTGGTTATCCCAACTATTGGTTGGTACCCTTCTTTTATCCCAACTATTGGTTTGTATGTTTCTTTTTGTTATCCCAACTATTGGTTGGTACCCTTCTTTTATCCCAACTATTGGTTGGTAGGTTTCTCTTGGTTATCCCAACTATTTGTTGGTACCCTTCTTTTATCTCAACTATTGGCTGGTATCTTTTCTTGGTTATCCGAACTATTGGTTGGTACCCTTCTTTTACCCCAACTATTGGTTGGTATGTTTCTCTTGGTTATCCCAACTATTGGTTGATACCCTTCTTTTATCCCAACGATTGGTTGGTATCTTTTCTTGGTTATCCCAACTATTGGTTGGTACCCTTCTTTTATCCCTACTAATGGTTGGTATGTTTCTTTTGGTTATCACAACTATTGGTTGGTACCCTTCTTTTATCCCAACTATTGGTTGGTATGTTTCTTGGTTATCCCAACTATTGGTTGGTACCCTTCTTTTATCCCCTCTATTTTTATCCCAACTATTGGTTGGTATGTTTCTTGGTTATCCCAACTATTGGTTGGTATCCTTCTTTTATCCCAACTATTGGTTGGTATGTTTCTTGGTTATCCCAATTATTGGTTGGTATCCTTCTTTTATCCCAACTATTGGTTGGTATGTTTCTATTGGTTATCCCAACTATTGGTTGGTACCATTCTTTTATCCCAACTATTGGTTGGTGTCTTTTCTTGGTTATCCCAACTATTGGTTAGTACCCTTCTTTTATCCCAACTATTGGTTGGTATGTTTCACTTGGTTATCCCAACTATTGGTTGGTACCCTTATTTTATCCCAACTATTGGTTGGTAAGTTTCTTTTGGTTATCCCAACTATTGGTTGGTACCCTTCTTTTATCCCAACTATTGGTTGGTATGTTTCTTGGTTATCCCAACCATTGGTTGGTACCCTTCTTTTATCCCAACTATTGGTTGGTATGTTTCTTGGTTATCCCAACTATTGGTTGGTACCCTTCTTTTATCCCAACTATTGGTTGGTATGTTTCTTGGTTATCCCAACTATTGGTTGATATCCTTCTTTTATCCCAACTATTGGTTGGTATGTTTCTTGGTTATCCCAACTATTGGTTGGTACCCTTCTTTGATCCCAACCATTGGTTGGTATGTTTCTCTTGTTTACCCCAACTATTGGTTGGTACCCTTCTTTTATCCCAACTATTGGTTGGTATCTTTTCTTGGTTATCCCTACTATTGGTTGGTACCCTTCTTTTATCCCAACTATTGGCTGGTATCTTTTCTTGGTTATCCCAACAATTGGTTGGTACCCTTCTTTTATCCCAACTATTGGTTGGTATGTTTCTCTTGGTTTTCCCACCTATTGGTTGATACCCTTCTTTTATCCCAACGATTGGTTGGTATCTTTTCTTGGTTATCCCAACTATTGGTTGGTACCCTTCTTTTATCCCAACTAATGGTTGGTATGTTTATTTTGGTTATCACAACTATTGCTTGGTACCCTTCTTTTATCCCAACTATTGGTTGGTATGTTTCTTGGTTATCCCAACTATTGGTTGGTACCCTTCTTTTATCCCCTCTATTTTTATCCCAACTATTGGTTGGTATGTTTCTTGGTTATCCCAACTATTGGTTGGTATACTTCTTTTATCCCAACTATTGGTTGGTATGTTTCTTGGTTATCCCAATTATTGGTTGGTATCCTTCTTTTATCCCAACTATTGGTTGGTATGTTTCTATTGGTTATCCCAACTATTGGTTGGTACCATTCTTTTATCCCAACTATTGGTTGGTATCTTTTCTTGGTTATCCCAACTATTGGTTGGTACCCTTCTTTTATCCCAACTATTGGTTGGTATGTTTCTCTTGGTTATCCCAACTATTGGTTGGTACCCTTATTTTATCCCAACTATTGGTTGGTAAGTTTCTTTTGGTTATCCCAACTATTGGTTGGTACCCTTCTTTTATCCCAACTATTGGTTGGTATGTTTCTTGGTTATCCCAACCATTGGTTGGTACCCTTCTTTTATCCCAACTATTGGTTGGTATGTTTCTTGGTTATCCTAACTATTGGTTGGTACCCTTCTTTTATACCAACTATTGGTTGGTATGTTTCTTGGTTATCCCAACTATTGGTTGATATCCTTCTTTTATCCCAACTATTGGTTGGTATGTTTCTTGGTTATCCCAACTATTGGTTTGTACCTTTCTTTTATCCCAACGATTGGGTGGTATATTTCTCTTGATTATCCCAACTATTAGTTGGTACCCTTCTTTTATCCCAACTATTGGTTGGTATCTTTTCTTGGTTATCCCAACTATTGGTTGGTACCCTTCTTTTATCCCAACTATCGGTTGGTATGTTTCTCTTGGTTATCCCAACTATTGGTTGGTACCCTTCTTTTATCCCAACTATTGGTTGGTATCTTTTCTTGGTTATCCCAACTATTGGTTGGTACCCTTCTTTTATCCCAACTATTGGTTGGTATGTTTCTTGGTTATCCCAACTATTGGTTTGTACCCTTCTTTTATCCCAACTATTGGTTGGTACCCTTCTTTGATCCCAACTATTGGTTGGTATCTTTTCTTGGTTATCCCAACTATTGGTTGGTACCCTTCTTTTATCCTAACTATTGATTGGTATGTTTCTCTTGGTTATCCCAACTTTTGGTTGGTACCCTTATTTTATCCCAACTATTGGTTGGTAAGTTTCTCTAGGTTATCCCAACTATTGGTTGGTACCCTTCTTTTATCCCAACTATTGGTTGGTATGTTTCTTGGTTATCCCAACCATTGGGTGGTACCCTTCTTTTATCCCAACTATTGGTTGGTATGTTTCTTGGTTATCCCAACTATTGGTTTGTACCCTTCTTTTTTCCCAACTATTGGGTGGTATGTTTCTCTTGGTTATCCCAACTATTGGTTGGTACCCTTCTTTTATCCCAACTATTGGTTGGTATCTTTTCTTGGTTATCCCAACTATTGGTTGGTACCCTTCTTTTATCCCAACTATTGGTTGGTATGTTTCTCTTGGTTATCCCAACTATTGGTTGTTACCCTTCTTTTATCCCAACTATTGGTTGGTATCTTTTCTTGGTTATCCCAACTATTGGTTGGTACCCTTCTTTTATCCCCAATATTGGTTGGTACGTTTCTTGGTTATCCCAACTATTGGTTTGTACCCTTCTTTTATCCCAACTATTGGTTGGTATGTTTCTTGGTTATCCCAACTATTGGTTGGTACCCTTCTTTTATCCCAACTATTGGTTGGTATGTTTTTTGGTTATCCCAACTATTGGTTGGTACCCTTCTTTTATCCGAACTATTGGTTGGTAGGTTTCTCTTGGTTATCCCAACTATTGGTTGGTACCCTTCTTTTATCCCAACTATTGGTTTGTATCTTTTCTTGGTTATCCCAACTATTGGTTGGTACCCTTCTTTTATCCCAACTATTGGTTGGTATGTTTCTCTTGGTTATCCCAACTATTGGTTGGTACCCTTCTTTTATCCCAACTATTGGTTGGTATCTTTTCTTGGTTATCCCAACTATTGGTTGGTACCCTTCTTTTATCCCAACTATTGGTTGGTATGTTTCTTTTGGTTATCCCAACTATTGGTTGGTACCCTTCTTTTATCCCCTCTATTGGTTGGTATGTTTCTTGGTTATCCCAACTATTGGTTGGTACCCTTCTTTTATCCCAACTATTGGTTGGTATGTTTTTTGGTTATCCCAACTATTGGTTGGTACCCTTCTTTTATCCCAACTATTGGTTGGTAGGTTCTCTTGGTTATCCCAACTATTGGTTGGTACCCTTCTTTTATCCCAACTATTGGTTGGTATGTTTCTATTGGTTATCCCAACTATTGGTTGGTACCATTCTTTTATCCCAACTATTGGTTGGTATCTTTTCTTGGTTATCCCAACTATTGGTTGGTACCCTTCTTTTATCCCAACTATTGGTTGGTATGTTTCTCTTGGTTATCCCAACTATTGGTTGGTACCCTTCTTTTATCCCAACTATTGGTCGGTATCTTTTCTTGGTTATCCCAACTATTGGTTGGTACCCTTCTTTTATCCCAACTATTGGTTGGTATGTTTCTTTTGGTTATCCCAACTATTGGTTGGTACGCTTCTTTTATCCCCTCTATAGGTTGGTATGTTTCTTGGTTATCCCAACTATTGGTTGGTACCCTTCTTTTATCCCAACTATTGGTTGGTACCCTTCTTTTATCCTAACTATTGATTGGTATGTTTCTCTTGGTTATCCCAACTTTTGGTTGGTACCCTTATTTTATCCCAACTATTGGTTGGTAAGTTCCTCTAGGTTATCCCAACTATTGGTTGGTACCCTTCTTTTATCCCAACTATTGGTTGGTATGTTTCTTGGTTATCCCAACCATTGGGTGGTACCCTTCTTTTATCCCAACTATTGGTTGGTATGTTTCTTGGTTATCCCAACTATTGGTTTGTACCCTTCTTTTTTCCCAACTATTGGGTGGTATGTTTCTCTTGGTTATCCCAACTATTGGTTGGTACCCTTCTTTTATCCCAACTATTGGTTGGTATCTTTTCTTGGTTATCCCAACTATTGGTTGGTACCCTTCTTTTATCCCAACTATTGGTTGGTATGTTTCTCTTGGTTATCCCAACTATTGGTTGGTACCCTTCTTTTATCCCAACTATTGGTTGGTATCTTTTCTTGGTTATCCCAACTATTGGTTGGTACCCTTCTTTTATCCCCAATATTGGTTGGTACGTTTCTTGGTTATCCCAACTATTGGTTTGTACCCTTCTTTTATCCCAACTATTGGTTGGTATGTTTCTTGGTTATCCCAACTATTGGTTGGTACCCTTCTTTTATCCCAACTATTGGTTGGTATGTTTTTTGGTTATCCCAACTATTGGTTGGTACCCTTCTTTTATCCCAACTATTGGTTGGTAGGTTTCTCTTGGTTATCCCAACTATTGGTTGGTACCCTTCTTTTATCCCAACTATTGGTTTGTATCTTTTCTTGGTTATCCCAACTATTGGTTGGTACCCTTCTTTTATCCCAACTATTGGTTGGTATGTTTCTCTTGGTTATCCCAACTATTGGTTGGTACCCTTCTTTTATCCCAACTATTGGTTTGTATCTTTTCTTGGTTATCCCAACTATTGGTTGGTACCCTTCTTTTATCCCAACTATTGGTTGGTATGTTTCTTTTGGTTATCCCAACTATTGGTTGGTACCCTTCTTTTATCCCCTCTATTGGTTGGTATGTTTCTTGGTTATCCCAACTATTGGTTGATACCCTTCTTTTATCCCAACTATTGGTTGGTATGTTTTATGGTTATCCCAACTATTGGTTGGTACCCTTTTTTATCCCAACTATTGGTTGGTAGGTTTCTCTTTGTTATCCCAACTATTGGTTGGTACCCTTCTTTTATCCCAACTATTGGTTGGTATGTTTCTATTGGTTATCCCAACTATTGGTTGGTACCATTCTTTTATCCCAACTATTGGTTGGTATCTTTTCTTGGTTATCCCAACTATTGGTTGGTACCCTTCTTTTATCCCAACTATTGGTTGGTATGTTTCTCTTGGTTATCCCAACTATTGGTTGGTACCCTTCTTTTATCCCAACTATTGGTTGGTATCTTTTCTTGGTTATCCCAACTATTGGTTGGTACCCTTCTTTTATCCCAACTATTGGTTGGTATGTTTCTTTTGGTTATCCCAACTATTGGTTGGTACGCTTCTTTTATCCCCTCTATTGGTTGGTATGTTTCTTGGTTATCCCAACTATTGGTTGGTACCCTTCTTTTATCCCAACTATTGGTTGGTACCCTTCTTTTATCCTAACTATTGATTGGTATGTTTCTCTTGGTTATCCCAACTTTTGGTTGGTACCCTTATTTTATCCCAACTATTGGTTGGTAAGTTTCTCTAGGTTATCCCAACTATTGGTTGGTACCCTTCTTTTATCCCAACTATTGGTTGGTATGTTTCTTGGTTATCCCAACCATTGGGTGGTACCCTTCTTTTATCCCAACTATTGGTTGGTATGTTTCTTGGTTTTCCCAACTATTGGTTTGTACCCTTCTTTTTTCCCAACTATTGGGTGGTATGTTTCTCTTGGTTATCCCAACTATTGGTTGGTACCCTTCTTTTATCCCAACTATTGGTTGGTATCTTTTCTTGGTTATCCCAACTATTGGTTGGTACCCTTCTTTTATCCCAACTATTGGTTGGTATGTTTCTCTTGGTTATCCCAACTATTGGTTGGTACCCTTCTTTTATCCCAACTATTGGTTGGTATCTTTTCTTGGTTATCCCAACTATTGGTTGGTACCCTTCTTTTATCCCCAATATTGGTTGGTACGTTTCTTGGTTATCCCAACTATTGGTTTGTACCCTTCTTTTATCCCAACGATTGGTTGGTATGTTTCTTGGTTATCCCAACTATTGGTTGGTACCCTTCTTTTATCCCAACTATTGGATGGTATGATTTTTGGTTATCCCAACTATTGGTTGGTACCCTTCTTTTATCCCAACTATTGGTTGGTAGGTTTCTCTTGGTTATCCCAACTATTGGTTGGTACCCTTCTTTTATCCCAACTATTGGTTTGTATCTTTTCTTGGTTATCCCAACTATTGGTTGGTACCCTTCTTTTATCCCAACTATTGGTTGGTATGTTTCTCTTGGTTATCCCAACTATTGGTTGGTACCCTTCTTTTATCCCAACTATTGGTTGGTATCTTTTCTTGGTTATCCCAACTATTGGTTGGTACCCTTCTTTTATCCCAACTATTGGTTGGTATGTTTCTTTTGGTTATCCCAACTATTGGTTGGTACCCTTCTTTTATCCCCTCTATTGGTTGGTATGTTTCTTGGTTATCCCAACTATTGGTTGGTACCCTTCTTTTATCCCAACTATTGGTTGGTATGTTTTTTGGTTATCCCAACTATTGGTTGGTACCCTTCTTTTATCCCAACTATTGGTTGGTAGGTTTCTCTTTGTTATCCCAACTATTGGTTGGTACCCTTCTTTTATCCCAACTATTGGTTGGTATGTTTCTATTGGTTATCCCAACTATTGGTTGGTACCATTCTTTTATCCCAACTATTGGTTGGTATCTTTTCTTGGTTATCCCAACTATTGGTTGGTACCCTTCTTTTATCCCAACTATTGGTTGGTATGTTTCTCTTGGTTATCCCAACTATTGGTTGGTACCCTTCTTTTATCCCAACTAGTGGTTGGTATCTTTTCTTGGTTATCCCAACTATTGGTTGGTACCCTTCTTTTATCCCAACTATTGGTTGGTATGTTTCTTTTGGTTATCCCAACTATTGGTTGGTACGCTTCTTTTATCCCCTCTATTGGTTGGTATGTTTCTTGGTTATCCCAACTATTGGTTGGTACCCTTCTTTTATCCCAACTATTGGTTGGTATGTTTCTTGGTTATCCCAACTATTGGTTGGTACCATTCTTTTATCCCAACTATTGGTTAGTATGTTTCTTGGTTATCCCAACTATTGGTTGGTATCCTTCTTTTATCCCAACTATTGGTTGGTATGTTTCTTGTTATCCCAATTATTGGTTGGTACCCTTCTTTTATCCCAACTATTGGTTGGTATGTTTCTCTTGGTTATCCCAACTATTGGTTGGTACCCTTCTTTTATCCCAACTATTGGTTGGTATCTTTTCTTGGTTATCCCAACTATTGGTTGGTACCCTTCTTTTATCCCAACTATTGGTTGGTATGTTTTTCTTGGTTATCCCAACTATTGGTTGGTACCCTTCTTTTATCCCAACTATTGGTTGGTATCTTTTCTTGGTTATCCCAACTATTGGTTGGTACCCTTCTTTTATCCCAACTATTGGTTGGTATGTTTCTTTTGGTTATCCCAACTATTGGTTGGTACCCTTCTTTTATCCCCTCTATTGGTTGGTATGTTTCTTGGTTATCCCAACTATTGGTTGGTACCCTTCTTTTATCCCAACTATTGGTTGGTATGTTTTTTGGTTATCCCAACTATTGGTTGGTACCCTTCTTTTATCCCAACTATTGGTTGGTAGGTTTCTCTTTGTTATCCCAACTATTGGTTGGTACCCTTCTTTTATCCCAACTATTGGTTGGTATGTTTCTATTGGTTATCCCAACTATTGGTTGGTACCATTCTTTTATCCCAACTATTGGTTGGTATCTTTTCTTGGTTATCCCAACTATTGGTTGGTACCCTTCTTTTATCCCAACTATTGGTTGGTATGTTTCTCTTGGTTATCCCAACTATTGGTTGGTACCCTTCTTTTATCCCAACTAGTGGTTGGTATCTTTTCTTGGTTATCCCAACTATTGGTTGGTACCCTTCTTTTATCCCAACTATTGGTTGGTATGTTTCTTTTGGTTATCCCAACTATTGGTTGGTACGCTTCTTTTATCCCCTCTATTGGTTGGTATGTTTCTTGGTTATCCCAACTATTGGTTGGTACCCTTCTTTTATCCCAACTATTGGTTGGTATGTTTCTTGGTTATCCCAACTATTGGTTGGTACCATTCTTTTATCCCAACTATTGGTTAGTATGTTTCTTGGTTATCCCAACTATTGGTTGGTATCCTTCTTTTATCCCAACTATTGGTTGGTATGTTTCTTGTTATCCCAATTATTGGTTGGTACCCTTCTTTTATCCCAACTATTGGTTGGTATGTTTCTCTTGGTTATCCCAACTATTGGTTGGTACCCTTCTTTTATCCCAACTATTGGTTGGTATCTTTTCTTGGTTATCCCAACTATTGGTTGGTACCCTTCTTTTATCCCAACTATTGGTTGGTATGTTTTTCTTGGTTATCCCAACTATTGGTTGGTACCCTTCTTTTATCCCAACTATTGGTTGGTATCTTTTCTTGGTTATCCCAACTATTGGTTGGTACCCTTCTTTTATCCCAACTATTGGTTGGTATGTTTCTTTTGGTTATCCCAACTATTGGTTGGTACCCTTCTTTTATCCCCTCTATTGGTTGGTATGTTTCTTGGTTATCCCAACTATTGGTTGGTACCCTTCTTTTATCCCAACTATTGGTTGGTATGTTTTTTGGTTATCCCAACTATTGGTTGGTACCCTTCTTTTATCCCAACTATTGGTTGGTAGGTTTCTCTTTGTTATCCCAACTATTGGTTGGTACCCTTCTTTTATCCCAACTATTGGTTGGTATGTTTCTATTGGTTATCCCAACTATTGGTTGGTACCATTCTTTTATCCCAACTATTGGTTGGTATCTTTTCTTGGTTATCCCAACTATTGGTTGGTACCCTTCTTTTATCCCAACTATTGGTTGGTATGTTTCTCTTGGTTATCCCAACAATTGGTTGGTACCCTTCTTTTATCCCAACTAGTGGTTGGTATCTTTTCTTGGTTATCCCAACTATTGGTTGGTACCCTTCTTTTATCCCAACTATTGGTTGGTATGTTTCTTTTGGTTATCCCAACTATTGGTTGGTACGCTTCTTTTATCCCCTCTATTGGTTGGTATGTTTCTTGGTTATCCCAACTATTGGTTGGTACCCTTCTTTTATCCCAACTATTGGTTGGTATGTTTCTTGGTTATCCCAACTATTGGTTGGTACCATTCTTTTATCCCAACTATTGGTTAGTATGTTTCTTGGTTATCCCAACTATTGGTTGGTATCCTTCTTTTATCCCAACTATTGGTTGGTATGTTTCTTGTTATCCCAATTATTGGTTGGTACCCTTCTTTTATCCCAACTATTGGTTGGTATGTTTCTCTTGGTTATCCCAACTATTGGTTGGTACCCTTCTTTTATCCCAACTATTGGTTGGTATCTTTTCTTGGTTATCCCAACTATTGGTTGGTACCCTTCTTTTATCCCAACTATTGGTTGGTATGTGTTTCTTGGTTATCCCAACTATTGGTTGATACCCTTCTTTTATCCCAACTATTGGTTGGTATCTTTTCTTGGTTATCCCAACTATTCTTTGGTACCCTTCTTTTATCCCAACTATTGGTTGGTATGTTTCTTTTGGTTATCCCAACTATTGGTTGGTACCCTTCTTTTATCCCAACTATTGGTTGGTATCTTTTCTTGGTTATCCCAACTATTGGTTGGTACCCTTCTTTTATCCCAACTATCGGCTGGTATCTTTTCTTGGTTATCCCAACTATTGGTTGGTACCCTTCTTTTATCCCAACTATTGGTTGGTATGTTTCTCTTGGTTATCCCTACTATTGGTTTATACCCTTCTTTTATCCCAACTATTGGTTGGTATCTTTTCTTGGTTATCCCAACTATTGGTTGGGACCCTTCTTTTATCCCAACTATTGGTTGGTATGTTTTTTTGGTTATCCCAACTATTGGTTGGTACCCTTCTTTTATCCCAACTATTGGTTGGTATGTTTCTTTTGGTTATCCCAACTATTCGTTGGTACCCTTCTTTTATCCCCTCTATTGGTTGGTATGTTTCTTGGTTATCCCAACTATTGGTTGGTACCCTTCTTTTATCCCAACTATTGGTTGGTATGTTTCTTGGTTATCCCAACTATTGGTTGGTACCATTCTTTTATCCCAACTATTGGTTCGTATGTTTCTTGGTTATCCCAACTATTGGTTGGTATCCTTCTTTTATCCCAACTATTGGTTGGTATGTTTCTTGGTTATCCCAATTATTGGTTGGTACCCTTCTTTTATCCCAACTATTGGTTGGTATGTTTCTCTTGGTTATCCCAACTATTGGTTGGTACCCTTCTTTTATCCCAACTATTGGTTGGTATCTTTTCTTGGTTATCCCAACTATTGGTTGGTACCCTTCTTTTATCCCAACTATTGGTTGGTATGTGTTTCTTGGTTATCCCAACTATTGGTTGATACCCTTCTTTTATCCCAACTATTGGTTGGTATCTTTTCTTGGTTATCCCAACTATTCTTTGGTACCCTTCTTTTATCCCAACTATTGGTTGGTATGTTTCTTTTGGTTATCCCAACTATTGGTTGGTACCCTTCTTTTATCCCAACTATTGGTTGGTATCTTTTCTTGGTTATCCCAACTATTGGTTGGTACACTTCTTTTATCCCAACTATCGGCTGGTATCTTTTCTTGGTTATCCCAACTATTGGTTGGTACCCTTCTTTTATCCCAACTATTGGTTGGTATGTTTTTTTGGTTATCCCAACTATTGGTTGGTACCCTTCTTTTATCCCAACTATTGGTTGGTATGTTTCTTGGTTATCCCAACTATTGGTTGGTACCCTTCTTTTATCCCCTCTATTTTTATTCCAACTATTGGTTGGTATGTTTCTTGGTTATCCCAACTATTGGTTGGTATCCTTCTTTTTCCCAACTATTGGTTGGTATGTTTCTTGGTTATCCCAATTATTGGTTGGTATCCTTCTTTTATCCCAACTATTGGTTGGTATGTTTGTCTTGGTTATCCCAACTATTGGTTGATACCCTTCTTTTATCCCAACTATTGGTTGGTATCTTTTCTTGGTTATCCCAACTATTGGTTGGTACCCTTCTTTTATCCCAACTATTGGTTGGTACCCTTATTTTATCCCAACTATTGGTTGGTAAGTTTCTTTTGGTTATCCCAACTATTGGTTGGTACCCTTCTTTTATCCCAACTATTGGTTGGTATGTTTCTTGGTTATCCCAACCATTGGTTGGTACCCTTCTTTTATCCCAACTATTGGTTGGTATCTTTCTTGGTTATCCCAACTATTGGTTGGTACCCTTCTTTTATCCCAACTATTGGTTGATACCCTTCTTTTATCCCAACTATTGGTTGGTATCTTTTCTTGGTTATCCCAACTATTGGTTGGTACCCTTCTTTTATCCCAACTATTGGTTGGTACCCTTATTTTATCCCAACTATTGGTTGGTAAGTTTCTTTTGGTTATCCCAACTATTGGTTGGTACCCTTCTTTTATCCCAACTATTGGTTGGTATGTTTCTTGGTTATCCCAACCATTGGTTGGTACCCTTCTTTTATCCCAACTATTGGTTGGTATCTTTCTTGGTAATCCCAACTATTGGTTGGTACCCTTCTTTTATCCCAACTATTGGTTGGTATGTTTCTTGGTTATCCCAACTATTGGTTAATATCCTTCTTTTATCCCAACTATTGGTTGGTATGTTTCTTGGTTGTCCCAACTATTGGTTGGTACCCTTCTTTGATCCCAACTATTGGTTGGTATGTTTCTCTTGGTTATCCCAACTATTGGTTGGTACCCTTCTTTGATCTCAACTTTTGGTTGGTATCTTTTCTTGGTTATCCCAACTATTGGTTGGTACCCTTATTTTATCCCAACTATTGGTTGGTAAGTTTCTCTTGGTTATCCCAACTATTGGTTGGTACCCTTCTTTTATCCCAACTATTGGTTGGTATGTTTCTTGGTTATCCCAACCATTGGTTGGTACCCTTCTTTTATCCCAACTATTGGTTGGTATGTTTCTCTTGGTTATCCCAACTATTGGTAGGTACCCTTCTTTTATCCCAACTATTGGTTGGTATGTTTTTTTGGTTATCCCAACTATTGGTTGGTACCCTTCTTTTATCCCAACTATTGGTTGGTATGTTTCTTGGTTATCCCAACTATTGGTTGGTACCCTTCTTTTATCCCCTCTATTTTTATTCCAACTATTGGTTGGTATGTTTCTTGGTTATCCCAACTATTGGTTGGTATCCTTCTTTTTCCCAACTATTGGTTGGTATGTTTCTTGGTTATCCCAATTATTGGTTGGTATCCTTCTTTTATCCCAACTATTGGTTGGTATGTTTGTCTTGGTTATCCCAACTATTGGTTGATACCCTTCTTTTATCCCTACTATTGGATGGTATCTTTTCTTGGTTATCCCAACTATTGGTTGGTACCCTTCTTTTATCCCAACTATTGGTTGGTACCCTTATTTTATCCCAACTATTGGTTGGTAAGTTTCTTTTGGTTATCCCAACTATTGGTTGGTACCCTTCTTTTATCCCAACTATTGGTTGGTATGTTTCTTGGTTATCCCAACCATTGGTCGGTACCCTTCTTTTATCCCAACTATTGGTTGGTATGTTTCTTGGTTATCCCAACTATTGGTTGGTACCCTTCTTTTATCCCAACTATTGGTTGGTATGTTTCTTGGTTATCCCAACTATTGGTTAATATCCTTCTTTTATCCCAACTATTGGTTGGTATGTTTCTTAGTTGTCCCAACTATTGGTTGGTACCCTTCTTTGATCCCAACTATTGGTTGGTATGTTTCTCTTGGTTATCCCAACTATTGGTTGGTACCCTTCTTTGATCCCAACTTTTGGTTGGTATCTTTTCTTGGTTATCCCAACTATTGGTTGGTACCCTTATTTTATCCCAACTATTGGTTGGTAAGTTTCTCTTGGTTATCCCAACTATTGGTTGGTACCCTTCTTTTATCCCAACTATTGGTTGGTATGTTTCTTGGTTATCCCAACCATTCGTTGGTACCCTTCTTTTATCCCAACTATTGGTTGGTATGTTTCTCTTGGTTATCCCAACTATTGGTAGGTACCCTTCTTTTATCCCAACTATTGGTTGGTATGTTTCTTGGTTATCCCAACCATTGGTTGGTACCCTTCTTTTATCCCAACTATTGGTTGGTATGTTTCTTGGTTATCCCAACTATTGGTTGGTACCCTTCTTTTATCCCAACTATTGGTTGGTATGTTTCTTGGTTATCCCAATTATTGGTTGGTATCCTTCTTTTATCCCAACTATTGGTTGGTATGTTTGTCTTGGTTATCCCAACTATTGGTTGATACCCTTCTTTTATCCCAACTATTGGTTGGTATCTTTTCTTGGTTATCCCAACTATTGGTTGGTACCCTTCTTTTATCCCAACTATTGGTTGGTACCCTTATTTTATCCCAACTATTGGTTGGTAAGTTTCTTTTGGTTATCCCAACTATTGGTTGGTACCGTTCTTTTATCCCAACTATTGGTTGGTATGTTTCTCTTGGTTATCCCAACTATTGGTTGGTACCCTTCTTATATCCCAAGTATTGGCTGGTATCTTTTCTTGGTTATCCCAACTATTGGTTGGTACCCTTCTTTTATCCCAACTATTTGTTGGTATGTTTCTCTTGGTTATCCCAACTATTGGTTGATACCCTTCTTTTATCCCAACTATTGGTTGGTATCTTTTCTTGGTTATCCCAACTATTGGTTGGGACCCTTCTTTTATCCCAACTATTGGTTGGTATGTTTCTTTTGGTTATCCCAACTATTGGTTGGTACCCTTCTTTTATCCCAACTATTGGTTGGTACCCTTCTTTTATCCCCTCTATTTTTATCCCAACTATTGGTTGGTATGTTTCTTGGTTATCCCAACTATTCGTTGGTATCCTTCATTTATCCCAACTATTGGTTGGTATGTTTCTTGGTTATCCCAATTATTGGTTGGTATCCTTCTTTTATCCCAACTATTGGTTGGTATGTTTCTCTTGGTTATCCCAACTATTGGTTGGTACCCTTCTTTTATCCCAACTATTGGTTGGTATCTTTTCTTGGTTATCCCAACTATTGGTTGGTACCTTTCTTTTATCCCAACTATTGGTTGGTATGCTTCTCTTAGTTATCCCAACTATTGGTTGGTACCCTTATTTTATCCCAACTATTGGTTGGTATGTTTCTCTTGGTTATCCCTACTATTGGTTGATACCCTTCTTTTATCCCAACTATTGGTTGGTATCTTTTCTTGGTTATCCCAACTATTGGTTGGGACCCTTCTTTTATCCCAACTATTGGTTGGTATGTTTTTTTGGTTATCCCAACTATTGGTTGGTACCCATATTTTATCCCAACTATTGGTTGGTATGTTTGTTTTGGTTATCCCAACTATTGGTTGGTACCCTTCTTTTATCCCCTCTATTGGTTGGTATGTTTCTTGGTTATCCCAACTATTGGTTGGTACCCTTCTTTTATCCCAACTATTGGTTGGTATGTTTCTTGGTTATCCCAACTATTGGTTGGTACCATTCTTTTATCCCAACTATTGGTTAGTATGTTTCTTGGTTATCCCAACTATTGGTTGGTATCCTTCTTTTATCCCAACTATTGGTTGGTATGTTTCTTGGTTATCCCAATTATTGGTTGGTACCCTTCTTTTATCCCAACTATTGGTTGGTATGTTTCTCTTGGTTATCCCAACTATTGGTTGGTACCCTTCTTTTATCCCAACTATTGGTTGGTATCTTTTCTTGGTTATCCCAACTATTGGTTGGTACCCTTCTTTTATCCCAACTATTGGTTGGTATGTGTTTCTTGGTTATCCCAACTATTGGTTGATACCCTTCTTTTTTCCCAACTATTGGTTGGTATCTTTTCTTGGTTATCCCAACTATTCTTGGGTACCCTTCTTTTATCCCAACTATTGGTTGGTATGTTTCTTTTGGTTATCCCAACTATTGGTTGGTACCCTTCTTTTATCCCAACTATTGGTTGGTATCTTTTCTTGGTTATCCCAACTATTGGTTGGTACCCTTCTTTTATCCCAACTATCGGCTGGTATCTTTTCTTGGTTATCCCAACTATTGGTTGGTACCATTCTTTTATCCCAACTATTGGTTGGTATGTTTCTCTTGGTTATCCCTACTATTGGTTGATACCCTTCTTTTATCCCAACTATTGGTTGGTATCTTTTCTTGGTTATCCCAACTATTGGTTGGGACCCTTCTTTTATCCCAACTATTGGTTGGTATGTTTTTTTGGTTATCCCAACTATTGGTTGGTACCCTTCTTTTATCCCAACTATTGGTTGGTATGTTTCTTGGTTATCCCAACTATTGGTTGGTACCCTTCTTTTATCCCCTCTATTTTTATTCCAACTATTGGTTGGTATGTTTCTTGGTTATCCCAACTATTGGTTGGTATCCTTCTTTTTCCCAACTATTGGTTGGTATGTTTCTTGGTTATCCCAATTATTGGTTGGTATCCTTCTTTTATCCCAACTATTGGTTGGTATGTTTGTCTTGGTTATCCCAACTACTGGTTGATACCCTTCTTTTATCCCAACTATTGGTTGGTATCTTTTCTTGGTTATCCCAACTATTGGTTGGTACCCTTCTTTTATCCCAACTATTGGTTGGTACCCTTATTTTATCCCAACTATTGGTTGGTAAGTTTCTTTTGGTTATCCCAACTATTGGTTGGTACCCTTCTTTTATCCCAACTATTGGTTGGTATGTTTCTCTTGGTTATCCCAACTATTGGTTGGTACCCTTCTTATATCCCAAGTATTGACTGGTATCTTTTCTTGGTTATCCCAACTATTGGTTGGTACCCTTCTTTTATCCCAACTATTTGTTGGTATGTTTCTCTTGGTTATCCCAACTATTGGTTGATACCCTTCTTTTATCCCAACTATTGGTTGGTATCTTTTCTTGGTTATCCGAACTATTGGTTGGGACCCTTCTTTTATCCCAACTATTGGTTGGTAAGTTTCTTTTGGTTATCCCAACTATTGGTTGGTACCCTTCTTTTATCCCAACTATTGGTTGGTATGTTTCTTGGTTATCCCAACCATTGGTTGGTACCCTTCTTTTATCCCAACTATTGGTTGGTATCTTTCTTGGTTATCCCAACTATTGGTTGGTACCCTTCTTTTATCCCAACTATTGGTTGGTATGTTTCTTGGTTATCCCAACTATTGGTTAATATCCTTCTTTTATCCCAACTATTGGTTGGTATGTTTCTTGGTTGTCCCAACTATTGGTTGGTACCCTTCTTTGATCCCAACTATTGGTTGGTATGTTTCTCTTGGTTATCCCAACTATTGGTTGGTACCCTTCTTTGATCTCAACTTTTGGTTGGTATCTTTTCTTGGTTATCCCAACTATTGGTTGGTACCCTTATTTTATCCCAACTATTGGTTGGTAAGTTTCTCTTGGTTATCCCAACTATTGGTTGGTACCCTTCTTTTATCCCAACTATTGGTTGGTATGTTTCTTGGTTATCCCAACCATTGGTTGGTACCCTTCTTTTATCCCAACTATTGGTTGGTATGTTTCTCTTGGTTATCCCAACTATTGGTAGGTACCCTTCTTTTATCCCAACTATTGGTTGGTATGTTTTTTTGGTTATCCCAACTATTGGTTGGTACCCTTCTTTTATCCCAACTATTGGTTGGTATGTTTCTTGGTTATCCCAACTATTGGTTGGTACCCTTCTTTTATCCCCTCTATTTTTATTCCAACTATTGGTTGGTATGTTTCTTGGTTATCCCAACTATTGGTTGGTATCCTTCTTTTTCCCAACTATTGGTTGGTATGTTTCTTGGTTATCCCAATTATTGGTTGGTATCCTTCTTTTATCCCAACTATTGGTTGGTATGTTTGTCTTGGTTATCCCAACTATTGGTTGATACCCTTCTTTTATCCCTACTATTGGTTGGTATCTTTTCTTGGTTATCCCAACTATTGGTTGGTACCCTTCTTTTATCCCAACTATTGGTTGGTACCCTTATTTTATCCCAACTATTGGTTGGTAAGTTTCTTTTGGTTATCCCAACTATTGGTTGGTACCCTTCTTTTATCCCAACTATTGGTTGGTATCTTTCTTGGTTATCCCAACCATTGGTCGGTACCCTTCTTTTATCCCAACTATTGGTTGGTATGTTTCTTGGTTATCCCAACTATTGGTTGGTACCCTTCTTTTATCCCAACTATTGGTTGGTATGTTTCTTGGTTATCCCAACTATTGGTTAATATCCTTCTTTTATCCCAACTATTGGTTGGTATGTTTCTTGGTTGTCCCAACTATTGGTTGGTACCCTTCTTTGATCCCAACTATTGGTTTGTATGTTTCTCTTGGTTATCCCAACTATTGGTTGGTACCCTTCTTTGATCCCAACTTTTGGTAGGTATCTTTTCTTGGTTATCCCAACTATTGGTTGGTACCCTTATTTTATCCCAACTATTGGTTGGTAAGTTTCTCTTGGTTATCCCAACTATTGGTTGGTACCCTTCTTTTATCCCAACTATTGGTTGGTATGTTTCTTGGTTATCCCAACCATTGGTTGGTACCCTTCTTTTATCCCAACAATTGGTTGGTATGTTTCTCTTGGTTATCCCAACTATTGGTAGGTACCCTTCTTTTATCCCAACTATTGGTTGGTATGTTTCTTGGTTATCCCAACCATTGGTTGGTACCCTTCTTTTATCCCAACTATTGGTTGGTATGTTTCTTGGTTATCCCAACTATTGGTTGGTACCCTTCTTTTATCCCAACTATTGGTTGGTATGTTTCTTGGTTATCCCAATTATTGGTTGGTATCCTTCTTTTATCCCAACTATTGGTTGGTATGTTTGTCTTGGTTATCCCAACTATTGGTTGATACCCTTCTTTTATCCCAACTATTGGTTGGTATCTTTTCTTGGTTATCCCAACTATTGGTTGGTACCCTTCTTTTATCCCAACTATTGGTTGGTACCCTTATTTTATCCCAACTATTGGTTGGTAAGTTTCTTTTGGTTATCCCAACTATTGGTTGGTACCGTTCTTTTATCCCAACTATTGGTTGGTATGTTTCTCTTGGTTATCCCAACTATTGGTTGGTACCCTTCTTATATCCCAAGTATTGGCTGGTATCTTTTCTTGGTTATCCCAACTATTGGTTGGTACCCTTCTTTTATCCCAACTATTTGTTGGTATGTTTCTCTTGGTTATCCCAACTATTGGTTGATACCCTTCTTTTATCCCAACTATTGGTTGGTATCTTTTCTTGGTTATCCCAACTATTGGTTGGGACCCTTCTTTTATCCCAACTATTGGTTGGTATGTTTCTTTTGGTTATCCCAACTATTGGTTGGTACCCTTCTTTTATCCCAACTATTGGTTGGTACCCTTCTTTTATCCCCTCTATTTTTATCCCAACTATTGGTTGGTATGTTTCTTGGTTATCCCAACTATTCGTTGGTATCCTTCATTTATCCCAACTATTGGTTGGTATGTTTCTTGGTTATCCCAATTATTGGTTGGTATCCTTCTTTTATCCCAACTATTGGTTGGTATGTTTCTCTTGGTTATCCCAACTATTGGTTGGTACCCTTCTTTTATCCCAACTATTGGTTGGTATCTTTTCTTGGTTATCCCAACTATTGGTTGGTACCCTTCTTTTATCCCAACTATTGGTTGGTATGCTTCTCTTAGTTATCCCAACTATTGGTTGGTACCCTTATTTTATCCCAACTATTGGTTGGTATGTTTCTCTTGGTTATCCCTACTATTGGTTGATACCCTTCTTTTATCCCAACTATTGGTTGGTATCTTTTCATGGTTATCCCAACTATTGGTTGGGACCCTTCTTTTATCCCAACTATTGGTTGGTATGTTTTTTTGGTTATCCCAACTATTGGTTGGTACCCTTCTTTTATCCCAACTATTGGTTGGTATGTTTCTTTTGGTTATCCCAACTATTGGTTGGTACCCTTCTTTTATCCCCTCTATTGGTTGGTATGTTTCTTGGTTATCCCAACTATTGGTTGATACCCTTCTTTTATCCCAACTATTGGTTGGTATGTTTCTTGGTTATCCCAACTATTGGTTGGTACCATTCTTTTATCCCAACTATTGGTTAGTATGTTTCTTGGTTATCCCAACTATTGGTTGGTATCCTTCTTTTATCCCAACTATTGGTTGGTATGTTTCTTGGTTATCCCAATTATTGGTTGGTACCCTTCTTTTATCCCAACTATTGGTTGGTATGTTTCTCTTGGTTATCCCAACTATTGGTTGGTACCCTTCTTTTATCCCAACTATTGGTTGGTATCTTTTCTTGGTTATCCCAACTATTGGTTGGTACCCTTCTTTTATCCCAACTATTGGTTGGTATGTGTTTCTTGGTTATCCCAACTATTGGTTGATACCCTTCTTTTATCCCAACTATTGGTTGGTATCTTTTCTTGGTTATCCCAACTATTCTTGGGTACCCTTCTTTTATCCCAACTATTGGTTGGTATGTTTCTTTTGGTTATCCCAACTATTGGTTGGTACCCTTCTTTTATCCCAACTATTGGTTGGTATCTTTTCTTGGTTATCCCAACTATTGGTTGGTACCCTTCTTTTATCCCAACTATCGGCTGGTATCTTTTCTTGGTTATCCCAACTATTGGTTGGTACCATTCTTTTATCCCAACTATTGGTTGGTATGTTTCTCTTGGTTATCCCTACTATTGGTTGATACCCTTCTTTTATCCCAACTATTGGTTGGTATCTTTTCTTGGTTATCCCAACTATTGGTTGGGACCCTTCTTTTATCCCAACTATTGGTTGGTATGTTTTTTTGGTTATCCCAACTATTGGTTGGTACCCTTCTTTTATCCCAACTATTGGTTGGTATGTTTCTTGGTTATCCCAACTATTGGTTGGTACCCTTCTTTTATCCCCTCTATTTTTATTCCAACTATTGGTTGGTATGTTTCTTGGTTATCCCAACTATTGGTTGGTATCCTTCTTTTTCCCAACTATTGGTTGGTATGTTTCTTGGTTATCCCAATTATTGGTTGGTATCCTTCTTTTATCCCAACTATTGGTTGGTATGTTTGTCTTGGTTATCCCAACTATTGGTTGATACCCTTCTTTTATCCCAACTATTGGTTGGTATCTTTTTTTGGTTATCCCAACTATTGGTTGGTACCCTTCTTTTATCCCAACTATTGGTTGGTACCCTTATTTTATCCCAACTATTGGTTGGTAAGTTTCTTTTGGTTATCCCAACTATTGGTTGGTACCCTTCTTTTATCCCAACTATTGGTTGGTATGTTTCTCTTGGTTATCCCAACTATTGGTTGGTACCCTTCTTATATCCCAAGTATTGGCTGGTATCTTTTCTTGGTTATCCCAACTATTGGTTGGTACAATTCTTTTATCCCAACTATTTGTTGGTATGTTTCTCTTGGTTATCCCAACTATTGGTTGATACCCTTCTTTTATCCCAACTATTGGTTGGTATCTTTTCTTGGTTATCCGAACTATTGGTTGGGACCCTTCTTTTATCCCAACTATTGGTTGGTATGTTTCTTTTGGTTATCCCAACTATTGGTTGGTACCCTTCTTTTATCCCAACTATTGGTTGGTACCCTTCTTTTATCCCCTCTATTTTTATCCCAACTATTGGTTGGTATGTTTCTTGGTTATCCCAACTATTCGTTGGTATCCTTCTTTTATCCCAACTATTGGTTGGTATGTTTCTTGGTTATCCCAATTATTGGTTGGTATCCTTCTTTTATCCCAACTATTGGTTGGTATGTTTCTCTTGGTTATCCCAACTATTGGTTGGTACCCTTCTTTTATCCCAACTATTGGTTGGTATCTTTTCTTGGTTATCCCAACTATTGGTTGGTACCCTTCTTTTATCCCAACTATTGGTTGGTATGCTTCTCTTAGTTATCCCAACTATTGGTTGGTACCCTTATTTTATCCCAACTATTGGTTGGTATGTTTCTCTTGGTTATCCCTACTATTGGTTGATACCCTTCTTTTATCCCAACTATTGGTTGGTATCTTTTCTTGGTTATCCCAACTATTGGTTGGGACCCTTCTTTTATCCCAACTATTGGTTGGTATGTTTTTTTGGTTATCCCAACTATTGGTTGGTACCCTTCTTTTATCCCAACTATTGGTTGGTATGTTTCTTTTGGTTATCCCAACTATTGGTTGGTACCCTTCTTTTATCCCCTCTATTGGTTGGTATGTTTCTTGGTTATCCCAACTATTGGTTGGTACCCTTCTTTTATCCCAACTATTGGTTGGTATGTTTCTTGGTTATCCCAACTATTGGTTGGTACCATTCTTTTATCCCAACTATTGGTTAGTATGTTTCTTGGTTATCCAAACTATTGGTTGGTATCCTTCTTTTATCCCAACTATTGGTTGGTATGTTTCTTGGTTATCCCAATTATTGGTTGGTACCCTTCTTTTATCCCAACTATTGGTTGGTATGTTTCTCTTGGTTATCCCAACTATTGGTTGGTACCCTTCTTTTATCCCAACTATTGGTTGGTATCTTTTCTTTTTTATCCCAACTATTGGTTGGTACCCTTCTTTTATCCCAACTATTGGTTGGTATGTGTTTCTTGGTTATCCCAACTATTGGTTGATACCCTTCTTTTATCCCAACTAATAGTTGGTATCTTTTCTTGGTTATCCCAACTATTCTTTGGTACCCTTCTTTTATCCCAACTATTGGTTGGTATGTTTCTTTTGGTTATCCCAACTATTGGTTGGTACCCTTCTTTTATCCCAACTATTGGTTGGTATCTTTTCTTGGTTATCCCAACTATTGGTTGGTACCCTTCTTTTATCCCAACTATCGGCTGGTATCTTTTCTTGGTTATCCCAACTATTGGTTGGTACCCTTCTTTTATCCCAACTATTGGTTGGTATGTTTCTCTTGGTTATCCCTACTATTATTTGATACCCTTCTTTTATCCCAACTATTGGTTGGTATCTTTTCTTGGTTATCCCAACTATTGGTTGGGACCCTTCTTTTATCCCAACTATTGGTTGGTATGTTTTTTTGGTTATCCCAACTATTGGTTGGTACCCTTCTTTTATCCCAACTATTGGTTGGTATGTTTCTTGGTTATCCCAACTATTGGTTGGTACCCTTCTTTTATCCCCTCTATTTTTATTCCAACTATTGGTTGGTATGTTTCTTGGTTATCCCAACTATTGGTTGGTATCCTTCTTTTTCCCAACTATTGGTTGGTATGTTTCTTGGTTATCCCAATTATTGGTTGGTATCCTTCTTTTATCCCAACTATTGGTTGGTATGTTTGTCTTGGTTATCCCAACTATTGGTTGATACCCTTCTTTTATCCCAACTATTGGTTGGTATCTTTTCTTGGTTATCCCAACTATTGGTTGGTACCCTTCTTTTATCCCAACTATTGGTTGGTACCCTTATTTTATCCCAACTATTGGTTGGTAAGTTTCTTTTGGTTATCCCAACTATTGGTTGGTACCCTTCTTTTATCCCAACTATTGGTTGGTATGTTTCTCTTGGTTATCCCAACTATTGGTTGGTACCCTTCTTATATCCCAAGTATTGGCTGGTATCTTTTCTTGGTTATCCCAACTATTGGTTGGTACCCTTCTTTTATCCCAACTATTTGTTGGTATGTTTCTCTTGGTTATCCCAACTATTGGTTGATACCCTTCTTTTATCCCAACTATTGGTTGGTATCTTTTCTTGGTTATCCGAACTATTGGTTGGGACCCTTCTTTTATCCCAACTATTGGTTGGTATGTTTCTTTTGGTTATCCCAACTATTGGTTGGTACCCTTCTTTTATCCCAACTATTGGTTGGTACCCTTCTTTTATCCCCTCTATTTTTATCCCAACTATTGGTTGGTATGTTTCTTGGTTATCCCAACTATTCGTTGGTATCCTTCTTTTATCCCAACTATTGGTTGGTATGTTTCTTGGTTATCCCAATTATTGGTTGGTATCCTTCTTTTATCCCAACTATTGGTTGGTATGTTTCTCTTGGTTATCCCAACTATTGGTTGGTACCCTTCTTTTATCCCAACTATTGGTTGGTATCTTTTCTTGGTTATCCCAACTATTGGTTGGTACCCTTCTTTTATCCCAACTATTGGTTGGTATGCTTCTCTTAGTTATCCCAACTATTGGTTGGTACCCTTATTTTATCCCAACTATTGGTTGGTATGTTTCTCTTGGTTATCCCTACTATTGGTTGATACCCTTCTTTTATCCCAACTATTGGTTGGTATCTTTTCTTGGTTATCCCAACTATTGGTTGGGACCCTTCTTTTATCCCAACTATTGGTTGGTATGTTTTTTTGGTTATCCCAACTATTGGTTGGTACCCTTCTTTTATCCCAACTATTGGTTGGTATGTTTCTTTTGGTTATCCCAACTATTGGTTGGTACCCTTCTTTTATCCCCTCTTTTGGTTGGTATGTTTCTTGGTTATCCCAACTATTGGTTGGTACCCTTCTTTTATCCCAACTATTGGTTGGTATGTTTCTTGGTTATCCCAACTATTGGTTGGTACCATTCTTTTATCCCAACTATTGGTTAGTATGTTTCTTGGTTATCCCAACTATTGGTTGGTATCCTTCTTTTATCCCAACTATTGGTTGGTATGTTTCTTGGTTATCCCAATTATTGGTTGGTACCCTTCTTTTATCCCAACTATTGGTTGGTATGTTTCTCTTGGTTATCCCAACTATTGGTTGGAACCCTTCTTTTATCCCAACTATTGGTTGGTATCTTTTATTTTTTATCCCAACTATTGGTTGGTACCCTTCTTTTATCCCAACTATTGGTTGGTATGTGTTTCTTGGTTATCCCAACTATTGGTTGATACCCTTCTTTTATCCCAACTATTAGTTGGTATCTTTTCTTGGTTATCCCAACTATTCTTTGGTACCCTTCTTTTATCCCAACTATTGGTTGGTATGTTTCTTTTGGTTATCCCAACTATTGGTTGGTACCCTTCTTTTATCCCAACTATTGGTTGGTATCTTTTCTTGGTTATCCCAACTATTGGTTGGTACCCTTCTTTTATCCCAACTATCGGCTGGTATCTTTTCTTGGTTATCCCAACTATTGGTTGGTACCCTTCTTTTATCCCAACTATTGGTTGGTATGTTTCTCTTGGTTATCCCTACTATTATTTGATACCCTTCTTTTATCCCAACTATTGGTTGGTATCTTTTCTTGGTTATCCCAACTATTGGTTGGGACCCTTCTTTTATCCCAACTATTGGTTGGTATGTTTTTTTGGTTATCCCAACTATTGGTTGGTACCCTTCTTTTATCCCAACTATTGGTTGGTATGTTTCTTGGTTATCCCAACTATTGGTTGGTACCCTTCTTTTATCCCCTCTATTTTTATTCCAACTATTGGTTGGTATGTTTCTTGGTTATCCCAACTATTGGTTGGTATCCTTCTTTTTCCCAACTATTGGTTGGTATGTTTCTTGGTTATCCCAATTATTGGTTGGTATCCTTCGTTTATCCCAACTATTGGTTGGTATGTTTGTCTTGGTTATCCCAACTATTGGTTGATACCCTTCTTTTATCCCAACTATTGGTTGGTATGTTTCTTGGTTGTCCCAACTATTGGTTGGTACCCTTCTTTGATCCCAACTATTGGTTGGTATGTTTCTCTTGGTTATCCCAACTATTGGTTGGTACCCTTCTTTGATCCCAACTTTTGGTTGGTATCTTTTCTTAGTTATCCCAACTATTGGTTGGTACCCTTATTTTATCCCAACTATTGGTTGGTAAGTTTCTCTTGGTTATCCCAACTATTGGTTGGTACCCTTCTTTTATCCCAACTATTGGTTGGTATGTTTCTTGGTTATCCCAACCATTGGTTGGTACCCTTCTTTTATCCCAACTATTGGTTGGTATGTTTCTCTTGGTTATCCCAACTATTGGTAGGTACCCTTCTTTTATCCCAACTATTGGTTGGTATGTTTCTTGGTTATCCCAACCATTGGTTGGTACCCTTCTTTTATCCCAACTATTGGTTGGTATGTTTCTTGGTTATCCCAACTATTGGTTGGTACCCTTCTTTTATCCCAACTATTGGTTGGTATGTTTCTTGGTTATCCCAATTATTGGTTGGTATCCTTCTTTTATCCCAACTATTGGTTGGTATGTTTGTCTTGGTTATCCCAACTATTGGTTGATACCCTTCTTTTATCCCAACTATTGGTTGGTATCTTTTCTTGGTTATCCCAACTATTGGTTGGTACCCTTCTTTTATCCCAACTATTGGTTGGTACCCTTATTTTATCCCAACTATTGGTTGGTAAGTTTCTTTTGGTTATCCCAACTATTGGTTGGTACCCTTCTTTTATCCCAACTATTGGTTGGTATGTTTCTTGGTTATCCCAACCATTGGTTGGTACCCTTCTTTTATCCCAACTATTGGTTGGTATGTTTCTTGGTTATCCCAACTATTGGTTGGTACCCTTCTTTTATCCCAACTATTGGTTGGTATGTTTCTTGGTTATCCCAACTATTGGTTAATATCCTTCTTTTATCCCAACTATTGGTTGGTATGTTTCTTGGTTGTCCCGACTATTGGTTGGTACCCTTCTTTGATCCCAACTATTGGTTGGTATGTTTCTCTTGGTTATCCCAACTATTGGTTGGTACCCTTCTTTGATCCCAACTTTTGGTTGGTATCTTTTCTTGGTTATCCCAACTATTGGTTGGTACCCTTATTTTATCCCAACTATTGGTTGGTAAGTTTCTCTTGGTTATCCCAACTATTGGTTGGTACCCTTCTTTTATCCCAACTATTGGTTGGTATGTTTCTTGGTTATCCCAACCATTGGTTGGTACCCTTCTTTTATCCCAACTATTGGTTGGTATGTTTCTCTTGGTTATCCCAACTATTGGTAGGTACCCTTCTTTTATCCCAACTATTGGTTGGTATGTTTCTTGGTTATCCCAACCATTGGTTGGTACCCTTCTTTTATCCCAACTATTGGTTGGTATGTTTCTTGGTTATCCCAACTATTGGTTGGTACCCTTCTTTTATCCCAACTATTGGTTGGTATGTTTCTTGGTTATCCCAATTATTGGTTGGTATCCTTCTTTTATCCCAACTATTGGTTGGTATGTTTGTCTTGGTTATCCCAACTATTGGTTGATACCCTTCTTTTATCCCAACTATTGGTTGGTATCTTTTCTTGGTTATCCCAACTATTGGTTGGTACCCTTCTTTTATCCCAACTATTGGTTGGTACCCTTATTTTATCCCAACTATTGGTTGGTAAGTTTCTCTTGGTTATCCCAACTACTGGTTGGTACCCTTCTTTTATCCCAACTATTGGTTGGTATGTTTCTTGGTTATCCCAACCATTGGTTGGTACCCTTCTTTTATCCCAACTATTGGTTGGTATGTTTCTCTTGGTTATCCCAACTATTGGTAGGTACCCTTCTTTTATCCCAACTATTGGTTGGTATGTTTCTTAGTTGTCCCAACTATTGGTTGGTACCCTTCTTTGATCCCAACTATTGGTTGGTATGTTTCTCTTGGTTATCCCAACTATTGGTTGGTACCCTTCTTTGAACCCAACTTTTGGTTGGTATCTTTTCTTGGTTATCCCAACTATTGGTTGGTACCCTTATTTTATCCCAACTATTGGTTGGTAAGTTTCTCTTGGTTATCCCAACTATTGGTTGGTACCCTTCTTTGATCCCAACTATTGGTTGGTATGTTTCTCTTGGTTATCCCAACTATTGGTTGGTACCCTTCTTTTATCCCAACTATTGGTTGGTATGTTTCTTGGTTATCCCAACTATTGGTTGGTACCCTTCTTTTATCCCAACTATTGGTTGGTATGTTTTTTTGGTTATCCCAACTATTGGTTGGTACCCTTCTTTTATCCCAACTATTGGTTGGTATGTTTCTTGGTTATCCCAACTATTGGTTGGTACCATTCTTTTATCCCAACTATTGGTTAGTATGTTTCTTGGTTATCCCAACTATTGGTTGGTATCCATCTTTTATCCCAACTATTGGTTGGTATGTTTCTTGGTTATCCCAATTATTGGTTGGTACCCTTCTTTTATCCCAACTATTGGTTGGTATGTTTCTCTTGGTTATCCCAACTATTGGTTGGTACCCTTCTTTTATCCCAACTATTGGTTGGTATCTTTTCTTTTTTATCCCAACTATTGGTTGGTACCCTTCTTTTATCCCAACTATTGGTTGGTATGTGTTTCTTGGTTATCCCAACTATTGGTTGATACCCTTCTTTTATCCCAACTATTAGTTGGTATCTTTTCTTGGTTATCCCAACTATTCTTTGGTACCCTTCTTTTATCCCAACTATTGGTTGGTATGTTTCTTTTGGTTATCCCAACTATTGGTTGGTACCCTTCTTTTATCCCAACTATTGGTTGGTATGTTTCTCTTGGTTATCCCAACTATTGGTTGGTACCCTTCTTTGATCCCAACTTTTGGTTGGTATCTTTTCTTGGTTATCCCAACTATTGGTTGGTACCCTTATTTTATCCCAACTATTGGTTGGTAAGTTTCTCTTGGTTATCCCAACTATTGGTTGGTACCCTTCTTTTATCCCAACTATTGGTTGGTATGTTTCTTGGTTATCCCAACCATTGGTTGGTACCCTTCTTTTATCCCAACTATTGGTTGGTATGTTTCTCTTGGTTATCCCAACTATTGGTAGGTACCCTTCTTTTATCCCAACTATTGGTTGGTATGTTTCTTGGTTATCCCAACCATTGGTTGGTACCCTTCTTTTATCCCAACTATTGGTTGGTATGTTTCTCTTGGTTATCCCAACTATTGGTTGGTACCCTTCTTTTATCCCAACTATTGGTTGGTATGTTTCTTGGTTATCCCAACTATTGGTTGGTACCCTTCTTTTATCCCAACTATTGGTTGGTATGTTTTTTTGGTTATCCCAACTATTGGTTGGTACCCTTCTTTTATCCCAACTATTGGTTGGTATGTTTCTTGGTTATCCCAACTATTGGTTGGTACCATTCTTTTATCCCAACTATTGGTTAGTATGTTTCTTGGTTATCCCAACTATTGGTTGGTATCCATCTTTTATCCCAACTATTGGTTGGTATGTTTCTTGGTTATCCCAATTATTGGTTGGTACCCTTCTTTTATCCCAACTATTGGTTGGTATGTTTCTCTTGGTTATCCCAACTATTGGTTGGTACCCTTCTTTTATCCCAACTATTGGTTGGTATCTTTTCTTTTTTATCCCAACTATTGGTTGGTACCCTTCTTTTATCCCAACTATTGGTTGGTATGTGTTTCTTGGTTATCCCAACTATTGGTTGATACCCTTCTTTTATCCCAACTATTAGTTGGTATCTTTTCTTGGTTATCCCAACTATTCTTTGGTACCCTTCTTTTATCCCAACTATTGGTTGGTATGTTTCTTTTGGTTATCCCAACTATTGGTTGGTACCCTTCTTTTATCCCAACTATTGGTTGGTATGTTTCTCTTGGTTATCCCAACTATTGGTTGGTACCCTTCTTTGATCCCAACTTTTGGTTGGTATCTTTTCTTGGTTATCCCAACTATTGGTTGGTACCCTTATTTTATCCCAACTATTGGTTGGTAAGTTTCTCTTGGTTATCCCAACTATTGGTTGGTACCCTTCTTTTATCCCAACTATTGGTTGGTATGTTTCTTGGTTATCCCAACCATTGGTTGGTACCCTTCTTTTATCCCAACTATTGGTTGGTATGTTTCTCTTGGTTATCCCAACTATTGGTAGGTACCCTTCTTTTATCCCAACTATTGGTTGGTATGTTTCTTGGTTATCCCAACCATTGGTTGGTACCCTTCTTTTATCCCAACTATTGGTTGGTATGTTTCTTGGTTATCCCAACTATTGGTTGGTACCCTTCTTTTATCCCAACTATTGGTTGGTATGTTTCTTGGTTATCCCAATTATTGGTTGGTATTCTTCTTTTATCCCAACTATTGGTTGGTATGTTTGTCTTGGTTATCCCAACTATTGGTTGATACCCTTCTTTTATCCCAACTATTGGTTGGTATCTTTTCTTGGTTATCCCAACTATTGGTTGGTACCCTTCTTTTATCCCAACTATTGGTTGGTACCCTTATTTTATCCCAACTATTGGTTGGTAAGTTTCTCTTGGTTATCCCAACTACTGGTTGGTACCCTTCTTTTATCCCAACTATTGGTTGGTATGTTTCTTGGTTATCCCAACCATTGGTTGGTACCCTTCTTTTATCCCAACTATTGGTTGGTATGTTTCTCTTGGTTATCCCAACTATTGGTAGGTACCCTTCTTTTATCCCAACTATTGGTTGGTATGTTTCTTAGTTGTCCCAACTATTGGTTGGTACCCTTCTTTGATCCCAACTATTGGTTGGTATGTTTCTCTCGGTTATCCCAACTATTGGTTGGTACCCTTCTTTGAACCCAACTTTTGGTTGGTATCTTTTCTTGGTTATCCCAACTATTGGTTGGTACCCTTATTTTATCCCAACTATTGGTTGGTAAGTTTCTCTTGGTTATCCCAACTATTGGTTGGTACCCTTCTTTGATCCCAACTATTGGTTGGTATGTTTCTCTTGGTTATCCCAACTATTGGTTGGTACCCTTCTTTTATCCCAACTATTGGTTGGTATGTTTCTTGGTTATCCCAACTATTGGTTGGTACCCTTCTTTTATCCCAACTATTGGTTGGTATGTTTTTTTGGTTATCCCAACTATTGGTTGGTACCCTTCTTTTATCCCAACTATTGGTTGGTATGTTTCTTGGTTATCCCAACTATTGGTTGGTACCATTCTTTTATCCCAACTATTGGTTAGTATGTTTCTTGGTTATCCCAACTATTGGTTGGTATCCATCTTTTATCCCAACTATTGGTTGGTATGTTTCTTGGTTATCCCAATTATTGGTTGGTACCCTTCTTTTATCCCAACTATTGGTTGGTATGTTTCTCTTGGTTATCCCAACTATTGGTTGGTACCCTTCTTTTATCCCAACTATTGGTTGGTATCTTTTCTTTTTTATCCCAACTATTGGTTGGTACCCTTCTTTTATCCCAACTATTGGTTGGTATGTGTTTCTTGGTTATCCCAACTATTGGTTGATACCCTTCTTTTATCCCAACTATTAGTTGGTATCTTTTCTTGGTTATCCCAACTATTCTTTGGTACCCTTCTTTTATCCCAACTATTGGTTGGTATGTTTCTTTTGGTTATCCCAACTATTGGTTGGTACCCTTCTTTTATCCCAACTATTGGTTGGTATCTTTTCTTGGTTATCCCAACTATTGGTTGGTACCCTTCTTTTATCCCAACTATCGGCTGGTATCTTTTCTTGGTTATCCCAACTATTGGTTGGTACCCTTCTTTTATCCCAACTATTGGTTGGTATGTTTCTCTTGGTTATCCCTACTATTGGTTGATACCCTTCTTTTATCCCAACTATTGGTTGGTATCTTTTCTTGGTTATCCCAACTATTGGTTGGGACCCTTCTTTTATCCTAACTATTGGTTGGTATGTTTTTTTGGTTATCCCAACTATTGGTTGGTACCCTTCTTTTATCCCAACTATTGGTTGGTATGTTTCTTGGTTATCCCAACTATTGGTTGGTACCCTTCTTTTATCCCCTCTATTTTTATTCCAACTATTGGTTGGTATGTTTCTTGGTTATCCCAACTATTGGTTGGTATCCTTCTTTTTCCCAACTATTGGTTGGTATGTTTCTTGGTTATCCCAATTATTGGTTGGTATCCTTCGGTTATCCCAACTATTGGTTGGTATGTTTGTCTTGGTTATCCCAACTATTGGTTGATACCCTTCTTTTATCCCAACTATTGGTTGGTATGTTTCTTGGTTGTCCCAACTATTGGTTGGTACCCTTCTTTGATCCCAACTATTGGTTGGTATGTTTCTCTTGGTTATCCCAACTATTGGTTGGTACCCTTCTTTGATCCCAACTTTTGGTTGGTATCTTTTCTTAGTTATCCCAACTATTGGTTGGTACCCTTATTTTATCCCAACTATTGGTTGGTAGATTTCTCTTGGTTATCCCAACAATTGGTTGGTACCCTTCTTTTATCCCAACTATTGGTTGGTATGTTTCTTGGTTATCCCAACCATTGGTTGGTACCCTTCTTTTATCCCAACTATTGGTTGGTATGTTTCTCTTGGTTATCCCAACTATTGGTAGGTACCCTTCTTTTATCCCAACTATTGGTTGGTATGTTTCTTGGTTATCCCAACTATTGGTTGGTACCCTTCTTTTATCCCAACTATTGGTTGGTATGTTTCTTGGTTATCCCAACTATTGGTTAATATCCTTCTTTTATCCCAACTATTGGTTGGTATGTTTCTTGGTTGTCCCAACTATTGGTTGGTACCCTTCTTTGATCCCAACTATTGGTTGGTATGTTTCTCTTGGTTATCCCAACTATTGGTTGGTACCCTTCTTTGATCCCAACTTTTGGTTGGTATCTTTTCTTGGTTATCCCAACTATTGGTAGGTACCCTTATTTTATCCCAACTATTGGTTGGTAAGTTTCTCTTGGTTATCCCAACTATTGGTTGGTACCCTTCTTTTATCCCAACTATTGGTTGGTATGTTTCTTGGTTATCCCAACCATTGGTTGGTACCCTTCTTTTATCCCAACTATTGGTTGGTATGTTTCTCTTGGTTATCCCAACTATTGGTAGGTACCCTTCTTTTATCCCAACTATTGGTTGGTATGTTTCTTGGTTATCCCAACCATTGGTTGGTACCCTTCTTTTATCCCAACTATTGGTTGGTATGTTTCTTGGTTATCCCAACTATTGGTTGGTACCCTTCTTTTATCCCAACTATTGGTTGGTATGTTTCTTGGTTATCCCAATTATTGGTTGGTATCCTTCTTTTATCCCAACTATTGGTTGGTATGTTTGTCTTGGTTATCCCAACTATTGGTTGATACCCTTCTTTTATCCCAACTATTGGTTGGTATCTTTTCTTGGTTATCCCAACTATTGGTTGGTACCCTTCTTTTATCCCAACTATTGGTTGGTACCCTTATTTTATCCCAACTATTGGTTGGTAAGTTTCTCTTGGTTATCCCAACTACTGGTTGGTACCCTTCTTTTATCCCAACTATTGGTTGGTATGTTTCTTGGTTATCCCAACCATTGGTTGGTACCCTTCTTTTATCCCAACTATTGGTTGGTATGTTTCTCTTGGTTATCCCAACTATTGGTAGGTACCCTTCTTTTATCCCAACTATTGGTTGGTATGTTTCTTAGTTGTCCCAACTATTGGTTGGTACCCTTCTTTGATCCCAACTATTGGTTGGTATGTTTCTCTTGGTTATCCCAACTATTGGTTGGTACCGTTCTTTGAACCCAACTTTTGGTTGGTATCTTTTCTTGGTTATCCCAACTATTGGTTGGTACCCTTATTTTATCCCAACTATTGGTTGGTAAGTTTCTCTTGGTTATCCCAACTATTGGTTGGTACCCTTCTTTGATCCCAACTATTGGTTGGTATGTTTCTCTTGGTTATCCCAACTATTGGTTGGTACCCTTCTTTTATCCCAACTATTGGTTGGTATGTTTCTTGGTTATCCCAACTATTGGTTGGTACCCTTCTTTTATCCCAACTATTGGTTGGTATGTTTTTTTGGTTATCCCAACTATTGGTTGGTACCCTTCTTTTATCCCAACTATTGGTTGGTATGTTTCTTGGTTATCCCAACTATTGGTTGGTACCATTCTTTTATCCCAACTATTGGTTAGTATGTTTCTTGGTTATCCCAACTATTGGTTGGTATCCATCTTTTATCCCAACTATTGGTTGGTATGTTTCTTGGTTATCCCAATTATTGGTTGGTACCCTTCTTTTATCCCAACTATTGGTTGGTATGTTTCTCTTGGTTATCCCAACTATTGGTTGGTACCCTTCTTTTATCCCAACTATTGGTTGGTATCTTTTCTTTTTTATCCCAACTATTGGTTGGTACCCTTCTTTTATCCCAACTATTGGTTGGTATGTGTTTCTTGGTTATCCCAACTATTGGTTGATACCCTTCTTTTATCCCAACTATTAGTTGGTATCTTTTCTTGGTTATCCCAACTATTCTTTGGTACCCTTCTTTTATCCCAACTATTGGTTGGTATGTTTCTTTTGGTTATCCCAACTATTGGTTGGTACCCTTCTTTTATCCCAACTATTGGTTGGTATCTTTTCTTGGTTATCCCAACTATTGGTTGGTACCCTTCTTTTATCCCAACTATCGGCTGGTATCTTTTCTTGGTTATCCCAACTATTGGTTGGTACCCTTCTTTTATCCCAACTATTGGTTGGTATGTTTCTCTTGGTTATCCCTACTATTGGTTGATACCCTTCTTTTATCCCAACTATTGGTTGGTATCTTTTCTTGGTTATCCCAACTATTGGTTGGGACCCTTCTTTTATCCCAACTATTGGTTGGTATGTTTTTTTAGTTATCCCAACTATTGGTTGGTACCCTTCTTTTATCCCAACTATTGGTTGGTATGTTTCTTGGTTATCCCAACTATTGGTTGGTACCCTTCTTTTATCCCCTCTATTTTTATTCCAACTATTGGTTGGTATGTTTCTTGGTTATCCCAACTATTGGTTGGTATCCTTCTTTTTCCCAACTATTGGTTGGTATGTTTCTTGGTTATCCCAATTATTGGTTGGTATCCTTCGTTTATCCCAACTATTGGTTGGTATGTTTGTCTTGGTTATCCCAACTATTGGTTGATACCCTTCTTTTATCCCAACTATTGGTTGGTATGTTTCTTGGTTGTCCCAACTATTGGTTGGTACCCTTCTTTGATCCCAACTATTGGTTGGTATGTTTCTCTTGGTTATCCCAACTATTGGTTGGTACCCTTCTTTGATCCCAACTTTTGGTTGGTATCTTTTCTTAGTTATCCCAACTATTGGTTGGTACCCTTATTTTATCCCAACTATTGGTTGGTAGGTTTCTCTTGGTTATCCCAACTATTGGTTGGTACCCTTATTTTATCCCAACTATTGGTTGGTATGTTTCTTGGTTATCCCAACCATTGGTTGGTACCCTTCTTTTATCCCAACTATTGGTTGGTATGTTTCTCTTGGTTATCCCAACTATTGGTAGGTACCCTTCTTTTATCCCAACTATTGGTTGGTATGTTTCTTGGTTATCCCAACCATTGGTTGGTACCCTTCTTTTATCCCAACTATTGGTTGGTATGTTTCTTGGTTATCCCAACTATTGGTTGGTACCCTTCTTTTATCCCAACTATTGGTTGGTATGTTTCTTGGTTATCCCAATTATTGGTTGGTATCCTTCTTTTATCCCAACTATTGGTTGGTATGTTTGTCTTGGTTATCCCAACTATTGGTTGATACCCTTCTTTTATCCCAACTATTGGTTGGTATCTTTTCTTGGTTATCCCAACTATTGGTTGGTACCCTTCTTTTATCCCAACTATTGGTTGGTACCCTTATTTTATCCCAACTATTGGTTGGTAAGAATCTTTTGGTTATCCCAACTATTGGTTGGTACCCTTCTTTTATCCCAACTATTGGTTGGTATGTTTCTTGGTTATCCCAACCATTGGTTGGTACCCTTCTTTTATCCCAACTATTGGTTGGTATGTTTCTTGGTTATCCCAACTATTGGTTGGTACCCTTCTTTTGTCCCAACTATTGGTTGGTATGTTTCTTGGTTATCCCAACTATTGGTTAATATCCTTCTTTTATCCCAACTATTGGTTGGTATGTTTCTTGGTTGTCCCGACTATTGGTTGGTACCCTTCTTTGATCCCAACTATTGGTTGGTATGTTTCTCTTGGTTATCCCAACTATTGGTTGGTACCCTTCTTTGATCCCAACATTTGGTTGGTATCTTTTCTTGGTTATCCCAACTATTGGTTGGTACCCTTCTTTTATCCCAACTATTGGTTGGTATGTTTCTTGGTTATCCCAACCATTGGTTGGTACCCTTCTTTTATCCCAACTATTGGTTGGTATGTTTCTCTTGGTTATCCCAACTATTGGTAGGTACCCTTCTTTTATCCCAACTATTGGTTGGTATGTTTCTTGGTTATCCCCACCATTGGTTGGTACCCTTCTTTTATCCCAACTATTGGTTGGTATGTTTCTTGGTTAACCCAACTATTGGTTGGTACCCTTCTTTTATCCCAACTATTGGTTGGTATGTTTCTTGGTTATCCCAATTATTGGTTGGTATCCTTCTTTTATCCCAACTATTGGTTGGTATGTTTGTCTTGGTTATCCCAACTATTGGTTGATACCCTTCTTTTATCCCAACTATTGGTTGGTATCTTTTCTTGGTTATCCCAACTATTGGTTGGTACCCTTCTTTTATCCCAACTATTGGTTGGTACCCTTATTTTATCCCAACTATTGGTTGGTAATTTTCTTTTGGTTATCCCAACTATTGGTTGGTACCCTTCTTTTATCCCAACTATTGGTTGGTATGTTTCTTGGTTATCCCAACCATTGGTTGGTACCCTTCTTTTATCCCAACTATTGGTTGGTATGTTTCTTGGTTATCCCAACTATTGGTTGGTACCCTTCTTTTATCCCAACTATTGGTTGGTATGTTTCTTGGTTATCCCAACTATTGGTTAATATCCTTCTTTTAACCCAACTATTGGTTGGTATGTTTCTTGGTTGTCCCAACTATTGGTTGGTACCCTTCTTTGATCCCAACTATTGGTTGGTATGTTTCTCTTGGTTATCCCAACTATTGGTTGGTACCCTTCTTTGATCCCAACTTTTGGTTGGTATCTTTTCTTGGTTATCCCAACTATTGGTTGGTACCCTTATTTTATCCCAACTATTGGTTGGTAAGTTTCTCTTGGTTATCCCAACTATTGGTAGGTACCCTTCTTTTATCCCAACTATTGGTTGGTATGTTTCTTGGTTATCCCAACCATTGGTTGGTACCCTTCTTTTATCCCAACTATTGGTTGGTATGTTTCTTGGTTATCCCAACTATTGGTTGGTACCCTTCTTTTATCCCAACTATTGGTTGGTATGTTTCTTGGTTATCCCAATTATTGGTTGGTATCCTTCTTTTATCCCAACTATTGGTTGGTATGTTTGTCTTGGTTATCCCAACTATTGGTTGATACCCTTCTTTTATCCCAACTATTGGTTGGTATCTTTTCTTGGTTATCCCAACTATTGGTTGGTACCCTTCTTTTATCCCAACTATTGGTTGGTACCCTTATTTTATCCCAACTATTGGTTGGTAAGAATCTTTTGGTTATCCCAACTATTGGTTGGTACCCTTCTTTTATCCCAACTATTGGTTGGTATGTTTCTTGGTTATCCCAACCATTGGTTGGTACCCTTCTTTTATCCCAACTATTGGTTGGTATGTTTCTTGGTTATCCCAACTATTGGTTGGTACCCTTCTTTTGTCCCAACTATTGGTTGGTATGTTTCTTGGTTATCCCAACTATTGGTTAATATCCTTCTTTTATCCCAACTATTGGTTGGTATGTTTCTTGGTTGTCCCGACTATTGGTTGGTACCCTTCTTTGAACCCAACTATTGGTTGGTATGTTTCTCTTGGTTATCCCAACTATTGGTTGGTACCCTTCTTTGATCCCAACATTTGGTTGGTATCTTTTCTTGGTTATCCCAACTATTGGTTGGTACCCTTCTTTTATCCCAACTATTGGTTGGTATGTTTCTTGGTTATCCCAACCATTGGTTGGTACCCTTCTTTTATCCCAACTATTGGTTGGTATGTTTCTCTTGGTTATCCCAACTATTGGTAGGTACCCTTCTTTTATCCCAACTATTGGTTGGTATGTTTCTTGGTTATCCCCACCATTGGTTGGTACCCTTCTTTTATCCCAACTATTGGTTGGTATGTTTCTTGGTTATCCCAACTATTGGTTGGTACCCTTCTTTTATCCCAACTATTGGTTGGTATGTTTCTTGGTTATCCCAATTATTGGTTGGTATCCTTCTTTTATCCCAACTATTGGTTGGTATGTTTGTCTTGGTTATCCCAACTATTGGTTGATACCCTTCTTTTATCCCAACTATTGGTTGGTATCTTTTCTTGGTTATCCCAACTATTGGTTGGTACCCTTCTTTTATCCCAACTATTGGTTGGTACCCTTATTTTATCCCAACTATTGGTTGGTAATTTTCTTTTGGTTATCCCAACTATTGGTTGGTACCCTTCTTTTATCCCAACTATTGGTTGGTATGTTTCTTGGTTATCCCAACCATTGGTTGGTACCCTTCTTTTATCCCAACTATTGGTTGGTATGTTTCTTGGTTATCCCAACTATTGGTTGGTACCCTTCTTTTATCCCAACTATTGGTTGGTATGTTTCTTGGTTATCCCAACTATTGGTTAATATCCTTCTTTTAACCCAACTATTGGTTGGTATGTTTCTTGGTTGTCCCAACTATTGGTTGGTACCCTTCTTTGATCCCAACTATTGGTTGGTATGTTTCTCTTGGTTATCCCAACTATTGGTTGGTACCCTTCTTTGATCCCAACTTTTGGTTGGTATCTTTTCTTGGTTATCCCAACTATTGGTTGGTACCCTTATTTTATCCCAACTATTGGTTGGTAAGTTTCTCTTGGTTATCCCAACTATTGGTTGGTACCCTTCTTTTATCCCAACTATTGGTTGGTATGTTTCTTGGTTATCCCAACCATTGGTTGGTACCCTTCTTTTATCCCAACTATTGGTTGATATGTTTCTCTTGGTTATCCCAACTATTGGTAGGTACCCTTCTTTTATCCCAACTATTGGTTGGTATGTTTCTTGGTTATCCCAACCATTGGTTGGTACCCTTCTTTTATCCCAACTATTGGTTGGTATGTTTCTTGGTTATCCCAACTATTGGTTGGTACCCTTCTTTTATCCCAACTATTGGTTGGTATGTTTCTTGGTTATCCCAATTATTGGTTGGTATCCTTCTTTTATCCCAACTATTGGTTGGTATGTTTGTCTTGGTTATCCCAACTATTGGTTGATACCCTTCTTTTATCCCAACTATTGGTTGGTATCTTTTCTTGGTTATCCCAACTATTGGTTGGTACCCTTCTTTTATCCCAACTATTGGTTGGTACCCTTATTTTACCACAACTATTGGTTGGTAAGTTTCTCTTGGTTATCCCAACTACTGGTTGGTACCCTTCTTTTATCCCAACTATTGGTTGGTATGTTTCTTGGTTATCCCAACCATTGGTTGGTACCCTTCTTTTATCCCAACTATTGGTTGGTATGTTTCTCTTGGTTATCCCAACTATTGGTAGGTACCCTTCTTTTATCCCAACTATTGGTTGGTATGTTTCTTAGTTGTCCCAACTATTGGTTGGTACCCTTCTTTGTTCCCAACTATTGGTTGGTATGTTTCTCTTGGTTATCCCAACTATTGGTTGGTACCCTTCTTTGAACCCAACTTTTGGTTGGTATCTTTTCTTGGTTATCCCAACTATTGGTTGGTACCCTTATTTTATCCCAACTATTGGTTGGTAAGTTTCTCTTGGTTATCCCAACTATTGGTTGGTACCCTTCTTTGATCCCAACTATTGGTTGGTATGTTTCTCTTGGTTATCCCAACTATTGGTTGGTACCCTTCTTTTATCCCAACTATTGGTTGGTATGTTTCTTGGTTATCCCAACTATTGGTTGGTACCCTTCTTTTATCCCAACTATTGGTTGGTATGTTTTTTTGGTATCCCAACTATTGGTTGGTACCCTTCTTTTATCCCAACTATTGGTTGGTATGTTTCTTGGTTATCCCAACTATTGGTTGGTACCCTTCTTTTATCCCCTCTATTTTTATTCCAACTATTGGTTGGTATGTTTCTTGGTTATCCCAACTATTGGTTGGTATCCTTCTTTTTCCCAACTATTGGTTGGTATGTTTCTTGGTTATCCCAATTATTGATTAGTATCCTTCGTTTATCCCAACTATTGGTTGGTATGTTTGTCTTGGTTATCCCAACTATTGGTTGATACCCTTCTTTTATCCCAACTATTGGTTGGTATCTTTTCTTGGTTATCCCAACTATTGGTTGGTACCCTTCTTTTATCCCAACTATTGGTTGGTACCCTTATTTTATCCCAACTATTGGTTGGTAAGTTTCTTTTGGTTATCCCAACTATTGGTTGGTACCCTTCTTTTATCCCAACTATTGGTTGGTATGTTTCTTGGTTATCCCAACCATTGGTTGGTACCCTTCTTTTATCCCAACTATTGGTTGGTATGTTTCTTGGTTATCCCAACTATTGGTTGGTACCCTTCTTTTATCCCAACTATTGGTTGGTATGTTTCTTGGTTATCCCAACTATTGGTTAATATCCTTCTTTTATCCCAACTATTGGTTGGTATGTTTCTTGGTTGTCCCGACTATTGGTTGGTACCCTTCTTTGATCCCAACTATTGGTTGGTATGTTTCTCTTGGTTATCCCAACTATTGGTTGGTACCCTTCTTTGATCCCAACTTTTGGTTGGTATCTTTTCTTGGTTATCCCAACTATTGGTTGGTACCCTTATTTTATCCCAACTATTGGTTGGTAAGTTTCTCTTGGTTATCCCAACTATTGGTTGGTACCCTTCTTTTATCCCAACTATTGGTTGGTATGTTTCTTGGTTATCCCAACCATTGGTTGGTACCCTTCTTTTATCCCAACTATTGGTTGGTATGTTTCTCTTGGTTATCCCAACTATTGGTAGGTACCCTTCTTTTATCCCAACTATTGGTTGGTATGTTTCTTGGTTATCCCCACCATTGGTTGGTACCCTTCTTTTATCCCAACTATTGGTTGGTATGTTTCTTGGTTATCCCAACTATTGGTTGGTACCCTTCTTTTATCCCAACTATTGGTTGGTATGTTTCTTGGTTATCCCAATTATTGGTTGGTATCCTTCTTTTATCCAAACTATTGGTTGGTATGTTTGTCTTGGTTATCCCAACTATTGGTTGATACCCTTCTTTTATCCCAACTATTGGTTGGTATCTTTTCTTGGTTATCCCAACTATTGGTTGGTACCCTTCTTTTATCCCAACTATTGGTTGGTACCCTTATTTTATCCCAACTATTGGTTGGTAATTTTCTTTTGGTTATCCCAACTATTGGTTGGTACCCTTCTTTTATCCCAACTATTGGTTGGTATGTTTCTTGGTTATCCCAACCATTGGTTGGTACCCTTCTTTTATCCCAACTATTGGTTGGTATGTTTCTTGGTTATCCCAACTATTGGTTGGTACCCTTCTTTTATCCCAACTATTGGTTGGTATGTTTCTTGGTTATCCCAACTATTGGTTAATATCCTTCTTTTATCCCAACTATTGGTTGGTATGTTTCTTGGTTGTCCCAACTATTGGTTGGTACCCTTCTTTGATCCCAACTATTGGTTGGTATGTTTCTCTTGGTTATCCCAACTATTGGTTGGTACCCTTCTTTGATCCCAACTTTTGGTTGGTATCTTTTCTTGGTTATCCCAACTATTGGTTGGTACCCTTATTTTATCCCAACTATTGGTTGGTAAGTTTCTGTTGGTTATCCCAACTATTGGTTGGTACCCTTCTTTTATCCCAACTATTGGTTGGTATGTTTCTTGGTTATCCCAACCATTGGTTGGTACCCTTCTTTTATCCCAACTATTGGTTGGTATGTTTCTCTTGGTTATCCCAACTATTGGTAGGTACCCTTCTTTTATCCCAACTATTGGTTGGTATGTTTCTTGGTTATCCCAACCATTGGTTGGTACCCTTCTTTTATCCCAACTATTGGTTGGTATGTTTCTTGGTTATCCCAACTATTGGTTGGTACCCTTCTTTTATCCCAACTATTGGTTGGTATGTTTCTTGGTTATCCCAATTATTGGTTGGTATCCTTCTTTTATCCCAACTATTGGTTGGTATGTTTGTCTTGGTTATCCCAACTATTGGTTGATACCCTTCTTTTATCCCAACTATTGGTTGGTATCTTTTCTTGGTTATCCCAACTATTGGTTGGTACCCTTCTTTTATCCCAACTATTGGTTGGTACCCTTATTTTATCACAACTATTGGTTGGTAAGTTTCTCTTGGTTATCCCAACTACTGGTTGGTACCCTTCTTTTATCCCAACTATTGGTTGGTATGTTTCTTGGTTATCCCAACCATTGGTTGGTACCCTTCTTTTATCCCAACTATTGGTTGGTATGTTTCTCTTGGTTATCCCAACTATTGGTAGGTACCCTTCTTTTATCCCAACTATTGGTTGGTATGTTTCTTAGTTGTCCCAACTATTGGTTGGTACCCTTCTTTGTTCCCAACTATTGGTTGGTATGTTTCTCTTGGTTATCCCAACTATTGGTTGGTACCCTTCTTTGAACCCAACTTTTGGTTGGTATCTTTTCTTGGTTATCCCAACTATTGGTTGGTACCCTTATTTTATCCCAACTATTGGTTGGTAAGTTTCTCTTGGTTATCCCAACTATTGGTTGGTACCCTTCTTTGATCCCAACTATTGGTTGGTATGTTTCTCTTGGTTATCCCAACTATTGGTTGGTACCCTTCTTTTATCCCAACTATTGGTTGGTATGTTTCTTGGTTATCCCAACTATTGGTTGGTACCCTTCTTTTATCCCAACTATTGGTTGGTATGTTTTTTTGGTTATCCCAACTATTGGTTGGTACCCTTCTTTTATCCCAACTATTGGTTGGTATGTTTCTTGGTTATCCCAACTATTGGTTGGTACCCTTCTTTTATCCCCTCTATTTTTATTCCAACTATTGGTTGGTATGTTTCTTGGTTATCCCAACTATTGGTTGGTATCCTTCTTTTTCCCAACTATTGGTTGGTATGTTTCTTGGTTATCCCAATTATTGGTTAGTATCCTTCGTTTATCCCAACTATTGGTTGGTATGTTTGTCTTGGTTATCCCAACTATTGGTTGATACCCTTCTTTTATCCCAACTATTGGTTGGTATCTTTTCTTGGTTATCCCAACTATTGGTTGGTACCCTTCTTTTATCCCAACTATTGGTTGGTACCCATATTTTATCCCAACTATTGGTTGGTAAGTTTCTTTTGGTTATCCCAACTATTGGTTGGTACCCTTATTTTATCCCAACTATTGGTTGGTAAGTTTCTCTTGGTTATCCCAACTATTGGTTGGTACCCTTCTTTTATCCCAACTATTGGTTGGTATGTTTCTTGGTTATCCCAACCATTGGTTGGTACCCTTCTTTTATCCCAACTATTGGTTGGTATGTTTCTCTTGGTTATCCCAACTATTGGTAGGTACCCTTCTTTTATCCCAACTATTGGTTGGTATGTTTCTTGGTTATCCCAACCATTGGTTGGTACCCTTCTTTTATCCCAACTATTGGTTGGTATGTTTCTTGGTTATCCCAACTATTGGTTGGTACCCTTCTTTTATCCCAACTATTGGTTGGTATGTTTCTTGGTTATCCCAATTATTGGTTGGTATCCTTCTTTTATCCCAACTATTGGTTGGTATGTTTGTCTTGGTTATCCCAACTATTGGTTGATACCCTTCTTTTATCCCAACTATTGGTTGGTATCTTTTCTTGGTTATCCCAACTATTGGTTGGTACCCTTCTTTTATCCCAACTATTGGTTGGTACCCTTATTTTATCCCAACTATTGGTTGGTAAGTTTCTTTTGGTTATCCCAACTATTGGTTGGTACCCTTCTTTTATCCCAACTATTGGTTGGTATGTTTCTCTTGGTTATCCCAACTATTGGTTGGTACCCTTCTTATATCCCAAGTATTGGCTGGTATCTTTTCTTGGTTATCCCAACTATTGGTTGGTACCCTTCTTTTATCCCAACTATTTGTTGGTATGTTTCTCTTGGTTATCCCAACTATTGGTTGATACCCTTCTTTTATCCCAACTATTGGTTGGTATCTTTTCTTGGTTATCCCAACTATTGGTTGGGACCCTTCTTTTATCCCAACTATTGGTTGGTATGTTTCTTTTGGTTATCCCAACTATTGGTTGGTACCCTTCTTTTATCCCAACTATTGGTTGGTACCCTTCTTTTATCCCCTCTATTTTTATCCCAACTATTGGTTGGTATGTTTCTTGGTTATCCCAACTATTCGTTGGTATCCTTCTTTTATCCCAACTATTGGTTGGTATGTTTCTTGGTTATCCCAATTATTGGTTGGTATCCTTCTTTTATCCCAACTATTGGTTGGTATGTTTCTCTTGGTTATCCCAACTATTGGTTGGTACCCTTCTTTTATCCCAACTTTTGGTTGGTATCCTTTCTTGGTTATCCCAACTATTGGTTGGTACCCTTATTTTATCCCAACTATTGGTTGGTAAGTTTCTCTTGGTTATCCCAACTATTGGTTGGTACCCTTCTTTTATCCCAACTATTGGTTGGTATGTTTCTTGGTTATCCCAACCATTGGTTGGTACCCTTTTTTTATCCCAACTATTGGTTGGTATGTTTCTCTTGGTTATCCCAACTATTGGTAGGTACCCTTCTTTTATCCCAACTATTGGTTGGTATGTTTCTTGGTTATCCCAACCATTGGTTGGTACCCTTCTTTTATCCCAACTATTGGTTGGTATGTTTCTTGGTTATCCCAACTATTGGTTGGTACCCTTCTTTTATCCCAACTATTGGTTGGTATGTTTCTTGGTTATCCCAATTATTGGTTGGTATCCTTCTTTTATCCCAACTATTGGTTGGTATGTTTGTCTTGGTTATCCCAACTATTGGTTGATACCCTTCTTTTATCCCAACTATTGGTTGGTATCTTTTCTTGGTTATCCCAACTATTGGTTGGTACCCTTCTTTTATCCCAACTATTGGTTGGTATGTTTCTTGGTTATCCCAACCATTGGTTGGTACCCTTCTTTTATCCCAACTATTGGTTGGTATGTTTCTCTTGGTTATCCCAACTATTGGTAGGTACCCTTCTTTTATCCCAACTATTGGTTGGTATGTTTCTTGGTTATCCCAACCATTGGTTGGTACCCTTCTTTTATCCCAACTATTGGTTGGTATGTTTCTTGGTTATCCCAACTATTGGTTGGTACCCTTCTTTTATCCCAACTATTGGTTGGTATGTTTCTTGGTTATCCCAATTATTGGTTGGTATCCTTCTTTTATCCCAACTATTGGTTGGTATGTTTGTCTTGGTTATCCCAACTATTGGTTGATACCCTTCTTTTATCCCAACTATTGGTTGGTATCTTTTCTTGGTTATCCCAACTATTGGTTGGTACCCTTCTTTTATCCCAACTATTGGTTGGTACCCTTATTTTATCCCAACTATTGGTTGGTAAGTTTCTTTTGGTTATCCCAACTATTGGTTGGTACCCTTCTTTTATCCCAACTATTGGTTGGTATGTTTCTCTTGGTTATCCCAACTATTGGTTGGTACCCTTCTTATATCCCAAGTATTGGCTGGTATCTTTTCTTGGTTATGCCAACTATTGGTTGGTACCCTTCTTTTATCCCAACTATTTGTTGGTATGTTTCTCTTGGTTATCCCAACTATTGGTTGATACCCTTCTTTTATCCCAACTATTGGTTGGTATCTTTTCTTGGTTATCCCAACTATTGGTTGGGACCCTTCTTTTATCCCAACTATTGGTTGGTATGTTTCTTTTGGTTATCCCAACTATTGGTTGGTACCCTTCTTTTATCCCAACTATTGGTTGGTACCCTTCTTTTATCCCCTCTATTTTTATCCCAACTATTGGTTGGTATGTTTCTTGGTTATCCCAACTATTCGTTGGTATCCTTCTTTTATCCCAACTATTGGTTGGTATGTGTCTTGGTTATCCCAATTATTGGTTGGTATCCTTCTTTTATCCCAACTATTGGTTGGTATGTTTCTCTTGGTTATCCCAACTATTGGTTGGTACCCTTCTTTGATCCCAACTTTTGGTTGGTATCTTTTCTTGATTATCCCAACTATTGGTTGGTACCCTTATTTTATCCCAACTATTGGTTGGTAAGTTTCTCTTGGTTATCCCAACTATTGGTTGGTACCCTTCTTTTATCCCAACTATTGGTTGGTATGTTTCTTGGTTATCCCAACCATTGGTTGGTACCCTTCTTTTATCCCAACTATTGGTTGGTATGTTTCTCTTGGTTATCCCAACTATTGGTAGGTACCCTTCTTTTATCCCAACTATTGGTTGGTATGTTTCTTGGTTATCCCAACCATTGGTTGGTACCCTTCTTTTATCCCAACTATTGGTTGGTATGTTTCTTGGTTATCCCAACTATTGGTAGGTACCCTTCTTTTATCCCAACTATTGGTTGGTATGTTTCTTGGTTATCCCAACCATTGGTTGGTACCCTTCTTTTATCCCAACTATTGGTTGGTATGTTTCTTGGTTATCCCAACTATTGGTTGGTACCCTTCTTTTATCCCAACTATTGGTTTGTATGTTTCTTGGTTATCCCAATTATTGGTTGGTATCCTTCTTTTATCCCAACTATTGGTTGGTATGTTTGTCTTGGTTATCCCAACTATTGGTTGATACCCTTCTTTTATCCCAACTATTGGTTGGTATCTTTTCTTGGTTATCCCAACTATTGGTTGGTACCCTTCTTTTATCCCAACTATTGGTTGGTACCCTTATTTTATCCCAACTATTGGTTGGTAAGTTTCTTTTGGTTATCCCAACTATTGGTTGGTACCCTTCTTTTATCCCAACTATTGGTTGGTATGTTTCTCTTGGTTATCCCAACTATTGGTTGGTACCCTTCTTATATCCCAAGTATTGGCTGGTATCTTTTCTTGGTTATGCCAACTATTGGTTGGTACCCTTCTTTTATCCCAACTATTTGTTGGTATGTTTCTCTTGGTTATCCCAACTATTGGTTGATACCCTTCTTTTATCCCAACTATTGGTTGGTATCTTTTCTTGGTTATCCCAACTATTGGTTGGGACCCTTCTTTTATCCCAACTATTGGTTGGTATGTTTCTTTTGGTTATCCCAACTATTGGTTGGTACCCTTCTTTTATCCCAACTATTGGTTGGTACCCTTCTTTTATCCCCTCTATTTTTATCCCAACTATTGGTTGGTATGTTTCTTGGTTATCCCAACTATTCGTTGGTATCATTCTTTTATCCCAACTATTGGTTGGTATGTTTCTTGGTTATCCCAATTATTGGTTGGTATCCTTCTTTTATCCCAACTATTGGTTGGTATGTTTCTCTTGGTTATCCCAACTATTGGTTGGTACCCTTCTTTTATCCCAACTATTGGTTGGTATCTTTTCTTGGTTATCCCAACTATTGGTTGGTACCCTTCTTTTATCCCAACTATTGGTTGGTATGCTTCTCTTAATTATCCCAACTATTGGTTGGTACCCTTATTTTATCCCAACTATTGGTTGGTAAGTTTCTTTTGGTTATCCCAACTATTGGTTGGTACCCTTCTTTTTTCCCAACTATTGGTTGGTATGTTTCATGGTTATCCCAACCATTGGTTGGTACCCTTCTTTTATCCCAACTATTGGTTGGTATGTTTCTTGGTTATCCCAACTATTGGTTGGTACGCTTCTTTTATCCCAACTATTGGTTGGTATGTTTCTTGGTTATCCCAACTATTGGTTGGTACCCTTCTTTTATCCCAACTATTGGTTGGTACCCTTATTTTATCCCAACTATTGGTTGGTAAGTTTCTTTTGGTTATCCCAACTATTGGTTGGTACCCTTCTTTTATCCTAACTATTGGTTGGTATGTTTCTTGGTTATCCCAACCATTGGTTGGTACCCTTCTTTTATCCCAACTATTGGTTGGTATGTTTCTTGGTTATCCCAACTATTGGTTGGTACCCTTCTTTTATCCCAACTATTGGTTGGTATGTTTCTTGGTTATCCCAACTATTGGTTAATATCCTTCTTTTATCCCAACTATTGGTTGGTATGTTTCTTGGTTGTCCCAACTATTGGTTGGTACCCTTCTTTGATCCCAACTATTGGTTGGTATGTTTCTCTTGGTTATCCCAACTATTGGTTGGTACCCTTCTTTGATCCCAACTTTTGGTTGGTATCTTTTCTTGGTTATCCCAACTATTGGTTGGTACCCTTATTTTATCCCAACTATTGGTTGGTAAGTTTCTCTTGGTTATCCCAACTATTGGTTGGTACCCTTCTTTTATCCCAACTATTGGTTGGTATGTTTCCTGGTTATCCCAACCATTGGTTGGTACCCTTCTTTTATCCCAACTATTGGTTGGTATGTTTCTCTTGGTTATCCCAACTATTGGTAGGTACCCTTCTTTTATCCCAACTATTGGTTGGTATGTTTCTTGGTTATCCCAACCATTGGTTGGTACCCTTCTTTTATCCCAACTATTGGTTGGTATGTTTCTTGGTTATCCCAACTATTGGTAGGTACCCTTCTTTTATCCCAACTATTGGTTGGTATGTTTCTTGGTTATCCCAACCATTGGTTGGTACCCTTCTTTTATCCCAACTATTGGTTGGTATGTTTCTTGGTTATCCCAACTATTGGTTGGTACCCTTCTTTTATCCCAACTATTGGTTGGTATGTTTCTTGGTTATCCCAATTATTGGTTGGTATCCTTCTTTTATCCCAACTATTGGTTGGTATGTTTGTCTTGGTTATCCCAACTATTGGTTGATACCCTTCTTTTATCCCAACTATTGGTTGGTATCTTTTCTTGGTTATCCCAACTATTGGTTGGTACCCTTCTTTTATCCCAACTATTGGTTGGTACCCTTATTTTATCCCAACTATTGGTTGGTAAGTTTCTTTTGGTTATCCCAACTATTGGTTGGTACCCTTCTTTTATCCCAACTATTGGTTGGTATGTTTCTCTTGGTTATCCCAACTATTGGTTGGTACCCTTCTTATATCCCAAGTATTGGCTGGTATCTTTTCTTGGTTATGCCAACTATTGGTTGGTACCCTTCTTTTATCCCAACTATTTGTTGGTATGTTTCTCTTGGTTATCCCAACTATTGGTTGATACCCTTCTTTTATCCCAACTATTGGTTGGTATCTTTTCTTGGTTATCCCAACTATTGGTTGGGACCCTTCTTTTATCCCAACTATTGGTTGGTATGTTTCTTTTGGTTATCCCAACTATTGGTTGGTACCCTTCTTTTATCCCAACTATTGGTTGGTACCCTTCTTTTATCCCCTCTATTTTTATCCCAACTATTGGTTGGTATGTTTCTTGGTTATCCCAACTATTCGTTGGTATCATTCTTTTATCCCAACTATTGGTTGGTATGTTTCTTGGTTATCCCAATTATTGGTTGGTATCCTTCTTTTATCCCAACTATTGGTTGGTATGTTTCTCTTGGTTATCCCAACTATTGGTTGGTACCCTTCTTTTATCCCAACTATTGGTTGGTATCTTTTCTTGGTTATCCCAACTATTGGTTGGTACCCTTCTTTTATCCCAACTATTGGTTGGTATGCTTCTCTTAATTATCCCAACTATTGGTTGGTACCCTTATTTTATCCCAACTATTGGTTGGTAAGTTTCTTTTGGTTATCCCAACTATTGGTTGGTACCCTTCTTTTTTCCCAACTATTGGTTGGTATGTTTCATGGTTATCCCAACCATTGGTTGGTACCCTTCTTTTATCCCAACTATTGGTTGGTATGTTTCTTGGTTATCCCAACTATTGGTTGGTACGCTTCTTTTATCCCAACTATTGGTTGGTATGTTTCTTGGTTATCCCAACTATTTGTTGGTACCCTTCTTTTATCCCAACTATTGGTTGGTACCCTTATTTTATCCCAACTATTGGTTGGTAAGTTTCTTTTGGTTATCCCAACTATTGGTTGGTACCCTTCTTTTATCCTAACTATTGGTTGGTATGTTTCTTGGTTATCCCAACCATTGGTTGGTACCCTTCTTTTATCCCAACTATTGGTTGGTATGTTTCTTGGTTATCCCAACTATTGGTTGGTACCCTTCTTTTATCCCAACTATTGGTTGGTATGTTTCTTGGTTATCCCAACTATTGGTTAATATCCTTCTTTTATGCCAACTATTGGTTGGTATGTTTCTTGGTTGTCCCAACTATTGGTTGGTACCCTTCTTTGATCCCAACTATTGGTTGGTATGTTTCTCTTGGTTATCCCAACTATTGGTTGGTACCCTTCTTTGATCCCAACTTTTGGTTGGTATCTTTTCTTGGTTATCCCAACTATTGGTTGGTACCCTTATTTTATCCCAACTATTGGTTGGTAAGTTTCTCTTGGTTATCCCAACTATTGGTTGGTACCCTTCTTTTATCCCAACTATTGGTTGGTATGTTTCCTGGTTATCCCAACCATTGGTTGGTACCCTTCTTTTATCCCAACTATTGGTTGGTATGTTTCTCTTGGTTATCCCAACTATTGGTAGGTACCCTTCTTTTATCCCAACTATTGGTTGGTATGTTTCTTGGTTATCCCAACCATTGGTTGGTACCCTTCTTTTATCCCAACTATTGGTTGGTATGTTTCTTGGTTATCCCAACTATTGGTTGGTACCCTTCTTTTATCCCAACTATTGGTTGGTATGTTTCTTGGTTATCCCAATTATTGGTTGGTATCCTTCTTTTATCCCAACTATTGGTTGGTATGTTTGTCTTGGTTATCCCAACTATTGGTTGATACCCTTCTTTTATCCCAACTATTGGTTGGTATCTTTTCTTGGTTATCCCAACTATTGGTTGGTACCCTTCTTTTATCCCAACTATTGGTTGGTACCCTTATTTTATCCCAACTATTGGTTGGTAAGTTTCTTTTGGTTATCCCAACTATTGGTTGGTACCCTTCTATTATCCCAACTATTGGTTGGTATGTTTCTCTTGGTTATCCCAACTATTGGTTGGTACCCTTCTTATATCCCAAGTATTGGCTGGTATCTTTTCTTGGTTATCCCAACTATTGGTTGGTACCCTTCTTTTATCCCAACTATTTGTTGGTATGTTTCTCTTGGTTATCCCAACTATTGGTTGATACCCTTCTTTTATCCCAACTATTGGTTGGTATCTTTTCTTGGTTATCCCAACTATTGGTTGGTACCCTTCTTTTATCCCAACTATTGGTTGGTATGTTTCTTTTGGTTATCCCAACTATTGGTTGGTACCCTTCTTTTATCCCAACTATTGGTTGGTACCCTTCTTTTATCCCCTCTATTTTTATCCCAACTATTGGTTGGTATGTCTCTTGGTTATCCCAACTATTCGTTGGTATCCTTCTTTTATCCCAACTATTGGTTGGTATGTTTCTTGGTTATCCCAATTATTGGTTGGTATCCTTCTTTTATCCCAACTATTGGTTGGTATGTTTCTCTTGGTTATCCCAACTATTGGTTGGTACCCTTCTTTTATCCCAACTATTGGTTAGTATCTTTTCTTGGTTATCCCAACTATTGGTTGGTACCCTTCTTTTATCCCAACTATTGGTTGGTATGCTTCTCTTAGTTATCCCAACTATTGGTTGGTACCCTTATTTTATCCCAACTATTGGTTGGTATGTTTCTTTTGGTTATCCCAACTATTGGTTGGTACCCTTCTTTTTTCCCAACTATTGGTTGGTATGTTTCATGGTTATCCCAACCATTGGTTGGTACCCTTCTTTTATCCCAACTATTGGTTGGTATGTTTCTTGGTTATCCCAACTATTGGTTGGTACGCTTCTTTTATCCCAACTATTGGTTGGTATGTTTCTTGGTTATCCCAACTATTGGTTGATATCCTTCTTTTATCCCAACTATTGGTTGGTATGTTTCTTGGTTATCCTAACTATTGGTTGGTTTGTTTCTCTTGGTTATCCCAACTATTGGTTGGTACCCTTCTTTGATCCCAACTATTGGTTGGTATCTTTTCTTGGTTATCCCAACTATTGGTTGCTACCCTTCTTTTATCCCAACTATTGGTTGGTACGTTTCTCTTGGTTATCCCAACTATTGTTTGGTACCCTTCTTTTATCCGAACTTTTGGTTGGTATGTTTCTTGGTTATCCCAACCATTGGTTGGTACCCTTCTTTTATCCCAACTATTGGTTGGTATGTTTCTCTTGGTTATCCCAACTATTGGTTGGTACCCTTCTTTTATCCCAACTATTGGTTGGTATCTTTTCTTTGTTATCCCAACTATTGGTTGGCACCCTTCTTTTATCCCAACTATTGGTTGGTATGTTTCTTGGTTATCCCAACTATTGGTTTGTACCCTTCTTTTATCCCAACTATTGGTTGGTATGTTTCTTGGTTATTCCAACTATTGGTTGGTACCCTTCTTTTATCCCAACTATTGGTTGGTATGTTTTTTGGTTATCCCAACTATTGGTTGGTACCCTTCTTTTATCCCAACTATTGGTTGATAGGTTTCTCTTGGTTATCCCAACTATTGGTTGGTACCCTTCTTTTATCCCAACTATTGGTTTGTATCTTTTCTTGGTTATCCCAACTATTGGTTGGTACCCTTCTTTTATCCCAACTATTGGTTGGTATGTTTCTCTTGGTTATCCCAACTATTGGTAGGTACCCTTCTTTTATCCCAACTATTGGTTGGTATCTTTTCTTGGTTATCCCAACTATTGGTTGGTACCCTTCTTTTATCCCAACTATTGGTTGGTATGTTTCTTTTGGTTATCCCAACTATTGGTTGGTACCCTTCTTTTATCCCCTCTATTGGTTGGTATGTTTCTTGGTTATCCCAACTATTGGTTGGTACCCTTCTTTTATCCCAACTATTGGTTGGTATGTTTTTTGGTTATGCCAACTATTGGTTGGTACCCTTCTTTTATCCCAACTATTGGTTGGTAGGTTTCTCTTGGTTATTCCAACTATTGGTTGGTACCCTTCTTTTATCCCAACTATTGGTTTGTATCTTTTCTTGGTTATCCCAACTATTGGTTGATACCCTTCTTTTATCCCAACTATTGGTTGGTATGTTTCTCTTCGTTATCCCAACTATTGGTTGGTACCCTTCTTTTATCCCAACTATTGGTTGGTAACTTTTCTTGGTTATCCCAACTATTGGTTGGTACCCTTCTTTTATCCCAACTATTGGTTGGAATGTTTCTTTTGGTTATCCCAACTATTGGTTGGTACCCTTCTTTTATCCCAACTATTGGTTGGTATGTTTCTTTTGGTTATCCCAACTATTGGTTGGTACCCCTCTTTTATCCCCTCTATTGGTTGGTATGTTTCTTGGTTATCCCAACTATTGGTTGGTACCCTTCTTTTATCCCAACTATTGGTTGGTATGTTTCTTGGTTATCCCAACTATTGGTTGGTACCATTCTTTTATCCCAACTATTGGTTGGTATGTTTCTTGGTTATCCCAACTATTGGTTGGTATCCTTCTTTTATCCCAACTATTGGTTGGTATGTTTCTTGGTTAACCCAATTATTGGTTGGTACCCTTCTTTTATCCCAACTATTGGTTGGTATGTTTCTCTTGGTTATCCCAACTATTGGTTGGTACCCTTCTTTTATCCCAACTATTTGTTGGTATCTTTTCTTGGTTATCCCAACTATTGGTTGGTACCCTTCTTTTATCCCAACTATTGGTTGGTATGTGTTTCTTTGTTATCCCAACTATTGTTTGATACCCTTCTTTTATCCCAACTATTGGTTGGTATCTTTTCTTGGTTATCCCAACTATTCTTTGGTACCCTTCTTTTATCCCAACTATTGGTTGGTATCTTTCTTTTGGTTATCCCAACTATTGGTTGGTACCCTTCTTTTATCCCAACTATTGGCTGGTATCTTCTCTTGGTTATCCCAACTATTGGTTGGTACCCTTCTTTTATCCCAACTATTGGTTGGTATGTTTCTTGGTTATCCCAACCATTGGTTGGTACCCTTCTTTTATCCCAACTATTGGTCGGTATGTTTCTCTTGGTTATCCCAACTATTGGTTGGTACCCTTCTTTTATCCCAACTATTGGTTGGTATCTTTTCTTGGTTATCCCAACTATTGGTTGGTACCCTTCTTTTATCCCAACTATTGGTTGGTATGTTTCTTGGTTATCCCAACTATTGGTTGGTACCCTTCTTTTATCCCAACTATTGGTTGATTGGTTTCTCTTGGTTATCCCAACTATTGGTTGGTACCCTTCTTTTATCCCAACTATTGGTTTGTATCTTTTCTTGGTTATCCCAACTATTGGTTGGTACCATTCTTTTATCCCAACTATTGGTTTGTATCTTTTCTTGGTTATCCCAACTATTGGTTGGTACCCTTCTTTTATCCCAACTATTGGTTGGTATGTTTCTCTTGGTTATCCCAACTATTGGTAGGTACCCTTCTTTTATCCCAACTATTGGTTGGTATGCTTTTTGGTTATCCCAACTATTGGTTGGTACCCTTCTTTTATCCCAACTATTGGTTGATAGGTTTCTCTTGGTTATCCCAACTATTGGTTGGTACCCTTCTTTTATCCCAACTATTGGTTTGTATCTTTTCTTGGTTATCCCAACTATTGGTTGGTACCCTTCTTTTATCCCAACTATTGGCTGGTATCTTCTCTTGGTTATCCCAACTATTGGTTGGTACCCTTCTTTTATCCCAACTATTGGTTGGTATGTTTCTTGGTTATCCCAACCATTGGTTGGTACCCTTCTTTTATCCCAACTATTGGTTGGTATGTTTCTCTTGGTTATCCCAACTATTGGTTGGTACCCTTCTTTTATCCCAACTATTGGTTGGTATCTTTTCTTGGTTATCCCAACTATTGGTTGGTACCCTTCTTTTATCCCAACTATTGGTTGGTATGTTTCTTGGTTATCCCAACTATTGGTTGGTACCCTTCTTTTATTCCAACTATTGGTTGATAGGTTTCTCTTGGTTATCCCAACTATTGGTTGGTACCCTTCTTTTATCCCAACTATTGGTTGGTATCTTTTCTTTGTTATCCCAACTATTGGTTGGTACCCTTCTTTTATCCCAACTATTGGTTGGTATGTTTCTTGGTTATCCTAACTATTGGTTTGTACCCTTCTTTTATCCCAACTATTGGTTGGTATGTTTCTTGGTTATCCCAACTATTGGTTGGTACCCTTCTTTTATCCCAACTATTGGTTGGTATGTTTTTTGGTTATCCCAACTATTGGTTGGTACCCTTCTTTTATCCCAACTATTGGTTGATAGGTTTCTCTTGGTTATCCCAACTATTGGTTGGTACCCTTCTTTTATCCCCTCTATTGGTTGGTATGTTTCTTGGTTATCCCAACTATTGGTTGGTACCCTTCTTTTATCCCAACTATTGGTTGGTATGTTTTTTGGTTATGCCAACTATTGGTTGGTACCCTTCTTTTATCCCAACTATTGGTTGGTAGGTTTCTCTTGGTTATTCCAACTATTGGTTGGTACCCTTCTTTTATCCCAACTATTGGTTTGTATCTTTTCTTGGTTATCCCAACTATTGGTTGATACCCTTCTTTTATCCCAACTATTGGTTGGTATGTTTCTCTTCGTTATCCCAACTATTGGTTGGTACCCTTCTTTTATCCCAACTATTGGTTGGTAACTTTTCTTGGTTATCCCAACTATTGGTTGGTACCCTTCTTTTATCCCAACTATTGGTTGGAATGTTTCTTTTGGTTATCCCAACTATTGGTTGGTACCCTTCTTTTATCCCAACTATTGGTTGGTATGTTTCTTTTGGTTATCCCAACTATTGGTTGGTACCCCTCTTTTATCCCCTCTATTGGTTGGTATGTTTCTTGGTTATCCCAACTATTGGTTGGTACCCTTCTTTTATCCCAACTATTGGTTGGTATGTTTCTTGGTTATCCCAACTATTGGTTGGTACCATTCTTTTATCCCAACTATTGGTTGGTATGTTTCTTGGTTATCCCAACTATTGGTTGGTATCCTTCTTTTATCCCAACTATTGGTTGGTATGTTTCTTGGTTAACCCAATTATTGGTTGGTACCCTTCTTTTATCCCAACTATTGGTTGGTATGTTTCTCTTGGTTATCCCAACTATTGGTTGGTACCCTTCTTTTATCCCAACTATTTGTTGGTATCTTTTCTTGGTTATCCCAACTATTGGTTGGTACCCTTCTTTTATCCCAACTATTGGTTGGTATGTGTTTCTTTGTTATCCCAACTATTGTTTGATACCCTTCTTTTATCCCAACTATTGGTTGGTATCTTTTCTTGGTTATCCCAACTATTCTTTGGTACCCTTCTTTTATCCAAACTATTGGTTGGTATCTTTCTTTTGGTTATCCCAACTATTGGTTGGTACCCTTCTTTTATCCCAACTATTGGCTGGTATCTTCTCTTGGTTATCCCAACTATTGGTTGGTACCCTTCTTTTATCCCAACTATTGGTTGGTATGTTTCTTGGTTATCCCAACCATTGGTTGGTACCCTTCTTTTATCCCAACTATTGGTCGGTATGTTTCTCTTGGTTATCCCAACTATTGGTTGGTACCCTTCTTTTATCCCAACTATTGGTTGGTATCTTTTCTTGGTTATCCCAACTATTGGTTGGTACCCTTCTTTTATCCCAACTATTGGTTGGTATGTTTCTTGGTTATCCCAACTATTGGTTGGTACCCTTCTTTTATCCCAACTATTGGTTGATTGGTTTCTCTTGGTTATCCCAACTATTGGTTGGTACCCTTCTTTTATCCCAACTATTGGTTTGTATCTTTTCTTGGTTATCCCAACTATTGGTTGGTACCATTCTTTTATCCCAACTATTGGTTTGTATCTTTTCTTGGTTATCCCAACTATTGGTTGGTACCCTTCTTTTATCCCAACTATTGGTTGGTATGTTTCTCTTGGTTATCCCAACTATTGGTAGGTACCCTTCTTTTATCCCAACTATTGGTTGGTATGCTTTTTGGTTATCCCAACTATTGGTTGGTATCCTTCTTTTATCCCAACTATTGGTTGATAGGTTTCTCTTGGTTATCCCAACTATTGGTTGGTACCCTTCTTTTATCCCAACTATTGGTTTGTATCTTTTCTTGGTTATCCCAACTATTGGTTGGTACCCTTCTTTTATCCCAACTATTGGCTGGTATCTTCTCTTGGTTATCCCAACTATTGGTTGGTACCCTTCTTTTATCCCAACTATTGGTTGGTATGTTTCTTGGTTATCCCAACCATTGGTTGGTACCCTTCTTTTATCCCAACTATTGGTTGGTATGTTTCTCTTGGTTATCCCAACTATTGGTTGGTACCCTTCTTTTATCCCAACTATTGGTTGGTATCTTTTCTTGGTTATCCCAACTATTGGTTGGTACCCTTCTTTTATCCCAACTATTGGTTGGTATGTTTCTTGGTTATCCCAACTATTGGTTGGTACCCTTCTTTTATTCCAACTATTGGTTGATAGGTTTCTCTTGGTTATCCCAACTATTGGTTGGTACCCTTCTTTTATCCCAACTATTGGTTGGTATCTTTTCTTTGTTATCCCAACTATTGGTTGGTACCCTTCTTTTATCCCAACTATTGGTTGGTATGTTTCTTGGTTATCCCAACTATTGGTTTGTACCCTTCTTTTATCCCAACTATTGGTTGGTATGTTTCTTGGTTATTCCAACTATTGGTTGGTACCCTTCTTTTATCCCAACTATTGGTTGGTATGTTTTTTGGTTATCCCAACTATTGGTTGGTACCCTTCTTTTATCCCAACTATTGGTTGATAGGTTTCTCTTGGTTATCCCAACTATTGGTTGGTACCCTTCTTTTATCCCAACTATTGGTTTGTATCTTTTCTTGGTTATCCCAACTATTGGTTGGTACCCTTCTTTTATCCCAACTATTGGTTGGTATGTTTCTCTTGGTTATCCCAACTATTGGTAGGTACCCTTCTTTTATCCCAACTATTGGTTGGTATCTTTTCTTGGTTATCCCAACTATTGGTTGGTACCCTTCTTTTATCCCAACTATTGGTTGGTATGTTTCTTTTGGTTATCCCAACTATTGGTTGGTACCCTTCTTTTATCCCCTCTATTGGTTGGTATGTTTCTTGGTTATCCCAACTATTGGTTGGTACCCTTCTTTTATCCCAACTATTGGTTGGTATGTTTTTTGGTTATGCCAACTATTGGTTGGTACCCTTCTTTTATCCCAACTATTGGTTGGTAGGTTTCTCTTGGTTATTCCAACTATTGGTTGGTACCCTTCTTTTATCCCAACTATTGGTTTGTATCTTTTCTTGGTTATCCCAACTATTGGTTGATACCCTTCTTTTATCCCAACTATTGGTTGGTATGTTTCTCTTCGTTATCCCAACTATTGGTTGGTACCCTTCTTTTATCCCAACTATTGGTTGGTAACTTTTCTTGGTTATCCCAACTATTGGTTGGTACCCTTCTTTTATCCCAACTATTGGTTGGAATGTTTCTTTTGGTTATCCCAACTATTGGTTGGTACCCTTCTTTTATCCCAACTATTGGTTGGTATGTTTCTTTTGGTTATCCCAACTATTGGTTGGTACCCCTCTTTTATCCCCTCTATTGGTTGGTATGTTTCTTGGTTATCCCAACTATTGGTTGGTACCCTTCTTTTATCCCAACTATTGGTTGGTATGTTTCTTGGTTATCCCAACTATTGGTTGGTACCATTCTTTTATCCCAACTATTGGTTGGTATGTTTCTTGGTTATCCCAACTATTGGTTGGTATCCTTCTTTTATCCCAACTATTGGTTGGTATGTTTCTTGGTTAACCCAATTATTGGTTGGTACCCTTCTTTTATCCCAACTATTGGTTGGTATGTTTCTCTTGGTTATCCCAACTATTGGTTGGTACCCTTCTTTTATCCCAACTATTTGTTGGTATCTTTTCTTGGTTATCCCAACTATTGGTTGGTACCCTTCTTTTATCCCAACTATTGGTTGGTATGTGTTTCTTTGTTATCCCAACTATTGTTTGATACCCTTCTTTTATCCCAACTATTGGTTGGTATCTTTTCTTGGTTATCCCAACTATTCTTTGGTACCCTTCTTTTATCCCAACTATTGGTTGGTATCTTTCTTTTGGTTATCCCAACTATTGGTTGGTACCCTTCTTTTATCCCAACTATTGGCTGGTATCTTCTCTTGGTTATCCCAACTATTGGTTGGTACCCTTCTTTTATCCCAACTATTGGTTGGTATGTTTCTTGGTTATCCCAACCATTGGTTGGTACCCTTCTTTTATCCCAACTATTGGTCGGTATGTTTCTCTTGGTTATCCCAACTATTGGTTGGTACCCTTCTTTTATCCCAACTATTGGTTGGTATCTTTTCTTGGTTATCCCAACTATTGGTTGGTACCCTTCTTTTATCCCAACTATTGGTTGGTATGTTTCTTGGTTATCCCAACTATTGGTTGGTACCCTTCTTTTATCCCAACTATTGGTTGATTGGTTTCTCTTGGTTATCCCAACTATTGGTTGGTACCCTTCTTTTATCCCAACTATTGGTTTGTATCTTTTCTTGGTTATCCCAACTATTGGTTGGTACCATTCTTTTATCCCAACTATTGGTTTGTATCTTTTCTTGGTTATCCCAACTATTGGTTGGTACCCTTCTTTTATCCCAACTATTGGTTGGTATGTTTCTCTTGGTTATCCCAACTATTGGTAGGTACCCTTCTTTTATCCCAACTATTGGTTGGTATGCTTTTTGGTTATCCCAACTATTGGTTGGTACCCTTCTTTTATCCCAACTATTGGTTGATAGGTTTCTCTTGGTTATCCCAACTATTGGTTGGTACCCTTCTTTTATCCCAACTATTGGTTTGTATCTTTTCTTGGTTATCCCAACTATTGGTTGGTACCCTTCTTTTATCCCAACTATTGGCTGGTATCTTCTCTTGGTTATCCCAACTATTGGTTGGTACCCTTCTTTTATCCCAACTATTGGTTGGTATGTTTCTTGGTTATCCCAACCATTGGTTGGTACCCTTCTTTTATCCCAACTATTGGTTGGTATGTTTCTCTTGGTTATCCCAACTATTGGTTGGTACCCTTCTTTTATCCCAACTATTGGTTGGTATCTTTTCTTGGTTATCCCAACTATTGGTTGGTACCCTTCTTTTATCCCAACTATTGGTTGGTATGTTTCTTGGTTATCCCAACTATTGGTTGGTACCCTTCTTTTATCCCAACTATTGGTTGATAGGTTTCTCTTGGTTATCCCAACTATTGGTTGGTACCCTTCTTTTATCCCAACTATTGGTTTGTATCTTTTCTTGGTTATCCCAACTATTGGTTGGTACCCTTCTTTTATCCCAACTATTGGTTTGTATCTTTTCTTGGTTATCCCAACTATTGGTTGGTACCCTTCTTTTATCCCAACTATTGGTTGGTATGTTTCTCTTGGTTATCCCAACTATTGGTAGGTACCCTTCTTTTATCCCAACTATTGGTTGGTATCTTTTCTTGGTTATCCCAACTATTGGTTGGTACCCTTCTTTTATCCCAACTATTGGTTGGTATGTTTCTTTTGGTTATCCCAACTATTGGTTGGTACCCTTCTTTTATCCCCTCTATTGGTTGGTATATTTCTTGGTTATCCCAACTATTGGTTGGTACCCTTCTTTTATCCCTACTATTGGTTGGTATGTTTTTTGGTTATCCCAACTATTGGTTGGTACCCTTCTTTTATCCCAACTATTGGTTGGTAGGTTTCTCTTGGTTATTCCAACTATTGGTTGGTACCCTTCTTTTATCCCAACTATTGGTTTGTATCTTTTCTTGGTTATCCCAACTATTGGTTGATACCCTTCTTTTATCCCAACTATTGGTTGGTATGTTTCTCTTGGTTATCCCAACTATTGGTTGGTACCCTTCTTTTATCCCAACTATTGGCTGGTATCTTCTCTTGGTTATCCCAACTATTGGTTGGTACCCTTCTTTTATCCCAACTATTGGTTGGTATGTTTCTTGGTTATCCCAACCATTGGTTGGTACCCTTCTTTTGTCCCAACTATTGGTTGGTATGTTTCTCTTGGTTATCCCAACTATTGGTTGGTACCCTTCTTTTATCCCAACTATTGGTTGGTATCTTTTCTTGGTTATCCCAACTATTGGTTGGTACCCTTCTTTTATCCCAACTATTGGTTGGTATGTTTTTTGGTTATCCCAACTATTGGTTGGTACCCTTCTTTTAACCCAACTATAGGTTGATAGGTTTCTCTTGGTTATCCCAACTATTGGTTGGTACCCTTCTTTTATCCCAACTATTGGTTTGTATCTTTTCTTGGTTATCCCAACTATTGGTTGGTACCCTTCTTTTATCCCAACTATTGGTGGGTATGTTTCTCTTGGTTATCTCAACTATTGGTAGGTACCATTCTTTTATCCCAACTATTGGTTGGTATCTTTTCTTGGTTATCCCAACTATTGGTTGATACCCTTCTTTTATCCCAACTATTGGTTGGTATGTTTCTTTTGGTTATCCCAACTATTGGTTGGTACCCTTCTTTTATCCCCTCTATTGGTTGGTATGTTTCTTGGTTATCCCAACTATTGGTTGGTACCCTTCTTTTATCCCAACTATTGGTTAGTATGTTTTTTGGTTATCCCAACTATTGGTTGGTACCCTTCTTTTATCCCAACTATTGGTTGGTAGGTTTCTCTTGGTTATTCCAACTATTGGTTGGTACCCTTCTTTTATCCCAACTATTGGTTTGTATCTTTTCTTGGTTATCCCAACTATTGGTTGGTACCCTTCTTTTATCCCAACTATTGGTTTGTATCTTTTCTTGGTTATCCCAACTATTGGTTGGTACCCTTCTTTTATTCCAACTATCGGTTGGTATGTTTCTCTTGGTTATCCCAACTATTGGTTGGGACCCTTCTTTTATCCTAACTATTGGTTTGTATCTTTTCTTGGTTATCCCAACTATTGGTTGGTACCCTTCTTTTATCCCAACTATTGGTTTGTATCTTTTCTTGGTTATCCCAACTATTGGTTGGTACCCTTCTTTTATCCCAACTATTGGTTGGTATGTTTCTCTTGGTTATCCCAACTATTGGTAGGTACCCTTCTTTTATCCCAACTATTGGTTGGTATCTTTTCTTGGTTATCCCAACTATTGGTTGGTACCCTTCTTTTATCCCAACTATTGGTTGGTATGTTTCTTTTGGTTATCCCAACTATTGGTTGGTACCCTTCTTTTATCCCCTCTATTGGTTGGTATGTTTCTTGGTTATCCCAACTATTGGTTGGTACCCTTCTTTTATCCCAACTATTGGTTGGTATGTTTCTTGGTTATCCCAACCATTGGTTGGTACCCTTCTTTTATCCCAACTATTGGTTGGTATGTTTCTCTTGGTTATCCCAACTATTGGTTGGTAGCCTTCTTTTATCCCAACTATTGGTTGGTATCTTTTCTTGGTTATCCCAACTATTGGTTGGTACCCTTCTTTTATCCCAACTATTGGTTTGTATCTTTTCTTGGTTATCCCAACTATTGGTTGGTACCCTTCTTTTATCCCAACTATTGGTTTGTATCTTTTCTTGGTTATCCCAACTATTGGTTGGTACCCTTCTTTTATCCCAACTATTGGTTGGTATGTTTCTCTTGGTTATCCCAACTATTGGTAGGTACCCTTCTTTTATCCCAACTATTGGTTGGTATCTTTTCTTGGTTATCCCAACTATTGGTTGGTACCCTTCTTTTATCCCAACTATTGGTTGGTATGTTTCTCTTGGTTATCCCAACTATTGGTTGGTACCCTTCTTTTATCCCAACAATTGGCTGGTATCTTCTCTTGGTTATCCCAACTATTGGTTGGTACCCTTCTTTTATCCCAACTATTGGTTGGTATGTTTCTTGGTTATCCCAACCATTGGTTGGTACCCTTCTTTTATCCCAACTATTGGTTGGTATGTTTCTTGGTTATCCCAACCATTGGTTGGTACCCTTCTTTTGTCCCAACTATTGGTTGGTATGTTTCTCTTGGTTATCCCAACTATTGGTTGGTACCCTTCTTTTATCCCAACTATTGGTTGGTATCTTTTCTTGGTTATCCCAACTATTGGTTGGTACCCTTCTTTTATCCCAACTATTGGTTGGTATGTTTTTTGGTTATCCCAACTATTGGTTGGTACCCTTCTTTTATCCCAACTATAGGTTGATAGGTTTCTCTTGGTTATCCCAACTATTGGTTGGTACCCTTCTTTTATCCCAACTATTGGTTTGTATCTTTTCTTGGTTATCCCAACTATTGGTTGGTACCCTTCTTTTATCCCAACTATTGGTGGGTATGTTTCTCTTGGTTATCTCAACTATTGGTAGGTACCATTCTTTTATCCCAACTATTGGTTGGTATCTTTTCTTGGTTATCCCAACTATTGGTTGATACCCTTCTTTTATCCCAACTATTGGTTGGTATGTTTCTTTTGGTTATCCCAACTATTGGTTGGTACCCTTCTTTTATCCCCTCTATTGGTTGGTATGTTTCTTGGTTATCCCAACTATTGGTTGGTACCCTTCTTTTATCCCAACTATTGGTTAGTATGTTTTTTGGTTATCCCAACTATTGGTTGGTACCCTTCTTTTATCCCAACTATTGGTTGGTAGGTTTCTCTTGGTTATTCCAACTATTGGTTGGTACCCTTCTTTTATCCCAACTATTGGTTTGTATCTTTTCTTGGTTATCCCAACTATTGGTTGGTACCCTTCTTTTATCCCAACTATTGGTTTGTATCTTTTCTTGGTTATCCCAACTATTGGTTGGTACCCTTCTTTTATTCCAACTATCGGTTGGTATGTTTCTCTTGGTTATCCCAACTATTGGTTGGGACCCTTCTTTTATCCCAACTATTGGTTTGTATCTTTTCTTGGTTATCCTAACTATTGGTTGGTACCCTTCTTTTATCCCAACTATTGGTTGGTATCTTTTCTTGGTTATCCCAACTATTGGTTGGTACCCTTCTTTTATCCCAACTATTGGTTGGCATGTTTTTTGGTTATCCCAACTATTGGTTGGTACCCTTCTTTTATCCCAACTATAGGTTGATAGGTTTCTCTTGGTTATCCCAACTATTGGTTGGTACCCTTCTTTTATCCCAACTATTGGTTTGTATCTTTTCTTGGTTATCCCAACTATTGGTTGGTACCCTTCTTTTATCCCAACTATTGGTGGGTATGTTTCTCTTGGTTATCTCAACTATTGGTAGGTACCATTCTTTTATCCCAACTATTGGTTGGTATCTTTTCTTGGTTATCCCAACTATTGGTTGATACCCTTCTTTTATCCCAACTATTGGTTGGTATGTTTCTTTTGGTTATCCCAACTATTGGTTGGTACCCTTCTTTTATCCCCTCTATTGGTTGGTATGTTTCTTGGTTATCCCAACTATTGGTTGGTACCCTTCTTTTATCCCAACTATTGGTTAGTATGTTTTTTGGTTATCCCAACTATTGGTTGGTACCCTTCTTTTATCCCAACTATTGGTTGGTAGGTTTCTCTTGGTTATTCCAACTATTGGTTGGTACCCTTCTTTTATCCCAACTATTGGTTTGTATCTTTTCTTGGTTATCCCAACTATTGGTTGGTACCCTTCTTTTATCCCAACTATTGGTTTGTATCTTTTCTTGGTTATCCCAACTATTGGTTGGTACCCTTCTTTTATTCCAACTATCGGTTGGTATGTTTCTCTTGGTTATCCCAACTATTGGTTGGGACCCTTCTTTTATCCCAACTATTGGTTTGTATCTTTTCTTGGTTATCCTAACTATTGGTTGGTACCCTTCTTTTATCCCAACTATTGGTTTGTATCTTTTCTTGGTTATCCCAACTATTGGTTGGTACCCTTCTTTTATCCCAACTATTGGTTGGTATGTTTCTCTTGGTTATCCCAACTATTGGTAGGTACCCTTCTTTTATCCCAACTATTGGTTGGTATCTTTTCTTGGTTATCCCAACTATTGGTTGGTACCCTTCTTTTATCCCAACTATTGGTTGGTATGTTTCTTTTGGTTATCCCAACTATTGGTTGGTACCCTTCTTTTATCCCCTCTATTGGTTGGTATGTTTCTTGGTTATCCCAACTATTGGTTTTACCCTTCTTTTATCCCAACTATTGGTTGGTATGTTTCTTGGTTATCCCAACCATTGGTTGGTACCCTTCTTTTATCCCAACTATTGGTTGGTATGTTTCTCTTGGTTATCCCAACTATTGGTTGGTAGCCTTCTTTTATCCCAACTATTGGTTGGTATCTTTTCTTGGTTATCCCAACTATTGGTTGGTACCCTTCTTTTATCCCAACTATTGGTTGGTATGTTTTTTGGTTATCCCAACTATTGGTTGGTACCCTTCTTTTATCCCAACTATAGGTTGATAGGTTTCTCTTGGTTATCCCAACTATTGGTTGGTACCCTTCTTTTATCCCAACTATTGGTTTGTATCTTTTCTTGGTTATCCCAACTATTGGTTGGTACCCTTCTTTTATCCCAACTATTGGTTGGTATGTTTCTCTTGGTTATCTCAACTATTGGTAGGTACCATTCTTTTATCCCAACTATTGGTTGGTATCTTTTCTTGGTTATCCCAACTATTGGTTGATACCCTTCTTTTATCCCAACTATTGGTTGGTATGTTTCTTTTGGTTATCCCAACTATTGGTTGGTACCCTTCTTTTATCCCCTCTATTGGTTGGTATGTTTCTTGGTTATCCCAACTATTGGTTGGTACCCTTCTTTTATCCCAACTATTGGTTAGTATGTTTTTTGGTTATCCCAACTATTGGTTGGTACCCTTCTTTTATCCCAACTATTGGTTGGTAGGTTTCTCTTGGTTCTTCCAACTATTGGTTGGTACCCTTCTTTTATCCCAACTATTGGTTTGTATCTTTTCTTGGTTATCCCAACTATTGGTTGGTACCCTTCTTTTATCCCAACTATTGGTTTGTATCTTTTCTTGGTTATCCCAACTATTGGTTGGTACCCTTCTTTTATCCCAACTATCGGTTGGTATGTTTCTCTTGGTTATCCCAACTATTGGTTGGGACCCTTCTTTTATCCCAACTATTGGTTTGTATCTTTTCTTGGTTATCCCAACTATTGGTTGGTACCCTTCTTTTATCCCAACTATTGGTTTGTATCTTTTCTTGGTTATCCCAACTATTGGTTGGTACCCTTCTTTTATCCCAACTATTGGTTGGTATGTTTCTCTTGGTTATCCCAACTATTGGTAGGTACCCTTCTTTTATCCCAACTATTGGTTGGTATCTTTTCTTGGTTATCCCAACTATTGGTTGGTACCCTTCTTTTATCCCAACTATTGGTTGGTATGTTTCTTTTGGTTATCCCAACTATTGGTTGGTACCCTTCTTTTATCCCCTCTATTGGTTGGTATGTTTCTTGGTTATCCCAACTATTGGTTGGTACCCTTCTTTTATCCCAACTATTGGTTGGTATGTTTTTTGGTTATCCCAACTATTGGTTGGTACCCTTCTTTTATCCCAACTATTGGTTGGTAGGTTTCTCTTGGTTATTCCAACTATTGGTTGGTACCCTTCTTTTATCCCAACTATTGGTTTGTATCTTTTCTTGGTTATCCCAACTATTGGTTGATACCCTTCTTTTATCCCAACTATTGGTTGGTATGTTTCTCTTGGTTATCCCAACTATTGGTTGGTACCCTTCTTTTATCCCAACTATTGGTTGGTAACTTTTCTTGGTTATCCCACCTATTGGTTGGTACCCTTCTTTTATCCCAACTATTGGTTGGTAGGTTTCTCTTGGTTATTCCAACTATTGGTTGGTACCCTTCTTTTATCCCAACTATTGGTTTGTATCTTTTCTTGGTTATCCCAACTATTGGTTGATACCCTTCTTTTATCCCAACTATTGGTTGGAATGTTTCTTTTGGTTATCCCAACTATTGGTTGGTACCCTTTTTTTATCCCAACTATTGGTTGGTATGTTTCTTTTGGTTATCCCAACTATTGGTTGGTACCCTTCTTTTATCCCCTCTATTGGTTGGTATGTTTCTTGGTTATCCCAACTATTGGTTGGTACCCTTCTTTTATCCCAACTATTGGTTGGTATGTTTCTTGGTTATCCCAACTATTGGTTGGTACCATTCTTTTATCCCAACTATTGGTTTGTATGTTTCTTGGTTATCCCAACTATTGGTTGGTATCCTTCTTTTATCCCAACTATTGGTTGGTATGTTTCTTGGTTATCCCAATTATTGGTTGGTACCCTTCTTTTATCCCAACTATTGGTTGGTATGTTTCTCTTGGTTATCCCAACTATTGGTTGGTACCCTTCTTTTATCCCAACTATCTGTTGGTATCTTTTCTTGGTTATCCCAACTATTGGTTGGTACCCTTCTTTTATCCCAACTATTGGTTGGTATGTGTTTCTTGGTTATCCCAACTATTGGTTGATACCCTTCTTTTATCCCAACTATTGGTTGGTATCTTTTCTTGGTTATCCCAACTATTCTTTGGTACCCTTCTTTTATCCCAACTATTGGTTGGTATCTTTCTTTTGGTTATCCCAACTATTGGTTGGTACCCTTCTTTTATCCCAACTATTGGTTGGTATCTTTTCTTGGTTATCCCAACTATTGGTTGATACCCTTCTTTTATCCCAACTATTGGCTGGTATCTTCTCTTGGTTATCCCAACTATTGGTTGGTACCCTTCTTTTATCCCAACTATTGGTTGGTATGTTTCTTGGTTATCCCAACCATTGGTTGGTACCCTTCTTTTATCCCAACTATTGGTTGGTATGTTTCTCTTGGTTATCCCAACTATTGGTTGGTACCCTTCTTTTATCCCAACTATTGGTTGGTATCTTTTCTTGGTTATCCCAACTATTGGTTGGTACCCTTCTTTTATCCCAACTATTGGTTGGTATGTTTTTTGGTTATCCCAACTATTGGTTGGTACCCTTCTTTTATCCCAACTATTGGTTGATAGGTTTCTCTTGGTTATCCCAACTATTGGTTGGTACCCTTCTTTTATCCCAACTATTGGTTAGTATGTTTCTTGGTTATCCCAACTATTGGTTGGTATCCTTCTTTTATCCCAACTATTGGTTGGTATGTTTCTTGGTTATCCCAACCATTGGTTGGTACCCTTCTTTTATCCCAACTATTGGTTGGTATGTTTCTTGGTTATCCCAACTATTGGTTAGTACCCTTCTTTTATCCCAACTATTGGTTGGTATGTTTCTTGGTTATCCCAACTATTGGTTGATATCCTTCTTTTATCCCAACTATTGGTTGGTATGTTTCTTGGTTATCCCAACTATTGGTTGGTACCCTTCTTTGATCCCAACTATTGGTTGGTATATTTCTCTTGGTTATCCCAACAATTGGTAGCTACCCTTCTTTGATCCCAACTATTGGTTGGTATCTTTTCTTGGTTATCCCAACTATTGGTTGGTACCCTTCTTTTATCCCAACTATTGATTGGTATATTTCTCTTGGTTATCCCAACTATTGGTTGGTACCCTTATTTTATCCCAACTATTGGTTGGTAAGTTTCTCTTGGTTATCCCAACTATTGGTTGGTACCCTTCTTTTATCCCAACTATTGGTTGGTATGTTTCTTGGTTATCCCAACCATTTGTTGGTACCCTTCTTTTATCCCAACTATTGGTTGGTATGTTTCTTGGTTATCCCAACTATTGGTTTGTACCCTTCATTTATCCCAACTATTGGTTGGTATGTTTCTCTTGGTTATCCCAACTATTGGTTGGTACCCTTCTTTTATCCCAACTATTGGTTGGTATCTTTTCTTGGTTACCCCAACTATTGGTTGGTACCCTTCTTTTATCCAAACTATTGGTTGGTATGTTTCTCTTGGTTATCCCAACTATTGGTTGGTACCCTTCTTTTATCCCAACTATTGGTTGGTATCTTTTCTTGGTTATCCCAACTATTGGTTGGTACCCTTCTTTTATCCCAACTACTGGTTGGTATGTTTCTTGGTTATCCCAACTATTGGTTTGTACCCTTCTTTTATCCCAACTATTGGTTGGTTTGTTTCTTGGTTATCCCAACTATTGGTTGGTACCCTTCTTTTATCCCAACTATTGGTTGGTATCTTTTCTTGGTTATCCCAACTATTGGTTGGTACGCTTCTTTTATCCCAACTATTGGTTTGTATCTTTTCTTGGTTATCCCAACTATTGGCTGGTACCCTTCTTTTATCCCAACTATTGGTTGGTATGTTTCTCTTGGTTATCCCAACTATTGGTTGGTACCCTTCTTTTATCCCAACTTTTGGTTGGTATCTTTTCTTGGTTATCCCAACTATTGGTTGGTACCCTTCTTTTATCCCAACTATTGGTTGGTATGTTTCTTTTGGTTATCCCAACTATTGGTTGGTACCCGTCTTTTATCCCCTCTATTGGTTGGTATGTTTCTTGGTTATCCCAACTATTGGTTGGTACCCTTCTTTTATCCCAACTATTGGTTGGTATGTTTCTTGGTTATCCCAACTATTGGTTGGTACCCTTCTTTTATCCCAACTATTGGTTGGTATGTTTCTTGGTTATCCCAACTATTGGTTGGTATCCTTCTTTTATCCCAACTATTGGTTGGTATGTTTCTTGGTTATCCCAATTATTGGTTGGTACCCTTCTTTTATCCCAACTATTGGTTGGTATGTTTCTCTTGGTTATCCTAACTATTGGTTAGTACCCTTCTTTTATCCCAACTATTGGTTGGTATGTTTCTCTTGGTTATCCCAACTATTGGTTGGTACCCTTCTTTTATACCAACTATTGGTTTGTATCTTTTCTTGGTTATCCCAACTATTGGTTGGTACCCTTCTTTTATCCCAACTATTGGTTGGTATGTTTCTCTTGGTTATCCCAACTATTGGTTGGTACCCTTCTTTTATCCCAACTATTGGTTGGTATCTTTTCTTGGTTATCCCAACTATTGGTTGGTACCCTTCTTTTATCCCAACAATTGGTTGGTATGTTTCTTTTGGTTATCCCAACTATTGGTTGGTGCCCTTCTTTTATCCCCTCTATTGGTTGGTATGTTTCTTGGTCATCCCAACTATTGTTTGGTACCCTTCTTTTATTCCAACTATTGGTTGGTATGTTTCTTGGTTATCCCAACTATTGGTTGGTACCCTTCTTTTATCCCAACTATTGGTTGGAATGTTTCTTGGTTATCCCAACTATTGGTTGGTATCCTTCTTTTATCCCAACTATTGGTTGGTATGTTTCTTGGTTATCCCAATTATTGGTTGGTACCCTTCTTTTATCCCAACTATTGGTTGGTATGTTTCTCTTGGTTATCCCAACTATTGGTTGGTACCCTTCTTTTATCCCAACTATTGGTTGGTATGTTTCTCTTGGTTATCCCAACTATTGGTTGGTACCCTTCTTTTATCCCAACTATTGGTTTGTATCTTTTCTTGGTTATCCCAACTATTGGTTGGTACCCTTCTTTTATCCCAACTATTGGTTGGTATGTTTCTCTTGGTTATCCCAACTATTGGTTGGTACCCTTCTTTTATCCCAACTATTGGTTGGTATCTTTTCTTGGTTATCCCAACTATTGGTTGGTACCCTTCTTTTATCCCAACTATTGGTTGGTATGTTTCTTTTGGTTATCCCAACTATTGGTTGGTACCCTTCTTTTATCCCAACTATTGGTTGGTATGTTTCTCTTGGTTATCCCAACTATTGGTTGGTACCCTTCTTTTATCCCAACTATTGGTTGGTATCTTTTCTTGGTTATCCCAACTATTGGTTGGTACCTTTCTTTTATCCCAACTATTGGTTGGTATGTTTCTTTTGGTTATCCCAACTATTGGTTGGTACCCTTCTTTTATCCCCTCTATTGGTTGGTATGTTTCTTGGTTATCCCAACTATTGGTTGGTACCCTTCTTTTATCCCAACTATTGGTTGGTATGTTTCTTGGTTATCCCAACTATTGGTTGGTACCCTTCTTTTATCCCAACTATTGGTTGGTATGTTTCTTGGTTATCCAAACTATTGGTTGGTATCCTTCTTTTATCCCAACTATTGGTTGGTATGTTTCTTGGTTATCCCAATTATTGGTTAGTACCCTTCTTTTATCCCAACTATTGGTTGGTATGTTTCCCTTGGTTATCCCAACTATTGGTTGGTACCCTTCTTTTATCCCAACTATTGGTTGGTATCTTTTCTTGGTTATCCCAACTATTGGTTGGTACCCTTCTTTTATCCCAACTATTGGTTGGTATGTTTCTCTTGGTTATCCCAACTATTGGTTGATACCTTTCTTTTATCCCAACAATTGGTTGGTATCTTTTCTTGGTTATCCCAACTATTCTTTAGTACCCTTCTTTTATCCCAACCATTGGTTGGTATGTTTCTTCTGGTTATCCCAACTATTGGTTGGTACCCTTCTTTTATCCCAACTATTGGTTGGTATCTTTTCTTGGTTATCCCAACTATTGGTTGGTACCCTTCTTTTATCCCAACTATGGGCTGGTATCTTTTCTTGGTTATCCCAACTATTGGTTGGTACCCTTCTTTTATCCCAACTATTGGTTGGTCTCTTTTCTTGGTTATCCCAACTATTGGTTGGTACCTTTCTTTTATCCCAACTATTGGTTGGTATGTTTCTTGGTTATCCCAACTATTGGTTTGTACCCTTCTTTTATCCCAACTATTGGTTGGTATGTTTCTTGGTTATCCCAACTATTGGTTGGTACCCTTCTTTTATCCCAACTATTGGTTGGTATGTTTTTTGGTTATCCCAACTATTGGTTGGTACCCTTCTTTTATCCCAACTATTGGTTGGTATGTTTCTTGGTTATCCCAACTATTGGTTTGTACCCTTCTTTTATCCCAACTATTGGTTGGTATGTTTCTTGGTTATCCCAACTATTGGTTGGTACCCTTCTTTTATCCCAACTATTGGTTGGTAGGTTTCTCTTGGTTATCCCAACTATTGGTTGGTACCCTTCTTTTATCCCAACTATTGGTTTGTATCTTTTCTTGGTTATCCCAACTATTGGTTGGTACCCTTCTTTTATCGCAACTATTGGTTGGTATGTTTCTCTTGGTTATCCCAACTATTGGTTGATACCCTTCTTTTATCCCAACTATTGGTTGGTATCTTTTCTTGGTTATCCCAACTATTGGTTGGTACCTTTCTTTTATCCCAACTATTGGTTGGTATGTTTCTTTTGGTTATCCCAACTATTGGTTGGTACCCTTCTTTTATCCCCTCTATTGGTTTGTATGTTTCTTGGTTATCCCAACTATTGGTTGGTACCCTTCTTTTATCCCAACTATTGGTTGGTATGTTTCTTGGTTATCCCAACTATTGGTTGGTACCCTTCTTTTATCCCAACTATTGGTTGGTATGTTTCTTGGTTATCCAAACTATTGGTTGGTATCCTTCTGTTATCCCAACTTTTGGTTGGTATGTTTCTTGGTTATCCCAATTATTGGTTGGTACCCTTCTTTTATCCCAACTATTGGTTGGTATGTTTCCCTTGGTTATCCCAACTATTGGTTGGTACCCTTCTTTTATCCCAACTATTGGTTGGTATCTTTTCTTGGTTATCCCAACTATTGGTTGGTACCCTTCTTTTATCCCAACTATTGGTTGGTATGTTTCTCTTGGTTATCCCAACTATTGGTTGATACCCTTCTTTTATCCCAACAATTGGTTGGTATCTTTTCTTGGTTATCCCAACTATTCTTTAGTACCCTTCTTTTATCCCAACCATTGGTTGGTATGTTTCTTTTGGTTATCCCAACTATTGGTTGGTACCCTTCTTTTATCCCAACTATTGGTTGGCATCTTTTCTTGGTTATCCCAACTATTGGTCGGTACCCTTCTTTTATCCCAACTATGGGCTGGTATCTTTTCTTGGTTATCCCAACTATTGGTTGGTACCCTTCTTTTATCCCAACTATTGGTTGGTATCTTTTCTTGGTTATCCCAACTATTGGTTGGTACCTTTCTTTTATCCCAACTATTGGTTGGTATGTTTCTTTTGGTTATCCCAACTATTGGTTGGTACCCTTCTTTTATCCCAACTATGGGCTGGTATCTTTTCTTGGTTATCCCAACTATTGGTTGGTACCCTTCTTTTATCCCAACTATTGGTTGGTATCTTTTCTTGGTTATCCCAACTATTGGTTGGTACCCTTCTTTTATCCCAACTATTGGTTGGTATGTTTCTCTTGGTTATCCCAACTATTGGTTGATACCTTTCTTTTATCCCAACAATTGGTTGGTATCTTTTCTTGGTTATCCCAACTATTCTTTAGTACCCTTCTTTTATCCCAACCATTGGTTGGTATGTTTCTTCTGGTTATCCCAACTATTGGTTGGTACCCTTCTTTTATCCCAACTATTGGTTGGTATCTTTTCTTGGTTATCCCAACTATTGGTTGGTACCCTTCTTTTATCCCAACTATGGGCTGGTATCTTTTCTTGGTTATCCCAACTATTGGTTGGTACCCTTCTTTTATCCCAACTATTGGTTGGTCTCTTTTCTTGGTTATCCCAACTATTGGTTGGTACCTTTCTTTTATCCCAACTATTGGTTGGTATGTTTCTTGGTTATCCCAACTATTGGTTTGTACCCTTCTTTTATCCCAACTATTGGTTGGTATGTTTCTTGGTTATCCCAACTATTGGTTGGTACCCTTCTTTTATCCCAACTATTGGTTGGTATGTTTTTTGGTTATCCCAACTATTGGTTGGTACCCTTCTTTTATCCCAACTATTGGTTGGTATGTTTCTTGGTTATCCCAACTATTGGTTGGTACCCTTCTTTTATCCCAACTATTGGTTGGTAGGTTTCTCTTGGTTATCCCAACTATTGGTTGGTACCCTTCTTTTATCCCAACTATTGGTTTGTATCTTTTCTTGGTTATCCCAACTATTGGTTGGTACCCTTCTTTTATCGCAACTATTGGTTGGTATGTTTCTCTTGGTTATCCCAACTATTGGTTGGTACCCTTCTTTTATCCCAACTATTGGTTGGTATCTTTTCTTGGTTATCCCAACTATTGGTTGGTACCTTTCTTTTATCCCAACTATTGGTTGGTATGTTTCTTTTGGTTATCCCAACTATTGGTTGGTACCCTTCTTTTATCCCCTCTATTGGTTTGTATGTTTCTTGGTTATCCCAACTATTGGTTGGTACCCTTCTTTTATCCCAACTATTGGTTGGTATGTTTCTTGGTTATCCCAACTATTGGTTGGTACCCTTCTTTTATCCCAACTATTGGTTGGTATGTTTCTTGGTTATCCAAACTATTGGTTGGTATCCTTCTGTTATCCCAACTTTTGGTTGGTATGTTTCTTGGTTATCCCAATTATTGGTTGGTACCCTTCTTTTATCCCAACTATTGGTTGGTATGTTTCCCTTGGTTATCCCAACTATTGGTTGGTACCCTTCTTTTATCCCAACTATTGGTTGGTATCTTTTCTTGGTTATCCCAACTATTGGTTGGTACCCTTCTTTTATCCCAACTATTGGTTGGTATGTTTCTCTTGGTTATCCCAACTATTGGTTGATACCCTTCTTTTATCCCAACAATTGGTTGGTATCTTTTCTTGGTTATCCCAACTATTCTTTAGTACCCTTCTTTTATCCCAACCATTGGTTGGTATGTTTCTTTTGGTTATCCCAACTATTGGTTGGTACCCTTCTTTTATCCCAACTATTGGTTGGCATCTTTTCTTGGTTATCCCAACTATTGGTCGGTACCCTTCTTTTATCCCAACTATGGGCTGGTATCTTTTCTTGGTTATCCCAACTATTGGTTGGTACCCTTCTTTTATCCCAACTATTGGTTGGTATCTTTTCTTGGTTATCCCAACTATTGGTTGGTACCTTTCTTTTATCCCAACTATTGGTTGGTATGTTTCTTTTGGTTATCCCAACTATTGGTTGGTACCCTTCTTTTATCCCCTCTATTAGTTGGTATGTTTCTTGGTTATCCCAACTATTAGTTGGTACCCTTCTTTTATCCCAACTATTGGTTGGTATGTTTCTTGGTTATCCCAACTATTGGTTGGTACCCTTCTTTTATCCCAACTATTGGTTGGTATGTTTCTTGGTTATCCAAACTATTGGTTGGTATCCTTCTTTTATCCCAACTATTGGTTGGTATGTTTCTTGGTTATCCCAATTATTGGTTGGTACCCTTCTTTTATCCCAACTATTGGTTGGTATGTTTCCCTTGGTTATCCCAACTATTGGTTGGTACCCTTCTTTTATCCCAACTATTGGTTGGTATCTTTTCTTGGTTATCCCAACTATTGGTTGGTACCCTTCTTTTATCCCAACTATTGGTTGGTATGTTTCTCTTGGTTATCCCAACTATTGGTTGATACCCTTCTTTTATCCCAACAATTGGTTGGTATCTTTTCTTGGTTATCCCAACTATTCTTTAGTACCCTTCTTTTATCCCAACCATTGGTTGGTATGTTTCTTTTGGTTATCCCAACTATTGGTTGGTACCCTTCTTTTATCCCAACTATTGGTTGGTATCTTTTGTTGGTTATCCCAACTATTGGTCGGTACCCTTCTTTTATCCCAACTATGGGCTGGTATCTTTTCTTGGTTATCCCAACTATTGGTTGGTACCCTTCTTTTATCCCAACTATTGGTTGGTATGTTTCTTGGTTATCCCAACTATTGGTTGGTATCCTTCTTTTATCCCAACTATTGGTTGGTATGTTTCTTGGTTATCCCAATTATTGGTTGGTATCCTTCTTTTATCCCAACTATTGGTTGGTATGTTTCTCTTGGTTATCCCAACCATTGGTTGGTACCCTTCTTTTATCCCAACTATTGGTTTGTATCTTTTCTTGGTTATCCCAACTATTGGTTGGTACCCTTCTTTTATCCCAACTATTGGTTGGTATGATTCTCTTGGTTATCCCAACTATTGGTTGGTACCCTTATTTTATCCCAACTATTGGTTGGTAAGTTTCTTTTGGTTATCCCAACTATTGGTTGGAACCCTTCTTTTATCCCAACTATTGGTTGGTATGTTTCTTGTTTATCCTAACCATTGGTTGGTACCCTTCTTTTATCCCAACTATTGGTTGGTATGTTTCTTGGTTATCCCAACTATTGGTTGGTACCCTTATTTTATCCCAACTATTGGTTGGTAAGTTTCTTTTGGTTATCCCAACTATTGGTTGATATCCTTCTTTTATCCCAACTATTGGTTGGTATGTTTCTTGGTTATCCGAACTATTGGTTGGTACCCTACTTTGATCCCAACTATTGGTTGGTATGTTTCTCTTGGTTATCCCAACTATTGGTTGGTACCCTTCTTTGATCCCAACTATTGGTTGGTACCCTTCTTTTATCCCAACTATTGGTTGGTATGTTTCTTGGTTATCCCAACTATTGGTTGGTATCCTTCTTTTATCCCAACTATTGGTTGGTATGTTTCTTGGTTATCCTAACCATTGGTTGGTACCCTTCTTTTATCCCAACTATTGGTTGGTATGTTTCTTGGTTATCCCAACTATTGGTTGGTACCCTTCTTTTATCCCAACTATTGGTTGGTATGTTTCTCTTAGTTATCCCAAATATTGGTTGATATCCTTCTTTTATCCCAACTATTGGTTGGTATGTTTCTTGGTTATCCGAACTATTGGTTGGTACCCTACTTTGATCCCAACTATTGGTTGGTATGTTTCTCTTGGTTATCCCAACTATTGGTTGGTACCCATCTTTGATCCCAACTATTGGTTGGTACCCTTCTTTTATCCCAACTATTGGTTGGTATGTTTCTTGGTTATCCCAACTATTGGTTGGTATCCTTCTTTTATCCCAACTATTGGTTGGTATGTTTCTTGGTTATCCCAATTATTGGTTGGTATCCTTCTTTTATCCCAACTATTGTTTGGTATGTTTCTTTTGGTTATCCCAACTATTGGTTGGTACCCTTCTTTTATCCCAACTATTGGTTTGTATCTTTTCTTGGTTATCCCAACTATTGGTTGGTACCCTTCTTTTATCCCAACTATTGGTTGGTATGATTCTCTTGGTTATCCCAACTATTGGTTGGTACCCTTATTTTATCCCAACTATTGGTTGGTAAGTTTCTTTTGGTTATCCCAACTATTGGTTGGAACCCTTCTTTTATCCCAACTATTGGTTGGTATGTTTCTTGTTTATCCTAACCATTGGTTGGTACCCTTCTTTTATCCTAACTATTGGTTGGTATGTTTCTTGGTTATCCCAACTATTGGTTGGGACCCTTCTTTTATCCCAACTATTGGTTGGTATGTTTCTTGGTTATCCCAACTATTGGTTGATATCCTTCTTTTATCCCAACTATTGGTTGGTATGTTTCTTGGTTATCCGAACTATTGGTTGGTACCCTACTTTGATCCCAACTATTGGTTGGTATGTTTCTCTTGGTTATCCCAACTATTGGTTGGTACCCTTCTTTTATCCCAACTATTGGTTGGTACCCTTCTTTTATCCCAACTATTGGTTGGTATGTTTCTTGGTTATCCCAACTATTGGTTGGTACCCTTCTTTTATCCCAACTATTGGTTGGTATGTTTCTTGGTTATCCAAACTATTGGTTGGTATCCTTCTTTTATCCCAACTTTTGGTTGGTATGTTTCTTGGTTATCCCAATTATTGGTTGGTACCCTTCTTTTATCCCAACTATTGGTTGGTATGTTTCCCTTGGTTATCCCAACTATTGGTTGGTACCCTTCTTTTATCCCAACTATTGGTTGGTATCTTTTCTTGGTTATCCCAACAATTGGTTGGTACCCTTCTTTTATCCCAACTATTGGTTGGTATGTTTCTCTTGGTTATCCCAACTATTGGTTAATACCCTTCTTTTATCCCAACAATTGGTTGGTATCTTTTCTTGGTAATTCCAACTATTCTTTAGTACCCTTCTTTTATCCCAACCATTGGTTGGTATGTTTATTTTGGTTATCCCAACTATTGGTTGGTACCCTTCTTTTATCCCAACTATTGGTTGGCATCTTTTCTTGGTTATCCCAACTATTGGTCGGTACCCTTCTTTTATCCCAACTATGGGCTGGTATCTTTTCTTGGTTATCCCAACTATTGGTTGGTACCCTTCTTTTATCCCAACTATTGGTTGGTATCTTTTCTTGGTTATCCCAACTATTGGTTGGTACCTTTCTTTTATCCCAACTATTGGTTGGTACGTTTCTTTTGGTTATCCCAACTATTGGTTGGTACCCTTCTTTTATCCCCTCTATTGGTTGGTATGTTTCTTGGTTATCCCAACTATTGGTTGGTACCCTTCTTTTATCCCAACTATTGGTTGGTATGTTTCTTGGTTATCCCAACTATTGGTTGGTACCCTTCTTTTATCCCAACTATTGGTTGGTATGTTTCTTGGTTATCCAAAACTATTGGTTGGTATCCTTCTTTTATCCCAACTATTGGTTGGTATGTTTCTTGGTTATCCCAATTATTGGTTGGCACCCTTTTTTTATCGCAACTATTGGTTGGTATGTTTCCCTTGGTTATCCCAACTATTGGTTGGTACCCTTCTTTTATCCCAACTATTGGTTGGTATCTTTTCTTGGTTATCCCAACTATTGGTTGGTACCCTTCTTTTATCCCAACTATTGGTTGGTATGTTTCTCTTGGTTATCCCAACTATTGGTTGATACCCTTCTTTTATCCCAACAATTGGTTGGTATCTTTTCTTGGTTATCCCAACTATTCTTTAGTACCCTTCTTTTATCCCAACCATTGGTTGGTATGTTTCTTTTGGTTATCCCAACTATTGGTTGGTACCCTTCTTTTATCCCAACTATTGGTTGGTATCTTTTCTTGGTTATCCCAACTATTGGTCGGTACCCTTCTTTTATCCCAACTATGGGCTGGTATCTTTTCTTGGTTATCCCAACTATTGGTTGGTACCCTTCTTTTATCCCAACTATTGGTTGGTATGTTTCTTGGTTATCCCAACTATTGGTTGGTATCCTTCTTTTATCCCAACTATAGGTTGGTATGTTTCTTGGTTATCCCAATTATTGGTTGGTATCCTTCTTTTATCTCAACTATTGGTTGGTATGTTTCTCTTGGTTATCCCAACTATTGGTTGGTACCCTTCTTTTATCCCAACTATTGGTTTGTATCTTTTCTTGGTTATCCCAACTATTGGTTGGTACCCTTCTTTTATCCCAACTATTGGTTGGTATGATTCTCTTGGTTATCCCAACTATTGGTTGGTACCCTTATTTTATCCCAACTATTGGTTGGTAAGTTTCTTTTGGTTATCCCAACTATTGGTTGGAACCCTTCTTTTATCCCAACTATTGGTTGGTATGTTTCTTGTTTATCCTAACCATTGGTTGGTACCCTTCTTTTATCCCAACTATTGGTTGGTATGTTTCTTGGTTATCCCAACTATTGGTTGGTACCCTTCTTTTATCCCAACTATTGGTTGGTATGTTTCTTGGTTATCCCAACTATTGGTTGATATCCTTCTTTTATCCCAACTATTGGTTGGTATGTTTCTTGGTTATCCGAACTATTGGTTGGTACCCTACTTTGATCCCAACTATTGGTTGGTATGTTTCTCTTGGTTATCCCAACTATTGGTTGGTACCCTTCTTTGATCCCAACTATTGGTTGGTATCTTTTCTTGGTTATCCCAACTATTGGTTGGTACCCTTCTTTTATCCCAACTATTGATTGGTATGTTTCTCTTGGTTATCCCAACTATTGGTTGGTACCCTTATTTTATCCCAACTATTGGTTGGTAAGTTTCTCTTGGTTATCCCAACTATTGGTTGGTACCCTTCTTTTATCCCAACTATTGGTTGGTATGTTTCTTGGTTATCCCAACCATTGGTTGGTACCCTTCTTTTATCCCAACTATTGGTTGGTATGATTCTTGGTTATCCCAACTATTGGTTTGTACCCTTCTTTTATCCCAACTATTGGTTGGTATGTTTCTCTTGGTTATCCCGACTATTGGTTGGTACCCTTCTTTTATCCCAACTATTGGTTGGTATCTTTTCTTGGTTATCCCAACTATTGGTTGGTACCCTTCTTTTATCCAAACTATTGGTTGGTATGTTTCTCTTGGTTATCCCAACTATTGGTTGGTACCCTTCTTTTATCCCAACTATTGGTTGGTATATTTTCTTAGTTATCCCAACTATTGGTTGGTACCCTTCTTTTATCCCAACTATTGGTTGGTATGTTTCTTGGTTATCCCAAGTATTGGTGTGTACCCTTTTTTTATCCCAACTATTGGTTGGTATGTTTCTTGGTTATCCCAACTATTGGTTGGTACCCTTCTTTTATCCCAACTATAGGTTGGTATGTTTCCCTTGGTTATCCCAACTATTGGTTGGTACCCTTCTTTTATCCCAACTATTGGTTGGTATCTTTTCTTGGTTATCCCAACAATTGGTTGGTACCCTTCTTTTATCCCAACTATTGGTTGGTATGTTTCTCTTGGTTATCCCAACTATTGGTTAATACCCTTCTTTTATCCCAACAATTGGTTGGTATCTTTTCTTGGTAATTCCAACTATTCTTTAGTACCCTTCTTTTATCCCAACCATTGGTTGGTATGTTTCTTTTGGTTATCCCAACTATTGGTTGGTACCCTTCTTTTATCCCAACTATTGGTTGGCATCTTTTCTTGGTTATCCCAACTATTGGTCGGTACCCTTCTTTTATCCCAACTATGGGCTGGTATCTTTTCTTGGTTATCCCAACTATTGGTTGGTACCCTTCTTTTATCCCAACTATTGGTTGGTATCTTTTCTTGGTTATCCCAACTATTGGTTGGTACCTTTCTTTTATCCCAACTATTGGTTGGTACGTTTCTTTTGGTTATCCCAACTATTGGTTGGTACCCTTCTTTTATCCCCTCTATTGGTTGGTATGTTTCTTGGTTATCCCAACTATTGGTTGGTACCCTTCTTTTATCCCAACTATTGGTTGGTATGTTTCTTGGTTATCCCAACTATTGGTTGGTACCCTTCTTTTATCCCAACTATTGGTTGGTATGTTTCTTGGTTATCCAAAACAATTGGTTGGTATCCTTCTTTTATCCCAACTATTGGTTGGTATGTTTCTTGGTTATCCAAATTATTGGTTGGCACCCTTTTTTTATCGCAACTATTGGTTGGTATGTTTCCCTTGGTTATCCCAACTATTGGTTGGTACCCTTCTTTTATCCCAACTATTGGTTGGTATCTTTTCTTGGTTATCCCAACTATTGGTTGGTACCCTTCTTTTATCCCAACTATTGGTTGGTATGTTTCTCTTGGTTATCCCAACTATTGGTTGATACCCTTCTTTTATCCCAACAATTGGTTGGTATCTTTTCTTGGTTATCCCAACTATTCTTTAGTACCCTTCTTTTATCCCAACCATTGGTTGGTATGTTTCTTTTGGTTATCCCAACTATTGGTTGGTACCCTTCTTTTATCCCAACTATTGGTTGGTATCTTTTCTTGGTTATCCCAACTATTGGTCGGTACCCTTCTTTTATCCCAACTATGGGCTGGTATCTTTTCTTGGTTATCCCAACTATTGGTTGGTACCCTTCTTTTATCCCAACTATAGGTTGGTATGTTTCTTGGTTATCCCAATTATTGGTTGGTATCCTTCTTTTATCTCAACTATTGGTTGGTATGTTTCTCTTGGTTATCCCAACTATTGGTTGGTACCCTTCTTTTATCCCAACTATTGGTTTGTATCTTTTCTTGGTTATCCCAACTATTGGTTGGTACCCTTCTTTTATCCCAACTATTGGTTGGTATGATTCTCTTGGTTATCCCAACTATTGGTTGGTACCCTTATTTTATCCCAACTATTGGTTGGTAAGTTTCTTTTGGTTATCCCAACTATTGGTTGGAACCCTTCTTTTATCCCAACTATTGGTTGGTATGTTTCTTGTTTATCCTAACCATTGGTTGGTACCCTTCTTTTATCCCAACTATTGGTTGGTATGTTTCTTGGTTATCCCAACTATTGGTTGGTACCCTTCTTTTATCCCAACTATTGGTTGATATCCTTCTTTTATCCCAACTATTGGTTGGTATGTTTCTTGGTTATCCGAACTATTGGTTGGTACCCTACTTTGATCCCAACTATTGGTTGGTATGTTTCTCTTGGTTATCCCATCTATTGGTTGGTACCCTTCTTTGATCCCAACTATTGGTTGGTATCTTTTCTTGGTTATCCCAACTATTGGTTGGTACCCTTCTTTTATCCCAACTATTGATTGGTATGTTTCTCTTGGTTATCCCAACTATTGGTTGGTACCCTTATTTTATCCCAACTATTGGTTGGTAAGTTTCTCTTGGTTATCCCAACTATTGGTTGGTACCCTTCTTTTATCCCAACTATTGGTTGGTATGTTTCTTGGTTATCCCAACCATTGGTTGGTACCCTTCTTTTATCCCAACTATTGGTTGGTATGTTTCTTGGTTATCCCAACTATTGGTTTGTACCCTTCTTTTATCCCAACTATTGGTTGGTATGTTTCTCTTGGTTATCCCGACTATTGGTTGGTACCCTTCTTTTATCCCAACTATTGGTTGGTATCTTTTCTTGGTTATCCCAACTATTGGTTGGTACCCTTCTTTTATCCAAACTATTGGTTGGTATGTTTCTCTTGGTTATCCCAACTATTGGTTGGTACCCTTCTTTTATCCCAACTATTGGTTGGTATATTTTCTTGGTTATCCCAACTATTGGTTGGTACCCTTCTTTTATCCCAACTTTTGGTTGGTATGTTTCTTGGTTATCCCAAGTATTGGTGTGTACCCTTTTTTTATCCCAACTATTGGTTGGTATGTTTCTTGGTTATCCCAACTATTGGTTGGTACCCTTCTTTTATCCCAACTATTGGTTGGTATGTTTTTTGGTTATCCCAACTATTGGTTGGTACCCTTCTTTTATCCCAACTATTGGTTGGTATGTTTCTCTTGGTTATCCCAACTATTGGTTGGTACCCTTCTTTTATCCCAACTATTGGTTTGTATCTTTTCTTGGTTATCCCAACTATTGGTTGGTACCTTTCTTTTATCCCAACTATTGGTTGGTATGTTTCTCTTGGTTATCCCAACTATTGGTTGATACCCTTCTTTTATCCCAACTATTGGTTGGTATCTTTTCTTGGTTATCCCAACTATTCTTTGGTACCCTTCTTTTATCCCAACCATTAGTTGGTATGTTTCTTTTGGTTATCCCAACTATTGGTTGGTACCCTTCTTTTATCCCAACTATTGGTTGGTATCTTTTCTTGGTTATCCCAACTATTGGTTGGTACCCTTCTTTTATCCCAACTATGGGCTGGTATCTTTTCTTGGTTATCCCAACTATTGGTTGGTACCCTTCTTTTATCCCAACTATTGGTTGGTATGTTTCTTGGTTATCCCAACTATTGGTTGGTACCCTTCTTTTATCCCCTCTATTTTTATCCCAACTATTGGTTGGTATGTTTCTTGGTTATCCCAACTATTGGTTGGTACCCTTCATTGATCCCAACTATTGGTTGGTATGTTTCTCTTGGTTATCCCAACTATTGGTTGGTACCCTTCTTTTATCCCAACTATTGGTTGGTATGTTTCTTGGTTATCCCAACTATTGGTTTGTACCCTTTTTTATCCCAACTATTGGTTGGTATGTTTCTTGGTTATCCCAACTATTGGTTGATACCCTTCTTTTATCCCAACTATTGGTTGGTATGTTTTTTGGTTATCCCAACTATTGGTTGGTACCCTTCTTTTATCCCAACTATTGGTTGGTATGTTTCTCTTGGTTATCCCAACTATTGGTTTTTACCCTTCTTTTATCCCAACTATTGGTTTGTATCTTTTCTTGGTTATCCCAACTATTGGTTGGTACCCTTCTTTTATCCCAACTATTGGTTGGTATGTTTCTCTTGGTTATCCCAACTATTGGTTGATACCCTTCTTTTATCCCAACTATTGGTTGGTATCTTTTCTTGGTTATCCCAACTATTCTTTGGTACCCTTCTTTTATCCCAACCATTAGTTGGTATGTTTCTTTTGGTTATCCCAACTATTGGTTGGTACCCTTCTTTTATCCCAACTATTGGTTGGTGTCTTTTCTTGGTTATCCCAACTATTGGTTGGTACCCTTCTTTTATCCCAACTATTGGATGGTATGTTTCTCTTGGTTATCCCAACTATTGGTTGATACCCTTCTTTTATCCCAACAATTGGTTGGTATCTTTTCTTGGTTATCCCAACTATTCTTTAGTACCCTTCTTTTATCCCAACCATTGGTGGGTATGTTTCTTTTGGTTATCCCAACTATTGGTTGGTACCCTTCTTTTATCCCAACTATTGGTTGGTATCTTTTCTTGGTTATCCCAACTATTGGTCGGTACCCTTCTTTTATCCCAACTATGGGCTGGTATCTTTTCTTGGTTATCCCAACTATTGGTTGGTACCCTTCTTTTATCCCAACTATTGGTTGGTATGTTTCTTGGTTATCCCAACTATTGGTTGGTATCCTTCTTTTATCCCAACTATTGGTTGGTATGTTTCTTGGTTATCCCAATTATTGGTTGGTATCCTTCTTTTATCCCAACTATTGGTTGGTATGTTTCTCTTGGTTATCCCAACTATTGGTTGGTACCCTTCTTTTATCCCAACTATTGGTTTGTATCTTTTCTAGGTTATCCCAACTATTGGTTGGTACCCTTCTTTTATCCCAACTATTGGTTGGTATGATTCTCTTGGTTATCCCAACTATTGGTTGGTACCCTTATTTTATCCCAACTATTGGTTGGTAAGTTTCTTTTGGTTATCCCAACTATTGGTTGGAACCCTTCTTTTATCCCAACTATTGGTTGGTATGTTTCTTGTTTATCCTAACCATTGGTTGGTACCCTTCTTTTATCCCAACTATTGGTTGGTATGTTTCTTGGTTATCCCAACTATTGGTTGGTACCCTTCTTTTATCCCAACTATTGGTTGGTATGTTTCTTGGTTATCCCAACTATTGGTTGATATCCTTCTTTTATCCCAACTATTGGTTGGTATGTTTCTTGGTTATCCGAACTATTGGTTGGTACCCTACTTTGATCCCAACTATTGGTTGGTATGTTTCTCTTGGTTATCCCAACTATTGGTTGGTACCCTTCTTTGATCCCAACTATTGGTTGGTATCTTTTCTTGGTTATCCCAACTATTGGTTGGTACCCTTCTTTTATCCCAACTATTGATTGGTATGTTTCTCTTGGTTATCCCAACTATTGGTTGGTAGCCTTATGTTATCCCAACTATTGGTTGGTAAGTTTCTCTTGGTTATCCCAACTATTGGTTGGTACCCTTCTTTTATCCCAACTATTGGTTGGTATGTTTCTTGGTTATCCCAACCATTGGTTGGTACCCTTCTTTTATCCCAACTATTGGTTGGTATGTTTCTTAGTTATCCCAACTATTGGTTTGTACCCTTCTTTTATCCCAACTATTGGTTGGTATGTTTCTCTTGGTTATCCCGACTATTGGTTGGTACCCTTCTTTTATCCCAACTATTGGTTGGTATCTTTTCTTGGTTATCCCAACTATTGGTTGGTACCCTTCTTTTATCCAAACTATTGGTTGGTATGTTTCTCTTGGTTATCCCAACTATTGGTTGGTACCCTTCTTTTATCCCAACTATTGGTTGGTATATTTTCTTGGTTATCCCAACTATTGGTTGGTACCCTTCTTTTATCCCAACTATTGGTTGGTATGTTTCTTGGTTATCCCAACTATTGGTTTGTACCCTTTTTTTATCCCAACTATTGGTTGGTATGTTTCTTGGTTATCCCAACTATTGGTTGGTACCCTTCTTTTATCCCAACTATTGGTTGGTATATTTTTTGGTTATCCCAACTATTGGTTGGTACCCTTCTTTTATCCCAACTATCGGTTGGTATGTTTCTCTTGGTTATCCCAACTATTGGTTGGAACCCTTCTTTTATCCCAACTATTGGTTTGTATCTTTTCTTGGTTATCCCAACTATTGGTTGGTACCCTTCTTTTATCCCAACTATTGGTTGGTATGTTTCTCTTGGTTATCCCAACTATTGGTTGATACCCTTCTTTTATCCCAACTATTGGTTGGTATCTTTTCTTGGTTATCCCAACTATTCTTTGGTACACTTCTTTTATCCCAACCATTAGTTGGTATGTTTCTTTTGGTTATCCCAACTATTGGTTGGTACCCTTCTTTTATCCCAACTATTGGTTGGTATCTTTTCTTGGTTATCCCAACTATTGGTTGGTACCCTTCTTTTATCCCAACTATGGGCTGGTATCTTTTCTTGGTTATCCCAACTATTGGTTGGTACCCTTCTTTTATCCCAACTATTGGTTGGTATGTTTCTTGGTTATCCCAACTATTGGTTGGTACCCTTCTTTTATCCCCTCTATTTTTATCCCAACTATTGGTTGGTATGTTTCTTGGTTATCCCAACTATTGGTTGGTATCCTTCTTTTATCCCAACTATTGGTTGGTATGTTTCTTGGTTATCCCAATTATTGGTTGGTATCCTTCTTTTATCCCAACTATTGGTTGGTATGTTCCTCTTGGTTATCCCAACTATTGGTTGGTACCCTTCTTTTATCCCAACTATTGGTTGGTATCTTTTCTTGGTTATCCCAACTATTGGTTGGTACCCTTCTTTTATCCCAACTATTGGTTGTTATGTTTTTCTTGGTTATCCCAACTATTGGTTGGTACCCTTCTTTTATCCCAACTATTGGTTGGTATCTTTTCTGGGTTATCCCAACTATTCTTTGGTACCCTTCTTTTATCCCAACCATTAGTTGGTATGTTTCTTTTGGTTATCCCAACTATTGGTTGGTACCCTTCTTTTATCCCAACTATTGGTTGGTGTCTTTTCTTGGTTATCCCAACTATTGGTTGGTACCCTTCTTTTATCCCAACTATTGGTTGGTATGTTTCTCTTGGTTATCCCAACTATTGGTTGATACCCTTCTTTTATCCCAACAATTGGTTGGTATCTTTTCTTGGTTATCCCAACTATTCTTTACTACCCTTCTTTTATCCCAACCATTGGTGGGTATGTTTCTTTTGGTTATCCCAACTATTGGTTGGTACCCTTCTTTTATCCCAACAATTGGTTGGTATCTTTTCTTGGTTATCCCAACTATTGGTCGGTACCCTTCTTTTATCCCAACTATGGGCTGGTATCTTTTCTTGGTTATCCCAACTATTGGTTGGTACCCTTCTTTTATCCCAACTATTGGTTGGTATGTTTCTTGGTTATCCCAACTATTGGTTGGTATCCTTCTTTTATCCCAACTATTGGTTGGTATGTTTCTTGGTTATCCCAATTATTGGTTGGTATCCTTCTTTTATCCCAACTATTGGTTGGTATGTTTCTCTTGGTTATCCCAACTATTGGTTGGTACCCTTCTTTTATCCCAACTATTGGTTGGTATCTTTTCTGGGTTATCCCAACTATTCTTTGGTACCCTTCTTTTATCCCAACCATTAGTTGGTATGTTTCTTTTGGTTATCCCAACTATTGGTTGGTACCCTTCTTTTATCCCAACTATTGGTTGGTGTCTTTTCTTGGTTATCCCAACTATTGGTTGGTACCCTTCTTTTATCCCAACTATTGGTTGGTATGTTTCTCTTGGTTATCCCAACTATTGGTTGATACCCTTCTTTTATCCCAACAATTGGTTGGTATCTTTTCTTGGTTATCCCAACTATTCTTTACTACCCTTCTTTTATCCCAACCATTGGTGGGTATGTTTCTTTTGGTTATCCCAACTATTGGTTGGTACCCTTCTTTTATCCCAACAATTGGTTGGTATCTTTTCTTGGTTATCCCAACTATTGGTCGGTACCCTTCTTTTATCCCAACTATGGGCTGGTATCTTTTCTTGGTTATCCCAACTATTGGTTGGTACCCTTCTTTTATCCCAACTATTGGTTGGTATGTTTCTTGGTTATCCCAACTATTGGTTGGTATCCTTCTTTTATCCCAACTATTGGTTGGTATGTTTCTTGGTTATCCCAATTATTGGTTGGTATCCTTCTTTTATCCCAACTATTGGTTGGTATGTTTCTCTTGGTTATCCCAACTATTGGTTGGTACCCTTCTTTTATCCCAACTATTGGTTTGTATCTTTTCTTGGTTATCCCAACTATTGGTTGGTACCCTTCTTTTATCCCAACTATTGGTTGGTATGATTCTCTTGGTTATCCCAACTATTGGTTGGTACCCTTATTTTATCCCAACTATTGGTTGGTAAGTTTCTTTTGGTTATCCCAACTATTGGTTGGAACCCTTCTTTTATCCCAACTATTGGTTGGTATGTTTCTTGTTTATCCTAACCATTGGTTGGTACGCTTCTTTTATCCCAACTATTGGTTGGTATGTTTCTTGGTTATCCCAACTATTGGTTGGTACCCTTCTTTTATCCCAACTATTGGTTGGTATGTTTCTTGGTTATCCCAACTATTGGTTGATATCCTTCTTTTATCCCAACTATTGGTTGGTATGTTTCTTGGTTATCCGAACTATTGGTTGGTACCCTACTTTGATCCCAACTATTGGTTGGTATGTTTCTCTTGGTTATCCCAACTATTGGTTGGTACCCTTCTTTGATCCCAACTATTGGTTGGTATCTTTTCTTGGTTATCCCAACTATTGGTTGGTACCCTTCTTTTATCCCAACTATTGATTGGTATGTTTCTCTTGGTTATCCCAACTATTGGTTGGTAGCCTTATTTTATCCCAACTATTGGTTGGTAAGTTTCTCTTGGTTATCCCAACTATTGGTTGGTACCCTTCTTTTATCCCAACTATTGGTTGGTATGTTTCTTGGTTATCCCAACCATTGGATGGTACCCTTCTTTTATCCCAACTATTGGTTGGTATGTTTCTTAGTTATCCCAACTATTGGTTTGTACCCTTCTTTTATCCCAACTATTGGTTGGTATGTTTCTCTTGGTTATCCCGACTATTGGTTGGTACCCTTCTTTTATCCCAACTATTGGTTGGTATCTTTTCTTGGTTATCCCAACTATTGGTTGGTACCCTTCTTTTATCCAAACTATTGGTTGGTATGTTTCTCTTGGTTATCCCAACTATTGGTTGGTACCCTTCTTTTATCCCAACTATTGGTTGGTATATTTTCTTGGTTATCCCAACTATTGGTTGGTACCCTTCTTTTATCCCAACTATTGGTTGGTATGTTTCTTGGTTATCCCAACTATTGGTTTGTACCCTTTTTTTATCCCAACTATTGGTTGGTATGTTTCTTGGTTATCCCAACTATTGGTTGGTACCCTTCTTTTATCCCAACTATTGGTTGGTATGTTTTTTGGTTATCCCAACTATTGGTTGGTACCCTTCTTTTATCCCAACTATTGGTTGGTATGTTTCTCTTGGTTATCCCAACTATTGGTTGGTACCCTTCTTTTATCCCAACTATTGGTTTGTATCTTTTCTTGGTTATCCCAACTATTGGTTGGTACCCTTCTTTTATCCCAACTATTGGTTGGTATGTTTCTCTTGGTTATCCCAACTATTGGTTGATACCCTTCTTTTATCCCAACTATTGGTTGGTATCTTTTCTTGGTTATCCCAACTATTCTTTGGTACCCTTCTTTTATCCCAACCATTAGTTGGTATGTTTCTTTTGGTTATCCCAACTATTGGTTGGTACCCTTCTTTTATCCCAACTATTGGTTGGTATCTTTTCTTGGTTATCCCAACTATTGGTAGGTACCCTTCTTTTATCCCAACTATGGGCTGGTATCTTTTCTTGGTTATCCCAACTATTGGTTGGTACCCTTCTTTTATCCCAACTATTGGTTGGTATGTTTCTTGGTTATCCCAACTATTGGTTGGTACCCTTCTTTTATCCCCTCTATTTTTATCCCAACTATTGGTTGGTATGTTTCTTGGTTATCCCAACTATTGGTTGGTATCCTTCTTTTATCCCAACTATTGGTTGGTATATTTCTTGGTTATCCCAATTATTGGTTGGTATCCTTCTTTTATCCCAACTATTGGTTGGTATGTTTCTCTTGGTTATCCCAACTATTGGTTGGTACCCTTCTTTTATCCCAACTATTGGTTGGTATGTTTCACTTGGTTATCCCAACTATTGGTTGGTACCCTTCTTTTATCCCAACTATTGGTTGTTATGTTTTTCTTGGTTATCCCAACTATTGGTTGGTACCCTTATTTTATCCCAACTATTGGTTGGTAAGTTTCTTTTGGTTATCCCAACTATTGGTTGGTACCCTTCTTTTATCCCAACTATTGGTTGGTATGTTTCTTGTTTATCCTAACCATTGGTTGGTACCCTTCTTTTATCCCAACTATTGGTTGGTATGTTTCTTGGTTATCCCAACTATTGGTTGGTACCCTTATTTTATCCCAACTATTGGTTGGTATGTTTCTTGGTTATCCCAACTATTGGTTGATATCCTTCTTTTATCCCAACTATTGGTTGGTATGTTTCTTGGTTATCCCAACTATTGGTTGGTACCCTTCTTTGATCCCAACTATTGGTTGGTATGTTTCTCTTGGTTATCCCAACTATTGGTTGGTACCCTTCTTTGATCCCAACTATTGGTTGTTATCTTTTCTTGGTTATCCCAACTATTGGTTGGTACCCTTCTTTTATCCCAACTATTGATTGGTATGTTTCTCTTGGTTATCCCAACTATTGGTTGGTACCCTTCTTTTATCCCAACTATTGGTTGGTAAGTTTCTCTTGGTTATCCCAACTATTGGTTGGTATGTTTCTTGGTTATCCCAACCATTGGTTGGTACCCTTCTTTTATCCCAACTATTGGTTGGTATGTTTCTTGGTTATCCCAACTATTGGTTTGTACCCTTCTTTTATCCCAACTATTGGTTGGTATGTTTCTCTTGGTTATCCCAACTATTGGTTGGTACCCTTCTTTTATCCCAACTATTGGTTGGTATGTTTCTCTTGGTTATCCCAACTATTGGTTGATACCCTTCTTTTATCCCAACAATTGGTTGGTATCTTTTCTTGGTTATCCCAACTATTCTTTACTACCCTTCTTTTATCCCAACCATTGGTGGGTATGTTTCTTTTGGTTATCCCAACTATTGGTTGGTACCCTTCTTTTATCCCAACAATTGGTTGGTATCTTTTCTTGGTTATCCCAACTATTGGTCGGTACCCTTCTTTTATCCCAACTATGGGCTGGTATCTTTTCTTGGTTATCCCAACTATTGGTTGGTACCCTTCTTTTATCCCAACTATTGGTTGGTATGTTTCTTGGTTATCCCAACTATTGGTTGGTATCCTTCTTTTATCCCAACTATTGGTTGGTATGTTTCTTGGTTATCCCAATTATTGGTTGGTATCCTTCTTTTATCCCAACTATTGGTTGGTATGTTTCTCTTGGTTATCCCAACTATTGGTTGGTACCCTTCTTTTATCCCAACTATTGGTTGGTATCTTTTCTGGGTTATCCCAACTATTCTTTGGTACCCTTCTTTTATCCCAACCATTAGTTGGTATGTTTCTTTTGGTTATCCCAACTATTGGTTGGTACCCTTCTTTTATCCCAACTATTGGTTGGTGTCTTTTCTTGGTTATCCCAACTATTGGTTGGTACCCTTCTTTTATCCCAACTATTGGTTGGTATGTTTCTCTTGGTTATCCCAACTATTGGTTGATACCCTTCTTTTATCCCAACAATTGGTTGGTATCTTTTCTTGGTTATCCCAACTATTCTTTACTACCCTTCTTTTATCCCAACCATTGGTGGGTATGTTTCTTTTGGTTATCCCAACTATTGGTTGGTACCCTTCTTTTATCCCAACAATTGGTTGGTATCTTTTCTTGGTTATCCCAACTATTGGTCGGTACCCTTCTTTTATCCCAACTATGGGCTGGTATCTTTTCTTGGTTATCCCAACTATTGGTTGGTACCCTTCTTTTATCCCAACTATTGGTTGGTATGTTTCTTGGTTATCCCAACTATTGGTTGGTATCCTTCTTTTATCCCAACTATTGGTTGGTATGTTTCTTGGTTATCCCAATTATTGGTTGGTATCCTTCTTTTATCCCAACTATTGGTTGGTATGTTTCTCTTGGTTATCCCAACTATTGGTTGGTACCCTTCTTTTATCCCAACTATTGGTTTGTATCTTTTCTTGGTTATCCCAACTATTGGTTGGTACCCTTCTTTTATCCCAACTATTGGTTGGTATGATTCTCTTGGTTATCCCAACTATTGGTTGGTACCCTTATTTTATCCCAACTATTGGTTGGTAAGTTTCTTTTGGTTATCCCAACTATTGGTTGGAACCCTTCTTTTATCCCAACTATTGGTTGGTATGTTTCTTGTTTATCCTAACCATTGGTTGGTACGCTTCTTTTATCCCAACTATTGGTTGGTATGTTTCTTGGTTATCCCAACTATTGGTTGGTACCCTTCTTTTATCCCAACTATTGGTTGGTATGTTTCTTGGTTATCCCAACTATTGGTTGATATCCTTCTTTTATCCCAACTATTGGTTGGTATGTTTCTTGGTTATCCGAACTATTGGTTGGTACCCTACTTTGATCCCAACTATTGGTTGGTATGTTTCTCTTGGTTATCCCAACTATTGGTTGGTACCCTTCTTTGATCCCAACTATTGGTTGGTATCTTTTCTTGGTTATCCCAACTATTGGTTGGTACCCTTCTTTTATCCCAACTATTGATTGGTATGTTTCTCTTGGTTATCCCAACTATTGGTTGGTAGCCTTATTTTATCCCAACTATTGGTTGGTAAGTTTCTCTTGGTTATCCCAACTATTGGTTGGTACCCTTCTTTTATCCCAACTATTGGTTGGTATGTTTCTTGGTTATCCCAACCATTGGATGGTACCCTTCTTTTATCCCAACTATTGGTTGGTATGTTTCTTAGTTATCCCAACTATTGGTTTGTACCCTTCTTTTATCCCAACTATTGGTTGGTATGTTTCTCTTGGTTATCCCGACTATTGGTTGGTACCCTTCTTTTATCCCAACTATTGGTTGGTATCTTTTCTTGGTTATCCCAACTATTGGTTGGTACCCTTCTTTTATCCAAACTATTGGTTGGTATGTTTCTCTTGGTTATCCCAACTATTGGTTGGTACCCTTCTTTTATCCCAACTATTGGTTGGTATATTTTCTTGGTTATCCCAACTATTGGTTGGTACCCTTCTTTTATCCCAACTATTGGTTGGTATGTTTCTTGGTTATCCCAACTATTGGTTTGTACCCTTTTTTTATCCCAACTATTGGTTGGTATGTTTCTTGGTTATCCCAACTATTGGTTGGTACCCTTCTTTTATCCCAACTATTGGTTGGTATGTTTTTTGGTTATCCCAACTATTGGTTGGTACCCTTCTTTTATCCCAACTATTGGTTGGTATGTTTCTCTTGGTTATCCCAACTATTGGTTGGTACCCTTCTTTTATCCCAACTATTGGTTTGTATCTTTTCTTGGTTATCCCAACTATTGGTTGGTACCCTTCTTTTATCCCAACTATTGGTTGGTATGTTTCTCTTGGTTATCCCAACTATTGGTTGATACCCTTCTTTTATCCCAACTATTGGTTGGTATCTTTTCTTGGTTATCCCAACTATTCTTTGGTACCCTTCTTTTATCCCAACCATTAGTTGGTATGTTTCTTTTGGTTATCCCAACTATTGGTTGGTACCCTTCTTTTATCCCAACTATTGGTTGGTATCTTTTCTTGGTTATCCCAACTATTGGTAGGTACCCTTCTTTTATCCCAACTATGGGCTGGTATCTTTTCTTGGTTATCCCAACTATTGGTTGGTACCCTTCTTTTATCCCAACTATTGGTTGGTATGTTTCTTGGTTATCCCAACTATTGGTTGGTACCCTTCTTTTATCCCCTCTATTTTTATCCCAACTATTGGTTGGTATGTTTCTTGGTTATCCCAACTATTGGTTGGTATCCTTCTTTTATCCCAACTATTGGTTGGTATGTTTCTTGGTTATCCCAATTATTGGTTGGTATCCTTCTTTTATCCCAACTATTGGTTGGTATGTTTCTCTTGGTTATCCCAACTATTGGTTGGTACCCTTCTTTTATCCCAACTATTGGTTGGTATGTTTCACTTGGTTATCCCAACTATTGGTTGGTACCCTTCTTTTATCCCAACTATTGGTTGTTATGTTTTTCTTGGTTATCCCAACTATTGGTTGGTACCCTTATTTTATCCCAACTATTGGTTGGTAAGTTTCTTTTGGTTATCCCAACTATTGGTTGGTACCCTTCTTTTATCCCAACTATTGGTTGGTATGTTTCTTGTTTATCCTAACCATTGGTTGGTACCCTTCTTTTATCCCAACTATTGGTTGGTATGTTTCTTGGTTATCCCAACTATTGGTTGGTACCCTTATTTTATCCCAACTATTGGTTGGTATGTTTCTTGGTTATCCCAACTATTGGTTGATATCCTTCTTTTATCCCAACTATTGGTTGGTATGTTTCTTGGTTATCCCAACTATTGGTTGGTACCCTTCTTTGATCCCAACTATTGGTTGGTATGTTTCTCTTGGTTATCCCAACTATTGGTTGGTACCCTTCTTTGATCCCAACTATTGGTTGTTATCTTTTCTTGGTTATCCCAACTATTGGTTGGTACCCTTCTTTTATCCCAACTATTGATTGGTATGTTTCTCTTGGTTATCCCAACTATTGGTTGGTACCCTTCTTTTATCCCAACTATTGGTTGGTAAGTTTCTCTTGGTTATCCCAACTATTGGTTGGTATGTTTCTTGGTTATCCCAACCATTGGTTGGTACCCTTCTTTTATCCCAACTATTGGTTGGTATGTTTCTTGGTTATCCCAACTATTGGTTTGTACCCTTCTTTTATCCCAACTATTGGTTGGTATGTTTCTCTTGGTTATCCCAACTATTGGTTGGTACCCTTCTTTTATCCCAACTATTGGTTGGTATGTTTCTCTTGGTTATCCCAACTATTGGTTGGTACCCTTCTTTTATCCCAACTATTGGTTTGTATCTTTTCTTGGTTATCCCAACTATTGGTTGGTACCCTTCTTTTATCCCAACTATTGGTTGGTATGTTTCTCTTGGTTATCCCAACTATTGGTTGATACCCTTCTTTTATCCCAACTATTGGTTGGTATCTTTTCTTGGTTATCCCAACTATTCTTTGGTACCCTTCTTTTATCCCAACCATTAGTTGGTATGTTTCTTTTGGTTATCCCAACTATTGGTTGGTACCCTTCTTTTATCCAAACTATTGGTTGGTATGTTTCTCTTGGTTATCCCAACTATTGGTTGGTACCCTTCTTTTATCCCAACTATTGGTTGGTATATTTTCTTGGTTATCCCAACTATTGGTTGGTACCCTTCTTTTATCCCAACTATTGGTTGGTATGTTTCTTGGTTATCCCAACTATTGGTTTGTACCCTTTTTTTATCCCAACTATTGGTTGATATGTTTCTTGGTTATCCCAACTATTGGTTGGTACCCTTCTTTTATCCCAACTATTGGTTGGTATGTTTTTTGGTTATCCCAACTATTGGTTGGTACCCTTCTTTTATCCCAACTATTGGTTGGTATGTTTCTCTTGGTTATCCCAACTATTGGTTGGTACCCTTCTTTTATCCCAACTATTGGTTTGTATCTTTTCTTGGTTATCCCAACTATTGGTTGGTACCCTTCTTTTATCCCAACTATTGGTTAGTATGTTTCTCTTGGTTATCCCAACTATTGGTTGATACCCTTCTTTTATCCCAACTATTGGTTGGTATCTTTTCTTGGTTATCCCAACTATTCTTTGGTACCCTTCTTTTATCCCAACCATTAGTTGGTATGTTTCTTTTGGTTATCCCAACTATTGGTTGGTACCCTTCTTTTATCCCAACTATTGGTTGGTATCTTTTCTTGGTTATCCCAACTATTGGTTGGTACCCTTCTTTTATCCCAACTATGGGCTGGTATCTTTTCTTGGTTATCCCAACTATTGGTTGGTACCCTTCTTTTATCCCAACTATTGGTTGGTATGTTTCTTGGTTATCCCAACTATTGGTTGGTACCCTTCTTTTATCCCCTCTATTTTTATCCCAACTATTGGTTGGTATGTTTCTTGGTTATCCCAACTATTGGTTGGTACCCTTCTTTGATCCCAACTATTGGTTGGTATGTTTCTGTTGGTTATCCCAACTATTGGTTGGTACCCTTCTTTTATCCCAACTATTGGTTGGTATGTTTCTTGGTTATCCCAACTATTGGTTTGTACCCTTTTTTTATCCCAACTATTGGTTGGTATGTTTCTTGGTTATCCCAACTATTGGTTGGTACCCTTCTTTTATCCCAACTATTGGTTGGTATGTTTTTTGGTTATCCCAACTATTGGTTGGTACCCTTCTTTTATCCCAACTATTTGTTGGTATGTTTCTCTTGGTTATCCCAACTATTGGTTGGTACCCTTCTTTTATCCCAACTATTGGCTTGTATCTTTTCTTGGTTATCCCAACTATTGGTTGGTACCCTTCTTTTATCCCAACTATTGGTTGGTATGTTTCTCTTGGTTATCCCAACTATTGGTTGATACCCTTCTTTTATCCCAACTATTGGTTGGTATCTTTTCTTGGTTATCCCAACTATTCTTTGGTACCCTTCTTTTATCCCAACCATTAGTTGGTATGTTTCTTTTGGTTATCCCAACTATTGGTTGGTACCCTTCTTTTATCCCAACTATTGGTTGGTATCTTTTCTTGGTTATCCCAACTATTGGTTGGTACCCTTCTTTTATCCCAACTATGGGCTGGTATCTTTTCTTGGTTATCCCAACTATTGGTTGGTACCCTTCTTTTATCCCAACTATTGGTTGGTATGTTTCTTGGTTATCCCAACTATTGGTTGGTACCCTTCTTTTATCCCCTCTATTTTTATCCCAACTATTGGTTGGTATGTTTCTTGGTTATCCCAACTATTGGTTGGTACCCTTCTTTTATCCCAACTATTGGTTGGTATGTTTTTTGGTTATCCCAACTATTGGTTGGTACCCTTCTTTTATCCCAACTATTGGTTGGTATGTTTCTCTTGGTTATCCCAACTATTGGTTGGTACCCTTCTTTTATCCCAACTATTGGTTTGTATCTTTTCTTGGTTATCCCAACTATTGGTTGGTACCCTTCTTTTATCCCAACTATTGGTTAGTATGTTTCTCTTGGTTATCCCAACTATTGGTTGATACCCTTCTTTTATCCCAACTATTGGTTGGTATGTTTCTTGGTTATCCGAACTATTGGTTGGTACCCTACTTTGATCCCAACTATTGGTTGGTATGTTTCTCTTGGTTATCCCAACTATTGGTTGGTACCCTTCTTTGATCCCAACTATTGGTTGGTATCTTTTCTTGGTTATCCCAACTATTGGTTGGTACCCTTCTTTTATCCCAACTATTGATTGGTATGTTTCTCTTGGTTATCCCAACTATTGGTTGGTAGCCTTATTTTATCCCAACTATTGGTTGGTAAGTTTCTCTTGGTTATCCCAACTATTGGTTGGTACCCTTCTTTTATCCCAACTATTGGTTGGTATGTTTCTTGGTTATCCCAACCATTGGATGGTACCCTTCTTTTATCCCAACTATTGGTTGGTATGTTTCTTAGTTATCCCAACTATTGGTTTGTACCCTTCTTTTATCCCAACTATTGGTTGGTATGTTTCTCTTGGTTATCCCGACTATTGGTTGGTACCCTTCTTTTATCCCAACTATTGGTTGGTATCTTTTCTTGGTTATCCCAACTATTGGTTGGTACCCTTCTTTTATCCAAACTATTGGTTGGTATGTTTCTCTTGGTTATCCCAACTATTGGTTGGTACCCTTCTTTTATCCCAACTATTGGTTGGTATATTTTCTTGGTTATCCCAACTATTGGTTGGTACCCTTCTTTTATCCCAACTATTGGTTGGTATGTTTCTTGGTTATCCCAACTATTGGTTTGTACCCTTTTTTTATCCCAACTATTGGTTGGTATGTTTCTTGGTTATCCCAACTATTGGTTGGTACCCTTCTTTTATCCCAACTATTGGTTGGTATGTTTTTTGGTTATCCCAACTATTGGTTGGTACCCTTCTTTTATCCCAACTATTGGTTGGTATGTTTCTCTTGGTTATCCCAACTATTGGTTGGTACCCTTCTTTTATCCCAACTATTGGTTTGTATCTTTTCTTGGTTATCCCAACTATTGGTTGGTACCCTTCTTTTATCCCAACTATTGGTTGGTATGTTTCTCTTGGTTATCCCAACTATTGGTTGATACCCTTCTTTTATCCCAACTATTGGTTGGTATCTTTTCTTGGTTATCCCAACTATTCTTTGGTACCCTTCTTTTATCCCAACCATTAGTTGGTATGTTTCTTTTGGTTATCCCAACTATTGGTTGGTACCCTTCTTTTATCCCAACTATTGGTTGGTATCTTTTCTTGGTTATCCCAACTATTGGTAGGTACCCTTCTTTTATCCCAACTATGGGCTGGTATCTTTTCTTGGTTATCCCAACTATTGGTTGGTACCCTTCTTTTATCCCAACTATTGGTTGGTATGTTTCTTGGTTATCCCAACTATTGGTTGGTACCCTTCTTTTATCCCCTCTATTTTTATCCCAACTATTGGTTGGTATGTTTCTTGGTTATCCCAACTATTGGTTGGTATCCTTCTTTTATCCCAACTATTGGTTGGTATGTTTCTTGGTTATCCCAATTATTGGTTGGTATCCTTCTTTTATCCCAACTATTGGTTGGTATGTTTCTCTTGGTTATCCCAACTATTGGTTGGTACCCTTCTTTTATCCCAACTATTGGTTGGTATGTTTCACTTGGTTATCCCAACTATTGGTTGGTACCCTTCTTTTATCCCAACTATTGGTTGTTATGTTTTTCTTGGTTATCCCAACTATTGGTTGGTACCCTTATTTTATCCCAACTATTGGTTGGTAAGTTTCTTTTGGTTATCCCAACTATTGGTTGGTACCCTTCTTTTATCCCAACTATTGGTTGGTATGTTTCTTGTTTATCCTAACCATTGGTTGGTACCCTTCTTTTATCCCAACTATTGGTTGGTATGTTTCTTGGTTATCCCAACTATTGGTTGGTACCCTTATTTTATCCCAACTATTGGTTGGTATGTTTCTTGGTTATCCCAACTATTGGTTGATATCCTTCTTTTATCCCAACTATTGGTTGGTATGTTTCTTGGTTATCCCAACTATTGGTTGGTACCCTTCTTTGATCCCAACTATTGGTTGGTATGTTTCTCTTGGTTATCCCAACTATTGGTTGGTACCCTTCTTTGATCCCAACTATTGGTTGTTATCTTTTCTTGGTTATCCCAACTATTGGTTGGTACCCTTCTTTTATCCCAACTATTGATTGGTATGTTTCTCTTGGTTATCCCAACTATTGGTTGGTACCCTTCTTTTATCCCAACTATTGGTTGGTAAGTTTCTCTTGGTTATCCCAACTATTGGTTGGTATGTTTCTTGGTTATCCCAACCATTGGTTGGTACCCTTCTTTTATCCCAACTATTGGTTGGTATGTTTCTTGGTTATCCCAACTATTGGTTTGTACCCTTCTTTTATCCCAACTATTGGTTGGTATGTTTCTCTTGGTTATCCCAACTATTGGTTGGTACCCTTCTTTTATCCCAACTATTGGTTGGTATGTTTCTCTTGGTTATCCCAACTATTGGTTGGTACCCTTCTTTTATCCCAACTATTGGTTTGTATCTTTTCTTGGTTATCCCAACTATTGGTTGGTACCCTTCTTTTATCCCAACTATTGGTTGGTATGTTTCTCTTGGTTATCCCAACTATTGGTTGATACCCTTCTTTTATCCCAACTATTGGTTGGTATCTTTTCTTGGTTATCCCAACTATTCTTTGGTACCCTTCTTTTATCCCAACCATTAGTTGGTATGTTTCTTTTGGTTATCCCAACTATTGGTTGGTACCCTTCTTTTATCCAAACTATTGGTTGGTATGTTTCTCTTGGTTATCCCAACTATTGGTTGGTACCCTTCTTTTATCCCAACTATTGGTTGGTATATTTTCTTGGTTATCCCAACTATTGGTTGGTACCCTTCTTTTATCCCAACTATTGGTTGGTATGTTTCTTGGTTATCCCAACTATTGGTTTGTACCCTTTTTTTATCCCAACTATTGGTTGATATGTTTCTTGGTTATCCCAACTATTGGTTGGTACCCTTCTTTTATCCCAACTATTGGTTGGTATGTTTTTTGGTTATCCCAACTATTGGTTGGTACCCTTCTTTTATCCCAACTATTGGTTGGTATGTTTCTCTTGGTTATCCCAACTATTGGTTGGTACCCTTCTTTTATCCCAACTATTGGTTTGTATCTTTTCTTGGTTATCCCAACTATTGGTTGGTACCCTTCTTTTATCCCAACTATTGGTTAGTATGTTTCTCTTGGTTATCCCAACTATTGGTTGATACCCTTCTTTTATCCCAACTATTGGTTGGTATCTTTTCTTGGTTATCCCAACTATTCTTTGGTACCCTTCTTTTATCCCAACCATTAGTTGGTATGTTTCTTTTGGTTATCCCAACTATTGGTTGGTACCCTTCTTTTATCCCAACTATTGGTTGGTATCTTTTCTTGGTTATCCCAACTATTGGTTGGTACCCTTCTTTTATCCCAACTATGGGCTGGTATCTTTTCTTGGTTATCCCAACTATTGGTTGGTACCCTTCTTTTATCCCAACTATTGGTTGGTATGTTTCTTGGTTATCCCAACTATTGGTTGGTACCCTTCTTTTATCCCCTCTATTTTTATCCCAACTATTGGTTGGTATGTTTCTTGGTTATCCCAACTATTGGTTGGTACCCTTCTTTGATCCCAACTATTGGTTGGTATGTTTCTGTTGGTTATCCCAACTATTGGTTGGTACCCTTCTTTTATCCCAACTATTGGTTGGTATGTTTCTTGGTTATCCCAACTATTGGTTTGTACCCTTTTTTTATCCCAACTATTGGTTGGTATGTTTCTTGGTTATCCCAACTATTGGTTGGTACCCTTCTTTTATCCCAACTATTGGTTGGTATGTTTTTTGGTTATCCCAACTATTGGTTGGTACCCTTCTTTTATCCCAACTATTTGTTGGTATGTTTCTCTTGGTTATCCCAACTATTGGTTGGTACCCTTCTTTTATCCCAACTATTGGCTTGTATCTTTTCTTGGTTATCCCAACTATTGGTTGGTACCCTTCTTTTATCCCAACTATTGGTTGGTATGTTTCTCTTGGTTATCCCAACTATTGGTTGATACCCTTCTTTTATCCCAACTATTGGTTGGTATCTTTTCTTGGTTATCCCAACTATTCTTTGGTACCCTTCTTTTATCCCAACCATTAGTTGGTATGTTTCTTTTGGTTATCCCAACTATTGGTTGGTACCCTTCTTTTATCCCAACTATTGGTTGGTATCTTTTCTTGGTTATCCCAACTATTGGTTGGTACCCTTCTTTTATCCCAACTATGGGCTGGTATCTTTTCTTGGTTATCCCAACTATTGGTTGGTACCCTTCTTTTATCCCAACTATTGGTTGGTATGTTTCTTGGTTATCCCAACTATTGGTTGGTACCCTTCTTTTATCCCCTCTATTTTTATCCCAACTATTGGTTGGTATGTTTCTTGGTTATCCCAACTATTGGTTGGTACCCTTCTTTTATCCCAACTATTGGTTGGTATGTTTTTTGGTTATCCCAACTATTGGTTGGTACCCTTCTTTTATCCCAACTATTGGTTGGTATGTTTCTCTTGGTTATCCCAACTATTGGTTGGTACCCTTCTTTTATCCCAACTATTGGTTTGTATCTTTTCTTGGTTATCCCAACTATTGGTTGGTACCCTTCTTTTATCCCAACTATTGGTTAGTATGTTTCTCTTGGTTATCCCAACTATTGGTTGATACCCTTCTTTTATCCCAACTATTGGTTGGTATCTTTTCTTGGTTATCCCAACTATTCTTTGGTACCCTTCTTTTATCCCAACCATTAGTTGGTATGTTTCTTTTGGTTATCCCAACTATTGGTTGGTACCCTTCTTTTATCCCAACTATTGGTTGGTATCTTTTCTTGGTTATCCCAACTATTGGTTGGTACCCTTCTTTTATCCCAACTATGGGCTGGTATCTTTTCTTGGTTATCCCAACTATTGGTTGGTACCCTTCTTTTATCCCAACTATTGGTTGGTATGTTTCTTGGTTATCCCAACTATTGGTTGGTACCCTTCTTTTATCCCCTCTATTTTTATCCCAACTATTGGTTGGTATGTTTCTTGGTTATCCCAACTATTGGTTGGTACCCTTCTTTGATCCCAACTATTGGTTGGTATGTTTCTGTTGGTTATCCCAACTATTGGTTGGTACCCTTCTTTTATCCCAACTTTTGGTTGGTATGTTTCTTGGTTATCCCAACTATTGGTTTGTACCCTTTTTTTATCCCAACTATTGGTTGGTATGTTTCTTGGTTATCCCAACTATTGGTTGGTACCCTTCTTTTATCCCAACTATTGGTTGGTATGTTTTTTGGTTATCCCAAGTATTGGTTGGTACCCTTCTTTTATCCCAACTATTTGTTGGTATGTTTCTCTTGGTTATCCCAACTATTGGTTGGTACCCTTCTTTTATCCCAACTATTGGCTTGTATCTTTTCTTGGTTATCCCAACTATTGGTTGGTACCCTTCTTTTATCCCAACTATTGGTTGGTATGTTTCTCTTGGTTATCCCAACTATTGGTTGATACCCTTCTTTTATCCCAACTATTGGTTGGTATCTTTTCTTGGTTATCCCAACTATTCTTTGGTACCCTTCTTTTATCCCAACCATTAGTTGGTATGTTTCTTTTGGTTATCCCAACTATTGGTTGGTACCCTTCTTTTATCCCAACTATTGGTTGGTATCTTTTCTTGGTTTTCCCAACTATTGGTTGGTACCCTTCTTTTATCCCAACTATGGGCTGGTATCTTTTCTTTGTTATCCCAACTATTGGTTGGTACCCTTCTTTTATCCCAACTATTGGTTGGTATGTTTCTTGGTTATCCCAACTATTGGTTGGTACCCTTATTTTATCCCAACTATTGGTTGGTATGTTTCTTGGTTATCCCAACTATTGGTTGATATCCTTCTTTTATCCCAACTATTGGTTGGTATGTTTCTTGGTTATCCCAACTATTGGTTGGTACCCTTCTTTGATCCCAACTATTGGTTGGTATGTTTCTCTTGGTTATCCCAACTATTGGTTTGTACCCTTCTTTGATCCCAACTATTGGTTGCTATCTTTTCTTGGTTATCCCAACTATTGGGTGGTACCCTTCTTTTATCCCAACTATTGATTGGTATGTTTCTCTTGGTTATCCCAACTATTGGTTGGTACCCTTATTTTATCCCAACTATTGGTTGGTAAGTTTCTCTTGGTTATCCCAACTATTGGTTGGTACCCTTCTTTTATCCCAACTATTGGTTGGTATGTTTCTCTTGGTTATCCCAACTATTGGTTGATACCCTTCTTTTATCCCAACTATTGGTTGGTATCTTTTCTTGGTTATCCCAACTATTCTTTGGTACCCTTCTTTTATCCCAACCATTAGTTGGTATGTTTCTTTTGGTTATCCCAACTATTGGTTGGTACCCTTCTTTTATCCCAACTATTGGTTAGTATCTTTTCTTGGTTATCCCAACTATTGGTTGGTACCCTTCTTTTATCCCAACTATGGGCTGGTATCTTTTCTTGGTTATCCCAACTATTGGTTGGTACCCTTCTTTTATCCCAACTATTGGTTGGTATGTTTCTTGGTTATCCCAACTATTGGTTGGTACCCTTCTTTTATCCCCTCTATTTTTATCCCAACTATTGGTTGGTATGTTTCTTGGTTATCCCAACTATTGGTTGGTATCCTTCTTTTATCCCAACTATTGGTTGGTATGTTTCTTGGTTATCCCAATTATTGGTTGGTATCCTTCTTTTATCCCAACTATTGGTTGGTATGTTCCTCTTGGTTATCCCAACTATTGGTTGGTACCCTTCTTTTATCCCAACTATTGGTTGGTATCTTTTCTTGGTTATCCCAACTATAGGTTGGTACCCTTCTTTTATCCCAACTATTGGTTGTTATGTTTTTCTTGGTTATCCCAACTATTGGTTGGTACCCTTATTTTATCCCAACTATTGGTTGGTAAGTTTCTTTTGGTTATCCCAACTATTGGTTGGTACCCTTCTTTTATCCCAACTATTGGTTGGTATGTTTCTTGTTTATCCTAACCATTGGTTGGTAACCTTCTTTTATCCCAACTATTGTTTGGTATGTTTCTTGGTTATCCCAACTATTGGTTGGTACCCTTATTTTATCCCAACTATTGGTTGGTATGTTTCTTGGTTATCCCAACTATTGGTTGATATCCTTCTTTTATCCCAACTATTGGTTGGTATGTTTCTTGGTTATCCCAACTATTGGTTGGTACCCTTCTTTGATCCCAACTATTGGTTGGTATGTTTCTCTTGGTTATCCCAACTATTGGTTGGTACCCTTCTTTGATCCCAACTATTGGTTGCTATCTTTTCTTGGTTATCCCAACTATTGGTTGGTACCCTTCTTTTATCCCAACTATTGATTGGTATGTTTCTCTTGGTTATCCCAACTATTGGTTGGTACCCTTATTTTATCCCAACTATTGGTTGGTAAGTTTCTCTTGGTTATCCGAACTATTGGTTGGTACCCTTCTTTTATCCCAACTATTGGTTGGTATGTTTCTTGGTTATCCCAACCATTGGTTGCTACCCTTCTTTTATCCCAACTATTGGTTGGTGTGTTTCTTGGTTATCCCAACTATTGGTTTGTACCCTTCTTTTATCCCAACTATTGGTTGGTATGTTTCTCTTGGTTATCCCAACTATTGGTTGGTACCCTTCTTTTATCCCAACTATTGGTTGGTATGTTTCTCTTGGTTATCCCAACTATTGGTTGGTACCCTTCTTTTATCCCAACTATTGGTTTGTATCTTTTCTTGGTTATCCCAACTATTGGTTGGTACCCTTCTTTTATCCCAACTATTGGTTGGTATGTTTCTCTTGGTTATCCCAACTATTGGTTGATACCCTTCTTTTATCCCAACTATTGGTTGGTATCTTTTCTTGGTTATCCCAACTATTCTTTGGTACCCTTCTTTTATCCCAACCATTAGTTGGTATGTTTCTTTTGGTTATCCCAACTATTGGTTGGTACCCTTCTTTTATCCCAACTATTGGTTGGTATCTTTTCTTGGTTATCCCAACTATTGGTTTGTACCCTTCTTTTATCCCAACTATGGGCTGGTATCTTTTCTTGGTTATCCCAACTATTGGTTGGTACCCTTCTTTTATCCCAACTATTGGTTGGTATGTTTCTTGGTTATCCCAACTATTGGTTGGTACCCTTCTTTTATCCCCTCTATTTTTATCCCAACTATTGGTTGGTATGTTTCTTGGTTATCCCAATTATTGGTTGGTATCCTTCTTTTATCCCAACTATTGGTTGGTATGTTCCTCTTGGTTATCCCAACTATTGGTTGGTACCCTTCTTTTATCCCAACTATTGGTTGGTATCTTTTCTTCGTTATCCCAACTATTGGTTGGTACCCTTCTTTTATCCCAACTATTGGTTGGTATGTTTCTTGGTTATCCCAACTATTGGTTGGTACCCTTATTTTATCCCAACTATTGGTTGGTATGTTTCTTGGTTATCCCAACTATTGGTTGATATCCTTCTTTTATCCCAACTATTGGTTGGTATGTTTCTTGGTTATCCCAACTATTGGTTGGTACCCTTCTTTGATCCCAACTATTGGTTGGTATGTTTCTCTTGGTTATCCCAACTATTGGTTGGTACCCTTCTTTGATCCCACCTATTGGTTGCTATCTTTTCTTGGTTATCCCAACTATTGGTTGGTACCCTTCTTTTATCCCAACTATTGATTGGTATGTTTCTCTTGGTTATCCCAACTATTGGTTGGTACCCTTATTTTATCCCAACTATTGGTTGGTAAGTTTCTCTTGGTTATCCCAACTATTGGTTGGTACCCTTCTTTTATCCCAACTATTGGTTGGTATGTTTCTTGGTTATCCCAACCATTGGTTGGTACCCTTCTTTTATCCCAACTATTGGTTGGTATGTTTCTTGGTTATCCCAACTATTGGTTTGTACCCTTCTTTTATCCCAACTATTGGTTGGTATGTTTCTCTTGGTTATCCCAACTATTGGTTGGTACCCTTCTTTTATCCCAACTATTGGTTGGTATGTTTCTCTTGGTTATCCCAACTATTGGTTGGTACCCTTCTTTTATCCCAACTATTGGTTTGTATCTTTTCTTGGTTATCCCAACTATTGGTTGGTACCCTTCTTTTATCCCAACTATTGGTTGGTATGTTTCTCTTGGTTATCCCAACTATTGGTTGATACCCTTCTTTTATCCCAACTATTGGTTGGTATCTTTTCTTGGTTATCCCAACTATTCTTTGGTACCCTTCTTTTATCCCAACCATTAGTTGGTATGTTTCTTTTGGTTATCCCAACTATTGGTTGGTACCCTTCTTTTATCCCAACTATTGGTTGGTATCTTTTCTTGGTTATCCCAACTATTGGTTTGTACCCTTCTTTTATCCCAACTATGGGCTGGTATCTTTTCTTGGTTATCCCAACTATTGGTTGGTACCCTTCTTTTATCCCAACTATTGGTTGGTATGTTTCTTGGTTATCCCAACTATTGGTTGGTACCCTTCTTTTATCCCCTCTATTTTTATCCCAACTATTGGTTGGTATGTTTCTTGGTTATCCCAATTATTGGTTGGTATCCTTCTTTTATCCCAACTATTGGTTGGTATGTTCCTCTTGGTTATCCCAACTATTGGTTGGTACCCTTCTTTTATCCCAACTATTGGTTGGTATCTTTTCTTCGTTATCCCAACTATTGGTTGGTACCCTTCTTTTATCCCAACTATTGGTTGGTATGTTTCTTGGTTATCCCAACTATTGGTTGGTACCCTTATTTTATCCCAACTATTGGTTGGTATGTTTCTTGGTTATCCCAACTATTGGTTGATATCCTTCTTTTATCCCAACTATTGGTTGGTATGTTTCTTGGTTATCCCAACTATTGGTTGGTACCCTTCTTTGATCCCAACTATTGGTTGGTATGTTTCTCTTGGTTATCCCAACTATTGGTTGGTACCCTTCTTTGATCCCACCTATTGGTTGCTATCTTTTCTTGGTTATCCCAACTATTGGTTGGTACCCTTCTTTTATCCCAACTATTGATTGGTATGTTTCTCTTGGTTATCCCAACTATTGGTTGGTACCCTTATTTTATCCCAACTATTGGTTGGTAAGTTTCTCTTGGTTATCCCAACTATTGGTTGGTACCCTTCTTTTATCCCAACTATTGGTTGGTATGTTTCTTGGTTATCCCAACCATTGGTTGGTACCCTTCTTTTATCCCAACTATTGGTTGGTATGTTTCTTGGTTATCCCAACTATTGGTTTGTACCCTTCTTTTATCCCAACTATTGGTTGGTATGTTTCTCTTGGTTATCCCAACTATTGGTTGGTACCCTTCTTTTATCCCAACTATTGGTTGGTATGTTTCTCTTGGTTATCCCAACTATTGGTTGGTACCCTTCTTTTATCCCAACTATTGGTTTGTATCTTTTCTTGGTTATCCCAACTATTGGTTGGTACCCTTCTTTTATCCCAACTATTGGTTGGTATGTTTCTCTTGGTTATCCCAACTATTGGTTGATACCCTTCTTTTATCCCAACTATTGGTTGGTATCTTTTCTTGGTTATCCCAACTATTCTTTGGTACCCTTCTTTTATCCCAACCATTAGTTGGTATGTTTCTTTTGGTTATCCCAACTATTGGTTGGTACCCTTCTTTTATCCCAACTATTGGTTGGTATCTTTTCTTGGTTATCCCAACTATTGGTTTGTACCCTTCTTTTATCCCAACTATGGGCTGGTATCTTTTCTTGGTTATCCCAACTATTGGTTGGTACCCTTCTTTTATCCCAACTATTGGTTGGTATGTTTCTTGGTTATCCCAACTATTGGTTGGTACCCTTCTTTTATCCCCTCTATTTTTATCCCAACTATTGGTTGGTATGTTTCTTGGTTATCCCAATTATTGGTTGGTATCCTTCTTTTATCCCAACTATTGGTTGGTATGTTCCTCTTGGTTATCCCAACTATTGGTTGGTACCCTTCTTTTATCCCAACTATTGGTTGGTATCTTTTCTTCGTTATCCCAACTATTGGTTGGTACCCTTCTTTTATCCCAACTATTGGTTGGTATGTTTCTTGGTTATCCCAACTATTGGTTGGTACCCTTATTTTATCCCAACTATTGGTTGGTATGTTTCTTGGTTATCCCAACTATTGGTTGATATCCTTCTTTTATCCCAACTATTGGTTGGTATGTTTCTTGGTTATCCCAACTATTGGTTGGTACCCTTCTTTGATCCCAACTATTGGTTGGTATGTTTCTCTTGGTTATCCCAACTATTGGTTGGTACCCTTCTTTGATCCCACCTATTGGTTGCTATCTTTTCTTGGTTATCCCAACTATTGGTTGGTACCCTTCTTTTATCCCAACTATTGATTGGTATGTTTCTCTTGGTTATCCCAACTATTGGTTGGTACCCTTATTTTATCCCAACTATTGGTTGGTAAGTTTCTCTTGGTTATCCCAACTATTGGTTGGTACCCTTCTTTTATCCCAACTATTGGTTGGTATGTTTCTTGGTTATCCCAACCATTGGTTGGTACCCTTCTTTTATCCCAACTATTGGTTGGTATGTTTCTTGGTTATCCCAACTATTGGTTTGTACCCTTCTTTTATCCCAACTATTGGTTGGTATGTTTCTCTTGGTTATCCCAACTATTGGTTGGTACCCTTCTTTTATCCCAACTATTGGTTGGTATGTTTCTCTTGGTTATCCCAACTATTGGTTGGTACCCTTCTTTTATCCCAACTATTGGTTTGTATCTTTTCTTGGTTATCCCAACTATTGGTTGGTACCCTTCTTTTATCCCAACTATTGGTTGGTATGTTTCTCTTGGTTATCCCAACTATTGGTTGATACCCTTCTTTTATCCCAACTATTGGTTGGTATCTTTTCTTGGTTATCCCAACTATTCTTTGGTACCCTTCTTTTATCCCAACCATTAGTTGGTATGTTTCTTTTGGTTATCCCAACTATTGGTTGGTACCCTTCTTTTATCCCAACTATTGGCTGGTATCTTTTCTTGGTTATCCCAACTATTGGTTGGTACCCTTCTTTTATCCCAACTATGGGCTGGTTATCCCAACTATTGGTTGGCACCCTTCTTTTATCCCAACTATTGGTTGGTATGTTTCTTGTTTATCCTAACCATTGGTTGGTACCCTTCTTTTATCCCAACTATTGGTTGGTATGTTTCTTGGTTATCCCAACTATTGGTTGGTACCCTTATTTTATCCCAACTATTGGTTGGTATGTTTCTTGGTTATCCCAACTATTGGTTGATATCCTTCTTTTATCCCAACTATTGGTTGGTATGTTTCTTGGTTATCCCAACTATTGGTTGGGACCCTTCTTTGAGCCCAACTATTGGTTGGTATGTTTCTCTTGGTTATCCCAACTATTGGTTGGTACCCTTCTTTGTTCCCAACTATTGGTTGCTATCTTTTCTTGGTTATCCCAACTATTGGTTGGTACCCTTCTTTTATCCCAACTATTGACTGGTTTGTTTCTCTTGGTTATCCCAACTATTGGTTGGTACCCTTATTTTATCCCAACTATTGGTTGGTAAGTTTCTCTTGGTTATCCCAACTATTGGTTGGTACCCTTCTTTTATCCCAACTATTGGTTGGTATGTTTCTTGGTTATCCCAACCATTGGTTGGTACCCTTATTTTATCCCAACTATTGGTTGGTATGTTTCTTGGTTATCCCAACTATTGGTTTGTACCCTTCTTTTATCCCAACTATTGGTTGGTATGTTTCTCTTGGTTATCCCAACTATTGGTTGGTACCCTTCTTTTATCCCAACTATTGGTTGGTATGTTTCTCTTGGTTATCCCAACTATTGGTTGGTACCCTTTTTTTATCCCAACTATTGGTTTGTATCTTTTCTTGGTTATCCCAACTATTGGTTGTTACCCTTCTTTTATCCCAACTATTGGTTGGTATGTTTCTCTTGGTTATCCCAACTATTGGTTGATACCCTTCTTTTATCCCAACTATTGGTTGGTATCTTTTCTTGGTTATCCCAACTATTCTTTGGTACCCTTATTTTATCCCAACCATTAGTTGGTATGTTTCTTTTGGTTATCCCAACTATTGGTTGGTACCCTTCTTTTATCCCAACTATTGGCTGGTATCTTTTCTTGGTTATCCCAACTATTGGTTGGTACCCTTCTTTTATCCCAACTATGGGCTGGTATCTTTTCTTGGTTATCCCAACTATTGGTTGGTACCCTTCTTTTATCCCAACTATTGGTTGGTATGTTTCTTGGTTATCCCAACTATTGGTTGGTACCCTTCTTTTATCCCCTCTATTTTTATCCCAACTATTGGTTGGTATGTTTCTTGGTTATCCCTACCATTGGTTGGTACCCTTCTTTTATCCCAACTATTGGTTGGTATGTTTCTTGGTTATCCCAACTATTGGTTTGTACCCTTCTTTTATCCCAACTATTGGTTGGTATGTTTCTCTTGGTTATCCCAACTATTGGTTGGTAACCTTCTTTTATCCCAACTATTGGTTGGTATGTTTCTCTTGGTTATCCCAACTATTGGTTGGTACCCTTCTTTTATCCCAACTATTGGTTTGTATCTTTTCTTGGTTATCCCAACTATTGGTTGGTACCCTTCTGTTATCCCAACTATTGGTTGGTATGTTTCTCTTGGTTATCCCAACTATTGGTTGATACCCTTCTTTTATCCCAACTATTGGTTGGTATCTTTTCTTGGTTATCCCAACTATTCTTTGGTACCCTTCTTTTATCCCAACCATTAGTTGGTATGTTTCTTTTGGTTATCCCAACTATTGGTTGGTACCCTTCTTTTATCCCAACTCTTGGCTGGTATCTTTTCTTGGTTATCCCAACTATTGGTTGGTACCCTTCTTTTATCCCAACTATGGGCTGGTATCTTTTCTTGGTTATCCCAAATATTGGTTGGTACCCTTCTTTTATCCCAACTATTGGTTGGTATGTTTCTTGGTTATCCCAACTATTGGTTGGTACCCTTCTTTTATCCCCTCTATTTTTATCCCAACTATTGGTTGGTATGTTTCTTGGTTATCCCAACTATTGGTTGGTACCCTTCTTTTATCCCCTCTATTTTTATCCCAACTATTGGTTGGTATGTTTCTTGGTTATCCCAACTATTGGTTGGTATCCTTCTTTTATCCTAACTATTGGTTGGTATGTTTCTTGGTTATCCCAATTATTGGTTGGTATCCATCTTTTATCCCAACTATTGGTTGGTATGTTCCTCTTGGTTATCCCAACTATTGGTTGGTACCCTTCTTTTATCCCAACTATTGGTTGGTATCTTTTCTTGGTTATCCCAACTATTGGTTGGTACCCTTCTTTTATCCCAACTATTGGTTGTTATGTTTTTCTTGGTTATCCCAACTATTGGTTGGTACCCTTATTTTATCCCAACTATTGGTTGGTAAGTTTCTTTTGGTTATCCCAACTATTGGTTGGTACCCTTCTTTTATCCCAACTATTGGTTGGTATGTTTCTTGTTTATCCTAACCATTGGTTGGTACCCTTCTTTTATCTCAACTATTGGTTGGTATGTTTCTTGGTTATCCCAACTATTGGTTGATACCCTTCTTTTATCCCAACTATTGGTTGGTATCTTTTCTTGGTTATCCCAACTATTCTTTGGTACCCTTCTTTTATCCCAACCATTAGTTGGTATGTTTCTTTTGGTTATCCCAACTATTGGTTGGTACCCTTCTTTTATCCCAACTATTGGTTTGTATCTTTTCTTGGTTATCCCAACTATTGGTTGGTACCCTTCTTTTATCCCAACTATGGGCTGGTATCTTTTCTTGGTTATCCCAACTATTGGTTGGTACCCTTCTTTTATCCCAACTATTGGTTGGTATGTTTCTTGGTTATCCCAACTATTGGTTGGTACCATTCTTTTATCCCCTCTATTTTTATCCCAACTATTGGTTGGTATGTTTCTTGGTTATCCCAACTATTGGTTGGTATCCTTCTTTTATCACAACTATTGGTTGGTATGTTTCTTGGTTATCCCAATTATTGGTTGGTATCCTTCTTTTATCCCAACTATTGGTTGGTATGTTCCTCTTGGTTATCCCAACTATTGGTTGGTACCCTTCTTTTATCCCAACTATTGGTTGGTATGTTTCTCTTGGTTATCCCAACTATTGGTTGATACCCTTCTTTTATCCCAACTATTGGTTGGTATCTTTTCTTGGTTATCCCAACTATTCTTTGGTACCCTTCTTTTATCCCAACCATTAGTTGGTATGTTTCTTTTGGTTATCCCAACTATTGGTTGGTACCCTTCTTTTATCCCAACTATTTGTTGGTATCTTTTCTTGGTTATCCCAACTATTGGTTGGTACCCTTCTTTTATCCCAACTATGGGCTGGTATCTTTTCTTGGTTATCACAACTATTGGTTGGTACCCTTCTTTTATCCCAACTATTGGTTGGTATGTTTCTTGGTTATCCCAACTATTGGTTGGTACCCTTCTTTTATCCCCTCTATTTTTATCCCAACTATTGGTTGTTATGTTTCTTGGTTATCCCAACTATTGGTTGGTACCCTTCTTTGATCCCAACTATTGGTTGGTATGTTTCTCTTGGTTATCCCAACTATTGGTTGGTACCCTTCTTTTATCCCAACTATTGGTTGGTATGTTTCTTGGTTATCCCAACTATTGGTTTGTACCCTTTTTTTATCCCAACTATTGGTTGGTATGTTTCTTGGTTATCCCAACTATTGGTTGGTACCCTTCTTTTATCCCAACTATTGGTTGGTATGTTTTTTGGTTATCCCAACTATTGGTTGGTACCCTTCTTTTATCCCAACTATTGGTTGGTATGTTTCTCTTGGTTATCCCAACTATTTGTTGGTACCCTTCTTTTATCCCAACTATTGTTTTGTATCTTTTCTTGGTTATCCCAACTATTGGTTGGTACCCTTCTTTTATCCCAACTATTGGTTGGTATGTTTCTCTTGGTTATCCCAACTATTGGTTGATACCCTTCTTTTATCCCAACTATTGGTTGGTATCTTTTCTTGGTTATCCCAACTATTCTTTGGTACCCTTCTTTTATCCCAACCATTAGTTGGTATGTTTCTTTTGGTTATCCCAACTATTGGTTGGTACCCTTCTTTTATCCCAACTATTGGTTGGTATCTTTTCTTGGTTATCCCAACTATTGGTTGGTACCCTTCTTTTATCCCAACTATGGGCTGGTATCTTTTCTTGGTTATCCCAACTATTGGTTGGTACCCTTCTTTTATCCCAACTATTGGTTGGTATGTTTCTTGGTTATCCCAACTATTGGTTGGTACCCTTCTTTTATCCCCTCTATTTTTATCCCAACTATTGGTTGGTATGTTTCTTGGTTATCCCAACTATTGGTTGGTATCCTTCTTTTATCCCAACTATTGGTTGGTATGTTTCTTGGTTATCCCAATTATTGGTTGGTATCCTTCTTTTATCCCAACTATTGGTTGGTATGTTCCTCTTGGTTATCCCAACTATTGGTTGGTACCCTTCTTTTATCCCAACTATTGGTGGGTATCTTTTCTTGGTTATCCCAACTATTGGTTGGTACCCTTCTTTTATCCCAACTATTGGTTGTTATGTTTTTCTTGGTTTTCCCAACTATTGGTTGGTACCCTTATTTTATCCCAACTATTGGTTGGTAAGTTTCTTTTGGTTATCCCAACTATTGGTTGGTACCCTTCTTTTATCCCAACTATTGGTTGGTATGTTTCTTGTTTATCCTAACCATTGGTTGGTACCCTTCTTTTATCCCAACTATTGGTTGGTATGTTTCTTGGTTATCCCAACTATTGGTTGGTACACTTATTTTATCCCAACTATTGGTTGGTATGTTTCTTGGTTATCCTAACTATTGGTTGATATCCTTCTTTTATCCCAACTATTGGTTGGTATGTTTCTTGGTTACCCCAACTATTGGTTGGTACCCTTCTTTGATCCCAACTATTGGTTGGTATGTTTCTCTTGGTTATCCCAACTATTGGTTGGTACCCTTCTTTGATCCCAACTATTGGTTGCTATCTTTTCTTGGTTATCCCAACTATTGGTTGGTACCCTTCTTTTATCCCAACTATTGATTGGTATGTTTCTCTTGGTTATCCAAACTATTGGTTGGTACCCTTATTTTATCCCAACTATTGGTTGGTAAGTTTCTGTTGGTTATCCCAACTATTGGTTGGTACCCTTCTTTTATCCCAACTATTGGTTGGTATGTTTCTTGGTTATCCCAACCATTGGTTGGTACCCTTCTTTTATCCCAACTATTGGTTGGTATGTTTCTTGGTTATCCCAACTATTGGTTGGTACCCTTCTTTTATCCCAACTATTGAATGTTATGTTTCTCTTGGTTATCCCAACTATTGGTTGGTACCCTTATTTTATCCCAACTATTGGTTGGTAAGTTTCTCTTGGTTATCCCAACTATTGGTTGGTACCCTTCTTTTATCCCAACTATTGGTTGGTATGTTTCTTGGTTATCCCAACCATTGGTTGGTACCCTTCTTTTACCCCAACTATTGGTTGGTATGTTTCTTGGTTATCCCAACTATTGGTTTGTACCCTTCTTTTATCCCAACTATTGGTTGGTATGTTTCTCTTGGTTATCCCAACTATTGGTTGGTACCCTTCTTTTATCCCAACTATTGGTTGGTATGTTTCTCTTGGTTATCCCAACTATTGGTTGGTACCCTTTTTTTATCCCAACTATTGGTTTGTATCTTTTCTTGGTTATCCCAACTATTGGTTGTTACCCTTCTTTTATCCCAACTATTGGTTGGTATGTTTCTCTTGGTTATCCCAACTATTGGTTGATACCCTTCTTTTATCCCAACTATTGGTTGGTATCTTTTCTTGGTTATCCCAACTATTCTTTGGTACCCTTCTTTTATCCCAACCATTAGTTGGTATGTTTCTTTTGGTTATCCCAACAATTGGTTGGTACCCTTCTTTTATCCCAACTATTGGCTGGTATCTTTTCTTGGTTATCCCAACTATTGGTTGGTACCCTTCTTTTATCCCAACTATGGGCTGGTATCTTTTCTTGGTTATCCCAACTATTGGTTGGTACCCTTCTTTTATCCCAACTATTGGTTGGTATGTTTCTTGGTTATCCCAACTATTGGTTGGTACCCTTCTTTTATCCCCTCTATTTTTATCCCAACTATTGGTTGGTATGTTTCTTGGTTATCCCTACCATTGGTTGGTACCCTTCTTTTATCCCAACTATTGGTTGGTATGTTTCTTGGTTATCCCAACTATTGGTTTGTACCCTTCTTTTATCCCAACTATTGGTTGGTATGTTTCTCTTGGTTATCCCAACTATTGGTTGGTAACCTTCTTTTATCCCAACTATTGGTTGGTATGTTTCTCTTGGTTATCCCAACTATTGGTTGGTACCCTTCTTTTATCCCAACTATTGGTTTGTATCTTTTCTTGGTTATCCCAACTATTGGTTGGTACCCTTCTTTTATCCCAACTATTGGTTGGTATGTTTCTCTTGGTTATCCCAACTATTGGTTGATACCCTTCTTTTATCCCAACTATTGGTTGGTATCTTTTCTTGGTTATCCCAACTATTCTTTGGTACCCTTCTTTTATCCCAACCATTAGTTGGTATGTTTCTTTTGGTTATCCCAACTATTGGTTGGTACCCTTCTTTTATCCCAACTCTTGGCTGGTATCTTTTCTTGGTTATCCCAACTATTGGTTGGTACCCTTCTTTTATCCCAACTATGGGCTGGTATCTTTTCTTGGTTATCCCAACTATTGGTTGGTACCCTTCTTTTATCCCAACTATTGGTTGGTATGTTTCTTGGTTATCCCAACTATTGGTTGGTACCCTTCTTTTATCCCCTCTATTTTTATCCCAACTATTGGTTGGTATGTTTCTTGGTTATCCCAACTATTGGTTGGTACCCTTCTTTTATCCCCTCTATTTTTATCCCAACTATTGGTTGGTATGTTTCTTGGTTATCCCAACTATTGGTTGGTATCCTTCTTTTATCCTAACTATTGGTTGGTATGTTTCTTGGTTATCCCAATTATTGGTTGGTATCCTTCTTTTATCCCAACTATTGGTTGGTATGTTCCTCTTGGTTATCCCAACTATTGGTTGGTACCCTTCTTTTATCCCAACTATTGGTTGGTATCTTTTCTTGGTTATCCCAACTATTGGTTGGTACCCTTCTTTTATCCCAACTATTGGTTGTTATGTTTTTCTTGGTTATCCCAACTATTGGTTGGTACCCTTATTTTATCCCAACTATTGGTTGATAAGTTTCTTTTGGTTATCCCAACTATTGGTTGGTACCCTTCTTTTATCCCAACTATTGGTTGGTATGTTTCTTGTTTATCCTAACCATTGGTTGGTACCCTTCTTTTATCCCAACTATTGGTTGGTATGTTTCTTGGTTATCCCAACTATTGGTTGATACCCTTCTTTTATCCCAACTATTGGTTGGTATCTTTTCTTGGTTATCCCAACTATTCTTTGGTACCCTTCTTTTATCCCAACCATTAGTTGGTATGTTTCTTTTGGTTATCCCAACTATTGGTTGGTACCCTTCTTTTATCCCAACTATTGGTTGGTATCTTTTCTTGGTTATCCCAACTATTGGTTGGTACCCTTCTTTTATCCCAACTATGGGCTGGTATCTTTTCTTGGTTATCCCAACTATTGGTTGGTACAATTCTTTTATCCCAACTATTGGTTGGTATGTTTCTTGGTTATCCCAACTATTGGTTGGTACCATTCTTTTATCCCCTCTATTTTTATCCCAACTATTGGTTGGTATGTTTCTTGGTTATCCCAACTATTGGTTGGTATCCTTCTTTTATCCCAACTATTGGTTGGTATGTTTCTTGGTTATCCCAATTATTGGTTGGTATCCTTCTTTTATCCCAACTATTGGTTGGTATGTTCCTCTTGGTTATCCCAACTATTGGTTGGTACCCTTCTTTTATCCCAACTATTGGTTGGTATGTTTCTCTTGGTTATCCCAACTATTGGTTGATACCCTTCTTTTATCCCAACTATTGGTTGGTATCTTTTCTTGGTTATCCCAACTATTCTTTGGTACCCTTCTTTTATCCCAACCATTAGTTGGTATGTTTCTTTTGGTTATCCGAACTATTGGTTGGTACCCTTCTTTTATCCCAACTATTGGCTGGTATCTTTTCTTGGTTATCCCAACTATTGGTTGGTACCCTTCTTTTATCCCAACTATGGGCTGGTATCTTTTCTTGGTTATCCCAACTATTGGTTGGTACCCTTCTTTTATCCCAACTATTGGTTGGTATGTTTCTTGGTTATCCCAACTATTGGTTGGTACCCTTCTTTTATCCCCTCTATTTTTATCCCAACTATTGGTTGGTATGTTCTTGGTTATCCCAACTATTGGTTGGTACCCTTCTTTGATCCCAACTATTGGTTGGTATGTTTCTCTTGGTTATCCCAACTATTGGTTGGTACCCTTCTTTTATCCCAACTATTGGTTGGTATGTTTCTTGGTTATCCCAACTATTGGTTTGTACCCTTTTTTTATCCCAACTATTGCTTGGTATGTTTCTTGGTTATCCCAACTATTGGTTGGTACCCTTCTCTTATCCCAACTATTGGTTGGTATGTTTTTTGGTTATCCCAACTATTGGTTGGTACCCTTCTTTTATCCCAACTATTGGTTGGTATGTTTCTCTTGGTTATCCCAACTATTTGTTGGTACCCTTCTTTTATCCCAACTATTGGTTTGTATCTTTTCTTGGTTATCCCAACTATTGGTTGGTACCCTTCTTTTATCCCAACTATTGGTTGGTATGTTTCTCTTGGTTATCCCAACTATTGGTTGATACCCTTCTTTTATCCCAACTATTGGTTGGTATCTTTTCTTGGTTATCCCAACTATTCTTTGGTACCCTTCTTTTATCCCAACCATTAGTTGGTATGTTTCTTTTGGTTATCCCAACTATTGGTTGGTACCCTTCTTTTATCCCAACTATTGGTTGGTATCTTTTCTTGGTTATCCCAACTATTGGTTGGTACCCTTCTATTATCCTAACTATGGGCTGGTATCTTTTCTTGGTTATCCCAACTATTGGTTGGTACCCTTCTTTTATCCCAACTATTGGTTGGTATGTTTCTTGGTTATCCCAACTATTGGTTGGTACCCTTCTTTTATCCCCTCTATTTTTATCCCAACTTTTGGTTGGTATGTTTCTTGGTTATCCTAACTATTGGTTGGTATCCTTCTTTTATCCCAACTATTGGTTGGTATGTTTCTTGGTTATCCCAATTATTGGTTGGTATCCTTCTTTTATCCCAACTATTGGTTGGTATGTTCCTCTTGGTTATCCCAACTATTGGTTGGTACCCTTCTTTTATCCCAACTATTGGTGGGTATCTTTTCTTGGTTATCCCAACTATTGGTTGGTACCCTTCTTTTATCCCAACTATTGGTTGTTATGTTTTTCTTGGTTATCCCAACTATTGGTTGGTACCCTTATTTTATCCCAACTATTGGTTGGTACGTTTCTTTTGGTTATCCCAACTATTGGTTGGTACCCTTCTTTTATCCCAACTATTGGTTGGTATGTTTCTCTTGGTTATCCCAACTATTGGTTGATACCCTTCTTTTATCCCAACTATTGGTTGGTATCTTTTCTTGGTTATCCCAACTATTCTTTGGTACCCTTCTTTTATCCCAACCATTAGTTGGTATGTTTCTTTTGGTTATCCCAACTATTGGTTGGTACCCTTCTTTTATCCCAACTATTGGTTGGTATCTTTTCTTGGTTATCCCAACTATTGGTTGGTACCCTTCTATTATCCCAACTATGGGCTGGTATCTTTTCTTGGTTATCCCAACTATTGGTTGGTACCCTTCTTTTATCCCAACTATTGGTTGGTATGTTTCTTGGTTATCCCAACTATTGGTTGGTACCCTTCTTTTATCCCCTCTATTTTTATCCCAACTATTGGTTGGTATGTTTCTTGGTTATCCCAACTATTGGTTGGTATCCTTCTTTTATCCCAACTATTGGTTGGTATGTTTCTTGGTTATCCCAATTATTGGTTGGTATCCTTCTTTTATCCCAACTATTGGTTGGTATGTTCCTCTTGGTTATCCCAACTATTGGTTGGTACCCTTCTTTTATCCCAACTATTGGTGGGTATCTTTTCTTGGTTATCCCAACTATTGGTTGGTACCCTTCTTTTATCCCAACTATTGGTTGTTATGTTTTTCTTGGTTATCCCAACTATTGGTTGGTACCCTTATTTTATCCCAACTATTGGTTGGTACGTTTCTTTTGGTTATCCCAACTATTGGTTGGTACCCTTCTTTTATCCCAACTATTGGTTGGTATGTTTCTCTTGGTTATCCCAACTATTGGTTGATACCCTTATTTTATCCCAACTATTGGTTGGTATCTTTTCTTGGTTATCCCAACTATTCTTTGGTACCCTTCTTTTATCCCAACCATTAGTTGGTATGTTTCTTTTGGTTATCCCAACTATTGGTTGGTACCCTTCTTTTATCCCAACTATTGGTTGGTATCTTTTCTTGGTTATCCCAACTATTGGTTGGTACCCTTCTATTATCCCAACTATGGGCTGGTATCTTTTCTTGGTTATCCCAACTATTGGTTGGTACCCTTCTTTTATCCCAACTATTGGTTGGTATGTTTCTTGGTTATCCCAACTATTGGTTGGTACCCTTCTTTTATCCCCTCTATTTTTATCCCAACTATTGGTTGGTATGTTTCTTGGTTATCCCAACTATTGGTTGGTATCCTTCTTTTATCCCAACTATTGGTTGGTATGTTTCTTGGTTATCCCAATTATTGGTTGGTATCCTTCTTTTATCCCAACTATTGGTTGGTATGTTCCTCTTGGTTATCCCAACTATTGGTTGGTACCCTTCTTTTATCCCAACTATTGGTGGGTATCTTTTCTTGGTTATCCCAACTATTGGTTGGTACCCTTCTTTTATCCCAACTATTGGTTGTTATGTTTTTCTTGGTTATCCCAACTATTGGTTGGTACCCTTATTTTATCCCAACTATTGGTTGGTACGTTTCTTTTGGTTATCCCAACTATTGGTTGGTACCCTTCTTTTATCCCAACTATTGGTTGGTATGTTTCTTATTTATCCTAACCATTGGTTGGTACCCTTCTTTTATCCCAACTATTGGTTGGTATGTTTCTTGGTTATCCCAACTATTGGTTGGTACACTTATTTTATCCCAACTATTGGTTGGTATGTTTCTTGGTTATCCTAACTATTGGTTGATATCCTTCTTTTATCCCAACTATTGGTTGGTATGTTTCTTGGTTATATCAACTATTGGTTGGTACCCTTCTTTGATCCCAACTATTGGTTGGTATGTTTCTCTTGGTTATCCCAACTATTGGTTGGTACCCTTCTTTGATCCCAACTATTGGTTGCTATATTTTCTTGGTTATCCCAACTATTGGTTGGTACCCTTCTTTTATCCCAACTATTGATTGGTATGTTTCTCTTGGTTATCCAAACTATTGGTTGGTACCCTTATTTTATCCCAACTATTGGTTGGTAAGTTTCTCTTGGTTATCCCAACTATTGGTTGGTACCCTTCTTTTATCCCAACTATTGGTTGGTATGTTTCTTGGTTATCCCAACCATTGGGTGGTACCCTTCTTTTATCCCAACTATTGGTTGGTATGTTTCTTGGTTATCCCAACTATTGGTTTGTACCCTTCTTTTATCCCAACTATTGGTTGGAATGTTTCTCTTGGTTATCCCAACTATTGGTTGGTACCCTTCTTTTATCCCAACTATTGGTTGGTATGTTTCTCTTGGTTATCCCAACTATTGGTTGGTACCCTTCTTTTATCGTAACTATTGGTTTGTATCTTTTCTTGGTTATCCCAACTATTGGTTGGTACCCTTCTTTTATCCCAACTATTGGTTGGTATGTTTCTCTTGGTTATCCCAACTATTGGTTGATACCCTTCTTTTATCCCAACTATTGGTTGGTATCTTTTCTTGGTTATCCCAACTATTCTTTGGTACCCTTCTTTTATCCCAACCATTAGTTGGTATGTTTCTTTTGGTTATCCCAACTATTGGTTGGTACCCTTCTTTTATCCCAACTATTGGTTGGTATCTTTTCTTGGTTATCCCAACTATTGGTTGGTACCCTTCTTTTATCCCAACTATGAGCCGGTATCTTTTCTTGGTTATCCCAACTATTGGTTGGTACCCTTCTTTTATCCCAACTATTGGTTGGTATGTTTCTTGGTTATCCCAACTATTGGTTGGTACCCTTCTTTTATCCCCTCTATTTTTATCCCAACTATTGGTTGGTATGTTTCTTGGTTATCCCAACTATTGGTTGGTACCCTTCTTTTATCCCCTCTATTTTTATCCTAACTATTGGTTGGTATGTTTCTTGGTTATCCCAACTATTAGTTGGTATCCTTCTTTTATCCCAACTATTGGTTGGTATGTTTCTTGGTTATCCCAATTATTGGTTGGTATCCTTCTTTTATCCCAACTATTGGTTGGTATGTTCCTCTTGGTTATCCCAACTATTGGTTGGTACCCTTCTTTTATCCCAACTATTGGTTGGTATCTTTTCTTGGTTATCCCAACTATTGGTTGGTACCCTTCTTTTATCCCAACTATTGGTTGTTATGTTTTTCTTGGTTATCCCAACTATTGGTTGGTACCCTTATTTTATCCCAACTATTGGTTGGTAAGTTTCTTTTGGTTATCCCAACTATTGGTTGGTACCCTTCTTTTATCCCAACTATTGGTTGGTATGTTTCTTGTTTATCCTAACCATTGGTTGGTACCCTTCTTTTATCCCAACTATTGGTTGGTATGTTTCTTGGTTATCCCAACTATTGGTTGATACCCTTCTTTTATCCCAACTATTGGTTGGTATCTTTTCTTGGTTATCCCAACTATTCTTTGGTACCCTTCTTTTATCCCAACCATTAGTTGGTATGTTTCTTTTGGTTATCCCAACTATTGGTTGGTACCCTTCTTTTATACCAACTATTGGTTGGTATCTTTTCTTGGTTATCCCAACTATTGGTTGGTACCCTTCTTTTATCCCAACTATGGGCTGGTATCTTTTCTTGGTTATCCCAACTATTGGTTGGTACCCTTCTTTTATCCCAACTATTGGTTGGTATGTTTCTTGGTTATCCCAACTATAGGTTGGTACCCTTCTTTTATCCCAACTATTGGGTGGTATGTTCCTCTTGGTTATCCCAACTATTGGTTGGTACCCTTCTTTTATCCCAACTATTGGTTGGTATCTTTTCTTGGTTATCCCAACTATTGGTTGGTACCCTTCTTTTATCCCAACTATTGGTTGTTATGTTTTTCTTGGTTATCCCAACTATTGGTTGGTACCCTTATTTTATCCCAACTATTGGTGGGTAAGTTTCTTTTGGTTATCCCAACTATTGGTTGGTACCCTTCTTTTATCCCAACTATTGGTTGGTATGTTTCTTGTTTATCCTAACCATTGGTTGGTACCCTTCTTTTATCCCAACTATTGGTTGGTATGTTTCTTGGTTATCCCAACTATTGGTTGGTACCCTTAATTTATCCCAACTATTGGTTGGTATGTTTCTTGGTTATCCCAACTATTGGTTGATATCCTTCTTTTATCCCAACTATTGGTTGGTATGTTTCTTGGTTATCCCAACTATTGGTTGGTACCCTTCTTTGATCCCAACTATTGGTTGGTATGTTTCTCTTGGTTATCCCAACTATTGGTTGGTACCCTTCTTTGATCCCAACTATTGGTTGCTATCTTTTCTTGGTTATCCCAACTATTGGTTGGTACCCTTCTTTTATCCCAACTATTGATTGGTATGTTTCTCTTGGTTATCCCAACTATTGGTTGGTACCCTTATTTTATCCCAACTATTGGTTGGTAAGTTTCTTTTGGTTATCCCAACTATTGGTTGGTACCCTTCTTTTATCCCAACTATTGGTTGGTATGTTTCTTGGTTATCCCAACTATTGGTTTGTACCCTTCTTTTATCCCAACTATTGGTTGGTACGTTTCTCTTGGTTATCCCAACTATTGGTTGGTACCCTTATTTTATCCCAACTATTGGTTGGAATGTTTCTCTTGGTTATCCCAACTATTGGTTGGTACCCTTCTTTTATCCCAACTATTGGTTTGTATCTTTTCTTGGTTATCCCAACTATTGGTTGGTACCCTTCTTTTATCCCAACTATTGGTTGGTATGTTTCTCTTGGTTATCCCAACTATTGGTTGATACCCTTCTTTTATCCCAACTATTGGTTGGTATCTTTTCTTGGTTATCCCAACTATTCTTTGGTACCCTTCTTTTATCCCAACCATTAGTTGGTATGTTTCTTTTGGTTATCCCAACTATTGGTTGGTACCCTTCTTTTATCCCAACTATTGGTTGGTATCTTTTCTTGGTTATCCCAACTATTGGTTGGTACCCTTCTTTTATCCCAACTATGGGGTGGTATCTTTTCTTGGTTATCCCAACTATTGGTTGGTACCCTTCTTTTATCCCAACTATTGGTTGGTATGTTTCTTGGTTATCCCAACTATTGGTTGGTACCCTTCTTTTATCCCCTCTATTTTTATCCCAACTATTGGTTGGTATGTTTCTTGGTTATCCCAACTATTGGTTGGTATCCTTCTTTTATCCCAACTATTGGTTGGTATGTTTCTTGGTTATCCCAATTATTGGTTGGTATCCTTCTTTTATCCCAACTATTGGTTGGTATGTTCCTCTTGGTTATCCCAACTATTGGTTGGTACCCTTCTTTTATCCCAACTATTGGTTGGTATCTTTTCTTGGTTATCCCAACTATTGGTTGGTACCCTTCTTTTATCCCAACTATTGGTTGTTATGTTTTTCTTGGTTATCCCAACTATTGGTTGGTACCCTTATTTTATCCCAACTATTGGTTGGTAAGTTTCTTTTGGTTATCCCAACTATTGGTTGGTACCCTTCTTTTATCCCAACTATTGGTTGGTATGTTTCTTGTTTATCCTAACCATTGGTTGTTACCCTTCTTTTATCCCAACTATTGGTTGGTATGTTTCTTGGTTATCCCAACTATTGGTTGGTACCCTTAATTTATCCCAACTATTGGTTGGTATGTTTCTTGGTTATCCCAACTATTGGTTGATATCCTTCTTTTATCCCAACTATTGGTTGGTATGTTTCTTGGTTATCCCAACTATTGGTTGGTACCCTTCTTTGATCCCAACTATTGGTTGGTATGTTTCTCTTGGTTATCCCAACTATTGGTTGGTACCCTTCTTTGATCCCAACTATTGGTTGCTATCTTTTCTTGGTTATCCCAACTATTGGTTGGTACCCTTCTTTTATCCCAACTATTGATTGGTATGTTTCTCTTGGTTATCCCAACTATTGGTTGGTACCCTTATTTTATCCCAACTATTGGTTGGTAAGTTTCATTTGGTTATCCCAACTATTGGTTGGTACCCTTCTTTTATCCCAACTATTGGTTGGTATGTTTCTTGGTTATCCCAACCATTGGTTGGTACCCTTCTTTTATCCTAACTATTGGTTGGTATGTTTCTTGGTTATCCCAACTATTGGTTTGTACCCTTCTTTTATCCCAACTATTGGTTGGTACGTTTCTCTTGGTTATCCCAACTATTGGTTGGTAGCCTTCTTTTATCCCAACTATTGGTTGGTATGTTTCTCTTGGTTATCCCAACTATTGGTTGATACCCTTCTTTTATCCCAACTATTGGTTGGTATCTTTTCTTGGTTATCCCAACTATTCTTTGGTACCCTTCTTTTATCCCAACCATTAGTTGGTATGTTTCTTTTGGTTATCCCAAATATTGGTTGGTACCCTTCTTTTATCCCAACTATTGGTTGGTATCTTTTCTTGGTTATCCCAACTATTGGTTGGTACCCTTCTTTTATCCCAACTATGGGCTGGTATCTTTTCTTGGTTATCCCAACTATTGGTTGGTACCCTTCTTTTATCCCAACTATTGGTTGGTATGTTTCTTGGTTATCCCAACTATTGGTTAGTACCCTTCTTTTATCCCCTCTATTTTTATCCCAACTATTGGTTGGTATGTTTCTTGGTTATCCCAACTATTGGTTGGTACCCTTCTTTTATCCCCTCTATTTTTATCCCAACTATTGGTTGGTATGTTTCTTGGTTATCCCAACTATTCGTTGGTATCCTTCTTTTATCCCAACTATTGGTTGGTATGTTTCTTGGTTATCCCAATTATTGGTTGGTATCCTTCTTTTATCCCAACTATTGGTTGGTATGTTCCTCTTGGTTATCCCAACTATTGGTTGGTACCCTTCTTTTATCCCAACTATTGGTTGGTATTTTTTTCTTGGTTATCCCAACTATTGGTTGGTACCCTTCTTTTATCCCAACTATTGGTTGGTATGTTTCTTGGTTATCCCAACTATTGGTTGGTACCCTTCTTTTATCCCCTCTATTTTTATCCCAACTATTGGTTGGTATGTTTCTTGGTTATCCCAACTATTGGTTGGTATCCTTCTTTTATCCCAACTATTGGTTGGTATGTTTCTTGGTTATCCCAATTATTGGTTGGTATCCTTCTTTTATCCCAACTATTGGTTGGTATGTTCCTCTTGGTTATCCCAACTATTGGTTGGTACCCTTCTTTTATCCCAACTATTGGTTGGTATCTTTTCTTGGTTATCCCAACTATTGGTTGGTACCCTTCTTTTATCCCAACTATTGGTTGTTATGTTTTTCTGGGTTATCCCAACTATTGGTTGGTACCCTTATTTTATCCCAACTATTGGTTGGTAAGTTTCTTTTGGTTATCCCAACTATTGGTTGGTACCCTTCTTTTATCCCAACTATTGGTTGGTATGTTTCTTGTTTATCCTAACCATTGGTTGTTACCCTTCTTTTATCCCAACTATTGGTTGGTATGTTTCTTGGTTATCCCAACTATTGGTTGGTACCCTTAATTTATCCCAACTATTGGTTGGTATGTTTCTTGGTTATCCCAACTATTGGTTGATATCCTTCTTTTATCCCAACTATTGGTTGGTATGTTTCTTGGTTATCCCAACTATTGGTTGGTACCCTTCTTTGATCCCAACTATTGGTTGGTATGTTTCTCTTGGTTATCCCAACTATTGGTTGGTACCCTTCTTTGATCCCAACTATTGGTTGCTATCTTTTCTTGGTTATCCCAACTATTGGTTGGTACCCTTCTTTTATCCCAACTATTGATTGGTATGTTTCTCTTGGTTATCCCAACTATTGGTTGGTACCCTTATTTTATCCCAACTATTGGTTGGTAAGTTTCATTTGGTTATCCCAACTATTGGTTGGTACCCTTCTTTTATCCCAACTATTGGTTGGTATGTTTCTTGGTTATCCCAACCATTGGTTGGTACCCTTCTTTTATCCTAACTATTGGTTGGTATGTTTCTTGGTTATCCCAACTATTGGTTTGTACCCTTCTTTTATCCCAACTATTGGTTGGTACGTTTCTCTTGGTTATCCCAACTATTGGTTGGTAGCCTTCTTTTATCCCAACTATTGGTTGGTATGTTTCTCTTGGTTATCCCAACTATTGGTTGATACCCTTCTTTTATCCCAACTATTGGTTGGTATCTTTTCTTGGTTATCCCAACTATTCTTTGGTACCCTTCTTTTATCCCAACCATTAGTTGGTATGTTTCTTTTGGTTATCCCAAATATTGGTTGGTACCCTTCTTTTATCCCAACTATTGGTTGGTATCTTTTCTTGGTTATCCCAACTATTGGTTGGTACCCTTCTTTTATCCCAACTATGGGCTGGTATCTTTTCTTGGTTATCCCAACTATTGGTTGGTACCCTTCTTTTATCCCAACTATTGGTTGGTATGTTTCTTGGTTATCCCAACTATTGGTTAGTACCCTTCTTTTATCCCCTCTATTTTTATCCCAACTATTGGTTGGTATGTTTCTTGGTTATCCCAACTATTGGTTGGTACCCTTCTTTTATCCCCTCTATTTTTATCCCAACTATTGGTTGGTATGTTTCTTGGTTATCCCAACTATTCGTTGGTATCCTTCTTTTATCCCAACTATTGGTTGGTATGTTTCTTGGTTATCCCAATTATTGGTTGGTATCCTTCTTTTATCCCAACTATTGGTTGGTATGTTCCTCTTGGTTATCCCAACTATTGGTTGGTTCCCTTCTTTTATCCCAACTATTGGTTGGTATCTTTTCTTGGTTATCCCAACTATTGGTTGGTACCCTTCTTTTATCCCAACTATTGGTTGTTATGTTTTTCTTGGTTATCCCAACTATTTGTTGGTACCCTTATTTTATCCCAACTATTGGTTGGTAAGTTTCTTTTGGTTATCCCAACTATTGGTTGGTACCTTTCTTTTATCCCAACTATTGGTTGGTATGTTTCTTGTTTATCCTAACCATTGGTTGGTACCCTTCTTTTATCCCAACTATTGGTTGGTATGTTTCTTGGTTATCCCAACTATTGGTTGGTACCCTTATTTTATCCTAACTATTGGTTGGTATGTTTCTTGGTCATCCCAACTATTGGTTGATATCCTTCTTTTATCCCAACTATTGGTTGGTATGTTTCTTGGTTATCCCAACTATTGGTTGGTACCCTTCTTTGATCCCAACTATTGGTTGGTATGTTTCTCTTGGTTATCCCAACTATTGGTTGGTACCCTTCTTTGATCCCAACTATTAGTTGCTATCTTTTCTTGGTTATCCCAACTATTGGTTGATACCCTTCTTTTATCCCAACTATTGATTGGTATGTTTCTCTTGGTTATCCCAACTATTGGTTGGTACCCTTATTTTATCCCAACTATTGGTTGGTAAGTTTCTCTTGGTTATCCCAACTATTGGTTGGTACCCTTCTTTTATCCCAACTATTGGTTGGTATGTTTCTTGGTTACCCCAACCATTGGTTGGTACCCTTCTTTTATCCCAACTATTGGTTGGTATGTTTCTTGGTTATCCCAACTATTGGTTTGTACCCTTCTTTTATCCCAACTATTGGTTGGTATGTTTCTCTTGGTTATCCCAACTATTGGTTGGTACCCTTCTTTTATCCCAACTATTGGTTGGTATCTTTTCTTGGTTATCCCAACTATTGGTTGGTACCCTTCTTTGATCCCAACTATTGGTTGGTATGTTTCTCTTGGTTATCCCAACTATTGGTTGGTACCCTTCTTTTATCCCAACTATTGGTTGGTATATTTTCTTGGTTATCCCAACTATTGGTTGGTACCCTTCTTTTATCCCAACTATTGGTTGGTAAGTTTCTCTTGGTTATCCCAACTATTGGTTGGTACCCTTCTTTTATCCCAACTATTGGTTGGTATGTTTCTTGGTTATCCCAACCATTGGTTGGTACCCTTCTTTTATCCTAACTATTGGTTGGTATGTTTCTTGGTTATCCCAACTATTGGTTTGTACCCTTCTTTTATCCCAACTATTGGTTGGTATGTTTCTCTTGGTTATCCCAACTATTGGTTGGTACCCTTCTTTTATCCCAACTATTGGTTGGTATGTTTCTCTTGGTTATCCCAACTATTGGTTGGTACCCTTCTTTTATCCCAACTATTGGTTTGTATCTTTTCTTGGTTATCCCAACTATTGGTTGGTACCCTTCTTTTATCCCAACTATTGGTTGGTATGTTTCTCTTGGTTATCCCAACTATTGGTTGATACCCTTCTTTTATCCCAACTATTGGTTGGTATCTTTTCTTGGTTATCCCAACTATTCTTTGGTACCCTTCTTTTATCCCAACCATTAGTTGGTATGTTTCTTTTGGTTATCCCAACTATTGGTTGGTACCCTTCTTTTATCCCAACTATTGGTTGGTATCTTTTCTTGGTTATCCCAACTATTGGTTGGTACCCTTCTTTTATCCCAACTATGGGCTGGTATCTTTTCTTGGTTATCCCAACTATTGGTTGGTACCCTTCTTTTATCCCAACTATTGGTTGGTATGTTTCTTGGTTATCCCAACTATTGGTTGGTACCCTTCTTTTATCCCCTCTATTTTTATCCCAACTATTGGTTGGTATGTTTCTTGGTGATCCCAACTATTGGTTGGTACCCTTCTTTGATCCCAACTATTGATTGGTATGTTTCTCTTGGTTATCCCAACTATTGGTTGGTACCCTTCTTTTATCCCAACTATTGATTGGTATGTTTCTCTTGGTTATCCCAACTATTGGTTGGTACCCTTATTTTATCCCAACTATTGGTTGGTAAGTTTCATTTGGTTATCCCAACTATTGGTTGGTACCCTTCTTTTATCCCAACTATTGGTTGGTATGTTTCTTGGTTATCCCAACCATTGGTTGGTACCCTTCTTTTATCCTAACTATTGGTTGGTATGTTTCTTGGTTATCCCAACTATTGGTTTGTACCCTTCTTTTGTCCCAACTATTGGTTGGTACGTTTCTCTTGGTTATCCCAACTATTGGTTGGTAGCCTTCTTTTATCCCAACTATTGGTTGGTATGTTTCTCTTGGTTATCCCAACTATTGGTTGATACCCTTCTTTTATCCCAACTATTGGTTGGTATCTTTTCTTGGTTATCCCAACTATTCTTTGGTACCCTTCTTTTATCCCAACCATTAGTTGGTATGTTTCTTTTGGTTATCCCAACTATTGGTTGGTACCCTTCTTTTATCCCAACTATTGGTTGGTATCTTTTCTTGGTTATCCCAACTATTGGTTGGTACCCTTCTTTTATCCCAACTATGGGCTGGTATCTTTTCTTGGTTATCCCAACTATTGGTTGGTACCCTTCTTTTATCCCAACTATTGGTTGGTATGTTTCTTGGTTATCCCAACTATTGGTTGGTACCCTTCTTTTATCCCCTCTATTTTTATCCCAACTATTGGTTGGTATGTTTCTTGGTTATCCCAACTATTCGTTGGTATCCTTCTTTTATCCCAACTATTGGTTGGTATGTTTTTTGGTTATCCCAATTATTGGTTGGTATCCTTCTTTTATCCCAACTATTGGTTGGTATGTTCCTCTTGGTTATCCCAACTATTGGTTGGTACCCTTCTTTTATCCCAACTATTGGTTGGTATCTTTTCTGGGTTATCCCAACTATTGGTTGGTACCCTTCTTTTATCCCAACTATTGGTTGTTATGTTTTTCTTGGTTATCCCAACTATTTGTTGGTACCCTTATTTTATCCCAACTATTGGTTGGTAAGTTTCTTTTGGTTATCCCAACTATTGGTTGGTACCTTTCTTTTATCCCAACTATTGGTTGGTATGTTTCTTGTTTATCCTAACCATTGGTTGGTACCCTTCTTTTATCCCAACTATTGGTTGGTATGTTTCTTGGTTATCCCAACTATTGGTTGGTACCCTTATTTTATCCTAACTATTGGTTGGTATGTTTCTTGGTCATCCCAACTATTGGTTGATATCCTTCTTTTATCCCAACTATTGGTTGGTATGTTTCTTGGTTATCCCAACTATTGGTTGGTACCCTTCTTTGATCCCAACTATTGGTTGGTATGTTTCTCTTGGTTATCCCAACTATTGGTTGGTACCCTTCTTTGATCCCAACTATTAGTTGCTATCTTTTCTTGGTTATCCCAACTATTGGTTGATACCCTTCTTTTATCCCAACTATTGATTGGTATGTTTCTCTTGGTTATCCCAACTATTGGTTGGTACCCTTATTTTATCCCAACTATTGGTTGGTAAGTTTCTCTTGGTTATCCCAACTATTGGTTGGTACCCTTCTTTTATCCCAACTATTGGTTGGTATGTTTCTTGGTTACACCAACCATTGGTTGGTACCCTTCTTTTATCCCAACTATTGGTTGGTATGTTTCTTGGTTATCCCAACTATTGGTTTGTACCCTTCTTTTATCCCAACTATTGGTTGGTATGTTTCTCTTGGTTATCCCAACTATTGGTTGGTACCCTTCTTTTATCCCAACTATTGGTTGGTATCTTTTCTTGGTTATCCCAACTATTGGTTGGTACCCTTCTTTGATCCCAACTATTGGTTGGTATGTTTCTCTTGGTTATCCCAACTATTGGTTGGTACCCTTCTTTTATCCCAACTATTGGTTGGTATATTTTCTTGGTTATCCCAACTATTGGTTGGTACCCTTCTTTTATCCCAACTATTGGTTGGTAAGTTTCTCTTGGTTATCCCAACTATTGGTTGGTACCCTTCTTTTATCCCAACTATTGGTTGGTATGTTTCTTGGTTATCCCAACCATTGGTTGGTACCCTTCTTTTATCCTAACTATTGGTTGGTATGTTTCTTGGTTATCCCAACTATTGGTTTGTACCCTTCTTTTATCCCAACTATTGGTTGGTATGTTTCTCTTGGTTATCCCAACTATTGGTTGGTACCCTTCTTTTATCCCAACTATTGGTTGGTATGTTTCTCTTGGTTATCCCAACTATTGGTTGGTACCCTTCTTTTATCCCAACTATTGGTTTGTATCTTTTCTTGGTTATCCCAACTATTGGTTGGTACCCTTCTTTTATCCCAACTATTGGTTGGTATGTTTCTCTTGGTTATCCCAACTATTGGTTGATACCCTTCTTTTATCCCAACTATTGGTTGGTATCTTTTCTTGGTTATCCCAACTATTCTTTGGTACCCTTCTTTTATCCCAACCATTAGTTGGTATGTTTCTTTTGGTTATCCCAACTATTGGTTGGTACCCTTCTTTTATCCCAACTATTGGTTGGTATCTTTTCTTGGTTATCCCAACTATTGGTTGGTACCCTTCTTTTATCCCAACTATGGGCTGGTATCTTTTCTTGGTTATCCCAACTATTGGTTGGTACCCTTCTTTTATCCCAACTATTGGTTGGTATGTTTCTTGGTTATCCCAACTATTGGTTGGTACCCTTCTTTTATCCCCTCTATTTTTATCCCAACTATTGGTTGGTATGTTTCTTGGTGATCCCAACTATTGGTTGGTACCCTTCTTTGATCCCAACTATTGATTGGTATGTTTCTCTTGGTTATCCCAACTATTGGTTGGTACCCTTCTTTTATCCCAACTATTGATTGGTATGTTTCTCTTGGTTATCCCAACTATTGGTTGGTACCCTTATTTTATCCCAACTATTGGTTGGTAAGTTTCATTTGGTTATCCCAACTATTGGTTGGTACCCTTCTTTTATCCCAACTATTGGTTGGTATGTTTCTTGGTTATCCCAACCATTGGTTGGTACCCTTCTTTTATCCTAACTATTGGTTGGTATGTTTCTTGGTTATCCCAACTATTGGTTTGTACCCTTCTTTTGTCCCAACTATTGGTTGGTACGTTTCTCTTGGTTATCCCAACTATTGGTTGGTAGCCTTCTTTTATCCCAACTATTGGTTGGTATGTTTCTCTTGGTTATCCCAACTATTGGTTGATACCCTTCTTTTATCCCAACTATTGGTTGGTATCTTTTCTTGGTTATCCCAACTATTCTTTGGTACCCTTCTTTTATCCCAACCATTAGTTGGTATGTTTCTTTTGGTTATCCCAACTATTGGTTGGTACCCTTCTTTTATCCCAACTATTGGTTGGTATCTTTTCTTGGTTATCCCAACTATTGGTTGGTACCCTTCTTTTATCCCAACTATGGGCTGGTATCTTTTCTTGGTTATCCCAACTATTGGTTGGTACCCTTCTTTTATCCCAACTATTGGTTGGTATGTTTCTTGGTTATCCCAACTATTGGTTGGTACCCTTCTTTTATCCCCTCTATTTTTATCCCAACTATTGGTTGGTATGTTTCTTGGTTATCCCAACTATTCGTTGGTATCCTTCTTTTATCCCAACTATTGGTTGGTATGTTTTTTGGTTATCCCAATTATTGGTTGGTATCCTTCTTTTATCCCAACTATTGGTTGGTATGTTCCTCTTGGTTATCCCAACTATTGGTTGGTACCCTTCTTTTATCCCAACTATTGGTTGGTATCTTTTCTGGGTTATCCCAACTATTGGTTGGTACCCTTCTTTTATCCCAACTATTGGTTGTTATGTTTTTCTTGGTTATCCCAACTATTTGTTGGTACCCTTATTTTATCCCAACTATTGGTTGGTAAGTTTCTTTTGGTTATCCCAACTATTGGTTGGTACCTTTCTTTTATCCCAACTATTGGTTGGTATGTTTCTTGTTTATCCTAACCATTGGTTGGTACCCTTCTTTTATCCCAACTATTGGTTGGTATGTTTCTTGGTTATCCCAACTATTGGTTGGTACCCTTATTTTATCCCAACTATTGGTTGGTATGTTTCTTGGTCATCCCAACTATTGGTTGATATCCTTCTTTTATCCCAACTATTGGTTGGTATGTTTCTTGGTTATCCCAACTATTGGTTGGTACCCTTCTTTGATCCCAACTATTGGTTGGTATGTTTCTCTTGGTTATCCCAACTATTGGTTGGTACCCTTCTTTGATCCCAACTATTAGTTGCTATCTTTTCTTGGTTATCCCAACTATTGGTTGGTACCCTTCTTTTATCCCAACTATTGATTGGTATGTTTCTCTTGGTTATCCCAACTATTGGTTGGTACCCTTATTTTATCCCAACTATTGGTTGGTAAGTTTCTCTTGGTTATCCCAACTATTGGTTGGTACCCTTCTTTTATCCCAACTATTGGTTGGTATGTTTCTTGGTTATCCCAACCATTGGTTGGTACCCTTCTTTTATCCCAACTATTGGTTGGTATGTTTCTTGGTTATCCCAACTATTGGTTTGTACCCTTCTTTTATCCCAACTATTGGTTGGTATGTTTCTCTTGGTTATCCCAACTATTGGTTGGTACCCTTCTTTTATCCCAACTATTGGTTGGTATCTTTTCTTGGTTATCCCAACTATTGGTTGGTACCCTTCTTTGATCCCAACTATTGGTTGGTATGTTTCTCTTGGTTATCCCAACTATTGGTTGGTACCCTTCTTTTATCCCAACTATTGGTTGGTATATTTTCTTGGTTATCCCAACTATTGGTTGGTACCCTTCTTTTATCCCAACTATTGGTTGGTAAGTTTCTCTTGGTTATCCCAACTATTGGTTGGTACCCTTCTTTTATCCCAACTATTGGTTGGTATGTTTCTTGGTTATCCCAACCATTGGTTGGTACCCTTCTTTTATCCTAACTATTGGTTGGTATGTTTCTTGGTTATCCCAACTATTGGTTTGTACCCTTCTTTTATCCCAACTATTGGTTGGTATGTTTCTCTTGGTTATCCCAACTATTGGTTGGTACCCTTCTTTTATCCCAACTATTGGTTGGTATGTTTCTCTTGGTTATCCCAACTATTGGTTGGTACCCTTCTTTTATCCCAACTATTGGTTTGTATCTTTTCTTGGTTATCCCAACTATTGGTTGGTACCCTTCTTTTATCCCAACTATTGGTTGGTATGTTTCTCTTGGTTATCCCAACTATTGGTTGATACCCTTCTTTTATCCCAACTATTGGTTGGTATCTTTTCTTGGTTATCCCAACTATTCTTTGGTACCCTTCTTTTATCCCAACCATTAGTTGGCATGTTTCTTTTGGTTATCCCAACTATTGGTTGGTACCCTTCTTTTATCCCAACTATTGGTTGGTATCTTTTCTTGGTTATCCCAACTATTGGTTGGTACCCTTCTTTTATCCCAACTATGGGCTGGTATCTTTTCTTGGTTATCCCAACTATTGGTTGGTACCCTTCTTTTATCCCAACTATTGGTTGGTATGTTTCTTGGTTATCCCAACTATTGGTTGGTACCCTTCTTTTATCCCCTCTATTTTTATCCCAACTATTGGTTGGTATGTTTCTTGGTTATCCCAACTATTGGTTGGTACCCTTCTTTTATCCCCTCTATTTTTATCCCAACTATTGGTTGGTATGTTTCTTGGTTATCCCAACTATTGGTTGGTATCCTTCTTTTATCCCAACTATTGGTTGGTATGTTTCTTGGTTATCCCAATTATTGGTTGGTACCCTTCTTTTATCCCAACTATTGGTTGGTATGTTTCTCTTGGTTATCCCAACTATTGGTTGGTACCCTTCTTTTATCCCAACTATTGGTTGGTATCTTTTCTTGGTTATCCCAACTATTGGTTGGTACCCTTCTTTTATCCCAACTATTGGTTGGTATATTTTCTTGGTTATCCCAACTATTGGTTGGTACCCTTCTTTTATCCCAACTATTGGTTGGTAAGTTTCTCTTGGTTATCCCAACTATTGGTTGGTACCCTTCTTTTATCCCAACTATTGGTTGGTATGTTTCTTGGTTATCCCAACCATTGGTTGGTACCCTTCTTTTATCCTAACTATTGGTTGGTATGTTTCTTGGTTATCCCAACTATTGGTTTGTACCCTTCTTTTATCCCAACTATTGGTTGGTATGTTTCTCTTGGTTATCCCAACTATTGGTTGGTACCCTTCTTTTATCCCAACTATTGGTTGGTATGTTTCTCTTGGTTATCCCAACTATTGGTTGGTACCCTTCTTTTATCCCAACTATTGGTTTGTATCTTTTCTTGGTTATCCCAACTATTGGTTGGTACCCTTCTTTTATCCCAACTATTGGTTGGTATGTTTCTCTTGGTTAACCCAACTATTGGTTGATACCCTTCTTTTATCCCAACTATTGGTTGGTATCTTTTCTTGGTTATCCCAACTATTCTTTGGTACCCTTCTTTTATCCCAACCATTAGTTGGTATGTTTCTTTTGGTTATCCCAACTATTGGTTGGTACCCTTCTTTTATCCCAACTATTGGTTGGTATCTTTTCTTGGTTATCCCAACTATTGGTTGGTACCCTTCTTTTATCCCAACTATGGGCTGGTATCTTTTCTTGGTTATCCCAACTATTGGTTGGTACCCTTCTTTTATCCCAACTATTGGTTGGTATGTTTCTTGGTTATCCCAACTATTGGTTGGTACCCTTCTTTTATCCCCTCTATTTTTATCCCAACTATTGGTTGGTATGTTTCTTGGTTATCCCAACTATTGGTTGGTACCCTTCTTTTATCCCCTCTATTTTTATCCCAACTATTGGTTGGTATGTTTCTTGGTTATCCCAACTATTGGTTGGTATCCTTCTTTTATCCCAACTATTGGTTGGTATGTTTCTTGGTTATCCCAATTATTGGTTGGTACCCTTCTTTTATCCCAACTATTGGTTGGTATGTTTCTCTTGGTTATCCCAACTATTGGTTGGTACCCTTCTTTTATCCCAACTATTGGTTGGTATCTTTTCTTGGTTATCCCAACTATTGGTTGGTACCCTTCTTTTATCCCAACTATTGGTTGGTATATTTTCTTGGTTATCCCAACTATTGGTTGGTACCCTTCTTTTATCCCAACTATTGGTTGGTAAGTTTCTCTTGGTTATCCCAACTATTGGTTGGTACCCTTCTTTTATCCCAACTATTGGTTGGTATGTTTCTTGGTTATCCCAACCATTGGTTGGTACCCTTCTTTTATCCTAACTATTGGTTGGTATGTTTCTTGGTTATCCCAACTATTGGTTTGTACCCTTCTTTTATCCCAACTATTGGTTGGTATGTTTCTCTTGGTTATCCCAACTATTGGTTGGTAGCCTTCTTTTATCCCAACTATTGGTTGGTATGTTTCTCTTGGTTATCCCAACTATTGGTTGATACCCTTCTTTTATCCCAACTATTGGTTGGTATCTTTTCTTGGTTATCCCAACTATTCTTTGGTACCCTTCTTTTATCCCAACCATTAGTTGGTATGTTTCTTTTGGTTATCCCAACTATTGGTTGGTACCCTTCTTTTATCCCAACTATTGGTTGGTATCTTTTCTTGGTTATCCCAACTATTGGTTGGTACCCTTCTTTTATCCCAACTATGGGCTGGTATCTTTTCTTGGTTATCCCAACTATTGGTTGGTACCCTTCTTTTATCCCAACTATTGGTTGGTATGTTTCTTGGTTATCCCAACTATTGGTTGGTACCCTTCTTTTATCCCCTCTATTTTTATCCCAACTATTGGTTGGTATGTTTCTTGGTTATCCCAACTATTGGTTGGTACCGTTCTTTTATCCCCTCTAGTTTTATCCCAACTATTGGTTGGTATGTTTCTTGGTTATCCCAACTATTCGTTGGTATCCTTCTTTTATCCCAACTATTGGTTGGTATGTTTTTTGGTTATCCCAATTATTGGTTGGTATCCTTCTTTTATCCCAACTATTGGTTGGTATGTTCCTCTTGGTTATCCCAACTATTGGTTGGTACCCTTCTTTTATCCCAACTATTGGTTGGTATCTTTTCTTGGTTATCCCAACTATTGGTTGGTACCCTTCTTTTATCCCAACTATTGGTTGTTATGTTTTTCTTGGTTATCCCAACTATTTGTTGGTACCCTTATTTTATCCCCACTATTGGTTGGTAAGTTTCTTTTGGTTATCCCAACTATTGGTTGGTACCTTTCTTTTATCCCAACTATTGGTTGGTATGTTTCTTGTTTATCCTAACCATTGGTTGGTACCCTTCTTTTATCCCAACTATTGGTTGGTATGTTTCTTGGTTATCCCAACTATTGGTTGGTACCCTTATTTTATCCCAACTATTGGTTGGTATGTTTCTCGGTCATCCCAACTATTGGTTGATATCCTTCTTTTATCCCAACTATTGGTTGGTATGTTTCTTGGTTATCCCAACTATTGGTTGGTACCCTTCTTTGATCCCAACTATTGGTTGGTATGTTTCTCTTGGTTATCCCAACTATTGGTTGGTACCCTTCTTTGATCCCAACTATTAGTTGCTATCTTTTCTTGGTTATCCCAACTATTGGTTGGTACCCTTCTTTTATCCCAACTATTGATTGGTATGTTTCTCTTGGTTATCCCAACTATTGGTTGGTACCCTTATTTTATCCCAACTATTGGTTGGTAAGTTTCTCTTGGTTATCCCAACTATTGGTTGGTACCCTTCTTTTATCCCAACTATTGGTTGGTATGTTTCTTGGTTATCCCAACCATTGGTTGGTACCCTTCTTTTATCCCAACTATTGGTTGGTATGTTTCTTGGTTATCCCAACTATTGGTTTGTACCCTTCTTTTATCCCAACTATTGGTTGGTATGTTTCTCTTGGTTATCCCAACTATTGGTTGGTACCCTTCTTTTATCCCAACTATTGGTTGGTATCTTTTCTTGGTTATCCCAACTATTGGTTGGTACCCTTCTTTGATCCCAACTATTGGTTGGTATGTTTCTCTTGGTTATCCCAACTATTGGTTGGTACCCTTCTTTTATCCCAACTATTGGTTGGTATATTTTCTTGGTTATCCCAACTATTGGTTGGTACCCTTCTTTTATCCCAACTATTGGTTGGTAAGTTTCTCTTGGTTATCCCAACTATTGGTTGGTACCCTTCTTTTATCCCAACTATTGGTTGGTATGTTTCTTGGTTATCCCAACCATTGGTTGGTACCCTTCTTTTATCCTAACTATTGGTTGGTATGTTTCTTGGTTATCCCAACTATTGGTTTGTACCCTTCTTTTATCCCAACTATTGGTTGGTATGTTTCTCTTGGTTATCCCAACTATTGGTTGGTACCCTTCTTTTATCCCAACTATTGGTTGGTATGTTTCTCTTGGTTATCCCAACTATTGGTTGGTACCCTTCTTTTATCCCAACTATTGGTTTGTATCTTTTCTTGGTTATCCCAACTATTGGTTGGTACCCTTCTTTTATCCCAACTATTGGTTGGTATGTTTCTCTTGGTTATCCCAACTATTGGTTGATACCCTTCTTTTATCCCAACTATTGGTTGGTATCTTTTCTTGGTTATCCCAACTATTCTTTGGTACCCTTCTTTTATCCCAACCATTAGTTGGTATGTTTCTTTTGGTTATCCCAACTATTGGTTGGTACCCTTCTTTTATCCCAACTATTGGTTGGTATCTTTTCTTGGTTATCCCAACTATTGGTTGGTACCCTTCTTTTATCCCAACTATGGGCTGGTATCTTTTCTTGGTTATCCCAACTATTGGTTGGTACCCTTCTTTTATCCCAACTATTGGTTGGTATGTTTCTTGGTTATCCCAACTATTGGTTGGTACCCTTCTTTTATCCCCTCTATTTTTATCCCAACTATTGGTTGGTATGTTTCTTGGTTATCCCAACTATTGGTTGGTACCCTTCTTTTATCCCCTCTATTTTTATCCCAACTATTGGTTGGTATGTTTCTTGGTTATCCCAACTATTGGTTGGTACCCTTCTTTTATCCCAACTATTGGTTGGTACCCTTCTTTTATCCCAACCATTGGTTGGTATCTTTTCTTGGTTATCCCAACTATTGGTTGGTACCCTTCTTTTATCCCAACTATGGGTTGGTATGTTTCTCTTGGTTATCCCAACTATTGGTTGATGCCCTTCTTTTGTCCCAACTATTGGTTGGTATCTTTTCTTGGTTATCCCAACTATTGGTTGGTACCCTTCTTTTATCCCAACTATTGGTTGTTATGTTTTTCTTGGTTATCCCAACTATTGGTTGGTACCCTTATTTTATCCCAACTATTGGTTGGTAAGTTTCTTTTGGTTATCCCAACTATTGGTTGGTACCCTTCTTTTATCCCAACTATTGGTTGGTATGTTTCTCTTGGTTATCCCAACTATTGGTTGGTACCCTTCTTTTATCCCAACTATTGGTTGGTATATTTTCTTGGTTATCCCAACTATTGGTTGGTACCCTTCTTTTATCCCAACTATTGGTTGGTAAGTTTCTCTTGGTTATCCCAACTATTGGTTGGTACCCTTCTTTTATCCCAACTAATGGTTGGTATCTTTTCTTGGTTATCCCAACTATTGGTTGGTACCCTTCTTTTATCCCAACTATTGGTTGTTATGTTTTTCTTGGTTATCCCAACTATTGGTTGGTACCCTTATTTTATCCCAACTATTGGTTGGTAAGTTTCTTTTGGTTATCCCAACTATTGGTTGGTACCCTTCTTTTATCCCAACTATTGGTTGGTATGTTTCTCTTGGTTATCCCAACTATTGGTTGGTACCCTTCTTTTATCCCAACTATTGGTTGGTATATTTTCTTGGTTATCCCAACTATTGGTTGGTACCCTTCTTTTATCCCAACTATTGGTTGGTAAGTTTCTCTTGGTTATCCCAACTATTGGTTGGTACCCTTCTTTTATCCCAACTATTGGTTGGTATGTTTCTTGGTTATCCCAACCATTGGTTGGTACCCTTCTTTTATCCTAACTATTGGTTGGTATGTTTCTTGGTTATCCCAACTATTGGTTTGTACCCTTCTTTTATCCCAACTATTGGTTGGTATGTTTCTCTTGGTTATCCCAACTATTGGTTGGTACCCTTCTTTTATCCCAACTATTGGTTGGTATGTTTCTCTTGGTTATCCCAACTATTGGTTGGTACCCTTCTTTTATCCCAACTATTGGTTTGTATCTTTTCTTGGTTATCCCAACTATTGGTTGGTACCCTTCTTTTATCCCAACTATTGGTTGGTATGTTTCTCTTGGTTATCCCAACTATTGGTTGATACCCTTCTTTTATCCCAACTATTGGTTGGTATCTTTTCTTGGTTATCCCAACTATTCTTTGGTACCCTTCTTTTATCCCAACCATTAGTTGGTATGTTTCTTTTGGTTATCCCAACTATTGGTTGGTACCCTTCTTTTATCCCAACTATTGGTTGGTATCTTTTCTTGGTTATCCCAACTATTGGTTGGTACCCTTCTTTTATCCCAACTATGGGCTGGTATCTTTTCTTGGTTATCCCAACTATTGGTTGGTACCCTTCTTTTATCCCAACTATTGGTTGGTATGTTTCTTGGTTATCCCAACTATTGGTTGGTACCCTTCTTTTATCCCCTCTATTTTTATCCCAACTATTGGTTGGTATGTTTCTTGGTTATCCCAACTATTGGTTGGTATCCTTCTTTTATCCCAACTATTGGTTGGTATGTTTCTTGGTTATCCCAATTATTGGTTGGTATCCTTCTTTTATCCCAATTATTGGTTGGTATGTTCCTCTTGGTTATCCCAACTATTGGTTGGTACCCTTCTTTTATCCCAACTATTGGTTGGTATCTTTTCTTGGTTATCCCAACTATTGGTTGGTACCCTTCTTTTATCCCAACTATTGGTTGTTATGTTTTTCTTGGTTATCCCAACTATTGGTTGGTACCCTTATTTTATCCCAACTATTGGTTGGTAAGTTTCTTTTGGTTATCCCAACTATTGGTTGGTACCCTTCTTTTATCCCAACTATTGGTTGGTATGTTTCTCTTGGTTATCCCAACTATTGGTTGGTACCCTTCTTTTATCCCAACTATTGGTTGGTATATTTTCTTGGTTATCCCAACTATTGGTTGGTACCCTTCTTTTATCCCAACTATTGGTTAGTATGTTTCTCTTGGTTATCCCAACTATTGGTTGATACCCTTCTTTTATCCCAACTATTGGTTGGTATCTTTTCTTGGTTATCCCAACTATTGGTTGGTACCCTTCTTTTATCCCAACTATTGGTTGGTATGTTTCTTGGTTATCCCAACTATTGGTTGGTACCCTTCTTTTATCCCCTCTATTTTTATCCCAACTATTGGTTGGTATGTTTCTTGGTTATCCCAACTATTGGTTGGTATCCTTCTTTTATCCCAACTATTGGTTGGTATGTTTCTCTTGGTTATCCCAACTATTGGTTGGTACCCTTCTTTTATCCCAACTATTGGTTGGTATATTTTCTTGGTTATCCCAACTATTGGTTGGTACCCTTCTTTTATCCCAACTATTGGTTAGTATGTTTCTCTTGGTTATCCCAACTATTGGTTGGTACCCTTCTTTTATCCCAACTATTGGTTGTTATGTTTTTCTTGGTTATCCCAACTATTGGTTGGTACCCTTATTTTATCCCAACTATTGGTTGGTAAGTTTCTTTTGGTTATCCCAACTATTGGTTGGTACTCTTCTTTTATCCCAACTATTGGTTGGTATGTTTCTCTTGGTTATCCCAACTATTGGTTGGTACCCTTCTTTTATCCCAACTATTGGTTGGTATATTTTCTTGGTTATCCCAACTATTGGTTGGTACCCTTCTTTTATCCCAACTATTGGTTGGTAAGTTTCTCTTGGTTATCCCAACTATTGGTTGGTACCCTTCTTTTATCCCAACTATTGGTTGGTATGTTTCTTGGTTATCCCAACCATTGGTTGGTACCCTTCTTTTATCCTAACTATTGGTTGGTATGTTTCTTGGTTATCCCAACTATTGGTTTGTACCCTTCTTTTAACCCAACTATTGGTTGGTATGTTTCTCTTGGTTATCCCAACTATTGGTTCGTACCCTTCTTTTATCCCAACTATTGGTTGGTATGTTTCTCTTGGTTATCCCAACTATTGGTTGGTACACTTCTTTTATCCCAACTATTGGTTTGTATCTTTTCTTGGTTATCCCAAATATTGGTTGGTACCCTTCTTTTATCCCAACTATTGGTTGGTATGTTTCTCTTGGTTATCCCAACTATTGGTTGATACCCTTCTTTTATCCCAACTATTGGTTGGTATCTTTTCTTGGTTATCCCAACTATTCTTTGGTACCCTTCTTTTATCCCAACCATTAGTTGGTATGTTTCTTTTGGTTATCCCAACTATTGGTTGGTACCCTTCTTTTATCCCAACTATTGGTTGGTATCTTTTCTTGGTTATCCCAACTATTGGTTGGTACCCTTCTTTTATCCCAACTATGGGCTGGTATCTTTTCTTGGTTATCCCAACTATTGGTTGGTACCCTTCTTTTATCCCAACTATTGGTTGGTATGTTTCTTGGTTATCCCAACTATTGGTTGGTACCCTTCTTTTATCCCCTCTATTTTTATCCCAACTATTGGTTGGTATGTTTCTTGGTTATCCCAACTATTGGTTGGTATCCTTCTTTTATCCCAACTATTGGTTGGTATGTTTCTTGGTTATCCCAATTATTGGTTGGTATCCTTCTTTTATCCCAACTATTGGTTGGTATGTTCCTCTTGGTTATCCCAACTATTGGTTGGTACCCTTCTTTTATCCCAACTATTGGTTGGTATCTTTTCTTGGTTATCCCAACTATTGGTTGGTACCCTTCTTTTATCCCAACTATTGGTTGTTATGTTTTTCTTGGTTATCCCAACTATTGGTTGGTACCCTTATTTTATCCCAACTATTGGTTGGTAAGTTTCTTTTGGTTATCCCAACTATTGGTTGGTACCCTTCTTTTATCCCAACTATTGGTTGGTATGTTTCTCTTGGTTATCCCAACTATTGGTTGGTACCCTTCTTTTATCCCAACTATTGGTTGGTATATTTTCTTGGTTATCCCAACTATTGGTTGGTACCCTTCTTTTATCCCAACTATTGGTTAGTATGTTTCTCTTGGTTATCCCAACTATTGGTTGATACCCTTCTTTTATCCCAACTATTGGTTGGTATCTTTTCTTGGTTATCCCAACTATTGGTTGGTACCCTTCTTTTATCCCAACTATTGGTTGGTATGTTTCTTGGTTATCCCAACTATTGGTTGGTACCCTTCTTTTATCCCCTCTATTTTTATCCCAACTATTGGTTGGTATGTTTCTTGGTTATCCCAACTTTTGGTTGGTATCCTTCTTTTATCCCAACTATTGGTTGGTATGTTTCTCTTGGTTATCCCAACTATTGGTTGGTACCCTTCTTTTATCCCAACTATTGGTTGGTATATTTTCTTGGTTATCCCAACTATTGGTTGGTACCCTTCTTTTATCCCAACTATTGGTTAGTATGTTTCTCTTGGTTATCCCAACTATTGGTTGGTACCCTTCTTTTATCCCAACTATTGGTTGTTATGTTTTTCTTGGTTATCCCAACTATTGGTTGGTACCCTTATTTTATCCCAACTATTGGTTGGTAAGTTTCTTTTGGTTATCCCAACTATTGGTTGGTACTCTTCTTTTATCCCAACTATTGGTTGGTATGTTTCTCTTGGTTATCCCAACTATTGGTTGGTACCCTTCTTTTATCCCAACTATTGGTTGGTATATTTTCTTGGTTATCCCAACTATTGGTTGGTACCCTTCTTTTATCCCAACTATTGGTTGGTAAGTTTCTCTTGGTTATCCCAACTATTGGTTGGTACCCTTCTTTTATCCCAACTATTGGTTGGTCTGTTTCTTGGTTATCCCAACCATTGGTTGGTACCCTTCTTTTATCCTAACTATTGGTTGGTATGTTTCTTGGTTATCCCAACTATTGGTTTGTACCCTTCTTTTATCCCAACTATTGGTTGGTATGTTTCTCTTGGTTATCCCAACTATTGGTTCGTACCCTTCTTTTATCCCAACTATTGGTTGGTATGTTTCTCTTGGTTATCCCAACTATTGGTTGGTACCCTTCTTTTATCCCAACTATTGGTTTGTATCTTTTCTTGGTTATCCCAAATATTGGTTGGTACCCTTCTTTTATCCCAACTATTGGTTGGTATGTTTCTCTTGGTTATCCCAACTATTGGTTGATACCCTTCTTTTATCCCAACTATTGGTTGGTATCTTTTCTTGGTTATCCCAACTATTCTTTGGTACCCTTCTTTTATCCCAACCATTAGTTGGTATGTTTCTTTTGGTTATCCCAACTATTGGTTGGTACCCTTCTTTTATCCCAACTATTGGTTGGTATCTTTTCTTGGTTATCCCAACTATTGGTTGGTACCCTTCTTTTATCCCAACTATGGGCTGGTATCTTTTCTTGGTTATCCCAACTATTGGTTGGTACCCTTCTTTTATCCCAACTATTGGTTGGTATGTTTCTTGGTTATCCCAACTATTGGTTGGTACCCTTCTTTTATCCCCTCTATTTTTATCCCAACTATTGGTTGGTATGTTTCTTGGTTATCCCAACTATTGGTTGGTACCCTTCTTTTATCCCCTCTATTTTTATCCCAACTATTGGTTGGTATGTTTCTTGGTTATCCCAACTATTGGTTGGTATCCTTCTTTTATCCCAACTATTGGTTGGTATGTTTCTTGGTTATCCCAATTATTGGTTGGTATCCTTCTTTTATCCCAACTATTGGTTGGTATGTTCCACTTGGTTATCCCAACTATTGGTTGGTACCCTTCTTTTATCCCAACTATTGGTTGGTATCTTTTCTTGGTTATCCCAACTATTGGTTGGTACCCTTCTTTTATCCCAACTATTGGTTGTTATGTTTTTCTTGGTTATCCCAACTATTGGTTGGTACCCTTATTTTATCCCAACTATTGGTTGGTAAGTTTCTTTTGGTTATCCCAACTATTGGTTGGTACCCTTCTTTTATCCCAACTATTGGTTGGTATGTTTCTTGTTTATCCTAACCATTGGTTGTTACCCTTCTTTTATCCCAACTATTGGTTGGTATGTTTCTTGGTTATCCCAACTATTGGTTGGTACCATTCTTTTATCCCAACTATTGGTTGGTATGTTTCTTGGTTATCCCAACTATTGGTTGGTACCCTTCTTTTATCCCCTCTATTTTTATCCCAACTATTGGTTGGTATGTTTCTTGGTTATCCCAACTATTGGTTGGTACCCTTCTTTTATCCCCTCTATTTTTATCCCAACTATTGGTTGGTATGTTTCTTGGTTATCCCAACTATTGGTTGGTATCCTTCTTTTATCCCAACTATTGGTTGGTATGTTTCTTGGTTATCCTAATTATTGGTTGGTATCCTTCTTTTATCCCAACTATTGGTTGGTATGTTCCTCTTGGTTATCCCAACTATTGGTTGGTACCCTTCTTTTATCCCAACTATTGGTTGGTATCTTTTCTTGGTTATCCCAACTATTGGTTGGTACCCTTCTTTTATCCCAACTATGGGCTGGTATCATTTCTTGGTTATCCCAACTATTGGTTGGTACCCTTCTTTTATCCCAACTATTGGTTGGTATGTTTCTTGGTTATCCCAACTATTGGTTGGTACCCTTCTTTTATCCCCTCTATTTTTATCCCAACTATTGGTTGGTATGTTTCTTGGTTATCCCAACTATTGGTTGGTACCCTTCTTTTATCCCCTCTATTTTTATCCCAACTATTGGTTGGAATGTTTCTTGGTTATCCCAACTATTGGTTGGTATCCTTCTTTTATCCCAACTATTGGTTGGTATGTTTCTTGGTTATCCCAATTACTGGTTGATATCCTTCTTTTATCCCAACTATTGGTTGGTATGTTCCTCTTGGTTATCCCAACTATTGGTTGGTACCCTTATTTTATCCCAACTATTGGTTGGTAAGTTTCTTTTGGTTATCCCAACTATTGGTTGGTACCCTTCTTTTATCCCAACTATTGGTTGGTATGTTTCTTGTTTATCCTAACCATTGGTTGTTACCCTTCTTTTATCCCAACTATTTGTTGGTATGTTTCTTGGTTATCCCAACTATTGGTTGGTACCATTCTTTTATCCCAACTATTGGTTGGTATGTTTCTTGGTTATCCCAACTATTGGTTGGTACCCTTCTTTTATCCCCTCTATTTTTATCCCAACTATTGGTTGGTATGTTTCTTGGTTATCCCAACTATTGGTTGGTACCCTTCTTTTATCCCCTCTATTTTTATCCCAACTATTGGTTGGTATGTTTCTTGGTTATCCCAACTATTGGTTGGTATCCTTCTTTTATCCCAACTATTGGTTGGTATGTTTCTTGGTTATCCCAATTATTGGTTAGTATCCTTCTTTTATCCCAACTATTGGTTGGTATGTTTATCTTGGTTATCCCAACTATTGGTTGGTACCCTTCTTTTATCCCAACTATTGGTTGGTATCTTTTCTTGGTTATCCCAACTATTGGTTGGTACCCTTCTTTTATCCCAACTATTGGTTGTTATGTTTTTCTTGGTTATCCCAACTATTGGTTGGTACCCTTATTTTATCCCAACTATTGGTTGGTAAGTTTCTTTTGGTTATCCCAACTATTGGTTGGTACCCTTCTTTTATCCCAACTATTGGTTGGTATGTTTCTTGTTTATCCTAACCATTGGTTGTTACCCTTCTTTTATCCCAACTATTGGTTGGTATGTTTCTTGGTTATCCCAACTATTGGTTGGTACCCTTCTTTTATCCCAACTATTGGTTGGTATGTTTCTTTGTTATCCCAACTATTGGTTGGTACCCTTCTTTTATCCCCTCTATTTTTATCCCAACTATTGGTTGGTATGTTTCTTGGTTATCCCAACTATTGGTTGGTACCCTTCTTTTATCCCCTCTATTTTTATCCCAACTATTGGTTGGTATGTTTCTTGGTTATCCCAACTATTGGTTGGTATCCTTCTTTTATCCCAACTATTGGTTGGTATGTTTCTTGGTTATCCCAATTATTGGTTGGTATCCTTCTTTTATCCCAACTATTGGTTGGTATGTTCCTCTTGGTTATCCCAACTATTGGTTGGTACCCTTCTTTTATCCCAACTATTGGTTGGTATCTTTTCTTGGTTATCCCAACTATTGGTTGGTACCCTTCTTTTATCCCAACTATCGGTTGTTATGTTTTTCTTGGTTATCCCAACTATTGGTTGGTACCCTTATTTTATCCCAACTATTGGTTGGTAAGTTTCTTTTGGTTATCCCAACTATTGGTTGGTACCCTTCTTTTATCCCAACTATTGGTTGGTATGTTTCTTGTTTATCCTAACCATTGGTTGTTACCCTTCTTTTATCCCAACTATTGGTTGGTATGTTTCTTGGTTATCCCAACTATTGGTTGGTACCCTTCTTTTATCCCAACTATTGGTTGGTATGTTTCTTGGTTATCCCAACTATTGGTTGGTACCCTTCTTTTATCCCCTCTATTTTTATCCCAACTATTGGTTGGTATGTTTCTTGGTTATCCCAACTATTGGTTGGTACCCTTCTTTTATCCCCTCTATTTTTATCCCAACTATTGGTTGGTATGTTTCTTGGTTATCCCAACTATTGGTTGGTATCCTTCTTTTATCCCAACTATTGGTTGGTATGTTTCTTGGTTATCCCAATTATTGGTTGGTATCCTTCTTTTATCCCAACTATTGGTTGGTATGTTTATCTTGGTTATCCCAACTATTGGTTGGTACCCTTCTTTTATCCCAACTATTGGTTGGTATCTTTTCTTGGTTATCCCAACTATTGGTTGGTACCCTTCTTTTATCCCAACTATTGGTTGTTATGTTTTTCTTGGTTATCCCAACTATTGGTTGGTACCCTTATTTTATCCCAACTATTGGTTGGTAAGTTTCTTTTGGTTATCCCAACTATTGGTTGGTACCCTTCTTTTATCCCAACTATTGGTTGGTATGTTTCTTGTTTATCCTAACCATTGGTTGTTACCCTTCTTTTATCCCAACTATTGGTTGGTATGTTTCTTGGTTATCCCAACTATTGGTTGGTACCCTTCTTTTATCCCAACTATTGGTTGGTATGTTTCTTTGTTATCCCAACTATTGGTTGGTACCCTTCTTTTATCCCCTCTATTTTTATCCCAACTATTGGTTGGTATGTTTCTTGGTTATCCCAACTATTGGTTGGTACCCTTCTTTTATCCCCTCTATTTTTATCCCAACTATTGGTTGGTATGTTTCTTGGTTATCCCAACTATTGGTTGGTATCCTTCTTTTATCCCAACTATTGGTTGGTATGTTTCTTGGTTATCCCAATTATTGGTTGGTATCCTTCTTTTATCCCAACTATTGGTTGGTATGTTCCTCTTGGTTATCCCAACTATTGGTTGGTACCCTTCTTTTATCCCAACTATTGGTTGGTATCTTTTCTTGGTTATCCCAACTATTGGTTGGTACCCTTCTTTTATCCCAACTATCGGTTGTTATGTTTTTCTTGGTTATCCCAACTATTGGTTGGTACCCTTATTTTATCCCAACTATTGGTTGGTAAGTTTCTTTTGGTTATCCCAACTATTGGTTGGTACCCTTCTTTTATCCCAACTATTGGTTGGTATGTTTCTTGTTTATCCTAACCATTGGTTGTTACCCTTCTTTTATCCCAACTATTGGTTGGTATGTTTCTTGGTTATCCCAACTATTGGTTGGTACCCTTCTTTTATCCCAACTATTGGTTGGTATGTTTCTTGGTTATCCCAACTATTGGTTGGTACCCTTCTTTTATCCCCTCTATTTTTATCCCAACTATTGGTTGGTATGTTTCTTGGTTATCCCAACTATTGGTTGGTACCCTTCTTTTATCCCCTCTATTTTTATCCCAACTATTGGTTGGTATGTTTCTTGGTTATCCCAACTATTGGTTGGTATCCTTCTTTTATCCCAACTATTGGTTGGTATGTTTCTTGGTTATCCCAATTATTGGTTGGTATCCTTCTTTTATCCCAACTATTGGTTGGTATGTTTATCTTGGTTATCCCAACTATTGGTTGGTACCCTTCTTTTATCCCAACTATTGGTTGGTATGTTTCTTGGTTATCCCAACTATTGGTTGGTACCCTTCTTTTATCCCAACTATTGGTTGGTATGTTTCTTTGTTATCCCAACTATTGGTTGGTACCCTTCTTTTATCCCCTCTATTTTTATCCCAACTATTGGTTGGTATGTTTCTTGGTTATCCCAACTATTGGTTGGTACCCTTCTTTTATCCCCTCTATTTTTATCCCAACTATTGGTTGGTATGTTTCTTGGTTATCCCAACTATTGGTTGGTATCCTTCTTTTATCCCAACTATTGGTTGGTATGTTTCTTGGTTATCCCAATTATTGGTTGGTATCCTTCTTTTATCCCAACTATTGGTTGGTATGTTCCTCTTGGTTATCCCAACTATTGGTTGGTACCCTTCTTTTATCCCAACTATTGGTTGGTATCTTTTCTTGGTTATCCCAACTATTGGTTGGTACCCTTCTTTTATCCCAACTATCGGTTGTTATGTTTTTCTTGGTTATCCCAACTATTGGTTGGTACCCTTATTTTATCCCAACTATTGGTTGGTAAGTTTCTTTTGGTTATCCCAACTATTGGTTGGTACCCTTCTTTTATCCCAACTATTGGTTGGTATGTTTCTTGTTTATCCTAACCATTGGTTGTTACCCTTCTTTTATCCCAACTATTGGTTGGTATGTTTCTTGGTTATCCCAACTATTGGTTGGTACCCTTCTTTTATCCCAACTATTGGTTGGTATGTTTCTTGGTTATCCCAACTATTGGTTGGTACCCTTCTTTTATCCCCTCTATTTTTATCCCAACTATTGGTTGGTATGTTTCTTGGTTATCCCAACTATTGGTTGGTACCCTTCTTTTATCCCCTCTATTTTTATCCCAACTATTGGTTGGTATGTTTCTTGGTTATCCCAACTATTGGTTGGTATCCTTCTTTTATCCCAACTATTGGTTGGTATGTTTCTTGGTTATCCCAATTATTGGTTGGTATCCTTCTTTTATCCCAACTATTGGTTGGTATGTTTATCTTGGTTATCCCAACTATTGGTTGGTACCCTTCTTTTATCCCAACTATTGGTTGGTATCTTTTCTTGGTTATCCCAACTATTGGTTGGTACCCTTCTTTTATCCCAACTATTGGTTGTTATGTTTTTCTTGGTTATCCCAACTATTGGTTGGTACCCTTATTTTATCCCAACTATTGGTTGGTAAGTTTCTTTTGGTTATCCCAACTATTGGTTGGTACCCTTCTTTTATCCCAACTATTGGTTGGTATGTTTCTTGTTTATCCTAACCATTGGTTGTTACCCTTCTTTTATCCCAACTATTGGTTGGTATGTTTCTTGGTTATCCCAACTATTGGTTGGTACCCTTCTTTTATCCCAACTATTGGTTGGTATGTTTCTTTGTTATCCCAACTATTGGTTGGTACCCTTCTTTTATCCCCTCTATTTTTATCCCAACTATTGGTTGGTATGTTTCTTGGTTATCCCAACTATTGGTTGGTACCCTTCTTTTATCCCCTCTATTTTTATCCCAACTATTGGTTGGTATGTTTCTTGGTTATCCCAACTATTGGTTGGTATCCTTCTTTTATCCCAACTATTGGTTGGTATGTTTCTTGGTTATCCCAATTATTGGTTGGTATCCTTCTTTTATCCCAACTATTGGTTGGTATGTTCCTCTTGGTTATCCCAACTATTGGTTGGTACCCTTCTTTTATCCCAACTATTGGTTGGTATCTTTTCTTGGTTATCCCAACTATTGGTTGGTACCCTTCTTTTATCCCAACTATCGGTTGTTATGTTTTTCTTGGTTATCCCAACTATTGGTTGGTACCCTTATTTTATCCCAACTATTGGTTGGTAAGTTTCTTTTGGTTATCCCAACTATTGGTTGGTACCCTTCTTTTATCCCAACTATTGGTTGGTATGTTTCTTGTTTATCCTAACCATTGGTTGTTACCCTTCTTTTATCCCAACTATTGGTTGGTATGTTTCTTGGTTATCCCAACTATTGGTTGGTACCCTTCTTTTATCCCAACTATTGGTTGGTATGTTTCTTGGTTATCCCAACTATTGGTTGGTACCCTTCTTTTATCCCCTCTATTTTTATCCCAACTATTGGTTGGTATGTTTCTTGGTTATCCCAACTATTGGTTGGTACCCTTCTTTTATCCCCTCTATTTTTATCCCAACTATTGGTTGGTATGTTTCTTGGTTATCCCAACTATTGGTTGGTATCCTTCTTTTATCCCAACTATTGGTTGGTATGTTTCTTGGTTATCCCAATTATTGGTTGGTATCCTTCTTTTATCCCAACTATTGGTTGGTATGTTTATCTTGGTTATCCCAACTATTGGTTGGTACCCTTCTTTTATCCCAACTATTGGTTGGTATCTTTTCTTGGTTATCCCAACTATTGGTTGGTACCCTTCTTTTATCCCAACTATTGGTTGTTATGTTTTTCTTGGTTATCCCAACTATTGGTTGGTACCCTTATTTTATCCCAACTATTGGTTGGTAAGTTTCTTTTGGTTATCCCAACTATTGGTTGGTACCCTTCTTTTATCCCAACTATTGGTTGGTATGTTTCTTGTTTATACTAACCATTGGTTGTTACCCTTCTTTTATCCCAACTATTGGTTGGTATGTTTCTTGGTTATCCCAACTATTGGTTGGTACCCTTCTTTTATCCCAACTATTGGTTGGTATGTTTCTTTGTTATCCCAACTATTGGTTGGTACCCTTCTTTTATCCCCTCTATTTTTATCCCAACTATTGGTTGGTATGTTTCTTGGTTATCCCAACTATTGGTTGGTACCCTTCTTTTATCCCCTCTATTTTTATCCCAACTATTGGTTGGTATGTTTCTTGGTTATCCCAACTATTGGTTGGTATCCTTCTTTTATCCCAACTATTGGTTGGTATGTTTCTTGGTTATCCCAATTATTGGTTGGAATCCTTCTTTTATCCCAACTATTGGTTGGTATGTTCCTCTTGGTTATCCCAACTATTGGTTGGTACCCTTCTTTTATCCCAACTATTGGTTGGTATCTTTTCTTGGTTATCCCAACTATTGGTTGGTACCCTTCTTTTATCCCAACTATCGGTTGTTATGTTTTTCTTGGTTATCCCAACTATTGGTTGGTACCCTTATTTTATCCCAACTATTGGTTGGTAAGTTTCTTTTGGTTATCCCAACTATTGGTTGGTACCCTTCTTTTATCCCAACTATTGGTTGGTATGTTTCTTGTTTATCCTAACCATTGGTTGTTACCCTTCTTTTATCCCAACTATTGGTTGGTATGTTTCTTGGTTATCCCAACTATTGGTTGGTACCCTTCTTTTATCCCAACTATTGGTTGGTATGTTTCTTGGTTATCCCAACTATTGGTTGGTACCCTTCTTTTATCCCCTCTATTTTTATCCCAACTATTGGTTGGTATGTTTCTTGGTTATCCCAACTATTGGTTGGTACCCTTCTTTTATCCCCTCTATTTTTATCCCAACTATTGGTTGGTATGTTTCTTGGTTATCCCAACTATTGGTTGGTACCCTTCTTTTATCCCCTCTATTTTTATCCCAACTATTGGTTGGTATGTTTCTTGGTTATCCCAACTATTGGTTGGTACCCTTCTTTTATCCCCTCTATTTTTATCCCAACTATTGGTTGGTATGTTTCTTGGTTATCCCAACTATTGGTTGGTATCCTTCTTTTATCCCAACTATTGGTTGGTATGTTTCTTGGTTATCCCAATTATTGGTTGGTATCCTTCTTTTATCCCAACTATTGGTTGGTATGTTTATCTTGGTTATCCCAACTATTGGTTGGTACCCTTCTTTTATCCCAACTATTGGTTGGTATCTTTTCTTGGTTATCCCAACTATTGGTTGGTACCCTTCTTTTATCCCAACTATTGGTTGTTATGTTTTTCTTGGTTATCCCAACTATTGTTTGGTACCCTTATTTTATCCTAACTATTGGTTGGTAAGTTTCTTTTGGTTATCCCAACTATTGGTTGGTACCCTTCTTTTATCCCAACTATTGGTTGGTATGTTTCTTGTTTATCCTAACCATTGGTTGTTACCCTTCTTTTATCCCAACTATTGGTTGGTATGTTTCTTGGTTATCCCAACTATTGGTTGGTACCCTTCTTTTATCCCAACTATTGGTTGGTATGTTTCTTGGTTATCCCAACTATTGGTTGGTACCCTTCTTTTATCCCCTCTATTTTTATCCCAACTATTGGTTGGTATGTTTCTTGGTTATCCCAACTATTGGTTGGTACCCTTCTTTTATCCCCTCTATTTTTATCCCAACTATTGGTTGGTATGTTTCTTGGTTATCCCAACTATTGGTTGGTATCCTTCTTTTATCCCAACTATTGGTTGGTATGTTTCTTGGTTATCCCAATTATTGGTTGGTATCCTTCTTTTATCCCAACTATTGGTTGGTATGTTCCTCTTGGTTATCCCAACTATTGGTTGGTACCCTTCTTTTATCCCAACTATTGGTTGGTATCTTTTCTTGGTTATCCCACCTATTGGTTGGTACCTTTCTTTTATCCCAACTATTGGTTGTTATGTTTTTCTTGGTTATCCCAACTATTTGTTGGTACCCTTATTTTATCCCAACTATTGGTTGGTAAGTTTCTTTTGGTTATCCCAACTATTGGTTGGTACCTTTCTTTTATCCCAACTATTGGTTGGTATGTTTCTTGTTTATCCTAACCATTGGTTGGTACCCTTCTTTTATCCCAACTATTGGTTGGTATGTTTCTTGGTTATCCCAACAATTGGTTGGTACCCTTATTTTATCCCAACTATTGGTTGGTATGTTTCTTGGTTATCCCAACTATTGGTTGATATCCTTCTTTTATCCCAACTATTGGTTGGTATGTTTCTTGGTTATCCCAACTATTGGTTGGTACCCTTCTTTGATCCCAACTTTTGGTTGGTATGTTTCTCTTGGTTATCCCAACTATTGGTTGGTACCCTTCTTTGATCCCAACTATTAGTTGCTATCTTTTCTTGGTTATCCCAACTATTGGTTGGTACCCTTCTTTTATCCCAACTATTGATTGGTATGTTTCTCTTGGTTATCCCAACTATTGGTTGGTACCCTTATTTTATCCCAACTATTGGTTGGTAAGTTTCTCTTGGTTATCCCAACTATTGGTTGGTACCCTTCTTTTATCCCAACTATTGGTTGGTATGTTTCTTGGTTATCCCAACCATTGGTTGGTACCCTTCTTTTATCCCAACTATTGGTTGGTATGTTTCTTGGTTATCCCAACTATTGGTTTGTACCCTTCTTTTATCCCAACTATTGGTTGGTATGTTTCTCTTGGTTATCCTAACTATTGGTTGGTACCCTTCTTTTATCCCAACTATTGGTTGGTATCTTTTCTTGGTTATCCCAACTATTGGTTGGTACCCTTCTTTTATCCAAACTATTGGTTGGTATGTTTCTCTTGGTTATCCCAACTATTGGTTGGTACCCTTCTTTTATCCCAACTATTGGTTGGTATATTTTCTTGGTTATCCCAACTATTGGTTGGTACCCTCCTTTTATCCCAACTATTGGTTGGTATGTTTCTTGGTTATCCCAACTATTGGTTGGTACCCTTCTTTTATCCCAACTATTGGTTGGTATGTTTCTTGGTTATCCCAACTATTGGTTGGTACCCTTCTTTTATCCCAACTATTGGTTTGTATCATTTCTTGGTTATCCCAACTATTGGTTGGTCCCTTCTTTTATCCCAACTATTGGTTGGTATGTTTCTCTTGGTTATCCCAACTATTGGTTGATACCCTTCTTTTATCCCAACTATTGGTTGGTATCTTTTCTTGGTTATCCCAACTATTCTTTGGTACCCTTCTTTTATCCCAACCATTAGTTGGTATGTTTCTTTTGGTTATCCCAACTATTGGTTGGTACCCTTCTTTTATCCCAACTATTGGTTGGTATCTTTTCTTGGTTATCCCAACTATTGGTTGGTACCCTTCTTTTATCCCAACTATGGGCTGGTATCTTTTCTTGGTTATCCCAACTATTGGTTGGTACCCTTCTTTTATCCCCTCTATTTTTATCCCAACTATTGGTTGATATGTTTCTTGGTTATCCCAACTATTGGTTGGTATCCTTCTTTTATCCCAACTATTGGTTTGTATGTTTCTTGGTTATCCCAATTATTGGTTGGTATCCTTCTTTTAACCCAACTATTGGTTGGTATGTTCCTCTTGGTTATCCCAACTATAGGTTGGTACCCTTCTTTTATCCCAACTATTGGTTGGTATCTTTTCTTGGTTATCCCAACTATTGGTTGGTACCCTTCTTTTTTCCCAACTATTGGTTGTTATGTTTTTCTTGGTTATCCCAACTATTGGTTGGTACCCTTATTTTATCCCAAATATTGGTTGGTAAGTTTCTTTTGGTTATCCCAACTATTGGTTGGTACCCTTCTTTTATCTCAACTATTGGTTGGTATGTTTCTTGTTTATCCTAACCATTGGTTGGTACCCTTCTTTTATCCCAACTATTGGTTGGTAAGTTTCTTGGTTATCCCAACTATTGGTTGGTACCCTTCTTTTATCCCAACTATTGGTTGTTATGTTTTTCTTGGTTATCCCAACTATTGGTTGGTACCCTTATTTTATCCCAAATATTGCTTGGTAAGTTTCTTTTGGTTATGCCAACTATTGGTTCGTACCCATCTTTTATCCCAACTATTGGTTGGTATGTTTCTTGTTTATCCTAACCATTGGTTGGTACCCTTCTTTTATCCCAACTATTGGTTGGTATGTTTCTTGGTTATCCCAACTATTGGTTGATATCCTTCTTTTATCCCAACTTTTGGTTGGTATGTTTCTTGGTTATCCCAACTATTGGTTGGTACCCTTCTTTTATCCCAACTATTGGTTGGTATGTTTCTTGGTTATCCCAACCATTGGTTGGTACCCTTCTTTTATCCCAACTATTGGTTGGTATGTTTCTTGGTTATCCCAACTATTGGTTGGTACCCTTCTTTTATCCCAACTATTGGTTGGTATCTTTTCTTGGTTATCCCAACTATTGGTTGGTACCCTTCTTTTATCCAAACTATTGGTTGGTATGTTTCTCTTGGTTATCCCAACTATTGGTTGGTACCCTTCTTTTATCCCAACTATTGGTTGGTATATTTTCTTGGTTATCCCAACTATTGGTTGGTACCCTCCTTTTATCCCAACTATTGGTTGGTATGTTTCTTGGTTATCCCAACTATTGGTTTGTACCCTTTTTTTATCCCAACTCTTGGTTGGTATGTTTCTTGGTTATCCCAACTATTGGTTGGTACCCTTCTTTTATCCCAACTATTGGTTGGTATGTTTTTTGGTTATCCCAACTATTGGTTGGTACCCTTCTTTTATCCCAACTATTGGTTGGTATGTTTCTCTTGGTTATCCCAACTATTGGTTGGTACCCTTCTTTTATCCCAACTATTGGTTTGTATCATTTCTTGGTTATCCCAACTATTGGTTGGTCCCTTCTTTTATCCCAACTATTGGTTGGTATGTTTCTCTTGGTTATCCCAACTATTGGTTGATACCCTTCTTTTATCCCAACTATTGGTTGGTATCTTTTCTTGGTTATCCCAACTATTCTTTGGTACCCTTCTTTTATCCCAACCATTAGTTGGTATGTTTATTTTGGTTATCCCAACTATTGGTTGGTACCCTTCTTTTATCCCAACTATTGGTTGGTATCTTTTCTTGGTTATCCCAACTATTGGTTGGTACCCTTCTTTTATCCCAACTATGGGCTGGTATCTTTTCTTGGTTATCCCAACTATTGGTTGGTACCCTTCTTTTATCCCCTCTATTTTTATCCCAACTATTGGTTGGTATGTTTCTTGGTTATCCCAACTATTGGTTGGTATCCTTCTTTTATCCCAACTATTGGATTGTATGTTTCTTGGTTATCCCAATTATTGGTTGGTATCCTTCTTTTATCCCAACTATTGGTTGGTATGTTCCTCTTGGTTATCCCAACTATAGGTTGGTACCCTTCTTTTATCCCAACTATTGGTTGGTATCTTTTCTTGGTTATCCCAACTATTGGTTGGTACCCTTATTTTATCCCAACTATTGGTTGTTATGTTTTTCTTGGTTATCCCAACTATTGGTTGGTACCCTTATTTTATCCCAACTATTGGTTGGTAAGTTTCTTTTGGTTTTCCCAACTATTGGTTGGTACCCTTCTTTTATCCCAACTATTGGTTGGTATGTTTCTTGTTTATCCTAACCATTGGTTGGTACCCTTCTTTTATCCCAACTATTGGTTGGTATGTTTCTTGGTTATCCCAACTATTGGTTGGTACCCTTATTTTATCCCAACTATTGGTTGGTATGTTTCTTGGTTATCCCAACTATTGGTTGATATCCTTCTTTTATCCCAACTATTGGTTGGTATGTTTCTTGGTTATCCCAACTATTGGTTGGTACCCTTCTTTGATCCCAACTATTGATTGGTATGTTTCTCTTGGTTATCCCAACTATTGGTTGGTACCCTTCTTTGATCCCAACTATTAGTTGCTATCTTTTCTTGGTTATCCCAACTATTGGTTGGTACCCTTCTTTTATCCCAACTATTGATTGGTATGTTTCTCTTGGTTATCCCAACTATTGGTTGGTACCCTTATTTTATCCCAACTATTGGTTGGTAAGTTTCTCTTGGTTATCCCAACTATTGGTTGGTACCCTTCTTTTATCCCAACTATTGGTTGGTATGTTTCTTGGTTATCCCAACCATTGGTTGGTACCCTTCTTTTATCCCAACTATTGGTTGGTATGTTTCTTGGTTATCCCAACTATTGGTTTGTACCCTTCTTTTATCCCAACTATTGGTTGGTATGTTTCTCTTGGTTATCCCAACTATTGGTTGGTACCCTTCTTTTATCCCAACTATTGGTTGGTATCTTTTCTTGGTTATCCCAACTATTGGTTGGTACCCTTCTTTTATCCAAACTATTGGTTGGTATGTTTCTCTTGGTTATCCCAACTATTGGTTGGTACCCTTCTTTTATCCCAACTATTGGTTGGTATATTTTCTTGGTTATCCCAACTATTGGTTGGTACCCTCCTTTTATCCCAACTATTGGTTGGTATGTTTCTTGGTTATCCCAACTATTGGTTGGTACCCTTCTTTTATCCCAACTATTGGTTGGTATGTTTCTTGGTTATCCCAACTATTGGTTGGTACCCTTCTTTTATCCCAACTATTGGTTTGTATCATTTCTTGGTTATCCCAACTATTGGTTGGTCCCTTCTTTTATCCCAACTATTGGTTGGTATGTTTCTCTTGGTTATCCCAACTATTGGTTGATACCCTTCTTTTATCCCAACTATTGGTTGGTATCTTTTCTTGGTTATCCCAACTATTCTTTGGTACCCTTCTTTTATCCCAACCATTAGTTGGTATGTTTCTTTTGGTTATCCCAACTATTGGTTGGTACCCTTCTTTTATCCCAACTATTGGTTGGTATCTTTTCTTGGTTATCCCAACTATTGGTTGGTACCCTTCTTTTATCCCAACTATGGGCTGGTATCTTTTCTTGGTTATCCCAACTATTGGTTGGTACCCTTCTTTTATCCCCTCTATTTTTATCCCAACTATTGGTTGATATGTTTCTTGGTTATCCCAACTATTGGTTGGTATCCTTCTTTTATCCCAACTATTGGTTTGTATGTTTCTTGGTTATCCCAATTATTGGTTGGTATCCTTCTTTTAACCCAACTATTGGTTGGTATGTTCCTCTTGGTTATCCCAACTATAGGTTGGTACCCTTCTTTTATCCCAACTATTGGTTGGTATCTTTTCTTGGTTATCCCAACTATTGGTTGGTACCCTTCTTTTTTCCCAACTATTGGTTGTTATGTTTTTCTTGGTTATCCCAACTATTGGTTGGTACCCTTATTTTATCCCAAATATTGGTTGGTAAGTTTCTTTTGGTTATCCCAACTATTGGTTGGTACCCTTCTTTTATCTCAACTATTGGTTGGTATGTTTCTTGTTTATCCTAACCATTGGTTGGTACCCTTCTTTTATCCCAACTATTGGTTGGTAAGTTTCTTGGTTATCCCAACTATTGGTTGGTACCCTTCTTTTATCCCAACTATTGGTTGTTATGTTTTTCTTGGTTATCCCAACTATTGGTTGGTACCCTTATTTTATCCCAAATATTGCTTGGTAAGTTTCTTTTGGTTATGCCAACTATTGGTTCGTACCCATCTTTTATCCCAACTATTGGTTGGTATGTTTCTTGTTTATCCTAACCATTGGTTGGTACCCTTCTTTTATCCCAACTATTGGTTGGTATGTTTCTTGGTTATCCCAACTATTGGTTGATATCCTTCTTTTATCCCAACTTTTGGTTGGTATGTTTCTTGGTTATCCCAACTATTGGTTGGTACCCTTCTTTTATCCCAACTATTGGTTGGTATGTTTCTTGGTTATCCCAACCATTGGTTGGTACCCTTCTTTTATCCCAACTATTGGTTGGTATGTTTCTTGGTTATCCCAACTATTGGTTTGTACCCTTCTTTTATCCCAACTATTGGTTGGTATGTTTCTCTTGGTTATCCCAACTATTGGTTGGTACCCTTCTTTTATCCCAACTATTGGTTGGTATCTTTTCTTGGTTATCCCAACTATTGGTTGGTACCCTTCTTTTATCCAAACTATTGGTTGGTATGTTTCTCTTGGTTATCCCAACTATTGGTTGGTACCCTTCTTTTATCCCAACTATTGGTTGGTATATTTTCTTGGTTATCCCAACTATTGGTTGGTACCCTCCTTTTATCCCAACTATTGGTTGGTATGTTTCTTGGTTATCCCAACTATTGGTTTGTACCCTTTTTTTATCCCAACTCTTGGTTGGTATGTTTCTTGGTTATCCCAACTATTGGTTGGTACCCTTCTTTTATCCCAACTATTGGTTGGTATGTTTTTTGGTTATCCCAACTATTGGTTGGTACCCTTCTTTTATCCCAACTATTGGTTGGTATGTTTCTCTTGGTTATCCCAACTATTGGTTGGTACCCTTCTTTTATCCCAACTATTGGTTTGTATCATTTCTTGGTTATCCCAACTATTGGTTGGTCCCTTCTTTTATCCCAACTATTGGTTGGTATGTTTCTCTTGGTTATCCCAACTATTGGTTGATACCCTTCTTTTATCCCAACTATTGGTTGGTATCTTTTCTTGGTTATCCCAACTATTCTTTGGTACCCTTCTTTTATCCCAACCATTAGTTGGTATGTTTATTTTGGTTATCCCAACTATTGGTTGGTACCCTTCTTTTATCCCAACTATTGGTTGGTATCTTTTCTTGGTTATCCCAACTATTGGTTGGTACCCTTCTTTTATCCCAACTATGGGCTGGTATCTTTTCTTGGTTATCCCAACTATTGGTTGGTACCCTTCTTTTATCCCCTCTATTTTTATCCCAACTATTGGTTGGTATGTTTCTTGGTTATCCCAACTATTGGTTGGTATCCTTCTTTTATCCCAACTATTGGATTGTATGTTTCTTGGTTATCCCAATTATTGGTTGGTATCCTTCTTTTATCCCAACTATTGGTTGGTATGTTCCTCTTGGTTATCCCAACTATAGGTTGGTACCCTTCTTTTATCCCAACTATTGGTTGGTATCTTTTCTTGGTTATCCCAACTATTGGTTGGTACCCTTATTTTATCCCAACTATTGGTTGTTATGTTTTTCTTGGTTATCCCAACTATTGGTTGGTACCCTTATTTTATCCCAACTATTGGTTGGTAAGTTTCTTTTGGTTTTCCCAACTATTGGTTGGTACCCTTCTTTTATCCCAACTATTGGTTGGTATGTTTCTTGTTTATCCTAACCATTGGTTGGTACCCTTCTTTTATCCCAACTATTGGTTGGTATGTTTCTTGGTTATCCCAACTATTGGTTGGTACCCTTATTTTATCCCAACTATTGGTTGGTATGTTTCTTGGTTATCCCAACTATTGGTTGATATCCTTCTTTTATCCCAACTATTGGTTGGTATGTTTCTTGGTTATCCCAACTATTGGTTGGTACCCTTCTTTGATCCCAACTATTGATTGGTATGTTTCTCTTGGTTATCCCAACTATTGGTTGGTACCCTTCTTTGATCCCAACTATTAGTTGCTATCTTTTCTTGGTTATCCCAACTATTGGTTGGTACCCTTCTTTTATCCCAACTATTGATTGGTATGTTTCTCTTGGTTATCCCAACTATTGGTTGGTACCCTTATTTTATCCCAACTATTGGTTGGTAAGTTTCTCTTGGTTATCCCAACTATTGGTTGGTACCCTTCTTTTATCCCAACTATTGGTTGGTATGTTTCTTGGTTATCCCAACCATTGGTTGGTACCCTTCTTTTATCCCAACTATTGGTTGGTATGTTTCTTGGTTATCCCAACTATTGGTTTGTACCCTTCTTTTATCCCAACTATTGGTTGGTATGTTTCTCTTGGTTATCCCAACTATTGGTTGGTACCCTTCTTTTATCCAAACTATTGGTTGGTATCTTTTCTTGGTTATCCCAACTATTGGTTGGTACCCTTCTTTTATCCAAACTATTGGTTGGTATGTTTCTCTTGGTTATCCCAACTATTGGTTGGTACCCTTCTTTTATCCCAACTATTGGTTGGTATATTTTCTTGGTTATCCCAACTATTGGTTGGTACCCTTCTTTTATCCCAACTATTGGTTGGTATGTTTCTTGGTTATCCCAACTATTGGTTTGTACCCTTTTTTTATCCCAACTCTTGGTTGGTATGTTTCTTGGTTATCCCAACTATTGGTTGGTACCCTTCTTTTATCCCAACTATTGGTTGGTATGTTTTTTGGTTATCCCAACTATTGGTTGGTACCCTTCTTTTATCCCAACTATTGGTTGGTATGTTTCTCTTGGTTATCCCAACTATTGGTTGGTACCCTTCTTTTATCCCAACTATTGGTTTGTATCATTTCTTGGTTATCCCAACTATTGGTTGGTACCCTTCTTTTATCCCAACTATTGGTTGGTATGTTTCTCTTGGTTATCCCAACTATTGGTTGATACCCTTCTTTTATCCCAACTATTGGTTGGTATCTTTTCTTGGTTATCCCAACTATTCTTTGGTACCCTTCTTTTATCCCAACCATTAGTTGGTATGTTTCTTTTGGTTATCCCAACTATTGGTTGGTACCCTTCTTTTATCCCAACTATTGGTTGGTATCTTTTCTTGGTTATCCCAACTATTGGTTGGTACCCTTCTTTTATCCCAACTATGGGCTGGAATCTTTTCTTGGTTATCCCAACTATTGGTTGGTACCCTTCTTTTATCCCCTCTATTTTTATCCCAACTATTGGTTGGTATGTTTCTTGGTTATCCCAACTATTGGTTGATATCCTTCTTTTATCCCAACTATTGGTTGGTATGTTTCTTGGTTATCCCAACTATTGGTTGGTACCCTTCTTTGATCCCAACTATTGATTGGTATGTTTCTCTTGGTTATCCCAACTATTGGTTGGTACCCTTCTTTTATCCCAACTATTGGTTGGTATGTTTCTTGGTTATCCCAACTATTGGTTGGTACCCTTCTTTGATCCCAACTATTGATTGGTATGTTTCTCTTGGTTATCCCAACTATTGGTTGGTACCCTTCTTTGATCCCAACTATTAGTTGCTATCTTTTCTTGGTTATCCCAACTATTGGTTGGTACCCTTCTTTTATCCCAACTATTGATTGGTATGTTTCTCTTGGTTATCCCAACTATTGGTTGGTACCCTTATTTTATCCCAACTATTGGTTGGTAAGTTTCTCTTGGTTATCCCAACTATTGGTTGGTACCCTTCTTTTATCCCAACTATTGGTTGGTATGTTTCTTGGTTATCCCAACCATTGGTTGGTACCCTTCTTTTATCCCAACTATTGGTTGGTATGTTTCTTGGTTATCCCAACTATTGGTTTGTACCCTTCTTTTATCCCAACTATTGGTTGGTATGTTTCTCTTGGTTATCCCAACTATTGGTTGGTACCCTTCTTTTATCCAAACTATTGGTTGGTATCTTTTCTTGGTTATCCCAACTATTGGTTGGTACCCTTCTTTTATCCAAACTATTGGTTGGTATGTTTCTCTTGGTTATCCCAACTATTGGTTGGTACCCTTCTTTTATCCCAACTATTGGTTGGTATATTTTCTTGGTTATCCCAACTATTGGTTGGTACCCTTCTTTTATCCCAACTATTGGTTGGTATGTTTCTTGGTTATCCCAACTATTGGTTTGTACCCTTTTTTTATCCCAACTCTTGGTTGGTATGTTTCTTGGTTATCCCAACTATTGGTTGGTACCCTTCTTTTATCCCAACTATTGGTTGGTATGTTTTTTGGTTATCCCAACTATTGGTTGGTACCCTTCTTTTATCCCAACTATTGGTTGGTATGTTTCTCTTGGTTATCCCAACTATTGGTTGGTACCCTTCTTTTATCCCAACTATTGGTTTATATCATTTCTTGGTTATCCCAACTATTGGTTGGTACCCTTCTTTTATCCCAACTATTGGTTGGTATGTTTCTCTTGGTTATCCCAACTATTGGTTGATACCCTTCTTTTATCCCAACTATTGGTTGGTATCTTTTCTTGGTTATCCCAACTATTCTTTGGTACCCTTCTTTTATCCCAACCATTAGTTGGTATGTTTCTTTTGGTTATCCCAACTATTGGTTGGTACCCTTCTTTTATCCCAACTATTGGTTGGTATCTTTTCTTGGTTATCCCAACTATTGGTTGGTACCCTTCTTTTATCCCAACTATGGGCTGGTATCTTTTCTTGGTTATCCCAACTATTGGTTGGTACCCTTCTTTTATCCCCTCTATTTTTATCCCAACTATTGGTTGGTATGTTTCTTGGTTATCCCAACTATTGGTTGGTATCCTTCTTTTATCCCAACTATTGGTTTGTATGTTTCTTGGTTATCCCAATTATTGGTTGGTATCCTTCTTTTATCCCAACTATTGGTTGGTATGTTTCTTGGTTATCCCAACTATTGGTTTGTACCCTTCTTTTATCCCAACTATTGGTTGGTATGTTTCTCTTGGTTATCCCAACTATTGGTTGGTACCCTTCTTTTATCCCAACTACTGGTTGGTATGTTTCTCTTGGTTATCCCAACTATTGGTTGGTACCCTTCTTTTATCCCAACTATTAGTTGCTATCTTTTCTTGGTTATCCCAACTATTGGTTGGTACCCTTCTTTTATCCCAACTATTGATTGGTATGTTTCTCTTGGTTATCCCAACTATTGGTTGGTACCCTTATTTTATCCCAACTATTGGTTGGTAAGTTTCTCTTGGTTATCCCAACTATTGGTTGGTACCCTTCTTTTATCCCAACTATTGGTTGGTATGTTTCTTGGTTATCCCAACCATTGGTTGGTACCCTTCTTTTATCCCAACTATTGGTTGGTATGTTTCTTGGTTATCCCAACTATTGGTTTGTACCCTTCTTTTATCCCAACTATTGGTTGGTTTGTTTCTCTTGGTTATCCCAACAATTGGTTGGTACCCTTCTTTTATCCAAACTATTGGTTGGTATCTTTTCTTGGTTATCCCAACTATTGGTTGGTACCCTTCTTTTATCCAAACTATTGGTTGGTATGCTTCTCTTGGTTATCCCAACTATTGGTTGGTACCCTTCTTTTATCCCAACTATTGGTTGGTATATTTTCTTGGTTATCCCAACTATTGGTTGGTACCCTTCTTTTATCCCAACTATTGGTTGGTATGTTTCTTGGTTATCCCAACTATTGGTTTGTACCCTTTTTTTATCCCAACTCTTGGTTGGTATGTTTCTTGGTTATCCCAACTATTGGTTGGTACCCTTCTTTTATCCCAGCTATTGGTTGGTATGTTTTTTGGTTATCCCAACTATTGGTTGGTACCCTTCTTTTATCCCAACTATTGGTTGGTATGTTTCTCTTGGTTATCCCAACTATTGGTTGGTACCCTTCTTTTATCCCAACTATTGGTTTGTATCATTTCTTGGTTATCCCAACTATTGGTTGGTACCCTTCTTTTATCCCAACTATTGGTTGGTATGTTTCTCTTGGTTATCCCAACTATTGGTTGATACCCTTCTTTTATCCCAACTATTGGTTGGTATCTTTTCTTGGTTATCCCAACTATTCTTTGGTACCCTTCTTTTATCCCAACCATTAGTTGGTATGTTTCTTTTGGTTATCCCAACTATTGGTTGGTACCCTTCTTTTATCCCAACTATTGGTTGGTATCTTTTCTTGGTTATCCCAACTATTGGTTGGTACCCTTCTTTTATCCCAACTATGGGCTGGTATCTTTTCTTGGTTATCCCAACTATTGGTTGGTACCCTTCTTTTATCCCCTCTATTTTTATCCCAACTATTGGTTGGTATGTTTCTTGGTTATCCCAACTATTGGTTGGTATCCTTCTTTTATCCCAACTATTGGTTTATATGTTTCTTGTTTATCCCAATTATTGGTTGGTATCCTTCTTTTATCCCAACTATTGGTTGGTATGTTTCTTGGTTATCCCTTCTATTGGTTTGTACCCTTCTTTTATCCCAACTATTGGTTGGTATGTTTCTCTTGGTTATCCCAACTATTGGTTGGTACCCTTCTTTTATCCCAACTACTGGTTGGTATGTTTCTCTTGGTTATCCCAACTATTGGTTGGTACCCTTCTTTTATCCCAACTATTGGTTGGTAAGTTTCTTTTGGTTATCCCAACTATTGGTTGGTACCCTTCTTTTATCCCAACTATTGGTTGGTATGTTTCTTGTTTATCCTAACCATTGGTTGGTACCCTTCTTTTATCCCAACTATTGGTTGGTATGTTTCTTGGTTATCCCAACTATTGGTTGGTACCCTTATTTTATCCCAACTATTGGTTGGTATGTTTCTTGGTTATCCCAACTATTGGTTGATATCCTTCTTTTATCCCAACTATTGGTTGGTATGTTTCTTGGTTATCCCAACTATTGGTTGGTACCCTTCTTTGATCCCAACTATTGGTTGGTAAGTTTCTCTTGGTTATCCCAACTATTGGTTGGTACCCTTCTATTATCCCAACTATTGGTTGGTATCTTTTCTTGGTTATCCCAACTATTGGTTGGTACCCTTCTTTTATCCCCACTATTGGTTGGTATGTTTCTCTTGGTTATCCCAACTATTGGTTGATACCCTTCTTTTATCCCAACTATTGGTTGGTATCTTTTCTTGGTTATCCCAACTATTCTTTGGTACCCTTCTTTTATCCCAACCATTAGTTGGTATGTTTCTTTTGGCTATCCCAACTATTGGTTGGTACCCTTCTTTTATCCCAACTATTGGTTGGTATCTTTTCTTGGTTATCCCAACTATTGGTTGGTACCCTTCTTTTATCCCAACTATGGGCTGGTATCTTTTCTTGGTTATCCCAACTATTGGTTGGTACCCTTCTTTTATCCCCTCTATTTTTATGCCAACTATTGGTTGGTATGTTTCTTGGTTATCCCAACTATTGGTTGGTATCCTTCTTTTATCCCAACTATTGGTTTGTATGTTTCTTGGTTATCCCAATTAATGGTTGGTATCCTTCTTTTATCCCAACTATTGGTTGGTATGTTCCTCTTGGTTATCCCAACTATAGGTTGGTACCCTTCTTTTATCCCAACTATTGGTTGGTATCTTTTCTTGGTTATCCCAACTATTGGTTGGTACCCTTCTTTTATCCCAACTATTGGTTGTTATGTTTTTCTTGGTTATCCTAACTATTGGTTGGTACCCTTATTTTTTCCCAACTATTGGTTGGTAAGTTTCTTTTGGTTATCCCAACTATTGGTTGGTACCCTTCTTTTATCCCAACTATTGGTTGGTATGTTTCTTGTTTATCCTAACCATTGGTTGGTACCCTTCTTTTATCCCAACTATTGGTTGGTATGTTTCTTGGTTATCCCAACTATTGGTTGGTACCCTTATTTTATCCCAACTATTGGTTGGTATGTTTCTTGGTTATCCCAACTACTGGTTGATATCCTTCTTTTATCCCAACTATTGGTTGGTATGTTTCTTGGTTATCCCAACTATTGGTTGGTACCCTTCTTTGATCCCAACTATTGGTTGGTAAGTTTCTCTTGGTTATCCCAACTATTGGTTGGTACCCTTCTATTATCCCAACTATTGGTTGGTATCTTTTCTTGGTTATCCCAACTATTGGTTGGTACCCTTCTTTTATCCCAACTATTGGTTGGTATGTTTCTCTTGGTTATCCCAACTATTGGTTGATACCCTTCTTTTATCCCAACTATTGGTTGGTATCTTTTCTTGGTTATCCCAACTATTCTTTGGTACCCTTCTTTTATCCCAACCATTAGTTGGTATGTTTCTTTTGGTTATCCCAACTATTGGTTGGTACCCTTCTTTTATCCCAACTATTGGTTGGTATCTTTTCTTGGTTATCCCAACTATTGGTTGGTACCCTTCTTTTATCCCAACTATGGGCTGGAATCTTTTCTTGGTTATCCCAACTATTGGTTGGTACCCTTCTTTTATCCCCTCTATTTTTATCCCAACTATTGGTTGGTATGTTTCTTGGTTATCCCAACTATTGGTTGGTATCCTTCTTTTATCCCAACTATTGGTTGGTATGTTTCTCTTGGTTATCCCAACTATAGGTTGGTACCCTTCTTTTATCCCAACTATTGGTTTGTATATTTCTTGGTTATCCCAATTATTGGTTGGTATCCTTCTTTTATCCCAACTATAGGTTGGTATGTTTCTTGGTTATCCCAACTATTGGTTTGTACCCTTCTTTTATCCCAACTATTGGTTGGTATGTTTCTCTTGGTTATCCCAACTATTGGTTGGTACCCTTCTTTTATCCCAACTACTGGTTGGTATGTTTCTCTTGGTTATCCCAACTATTGGTTGGTACCCTTCTTTTATCCCAACTATTGGTTGGTAAGTTTCTTTTGGTTATCCCAACTATTGGTTGGTACCCTTCTTTTATCCCAACTATTGGTTGGTATGTTTCTTGTTTATCCTAACCATTGGTTGGTACCCTTCTTTTATCCCAACTATTGGTTGGTATGTTTCTTGGTTATCCCAACTATTGGTTGGTACCCTTATTTTATCCCAACTATTGGTTGGTATGTTTCTTGGTTATCCCAACTATTGGTTGATATCCTTCTTTTATCCCAACTATTGGTTGGTATGTTTCTTGGTTATCCCAACTATTGGTTGGTACCCTTCTTTGATCCCAACTATTGGTTGGTAAGTTTCTCTTGGTTATCCCAACTATTGGTTGGTACCCTTCTATTATCCCAACTATTGGTTGGTATCTTTTCTTGGTTATCCCAACTATTGGTTGGTACCCTTCTTTTATCCCAACTATTGGTTGGTATGTTTCTCTTGGTTATCCCAACTATTGGTTGATACCCTTCTTTTATCCCAACTATTGGTTGGTATCTTTTCTTGGTTATCCCAACTATTCTTTGGTACCCTTCTTTTATCCCAACCATTAGTTGGTATGTTTCTTTTGGCTATCCCAACTATTGGTTGGTACCCTTCTTTTATCCCAACTATTGGTTGGTATCTTTTCTTGGTTATCCCAACTATTGGTTGGTACCCTTCTTTTATCCCAACTATGGGCTGGTATCTTTTCTTGGTTATCCCAACTATTGGTTGGTACCCTTCTTTTATCCCCTCTATTTTTATGCCAACTATTGGTTGGTATGTTTCTTGGTTATCCCAACTATTGGTTGGTATCCTTCTTTTATCCCAACTATTGGTTTGTATGTTTCTTGGTTATCCCAATTAATGGTTGGTATCCTTCTTTTATCCCAACTATTGGTTGGTATGTTCCTCTTGGTTATCCCAACTATAGGTTGGTACCCTTCTTTTATCCCAACTATTGGTTGGTATCTTTTCTTGGTTATCCCAACTATTGGTTGGTACCCTTCTTTTATCCCAACTATTGGTTGTTATGTTTTTCTTGGTTATCCTAACTATTGGTTGGTACCCTTATTTTTTCCCAACTATTGGTTGGTAAGTTTCTTTTGGTTATCCCAACTATTGGTTGGTACCCTTCTTTTATCCCAACTACTGGTTGGTATGTTTCTTGTTTATCCTAACCATTGGTTGATACCCTTCTTTTATCCCAACTATTGGTTGGTATGTTTCTTGGTTATCCCAACTATTGGTTGGTACCCTTATTTTATCCCAACTATTGGTTGGTATGTTTCTTGGTTATCCCAACTACTGGTTGATATCCTTCTTTTATCCCAACTATTGGTTGGTATGTTTCTTGGTTATCCCAACTATTGGTTGGTACCCTTCTTTGATCCCAACTATTGGTTGGTAAGTTTCTCTTGGTTATCCCAACTATTGGTTGGTACCCTTCTATTATCCCAACTATTGGTTGGTATCTTTTCTTGGTTATCCCAACTATTGGTTGGTACCCTTCTTTTATCCCAACTATTGGTTGGTATGTTTCTCTTGGTTATCCCAACTATTGGTTGATACCCTTCTTTTATCCCAACTATTGGTTGGTATCTTTTCTTGGTTATCCCAACTATTCTTTGGTACCCTTCTTTTATCCCAACCATTAGTTGGTATGTTTCTTTTGGTTATCCCAACTATTGGTTGGTACCCTTCTTTTATCCCAACTATTGGTTGGTATCTTTTCTTGGTTATCCCAACTATTGGTTGGTACCCTTCTTTTATCCCAACTATGGGCTGGAATCTTTTCTTGGTTATCCCAACTATTGGTTGGTACCCTTCTTTTATCCCCTCTATTTTTATCCCAACTATTGGTTGGTATGTTTCTTGGTTATCCCAACTATTGGTTGGTATCCTTCTTTTATCCCAACTATTTATTTGGTATGTTCCTCTTGGTTATCCCAACTATAGGTTGGTACCCTTCTTTTATCCCAACTATTGGTTTGTATATTTCTTGGTTATCCCAATTATTGGTTGGTATCCTTCTTTTATCCCAACTATTGGTTGGTATGTTTCTTGGTTATCCCAACTATTGGTTTGTACCCTTCTTTTATCCCAACTATTGGTTGGTATGTTTCTCTTGGTTATCCCAACTATTGGTTGGTACCCTTCTTTTATCCCAACTACTGGTTGGTATGTTTCTCTTGGTTATCCCAACTATTGGTTGGTACCCTTCTTTTATCCCAACTATTGGTTGGTAAGTTTCTTTTGGTTATCCCAACTATTGGTTGGTACCCTTCTTTTATCCCAACTATTGGTTGGTATGTTTCTTGTTTATCCTAACCATTGGTTGGTACCCTTCTTTTATCCCAACTATTGGTTGGTATGTTTCTTGGTTATCCCAACTATTGGTTGGTACCCTTATTTTATCCCAACTATTGGTTGGTATGTTTCTTGGTTATCCCAACTATTGGTTGATATCCTTCTTTTATCCCAACTATTGGTTGGTATGTTTCTTGGTTATCCCAACTATTGGTTGGTACCCTTCTTTGATCCCAACTATTGGTTGGTAAGTTTCTCTTGGTTATCCCAACTATTGGTTGGTACCCTTCTATTATCCCAACTATTGGTTGGTATCTTTTCTTGGTTATCCCAACTATTGGTTGGTACCCTTCTTTTATCCCAACTATTGGTTGGTATGTTTCTCTTGGTTATCCCAACTATTGGTTGATACCCTTCTTTTATCCCAACTATTGGTTGGTATCTTTTCTTGGTTATCCCAACTATTCTTTGGTACCCTTCTTTTATCCCAACCATTAGTTGGTATGTTTCTTTTGGTTATCCCAACTATTGGTTGGTACCCTTCTTTTATCCTAACTATTGGTTGGTATCTTTTCTTGGTTATCCCAACTATTGGTTGGTACCCTTCTTTTATCCCAACTATGGGCTGGTATCTTTTCTTGGTTATCCCAACTATTGGTTGGTACCCTTCTTTTAACCCCTCTATTTTTATGCCAACTATTGGTTGGTATGTTTCTTGGTTATCCCAACTATTGGTTGGTATCCTTCTTTTATCCCAACTATTGGTTTGTATGTTTCTTGGTTATCCCAATTAATGGTTGGTATCCTTCTTTTATCCCAACTATTGGTTGGTATGTTCCTCTTGGTTATCCCAACTATAGGTTGGTACCCTTCTTTTATCCCAACTATTGGTTGGTATCTTTTCTTGGTTATCCCAACTATTGGTTGGTACCCTTCTTTTATCCCAACTATTGGTTGTTATGTTTTTCTTGGTTATCCCAACTATTGGTTGGTACCCTTATTTTTTCCCAACTATTGGTTGGTAAGTTTCTTTTGGTTATCCCAACTATTGGTTGGTACCCTTCTTTTATCCCAACTATTGGTTGGTATGTTTCTTGTTTATCCTAACCATTGGTTGGTACCCTTCTTTTATCCCAACTATTGGTTGGTATGTTTCTTGGTTATCCCAACTATTGGTTGGTACCCTTATTTTATCCCAACTATTGGTTGGTATGTTTCTTGGTTATCCCAACTACTGGTTGATATCCTTCTTTTATCCCGACTATTGGTTGGTATGTTTCTTGGTTATCCCAACTATTGGTTGGTACCCTTCTTTGATCCCAACTATTGGTTGGTAAGTTTCTCTTGGTTATCCCAACTATTGGTTGGTACCCTTCTATTATCCCAACTATTGGTTGGTATCTTTTCTTGGTTATCCCAACTATTGGTTGGTACCCTTCTTTTATCCCAACTATTGGTTGGTATGTTTCTCTTGGTTATCCCAACTATTGGTTGATACCCTTCTTTTATCCCAACTATTGGTTGGTATCTTTTCTTGGTTATCCCAACTATTCTTTGGTACCCTTCTTTTATCCCAACCATTAGTTGGTATGTTTCTTTTGGTTATCCCAACTATTGGTTGGTACCCTTCTTTTATCCCAACTATTGGTTGGTATCTTTTCTTGGTTATCCCAACTATTGGTTGGTACCCTTCTTTTATCCCAACTATGGGCTGGAATCTTTTCTTGGTTATCCCAACTATTGGTTGGTACCCTTCTTTTATCCCCTCTATTTTTATCCCAACTATTGGTTGGTATGTTTCTTGGTTATCCCAACTATTGGTTGGTATCCTTCTTTTATCCCAACTATTGGTTGGTATGTTCCTCTTGGTTATCCCAACTATAGGTTGGTACCCTTCTTTTATCCCAACTATTGGTTGGTATCTTTTCTTGGTTATCCCAACTATTGGTTGGTACCCTTCTTTTATCCCAACTATTGGTTGTTATGTTTTTCTTGGTTATCCCAACTATTGGTTGGTACCCTTATTTTATCCCAACTATGGGCTGGTAAGTTTCTTTTGGTTATCCCAACTATTGGTTGGTACCCTTCTTTTATCCCAACTATTGGTTGGTATGTTTCTTGTTTATCCTAACCATTGGTTGGTACCCTTCTTTTATCCCAACTATTGGTTGGTATGTTTCTTGGTTATCCCAACTATTGGTTGGTACCCTTATTTTATCCCAACTATTGGTTGGTATGTTTCTTGGTTATCCCAACTATTGGTTGATATCCTTCTTTTATCCCAACTATTGGTTGGTATGTTTCTTGGTTATCCCAATTATTGGTTGGTACCCTTCTTTGATCCCAACTATTGGTTGGTATGTTTCTCTTGGTTATCCCAACTATTGGTTGGTACCCTTCTTTGATCCCAACTATTGGTTGCTATCTTTTCTTGGTTATCCCAACTATTGGTTGGTACCCTTCTTTTATCCCACCTATTGATTGGTATGTTTCTCTTGGTTATCCCAACTATTGGTTGGTACCCTTATTTTATCCCAACTATTGGTTGGTAAGTTTCTCTTGGTTATCCCAACTATTGGTTGGTTCCCTTCTTTTATCCCAACTATTGGTTGGTATGTTTCTTGGTTATCCCAACCATTGGTTGGTACCCTTCTTTTATCCTAACTATTGGTTGGTATGTTTCTTGGTTATCCCAACTATTGGTTTGTACCCTTCTTTTATCCCAACTATTGGTTGGTATGTTTCTCTTGGTTATCCCAACTATTGGTTGGTACCCTTCTTTTATCCCAACTATTGGTTGGTATGTTTCTTGGTTATCCCAATTATTGGTTGGTATCCTTCTTTTATCCCAACTATTGGTTGGTATGTTCCTCTTGGTTATCCCAACTATTGGTTGGTACCCTTCTTTTATCCCAACTATTGGTTGGTATCTTTTCTTGGTTATCCCAACTATTGGTTGGTACCCTTCTTTTATCCCAACTATTGGTTGTTATGTTTTTCTTGGTTATCCCAACTATTGGTTGGTACCCTTATTTTATCCCAACTATTGGTTGGTAAGTTTCTTTTGGTTATCCCAACTATTGGTTGGTACCCTTCTTTTATCCCAACTATTGGTTGGTATGTTTCTTGTTTATCCTAACCATTGGTTGGTACCCTTCTTTTATCCCAACTATTGGTTGGTATGTTTCTTGGTTATCCCAACTATTGGTTGATACCCTTCTTTTATCCCAACTATTGGTTGGTATCTTTTCTTGGTTATCCCTACTATTCTTTGGTACCCTTCTTTTATCCCAACCATTAGTTGGTATGTTTCTTTTGGTTATCCCAACTATTGGTTGGTACCCTTCTTTTATCCCAACTATTGGTTGGTATCTTTTCTTGGTTATCCCAACTATTGGTTGGTACCCTTCTTTTATCCCCTCTATTTTTATGCCAACTATTGGTTGGTATGTTTCTTGGTTATCCCAACTACTGGTTGATATCCTTCTTTTATCCCAACTATTGGTTGGTATGTTTCTTGGTTATCCCAACTATTGGTTGGTACCCTTCTTTGATCCCAACTATTGGTTGGTAAGTTTCTCTTGGTTATCCCAACTATTGGTTGGTACCCTTCTATTATCCCAACTATTGGTTGGTATCTTTTCTTGGTTATCCCAACTATTGGTTGGTACCCTTCTTTTATCCCAACTATTGGTTGGTATGTTTCTCTTGGTTATCCCAATTATTGGTTGATACCCTTCTTTTATCCCAACTATTGGTTGGTATCTTTTCTTGGTTATCCCAACTATTCTTTGGTACCCTTCTTTTATCCCAACCATTAGTTGGTATGTTTCTTTTGGTTATCCCAACTATTGGTTGGTACCCTTCTTTTATCCCAACTATTGGTTGGTATCTTTTCTTGGTTATCCCAACTATTGGTTGGTACCCTTCTTTTATCCCAACTATGGGCTGGAATCTTTTCTTGGTTATCCCAACTATTGGTTGGTACCCTTCTTTTATCCCCTCTATTTTTATCCCAACTATTGGTTGGTATGTTTCTTGGTTATCCCAACTATTGGTTGGTATCCTTCTTTTATCCCAACTATTGGTTTGTATGTTTCTTGGTTATCCCAATTATTGGTTGGTATCCTTCTTTTATCCCAACTATTGGTTGGTATGTTCCTCTTGGTTATCCCAACTATAGGTTGGTACCCTTCTTTTATCCCAACTATTGGTTGGTATCTTTTCTTGGTTATCCCAACTATTGGTTGGTACCCTTCTTTTATCCCAACTATTGGTTGTTATGTTTTTCTTGGTTATCCCAACTATTGGTTGGTACCCTTATTTTATCCCAACTATTGGCTGGTAAGTTTCTTTTGGTTATCCCAACTATTGGTTGGTACCCTTCTTTTATCCCAACTATTGGTTGGTATGTTTCTTGTTTATCCTAACCATTGGTTGGTACCCTTCTTTTATCCCAACTATTGGTTGGTATGTTTCTTGGTTATCCCAACTATTGGTTGGTACCCTTATTTTATCCCAACTATTGGTTGGTATGTTTATTGGTTATCCCAACTATTGGTTGATATCCTTCTTTTATCCCAACTATTGGTTGGTATGTTTCTTGGTTATCCCAATTATTGGTTGGTACCCTTCTTTGATCCCAACTATTGGTTGGTATGTTTCTCTTGGTTATCCCAACTATTGGTTGGTACCCTTCTTTGATCCCAACTATTGGTTGCTATCTTTTCTTGGTTATCCCAACTATTGGTTGGTACCCTTCTTTTATCCCACCTATTGATTGGTATGTTTCTCTTGGTTATCCCAACTATTGGTTGGTACCCTTATTTTATCCCAACTATTGGTTGGTAAGTTTCTCTTGGTTATCCCAACTATTGGTTGGTTCCCTTCTTTTATCCCAACTATTGGTTGGTATGTTTCTTGGTTATCCCAACCATTGGTTGGTACCCTTCTTTTATCCTAACTATTGGTTGGTATGTTTCTTGGTTATCCCAACTATTGGTTTGTACCCTTCTTTTATCCCAACTATTGGTTGGTATGTTTCTCTTGGTTATCCCAACTATTGGTTGGTACCCTTCTTTTATCCCAACTATTGGTTGGTATGTTTCTTGGTTATCCCAATTATTGGTTGGTATCCTTCTTTTATCCCAACTATTGGTTGGTATGTTCCTCTTGGTTATCCCAACTATTGGTTGGTACCCTTCTTTTATCCCAACTATTGGTTGGTATCTTTTCTTGGTTATCCCAACTATTGGTTGGTACCCTTCTTTTATCCCAACTATTGGTTGTTATGTTTTTCTTGGTTATCCCAACTATTGGTTGGTACCCTTATTTTATCCCAACTATTGGTTGGTAAGTTTCTTTTGGTTATCCCAACTATTGGTTGGTACCCTTCTTTTATCCCAACTATTGGTTGGTATGTTTCTTGTTTATCCTAACCATTGGTTGGTACCCTTCTTTTATCCCAACTATTGGTTGGTATGTTTCTTGGTTATCCCAACTATTGGTTGATACCCTTCTTTTATCCCAACTATTGGTTGGTATCTTTTCTTGGTTATCCCTACTATTCTTTGGTACCCTTCTTTTATCCCAACCATTAGTTGGTATGTTTCTTTAGGTTATCCCAACTATTGGTTGGTACCCTTCTTTTATCCCAACTATTGGTTGGTATCTTTTCTTGGTTATCCCAACTATTGGTTGGTACCCTTCTTTTATCCCCTCTATTTTTATGCCAACTATTGGTTGGTATGTTTCTTGGTTATCCCAACTATTGGTTGGTATCCTTCTTTTATCCCAACTATTGGTTTGTATGTTTCTTGGTTATCCCAATTAATGGTTGGTATCCTTCTTTTATCCCAACTATTGGTTGGTATGTTCCTCTTGGTTATCCCAACTATAGGTTGGTACCCTTCTTTTATCCCAACTATTGGTTGGTATCTTTTCTTGGTTATCCCAACTATTGGTTGGTACCCTTCTTTTATCCCAACTATTGGTTGTTATGTTTTTCTTGGTTATCCCAACTATTGGTTGGTACCCTTATTTTCTCCAAACTAATGGTTGGTAAGTTTCTTTTGGTTATCCCAACTATTGGTTGGTACCCTTCTTTTATCCCAACTATTGGTTGGTATGTTTCTTGTTTATCCTAACCATTGGTTGGTACCCTTCTTTTATCCCAACTATTGGTTGGTATGTTTCTTGGTTATCCCAACTATTGGTTGGTACCCTTATTTTATCCCAACTATTGGTTGGTATGTTTCTTGGTTATCCCAACTATTGGTTGATATCCTTCTTTTATCCCAACTATTGGTTGGTATGTTTCTTGGTTATCCCAACTATTGGTTGGTACCCTTCTTTGATCCCAACTATTGGTTGGTAAGTTTCTCTTGGTTATCCCAACTATTGGTTGGTACCCTTCTATTATCCCAACTATTGGTTGGTATCTTTTCTTGGTTATCCCAACTATTGGTTGGTACCCTTCTTTTATCCCAACTATTGGTTGGTATGTTTCTCTTGGTTATCCCAACTATTGGTTGATACCCTTCTTTTATCCCAACTATTGGTTGGTATCTTTTCTTGGTTATCCCAACTATTCTTTGGTACCCTTCTTTTATCCCAACCATTAGTTGGTATGTTTCTTTTGGTTATCCCAACTATTGGTTGGTACCCTTCTTTTATCCCAACTATTGGTTGGTATCTTTTCTTGGTTATCCCAACTATTGGTTGGTACCCTTCTTTTATCCCAACTATGGGCTGGTATCTTTTCTTGGTTATCCCAACTATTGGTTGGTACCCTTCTTTTATCCCCTCTATTTTTATCCCAACTATTAGTTGGTATGTTTCTTGGTTATCCCAACTATTGGTTGGTATCCTTCTTTTATCCCAACTATTGGTTTGTATGTTTCTTGGTTATCCCAATTATTGGTTGGTATCCTTCTTTTATCCCAACTATTGGTTGGTATGTTCCTCTTGGTTATCCCAACTATAGGTTGGTACCCTTCTTTTATCCCAACTATTGGTTGGTATCTTTTCTTGGTTATCCCAACTATTGGTTGGTACCCTTCTTTTATCCCAACTATTGGTTGTTATGTTTTTCTTGGTTATCCCAACTATTGGTTGGTACCCTTATTTTATCCCAACTATTGGCTGGTAAGTTTCTTTTGGTTATCCCAACTATTGGTTGGTACCCTTCTTTTATCTCAACTATTGGTTGGTATGTTTCTTGTTTATCCTAACCATTGGTTGGTACCCTTCTTTTATCCCAATTATTGGTTGGTATCCTTCTTTTATCCCAACTATTGGTTGGTATGTTCCTCTTGGTTATCCCAACTATAGGTTGGTACCCTTCTTTTATCCCAACTATTGGTTGGTATCTTTTCTTGGTTATCCCAACTATTGGTTGGTACCCTTATTTTATCCCAACTATTGGTTGGTATGTTTCTTGGTTATCCCAACTATTGGTTGATATCCTTCTTTTATCCCAACTATTGGTTGGTATGTTTCTTGGTTATCCCAATTATTGGTTGGTACCCTTCTTTGATTCCAACTATTGGTTGGTATGTTTCTCTTGGTTATCCCAACTATTGGTTGGTACCCTTCTTTGATCCCAACTATTGGTTGCTATCTTTTCTTGGTTATCCCAACTATTGGTTGGTACCCTTCTTTTATCCCACCTATTGATTGGTATGTTTCTCTTGGTTATCCCAACTATTGGTTGGTACCCTTATTTTATCCCAACTATTGGTTGGTAAGTTTCTCTTGGTTATCCCAACTATTGGTTGGTACCCTTCTTTTATCCCAACTATTGGTTGGTATGTTTCTTGGTTATCCCAACCATTGGTTGGTACCCTTCTTTTATCCTAACTATTGGTTGGTATGTTTCTTGGTTATCCCAACTATTGGTTTGTACCCTTCTTTTATCCCAACTATTGGTTGGTATGTTTCTCTTGGTTATCCCAACTATTGGTTGGTACCCTTCTTTTATCCCAACTATTGGTTGGTATGTTTCTTGGTTATCCCAATTATTGGTTGGTATCCTTCTTTTATCCCAACTATTGGTTGGTATGTTCCTCTTGGTTATCCCAACTATTGGTTGGTACCCTTCTTTTATCCCAACTATTGGTTGGTATCTTTTCTTGGTTATCCCAACTATTGGTTGGTACCCTTCTTTTATCCCAACTATTGGTTGTTATGTTTTTCTTGGTTATCCCAACTATTGGTTGGTACCCTTATTTTATCCCAACTATTGGTTGGTAAGTTTCTTTTGGTTATCCCAACTATTGGTTGGTACCCTTCTTTTATCCCAACTATTGGTTGGTATGTTTCTTGTTTATCCTAACCATTGGTTGGTACCCTTCTTTTATCCCAACTATTGGTTGGTATGTTTCTTGGTTATCCCAACTATTGGTTGATACCCTTCTTTTATCCCAACTATTGGTTGGTATCTTTTCTTGGTTATCCCAACTATTCTTTGGTACCCTTCTTTTATCCCAACCATTAGTTGGTATGTTTCTTTTGGTTATCCCAACTATTGGTTGGTACCCTTCTTTTATCCCAACTATTGGTTGGTATCTTTTCTTGGTTATCCCAACTATTGGTTGGTACCCTTCTTTTATCCCAACTATGGGCTGGTATCTTTTCTTGGTTATCCCAACTATTGGTTGGTACCCTTCTTTTATCCCAACTATTGGTTGGTATGTTTCTTGGTTATCCCAACTATTGGTTGGTACCCTTCTTTTATCCCCTCTATTTTTATCCCAACTATTGGTTGGTATGTTTCTTGGTTATCCCAACTATTGGTTGGTATCCTTCTTTTATCCCAACTATTGGTTGGTATGTTTCTTGGTTATCCCAATTATTGGTTGGTATCCTTCTTTTATCCCAACTATTGGTTGGTATGTTCCTCTTGGTTATCCCAACTATTGGTTGGTACCCTTCTTTTATCCCAACTATTGGTTGGTATCTTTTCTTGGTTATCCCAACTATTGGTTGGTTCCCTTCTTTTATCCCAACTATTGGTTGGTATGTTTCTTGGTTATCCCAACCATTGGTTGGTACCCTTCTTTTATCCTAACTATTGGTTGGTATGTTTCTTGGTTATCCCAACTATTGGTTTGTACCCTTCTTTTATCCCAACTATTGGTTGGTATGTTTCTCTTGGTTATCCCAACTATTGGTTGGTACCCTTCTTTTATCCCAACTATTGGTTGGTATGTTTCTTGGTTATCCCAATTATTGGTTGGTATCCTTCTTTTATCCCAACTATTGGTTGGTATGTTCCTCTTGGTTATCCCAACTATTGGTTGGTACCCTTCTTTTAACCCAACTATTGGTTGGTATCTTTTCTTGGTTATCCCAACTATTGGTTGGTACCCTTCTTTTATCCCAACTATTGGTTGTTATGTTTTTCTTGGTTATCCCAACTATTGGTTGGTACCCTTATTTTATCCCAACTATTGGTTGGTAAGTTTCTTTTGGTTATCCCAACTATTGGTTGGTACCCTTCTTTTATCCCAACTATTGGTTGGTATGTTTCTTGTTTATCCTAACCATTGTTCGATACCCTTCTTTTATCCCAACTATTGGTTGGTATGTTTCTTGGTTATCCCAACTATTGGTTGATACCCTTCTTTTATCCCAACTATTGGTTGGTATCTTTTCTTGGTTATCCCTACTATTCTTTGGTACCCTTCTTTTATCCCAACCATTAGTTGGTATGTTTCTTTTGGTTATCCCAACTATTTGTTGGTACCCTTCTTTTATCCCAACTATTGGTTGGTATCTTTTCTTGGTTATCCCAACTATTGGTTGGTACCCTTCTTTTATCCCAACTATTGGTTGTTATGTTTTTCTTGGTTATCCCAACTATTGGTTGGTACCCTTCTTTTATCCCAACTATTGGTTGGTATGTTTCTTGGTTATCCCAACTATTGGTTGGTACCCTTCTTTTATCCCCTCTATTTTTATCCCAACTATTGGTTGGTATGTTTCTTGGTTATCCCAACTATTGGTTGGTATCCTTCTTTTATCCCAACTATTGGTTGGTATGTTTCTTGGTTATCCCAATTATTGGTTGGTATCCTTCTTTTATCCCAACTATTGGTTGGTATGTTCCTCTTGGTTATCCCAACTATTGGTTGGTACCCTTCTTTTATCCCAACTATTGGTTGGTATCTTTTCTTGGTTATCCCAACTATTGGTTGGTTCCCTTCTTTTATCCCAACTATTGGTTGGTATGTTTCTTGGTTATCCCAACCATTGGTTGGTACCCTTCTTTTATCCTAACTATTGGTTGGTATGTTTCTTGGTTATCCCAACTATTGGTTTGTACCCTTCTTTTATCCCAACTATTGGTTGGTATGTTTCTCTTGGTTATCCCAACTATTGGTTGGTACCCTTCTTTTATCCCAACTATTGGTTGGTATGTTTCTTGGTTATCCCAATTATTGGTTGGTATCCTTCTTTTATCCCAACTATTGGTTGGTATGTTCCTCTTGGTTATCCCAACTATTGGTTGGTACCCTTCTTTTATCCCAACTATTGGTTGGTATCTTTTCTTGGTTATCCCAACTATTGGTTGGTACCCTTCTTTTATCCCAACTATTGGTTGTTATGTTTTTCTTGGTTATCCCAACTATTGGTTGGTACCCTTATTTTATCCCAACTATTGGTTGGTAAGTTTCTTTTGGTTATCCCAACTATTGGTTGGTACCCTTCTTTTATCCCAACTATTGGTTGGTATGTTTCTTGTTTATCCTAACCATTGGTTGGTACCCTTCTTTTATCCCAACTATTGGTTGGTATGTTTCTTGGTTTTCCCAACTATTGGTTGATACCCTTCTTTTATTCCAACTATTGGTTGGTATCTTTTCTTGGTTATCCCTACTATTCTTTGGTACCCTTCTTTTATCCCAACCATTAGTTGGTATGTTTCTTTTGGTTATCCCAACTATTGGTTGGTACCCTTCTTTTATCCCAACTATTGGTTGGTATCTTTTCTTGGTTATCCCAACTATTGGTTGGTACCCTTCTTTTATCCCCTCTATTTTTATGCCAACTATTGGTTGGTATGTTTCTTGGTTATCCCAACTATTGGTTGGTATCCTTCTTTTATCCCAACTATTGGTTTGTATGTTTCTTGGTTATCCCAATTAATGGTTGGTATCCTTCTTTTATCCCAACTATTGGTTGGTATGTTCCTCTTGGTTATCCCAACTATAGGTTGGTACCCTTCTTTTATCCCAACTATTGGTTGGTATCTTTTCTTGGTTATCCCAACTATTGGTTGGTACCCTTCTTTTATCCCAACTATTGGTTGTTATGTTTTTCTTGGTTATCCCAACTATTGGTTGGTACCCTTATTTTCTCCAAACTAATGGTTGGTAAGTTTCTTTTGGTTATCCCAACTATTGGTTGGTACCCTTCTTTTATCCCAACTATTGGTTGGTATGTTTCTTGTTTATCCTAACCATTGGTTGGTACCCTTCTTTTATCCCAACTATTGGTTGGTATGTTTCTTGGTTATCCCAACTATTGGTTGGTACCCTTATTTTATCCCAACTATTGGTTGGTATGTTTCTTGGTTATCCCAACTATTGGTTGATATCCTTCTTTTATCCCAACTATTGGTTGGTATGTTTCTTGGTTATCCCAACTATTGGTTGGTACCCTTCTTTGATCCCAACTATTGGTTGGTAAGTTTCTCTTGGTTATCCCAACTATTGGTTGGTACCCTTCTATTATCCCAACTATTGGTTGGTATCTTTTCTTGGTTATCCCAACTATTGGTTGGTACCCTTCTTTTATCCCAACTATTGGTTGGTATGTTTCTCTTGGTTATCCCAACTATTGGTTGATACCCTTCTTTTATCCCAACTATTGGTTGGTATCTTTTCTTGGTTATCCCAACTATTCTTTGGTACCCTTCTTTTATCCCAACCATTAGTTGGTATGTTTCTTTTGGTTATCCCAACTATTAGTTGGTACCCTTCTTTTATCCCAACTATTGGTTGGTATCTTTTCTTGGTTATCCCAACTATTGGTTGGTACCCTTCTTTTATCCCAACTATGGGCTGGTATCTTTTCTTGGTTATCCCAACTATTGGTTGGTACCCTTCTTTTATCCCCTCTATTTTTATCCCAACTATTAGTTGGTATGTTTCTTGGTTATCCCAACTATTGGTTGGTATCCTTCTTTTATCCCAACTATTGGTTTGTATGTTTCTTGGTTATCCCAATTATTGGTTGGTATCCTTCTTTTATCCCAACTATTGGTTGGTATGTTCCTCTTGGTTATCCCAACTATAGGTTGGTACCCTTCTTTTATCCCAACTATTGGTTGGTATCTTTTCTTGGTTATCCCAACTATTGGTTGGTACCCTTCTTTTATCCCAACTATTGGTTGTTATGTTTTTCTTGGTTATCCCAACTATTGGTTGGTACCCTTATTTTATCCCAACTATTGGCTGGTAAGTTTCTTTTGGTTATCCCAACTATTGGTTGGTACCTTTCTTTTATCCCAACTATTGGTTGGTATGTTTCTTGTTTATCCTAACCATTGGTTGGTACCCTTCTTTTATCCCAACTATTGGTTGGTATGTTTCTTGGTTATCCCAACTATTGGTTGGTACCCTTATTTTATCCCAACTATTGGTCGGTATGTTTCTTGGTTATCCCAACTATTGGTTGATATCCTTCTTTTATCCCAACTATTGGTTGGTATGTTTCTTGGTTATCCCAATTATTGGTTGGTACCCTTCTTTGATCCCAACTATTGGTTGGTATGTTTCTCTTGGTTATCCCAACTATTGGTTGGTACCCTTCTTTGATCCCAACTATTGGTTGCTATCTTTTCTTGGTTATCCCAACTATTGGTTGGTACCCTTCTTTTATCCCACCTATTGATTGGTATGTTTCTCTTGGTTATCCCAACTATTGGTTGGTACCCTTATTTTATCCCAACTATTGGTTGGTAAGTTTCTCTTGGTTATCCCAACTATTGGTTGGTACCCTTCTTTTATCCCAACTATTGGTTGGTATGTTTCTTGGTTATCCCAACCATTGGTTGGTACCCTTCTTTTATCCTAACTATTGGTTGGTATGTTTCTTGGTTATCCCAACTATTAGTTTGTACCCTTCTTTTATCCCAACTATTGGTTGGTATGTTTCTCTTGGTTATCCCAACTATTGGTTGGTACCCTTCTTTTATCCCAACTATTGGTTGGTATGTTTCTTGGTTATCCCAATTATTGGTTGGTATCCTTCTTTTATCCCAACTATTGGTTGGTATGTTCCTCTTGGTTATCCCAACTATTGGTTGGTACCCTTCTTTTATCCCAACTATTGGTTGGTATCTTTTCTTGGTTATCCCAACTATTGGTTGGTACCCTTCTTTTATCCCAACTATTGGTTGTTATGTTTTTCTTGGTTATCCCAACTATTGGTTGGTACCCTTATTTTATCCCAACTATTGGTTGGTAAGTTTCTTTTGGTTATCCCAACTATTGGTTGGTACCCTTCTTTTATCCCAACTATTGGTTGGTATGTTTCTTGTTTATCCTAACCATTGGTTGGTACCCTTCTTTTATCCCAACTATTGGTTGGTATGTTTCTTGGTTATCCCAACTATTGGTTGATACCCTTCTTTTATCCCAACTATTGGTTGGTATCTTTTCTTGGTTATCCCAACTATTCTTTGGTACCCTTCTTTTATCCCAACCATTAGTTGGTATGTTTCTTTTGGTTATCCCAACTATTGGTTGGTACCCTTCTTTTATCCCAACTATTGGTTGGTATCTTTTCTTGGTTATCCCAACTATTGGTTGGTACCCTTCTTTTATCCCAACTATGGGCTGGTATCTTTTCTTGGTTATCCCAACTATTGGTTGGTACCCTTCTTTTATCCCAACTATTGGTTGGTATGTTTCTTGGTTATCCCAACTATTGGTTGGTACCCTTCTTTTATCCCCTCTATTTTTATCCCAACTATTGGTTGGTATGTTTCTTGGTTATCCCAACTATTGGTTGGTATCCTTCTTTTATCCCAACTATTGGTTGGTATGTTTCTTGGTTATCCCAATTATTGGTTGGTATCCTTCTTTTATCCCAACTATTGGTTGGTATGTTCCTCTTGGTTATCCCAACTATTGGTTGGTACCCTTCTTTTATCCCAACTATTGGTTGGTATCTTTTCTTGGTTATCCCAACTATTGGTTGGTTCCCTTCTTTTATCCCAACTATTGGTTGGTATGTTTCTTGGTTATCCCAACCATTGGTTGGTACCCTTCTTTTATCCTAACTATTGGTTGGTATGTTCCTCTTGGTTATCCCAACCATTGGTTGGTACCCTTCTTTTATCCCCTCTATTTTTATCCCAACTATTGGTTGGTATGTTTCTTGGTTATCCCGACTATTGGTTGGTACCCTTCTTTTATCCCCTCTATTTTTATCCCAACTATTGGTTGGTATGTTTCTTGGTTATCCCAACTATTGGTTGGTATCCTTCTTTTATCCCAACTATTGGTTGGTATGTTTGTTGGTTATCCCAATTATTGGTTGGTATCCTTCTTTTATCCCAACTATTGGTTGGTATGTTCCTCTTGGTTATCCCAACTATTGGTTGGTACCCTTCTTTTATCCCAACTATTGGTTGGTATCTTTTCTTGGTTATCCCAACTATTGGTTGGTACCCTTATTTTATCCTAACTATTGGTTGGTAAGTTTCTTTTGGTTATCCCAACTATTGGTTGGTACCCTTCTTTTATCCCAACTATTGGTTGGTATGTTGCTTGTTTATCCTAACCAGTGGTTGGTACCCTTCTTTTATCCCAACTATTGGTTGGTATGTTTCTTGGTTATCCCAACTATTGGTTGATACCCTTCTTTTATCCCAACTATTGGTTGTTATGTTTTTCTTGGTTATCCCAACTATTGGTTGGTACCCTTATTTTATTCCAACTATTGGTTGGTAAGTTTCTTTTGGTTATCCCAACTATTGGTTGGTACATTTCTTTTATCCCAACTATTGGTTGGTATGTTTCTTGTTTATCCTAACCATTGGTTGGTACCCTTCTTTTATCCCAACTATTGGTTGGTATGTTTCTTGGTTATCCCAACTATTGGTTGATACCCTTCTTTTATCCCAACTATTGGTTGGTATCTTTTCTTGGCTATCCCAACTATTCTTTGGTACCCTTCTTTTATCCCAACCATTAGTTGGTATGTTTCTTTTGGTTATCCCAACTATTGGTTGGTACCCTTCTTTTATCCCAACTATTGGTTGGTATCTTTTCTTGGTTATCCCAACTATTGGTTGGTACCCTTCTTTTATCCCAACTATGGGCTGGTATCTTTTCTTGGTTATCCCAACTATTGGTTGGTACCCTTCTTTTATCCCAACTATTGGTTGGTATGTTTCTTGGTTATCCCAACTATTGGTTGGTACCCTTCTTTTATCCCCTCTATTTTTATCCCAACTATTGGTTGGTATGTTTCTTGGTTATCCCAACTATTGGTTGGTATCCTTCTTTTATCCCAACTATTGGTTGGTATGTTTCTTGGTTATCACAATTATTGGTTGGTATCCTTCTTTTATCCCAACTATTGGTTGGTATGTTCCTCTTGGTTATCCCAACTATTGGTTGGTACCCTTCTTTTATCCCAACTATTGGTTGGTATCTTTTCTTGGTTATCCCAACTATTGGTTGGTACCCTTCTTTTATCCCAACTATTGGTTGTTATGTTTTTCTTGGTTATCCCAACTATTGGTTGGTACCCTTATTTTATCCCAACTATTGGTTGGTAAGTTTCTTTTGGTTATCCCAACTATTGGTTGGTACCCTTCTTTTATCCCAACTATTGGTTGGTATGTTTCTTGTTTATCCTAACCATTGGTTGGTACCATTCTTTTATCCCAACTATTGGTTGGTATGTTTCTTGGTTATCCCAACTATTGGTTGGTACCCTTATTTTATAACAACTATTGGTTGGTATGTTTCTTGGTTATCCCAACTATTGGTTGATATCCTTCTTTTATCCCAACTATTGGTTGGTATGTTTCTTGGTTATCCCAACTATTGGTTGGTACCCTTCTTTGATCCCAACTATTGGTTGGTATGTTTCTCTTGGTTATCCCAACTATTGGTTGGTACCCTTCTTTGATCCCAACTATTGTTTGCTATCTTTTCTTGGTTATCCCAACTATTGGTTGGTACCCTTCTTTTACCCCAACTATTGACTGGTATGTTTCTCTTGGTTATCCCAACTATTGGTTGGTACCCTTCTTTTATCCCAACTATTGGTTGGTATGTTTCTTGGTTATCCCAACCATTTGTTGGTACCCTTCTTTTATCCTAACTATTGGTTGGTATGTTTCTTGGTTATCCCAACTATTGGTTTGTACCCTTCTTTTATCCCAACTATTGGTTGGTATGTTTCTCTTGGTTATCCGAACTATTGGTTGGTACCCTTCTTTTATCCCAACTATTGGTTGGTATGTTTCTCTTGGTTATCCCAACTATTGGTTGGTACCCTTCTTTTATCCCAACTATTGGTTTGCATCTTTTCTTGGTTATCCCAACTATTGGTTGGTACCCTTCTTTTATCCCAACTATTGGTTGGTATGTTTCTCGTGGTTATCCCAACTATTGGTTGATACCCTTCTTTTATCCCAACTATTGGTTGGTATCTTTTCTTGGTTATCCCAACTATTCTTTGGTACCCTTCTTTTATCCCAACCATTAGTTGGTATGTTTCTTTTGGTTATCCCAACTATTGGTTGGTACCCTTCTTTTCTTGGTTATCCCAACTATTGGTTGGTACCCTTCTTTTATCCCAACTATAGGCTGGTATCTTTTCTTGGTTATCCCAACTATTGGTTGGTACCCTTCTTTTATCCCAACTATTGGTTGGTATGTTTCTTGGTTATCCCAACTATTGGTTGGTACCCTTCTTTTATCCCCTCTATTTTTATCCCAACTATTGGTTGGTATGTTTCTTGGTTATCCCAACTATTGGTTGGTACCCTTCTTTTATCCCCTCTATTTTTATCCCCACTATTGGTTGGTATGTTTATTGGTTATCCCAACTATTGGTTGGTATCCTTCTTTTATCCCAACTATTGGTTGGTATGTTTCTTGGTTATCCCAATTATTGGTTGGTATCCTTCTTTTATCCCAACTATTGGTTGGTATGTTCCTCTTGGTTATCCTAACTATTGGTTGGTACCCTTCTTTTATCCCAACTATTGGTTGGTATCTTTTCTTGGTTATCCCAACTATTGGTTGGTACCCTTCTTTTATCCCAACTATCGGTTGTTATGTTTTTCTTGGTTATCCCAACTATTGGTTGGTACCCTTATTTTATCCCAACTATTGGTTGGTAAGTTTCTTTTGGTTATCCCAACTATTGGTTGGTACCCTTCTTTTATCCCAACTATTGGTTGCTATGTTTCTTGTTTATCCTAACCATTGGTTGGTACCCTTCTTTTATCCCAACTATTGGTTGGTATGTTTCTTGGTTATCCCAACTATTGGTTGGTACCCTTATTTTATCCCAACAATTGGTTGGTATGTTTCTTGGTTATCCCAACTATTGGTTGATATCCTTCTTTTATCCCAACTATTGGTTGGTATGTTTCTTGGTTATCCCAACTATTGGTTGGTACCCTTCTTTGATCCCAACTATTGGTTGGTATGTTTCTCTTGGTTATCCCAACTATTGGTTGGTACCCTTCTTTGATCCCAACTATTGGTTGCTATCTTTTCTTGGTTATCCCAACTATTGGTTGGTACCCTTCTTTTACACCAACTATTGACTGGTATGTTTCTCTTGGTTATCCCAACTATTGGTTGGTACCCTTATTTTATTCCAACTATTGGTTGGTAAGTTTCTCTTGGTTATACCAACTATTGGTTGGTACCCTTCTTTTATCCCAACTATTGGTTGGTATGTTTCTTGGTTATCCCAACCATTGGTTGGTACCCTTCTTTTATCCTAACCATTGGTTGGTATGTTTCTTGGTTATCCCAACTATTGGTTTGTACCCTTCTTTTATCCCAACTATTGGTTGGTATGTTTCTCTTGGTTATCCCAACTATTGGTTGGTACCCTTCTTTTATCCCAACTATTGGTTGGTATGTTTCTCTTGGTTATCCCAACTATTGGTTGGTACCCTTCTTTTATCCCAACTATTGGTTTGCATCTTTTCTTGGTTATCCCAACTATTGGTTGGTACCCTTCTTTTATCCCAACTATTGGTTGGTATGTTTCTCGTGGTTATCCCAACTATTGGTTGATACCCTTCTTTTATCCCAACTATTGGTTGGTATCTTTTCTTGGTTATCCCAACTATTCTTTGGTACCCTTCTTTTATCCCAACCATTAGTTGGTATGTTTCTTTTGGTTATCCCAACTATTGGTTGGTACCCTTCTTTTATCCCAACTATTGGTTGGTATCTTTTCTTGGTTATCCCAACTATTGGTTGGTACCCTTCTTTTATCCCAACTATGGGCTGGTATCTTTTCTTGGTTATCCCAACTATTGGTTGGTACCCTTCTTTTATCCCAACTATTGGTTGGTATGTTTCTTGGTTATCCCAACTATTGGTTGGTACCCTTCTTTTATCCCCTCTATTTTTATCCCAACTATTGGTTAGTATGTTTCTTGGTTATCCCAACTATTGGTTGGTACCCTTCTTTTATCCCCTCTATTTTTATCCCAACTATTGGTTGGTATGTTTATTGGTTATCCCAACTATTGGTTGGTATCCTTCTTTTATCCCAACTATTGGTTGGTATGTTTCTTGGTTATCCCAATTATTGGTTGGTATCCTTCTTTTATCCCAACTATTGGTTGGTATGTTCCTCTTGGTTATCCCAACTATTGGTTGGTACCCTTCTTTTATCCCAACTATTGGTTGGTATCTTTTCTTGGTTATCCCAACTATTGGTTGGTACCCTTCTTTTATCCCAACTATTGGTTGTTATGTTTTTCTTGGTTATCCTAAGTATTGGTTGGTACCCTTATTTTATCCCAACTATTGGTTGGTAAGTTTCTTTTGGTTATCCCAACTATTGGTTGGTACCCTTCTTTTATCCCAACTATTGGTTGCTATGTTTCTTGTTTATCCTAACCATTGGTTGGTACCCTTCTTTTATCCCAACTATTGGTTGGTATGTTTCTTGGTTATCCCAACTATTGGTTGGTACCCTTATTTTATCCCAACTATTGGTTGGTATGTTTCTTGGTTATCCCAACTATTGGTTGATATCCTTCTTTTATCCCAACTATTGGTTGGTATGTTTCTTGGTTATCCCAACTATTGGTTGGTACCCTTCTTTGATCCCAACAATTGGTTGGTATGTTTCTCTTGGTTATCCCAACTATTGGTTGGTACCCTTCTTTGATCCCAACTAATGGTTGCTATCTTTTCTTGGTTATCCCAACTATTGGTTGGTACCCTTCTTTTATCCCAACTATTGATTGGTATGTTTCTCTTGGTTATCCCAACTATTGGTTGGTACCCTTATTTTATCCCAACTATTGGTTGGTAAGTTTCTCTTGGTTATCCCAACTATTGGTTGGTACCCTTCTTTTATCCCAACTATTGGTTGGTATGTTTCTTGGTTATCCCAACCATTGGTTGGTACCCTTCTTTTATCCCAACTATTGGTTGGTATGTTTCTTGGTTATCCCAACTATTGGTTTGTACCCTTCTTTTATCCCTACTATTGGTTGGTATGTTTCTCTTGGTTATCCCAACTATTGGTTGGTACCTTCTTTTATCCCAACTATTGGTTGGTATCTTTTCTTGGTTATCCCAACTATTGGTTGGTACCCTTCTTTTATCCAAACTATTGGTTGGTATGTTTCTCTTGGTTATCCCAACTATTGGTTGGTACCCTTCTTTTATCCCAACTGTTGGTTGGTATATTTTCTTGGTTATCCCAACTATTGGTTGGTACCCTTCTTTTATCCCAACTATTGGTTGGTATGTTTCTTGGTTATCCCAACTATTGGTTTGTACCCTTTTTTTATCCCAACTCTTGGTTGGTATGTTTCTTGGTTATCCCAACTATTGGTTGGTACCCTTCTTTTATCCCAACTATTGGTTGGTATGTTTTTTGGTTATCCCAACTATTGGTTGGTACCCTTCTTTTATCCCAACTATTGGTTGGTATGTTTCTCTTGGTTATCCCAACTATTGGTTGGTACCCTTCTTTTATCCCAACTATTGGTTTGTATCATTTCTTGGTTATCCCAACTATTGGTTGGTACCCTTCTTTTATCCCAACTATTGGTTGGTATGTTTCTCTTGGTTATCCCAACTATTGGTTGATACCCTTCTTTTATCCCAACTATTGGTTGGTATCTTTTCTTGGTTATCCCAACTATTCTTTGGTACCCTTCTTTTATCCCAACCATTAGTTGGTATGTTTCTTTTGGTTATCCCAACTATTGGTTGGTACCCTTCTTTTATCCCAACTATTGGTTGGTATCTTTTCTTGGTTATCCCAACTATTGGTTGGTACCCTTCTTTTATCCCAACTATGGGCTGGTATCTTTTCTTGGTTATCCCAACTATTGCTTGGTACCCTTCTTTTATCCCCTCTATTTTTATCCCAACTATTGGTTGGTATGTTTCTTGGTTATCCCAACTATTGGTTGGTATCCTTCTTTTATCCCAACTATTGGTTGGTATGTTTCTTGGTTATCCCAATTATTGGTTGGTATCCTTCTTTTATCCTAACTATTGGTTGGTATGTTCCTCTTGGTTATCCCAACTATTGGTTGGTACCCTTCTTTTATCCCAACTATTGGTTGGTATCTTTTCTTGGTTATCCCAACTATTGGTTGGTACCCTTCTTTTATCCCAACTATTGGTTGTTATGTTTTTCTTGGTTATCCCAACTATTGGTTGGTACCCTTATTTTATCCCAACTATTGATTGGTAAGTTTCTTTTGGTTATCCCAACTGTTGGTTGGTAACCTTCTTTTATCCCAACTATTGGTTGGTATGTTTCTTGTTTATCCTAACCATTGGTTGGTACCCTTCTTTTATCCCAACTATTGGTTGGTATGTTTCTTGGTTATCCCAACTATTGGTTGGTACCCTTATTTTATCCCAACTATTGGTTGGTATGTTTCTTGGTTATCCCAACTATTGGTTGATATCCTTCTTTTATCCCAACTATTGGTTGGTATGTTTCTTGGTTATCCCAACTATTGGTTGGTACCCTTCTTTGATCCCAACTATTGGTTGGTATGTTTTTCTTGGTTATCCCAACTATTGGTTGGTACCCTTCTTTGATCCCAACTATTGGTTGCTATCTTTTCTTGGTTATCCCAACTATTGGTTGGTACCCTTCTTTTATCCCAACTATTGATTGGTATGTTTCTCTTGGTTATCCCAACTATTGGTTGGTACCCTTATTTTATCCCAACTATTGGTTGGTAAGTTTCTCTTGGTTATCCCAACTATTGGTTGGTACCCTTCTTTTATCCCAACTATTGGTTGGTATGTTTCTTGGTTATCCCAACCATTGGTTGGTACCCTTCTTTTATCCTAACTATTGGTTGGTATGTTTCTTGGTTATCCCAACTATTGGTTTGTACCCTTCTTTTATCCCAACTATTGGTTGGTATGTTTCTTGGTTATCCCAACTATTGGTTGGTACCCTTCTTTTATCCCAACTATTGGTTGGTATGTTTTTTGGTTATCCCAACTATTGGTTGGTACCCTTCTTTTATCCCAACTATTGGTTGGTATGTTTCTCTTGGTTATCCCAACTATTGGTTGGTACCCTTCTTTTATCCCAACTATTGGTTTGTATCATTTCTTGGTTATCCCAACTATTGGTTGGTACCCTTCTTTTATCCAAACTATTGGTTGGTATGTTTCTCTTGGTTATCCCAACTATTGGTTGGTACCCTTCTTTTATCCCAACTGTTGGTTGGTATATTTTCTTGGTTATCCCAACTATTGGTTGGTACCCTTCTTTTATCCCAACTATTGGTTGGTATGTTTCTTGGTTATCCCAACTATTGGTTTGTACCCTTTTTTTATCCCAACTCTTGGTTGGTATGTTTCTTGGTTATCCCAACTATTGGTTGGTACCCTTCTTTTATCCCAACTATTGGTTGGTATGTTTTTTGGTTATCCCAACTATTGGTTGGTACCCTTCTTTTATCCCAACTATTGGTTGGTATGTTTCTCTTGGTTATCCCAACTATTGGTTGGTACCCTTCTTTTATCCCAACTATTGGTTTGTATCATTTCTTGGTTATCCCAACTATTGGTTGGTACCCTTCTTTTATCCCAACTATTGGTTGGTATGTTTCTCTTGGTTATCCCAACTATTGGTTGATACCCTTCTTTTATCCCAACTATTGGTTGGTATCTTTTCTTGGTTATCCCAACTATTCTTTGGTACCCTTCTTTTATCCCAACCATTAGTTGGTATGTTTCTTTTGGTTATCCCAACTATTGGTTGGTACCCTTCTTTTATCCCAACTATTGGTTGGTATCTTTTCTTGGTTATCCCAACTATTGGTTGGTACCCTTCTTTTATCCCAACTATGGGCTGGTATCTTTTCTTGGTTATCCCAACTATTGCTTGGTACCCTTCTTTTATCCCCTCTATTTTTATCCCAACTATTGGTTGGTATGTTTCTTGGTTATCCCAACTATTGGTTGGTATCCTTCTTTTATCCCAACTATTGGTTGGTATGTTTCTTGGTTATCCCAATTATTGGTTGGTATCCTTCTTTTATCCTAACTATTGGTTGGTATGTTCCTCTTGGTTATCCCAACTAATGGTTGGTACCCTTCTTTTATCCCAACTATTGGTTGGTATCTTTTCTTGGTTATCCCAACTATTGGTTGGTACCCTTCTTTTATCCCAACTATTGGTTGTTATGTTTTTCTTGGTTATCCCAACTATTGGTTGGTACCCTTATTTTATCCCAACTATTGATTGGTAAGTTTCTTTTGGTTATCCCAACTGTTGGTTGGTACCCTTCTTTTATCCCAACTATTGGTTGGTATGTTTCTTGTTTATCCTAACCATTGGTTGGTACCCTTCTTTTATCCCAACTATTGGTTGGTATGTTTCTTGGTTATCCCAACTATTGGTTGGTACCCTTATTTTATCCCAACTATTGGTTGGTATGTTTCTTGGTTATCCCAACTATTGGTTGATATCCTTCTTTTATCCCAACTATTGGTTGGTATGTTTCTTGGTTATCCCAACTATTGGTTGGTACCCTTCTTTGATCCCAACTATTGGTTGGTATGTTTTTCTTGGTTATCCCAACTATTGGTTGGTACCCTTCTTTGATCCCAACTATTGGTTGCTATCTTTTCTTGGTTATCCCAACTATTGGTTGGTACCCTTCTTTTATCCCAACTATTGATTGGTATGTTTCTCTTGGTTATCCCAACTATTGGTTGGTACCCTTATTTTATCCCAACTATTGGTTGGTAAGTTTCTCTTGGTTATCCCAACTATTGGTTGGTACCCTTCTTTTATCCCAACTATTGGTTGGTATGTTTCTTGGTTATCCCAACCATTGGTTGGTACCCTTCTTTTATCCTAACTATTGGTTGGTATGTTTCTTGGTTATCCCAACTATTGGTTTGTACCCTTCTTTTATCCCAACTATTGGTTGGTATGTTTCTCTTGGTTATCCCAACTATTGGTTGGTACCCTTCTTTTATCCCAACTATTGGTTGGTATGTTTCTCTTGGTTATCCCAACTATTGGTTGATACCCTTCTTTTATCCCAACTATTGGTTTGTATCTTTTCTTGGTTATCCCAATTATTGGTTGGTACCCTTCTTTTATCCCAACTATTGGTTGGTATGTTTCTCTTGGTTATCCCAACTATTGGTTGATACCCTTCTTTTATCCCAACTATTGGTTGGTATCTTTTCTTGGTTATCCCAACTATTCTTTGGTACCCTTCTTTTATCCCAACCATTAGTTGGTATGTTTCTTTTGGTTATCCCAACTATTGGTTGGTACCCTTCTTTTATCCCAACTATTGGTTGGTATCTTTTCTTGGTTATCCCAACTATTGGTTGGTACCCTTCTTTTATCCCAACTATGGGCTGGTATCTTTTCTTGGTTATCCCAACTATTGGTTGGTACCCTTCTTTTATCCCAACTATTGGTTGGTATGTTTCTTGGTTATCCCAACTATTGGTTGGTACCCTTCTTTTATCCCCTCTATTTTTATCCCAACTATTGGTTGGTATGTTTCTTGGTTATCCCAACTATTGGTTGGTACCCTTCTTTTATCCCCTCTATTTTTATCCCAACTATTGGTTGGTATGTTTCTTGGTTATCCCAACTATTGGTTGGTATCCTTCTTTTATCCCAACTATTGGTTGGTATGTTTCTTGGTTATCCCAATTATTGGTTGGTATCCTTCTTTTATCCCAACTATTGGTTGGTATGTTCCTGTTGGTTATCCCAACTATTGGTTGGTACCCTTCTTTTATCCCAACTATTGGCTGGTATCTTTTCTTGGTTATCCCAACTATTGGTTGGTACCCTTCTTTTATCCCAACTATTGGTTGTTATGTTTTTCTTGGTTATCCCAACTATTGGTTGGTACCCTTCTTTTATCCCAACTATTGGTTGGTATGTTTCTTGTTTATCCTAACCATTGGTTGGTACCCTTCTTTTATCCCAACTATTGGTTGGTATGTTTCTTGGTTATCCCAACTACTGGTTGGTACCCTTATTTTATCCCAACTATTGGTTTGTATGTTTCTTGGTTATCCCAACTATTGGTTGATATCCTTCTTTTATCCCAACTATTGGTTGGTATGTTTCTTGGTTATCCCAACTATTGGTTGGTACCCTTCTTTGATCCCAACTATTGGTTGGTATGTTTCTCTTGGTTATCCCAACTATTGGTTGGTACCCTTCTTTGATCCCAACTATTGGTTGCTATCTTTTCTTGGTTATCCCAACTATTGGTTGGTACCCTTCTTTTATCCCAACTATTGATTGGTATGTTTCTCTTGGTTATCCCAACTATTGGTTGGTACCCTTATTTTATCCCAACTATTGGTTGGTAAGTTTCTCTTGGTTATCCCAACTATTGGTTGGTATGTTTCTTGGTTATCCCAACCATTGGTTGGTACCCTTCTTTTATCCCAACTATTGGTTGGTATCTTTCTTGGTTATCCCAACTATTGGTTTGTACCCTTCTTTTATCCCAACTATTGGTTGGTATGTTTCTCTTGGTTATCCCAACTATTGGTTGGTACCCTTCTTTTATCCCAACTATTGGTTGGTATCTTTTCTTGGTTATCCCAACTATTGGTTGGTACCCTTCTTTTATCCAAACTATTGGTTGGTATGTTTCTCTTGGTTATCCCAACTATTGGTTGGTACCCTTCTTTTATCCCAACTATTGGTTGGTATATTTTCTTGTTATCCCAACTATTGGTTGGTACCCTTCTTTTATCCCAACTATTGGTTGGTATGTTTCTTGGTTATCCCAACTATTGGTTTGTACCCTTTTTTATCCCAACTCTTGGTTGGTATGTTTCTTGGTTATCCCAACTATTGGTTGGTACCCTTCTTTTATCCCAACTATTGGTTGGTATGTTTTTTGGTTATCCCAACTATTGGTTGGTACCCTTCTTTTATCCCAACTATTGGTTGGTATGTTTCTCTTGGTTATCCCAACTATTGGTTGGTACCCTTCTTTTATCCCAACTATTGGTTTGTATCTTTTCTTGGTTATCCCAACTATTGGTTGGTACCCTTCTTTTATCCCAACTATTGGTTGGTATGTTTCTCTTGGTTATCCCAACTATTGGTTGATACCTTTATTTTATCCCAACTATTGGTTGGTATCTTTTCTTGGTTATCCCAACTATTCTTTGGTACCCTTCTTTTATCCCAACTATTGGTTGGTATGTTTCTTGGTTATCCCAACTATTGGTTGGTACCCTTCTTTTATCCCCTCTATTTTTATCCCAACTATTGGTTGGTATGTTTCTTGGTTATCCCAACTATTGGTTGGTATCCTTCTTTTATCCCAACTATTGGTTGGTATGTTTCTTGGTTATCCCAATTATTGGTTGGTATCCTTCTTTTATCCCAACTATTGGTTGGTATGTTCCTCTTGGTTATCCCAACTATTAGTTGGTACCCTTCTTTTATCCCAACTATTGGTTGGTATCTTTTCTTGGTTATCCCAACTATTGGTTGGTACCCTTCTTTTATCCCAACTATTGGTTGGTATGTTTTTCTTGGTTATCCCAACTATTGGTTGGTACCCTTATTTTATCCCAACTATTGGTTGGTAAGTTTCTTTTGGTTATCCCAACTATTGGTTGGTACCCTTCTTTTATCCCAACTATTGGTTGTATGTTTCTTGGTTATCCCAACCATTGGTTGGTACCCTTCTTTTATCCCAACTATTGGTTGGTATGTTTCTTGGTTATCCCAACTATTGGTTGATACCCTTCTTTTATCCCAACTATTGGTTGGTATGTTTCTTGGTAATCCTAACTATTGGTTTGTACCCTTTTTTTATCCCAACTCTTGGTTGGTATGTTTCTTGGTTATCCCAACTATTGGTTGGTACCCTTCTTTTATCCCAACTATTTGTCGGTATGTTTTTTGGTTATCCCAACTATTGGTTGGTACCCTTCTTTTATCCCAACGATTGGTTGGTATGTTTCTCTTGGTTATCCCAACCATTGGTTGGTACCCTTCTTTTATCCCAACTATTGATTTGTATCTTTTCTTCGTTATCCCAACTATTGGTTGGTACCCTTCTTTTATCCCAACTATTGGTTGGTATGTTTCTCTTGGTTATCCCAACTATTGGTTGGTATCTTTTCTTATTTATCCCAACTATTCTTTGGTACCCTTCTTTTATCCCAACCATTGGTTGGTATGTTTCTTTTGGTTATCCCAACTATTGGTTGGTACCCTTCTTTTATCCCAACTATTGGTTGGTATCTTTCCTTGGTTATCCCAACTATTGGTTGGTACCCTTCTTTTATCCCAACTATGGGCTGGTATCTTTTCTTGGTTATCCCAACTATTGGTTGGTACCCATCTTTTATCCCAACCATTAGTTGGTATGTTTCTTTTGGTTATCCCAACTATTGGTTGGTACCCTTCTTTTATCCCAACTATTGGTTGGTATCTTTTCTTGGTTATCCTAACTATTGGTTGGTACCCTTCTTTTATCCCAACTATTGGTTGGTACCCTTCTTTTATCCCAACTATTGGTTGGTATGTTTCTTGGTTATCCCAACTATTGGTTGGTACCCTTCTTTTATCCCCTCTATTTTTATCCCAACTATTGGTTGATATGTTTCTTGGTTATCCCAACTATTGGTTGGTATCCTTCTTTTATCCCAACTATTGGTTGGTATGTTTCTTGGTTATCCCAATTATTTGTTGGTATCCTTCTTTTATCCCAACTATTGGTTGGTATATTCCTCTTGGTTATCCCAACTATTGGTTGGTACCCTTCTTTTATCCCAACTATTGGTTGGTATCTTTTCTTGGTTATCCCAACTATTGGTTGGTACCCTTCTTTTATCCCAACTATTGGTTGGTATGTTTTTCTTGGTTATCCCAACTATTGGTTGGTACCCTTATTTTATCCCAACTATTGGTTGGTAAGTTTCTTTTGGTTATCCCAACTATTGGTTGGTACCCTTCTTTTATCCCAACTATTGGTTGGTATGTTTCTTGGTTATCCCAACCATTGGTTGGTACCCTTCTTTTATCCCAACTATTGGTTGGTATGTTTCTTGGTTATCCCAACTATTGGTTGGTACCCTTCTTTTATCCCAACTATTGGTTGGTATGTTTCTTGGTTATCCTAACTATTGGTTTGTACCCTTTTTTTATCCCAACTCTTGGTTGGTATGTTTCTTGGTTATCCCATCTATTGGTTGGTACCCTTCTTTTATCCCAACTATTTGTTGGTATGTTTTTTGGTTATCCCAACTATTGGTTGGCACCCTTCTTTTATCCCAACTATTGGTTGGTATGTTTCTCTTGGTTATCCCAACCATTGGTTGGTACCCTTCTTTTATCCCAACTATTGGTTTGTATCTTTTCTTGGTTATCCCAACTATTGGTTGGTACCCTTCTTTTATCCCAACTATTGGTTGGTATGTTTCTCTTGGTTATCCCAACTATTGGTTGGTATCTTTTCTTATTTATCCCAACTATTCTTTGGTACCCTTCTTTTATCCCAACCATTGGTTGGTATGTTTCTTTTGGTTATCCCAACTATTGGTTGGTACCCTTCTTTTATCCCAACTATTGGTTGGTATCTTTTCTTGGTTATCCCAACTATTGGTTGGTACCCTTCTTTTATCCCAACTATGGGCTGGTATCTTTTCTTGGTTATCCCAACTATTGGTTGGTACCCTTCTTTTATCCCAACTATTGGTTGGTATGTTTCTTGGTTATCCCAACTATTGGTTGGTACCCTTCTTTTATCCCCTCTATTTTTACCCCAACTATTGGTTGGTATGTTTCTTGGTTATCCCAACTATTGGTTGGTATCCTTCTTTTATCCCAACTATTGGTTGGTATGTTTCTTGGTTATCCCAATTATTGGTTGGTATCCTTCTTTTATCCCAACTATTGGTTGGTATGTTTCTCTTGGTTATCCCAACTATTGGTTGGTACCCTTCTTTTAACCTAACTATTGGTTGGTATCTTTTCTTGGTTATCCCAACTATTGGTTGGTACCCTTCTTTTATCCCAACTATTGGTTGGTATGTTTCTCTTGGTTATCCCAACTATTGGTTAGTACCCTTATTTTATCCCAACTATTGGTTGGTATGTTTCTTTTGGTTATCCCAACTATTGGTTGGTACCCTTCTTTTATCCCAACTATTGGTTGGTATGTTTCTTGGTTATCCCAACCATTGGTTGGTACCCTTCTTTTATCCCAACTATTGGTTGGTATGTTTCTTGGTTATCCCAACTATTGGTTGGTACCCTTCTTTTATCCCAACTATTGGTTGGTATGTTTCTTGGTTATCCCAACTATTGGTTTGTACCCTTTTTTTATCCCAACTCTTGGTTGGTATGTTTCTTGGTTATCCCAACTATTGGTTGGTACCCTTCTTTTATCCCAACTATTTGTTGGTATGTTTTTTGGTTATCCCAACTATTGGTTGGTACCCTTCTTTTATCCCAACTATTGGTTGGTATGTTTCTCTTGGTTATCCCAACTATTGGTTGGTACCCTTCTTTTATCCCAACTATTGGTTTGTATCTTTTCTTGGTTATCCCAACTATTGGTTGGTACCCTTCTTTTATCCCAACTATTGGTTGGTATGTTTCTCTTGGTTATCCCAACTATTGGTTGGTATCTTTTCTTGGTTATCCCAACTATTCTTTGGTACCCTTCTTTTATCCCAACCATTGGTTGGTATGTTTCTTTTGGTTATCCCAACTATTGGTTGGTACCCTTCTTTTATCCCAACTATTGGTTGGTATCTTTTCTTGGTTATCCCAACTATTGGTTGGTACCCTTCTTTTATCCCAACTATGGGCTGGTATCTTTTCTTGGTTATCCCAACTATTGGTTGGTACCCTTCTTTTATCCCAACCATTAGTTGGTATGTTTCTTTTGGTTATCCCAAATATTGGTTGGTACCCTTCTTTTATCCCAACTATTGGTTGGTATCTTTTCTTGGTTATCCTAACTATTGGTTGGTACCCTTCTTTTATCCCAACTATGGGCTGGTATCTTTTCTTGGTTATCCCAACTATTGGTTGGTACCCTTCTTTTATCCCAACTATTGGTTGGTATGTTTTTCTTGGTTATCCCAACTATTGGTTGGTACCCTTCTTTTATCCCAACTATGGGCTGGTATCTTTTCTTGGTTATCCCAACTATTGGTTGGTACCCTTCTTTTATCCCAACTATTGGTTGGTATGTTTCTTGGTTATCCCAACTATTGGTTGGTACCCTTCTTTTATCCCCTCTATTTTTACCCCAACTATTGGTTGGTATGTTTCTTGGTTATCCCAACTATTGGTTGGTATCCTTCTTTTATCCCAACTATTGATTGGTATGTTTCTTGGTTATCCCAATTATTGGTTGGTATCCTTCTTTTATCCCAACTATTGGTTGGTATGTTTCTCTTGGTTATCCCAACTATTGGTTGGTACCCTTCTTTTAACCCAACTATTGGTTGGTATCTTTTCTTGGTTATCCCAACTATTGGTTGGTACCCTTCTTTTATCCCAACTATTGGTTGGTATGTTTCTCTTGGTTATCCCAACTATTAGTTAGTACCCTTATTTTATCCCAACTATTGGTTGGTAAGTTTCTTTTGGTTATCCCAACTATTGGTTGGTACCCTTCTTTTATCCCAACTATTGGTTGGTATGTTTCTTGGTTATCCCAACCATTGGTTGGTACCCTTCTTTTATCCCAACTATTCGTTGGTATGTTTCTTGGTTATCCCAACCATTGGTTGGTACCCTTCTTTTATCCCAACTATTGGTTGGTATGTTTCTTGGTTATCCTAACTATTGGTTTGTACCCTTTTTTTATCCCAACTCTTGGTTGGTATATTTCTTGGTTATCCCATCTATTGGTTGGTACCCTTCTTTTATCCCAACTATTTGTTGGTATGTTTTTTGGTTATCCCAACTATTGGTTGGTACCCTTCTTTTATCCCAACTATTGGTTGGTATGTTTCTCTTGGTTATCCCAACCATTGGTTGGTACCCTTCTTTTATCCCAACTATTGGTTTGTATCTTTTCTTGGTTATCCCAACTATTGGTTGGTACCCTTCTTTTATCCCAACTATTGGTTGGTATGTTTCTCTTGGTTATCCCAACTATTGGTTGGTATCTTTTCTTATTTATCCCAACTATTCTTTGGTACCCTTCTTTTATCCCAACCATTGGTTGGTATGTTTCTTTTGGTTATCCCAACTATTGGTTGGTACCCTTCTTTTATCCCAACTATTGGTTGGTATCTTTTCTTGGTTATCCCAACTATTGGTTGGTACCCTTCTTTTATCCCAACTATGGGCTGGTATCTTTTCTTGGTTATCCCAACTATTGGTTGGTACCCTTCTTTTATCCCAAGTATTGGTTGGTATGTTTCTTGGTTATCCCAACTATTGGTTGGTACCCTTCTTTTATCCCCTCTATTTTTATCCCAACTATTGGTTGGTATGTTTCTTGGTTATCCCAACTATTGGTTGGTATCCTTCTTTTATCCCAACTATTGGTTGGTATGTTTCTTGGTTATCCCAATTATTGGTTGGTATCCTTCTTTTATCCCAACTATTGGTTGGTATGTTTTTCTTGGTTATCCCAACTATTGGTTGGTACCCTTCTTTTATCCCAACTATTGGTTGGTATCTTTTCTTGGTTATCCCAACTATTGGTTGGTACCCTTCTTTTATCCCAACTATTGGTTGGTATGTTTCTCTTGGTTATCCCAACTATTGGTTAGTACCCTTATTTTATCCCAACTATTGGTTGGTAAGTTTCTTTTGGTTATCCCAACTATTGGTTGGTACCCTTCTTTTATCCGAACTATTGGTTGGTATGTTTCTTGGTTATCCCAACCATTGGTTGGTACCCTTCTTTTATCCCAACTATTGGTTGGTATGTTTCTTGGTTATCCCAACTATTGGTTGGTACCCTTCTTTTATCCCAACTATTGGTTGGTATGTTTCTTGGTTATCCCAACTATTGGTTTGTACCCTTTTTTTATCCCAACTCTTGGTTGGTATATTTCTTGGTTATCCCAACTATTGGTTGGTACCCTTCTTTTATCCCAACTATTTGTTGGTATATTTTTTGGTTATCCCAACTATTGGTTGGTACCCTTCTTTTATCCCAACTATTGGTTGGTATGTTTCTCTTGGTTATCCCAACTATTGGTTGGTACCCTTCTTTTATCCCAACTATTGGTTTGTATCTTTTCTTGGTTATCCCAACTATTGGTTGGTACCCTTCTTTTATCCTAACTATTGGTTGGTATGTTTCTCTTGGTTATCCCAACTATTGGTTGGTATCTTTTCTTGGTTATCCCAACTATTCTTTGGTACCCTTCTTTTATCCCAACCATTGGTTGGTATGTTTCTTTTGGTTATCCCAACTATTGGTTGGTACCCTTCTTTTATCCCAACTATTGGTTGGTATCTTTTCTTAGTTATCCCAACTATTGGTTGGTACCCTTCTTTTATCCCAACTATGGGCTGGTATCTTTTCTTGGTTATCCCAACTATTGGTTGGTACCCTTCTTTTATCCCAACTATTGGTTGGTATGTTTCTTGGTTATCCCAACTATTGGTTGGTACCCTTCTTTTATCCCCTCTATTTTTACCCCAACTATTGGTTGGTATGTTTCTTGGTTATCCCAACTATTGGTTGATATCCTTCTTTTATCCCAACTATTGGTTGGTATGTTTCTTGGTTATCCCAATTATTGGTTGGTATCCTTCTTTTATCCCAACTATTGGTTGGTATGTTTCTCTTGGTTATCCCAACTATTGGTTGGTACCCTTCTTTTAACCCAACTATTGGTTGGTATCTTTTCTTGGTTATCCCAACTATTGGTTGGTACCCTTCTTTTATCCCAACTATTGGTTGGTATGTTTCTCGTGGTTATCCCAACTATTGGTTAGTACCCTTATTTTATCCCAACTATTGGTTGGTAAGTTTCTTTTGGTTATCCCAACTATTGGTTGGTACCCTTCTTTTATCCCAACTATTGGTTGGTATGTTTCTTGGTTATCCCAACCATTGGTTGGTACCCTTCTTTTATCCCAACTATTGGTTGGTATGTTTCTTGGTTATCCCAACTATTGGTTGGTACCCTTCTTTTATCCCAACTATTGGTTGGTATGTTTCTTGGTTATCCCAACTATTGGTTTGTACCCTTTTTTTATCCCAACTCTTGGTTGGTATGTTTCTTGGTTATCCCAACTATTGGTTGGTACCCTTCTTTTATCCCAACTATTTGTTGGTATGTTTTTTGGTTATCCCAACTATTGGTTGGTACCCTTCTTTTATCCCAACTATTGGTTGGTATGTTTCTCTTGGTTATCCCAACTATTGGTTGGTACCCTTCTTTTATCCCAACTATTGGTTTGTATCTTTTCTTGGTTATCCCAACTATTGGTTGGTACCCTTCTTTTATCCCAACTATTGGTTGGTATGTTTCTCTTGGTTATCCCAACTATTGGTTGGTATCTTTTCTTGGTTATCCCAACTATTCTTTGGTACCCTTCTTTTATCCCAACCATTGGTAGGTATGTTTCTTTTGGTTATCCCAACTATTGGTTGGTACCCTTCTTTTATCCCAACTATTGGTTGGTATCTTTTCTTGGTTATCCCAACTATTGGTTGGTACCCTTCTTTTATCCCAACTATGGGCTGGTATCTTTTCTTGGTTATCCCAACTATTGGTTGGTACCCTTCTTTTATCCCAACCATTAGTTGGTATGTTTCTTTTGGTTATCCCAACTATTGGTTGGTACCCTTCTTTTATCCCAACTATTGGTTGGTATCTTTTCTTGGTTATCCTAACTATTGGTTGGTACCCTTCTTTTATCCCAACTATGGGCTGGTATCTTTTCTTGGTTATCCCAACTATTGGTTGGTACCCTTCTTTTATCCCAACTATTGGTTGGTATGTTTCTTGGTTATCCCAACTATTGGTTGGTACCCTTCTTTTATCCCCTCTATTTTTATCCCAACTATTGGTTGGTATGTTTCTTGGTTATCCCAACTATTGGTTGGTATCCTTCTTTTATCCCAACTATTGGTTGGTATATTTCTTGGTTATCCCAATTATTGGTTGGTATCCTTCTTTTATCCCAACTAGTGGTTGGTATATTCCTCTTGGTTATCCCAACTATTTGTTGGTACCCTTCTTTTATCCCAACTATTGGTTGGTATCTTTTCTTGGTTATCCCAACTATTGGTTGGTACCCTTCTTTTATCCCAACTATTGGTTGGTATGTTTTTCTTGGTTATCCCAACTATTGGTTGGTACCCTTATTTTATCCCAACTATTGGTTGGTAAGTTTCTTTTGGTTATCCCAACTATTGGTTGGTACCCTTCTTTTATCCCAACTATTGGTTGGTATGTTTCTTGGTTATCCCAACCATTGGTTGGTACCCTTCTTTTATCCCAACTATTGGTTGGTATGTTTCTTGGTTATCCCAACTATTGGTTGGTACCCTTCTTTTATCCCAACTATTGGTTGGTATGTTTCTTGGTTATCCTAACTATTGGTTTGTACCCTTTTTTTATCCCAACTCTTGGTTGGTATGTTTCTTGGTTATCCCATCTATTGGTTGGTACCCTTCTTTTATCCCAACTATTTGTTGGTATGTTTTTTGGTTATCCCAACCATTGGTTGGTACCCTTCTTTTATCCCAACTATTGGTTTGTATCTTTTCTTGGTTATCCCAACTATTGGTTGGTACCCTTCTTTTATCCCAACTATTGGTTGGTATGTTTCTCTTGGTTATCCCAACTATTGGTTGGTATCATTTCTTATTTATCCCAACTATTCTTTGGTACCCTTCTTTTATCCCAACCATTGGTCGGTATGTTTCTTTTGCTTATCCCAACTATTGGTTGGTACCCTTCTTTTATCCCAACTATTGGTTGGTATCTTTTCTTGGTTATCCCAACTATTGGTTGGTACCCTTCTTTTATCCCAACTATGGGCTGGTATCTTTTCTTGGTTATCCCAACTATTGGTTGGTACCCTTCTTTTATCCCAACTATTGGTTGGTATGTTTCTTGGTTATCCCAACTATTGGTTGGTACGCTTCTTTTATCCCCTCTATTTTTATCCCAACTATTGGTTGGTATGTTTCTTGGTTATCCCAACTATTGGTTGGTATCCTTCTTTTATCCCAACTATTGGTTGGTATGTTTCTTGGTTATCCCAATTATTGGTTGGTATCCTTCTTTTATCCCAACTATTGGTTGGTATGTTTCTCTTGGTTATCCCAACTATTGGTTGGTACCCTTCTTTTATCCCAACTATTGGTTGGTATCTTTTCTTGGTTATCCCAACTATTGGTTGGTACCCTTCTTTTATCCCAACTATTGGTTGGTATGTTTCTCTTGGTTATCCCAACTATTGGTCAGTACCCTTATTTTATCCCAACTATTGGTTGGTAAGTTTCTTTTGGTTATCCCAACTATTGGTTGGTACCCTTCTTTTATCCCAACTATTGGTTGGTATGTTTCTTGGTTATCCCAACCATTGGTTGGTACCCTTCTTTTATCCCAACTATTGGTTGGTATGTTTCTTGGTTATCCCAACTATTGGTTGGTACCCTTCTTTTATCCCAACTATTGGTTGGTATGTTTCTTGGTTATCCCAACTATTGGTTTGTACCCTTTTTTTATCCCAACTCTTGGTTGGTATATTTCTTGGTTATCCCAACTGTTGGTTGGTACCCTTCTTTTATCCCAACTATTTGTTGGTATATTTTTTGGTTATCCCAACTATTGGTTGGTACCCTTCTTTTATCCCAACTATTGGTTGGTATGTTTCTCTTGGTTATCCCAACTATTGGTTGGTACCCTTCTTTTATCCCAACTATTGGTTTGTATCTTTTCTTGGTTATCCCAACTATTGGTTGGTACCCTTCTTTTATCCTAACTATTGGTTGGTATGTTTCACTTGGTTATCCCAACTATTGGTTGGTATCTTTTCTTGGTTATCCCAACTATTCTTTGGTACCCTTCTTTTATCCCAACCATTGGTTGGTATGTTTCTTTTGGTTATCCCAACTATTGGTTGGTACCCTTCTTTTATCCCAACTATTGGTTGGTATCTTTTCTTGGTTATCCCAACTATTGGTTGGTACCCTTCTTTTATCCCAACTATGGGCTGGTATCTTTTCTTGGTTATCCCAACTATTGGTTGGTACCCTTCTTTTATCCCAACTATTGGTTGGTACGTTTCTTGGTTATCCCAACTATTGGTTGGTACCCTTCTTTTATCCCCTCTATTTTTATCCCAACTATTGGTTGGTATGTTTCTTGGTTATCCCAACTATTGGTTGGTATCCTTCTTTTATCCCAACTATTGGTTGGTATGTTTCTTGGTTATCCCAATTATTGGTTGGTATCCTTCTTTTATCCCAACTATTGGTTGGTATGTTTCTCTTGGTTATCCTAACTATTGGTTGGTACCCTTCTTTTATCCCAACTATTGGTTGGTATGTTTCTCTTGGTTATCCCAACTATTGGTTAGTACCCTTATTTTATCCCAACTATTGGTTGGTAAGTTTCTTTTGGTTATCCCAACTATTGGTTGGTATGTTTCTTGGTTATCCCAACCATTGGTTGGTACCCTTCTTTTATCCCAACTATTGGTTGGTATGTTTCTTGGTTATCCCAACTATTGGTTGGTACCCTTCTTTTATCCCAACTATTGGTTGGTATGTTTCTTGGTTATCCCAACTATTGGTTTGTACCCTTTTTTTATCCCAACTCTTGGTTGGTATGTTTCTTGGTTATCCCAACTATTGGTTGGTACCCTTCTTTTATCCCAACTATTTGTTGGTATGTTTTTTGGTTATCCCAACTATTGGTTGGTACCCTTCTTTTATCCCAACTATTGGTTGGTATGTTTCTCTTGGTTATCCCAACTATTGGTTGGTACCCTTCTTTTATCCCAACTATTGGTTTGTATCTTTTCTTGGTTGTCCCAACTATTGGTTGGTATCTTTTCTTGGTTATCCCAATTATTCTTTGGTACCCTTCTTTTATCCCAACCATTGGTTGGTATGTTTCTTTTGGTTATCCCAACTATTGGTTGGTACCCTTCTTTTATCCCAACTATTGGTTGGTATCTTTTCTTGGTTATCCCAACTATTGGTTGGTACCATTCTTTTATCCCAACTATGGGCTGGTATCTTTTCTTGGTTATCCCAACTATTTGTTGGTACCCTTATTTTATCCCAACTATTGGTTGGTATGTTTCTTGGTTATCCCAACTATTGGTTGGTACCCTTCTTTTATCCCCTCTATTTTTATCCCAACTATTGGTTGGTATGTTTCTTGGTTATCCCAACTATTGGTTGGTATCCTTCTTTTATCCCAACTATTGGTTGGTATGTTTCTTGGTTATCCCAATTATTGGTTGGTATCCTTCTTTTATCCCAACTATTGGTTGGTATGTTTCTCTTGGTTATCCCAACTATTGGTTGGTACCCTTCTTTTATCCCAACTATTGGTTGGTATGTTTCTTGGTTATCCCACCCATTGGTTGGTACCCTTCTTTTATCCCAACTATTGGTTGGTATGTTTCTTGGTTATCCCAACTATTGGTTGGTACCCTTCTTTTATCCCAACTATTGGTTGGTATGTTTCTTGGTTATCCCAATTATTGGTTGATATCCTTCTTTTATCCCAACTATTGGTTGGTATGTTTCTTGGTTATCCCAATTATTGGTTGGTACCCTTCTTTGATCCCAACTATTGGTTGGTATGTTTCTCTTGGTTATCCCAACTATTGGTACCTTGGTACCCCTCTTTGATCCCAACTATTGGTTGGTATCTTTTCTCGGTTATCCCAACTATTGGTTGGTACCCTTATTTTATCCCAACTATTGATTGGTATGTTTCTCTTGGTTATCCCAACTATTGGTTGGTACCCTTATTTTATCCCAACTATTGGTTGGTAAGTTTCTCTTGGTTATCCCAACTATTGGTTGGTACCCTTCTTTTATCCCAACTATTGGTTGGTATGTTTCTTGGTTATCCCAATCATTGGTTGGTACCCTTCTTTTATCCCAACTATTGGTTGGTATGTTTCTTAGTTTCCCAACTATTGGTTTGTACCCTTCTTTTATCCCAACTATTGGTTGGTATGTTTCTCTTGGTTATCCCAACTATTGGTTGGTACCCTTCTTTTATCCCAACTATTGGTTGGTATCTTTTCTTGGTTATCCCAACTATTGGTTGGTACCCTTCTTTTATCCAAACTATTGGTTGGTATGTTTCTCTTGGTTATCCCAACTATTGGTTGGTACCCTTCTTTTATCCCAACTATTGGTTGGTGTCTTTTCTTGGTTATCCCAACTATTGGTTGGTACCCTTCTTTTATCCCAACTATAGGTTGGTATGTTTCTTGGTTATCCCAACTATTGGTTTATACCCTTCTTTTATCCCAACTATTGGTTGGTATGTTTCTCTTGGTTATCCCAACTATTGGTTGGTACCCTTCTTTTATCCCAACTATTGGTTGGTATCTTTTCTTGGTTATCCCAACTATTGGTTGGTACCCTTCTTTTATCCCAACTATTGGTTGGTATGTTTCTCTTGGTTATCCCAACTATTGGTTGGTACACCTATTTTATCCCAACTATTGGTTGGTAAGTTTCTTTTGGTTATCCCAACTATTGGTTGGTAACCTTCTTTTATCCTAACTATTGGTTGGTATGTTTCTTGGTTATCCCAACCATTGGTTGATACCCTTCTTTTATCCCAACTATTGGTTGGTATGTTTCTTGGTTAACCCAACTATTGGTTGGTACCCTTCTTTTATCCCAACTATTGGTTGGTATGTTTCTTGGTTATCCCAATTATTGGTTGATATCCTTCTTTTATCCCAACTATTGGTTGGTATGTTTCTTGGTTATCCCAACTATTGGTTGGTACCCTTCTTTGATCCCAACCATTGGTTGGTATGTTTCTCTTGGTTATCCCAACTATTGGTAGGTACCCCTCTTTGATCCCATCTATTGGTTGGTATCTTTTCTTGGTTATCCCAACTATTGGTTGATACCCTTCTTTTATCCCAACTATTTATTGGTATGTTTCTCTTGGTTATCCCAACTATTGGTTGGTACCCTTATTTTATCCCAACTATTGGTTGGTAAGTTTCTCTTGGTTATCCCAACTATTGGTTGGTACCCTTCTTTTATCCCAACTATTGGTTGGTATGTTTCTTGGTTATCCCAACCATTGGTTGGTACCCTTCTTTTATCCCAACTATTGGTTGGTATGTTTCTTGGTTATCCCAACTATTGGTTTGTACCCTTCTTTTATCCCAGCTATTGGTTGGTATGTTTCTCTTGGTTATCCCAACTATTGGTTGGTACACTTCTTTTATCCCAACTATTGGTTGGTATCTTTTCTTGGTTATCCCAACTATTGGTTGGTACCCTTCTTTTATCCAAACTATTGGTTGGTATGTTTCTCTTGGTTATCCCAACTATTGGTTGGTACCCTTCTTTTATCCCAACTATTGGTTGGTATCTTTTCTTGGTTATCCCAACTATTGGTTGGTACCCTTCTTTTATCCCAACTATAGGTTGGTATGTTTCTTGGTTATCCCAACTATTGGTTTATACCGTTCTTTTATCCCAACTATTGGTTGGTATGTTTCTTGGTTATCCCAACTATTGGTTGGTACCCTTCTTTTATCCCAACTATTGGTTGGTATGTTTTTTGGTTATCCCAACTATTGGTTGGTACCCTTCTTTTATCCCAACTATTGGTTGGTATGTTTCTCTTGGTTATCCCAACTATTGGTTGATACCCTTCTTTTATCCCAACTATTGGTTGGTAGGTTTCTCTTGGTTATCCCAACTATTGGTTGATACCCTTCTTTTATCCGAATTATAGGTTGGTATGTTTCTTGGTTATCCCAACTATTGGTTTATACCCTTCTTTTATCCCAACTATTGGTTGGTATGTTTCTTGGTAATCCCAACTATTGGTTGGTACCCTTCTTTTATCCCAACTATTGGTTGGTATGTTTTTTGGTTATCCCAACTATTGGTTGGTACCCTTCTTTTATCCCAACTATTGGTTGGTATGTTTCTCTTGGTTATCCCAACTATTGGTTGGTACCCTTCTTTTATCCCAACTATTGGTTGGTATGTTTCTTGGTTATCCCAACCATTGGTTGGTACCCTTCTTTTATCCCAACTATTGGTTGGTATGTTTCTTGGTTATCCCAACTCTTGGTTTGTACCATTCTTTTATCCCAACTATTTGTTGGTATGTTTCTCTTGGTTATCCCAACTATTGGTTGGTACCCTTCTTTTATCCCAACTATTGGTTGGTATCTTTTCTTGGTTATCCCAACTATTGGTTGGTACCCTTCTTTTATCCAAACTATTGGTTGGTATGTTTCTCTTGGTTATCCCAACTATTGGTTGGTACCCTTCTTTTATCCCAACTATTGGTTGGTGTCTTTTCTTGGTTATCCCAACTATTGGTTGGTACCCTTCTTTTATCCCAACTATAGGTTGGTATGTTTCTTGGTTATCCCAACTATTGGTTTATACCCTTCTTTTATCCCAACTATTGGTTGGTAGGTTTCTCTTGGTTATCCCAACTATTGGTTGATACCCTTCTTTTATCCCAACTATAGGTTGGTATGTTTCTTGGTTATCCCAACTATTGGTTTATACCCTTCTTTTATCCCAACTATTGGTTGGTATGTTTCTTGGTAATCTCAACTATTGGTTGGTACCCTTCTTTTATCCCAACTATTGGTTGGTATGTTTTTTGGTTATCCCAACTATTGGTTGGTACCCTTCTTTTATCCCAACTATTGGTTGGTATGTTTCTCTTGGTTATCCCAACTATTGGTTGGTACCCTTCTTTTATCCCAACTATTGGTTGGTATGTTTCTTGGTTATCCCAACCATTGGTTGGTACCCTTCTTTTATCCCAACTATTGGTTGGTATGTTTCTTGGTTATCCCAACTCTTGGTTTGTACCATTCTTTTATCCCAACTATTTGTTGGTATGTTTCTCTTGGTTATCCCAACTATTGGTTGGTACCCTTCTTTTATCCCAACTATTGGTTGGTATCTTTTCTTGGTTATCCCAACTATTGGTTGATACCCTTCTTTTATCCCAACTATTGGTTGGTAGGTTTCTCTTGGTTATCCCAACTATTGGTTGATACCCTTCTTTTATCCCAACTATAGGTTGGTATGTTTCTTGGTTATCCCAACTATTGGTTGGTACCCTTCTTTTATCCCAACTATTGGTTGGTATGTTTCTTGGTTATCCCAACCATTGGTTGGTACCCTTCTTTTATCCCAACTATTGGTTGGTATGTTTCTTGGTTATCCCAACTCTTGGTTTGTACCATTCTTTTATCCCAACTATTTGTTGGTATGTTTCTCTTGGTTATCCCAACTATTGGTTGGTACCCTTCTTTTATCCCAACTATTGGTTGGTATCTTTTCTTGGTTATCCCAACTATTGGTTGGTACCCTTCTTTTATCCAAACTATTGGTTGGTATGTTTCTCTTGGTTATCCCAACTATTGGTTGGTACCCTTCTTTTATCCCAACTATAGGTTGGTATGTTTCTTGGTTATCCCAACTATTGGTTTATACCCTTCTTTTATCCCAACTATTGGTTGGTAGGTTTCTCTTGGTTATCCCAACTATTGGTTGATACCCTTCTTTTATCCCAACTATAGGTTGGTATGTTTCTTGGTTATCCCAACTATTGGTTTATACCCTTCTTTTATCCTAACTATTGGTTGGTATGTTTCTTGGTAATCCCAACTATTGGTTGGTACCCTTCTTTTATCCCAACTATTGGTTGGTATGTTTTTTGGTTATCCCAACTATTGGTTGGTACCCTTCTTTTATCCCAACTATTGGTTGGTATGTTTCTCTTGGTTATCCCAACTATTGGTTGGTACCCTTCTTTTATCCCAACTATTGGTTGGTATGTTTCTTGGTTATCCCAACCATTGGTTGATACCCTTCTTTTATCCCAACTATTGGTTGGTATGTTTCTTGGTTATCCCAACTCTTGGTTTGTACCATTCTTTTATCCCAACTATTTGTTGGTATGTTTCTCTTGGTTATCCCAACTATTGGTTGGTACCCTTCTTTTATCCCAACTATTGGTTGGTATCTTTTCTTGGTTATCCCAACTATTGGTTGATACCCTTCTTTTATCCCAACTATTGGTTGGTAGGTTTCTCTTGGTTATCCCAACTATTGGTTGATACCCTTCTTTTATCCCAACTATAGGTTGGTATGTTTCTTGGTTATCCCAACTATTGGTTTATACCCTTCTTTTATCCCAACTATTGGTTGGTATGTTTCTTGGTAATCCCAACTATTGGTTGGTACCCTTCTTTTATCCCAACTATTGGTTGGTATGTTTTTTGGTTATCCCAACTATTGGTTGGTACCCTTCTTTTATCCCAACTATTGGTTGGTATGTTTCTCTTGGTTATCCCAACTATTGGTTGGTACCCTTCTTTTATCCCAACTATTGGTTGGTATGTTTCTTGGTTATCCCAACCATTGGTTGGTACCCTTCTTTTATCCCAACTATTGGTTGGTATGTTTCTTGGTTATCCCAACTCTTGGTTTGTACCATTCTTTTATCCCAACTATTTGTTGGTATGTTTCTCTTGGTTATCCCAACTATTGGTTGGTACCCTTCTTTTATCCCAACTATTGGTTGGTATCTTTTCTTGGTTATCCCAACTATTGGTTGGTACCCTTCTTTTATCCAAACTATTGGTTGGTATGTTTCTCTTGGTTATCCCAACTATTGGTTGGTACCCTTCTTTTATCCCAACTATTGGTTGGTGTCTTTTCTTGGTTATCCCAACTATTGGTTGGTACCCTTCTTTTATCCCAACTATAGGTTGGTATGTTTCTTGGTTATCCCAACAATTGGTTTATACCCTTCTTTTATCCCAACTATTGGTTGGTATGTTTCTTGGTTATCCCAACTCTTGGTTTGTACCATTCTTTTATCCCAACTATTTGTTGGTATGTTTCTCTTGGTTATCCCAACTATTGGTTGGTACCCTTCTTTTATCCCAACTATTGGTTGGTATCTTTTCTTGGTTATCCCAACTATTGGTTGGTACCCTTCTTTTATCCAAACTATTGGTTGGTATGTTTCTCTTGGTTATCCCAACTATTGGTTGGTACCCTTCTTTTATCCCAACTATTGGTTGGTATCTTTTCTTGGTTATCCCAACTATTGGTTGGTACCCTTCTTTTATCCAAACTATTGGTTGGTATGTTTCTCTTGGTTATCCCAACTATTGGTTGGTACCCTTCTTTTATCCCAACTATTGGTTGGTGTCTTTTCTTGGTTATCCCAACTATTGGTTGGTACCCTTCTTTTATCCCAACTATAGGTTGGTATGTTTCTTGGTTATCCCAACTATTGGTTTATACCCTTCTTTTATCCCAACTATTGGTTGGTAGGTTTCTCTTGGTTATCCCAACTATTGGTTGATACCCTTCTTTTATCCCAACTATAGGTTGGTATGTTTCTTGGTTATCCCAACTATTGGTTTATACCCTTCTTTTATCCTAACTATTGGTTGGTATGTTTCTTGGTAATCCCAACTATTGGTTGGTACCCTTCTTTTATCCCAACTATTGGTTGGTATGTTTTTTGGTTATCCCAACTATTGGTTGGTACCCTTCTTTTATCCCAACTATTGGTTGGTATGTTTCTCTTGGTTATCCCAACTATTGGTTGGTACCCTTCTTTTATCCCAACTATTGGTTGGTATGTTTCTTGGTTATCCCAACCATTGGTTGGTACCCTTCTTTTATCCCAACTATTGGTTGGTATGTTTCTTGGTTATCCCAACTCTTGGTTTGTACCATTCTTTTATCCCAACTATTTGTTGGTATGTTTCTCTTGGTTATCCCAACTATTGGTTGGTACCCTTCTTTTATCCCAACTATTGGTTGGTATCTTTTCTTGGTTATCCCAACTATTGGTTGATACCCTTCTTTTATCCCAACTATTGGTTGGTAGGTTTCTCTTGGTTATCCCAACTATTGGTTGATACCCTTCTTTTATCCCAACTATAGGTTGGTATGTTTCTTGGTTATCCCAACTATTGGTTTATACCCTTCTTTTATCCCAACTATTGGTTGGTATGTTTCTTGGTAATCCCAACTATTGGTTGGTACCCTTCTTTTATCCCAACTATTGGTTGGTATGTTTTTTGGTTATCCCAACTATTGGTTGGTACCCTTCTTTTATCCTAACTATTGGTTGGTATGTTTCTCTTGGTTATCCCAACTATTGGTTGGTACCCTTCTTTTATCCCAACTATTGGTTGGTATGTTTCTTGGTTATCCCAACCATTGGTTGGTACCCTTCTTTTATCCCAACTATTGGTTGGTATGTTTCTTGGTTATCCCAACTCTTGGTTTGTACCATTCTTTTATCCCAACTATTTGTTGGTATGTTTCTCTTGGTTATCCCAACTATTGGTTGGTACCCTTCTTTTATCCCAACTATTGGTTGGTATCTTTTCTTGGTTATCCCAACTATTGGTTGGTACCCTTCTTTTATCCAAACTATTGGTTGGTATGTTTCTCTTGGTTATCCCAACTATTGGTTGGTACCCTTCTTTTATCCCAACTATTGGTTGGTGTCTTTTCTTGGTTATCCCAACTATTGGTTGGTACCCTTCTTTTATCCCAACTATAGGTTGGTATGTTTCTTGGTTATCCCAACAATTGGTTTATACCCTTCTTTTATCCCAACTATTGGTTGGTAGGTTTCTCTTGGTTATCCCAACTATTGGTTGATACCCTTCTTTTATCCCAACTATAGGTTGGTATGTTTCTTGGTTATCCCAACTATTGGTTTATACCCTTCTTTTATCCTAACTATTGGTTGGTATGTTTCTTGGTAATCCCAACTATTGGTTGGTACCCTTCTTTTATCCCAACTATTGGTTGGTATGTTTTTTGGTTATCCCAACTATTGGTTGGTACCCTTCTTTTATCCCAACTATTGGTTGGTATGTTTCTCTTGGTTATCCCAACTATTGGTTGGTACCCTTCTTTTATCCCAACTATTGGTTGGTATGTTTCTTGGTTATCCCAACCATTGGTTGGTACCCTTCTTTTATCCCAACTATTGGTTGGTATGTTTCTTGGTTATCCCAACTCTTGGTTTGTACCATTCTTTTATCCCAACTATTTGTTGGTATGTTTCTCTTGGTTATCCCAACTATTGGTTGGTACCCTTCTTTTATCCCAACTATTGGTTGGTATCTTTTCTTGGTTATCCCAACTATTGGTTGATACCCTTCTTTTATCCCAACTATTGGTTGGTAGGTTTCTCTTGGTTATCCCAACTATTGGTTGATACCCTTCTTTTATCCCAACTATAGGTTGGTATGTTTCTTGGTTATCCCAACTATTGGTTTATACCCTTCTTTTATCCCAACTATTGGTTGGTATGTTTCTTGGTAATCCCAACTATTGGTTGGTACCCTTCTTTTATCCCAACTATTGGTTGGTATGTTTTTTGGTTATCCCAACTATTGGTTGGTACCCTTCTTTTATCCCAACTATTGGTTGGTATGTTTCTCTTGGTTATCCCAACTATTGGTTGGTACCCTTCTTTTATCCCAACTATTGGTTGGTATGTTTCTTGGTTATCCCAACCATTGGTTGGTACCCTTCTTTTATCCCAACTATTGGTTGGTATGTTTCTTGGTTATCCCAACTCTTGGTTTGTACCATTCTTTTATCCCAACTATTTGTTGGTATGTTTCTCTTGGTTATCCCAACTATTGGTTGGTACCCTTCTTTTATCCCAACTATTGGTTGGTATCTTTTCTTGGTTATCCCAACTATTGGTTGGTACCCTTCTTTTATCCAAACTATTGGTTGGTATGTTTCTCTTGGTTATCCCAACTATTGGTTGGTACCCTTCTTTTATCCCAACTATTGGTTGGTGTCTTTTCTTGGTTATCCCAACTATTGGTTGGTACCCTTCTTTTATCCCAACTATAGGTTGGTATGTTTCTTGGTTATCCCAACTATTGGTTTATACCCTTCTTTTATCCCAACTATTGGTTGGTATGTTTCTCTTGGTTATCCCAACTATTGGTTGGTACCCTTCTATTATCCCAACTATTGGTTAGTATCTTTTCTTGGTTATCCCAACTATTGGTTGGTACCCTTCTTTTATCCCAACTATTGGTTGGTATGTTTCTCTTGGTTATCCCAACTATTGGTTGGTACACTTATTTTATCCCAACTATTGGTTGGTAAGTTTCTTTTGGTTATCCCAACTATTGGTTGGTACCCTTCTTTTATCCCAACTATTGGTTGGTATGTTTCTTGGTTATCCCAACCATTGGTTGGTACCCTTCTTTTATCCCAACTATTGGTTGGTATGTTTCTTGGTTAACCCAACTATTGGTTGGTACCCTTCTTTTATCCCAACTATTGGTTGGTATGTTTCTTGGTTATCCCAATTATTGGTTGATATCCTTCTTTTATCCCAACTATTGGTTGGTATGTTTCTTGGGTATCCCAACTATTGGTTGGTACCCTTCTTTGATCCCAACTATTGGTTGGTATGTTTCTCTTGGTTATCCCAACTATTGGTAGTTACCCCTCTTTGATCCCAACTATTGGTTGGTATCTTTTCTTGGTTATCCCAACTATTGGTTGGTACCCTTCTTTTATCCCAACTATTTATTGGTATGTTTCTCTTGGTTATCCCAACTATTGGTTGGTACCCTTATTTTATCCCAACTATTGGTTGGTATGTTTCTCTTGGTTATCCCAACTATTGGTTGGTACCCTTCTTTTATCCCAACTATTGGTTGGTATGTTTCTTGGTTATCCCAACCATTGGTTGGTACCCTTCTTTTATCCCAACTATTGGTTGGTATGTTTCTTGGTTATCCCAACTCTTGGTTTGTACCATTCTTTTATCCCAACTATTTGTTGGTATGTTTCTCTTGGTTATCCCAACTATTGGTTGGTACCCTTCTTTTATCCCAACTATTGGTTGGTATCTTTTCTTGGTTATCCCAACTATTGGTTGGTACCCTTCTTTTATCCAAACTATTGGTTGGTATGGTTCTCTTGGTTATCCCAACTATTGGTTGGTACCCTTCTTTTATCCCAACTATTGGTTGGTGTCTTTTCTTGGTTATCCCAACTATTGGTTGGTACCCTTCTTTTATCCCAACTATAGGTTGGTATGTTTCTTGGTTATCCCAACTATTGGTTTATACCCTTCTTTTATCCCAACTATTGGTTGGTATGTTTCTCTTGGTTATCCCAACTATTGGTTGGTACCCTTCTTTTATCCCAACTATTGGTTGGTATCTTTTCTTGGTTATCCCAACTATTGGTTTATACCCTTCTTTTATCCCAACTATTGGTTGGTATGTTTCTTGGTTATCCCAATTATTGGTTGATATCCTTCTTTTATCCCAACTATTGGTTGGTATGTTTCTTGGGTATCCCAACTATTGGTTGGTACCCTTCTTTGATCCCAACTATTGGTTGGTATGTTTCTCTTGGTTATCCCAACCATTGGTTGGTACCCTTCTTTTATCCCAACTATTGGTTGGTATGTTTCTTGGTTATCCCAACTATTGGTTGGTACCCTTCTTTTATCCCAACTATTGGTTGGTATGTTTTTTGGTTATCCCAACTATTGGTTGGTACCCTTCTTTTATCCCAACTATTGGTTGGTATGTTTCTCTTGGTTATCCCAACTATTGGTTGATACCCTTCTTTTATCCCTACTATTGGTTGGTAGGTTTCTCTTGGTTATCCCAACTATTGGTTGATACCCTTCTTTTATCCGAATTATAGGTTGGTATGTTTCTTGGTTATCCCAACTATTGGTTTATACCCTTCTTTTATCCCAACTATTGGTTGGTATGTTTCTCTTGGTAATCCCAACTATTGGTTGGTACCCTTCTTTTATCCCAACTATTGGTTGGTATGTTTCTTGGTTATCCCAACCATTGGTTGGTACCCTTCTTTTATCCCAACTATTGGTTGGTATGTTTCTTGGTTATCCCAACTCTTGGTTTGTACCATTCTTTTATCCCAACTATTTGTTGGTATGTTTCTCTTGGTTATCCCAACTATTGGTTGGTACCCTTCTTTTATCCCAACTATTGGTTGGTATCTTTTCTTGGTTATCCCAACTATTGGTTGGTACCCTTCTTTTATCCAAACTATTGGTTGGTATGTTTCTCTTGGTTATCCCAACTATTGGTTGGTACCCTTCTTTTATCCCAACTATTGGTTGGTGTCTTTTCTTGGTTATCCCAACTATTGGTTGGTACCCTTCTTTTATCCCAACTATAGGTTGGTATGTTTCTTGGTTATCCCAACTATTGGTTTATACCCTTCTTTTATCCCAACTATTGGTTGGTAGGTTTCTCTTGGTTATCCCAACTATTGGTTGATACCCTTCTTTTATCCCAACTATAGGTTGGTATGTTTCTTGGTTATCCCAACTATTGGTTTATACCCTTCTTTTATCCCAACTATTGGTTGGTATGTTTCTTGGTAATCTCAACTATTGGTTGGTACCCTTCTTTTATCCCAACTATTGGTTGGTATGTTTTTTGGTTATCCCAACTATTGGTTGGTACCCTTCTTTTATCCCAACTATTGGTTGGTATGTTTCTCTTGGTTATCCCAACTATTGGTTGGTACCCTTCTTTTATCCCAACTATTGGTTGGTATGTTTCTTGGTTATCCCAACCATTGGTTGGTACCCTTCTTTTATCCCAACTATTGGTTGGTATGTTTCTTGGTTATCCCAACTCTTGGTTTGTACCATTCTTTTATCCCAACTATTTGTTGGTATGTTTCTCTTGGTTATCCCAACTATTGGTTGGTACCCTTCTTTTATCCCAACTATTGGTTGGTATCTTTTCTTGGTTATCCCAACCATTGGTTGATACCCTTCTTTTATCCCAACTACTGGTTGGTAGGTTTCTCTTGGTTATCCCAACTATTGGTTGATACCCTTCTTTTATCCCAACTATAGGTTGGTATGTTTCTTGGTTATCCCAACTATTGGTTGGTACCCTTCTTTTATCCCAACTATTGGTTGGTATGTTTCTTGGTTATCCCAACCATTGGTTGGTACCCTTCTTTTATCCCAACTATTGGTTGGTATGTTTCTTGGTTATCCCAACTCTTGGTTTGTACCATTCTTTTATCCCAACTATTTGTTGGTATGTTTCTCTTGGTTATCCCAACTATTGGTTGGTACCCTTCTTTTATCCCAACTATTGGTTGGTATCTTTTCTTGGTTATCCCAACTATTGGTTGGTACCCTTCTTTTATCCAAACTATTGGTTGGTATGTTTCTCTTGGTTATCCCAACTATTGGTTGGTACCCTTCTTTTATCCCAACTATTGGTTGGTGTCTTTTCTTGGTTATCCCAACTATTGGTTGGTACCCTTCTTTTATCCCAACTATAGGTTGGTATGTTTCTTGGTTATCCCAACTATTGGTTTATACCCTTCTTTTATCCCAACTATTGGTTGGTAGGTTTCTCTTGGTTATCCCAACTATTGGTTGATACCCTTCTTTTATCCCAACTATAGGTTGGTATGTTTCTTGGTTATCCCAACTATTGGTTTATACCCTTCTTTTATCCGAACTATTGGTTGGTATGTTTCTTGGTAATCCCAACTATTGGTTGGTACCCTTCTTTTATCCCAACTATTGGTTGGTATGTTTTTTGGTTATCCCAACTATTGGTTGGTACCCTTCTTTTATCCCAACTATTGGTTGGTATGTTTCTCTTGGTTATCCCAACTATTGGTTGGTACCCTTCTTTTATCCCAACTATTGGTTGGTATGTTTCTTGGTTATCCCAACCATTGGTTGGTACCCTTCTTTTATCCCAACTATTGGTTGGTATGTTTCTTGGTTATCCCAACTCTTGGTTTGTACCATTCTTTTATCCCAACTATTTGTTGGTATGTTTCTCTTGGTTATCCCAACTATTGGTTGGTACCCTTCTTTTATCCCAACTATTGGTTGGTATCTTTTCTTGGTTATCCCAACTATTGGTTGATACCCTTCTTTTATCCCAACTATTGGTTGGTAGGTTTCTCTTGGTTATCCCAACTATTGGTTGATACCCTTCTTTTATCCCAACTATAGGTTGGTATGTTTCTTGGTTATCCCAACTATTGGTTTATACCCTTCTTTTATCCCAACTATTGGTTGGTATGTTTCTTGGTAATCCCAACTATTGGTTGGTACCCTTCTTTTATCCCAACTATTGGTTGGTATGTTTTTTGGTTATCCCAACTATTGGTTGGTACCCTTCTTTTATCCCAACTATTGGTTGGTATGTTTCTCTTGGTTATCCCAACTATTGGTTGGTACCCTTCTTTTATCCCAACTATTGGTTGGTATGTTTCTTGGTTATCCCAACCATTGGTTGGTACCCTTCTTTTATCCCAACTATTGGTTGGTATGTTTCTTGGTTATCCCAACTCTTGGTTTGTACCATTCTTTTATCCCAACTATTTGTTGGTATGTTTCTCTTGGTTATCCCAACTATTGGTTGGTACCCTTCTTTTATCCCAACTATTGGTTGGTATCTTTTCTTGGTTATCCCAACTATTGGTTGGTACCCTTCTTTTATCCAAACTATTGGTTGGTATGTTTCTCTTGGTTATCCCAACTATTGGTTGGTACCCTTCTTTTATCCCAACTATTGGTTGGTGTCTTTTCTTGGTTATCCCAACTATTGGTTGGTACCCTTCTTTTATCCCAACTATAGGTTGGTATGTTTCTTGGTTATCCCAACAATTGGTTTATACCCTTCTTTTATCCCAACTATTGGTTGGTAGGTTTCTCTTGGTTATCCCAACTATTGGTTGATACCCTTCTTTTATCCCAACTATAGGTTGGTATGTTTCTTGGTTATCCCAACTATTGGTTTATACCCTTCTTTTATCCCAACTATTGGTTGGTATGTTTCTTGGTAATCACAACTATTGGTTGGTACCCTTCTTTTATCCCAACTATTGGTTGGTATGTTTTTTGGTTATCCCAACTATTGGTTGGTACCCTTCTTTTATCCCAACTATTGGTTGGTATGTTTCTCTTGGTTATCCCAACTATTGGTTGGTACCCTTCTTTTATCCCAACTATTGGTTGGTATGTTTCTTGGTTATCCCAACCATTGGTTGGTACCCTTCTTTTATCCCAACTATTGGTTGGTATGTTTCTTGGTTATCCCAACTCTTGGTTTGTACCATTCTTTTATCCCAACTATTTGTTGGTATGTTTCTCTTGGTTATCCCAACTATTGGTTGGTACCCTTCTTTTATCCCAACTATTGGTTGGTATCTTTTCTTGGTTATCCCAACTATTGGTTGATACCCTTCTTTTATCCCAACTACTGGTTGGTAGGTTTCTCTTGGTTATCCCAACTATTGGTTGATACCCTTCTTTTATCCCAACTATAGGTTGGTATGTTTCTTGGTTATCCCAACTATTGGTTGGTACCCTTCTTTTATCCCAACTATTGGTTGGTATGTTTCTTGGTTATCCCAACCATTGGTTGGTACCCTTCTTTTATCCCAACTATTGGTTGGTATGTTTCTTGGTTATCCCAACTCTTGGTTTGTACCATTCTTTTATCCCAACTATTTGTTGGTATGTTTCTCTTGGTTATCCCAACTATTGGTTGGTACCCTTCTTTTATCCCAACTATTGGTTGGTATCTTTTCTTGGTTATCCCAACTATTGGTTGGTACCCTTCTTTTATCCAAACTATTGGTTGGTATGTTTCTCTTGGTTATCCCAACTATTGGTTGGTACCCTTCTTTTATCCCAACTATTGGTTGGTGTCTTTTCTTGGTTATCCCAACTATTGGTTGGTACCCTTCTTTTATCCCAACTATAGGTTGGTATGTTTCTTGGTTATCCCAACTATTGGTTTATACCCTTCTTTTATCCCAACTATTGGTTGGTAGGTTTCTCTTGGTTATCCCAACTATTGGTTGATACCCTTCTTTTATCCCAACTATAGGTTGGTATGTTTCTTGGTTATCCCAACTATTGGTTTATACCCTTCTTTTATCCTAACTATTGGTTGGTATGTTTCTTGGTAATCCCAACTATTGGTTGGTACCCTTCTTTTATCCCAACTATTGGTTGGTATGTTTTTTGGTTATCCCAACTATTGGTTGGTACCCTTCTTTTATCCCAACTATTGGTTGGTATGTTTCTCTTGGTTATCCCAACTATTGGTTGGTACCCTTCTTTTATCCCAACTATTGGTTGGTATGTTTCTTGGTTATCCCAACCATTGGTTGGTACCCTTCTTTTATCCCAACTATTGGTTGGTATGTTTCTTGGTTATCCCAACTCTTGGTTTGTACCATTCTTTTATCCCAACTATTTGTTGGTATGTTTCTCTTGGTTATCCCAACTATTGGTTGGTACCCTTCTTTTATCCCAACTATTGGTTGGTATCTTTTCTTGGTTATCCCAACTATTGGTTGATACCCTTCTTTTATCCCAACTATTGGTTGGTAGGTTTCTCTTGGTTATCCCAACTATTGGTTGATACCCTTCTTTTATCCCAACTATAGGTTGGTATGTTTCTTGGTTATCCCAACTATTGGTTTATACCCTTCTTTTATCCCAACTATTGGTTGGTATGTTTCTTGGTAATCCCAACTATTGGTTGGTACCCTTCTTTTATCCCAACTATTGGTTGGTATGTTTTTTGGTTATCCCAACTATTGGTTGGTACCCTTCTTTTATCCCAACTATTGGTTGGTATGTTTCTCTTGGTTATCCCAACTATTGGTTGGTACCCTTCTTTTATCCCAACTATTGGTTGGTATGTTTCTTGGTTATCCCAACCATTGGTTGGTACCCTTCTTTTATCCCAACTATTGGTTGGTATGTTTCTTGGTTATCCCAACTCTTGGTTTGTACCATTCTTTTATCCCAACTATTTGTTGGTATGTTTCTCTTGGTTATCCCAACTATTGGTTGGTACCCTTCTTTTATCCCAACTATTGGTTGGTATCTTTTCTTGGTTATCCCAACTATTGGTTGGTACCCTTCTTTTATCCAAACTATTGGTTGGTATGTTTCTCTTGGTTATCCCAACTATTGGTTGGTACCCTTCTTTTATCCCAACTATTGGTTGGTGTCTTTTCTTGGTTATCCCAACTATTGGTTGGTACCCTTCTTTTATCCCAACTATAGGTTGGTATGTTTCTTGGTTATCCCAACAATTGGTTTATACCCTTCTTTTATCCCAACTATTGGTTGGTAGGTTTCTCTTGGTTATCCCAACTATTGGTTGATACCCTTCTTTTATCCCAACTATAGGTTGGTATGTTTCTTGGTTATCCCAACTATTGGTTTATACCCTTCTTTTATCCCAACTATTGGTTGGTATGTTTCTTGGTAATCCCAACTATTGGTTGGTACCCTTCTTTTATCCCAACTATTGGTTGGTATGTTTTTTGGTTATCCCAACTATTGGTTGGTACCCTTCTTTTATCCCAACTATTGGTTGGTATGTTTATCTTGGTTATCCCAACTATTGGTTGGTACCCTTCTTTTATCCCAACTATTGGTTGGTATGTTTCTTGGTTATCCCAACCATTGGTTGGTACCCTTCTTTTATCCCAACTATTGGTTGGTATGTTTCTTGGTTATCCCAACTCTTGGTTTGTACCATTCTTTTATCCCAACTATTTGTTGGTATGTTTCTCTTGGTTATCCCAACTATTGGTTGGTACCCTTCTTTTATCCCAACTATTGGTTGGTATCTTTTCTTGGTTATCCCAACTATTGGTTGATACCCTTCTTTTATCCCAACTACTGGTTGGTAGGTTTCTCTTGGTTATCCCAACTATTGGTTGATACCCTTCTTTTATCCCAACTATAGGTTGGTATGTTTCTTGGTTATCCCAACTATTGGTTGGTACCCTTCTTTTATCCCAACTATTGGTTGGTATGTTTCTTGGTTATCCCAACCATTGGTTGGTACCCTTCTTTTATCCCAACTATTGGTTGGTATGTTTCTTGGTTATCCCAACTCTTGGTTTGTACCATTCTTTTATCCCAACTATTTGTTGGTATGTTTCTCTTGGTTATCCCAACTATTGGTTGGTACCCTTCTTTTATCCCAACTATTGGTTGGTATCTTTTCTTGGTTATCCCAACTATTGGTTGGTACCCTTCTTTTATCCAAACTATTGGTTGGTATGTTTCTCTTGGTTATCCCAACTATTGGTTGGTACCCTTCTTTTATCCCAACTATTGGTTGGTGTCTTTTCTTGGTTATCCCAACTATTGGTTGGTACCCTTCTTTTATCCCAACTATAGGTTGGTATGTTTCTTGGTTATCCCAACTATTGGTTTATACCCTTCTTTTATCCCAACTATTGGTTGGTAGGTTTCTCTTGGTTATCCCAACTATTGGTTGATACCCTTCTTTTATCCCAACTATAGGTTGGTATGTTTCTTGGTTATCCCAACTATTGGTTTATACCCTTCTTTTATCCTAACTATTGGTTGGTATGTTTCTTGGTAATCCCAACTATTGGTTGGTACCCTTCTTTTATCCCAACTATTGGTTGGTATGTTTTTTGGTTATCCCAACTATTGGTTGGTACCCTTCTTTTATCCCAACTATTGGTTGGTATGTTTCTCTTGGTTATCCCAACTATTGGTTGGTACCCTTCTTTTATCCCAACTATTGGTTGGTATGTTTCTTGGTTATCCCAACCATTGGTTGGTACCCTTCTTTTATCCCAACTATTGGTTGGTATGTTTCTTGGTTATCCCAACTCTTGGTTTGTACCATTCTTTTATCCCAACTATTTGTTGGTATGTTTCTCTTGGTTATCCCAACTATTGGTTGGTACCCTTCTTTTATCCCAACTATTGGTTGGTATCTTTTCTTGGTTATCCCAACTATTGGTTGATACCCTTCTTTTATCCCAACTATTGGTTGGTAGGTTTCTCTTGGTTATCCCAACTATTGGTTGATACCCTTCTTTTATCCCAACTATAGGTTGGTATGTTTCTTGGTTATCCCAACTATTGGTTTATACCCTTCTTTTATCCCAACTATTGGTTGGTATGTTTCTTGGTAATCCCAACTATTGGTTGGTACCCTTCTTTTATCCCAACTATTGGTTGGTATGTTTTTTGGTTATCCCAACTATTGGTTGGTACCCTTCTTTTATCCCAACTATTGGTTGGTATGTTTCTCTTGGTTATCCCAACTATTGGTTGGTACCCTTCTTTTATCCCAACTATTGGTTGGTATGTTTCTTGGTTATCCCAACCATTGGTTGGTACCCTTCTTTTATCCCAACTATTGGTTGGTATGTTTCTTGGTTATCCCAACTCTTGGTTTGTACCATTCTTTTATCCCAACTATTTGTTGGTATGTTTCTCTTGGTTATCCCAACTATTGGTTGGTACCCTTCTTTTATCCCAACTATTGGTTGGTATCTTTTCTTGGTTATCCCAACTATTGGTTGATACCCTTCTTTTATCCCAACTATTGGTTGGTAGGTTTCTCTTGGTTATCCCAACTATTGGTTGATACCCTTCTTTTATCCCAACTATAGGTTGGTATGTTTCTTGGTTATCCCAACTATTGGTTTATACCCTTCTTTTATCCCAACTATTGGTTGGTATGTTTCTTGGTAATCCCAACTATTGGTTGGTACCCTTCTTTTATCCCAACTATTGGTTGCTATGTTTTTTGGTTATCCCAACTATTGGTTGGTACCCTTCTTTTATCCCAACTATTGGTTGGTATGTTTCTCTTGGTTATCCCAACTATTGGTTGGTACCCTTCTTTTATCCCAACTATTGGTTGGTATGTTTCTTGGTTATCCCAACCATTGGTTGGTACCCTTCTTTTATCCCAACTATTGGTTGGTATGTTTCTTGGTTATCCCAACTCTTGGTTTGTACCATTCTTTTATCCCAACTATTTGTTGGTATGTTTCTCTTGGTTATCCCAACTATTGGTTGGTACCCTTCTTTTATCCCAACTATTGGTTGGTATCTTTTCTTGGTTATCCCAACTATTGGTTGGTACCCTTCTTTTATCCAAACTATTGGTTGGTATGTTTCTCTTGGTTATCCCAACTATTGGTTGGTACCCTTCTTTTATCCCAACTATTGGTTGGTGTCTTTTCTTGGTTATCCCAACTATTGGTTGGTACCCTTCTTTTATCCCAACTATAGGTTGGTATGTTTCTTGGTTATCCCAACTATTGGTTTATACCCTTCTTTTATCCCAACTATTGGTTGGTATGTTTCTCTTGGTTATCCCAACTATTGGTTGGTACCCTTCTATTATCCCAACTATTGGTTAGTATCTTTTCTTGGTTATCCCAACTATTGGTTGGTACCCTTCTTTTATCCCAACTATTGGTTGGTATGTTTCTCTTGGTTATCCCAACTATTGGTTGGTACACTTATTTTATCCCAACTATTGGTTGGTAAGTTTCTTTTGGTTATCCCAACTATTGGTTGGTACCCTTCTTTTATCCCAACTATTGGTTGGTATGTTTCTTGGTTATCCCAACCATTGGTTGGTACCCTTCTTTTATCCCAACTATTGGTTGGTATGTTTCTTGGTTAACCCAACTATTGGTTGGTACCCTTCTTTTATCCCAACTATTGGTTGGTATGTTTCTTGGTTATCCCAATTATTGGTTGATATCCTTCTTTTATCCCAACTATTGGTTGGTATGTTTCTTGGGTATCCCAACTATTGGTTGGTACCCTTCTTTGATCCCAACTATTGGTTGGTATGTTTCTCTTGGTTATCCCAACTATTGGTAGGTACCCCTCTTTGATCCCAACTATTGGTTGGTATCTTTTCTTGGTTATCCCAACTATTGGTTGGTACCCTTCTTTTATCCCAACTATTTATTGGTATGTTTCTCTTGGTTATCCCAACTATTGGTTGGTACCCTTATTTTATCCCAACTATTGGTTGGTAAGTTTCTCTTGGTTATCCCAACTATTGGTTGGTACCCTTCTTTTATCCCAACTATTGGTTGGTATGTTTCTTGGTTATCCCAACCATTGGTTGGTACCCTTCTTTTATCCCAACTATTGGTTGGTATGTTTCTTGGTTATCCCAACTATTGGTTGGTACCCTTCTTTTATCCCAACTATTGGTTGGTATGTTTTTTGGTTATCCCAACTATTGGTTGGTACCCTTCTTTTATCCCAACTATTGGTTGGTATGTTTCTCTTGGTTATCCCAACTATTGGTTGATACCCTTCTTTTATCCCAACTATTGGTTGGTAGGTTTCTCTTGGTTATCCCAACTATTGGTTGGTACCCTTCTTTTATCCCAACTATAGGTTGGTATGTTTCTTGGTTATCCCAACTATTGGTTTATACCCTTCTTTTATCCCAACTATTGGTTGGTATGTTTCTCTTGGTTATCCCAACTATTGGTTTGTACCCTTCTTTTATCCCAACTATTGGTTTGTATGTTTCTTGGTTATCCCAACCATTGGTTGGTACCCTTCTTTTATCCCAACTATTGGTTGGTATGTTTCTTGGTTATCCCAACTCTTGGTTTGTACCATTCTTTTATCCCAACTATTTGTTGGTATGTTTCTCTTGGTTATCCCAACTATTGGTTGGTACCCTTCTTTTATCCCAACTATTGGTTGGTATCTTTTCTTGGTTATCCCAACTATTGGTTGGTACCCTTCTTTTATCCAAACTATTGGTTGGTATGTTTCTCTTGGTTATCCCAACTATTGGTTGGTACCCTTCTTTTATCCCAACTATTGGTTGGTGTCTTTTCTTGGTTATCCCAACTATTGGTTGGTACCCTTCTTTTATCCCAACTATAGGTTGGTATGTTTCTTGGTTATCCCAACTATTGGTTTATACCCTTCTTTTATCCCAACTATTGGTTGGTATGTTTCTCTTGGTTATCCCAACTATTGGTTGGTACCCTTCTTTTATCCCAACTATTGGTTGGTATCTTTTCTTGGTTATCCCAACTATTGGTTGGTACCCTTCTTTTATCCCAACTATTGGTTGGTATGTTTCTCTTGGTTATCCCAACTATTGGTTGGTACACTTATTTTATCCCAACTATTGGTTGGTAAGTTTCTTTTGGTTATCCCAACTATTGGTTGGTACCCTTCTTTTATCCCAACTATTGGTTGGTATGTTTCTTGGTTATCCCAACCATTGGTTGGTACCCTTCTTTTATCCCAACTATTGATTGGTATGTTTCTTGGTTAACCCAACTATTGGTTGGTACCCTTCTTTTATCCCAACTATTGGTTGGTATGTTTCTTGGTTATCCCAATTATTGGTTGATATCCTTCTTTTATCCCAACTATTGGTTGGTATGTTTCTTGGTTATCCCAACTATTGGTTGGTACCCTTCTTTGATCCCAACTATTGGTTGGTATGTTTCTCTTGGTTATCCCAACTATTGGTAGGTACCCCTCTTTGATCCCAACTATTGGTTGGTATCTTTTCTTGGTTATCCCAACTATTGGTTGGTACCCTTCTTTTATCCCAACTATTTATTGGTATGTTTCTCTTGGTTATCCCAACTATTGGTTGGTACCCTTATTTTATCCCAACTATTGGTTGGTAAGTTTCTCTTGGTTATCCCAACTATTGGTTGGTACCCTTCTTTTATCCCAACTATTGGTTGGTATGTTTCTTGGTTATCCCAACCATTGGTTGGTACCCTTCTTTTATCCCAACTATTGGTTGGTATGTTTCTTGGTTATCCCAACTATTGGTTTGTACCCTTCTTTTATCCCAACTATTGGTTGGTATGTTTCTCTTGGTTATCCCAACTATTTGTTGGTACACTTCTTTTATCCCAACTATTGGTTGGTATCTTTTCTTGGTTATCCCAACTATTGGTTGGTACCCTTCTTTTATCCAAACTATTGGTTGGTATGTTTCTCTTGGTTATCCCAACTATTGGTTGGTACCCTTCTTTTATCCCAACTATTGGTTGGTATCTTTTCTTGGTTATCCCAACTATTGGTTGGTACCCTTCTTTTATCCCAACTATAGGTTGGTATGTTTCTTGGTTATCCCAACTATTGGTTTATACCCTTCTTTTATCCCAACTATTGGTTGGTATGTTTCTTGGTTATCCCAACTATTGGTTGGTACCCTTCTTTTATCCCAACTATTGGTTGGTATGTTTTTTGGTTATCCCAACTATTGGTGGGTACCCTTCTTTTATCACAACTATTGGTTGGTATGTTTCTCGTGGTTATCCCAACTATTGGTTGATACCCTTCTTTTATCCCAACTATCGGTTGGTAGGTTTCTCTTGGTTATCCCAACTATTGGTTGGTACCCTTCTTTTATCCCAACTATTGGTTTGTATCTTTTCTTGGTTATCCCAACTATTGGTTGGTACCCTTCTTTTATCCCAACTATTGGTTGGTATGTTTCTGTTGGTTATCCCAACTATTGGTTGGTACCCTTCTTTTATCCCAACTATTGGTTGGTATCTTTTCTTGGTTATCCCAACTATTGGTTGGTACCCTTCTTTTATCCCAACTATTGGTTGGTATGTTTCTTTTGGTTATCCCAACTATTGGTTGGTACCCTTCTTTTATCCCCTTTATTGGTTGGTATGTTTCTTGGTTATCCCAACTATTGGTTGGTACCCTTCTTTTATCCCAACTATTGGTTGGTATGTTTCTTGGTTAGCCCAACTATTGGTTGGTACCCTTCTTTTATCCCAACTATTGGTTGGTATGTTTCTTGGTTATCCCAACTATTGGTTGGTATCCTTCTTTTATCCCAACTATTGGTTGGTATGTTTCTTGGTTATCCCAATTATTGGTTGGTACCCTTCTTTTATCCAAACTATTGGTTGGTATGTTTCTCTTGGTTATCCCAACTATTGGTTGGTACCCTTCTTTTATCCCAACTATTGGTTGGTATCTTTTCTTGGTTATCCCAACTATTGGTTGGTACCCTTCTTTTATCCCAACTATTGGTTGGTATGTTTCTCTTGGTTATCCCAACTATTGGTTGATACCCTTCTTTTATCCCATCTATTGGTTGGTATCTTTTCTTGGTTATCCCAACTATTCTTTGGTACCCTTCTTTTATCCCAACCATTGGTTGGTATGTTTCTTTTGGTTAACCCAACTATTGGTTGGTACCCTTCTTTTATCCCAACTATTGGTTGGTATCTTTTCTTGGTTATCCCAACTATTGGTTGGTACCCTTCTTTTATCCAAACTATTGGTTGGTATGTTTCTCTTGGTTATCCCAACTATTGGTTGGTACCCTTCTTTTATCCCAACTATTGGTTGGTGTCTTTTCTTGGTTATCCCAACTATTGGTTGGTACCCTTCTTTTATCCCAACTATAGGTTGGTATGTTTCTTGGTTATCCCAACTATTGGTTTATACCCTTCTTTTATCCCAACTATTGGTTGGTATGTTTCTCTTGGTTATCCCAACTATTGGTTGGTACCCTTCTTTTATCCCAACTATTGGTTGGTATCTTTTCTTGGTTATCCCAACTATTGGTTGGTACCCTTCTTTTATCCCAACTATTGGTTGGTATGTTTCTCTTGGTTATCCCAACTATTGGTTGGTACACTTATTTTATCCCAACTATTGGTTGGTAAGTTTCTTTTGGTTATCCCAACTATTGGTTGGTACCCTTCTTTTATCCCAAATATTGGTTGGTATGTTTCTTGGTTATCCCAACCATTGGTTGGTACCCTTCTTTTATCCCAACTATTGGTTGGTATGTTTCTTGGTTAACCCAACTATTGGTTGGTACCCTTCTTTTATCCCAACTATTGGTTGGTATGTTTCTTGGTTATCCCAATTATTGGTTGATATCCTTCTTTTATCCCAACTATTGGTTGGTATGTTTCTTGGTTATCCCAACTATTGGTTGGTACCCTTCTTTGATCCCAACTATTGGTTGGTATGTTTCTCTTGGTTATCCCAACTATTGGTAGGTACCCCTCTTTGATCCCAACTATTGGTTGGTATCTTTTCTTGGTTATCCCAACTATTGGTTGGTACCCTTCTTTTATCCCAACTATTTATTGGTATGTTTCTCTTGGTTATCCCAACTATTGGTTGGTACCCTTATTTTATCCCAACTATTGGTTGGTAAGTTTCTCTTGGTTATCCCAACTATTGGTTGGTACCCTTCTTTTATCCCAACTATTGGTTGGTATGTTTCTTGGTTATCCCAACCATTGGTTGGTACCCTTCTTTTATTCCAACTATTGGTTGGTATGTTTCTTGGTTATCCCAACTATTGGTTTGTACCCTTCTTTTATCCCAACTATTGGTTGGTATGTTTCTCTTGGTTATCCCAACTATTGGTTGGTACACTTCTTTTATCCCAACTATTGGTTGGTATCTTTTCTTGGTTATCCCAACTATTGGTTGGTACCCTTCTTTTATCCAAACTATTGGTTGGTGTGTTTCTCTTGGTTATCCCAACTATTGGTTGGTACCCTTCTTTTATCCCAACTATTGGTTGGTATCTTTTCTTGGTTATCCCAACTATTGGTTGGTACCCTTCTTTTATCCCAACTATAGGTTGGTATGTTTCTTGGTTATCCCAACTATTGGTTGGTACCCTTCTTTTATCCCAACTATTGGTTGGTATGTTTTTTGGTTATCCCAACTATTGGTTGGTACCCTTCTTTTATCCCAACTATTGGTTGGCATGTTTCTCTTGGTTATCCCAACTATTGGTTGATACCCTTCTTTTACCCCAACTATTGGTTGGTAGGTTTCTCGTGGTTATCCCAACTATTGGTTGATACCCTTCTTTTATCCCAACTATCGGTTGGTAGGTTTCTCTTGGTTATCCCAACTATTGGTTGGTACCCTTCTTTTATCCCAACTATTGGTTTGTATCTTTTCTTGGTTATCCCAACTATTGGTTGGTACCCTTCTTTTATCCCAACTATTGGTTGGTATGTTTCTGTTGGTTATCCCAACTATTGGTTGGTACCCTTCTTTTATCCCAACTATTGGTTGGTATCTTTTCTTGGTTATCCCAACTATTGGTTGGTACCCTTCTTTTATCCCAACTATTGGTTGGTATGTTTCTTTTGGTTATCCCAACTATTGGTTGGTACCCTTCTTTTATCCCCTTTATTGGTTGGTATGTTTCTTGGTTATCCCAACTATTGGTTGGTACCCTTCTTTTATCCCAACTATTGGTTGGTATGTTTCTTGGTTAGCCCAACTATTGGTTGGTACCCTTCTTTTATCCCAACTATTGGTTGGTATGTTTCTTGGTTATCCCAACTATTGGTTGGTATCCTTCTTTTATCCCAACTATTGGTTGGTATGTTTCTTGGTTATCCCAATTATTGGTTGGTACCCTTCTTTTATCCAAACTATTGGTTGGTATGTTTCTCTTGGTTATCCCAACTATTGGTTGGTACCCTTCTTTTATCCCAACTATTGGTTGGTATCTTTTCTTGGTTATCCCAACTATTGGTTGGTACCCTTCTTTTATCCCAACTATTGGTTGGTATGTTTCTCTTGGTTATCCCAACTATTGGTTGATACCCTTCTTTTATCCCATCTATTGGTTGGTATCTTTTCTTGGTTATCCCAACTATTCTTTGGTACCCTTCTTTTATCCCAACCATTGGTTGGTATGTTTCTTTTGGTTAACCCAACTATTGGTTGGTACCCTTCTTTTATCCCAACTATTGGTTGGTATCTTTTCTTGGTTATCCCAACTATTGGTTGGTACCCTTCTTTTATCCAAACTATTGGTTGGTATGTTTCTCTTGGTTATCCCAACTATTGGTTGGTACCCTTCTTTTATCCCAACTATTGGTTGGTGTCTTTTCTTGGTTATCCCAACTATTGGTTGGTACCCTTCTTTTATCCCAACTATAGGTTGGTATGTTTCTTGGTTATCCCAACTATTGGTTTATACCCTTCTTTTATCCCAACTATTGGTTGGTATGTTTCTCTTGGTTATCCCAACTATTGGTTGGTACCCTTCTTTTATCCCAACTATTGGTTGGTATCTTTTCTTGGTTATCCCAACTATTGGTTGGTACCCTTCTTTTATCCCAACTATTGGTTGGTATGTTTCTCTTGGTTATCCCAACTATTGGTTGGTACACTTATTTTATCCCAACTATTGGTTGGTAAGTTTCTTTTGGTTATCCCAACTATTGGTTGGTACCCTTCTTTTATCCCAAATATTGGTTGGTATGTTTCTTGGTTATCCCAACCATTGGTTGGTACCCTTCTTTTATCCCAACTATTGGTTGGTATGTTTCTTGGTTAACCCAACTATTGGTTGGTACCCTTCTTTTATCCCAACTATTGGTTGGTATGTTTCTTGGTTATCCCAATTATTGGTTGATATCCTTCTTTTATCCCAACTATTGGTTGGTATGTTTCTTGGTTATCCCAACTATTGGTTGGTACCCTTCTTTGATCCCAACTATTGGTTGGTATGTTTCTCTTGGTTATCCCAACTATTGGTAGGTACCCCTCTTTGATCCCAACTATTGGTTGGTATCTTTTCTTGGTTATCCCAACTATTGGTTGGTACCCTTCTTTTATCCCAACTATTTATTGGTATGTTTCTCTTGGTTATCCCAACTATTGGTTGGTACCCTTATTTTATCCCAACTATTGGTTGGTAAGTTTCTCTTGGTTATCCCAACTATTGGTTGGTACCCTTCTTTTATCCCAACTATTGGTTGGTATGTTTCTTGGTTATCCCAACCATTGGTTGGTACCCTTCTTTTATTCCAACTATTGGTTGGTATGTTTCTTGGTTATCCCAACTATTGGTTTGTACCCTTCTTTTATCCCAACTATTGGTTGGTATGTTTCTCTTGGTTATCCCAACTATTGGTTGGTACACTTCTTTTATCCCAACTATTGGTTGGTATCTTTTCTTGGTTATCCCAACTATTGGTTGGTACCCTTCTTTTATCCAAACTATTGGTTGGTGTGTTTCTCTTGGTTATCCCAACTATTGGTTGGTACCCTTCTTTTATCCCAACTATTGGTTGGTATCTTTTCTTGGTTATCCCAACTATTGGTTGGTACCCTTCTTTTATCCCAACTATAGGTTGGTATGTTTCTTGGTTATCCCAACTATTGGTTGGTACCCTTCTTTTATCCCAACTATTGGTTGGTATGTTTTTTGGTTATCCCAACTATTGGTTGGTACCCTTCTTTTATCACAACTATTGGTTGGCATGTTTCTCTTGGTTATCCCAACTATTGGTTGATACCCTTCTTTTACCCCAACTATTGGTTGGTAGGTTTCTCTTGGTTATCCCAATTATTGGTTGGTACCCTTCTTTTATCCCAACTATTGGTTTGTATCTTTTCTTGGTTATCCCAACTATTGGTTGGTACCCTTCTTTTATCCCAACTATTGGTTGGTATGTTTCTGTTGGTTATCCCAACTATTGGTTGGTACCCTTCTTTTATCCCAACTATTGGTTGGTATCTTTTCTTGGTTATCCCAACTATTGGTTGGTACCCTTCTTTTATCCCAACTATTGGTTGGTATGTTTCTTTTGGTTATCCCAACTATTGGTTGGTACCCTTCTTTTATCCCCTTTATTGGTTGGTATGTTTCTTGGTTATCCCAACTATTGGTTGGTACCCTTCTTTTATCCCAACTATTGGTTGGTATGTTTCTTGGTTATCCCAACTATTGGTTGGTACCCTTCTTTTATCCCAACTATTGGTTGGTATGTTTCTTGGTTATCCCAAGTATTGGTTGGTATCCTTCTTTTATCCCAACTATTGGTTGGTATGTTTCTTGGTTATCCCAATTATTGGTTGGTACCCTTCTTTTATCCAAACTATTGGTTGGTATGTTTCTCTTGGTTATCCCAACTATTGGTTGGTACCCTTCTTTTATCCCAACAATTGGTTGGTATCTTTTCTTGGTTATCCCAACTATTGGTTGGTACCCTTCTTTTATCCCAACTATTGGTTGGTATGTTTCTCTTGGTTATCCCAACTATTGGTTGATACCCTTCTTTTATCCCATCTATTGGTTGGTATCTTTTCTTGGTTATCCCAACTATTCTTTGGTACCCTTCTTTTATCCCAACCATTGGTTGGTATGTTTCTTTTGGTTAACCCAACTATTGGTTGGTACCCTTCTTTTATCCCAACTATTGGTTGGTATCTTTTCATTGTTATCCCAACTATTGGTTGGTACCCTTCTTTTACCCCAACTATTGGCTGGTATCTTTTCTTGGTTATCCCAACTATTGGTTGGTACCCTTCTTTTATCCCAACTATTGATTGGTATGTTTCTCTTGGTTATCCCAACTATTGGTTGGTACCCTTATTTTATCCCAACTATTGGTTGGTAAGTTTCTCTTGGTTATCCCAACTATTGGTTGGTACCCTTCTTTTATCCCAACTATTGGTTGGTATGTTTCTTGGTTATCCCAACCATTGGTTGGTACCCTTCTTTTATCCCAACTATTGGTTGGTATGTTTCTTGGTTATCCCAACTATTGGTTTGTACCCTTCTTTTATCCCAACTATTGGTTGGTATGTTTCTCTTGGTTATCCCAACTATTTGTTGGTACACTTCTTTTATCCCAACTATTGGTTGGTATCTTTTCTTGGTTATCCCAACTATTGGTTGGTACCCTTCTTTTATCCAAACTATTGGTTGGTATGTTTCTCTTGGTTATCCCAACTATTGGTTGGTACCCTTCTTTTATCCCAACTATTGGTTGGTATCTTTTCTTGGTTATCCCAACTATTGGTTGGTACCCTTCTTTTATCCCAACTATAGGTTGGTATGTTTCTTGGTTATCCCAACTATTGGTTTATACCCTTCTTTTATCCCAACTATTGGTTGGTATGTTTCTTGGTTATCCCAACTATTGGTTGGTACCCTTCTTTTATCCCAACTATTGGTTGGTATGTTTTTTGGTTATCCCAACTATTGGTTGGTACCCTTCTTTTATCACAACTATTGGTTGGTATGTTTCTCGTGGTTATCCCAACTATTGGTTGATACCCTTCTTTTATCCCAACTATCGGTTGGTAGGTTTCTCTTGGTTATCCCAACTATTGGTTGGTACCCTTCTTTTATCCCAACTATTGGTTTGTATCTTTTCTTGGTTATCCCAACTATTGGTTGGTACCCTTCTTTTATCCCAACTATTGGTTGGTATGTTTCTGTTGGTTATCCCAACTATTGGTTGGTACCCTTCTTTTATCCCAACTATTGGTTGGTATCTTTTCTTGGTTATCCCAACTATTGGTTGGTACCCTTCTTTTATCCCAACTATTGGTTGGTATGTTTCTTTTGGTTATCCCAACTATTGGTTGGTACCCTTCTTTTATCCCCTTTATTGGTTGGTATGTTTCTTGGTTATCCCAACTATTGGTTGGTACCCTTCTTTTATCCCAACTATTGGTTGGTATGTTTCTTGGTTATCCCAACTATTGGTTGGTACCCTTCTTTTATCCCAACTATTGGTTGGTATGTTTCTTGGTTATCCCAACTATTGGTTGGTATCCTTCTTTTATCCCAACTATTGGTTGGTATGTTTCTTGGTTATCCCAATTATTGGTTGGTACCCTTCTTTTATCCAAACTATTGGTTGGTATGTTTCTCTTGGTTATCCCAACTATTGGTTGGTACCCTTCTTTTATCCCAACTATTGGTTGGTATCTTTTCTTGGTTATCCCAACTATTGGTTGGTACCCTTCTTTTATCCCAACTATTGGTTGGTATGTTTCTCTTGGTTATCCCAACTATTGGTTGATACCCTTCTTTTATCCCATCTATTGGTTGGTATCTTTTCTTGGTTATCCCAACTATTCTTTGGTACCCTTCTTTTATCCCAACCATTGGTTGGTATGTTTCTTTTGGTTAACCCAACTATTGGTTGGTACCCTTCTTTTATCCCAACTATTGGTTGGTATCTTTTCTTGGTTATCCCAACTATTGGTTGGTACCCTTCTTTTATCCAAACTATTGGTTGGTATGTTTCTCTTGGTTATCCCAACTATTGGTTGGTACCCTTCTTTTATCCCAACTATTGGTTGGTGTCTTTTCTTGGTTATCCCAACTATTGGTTGGTACCCTTCTTTTATCCCAACTATAGGTTGGTATGTTTCTTGGTTATCCCAACTATTGGTTTATACCCTTCTTTTATCCCAACTATTGGTTGGTATGTTTCTCTTGGTTATCCCAACTATTGGTTGGTACCCTTCTTTTATCCCAACTATTGGTTGGTATCTTTTCTTGGTTATCCCAACTATTGGTTGGTACCCTTCTTTTATCCCAACTATTGGTTGGTATGTTTCTCTTGGTTATCCCAACTATTGGTTGGTACACTTATTTTATCCCAACTATTGGTTGGTAAGTTTCTTTTGGTTATCCCAACTATTGGTTGGTACCCTTCTTTTATCCCAAATATTGGTTGGTATGTTTCTTGGTTATCCCAACCATTGGTTGGTACCCTTCTTTTATCCCAACTATTGGTTGGTATGTTTCTTGGTTAACCCAACTATTGGTTGGTACCCTTCTTTTATCCCAACTATTGGTTGGTATGTTTCTTGGTTATCCCAATTATTGGTTGATATCCTTCTTTTATCCCAACTATTGGTTGGTATGTTTCTTGGTTATCCCAACTATTGGTTGGTACCCTTCTTTGATCCCAACTATTGGTTGGTATGTTTCTCTTGGTTATCCCAACTATTGGTAGGTACCCCTCTTTGATCCCAACTATTGGTTGGTATCTTTTCTTGGTTATCCCAACTATTGGTTGGTACCCTTCTTTTATCCCAACTATTTATTGGTATGTTTCTCTTGGTTATCCCAACTATTGGTTGGTACCCTTATTTTATCCCAACTATTGGTTGGTAAGTTTCTCTTGGTTATCCCAACTATTGGTTGGTACCCTTCTTTTATCCCAACTATTGGTTGGTATGTTTCTTGGTTATCCCAACCATTGGTTGGTACCCTTCTTTTATTCCAACTATTGGTTGGTATGTTTCTTGGTTATCCCAACTATTGGTTTGTACCCTTCTTTTATCCCAACTATTGGTTGGTATGTTTCTCTTGGTTATCCCAACTATTGGTTGGTACACTTCTTTTATCCCAACTATTGGTTGGTATCTTTTCTTGGTTATCCCAACTATTGGTTGGTACCCTTCTTTTATCCAAACTATTGGTTGGTATGTTTCTCTTGGTTATCCCAACTATTGGTTGGTACCCTTCTTTTATCCCAACTATTGGTTGGTATCTTTTCTTGGTTATCCCAACTATTGGTTGGTACCCTTCTTTTATCCCAACTATAGGTTGGTATGTTTCTTGGTTATCCCAACTATTGGTTGGTACCCTTCTTTTATCCCAACTATTGGTTGGTATGTTTTTTGGTTATCCCAACTATTGGTTGGTACCCTTCTTTTATCACAACTATTGGTTGGCATGTTTCTTTTGGTTATCCCAACTATTGGTTGGTACCCTTCTTTTATCCCCTTTATTGGTTGGTATGTTTCTTGGTTATCCCAACTATTGGTTGGTACCCTTCTTTTATCCCAACTATTGGTTGGTATGTTTCTTGGTTATCCCAACTATTGGTTGGTACCCTTCTTTTATCCCAACTATTGGTTGGTATGTTTCTTGGTTATCCCAAGTATTGGTTGGTATCCTTCTTTTATCCCAACTATTGGTTGGTATGTTTCTTGGTTATCCCAATTATTGGTTGGTACCCTTCTTTTATCCAAACTATTGGTTGGTATGTTTCTCTTGGTTATCCCAACTATTGGTTGGTACCCTTCTTTTATCCCAACAATTGGTTGGTATCTTTTCTTGGTTATCCCAACTATTGGTTGGTACCCTTCTTTTATCCCAACTATTGGTTGGTATGTTTCTCTTGGTTATCCCAACTATTGGTTGATACCCTTCTTTTATCCCATCTATTGGTTGGTATCTTTTCTTGGTTATCCCAACTATTCTTTGGTACCCTTCTTTTATCCCAACCATTGGTTGGTATGTTTCTTTTGGTTAACCCAACTATTGGTTGGTACCCTTCTTTTATCCCAACTATTGGTTGGTATCTTTTCATTGTTATCCCAACTATTGGTTGGTACCCTTCTTTTACCCCAACTATTGGCTGGTATCTTTTCTTGGTTATCCCAACTATTGGTTGGTACCCTTCTTTTATCCCAACTATTGATTGGTATGTTTCTCTTGGTTATCCCAACTATTGGTTGGTACCCTTATTTTATCCCAACTATTGGTTGGTAAGTTTCTCTTGGTTATCCCAACTATTGGTTGGTACCCTTCTTTTATCCCAACTATTGGTTGGTATGTTTCCTGGTTATCCCAACCATTGGTTGGTACCCTTCTTTTATCCCAACTATTGGTTGGTATGTTTCTTGGTTATCCCAACTATTGGTTTGTACCCTTCTTTTATCCCAACTATTGGTTGGTATGTTTCTCTTGGTTATCCCAACTATTGGTTGGTAATCTTCTTTTATCCCAACTATTGGTTGGTTTCTTTTCTTGGTTATCCCAACTATTGGTTGGTACCCTTCTTTTATCCAAACTATTGGTTGGTATGTTTCTCTTGGTTATCCCAACTATTGGTTGGTACCCTTCTTTTATCCCAACTATTGGTTGGTATCTTTTCTTGGTTATCCCAACTATTGGCTGATACCCTTCTTTTATCCCAACTATAGGTTGGTATGTTTCTTGGTTATCCCAACTATTGGTTTATACCCTTCTTTTATCCCAACTATTGGTTGGTATGTTTCTTGGTTATCCCAACCATTGGTTGGTACCCTTCTTTTATCCCAACTATTGGTTGGTATGTTTCTTGGTTATCCCAACTATTGGTTTGTACCCTTCTTTTATCCCAACTATTGGTTGGTATGTTTCTCTTGGTTATCCCAACTATTGGTTGGTACCCTTCTTTTATCCCAACTATTCGTTGGTATCTTTTCTTGGTAATCCCAACTATTGGTTGGTACCCTTCTTTTATCCAAACTATTGGTTGGTATGTTTCTCTTGGTTATCCCAACTATTGGTTGGTACCCTTCTTTTATCCCAACTATTGGTTGGTATCTTTTCTTGTTTATCCCAACTATTGGTTGGTACCCTTCTTTTATCCCAACTATAGGTTGGTATGTTTCTTGGTTATCCCAACTATTGGTTTATACCCTTCGTTTATCCCAACTATTGGTTGGTATGTTTCTTGGTTATCCCAACTATTGGTTGGTACCCTTCTTTTATCCCAACTATTGGTTGGTATGTTTTTTGGTTATCCCAACTATTGGTTGGTACCCTTCTTTTATCCCAACTATTGGTTGGTATGTTTCTCTTGGTTATCCCAACTATTGGTTGATACCCTTCTTTCATCCCAACTATTGGTTGGTAGGTTTCTCTTGGTTATCCCAACTATTGGTTGGTACCCTTCTTTTATCCCAACTATTGGTTTGTATCTTTTCTTGGTTATCCCAACTATTGGTTGGTACCCTTCTTTTATCCCAACTATTGGTTGGTATGTTTCTGTTGGTTATCCCAACTATTGGTTGGTACCCTTCTTTTATCCCAACTATTGGTTGGTATCTTTTCTTGGTTATCCCAACTATTGGTTGGTACCCTTCTTTTATCCCAACTATTGGTTGGTAAGTTTCTTTTGGTTATCCCAACTATTGGTTGGTACCCTTCTTTTATCCCAACTATTGGTTGGTATGTTTCTTGGTTATCCCAACTATTGGTTGGTACCCTTCTTTTATCCCAACTATTGGTTGGTATGTTTCTGTTGGTTATCCCAACTATTGGTTGGTACCCTTCTTTTATCCCAACTATTGGTTGATATCTTTTCTTGGTTATCCCAACTATTGGTTGGTACCCTTCATTTATCCCAACTATTGGTTGGTATGTTTCTTTTGGTTATCCCAACTATTGGTTGGTACCCTTCTTTTATCCCCTTTATTGGTTGGTATGTTTCTTGGTTATCCCAACTATTGGTTGGTACCCTTCTTTTATCCCAACTATTGGTTGGTATGTTTCTTGGTTATCCCAACTATTGGTTGGTACCCTTCTTTTATCCCAACTATTGGTTGGTATGTTTCTTGGTTATCCCAACTATTGGTTGGTATCCTTCTTTTATCCCAACTATTGGTTGGTATGTTTCTTGGTTATCCCAATTATTGGTTGGTACCCTTCTTTTATCCAAACTATTGGTTGGTATGTTTCTCTTGGTTATCCCAACTATTGGTTGGTACCCTTCTTTTATCCCAACTATTGGTTGGTATCTTTTCTTGGTTATCCCAACTATTGGTTGGTATGTTTCTCTTGGTTATCCCAACTATTGGTTGATACCCTTCTTTTATCCCATCTATTGGTTGGTATCTTTTCTTGGTTATCCCAACTATTCTTTGGTACCCTTCTTTTATCCCAACCATTGGTTGGTATGTTTCTTTTGGTTAACCCAACTATTGGTTGGTACCCTTCTTTTATCCCAACTATTGGTTGGTATCTTTTCTTGGTTATCCCAACTATTGGTTGGTACCCTTCTTTTATCCAAACTATTGGTTGGTATGTTTCTCTTGGTTATCCCAACTATTGGTTGGTACCCTTCTTTTATCCCAACTATTGGTTGGTGTCTTTTCTTGGTTATCCCAACTATTGGTTGGTACCCTTCTTTTATCCCAACTATAGGTTGGTATGTTTCTTGGTTATCCCAACTATTGGATTATACCCTTCTTTTATCCCAACTATTGGTTGGTATGTTTCTCTTGGTTATCCCAACTATTGGTTGGTACCCTTCTTTTATCCCAACTATTGGTTGGTATCTTTTCTTGGTTATCCCAACTATTGGTTGGTACCCTTCTTTTATCCCAACTATTGGTTGGTATGTTTCTCTTGGTTATCCCAACTATTGGTTGGTACACTTATTTTATCCCAACTATTGGTTGGTAAGTTTCTTTTGGTTATCCCAACTATTGGTTGGTACCCTTCTTTTATCCCAACTATTGGTTGGTATGTTTCTTGGTTATCCCAACCATTGGTTGGTACCCTTCTTTTATCCCAACTATTGGTTGGTATGTTTCTTGGTTAACCCAACTATTGGTTGGTACCCTTCTTTTATCCCAACTATTGGTTGGTATGTTTTTTGGTTATCCCAATTATTGGTTGGTACCCTTCTTTTATCCAAACTATTGGTTGGTATGTTTCTCTTGGTTATCCCAACTATTGGTTGATACCCTTCTTTCATCCCAACTATTGGTTGGTAGGTTTCTCTTGGTTATCCCAACTATTGGTTGGTACCCTTCTTTTATCCCAACTATTGGTTTGTATCTTTTCTTGGTTATCCCAACTATTGGTTGGTACCCTTCTTTTATCCCAACTATTGGTTGGTATGTTTCTGTTGGTTATCCCAACTATTGGTTGGTACCCTTCTTTTATCCCAACTATTGGTTGGTATCTTTTCTTGGTTATCCCAACTATTGGTTGGTACCCTTCTTTTATCCCAACTATTGGTTGGTAAGTTTCTTTTGGTTATCCCAACTATTGGTTGGTACCCTTCTTTTATCCCAACTATTGGTTGGTATGTTTCTTGGTTATCCCAACTATTGGTTGGTACCCTTCTTTTATCCCAACTATTGGTTGGTATGTTTCTGTTGGTTATCCCAACTATTGGTTGGTACCCTTCTTTTATCCCAACTATTGGTTGATATCTTTTCTTGGTTATCCCAACTATTGGTTGGTACCCTTCTTTTATCCCAACTATTGGTTGGTATGTTTCTTTTGGTTATCCCAACTATTGGTTGGTACCCTTCTTTTATCCCCTTTATTGGTTGGTATGTTTCTTGGTTATCCCAACTATTGGTTGGTACCCTTCTTTTATCCCAACTATTGGTTGGTATGTTTCTTGGTTATCCCAACTATTGGTTGGTATCCTTCTTTTATCCCAACTATTGGTTGGTATGTTTCTTGGTTATCCCAATTATTGGTTGGTACCCTTCTTTTATCCAAACTATTGGTTGGTATGTTTCTCTTGGTTATCCCAACTATTGGTTGGTACCCTTCTTTTATCCCAACTATTGGTTGGTATCTTTTCTTGGTTATCCCAACTATTGGTTGGTATGTTTCTCTTGGTTATCCCAACTATTGGTTGATACCCTTCTTTTATCCCATCTATTGGTTGGTATCTTTTCTTGGTTATCCCAACTATTCTTTGGTACCCTTCTTTTATCCCAACCATTGGTTGGTATGTTTCTTTTGGTTAACCCAACTATTGGTTGGTACCCTTCTTTTATCCCAACTATTGGTTGGTATCTTTTCTTGGTTATCCCAACTATTGGTTGGTACCCTTCTTTTATCCAAACTATTGGTTGGTATGTTTCTCTTGGTTATCCCAACTATTGGTTGGTACCCTTCTTTTATCCCAACTATTGGTTGGTGTCTTTTCTTGGTTATCCCAACTATTGGTTGGTACCCTTCTTTTATCCCAACTATAGGTTGGTATGTTTCTTGGTTATCCCAACTATTGGTTTATACCCTTCTTTTATCCCAACTATTGGTTGGTATGTTTCTCTTGGTTATCCCAACTATTGGTTGGTACCCTTCTTTTATCCCAACTATTGGTTGGTATCTTTTCTTGGTTATCCCAACTATTGGTTGGTACCCTTCTTTTATCCCAACTATTGGTTGGTATGTTTCTCTTGGTTATCCCAACTATTGGTTGGTACACTTATTTTATCCCAACTATTGGTTGGTAAGTTTCTTTTGGTTATCCCAACTATTGGTTGGTACCCTTCTTTTATCCCAACTATTGGTTGGTATGTTTCTTGGTTATCCCAACCATTGGTTGGTACCCTTCTTTTATCCCAACTATTGGTTGGTATGTTTCTTGGTTAACCCAACTATTGGTTGGTACCCTTCTTTTATCCCAACTATTGGTTGGTATGTTTTTTGGTTATCCCAATTATTGGTTGGTACCCTTCTTTTATCACAACTATTGGTTGGTATGTTTCTCTTGGTTATCCCAACTATTGGTTGATACCCTTCTTTTATCCCAACTATTGGTTGGTAGGTTTCTCTTGGTTATCCCAATTATTGGTTGGTACCCTTCTTTTATCCCAACTATTGGTTTGTATCTTTTCTTGGTTATCCCAACTATTGGTTGGTACCCTTCTTTTATCCCAACTATTGGTTGGTATGTTTCTGTTGGTTATCCCAACTATTGGTGGGTACCCTTCTTTTATCCCAACTATTGGTTGGTATCTTTTCTTGGTTATCCCAACTATTGGTTGGTACCCTTCTTTTATCCCAACTATTGGTTGGTATGTTTCTTTTGGTTATCCCAACTATTGGTTGGTACCCTTCTTTTATCCCCTTTATTGGTTGGTATGTTTCTTGGTTATCCCAACTATTGGTTGGTACCCTTCTTTTATCCCAACTATTGGTTGGTATGTTTCTTGGTTATCCCAAGTATTGGTTGGTATCCTTCTTTTATCCCAACTATTGGTTGGTATGTTTCTTGGTTATCCCAATTATTGGTTGGTACCCTTCTTTTATCCAAACTATTGGTTGGTATGTTTCTCTTGGTTATCCCAACTATTGGTTGGTACCCTTCTTTTATCCCAACTATTGGTTGGTATCTTTTCTTGGTTATCCCAACTATTGGTTGGTACCCTTCTTTTATCCCAACTATTGGTTGGTATGTTTCTCTTGGTTATCCCAACTATTGGTTGATACCCTTCTTTTATCCCATCTATTGGTTGGTATCTTTTCTTGGTTATCCCAACTATTCTTTGGTACCCTTCTTTTATCCCAACCATTGGTTGGTATGTTTCTTTTGGTTAACCCAACTATTGGTTGGTACCCTTCTTTTATCCCAACTATTGGTTGGTATCTTTTCATGGTTATCCCAACTATTGGTTGGTACCCTTCTTTTACCCCAACTATTGGCTGGTATCTTTTCTTGGTTATCCCAACTATTGGTTGGTACCCTTCTTTTATCCCAACTATTGATTGGTATGTTTCTCTTGGTTATCCCAACTATTGGTTGGTACCCTTATTTTATCCCAACTATTGGTTGGTAAGTTTCTCTTGGTTATCCCAACTATTGGTTGGTACCCTTCTTTTATCCCAACTATTGGTTGGTATGTTTCCTGGTTATCCCAACCATTGGTTGGTACCCTTCTTTTATCCCAACTATTGGTTGGTATGTTTCTTGGTTATCCCAACTATTGGTTTGTACCCTTCTTTTATCCCAACTATTGGTTGGTATGTTTCTCTTGGTTATCCCAACTATTGGTTGGTAATCTTCTTTTATCCCAACTATTGGTTGGTTTCTTTTCTTGGTTATCCCAACTATTGGTTGGTACCCTTCTTTTATCCAAACTATTGGTTGGTATGTTTCTCTTGGTTATCCCAACTATTGGTTGGTACCCTTCTTTTATCCCAACTATTGGTTGGTATCTTTTCTTGGTTATCCCAACTATTGGCTGATACCCTTCTTTTATCCCAACTATAGGTTGGTATGTTTCTTGGTTATCCCAACTATTGGTTTATACCCTTCTTTTATCCCAACTATTGGTTGGTATGTTTCTTGGTTATCCCAACCATTGGTTGGTACCCTTCTTTTATCCCAACTATTGGTTGGTATGTTTCTTGGTTATCCCAACTATTGGTTTGTACCCTTCTTTTATCCCAACTATTGGTTGGTATGTTTCTCTTGGTTATCCCAACTATTGGTTGGTACCCTTCTTTTATCCCAACTATTCGTTGGTATCTTTTCTTGGTAATCCCAACTATTGGTTGGTACCCTTCTTTTATCCAAACTATTGGTTGGTATGTTTCTCTTGGTTATCCCAACTATTGGTTGGTACCCTTCTTTTATCCCAACTATTGGTTGGTATCTTTTCTTGGTTATCCCAACTATTGGTTGGTACCCTTCTTTTATCCCAACTATAGGTTGGTATGTTTCTTGGTTATCCCAACTATTGGTTTATACCCTTCGTTTATCCCAACTATTGGTTGGTATGTTTCTTGGTTATCCCAACTATTGGTTGGTACCCTTCTTTTATCCCAACTATTGGTTGGTATGTTTTTTGGTTATCCCAACTATTGGTTGGTACCCTTCTTTTATCCCAACTATTGGTTGGTATGTTTCTCTTGGTTATCCCAACTATTGGTTGATACCCTTCTTTCATCCCAACTATTGGTTGGTAGGTTTCTCTTGGTTATCCCAACTATTGGTTGGTACCCTTCTTTTATCCCAACTATTGGTTTGTATCTTTTCTTGGTTATCCCAACTATTGGTTGGTACCCTTCTTTTATCCCAACTATTGGTCGGTATGTTTCTGTTGGTTATCCCAACTATTGGTTGGTACCCTTCTTTTATCCCAACTATTGGTTGGTATCTTTTCTTGGTTATCCCAACTATTGGTTGGTACCCTTCTTTTATCCCAACTATTGGTTGGTAAGTTTCTTTTGGTTATCCCAACTATTGGTTGGTACCCTTCTTTTATCCCAACTATTGGTTGGTATGTTTCTTGGTTATCCCGACTATTGGTTGGTACCCTTCTTTTATCCCAACTATTGGTTGGTATGTTTCTGGGTTATCCCAACTATTGGTTGGTATCCTTCTTTTATCCCAACTATTGGTTGGTATGTTTCTTGGTTATCCCAATTATTGGTTGGTACCCTTCTTTTATCCCAACTATTGGTTGGTATGTTTCTCTTGGTTATTCCAACTATTGGTTGGTACCCTTCTTTTATCCCAACTATTGGTTGGTATATTTTCTTGGTTATCCCAACTATTGGTTGGTACCCTTCTTTTATCCAAACTATTGGTTGGTATGTTTCTCTTGGTTATCCCAACTATTGGTTGATACCCTTCTTTTATCCCAACTATTGGTTGGTATCTTTTCTTGGTTATCCCAACTATTCTTTGGTACCCTTCTTTTATCCCAACCATTGGTTGGTATGTTTCTTTTGGTTAACCCAACTATTGGTTGGTACCCTTCTTTTATCCCAACTATTGGTTGGTATCTTTTCATGGTTATCCCAACTATTGGTTGGTACCCTTCTTTTACCCCAACTATTGGCTGGTATCTTTTCTTGGTTATCCCAACTATTGGTTGGTACCCATCTTTTATCCCAACTATTGATTGGTATGTTTCTCTTGGTTATCCCAACTATTGGTTGGTACCCTTATTTTATCCCAACTATTGGTTGGTAAGTTTCTCTTGGTTATCCCAACTATTGGTTGGTACCCTTCTTTTATCCAAACTATTTGTTGGTATGTTTCTTGGTTATCCCAACCATTGGTTGGTACCCTTCTTTTATCCCAACTATTGGTTGGTATGTTTCTTGGTTATCCCAACTATTGGTTTGTACCCTTCTTTTATCCCAACTATTGGTTGGTATGTTTCTCTTGGTTATCCCAACTATTGGTTGGTACCCTTCTTTTATCCCAACTATTGGTTGGTTTCTTTTCTTAGTTATCCCAACTATTGGTTGGTACCCTTCTTTTATCCAAACTATTGGTTGGTATGTTTCTCTTGGTTATCCCAACTATTGGTTGGTACCCTTCTTTTATCCCAACTATTGGTTGGTATCTTTTCTTGGTTATCCCAACTATTGGTTGGTACCCTTCTTTTATCCCAACTATAGGTTGGTATGTTTCTTGGTTATCCCAACTATTGGTTTATACCCTTCTTTTATCCCAACTATTGGTTGGTATGTTTCTTGGTTATCCCAACTATTGGTTGGTACCCTTCTTTTATCCCAACTATTGTTTGGTATGTTTTTTGGTTATCCCAACTATTGGTTGGTACCCTTCTTTTATCCCAACTATTGGTTGGTAGGTTTCTCTTGGTTATTCCAACTATTGGTTGGTACCCTTCTTTTATCCCAACTATTGGTTTGTATCTTTTCTTGGTTATCCCAACTATTGGTTGGTACCCTTCTTTTATCCCAACTATTGGTTGGTATGTATCTCTTGGTTATCCCAACTATTGGTTGGTACCCTTCTTTTATCCCAACTATTGGTTGGTATGTTTCTTGGTTATCCCAACTATTGGTTGATATCCTTCTTTTATCCCAACTATTGGTTGGTATGTTTCTTGGTTATCCCAATTATTGGTTGGTACCCTTCATTTATCCCAACTATTGGTAGGTAAGTTTCTCTTGGTTATCCCAACTATTGGTTGGTACCCTTCTATTATCCCAACTATTGGTTGGTATCTTTTCTTGGTTATCCCAACTATTGGTTGGTACCCTTCTTTTATCCCAACTATTGGTTGGTATGTTTCTTTTGGTTATCCCAACTATTGGTTGATACCCTTCTTTTATCCCAACTATTGGTTGGTATCTTTTCTTGGTTATCCCAACTATTCTTTGGCACCCTTCTTTTATCAAAACCATTGGTTGGTATGTTTCTTTTGGTTATCCCAACTATTGGTTGGTACCCTTCTTTTATCCCAACTATTGGTTGGTATCTTTTCTTGGTTATCCCAACTATTGGTTGCTACCATTCTTTTATCCCAACTATTGGCTGGTATCTTTTCTTGGTTATCCCAACTATTGGTTGGTACCCTTCTTTTATCCCAACTATTGGTTGGTATGTTTCTCTTGGTTATCCAAACTATTGGTTGGTACCCTTATTTTATCCCAACTATTGGTTGGTAAGTTTCTTTTGGTTATCCCAACTATTGGTTGGTACCCTTCTTTTATCCCAACTATTGGTTGGTATGTTTCTTGGTTATCCCAACCATTGGTTGGTACCCTTCTTTTATCCCAACTATTGGTTGGTATGTTTCTTGGTTATCCCAACAATTGGTTGGTACCCTTCTTTTATCCCAACTATTGGTTGGTATGTTTCTTGGTTATCCCAACTATTGGTTGGTGCCCTTCTTTTATCCCAACTATTGGTTGGTATGTTTCTTGGTTATCCCAATTATTGGTTGATATCCTTCTTTTATCCCAACTATTGGTTGGTATGTTTCTTGGTTATCCCAACTATTGGTTGATACCCTTCTTTGATCCCAACTATTGGTTGGTATGTTTCTCTTGGTTATCCCAACTATTGGGTGGTACCCCTCTTTGATCCCAACTATTGGTTGGTATCTTTTCTTGGTTATCCCAACTATTGGTTGGTACCCTTCTTTTATCCCAACTATTGATTGGTATGTTTCTCTTGGTTATCCCAACTATTGGTTGGTACCCTTATTTTATCCCAACTATTGGTTGGTAAGTTTCTCTTGGTTATCCCAACTATTGGTTGGTACCCTTCTTTTATCCCAACTATTGGTTGGTATGTTTCTTGGTTATCCCAACCATTGGTTGGTACCCTTCTTTTATCCCAACTATTGGTTGGTATGTTTCTTGGTTATCCCAACTATTGGTTTGTACCCTTCTTTTATCCCAACTATTGGTTGGTATGTTTCTCTTGGTTATCCCAACTATTGGTTGGTACCCTTCTTTTATCCCAACTATTGGTTGGTTTCTTTTCTTGGTTATCCCAACTATTGGTTGGTACCCTTCTTTTATCCAAACTATTGGTTGGTATGTTTCTCTTAGTTATCCCAACTATTGGTTGGTACCCTTCTTTTATCCCAACTATTGGTTGGTATCTTTTCTTGGTTATCCCAACTATTGGTTGGTACCCTTATTTTATCCCAACTATTGTTTGGTATGTTTTTTGGTTATCCCAACTATTGGTTGGTACCCTTCTTTTATCCCAACTATTGGTTGGTAGGTTTCTCTTGGTTATCCCAACTATTGGTTGGTACCCTTCTTTTATCCCAACTATTGGTTTGTATCTTTTCTTGGTTATCCCAACCATTGGTTGGTACCCTTCTTTTATCCTAACTATTGGTTGGTATGTATCTCTTGGTTATCCCAACTATTGGTTGGTACCCTTCTTTTATCCCAACTATTGGTTGTTATGTTTCTTGGTTATCCCAACTATAGGTTGGTATCCTTCTTTTATCCCAACTATTGGTTGGTATGTTTCTTGGTTATCCCAATTATTGGTTGGTACCCTTCATTTATCCCAACTATTGGTAGGTAAGTTTCTCTTGTTTATCCCAACTATTGGTTGGTACCCTTCTTTTATCCCAACTATTGGTTGGTATCTTTTCTTGGTTATCCCAACTATTGGTTGGTACCCTTCTTTTATCCCAACTATTGGTTGGTATGTTTCTCTTGGTTATCCCAACTATTGGTTGATACCCTTCTTTTATCCCAACTATTGGTTGGTATCTTTTCTTGGTTATCCCAACTATTCTTTGGTACCATTCTTTTATCCCAACCATTGGTTGGTATGTTTCTTTTGGTTATCCCAACTATTGGTTGGTACCCTTCTTTTATCCCAACTATTGGTTGGTATCTTTTCTTGGTTATCCCAACTATTGGTTGGTACCCTTCTTTTATCCCAACTATTGGCTGGTATCTTTTCTTGGTTATCCCAACTATTGGTTGGTACCCTTCTTTTATCCCACCTATTGGTTGGTATGTTTCTCTTGGTTATCCCAACTATTGGTTGGTACCCTTATTTTATCCCAACTATTGGTTGGTAAGTTTCGTTTGGTTATCCTAACTATTGGTTGGTACCCTTCTTTTATCCCAACTATTGGTTGGTATGTTTCTTGGTTATCCCAACTATTGGTTTGTACCCTTCTTTTATCCCAACTATTGGTTGGTATGTTTCTCTTGGTTATCCCAACTATTGGTTGGTACCCTTCTTTTATCCCAACTATTGGTTGGTTTCTTTTCTTGGTTATCCCAACTATTGGTTGGTACCCTTCTTTTATCCAAACTATTGGTTGGTATGTTTCTCTTAGTTATCCCAACTATTGGTTGGTACCCTTCTTTTATCCCAACTATTGGTTGGTATCTTTTCTTGGTTATCCCAACTATTGGTTGGTACCCTTATTTTATCCCAACTATTGTTTGGTATGTTTTTTGGTTATCCCAACTATTGGTTGGTACCCTTATTTTATCCCAACTATTGGTTGGTAGGTTTCTCTTGGTTATCCCAACTATTGGTTGGTACCCTTCTTTTATCCCAACTATTGGTTTGTATCTTTTCTTGGTTATCCCAACCATTGGTTGGTACCCTTCTTTTATCCTAACTATTGGTTGGTATGTATCTCTTGGTTATCCCAACTATTGGTTGGTACCCTTCTTTTATCCCAACTATTGGTTGTTATGTTTCTTGGTTATCCCAACTATAGGTTGGTATCCTTCTTTTATCCCAACTATTGGTTGGTATGTTTCTTGGTTATCCCAATTATTGGTTGGTACCCTTCATTTATCCCAACTATTGGTAGGTAAGTTTCTCTTGTTTATCCCAACTATTGGTTGGTACCCTTCTTTTATCCCAACTATTGGTTGGTATCTTTTCTTGGTTATCCCAACTATTGGTTGGTACCCTTCTTTTATCCCAACTATTGGTTGGTATGTTTCTCTTGGTTATCCCAACTATTGGTTGATACCCTTCTTTTATCCCAACTATTGGTTGGTATCTTTTCTTGGTTATCCCAACTATTCTTTGGTACCATTCTTTTATCCCAACCATTGGTTGGTATGTTTCTTTTGGTTATCCCAACTATTGGTTGGTACCCTTCTTTTATCCCAACTATTGGTTGGTATCTTTTCTTGGTTATCCCAACTATTGGTTGGTACCCTTCTTTTATCCCAACTATTGGCTGGTATCTTTTCTTGGTTATCCCAACTATTGGTTGGTACCCTTCTTTTATCCCACCTATTGGTTGGTATGTTTCTCTTGGTTATCCCAACTATTGGTTGGTACCCTTATTTTATCCCAACTATTGGTTGGTAAGTTTCGTTTGGTTATCCTAACTATTGGTTGGTACCCTTCTTTTATCCCAACTATTGGTTGGTATGTTTCTTGGTTATCCCAACTATTGGTTTGTACCCTTCTTTTATCCCAACTATTGGTTGGTATGTTTCTCTTGGTTATCCCAACTATTGGTTGGTACCCTTCTTTTATCCCAACTATTGGTTGGTTTCTTTTCTTGGTTATCCCAACTATTGGTTGGTACCCTTCTTTTATCCAAACTATTGGTTGGTATGTTTCTCTTAGTTATCCCAACTATTGGTTGGTACCCTTCTTTTATCCCAACTATTGGTTGGTATCTTTTCTTGGTTATCCCAACTATTGGTTGGTACCCTTATTTTATCCCAACTATTGTTTGGTATGTTTTTTGGTTATCCCAACTATTGGTTGGTACCCTTCTTTTATCCCAACTATTGGTTGGTAGGTTTCTCTTGGTTATCCCAACTATTGGTTGGTACCCTTCTTTTATCCCAACTATTGGTTTGTATCTTTTCTTGGTTATCCCAACCATTGGTTGGTACCCTTCTTTTATCCTAACTATTGGTTGGTATGTATCTCTTGGTTATCCCAACTATTGGTTGGTACCCTTCTTTTATCCCAACTATTGGTTGTTATGTTTCTTGGTTATCCCAACTATAGGTTGGTATCCTTCTTTTATCCCAACTATTGGTTGGTATGTTTCTTGGTTATCCCAATTATTGGTTGGTACCCTTCATTTATCCCAACTATTGGTAGGTAAGTTTCTCTTGTTTATCCCAACTATTGGTTGGTACCCTTCTTTTATCCCAACTATTGGTTGGTATCTTTTCTTGGTTATCCCAACTATTGGTTGGTACCCTTCTTTTATCCCAACTATTGGTTGGTATGTTTCTCTTGGTTATCCCAACTATTGTTTGATACCCTTCTTTTATCCCAACTATTGGTTGGTATCTTTTCTTGGTTATCCCAACTATTCTTTGGTACCATTCTTTTATCCCAACCATTGGTTGGTATGTTTCTTTTGGTTATCCCAACTATTGGTTGGTACCCTTCTTTTATCCCAACTATTGGTTGGTATCTTTTCTTGGTTATCCCAACTATTGGTTGGTACCCTTCTTTTATCCCAACTATTGGCTGGTATCTTTTCTTGGTTATCCCAACTATTGGTTGGTACCCTTCTTTTATCCCACCTATTGGTTGGTATGTTTCTCTTGGTTATCCCAACTATTGGTTGGTACCCTTATTTTATCCCAACTATTGGTTGGTAAGTTTCGTTTGGTTATCCTAACTATTGGTTGGTACCCTTCTTTTATCCCAACTATTGGTTGGTATGTTTCTTGGTTATCCCAACCATTGGTTGGTACCCTTCTTTTATCCCAACTATTGGTTGGTATGTTTCTTGGTTATCCCAACCATTGGTTGGTACCCTTCTTTTATCCCAACTATTGGTTGGTATGTTTCTTGGTTATCCCAACTATTGGTTGGTGCCCTTCTTTTATCCCAACTATTGGTTGGTATGTTTCTTGGTTATCCCAATTATTGGTTGATATCCTTCTTTTATCCCAACTATTGGTTGGTATGTTTCTTGGTTATCCCAACTATTGGTTGGTACCCTTCTTTGATCCCAACTATTGGTTGGTATGTTTCTCTTGGTTATCCCAACTATTGGTTGGTACCCCTCTTTGATCCCAACTATTGGTTGGTATCTTTTCTTGGTTATCCCAACTATTGGTTGGTACCCTTCTTTTATCCCAACTATTGATTGGTATGTTTCTCTTGGTTATCCCAACTATTGGTTGGTACCCTTATTTTATCCCAACTATTGGTTGGTAAGTTTCTCTTGGTTATCCTAACTATTGGTTGGTACCCTTCTTTTATCCCAACTATTGGTTGGTATGTTTCTTGGTTATCCCAACCATTGGTTGGTACCCTTCTTTTATCCCAACTATTGGTTGGTATGTTTCTTGGTTATCCCAACTATTGGTTTGTACCCTTCTTTTATCCCAACTATTGGTTGGTATGTTTCTCTTGGTTATCCCAACTATTGGTTGGTACCCTTCTTTTATCCCAACTATTGGTTGGTTTCTTTTCTTGGTTATCCCAACTATTGGTTTGTATCTTTTCTTGGTTATCCCAACCATTGGTTGGTACCCTTCTTTTATCCCAACTATTGGTTGGTATGTATCTCTTGGTTATCCCAACTATTGGTTGGTACCCTTCTTTTATCCCAACTATTGGTTGGTATGTTTCTTGGTTATCCCAACTATTGGTTGGTATCCTTCTTTTATCCCAACTATTGGTTGGTATGTTTCTTGGTTATCCCAATTATTGGTTGGTACCCTTCATTTATCCCAACTATTGGTAGGTAAGTTTCTCTTGTTTATCCCAACTATTGGTTGGTACCCTTCTATTATCCCAACTATTGGTTGGTATCTTTTCTTGGTTATCCCAACTATTGGTTGGTACCCTTCTTTTATCCCAACTATTGGTTGGTATGTTTCTTTTGGTTATCCCAACTATTGGTTGATACCCTTCTTTTATCCCAACTATTGGTTGGTATCTTTTCTTGGTTATCCCAACTATTCTTTGGCACACTTCTTTTATCAAAACCATTGGTTGGTATGTTTCTTTTGGTTATCCCAACTATTGGTTGGTACCCTTCTTTTATCCCAACTATTGGTTGGTATCTTTTCTTGGTTATCCCAACTATTGGTTGGTACCATTCTTTTATCCCAACTATTGGCTGGTATCTTTTCTTGGTTATCCCAACTATTGGTTGGTACCCTTCTTTTATCCCAACTATTGGTTGGTATGTTTCTCTTGGTTATCCAAACTATTGGTTGGTACCCTTATTTTATCCCAACTATTGGTTGGTAAGTTTCTTTTGGTTATCCCAACTATTGGTTGGTACCCTTCTTTTATCCCAACTATTGGTTGGTATGTTTCTTGGTTATCCCAACCATTGGTTGGTACCCTTCTTTTATCCCAACTATTGGTTGGTATGTTTCTTGGTTATCCCAACAATTGGTTGGTACCCTTCTTTTATCCCAACTATTGGTTGGTATGTTTCTTGGTTATCCCAACTATTGGTTGGTGCCCTTCTTTTATCCCAACTATTGGTTGGTATGTTTCTTGGTTATCCCAATTATTGGTTGATATCCTTCTTTTATCCCAACTATTGGTTGGTATGTTTCTTGGTTATCCCAACTATTGGTTGATACCCTTCTTTGATCCCAACTATTGGTTGGTATGTTTCTCTTGGTTATCCCAACTATTGGTTGGTACCCCTCTTTGATCCCAACTATTGGTTGGTATCTTTTCTTGGTTATCCCAACTATTGGTTGGTACCCTTCTTTTATCCCAACTATTGATTGGTATGTTTCTCTTGGTTATCCCAACTATTGGTTGGTACCCTTATTTTATCCCAACTAATGGTTGGTAAGTTTCTCTTGGTTATCCCAACTATTGGTTGGTACCCTTCTTTTATCCCAACTATTGGTTGGTATGTTTCTTGGTTATCCCAACCATTGGTTGGTACCCTTCTTTTATCCCAACTATTGGTTGGTATGTTTCTTGGTTATCCCAACTATTGGTTTGTACCCTTCTTTTATCCCAACTATTGGTTGGTATGTTTCTCTTGGTTATCCCAACTATTGGTTGGTACCCTTCTTTTATCCCAACTATTGGTTGGTTTCTTTTCTTGGTTATCCCAACTATTGGTTGGTACCCTTCTTTTATCCAAACTATTGGTTGGTATGTTTCTCTTAGTTATCCCAACTATTGGTTGGTACCCTTCTTTTATCCCAACTATTGGTTGGTATCTTTTCTTGGTTATCCCAACTATTGGTTGGTACCCTTATTTTATCCCAACTATTGTTTGGTATGTTTTTTGGTTATCCCAACTATTGGTTGGTACCCTTCTTTTATCCCAACTATTGGTTGGTAGGTTTCTCTTGGTTATCCCAACTATTGGTTGGTACCCTTCTTTTATCCCAACTATTGGTTTGTATCTTTTCTTGGTTATCCCAACCATTGGTTGGTACCCTTCTTTTATCCTAACTATTTGTTGGTATGTATCTCTTGGTTATCCCAACTATTGGTTGGTACCCTTCTTTTATCCCAACTATTGGTTGTTATGTTTCTTGGTTATCCCAACTATAGGTTGGTATCCTTCTTTTATCCCAACTATTGGTTGGTATGTTTCTTGGTTATCCCAATTATTGGTTGGTACCCTTCATTTATCCCAACTATTGGTAGGTAAGTTTCTCTTGTTTATCCCAACTATTGGTTGGTACCCTTCTTTTATCCCAACTATTGGTTGGTATCTTTTCTTGGTTATCCCAACTATTGGTTGGTACCCTTCTTTTATCCCAACTATTGGTTGGTATGTTTCTCTTGGTTATCCCAACTATTGGTTGATACCCTTCTTTTATCCCAACTATTGGTTGGTATCTTTTCTTGGTTATCCCAACTATTCTTTGGTACCATTCTTTTATCCCAACCATTGGTTGGTATGTTTCTTTTGGTTATCCCAACTATTGGTTGGTACCCTTCTTTTATCCCAACTATTGGTTGGTATCTTTTCTTGGTTATCCCAACTATTGGTTGGTACCCTTCTTTTATCCCAACTATTGGCTGGTATCTTTTCTTGGTTATCCCAACTATTGGTTGGTACCCTTCTTTTATCCCACCTATTGGTTGGTATGTTTCTCTTGGTTATCCCAACTATTGGTTGGTACCCTTATTTTATCCCAACTATTGGTTGGTAAGTTTCGTTTGGTTATCCTAACTATTGGTTGGTACCCTTCTTTTATCCCAACTATTGGTTGGTATGTTTCTTGGTTATCCCAACCATTGGTTGGTACCCTTCTTTTATCCCAACTATTGGTTGGTATGTTTCTTGGTTATCCCAACCATTGGTTGGTACCCTTCTTTTATCCCAACTATTGGTTGGTATGTTTCTTGGTTATCCCAACTATTGGTTGGTGCCCTTCTTTTATCCCAACTATTGGTTGGTATGTTTCTTGGTTATCCCAATTATTGGTTGATATCCTTCTTTTATCCCAACTATTGGTTGGTATGTTTCTTGGTTATCCCAACTATTGGTTGGTACCCTTCTTTGATCCCAACTATTGGTTGGTATGTTTCTCTTGGTTATCCCAACTATTGGTTGGTACCCCTCTTTGATCCCAACTATTGGTTGGTATCTTTTCTTGGTTATCCCAACTATTGGTTGGTACCCTTCTTTTATCCCAACTATTGATTGGTATGTTTCTCTTGGTTATCCCAACTATTGGTTGGTACCCTTATTTTATCCCAACTATTGGTTGGTAAGTTTCTCTTGGTTATCCTAACTATTGGTTGGTACCCTTCTTTTATCCCAACTATTGGTTGGTATGTTTCTTGGTTATCCCAACCATTGGTTGGTACCCTTCTTTTATCCCAACAATTGGTTGGTATGTTTCTTGGTTATCCCAACTATTGGTTTGTACCCTTCTTTTATCCCAACTATTGGTTGGTATGTTTCTCTTGGTTATCCCAACTATTGGTTGGTACCCTTCTTTTATCCCAACTATTGGTTGGTTTCTTTTCTTGGTTATCCCAACTATTGGTTTGTATCTTTTCTTGGTTATCCCAACCATTGGTTGGTACCCTTCTTTTATCCCAACTATTGGTTGGTATGTATCTCTTGGTTATCCCAACTATTGGTTGGTACCCTTCTTTTATCCCAACTATTGGTTGGTATGTTTCTTGGTTATCCCAACTATTGGTTGGTATCCTTCTTTTATCCCAACTATTGGTTGGTATGTTTCTTGGTTATCCCAATTATTGGTTGGTACCCTTCATTTATCCCAACTATTGGTAGGTAAGTTTCTCTTGTTTATCCCAACTATTGGTTGGTACCCTTCTTTTATCCCAACTATTGGTTGGTATCTTTTCTTGGTTATCCCAACTATTGGTTGGTACCCTTCTTTTATCCCAACTATTGGTTGGTATGTTTCTCTTGGTTATCCCAACTATTGGTTGATACCCTTCTTTTATCCCAACTATTGGTTGGTATCTTTTCTTGGTTATCCCAACTATTCTTTGGTACCCTTCTTTTATCCCAACCATTGGTTGGTAAGTTTTGTTTTGGTTATCCCAACTATTGGTTGGTACCCTTCTTTTATCCCAACTATTGGTTGGTATCTTTTCTTGGTTATCCCAACTATTGGTTGGTACCCTTCTTTTATCCCAACTAATGGCTGGTATCTTTTCTTGGTTATCCCAACTATTGGTTGGTACCCTTCTTTTATCCCACCTATTGGTTGGTATGTTTCTCTTGGTTATCCCAACTATTGGTTGGTACCCTTATTTTATCCCAACTATTGGTTGGTAAGTTTCGTTTGGTTATCCCAACTATTGGTTGGTACCCTTCTTTTATCCCAACTATTGGTTGGTATGTTTCTTGGTTATCCCAACCATTGGTTGGTACCCTTCTTTTATCCCAACTATTGGTTGGTATGTTTCTTGGTTATCCCAACCATTGGTTGGTACCCTTCTTTTATCCCAACTATTGGTTGGTATGTTTCTTGGTTATCCCAACTATTGGTTGGTGCCTTTCTTTTATCCCAACTATTGGTTGGTATGTTTCTTGGTTATCCCAATTATTGGTTGATATCCTTCTTTTATCCCAACTATTGGTTGGTATGTTTCTTGGTTATCCCAACTATTGGTTGGTACCCTTCTTTGATCCCAACTATTGGTTGGTATGTTTCTCTTGGTTATCCCAACTATTGGTTGGTACCCCTCTTTGATCCCAACTATTGGTTGGTATCTTTTCTTGGTTATCCCAACTATTGGTTGGTACCCTTCTTTTATCCCAACTATTGATTGGTATGTTTCTCTTGGTTATCCCAACTATTGGTTGGTACCCTTATTTTATCCCAACTATTGGTTGGTAAGTTTCTCTTGGTTATCCCAACTATTGGTTGGTACCCTTCTTTTATCCCAACTATTGGTTGGTATGTTTCTTGGTTATCCCAACCATTGGTTGGTACCCTTCTTTTATCCCAACTATTGGTTGGTATGTTTCTTGGTTATCCCAACTATTGGTTTGTACCCTTCTTTTATCCCAACTATTGGTTGGTATGTATCTCTTGGTTATCCCAACTATTGGTTGGTACCCTTCTTTTATCCCAACTATTGGTTGGTATGTTTCTTGGTTATCCCAACTATTGGTTGGTATCCTTCTTTTATCCCAACTATTGGTTGGTATGTTTCTTGGTTATCCCAATTATTGGTTGGTACCCTTCATTTATCCCAACTATTGCTAGGTAAGTTTCTCTTGTTTATCCCAACTATTGGTTGGTACCCTTCTTTTATCCCAACTATTGGTTGGTATCTTTTCTTGGTTATCCCAACTATTGGTTGGTACCCTTCTTTTATCCCAACTATTGGTTGGTATGTTTCTCTTGGTTATCCCAACTATTGGTTGATACCCTTCTTTTATCCCAACTATTGGTTGGTATCTTTTCTTGGTTATCCCAACTATTCTTTGGTACCCTTCTTTTATCCCAACCATTGGTTGGTATGTTTCTTTTGGTTATCCCAACTATTGGTTGGTACCCTTCTTTTATCCCAACTATTGGTTGGTATCTTTTCTTGGTTATCCCAACTATTGGTTGGTACCCTTCTTTTATCCCAACTATTGGCTGGTATCTTTTCTTGGTTATCCCAACTATTGGTTGGTACCCTTCTTTTATCCCACCTATTGGTTGGTATGTTTCTCTTGGTTATCCCAACTATTGGTTGGTACCCTTATTTTATCCCAACTATTGGTCGGTAAGTTTCGTTTGGTTATCCCAACTATTGGTTGGTACCCTTCTTTTATCCGAACTATTGGTTGGTATGTTTCTTGGTTATCCCAACCATTGGTTGGTACCCTTCTTTTATCCCAACTATTGGTTGGTATGTTTCTTGGTTATCCCAACCATTGGTTGGTACCCTTCTTTTATCCCAACTATTGGTTGGTATGTTTCTTGGTTATCCCAACTATTGGTTGGTGCCATTCTTTTATCCCAACTATTGGTTGGTATGTTTCTTGGTTATCCCAATTATTGGTTGATATCCTTCTTTTATCCCAACTATTGGTTGGTATGTTTCTTGGTTATCCCAACTATTGGTTGGTACCCTTCTTTGATCCCAACTATTGGTTGGTATGTTTCTCTTGGTTATCCCAACTATTGGTTGGTACCCCTCTTTGATCCCAACTATTGGTTGGTATCTTTTCTTGGTTATCCCAACTATTGGTTGGTACCCTTCTTTTATCCCAACTATTGATTGGTATGTTTCTCTTGGTTATCCCAACTATTGGTTGGTACCCTTATTTTATCCCAACTATTGGTTGGTAAGTTTCTCTTGGTTATCCTAACTATTGGTTGGTACCCTTCTTTTATCCCAACTATTGGTTGGTATGTTTCTTGGTTATCCCAACCATTGGTTGGTACCCTTCTTTTATCCCAACTATTGGTTGGTATGTTTCTTGGTTATCCCAACTATTGGTTTGTACCCTTCTTTTATCCCAACTATTGGTTGGTATGTTTCTCTTGGTTATCCCAACTATTGGTTGGTACCCTTCTTTTATCCCAACTATTGGTTGGTTTCTTTTCTTGGTTATCCCAACTATTGGTTTGTATCTTTTCTTGGTTATCCCAACCATTGGTTGGTACCCTTCTTTTATCCCAACTATTGGTTGGTATGTATCTCTTGGTTATCCCAACTATTGGTTGGTACCCTTCTTTTATCCCAACTATTGGTTGGTATGTTTCTTGGTTATCCCAACTATTGGTTGGTATCCTTCTTTTATCCCAACTATTGGTTGGTATGTTTCTTGGTTATCCCAATTATTGGTTGGTACCCTTCATTTATCCCAACTATTGGTAGGTAAGTTTCTCTTGTTTATCCCAACTATTGGTTGGTACCCTTCTTTTATCCCAACTATTGGTTGGTATCTTTTCTTGGTTATCCCAACTATTGGTTGGTACCCTTCTTTTATCCCAACTATTGGTTGGTATGTTTCTCTTGGTTATCCCAACTATTGGTTGATACCCTTCTTTTATCCCAACTATTGGTTGGTATCTTTTCTTGGTTATCCCAACTATTCTTTGGTACCCTTCTTTTATCCCAACCATTGGTTGGTATGTTTCTTTTGGTTATCCCAACTATTGGTTGGTACCCTTCTTTTATCCCAACTATTGGTTGGTATCTTTTCTTGGTTATCCCAACTATTGGTTGGTACCCTTCTTTTATCCCAACTATTGGCTGGTATCTTTTCTTGGTTATCCCAACTATTGGTTGGTACCCTTCTTTTATCCCACCTATTGGTTGGTATGTTTCTCTTGGTTATCCCAACTATTGGTTGGTACCCTTATTTTATCCCAACTATTGGTCGGTAAGTTTCGTTTGGTTATCCCAACTATTGGTTGGTACCCTTCTTTTATCCGAACTATTGGTTGGTATGTTTCTTGGTTATCCCAACCATTGGTTGGTACCCTTCTTTTATCCCAACTATTGGTTGGTATGTTTCTTGGTTATCCCAACCATTGGTTGGTACCCTTCTTTTATCCCAACTATTGGTTGGTATGTTTCTTGGTTATCCCAACTATTGGTTGGTGCCATTCTTTTATCCCAACTATTGGTTGGTATGTTTCTTGGTTATCCCAATTATTGGTTGATATCCTTCTTTTATCCCAACTATTGGTTGGTATGTTTCTTGGTTATCCCAACTATTGGTTGGTACCCTTCTTTGATCCCAACTATTGGTTGGTATGTTTCTCTTGGTTATCCCAACTATTGGTTGGTACCCCTCTTTGATCCCAACTATTGGTTGGTATCTTTTCTTGGTTATCCCAACTATTGGTTGGTACCCTTCTTTTATCCCAACTATTGATTGGTATGTTTCTCTTGGTTATCCCAACTATTGGTTGGTACCCTTATTTTATCCCAACTATTGGTTGGTAAGTTTCTCTTGGTTATCCTAACTATTGGTTGGTACCCTTCTTTTATCCCAACTATTGGTTGGTATGTTTCTTGGTTATCCCAACCATTGGTTGGTACCCTTCTTTTATCCCAACTATTGGTTGGTATGTTTCTTGGTTATCCCAACTATTGGTTTGTACCCTTCTTTTATCCCAACTATTGGTTGGTATGTTTCTCTTGGTTATCCCAACTATTGGTTGGTACCCTTCTTTTATCCCAACTATTGGTTGGTTTCTTTTCTTGGTTATCCCAACTATTGGTTTGTATCTTTTCTTGGTTATCCCAACCATTGGTTGGTACCCTTCTTTTATCCCAACTATTGGTTGGTATGTATCTCTTGGTTATCCCAACTATTGGTTGGTACCCTTCTTTTATCCCAACTATTGGTTGGTATGTTTCTTGGTTATCCCAACTATTGGTTGGTATCCTTCTTTTATCCCAACTATTGGTTGGTATGTTTCTTGGTTATCCCAATTATTGGTTGGTACCCTTCATTTATCCCAACTATTGGTAGGTAAGTTTCTCTTGTTTATCCCAACTATTGGTTGGTACCCTTCTTTTATCCCAACTATTGGTTGGTATCTTTTCTTGGTTATCCCAACTATTGGTTGGTACCCTTCTTTTATCCCAACTATTGGTTGGTATGTTTCTCTTGGTTATCCCAACTATTGGTTGATACCCTTCTTTTATCCCAACTATTGGTTGGTATCTTTTCTTGGTTATCCCAACTATTCTTTGGTACCCTTCTTTTATCCCAACCATTGGTTGGTAAGTTTTGTTTTGGTTATCCCAACTATTGGTTGGTACCCTTCTTTTATCCCAACTATTGGTTGGTATCTTTTCTTGGTTATCCCAACTATTGGTTGGTACCCTTCTTTTATCCCAACTATTGGCTGGTATCTTTTCTTGGTTATCCCAACTATTGGTTGGTACCCTTCTTTTATCCCACCTATTGGTTGGTATGTTTCTCTTGGTTATCCCAACTATTGGTTGGTACCCTTATTTTATCCCAACTATTGGTCGGTAAGTTTCGTTTGGTTATCCCAACTATTGGTTGGTACCCTTCTTTTATCCCAACTATTGGTTGGTATGTTTCTTGGTTATCCCAACCATTGGTTGGTACCCTTCTTTTATCCCAACTATTGGTTGGTATGTTTCTTGGTTATCCCAACCATTGGTTGGTACCCTTCTTTTATCCCAACTATTGGTTGGTATGTTTCTTGGTTATCCCAACTATTGGTTGGTGCCCTTCTTTTATCCCAACTATTGGTTGGTATGTTTCTTGGTTATCCCAATTATTGGTTGATATCCTTCTTTTATCCCAACTATTGGTTGGTATGTTTCTTGGTTATCCCAACTATTGGTTGGTACCCTTCTTTGATCCCAACTATTGGTTGGTATGTTTCTCTTGGTTATCCCAACTATTGGTTGGTACCCCCTCTTTGATCCCAACTATTGGTTGGTATCTTTTCTTGGTTATCCCAACTATTGGTTGGTACCCTTCTTTTATCCCAACTATTGATTGGTATGTTTCTCTTGGTTATCCCAACTATTGGTTGGTACCCTTATTTTATCCCAACTATTGGTTGGTAAGTTTCTCTTGGTTATCCTAACTATTGGTTGGTACCCTTCTTTTATCCCAACTATTGGTTGGTATGTTTCTTGGTTATCCCAACCATTGGTTGGTACCCTTCTTTTATCCCAACTATTGGTTGGTATGTTTCTTGGTTATCCCAACTATTGGTTTGTACCCTTCTTTTATCCTAACTATTGGTTGGTATGTTTCTCTTGGTTATCCCAACTATTGGTTGGTACCCTTCTTTTATCCCAACTATTGGTTGGTTTCTTTTCTTGGTTATCCCAACTATTGGTTTGTATCTTTTCTTGGTTATCCCAACCATTGGTTGGTACCCTTCTTTTATCCCAACTATTGGTTGGTATGTATCTCTTGGTTATCCCAACTATTGGTTGGTACCCTTCTTTTATCCCAACTATTGGTTGGTATGTTTCTTGGTTATCCCAACTATTGGTTGGTATCCTTCTTTTATCCCAACTATTGGTTGGTATGTTTCTTGGTTATCCCAATTATTGGTTGGTACCCTTCATTTATCCCAACTATTGGTAGGTAAGTTTCTCTTGTTTATCCCAACTATTGGTTGGTACCCTTCTTTTATCCCAACTATTGGTTGGTATCTTTTCTTGGTTATCCCAACTATTGGTTGGTACCCTTCTTTTATCCCAACTATTGGTTGGTATGTTTCTCTTGGTTATCCCAACTATTGGTTGATACCCTTCTTTTATCCCAACTATTGGTTGGTATCTTTTCTTGGTTATCCCAACTATTCTTTGGTACCCTTCTTTTATCCCAACCATTGGTTGGTAAGTTTTGTTTTGGTTATCCCAACTATTGGTTGGTACCCTTCTTTTATCCCAACTATTGGTTGGTATCTTTTCTTGGTTATCCCAACTATTGGTTGGTACCCTTCTTTTATCCCAACTAATGGCTGGTATCTTTTCTTGGTTATCCCAACTATTGGTTGGTACCCTTCTTTTATCCCACCTATTGGTTGGTATGTTTCTCTTGGTTATCCCAACTATTGGTTGGTACCCTTATTTTATCCCAACTATTGGTTGGTAAGTTTCGTTTGGTTATCCCAACTATTGGTTGGTACCCTTCTTTTATCCCAACTATTGGTTGGTATGTTTCTTGGTTATCCCAACCATTGGTTGGTACCCTTCTTTTATCCCAACTATTGGTTGGTATGTTTCTTGGTTATCCCAACCATTGGTTGGTACCCTTCTTTTATCCCAACTATTGGTTGGTATGTTTCTTGGTTATCCCAACTATTGGTTGGTGCCTTTCTTTTATCCCAACTATTGGTTGGTATGTTTCTTGGTTATCCCAATTATTGGTTGATATCCTTCTTTTATCCCAACTATTGGTTGGTATGTTTCTTGGTTATCCCAACTATTGGTTGGTACCCTTCTTTGATCCCAACTATTGGTTGGTATGTTTCTCTTGGTTATCCCAACTATTGGTTGGTACCCCTCTTTGATCCCAACTATTGGTTGGTATCTTTTCTTGGTTATCCCAACTATTGGTTGGTACCCTTCTTTTATCCCAACTATTGATTGGTATGTTTCTCTTGGTTATCCCAACTATTGGTTGGTACCCTTATTTTATCCCAACTATTGGTTGGTAAGTTTCTCTTGGTTATCCCAACTATTGGTTGGTACCCTTCTTTTATCCCAACTATTGGTTGGTATGTTTCTTGGTTATCCCAACCATTGGTTGGTACCCTTCTTTTATCCAAACTATTGGTTGGTATGTTTCTTGGTTATCCCAACTATTGGTTTGTACCCTTCTTTTATCCCAACTATTGGTTGGTATGTATCTCTTGGTTATCCCAACTATTGGTTGGTACCCTTCTTTTATCCCAACTATTGGTTGGTATGTTTCTTGGTTATCCCAACTATTGGTTGGTATCCTTCTTTTATCCCAACTATTGGTTGGTATGTTTCTTGGTTATCCCAATTATTGGTTGGTACCCTTCATTTATCCCAACTATTGCTAGGTAAGTTTCTCTTGTTTATCCCAACTATTGGTTGGTACCCTTCTTTTATCCCAACTATTGGTTGGTATCTTTTCTTGGTTATCCCAACTATTGGTTGGTACCCTTCTTTTATCCCAACTATTGGTTGGTATGTTTCTCTTGGTTATCCCAACTATTGGTTGATACCCTTCTTTTATCCCAACTATTGGTTGGTATCTTTTCTTGGTTATCCCAACTATTCTTTGGTACCCTTCTTTTATCCCAACCATTGGTTGGTATGTTTCTTTTGGTTATCCCAACTATTGGTTGGTACCCTTCTTTTATCCCAACTATTGGTTGGTATCTTTTCTTGGTTATCCCAACTATTGGTTGGTACCCTTCTTTTATCCCAACTATTGGCTGGTATCTTTTCTTGGTTATCCCAACTATTGGTTGGTACCCTTCTTTTATCCCACCTATTGGTTGGTATGTTTCTCTTGGTTATCCCAACTATTGGTTGGTACCCTTATTTTATCCCAACTATTGGTTGGTAAGTTTCGTTTGGTTATCCCAACTATTGGTTGGTACCCTTCTTTTATCCGAACTATTGGTTGGTATGTTTCTTGGTTATCCCAACCATTGGTTGGTACCCTTCTTTTATCCCAACTATTGGTTGGTATGTTTCTTGGTTATCCCAACCATTGGTTGGTACCCTTCTTTTATCCCAACTATTGGTTGGTATGTTTCTTGGTTATCCCAACTATTGGTTGGTGCCCTTCTTTTATCCCAACTATTGGTTGGTATGTTTCTTGGTTATCCCAATTATTGGTTGATATCCTTCTTTTATCCCAACTATTGGTTGGTATGTTTCTTGGTTATCCCAACTATTGGTTGGTACCCTTCTTTGATCCCAACTATTGGTTGGTATGTTTCTCTTGGTTATCCCAACTATTGGTTGGTACCCCTCTTTGATCCCAACTATTGGTTGGTATCTTTTCTTGGTTATCCCAACTATTGGTTGGTACCCTTCTTTTATCCCAACTATTGATTGGTATGTTTCTCTTGGTTATCCCAACTATTGGTTGGTACCCTTATTTTATCCCAACTATTGGTTGGTAAGTTTCTCTTGGTTATCCCAACTATTGGTTGGTACCCTTCTTTTATCCCAACTATTTGTTGGTATGTTTCTTGGTTATCCCAACCATTGGTTGGTACCCTTCTTTTATCCCAACTATTGGTTGGTATGTTTCTTGGTTATCCCAACTATTGGTTTGTACCCTTCTTTTATCCCAACTATTGGTTGGTATGTATCTCTTGGTTATCCCAACTATTGGTTGGTACCCTTCTTTTATCCCAACCATTGGTTGGTATGTTTCTTGGTTATCCCAACTATTGGTTGGTATCCTTCTTTTATCCCAACTATTGGTTGGTATGTTTCTTGGTTATCCCAATTATTGGTTGGTACCCTTCATTTATCCCAACTATTGGTAGGTATGTTTCTCTTGTTTATCCCAACTATTGGTTGGTACCCTTCTTTTATCCCAACTATTGGTTGGTATGTTTCTTGGTTATCCCAACCATTGGTTGGTACCCTTCTTTTATCCCAACTATTGGTTGGTATGTTTCTTGGTTATCCCAACCATTGGTTGGTACCCTTCTTTTATCCCAACTATTGGTTGGTATGTTTCTTGGTTATCCCAACTATTGGTTGGTGCCTTTCTTTTATCCCAACTATTGGTTGGTATGTTTCTTGGTTATCCCAATTATTGGTTGATATCCTTCTTTTATCCCAACTATTGGTTGGTATGTTTCTTGGTTATCCCAACTATTGGTTGGTACCCTTCTTTGATCCCAACTATTGGTTGGTATGTTTCTCTTGGTTATCCCAACTATTGGTTGGTACCCCTCTTTGATCCCAACTATTGGTTGGTATCTTTTCTTGGTTATCCCAACTATTGGTTGGTACCCTTCTTTTATCCCAACTATTGATTGGTATGTTTCTCTTGGTTATCCCAACTATTGGTTGGTACCCTTATTTTATCCCAACTATTGGTTGGTAAGTTTCTCTTGGTTATCCCAACTATTGGTTGGTACCCTTCTTTTATCCCAACTATTGGTTGGTATGTTTCTTGGTTATCCCAACCATTGGTTGGTACCCTTCTTTTATCCCAACTATTGGTTGGTATGTTTCTTGGTTATCCCAACTATTGGTTTGTACCCTTCTTTTATCCCAACTATTGGTTGGTATGTATCTCTTGGTTATCCCAACTATTGGTTGGTACCCTTCTTTTATCCCAACTATTGGTTGGTATGTTTCTTGGTTATCCCAACTATTGGTTGGTATCCTTCTTTTATCCCAACTATTGGTTGGTATGTTTCTTGGTTATCCCAATTATTGGTTGGTACCCTTCATTTATCCCAACTATTGCTAGGTAAGTTTCTCTTGTTTATCCCAACTATTGGTTGGTACCCTTCTTTTATCCCAACTATTGGTTGGTATCTTTTCTTGGTTATCCCAACTATTGGTTGGTACCCTTCTTTTATCCCAACTATTGGTTGGTATGTTTCTCTTGGTTATCCCAACTATTGGTTGATACCCTTCTTTTATCCCAACTATTGGTTGGTATCTTTTCTTGGTTATCCCAACTATTCTTTGGTACCCTTCTTTTATCCCAACCATTGGTTGGTATGTTTCTTTTGGTTATCCCAACTATTGGTTGGTACCCTTCTTTTATCCCAACTATTGGTTGGTATCTTTTCTTGGTTATCCCAACTATTGGTTGGTACCCTTCTTTTATCCCAACTATTGGCTGGTATCTTTTCTTGGTTATCCCAACTATTGGTTGGTACCCTTCTTTTATCCCACCTATTGGTTGGTATGTTTCTCTTGGTTATCCCAACTATTGGTTGGTACCCTTATTTTATCCCAACTATTGGTTGGTAAGTTTCGTTTGGTTATCCCAACTATTGGTTGGTACCCTTCTTTTATCCGAACTATTGGTTGGTATGTTTCTTGGTTATCCCAACCATTGGTTGGTACCCTTCTTTTATCCCAACTATTGGTTGGTATGTTTCTTGGTTATCCCAACCATTGGTTGGTACCCTTCTTTTATCCCAACTATTGGTTGGTATGTTTCTTGGTTATCCCAACTATTGGTTGGTGCCCTTCTTTTATCCCAACTATTGGTTGGTATGTTTCTTGGTTATCCCAATTATTGGTTGATATCCTTCTTTTATCCCAACTATTGGTTGGTATGTTTCTTGGTTATCCCAACTATTGGTTGGTACCCTTCTTTGATCCCAACTATTGGTTGGTATGTTTCTCTTGGTTATCCCAACTATTGGTTGGTACCCCTCTTTGATCCCAACTATTGGTTGGTATCTTTTCTTGGTTATCCCAACTATTGGTTGGTACCCTTCTTTTATCCCAACTATTGATTGGTATGTTTCTCTTGGTTATCCCAACTATTGGTTGGTACCCTTATTTTATCCCAACTATTGGTTGGTAAGTTTCTCTTGGTTATCCCAACTATTGGTTGGTACCCTTCTTTTATCCCAACTATTGGTTGGTATGTTTCTTGGTTATCCCAACCATTGGTTGGTACCCTTCTTTTATCCCAACTATTGGTTGGTATGTTTCTTGGTTATCCCAACTATTGGTTTGTACCCTTCTTTTATCCCAACTATTGGTTGGTATGTATCTCTTGGTTATCCCAACTATTGGTTGGTACCCTTCTTTTATCCCAACCATTGGTTGGTATGTTTCTTGGTTATCCCAACTATTGGTTGGTATCCTTCTTTTATCCCAACTATTGGTTGGTGTGTTTCTTGGTTATCCCAATTATTGGTTGGTACCCTTCATTTATCCCAACTATTGGTAGGTAAGTTTCTCTTGTTTATCCCAACTATTGGTTGGTACCCTTCTTTTATCCCAACTATTGGTTGGTATGTTTCTTGGTTATCCCAACCATTGGTTGGTACCCTTCTTTTATCCCAACTATGGGTTGGTATGTTTCTTGGTTATCCCAACCATTGGTTGGTACCCTTCTTTTATCCCAACTATTGGTTGGTATGTTTCTTGGTTATCCCAACTATTGGTTGGTGCCTTTCTTTTATCCCAACTATTGGTTGGTATGTTTCTTGGTTATCCCAATTATTGGTTGATATCCTTCTTTTATCCCAACTATTGGTTGGTATGTTTCTTGGTTATCCCAACTATTGGTTGGTACCCTTCTTTGATCCCAACTATTGGTTGGTATGTTTCTCTTGGTTATCCCAACTATTGGTTGGTACCCCTCTTTGATCCCAACTATTGGTTGGTATCTTTTCTTGGTTATCCCAACTATTGGTTGGTACCCTTCTTTTATCCCAACTATTGATTGGTATGTTTCTCTTGGTTATCCCAACTATTGGTTGGTACCCTTATTTTATCCCAACTATTGGTTGGTAAGTTTCTCTTGGTTATCCCAACTATTGGTTGGTACCCTTCTTTTATCCCAACTATTTGTTGGTATGTTTCTTGGTTATCCCAACCATTGGTTGGTACCCTTCTTTTATCCCAACTATTGGTTGGTATGTTTCTTGGTTATCCCAACTATTGGTTTGTACCCTTCTTTTATCCCAACTATTGGTTGGTATGTATCTCTTGGTTATCCCAACTATTGGTTGGTACCCTTCTTTTATCCCAACCATTGGTTGGTATGTTTCTTGGTTATCCCAACTATTGGTTGGTATCCTTCTTTTATCCCAACTATTGGTTGGTATGTTTCTTGGTTATCCCAATTATTGGTTGGTACCCTTCATTTATCCCAACTATTGGTAGGTAAGTTTCTCTTGTTTATCCCAACTATTGGTTGGTACCCTTCTTTTATCCCAACTATTGGTTGGTATGTTTCTTGGTTATCCCAACCATTGGTTGGTACCCTTCTTTTATCCCAACTATTGGTTGGTATGTTTCTTGGTTATCCCAACCATTGGTTGGTACCCTTCTTTTATCCCAACTATTGGTTGGTATGTTTCTTGGTTATCCCAACTATTGGTTGGTGCCTTTCTTTTATCCCAACTATTGGTTGGTATGTTTCTTGGTTATCCCAATTATTGGTTGATATCCTTCTTTTATCCCAACTATTGGTTGGTATGTTTCTTGGTTATCCCAACTATTGGTTGGTACCCTTCTTTGATCCCAACTATTGGTTGGTATGTTTCTCTTGGTTATCCCAACTATTGGTTGGTACCCCTCTTTGATCCCAACTATTGGTTGGTATCTTTTCTTGGTTATCCCAACTATTGGTTGGTACCCTTCTTTTATCCCAACTATTGATTGGTATGTTTCTCTTGGTTATCCCAACTATTGGTTGGTACCCTTATTTTATCCCAACTATTGGTTGGTAAGTTTCTCTTGGTTATCCCAACTATTGGTTGGTACCCTTCTTTTATCCCAACTATTGGTTGGTATGTTTCTTGGTTATCCCAACCATTGGTTGGTACCCTTCTTTTATCCCAACTATTGGTTGGTATGTTTCTTGGTTATCCCAACTATTGGTTTGTACCCTTCTTTTATCCCAACTATTGGTTGGTATGTATCTCTTGGTTATCCCAACTATTGGTTGGTACCCTTCTTTTATCCCAACTATTGGTTGGTATGTTTCTTGGTTATCCCAACTATTGGTTGGTATCCTTCTTTTATCCCAACTATTGGTTGGTATGTTTCTTGGTTATCCCAATTATTGGTTGGTACCCTTCATTTATCCCAACTATTGCTAGGTAAGTTTCTCTTGTTTATCCCAACTATTGGTTGGTACCCTTCTTTTATCCCAACTATTGGTTGGTATCTTTTCTTGGTTATCCCAACTATTGGTTGGTACCCTTCTTTTATCCCAACTATTGGTTGGTATGTTTCTCTTGGTTATCCCAACTATTGGTTGATACCCTTCTTTTATCCCAACTATTGGTTGGTATCTTTTCTTGGTTATCCCAACTATTCTTTGGTACCCTTCTTTTATCCCAACCATTGGTTGGTATGTTTCTTTTGGTTATCCCAACTATTGGTTGGTACCCTTCTTTTATCCCAACTATTGGTTGGTATCTTTTCTTGGTTATCCCAACTATTGGTTGGTACCCTTCTTTTATCCCAACTATTGGCTGGTATCTTTTCTTGGTTATCCCAACTATTGGTTGGTACCCTTCTTTTATCCCACCTATTGGTTGGTATGTTTCTCTTGGTTATCCCAACTATTGGTTGGTACCCTTATTTTATCCCAACTATTGGTTGGTAAGTTTCGTTTGGTTATCCCAACTATTGGTTGGTACCCTTCTTTTATCCGAACTATTGGTTGGTATGTTTCTTGGTTATCCCAACCATTGGTTGGTACCCTTCTTTTATCCCAACTATTGGTTGGTATGTTTCTTGGTTATCCCAACCATTGGTTGGTACCCTTCTTTTATCCCAACTATTGGTTGGTATGTTTCTTGGTTATCCCAACTATTGGTTGGTGCCCTTCTTTTATCCCAACTATTGGTTGGTATGTTTCTTGGTTATCCCAATTATTGGTTGATATCCTTCTTTTATCCCAACTATTGGTTGGTATGTTTCTTGGTTATCCCAACTATTGGTTGGTACCCTTCTTTGATCCCAACTATTGGTTGGTATGTTTCTCTTGGTTATCCCAACTATTGGTTGGTACCCCTCTTTGATCCCAACTATTGGTTGGTATCTTTTCTTGGTTATCCCAACTATTGGTTGGTACCCTTCTTTTATCCCAACTATTGATTGGTATGTTTCTCTTGGTTATCCCAACTATTGGTTGGTACCCTTATTTTATCCCAACTATTGGTTGGTAAGTTTCTCTTGGTTATCCCAACTATTGGTTGGTACCCTTCTTTTATCCCAACTATTGGTTGGTATGTTTCTTGGTTATCCCAACCATTGGTTGGTACCCTTCTTTTATCCCAACTATTGGTTGGTATGTTTCTTGGTTATCCCAACTATTGGTTTGTACCCTTCTTTTATCCCAACTATTGGTTGGTATGTATCTCTTGGTTATCCCAACTATTGGTTGGTACCCTTCTTTTATCCCAACCATTGGTTGGTATGTTTCTTGGTTATCCCAACTATTGGTTGGTATCCTTCTTTTATCCCAACTATTGGTTGGTATGTTTCTTGGTTATCCCAATTATTGGTTGGTACCCTTCATTTATCCCAACTATTGGTAGGTAAGTTTCTCTTGTTTATCCCAACTATTGGTTGGTACCCTTCTTTTATCCCAACTATTGGTTGGTATGTTTCTTGGTTATCCCAACCATTGGTTGGTACCCTTCTTTTATCCCAACTATGGGTTGGTATGTTTCTTGGTTATCCCAACCATTGGTTGGTACCCTTCTTTTATCCCAACTATTGGTTGGTATGTTTCTTGGTTATCCCAACTATTGGTTGGTGCCTTTCTTTTATCCCAACTATTGGTTGGTATGTTTCTTGGTTATCCCAATTATTGGTTGATATCCTTCTTTTATCCCAACTATTGGTTGGTATGTTTCTTGGTTATCCCAACTATTGGTTGGTACCCTTCTTTGATCCCAACTATTGGTTGGTATGTTTCTCTTGGTTATCCCAACTATTGGTTGGTACCCCTCTTTGATCCCAACTATTGGTTGGTATCTTTTCTTGGTTATCCCAACTATTGGTTGGTACCCTTCTTTTATCCCAACTATTGATTGGTATGTTTCTCTTGGTTATCCCAACTATTGGTTGGTACCCTTATTTTATCCCAACTATTGGTTGGTAAGTTTCTCTTGGTTATCCCAACTATTGGTTGGTACCCTTCTTTTATCCCAACTATTGGTTGGTATGTTTCTTGGTTATCCCAACCATTGGTTGGTACCCTTCTTTTATCCCAACTATTGGTTGGTATGTTTCTTGGTTATCTCAACTATTGGATTGTACCCTTCTTTTATCCCAACTATTGGTTGGTATGTATCTCTTGGTTATCCCAACTATTGGTTGGTACCCTTCTTTTATCCCAACTATTGGTTGGTATGTTTCTTGGTTATCCCAACTATTGGTTGGTATCCTTCTTTTATCCCAACTATTGGTTGGTATGTTTCTTGGTTATCCCAATTATTGGTTGGTACCCTTCATTTATCCCAACTATTGCTAGGTAAGTTTCTCTTGTTTATCCCAACTATTGGTTGATACCCTTCTTTTATCCCAACTATTGGTTGGTATCTTTTCTTGGTTATCCCAACTATTGGTTGGTACCCTTCTTTTATCCCAACTATTGGTTGGTATGTTTCTCTTGGTTATCCCAACTATTGGTTGGTACCCTTATTTTATCCCAACTATTGGTTGGTAAGTTTCTCTTGGTTATCCCAACTATTGGTTGGTACCCTTCTTTTATCCCAACTATTGGTTGGTATGTTTCTTGGTTATCCCAACCATTGGTTGGTACCCTTCTTTTATCCCAACTATTGGTTGGTATGTTTCTTGGTTATCCCAACTATTGGTTTGTACCCTTCTTTTATCCCAACTATTGGTTGGTATGTATCTCTTGGTTATCCCAACTATTGGTTGGTACCCTTCTTTTATCCCAACTATTGGTTGGTATGTTTCTTGGTTATCCCAACTATTGGTTGGTATCCTTCTTTTATCCCAACTATTGGTTGGTATGTTTCTTGGTTATCCCAATTATTGGTTGGTACCCTTCATTTATCCCAACTATTGGTAGGTAAGTTTCTCTTGTTTATCCCAACTATTGGTTGGTACCCTTCTTTTATCCCAACTATTGGTTGGTATCTTTTCTTGGTTATCCCAACTATTGGTTGGTACCCTTCTTTTATCCCAACTATTGGTTGGTATGTTTCTCTTGGTTATCCCAACTATTGGTTGATACCCTTCTTTTATCCCAACTATTGGTTGGTATCTTTTCTTGGTTATCCCAACTATTCTTTGGTACCCTTCTTTTATCCCAACCATTGGTTGGTATGTTTCTTTTGGTTATCCCAACTATTGGTTGGTACCCTTCTTTTATCCCAACTATTGGTTGGTATCTTTTCTTGGTTATCCCAACTATTGGTTGGTACCCTTCTTTTATCCCAACTATTGGCTGGTATCTTTTCTTGGTTATCCCAACTATTGGTTGGTACCCTTCTTTTATCCCACCTATTGGTTGGTATGTTTCTCTTGGTTATCCCAACTATTGGTTGGTACCCTTATTTTATCCCAACTATTGGTTGGTAAGTTTCGTTTGGTTATCCCAACTATTGGTTGGTACCCTTCTTTTATCCCAACTATTGGTTGGTATGTTTCTTGGTTATCACAATTATTGGTTGGTATCCTTCTTTTATCCCAACTATTGGTTGGTATGTTCCTCTTGGTTATCCCAACTATTGGTTGGTACCCTTCTTTTATCCCAACTATTGGTTGGTATCTTTTCTTGGTTATCCCAACTATTGGTTGGTACCCTTCTTTTATCCCAACTATTGGTTGTTATGTTTTTCTTGGTTATCCCAACTATTGGTTGGTACCCTTATTTTATCCCAACTATTGGTTGGTAAGTTTCTTTTGGTTATCCCAACTATTGGTTGGTACCCTTCTTTTATCCCAACTATTGGTTGGTATGTTTCTTGTTTATCCTAACCATTGGTTGGTACCATTCTTTTATCCCAACTATTGGTTGGTATGTTTCTTGGTTATCCCAACTATTGGTTGGTGCCCTTCTTTTATCCCAACTATTGGTTGGTATGTTTCTTGGTTATCCCAATTATTGGTTGATATCCTTCTTTTATCCCAACTATTGGTTGGTATGTTTCTTGGTTATCCCAACTATTGGTTGGTACCCTTCTTTGATCCCAACTATTGGTTGGTATGTTTCTCTTGGTTATCCCAACTATTGGTTGGTACCCCTCTTTGATCCCAACTATTGGTTGGTATCTTTTCTTGGTTATCCCAACTATTGGTTGGTACCCTTCTTTTATCCCAACTATTGATTGGTATGTTTCTCTTGGTTATCCCAACTATTGGTTGGTACCCTTATTTTATCCCAACTATTGGTTGGTAAGTTTCTCTTGGTTATCCCAACTATTGGTTGGTACCCTTCTTTTATCCCAACTATTGGTTGGTATGTTTCTTGGTTATCCCAACCATTGGTTGGTACCCTTCTTTTATCCCAACTATTGGTTGGTATGTTTCTTGGTTATCCCAACTATTGGTTTGTACCCTTCTTTTATCCCAACTATTGGTTGGTATGTTTCTCTTGGTTATCCAAACTATTGGTTGGTACCCTTCTTTTATCCCAACTATTGGTTGGTTTCTTTTCTTGGTTATCCCAACTATTGGTTGGTACCCTTCTTTTATCCAAACTATTGGTTGGTATGTTTCTCTTGGTTATCCCAACTATTGGTTGGTACCCTTCTTTTATCCCAACTATTGGTTGGTATCTTTTCTTGGTTATCCCAACTATTGGTTGGTACCCTTCTTTTATCCCAACTATAGGTTGGTATGTTTCTTGGTTATCCCAACTATTGGTTGGTATGTTTCTTGGTTATCCCAACTATTGGTTGGTACCCTTCTTTTATCCCAACTATTGTTTGGTATGTTTTTTAGTTATCCCAACTATTGGTTGGTACCCTTCTTTTATCCCAACTATTGGTTGGTAGGTTTCTCTTGGTTATCCCAACTATTGGTTGGTACCCTTCTTTTATCCCAACTATTTGTTTGTATCTTTTCTTGGTTATCCCAACTATTGGTTGGTACCCTTCTTTTATCCCAACTATTGGTTGGTATGTATCTCTTGGTTATCCCAACTATTGGTTGGTACCTTTCTTTTATCCCAACTATTGGTTGGTATGTTTCTTGGTTATCCCAACTATTGGTTGGTATACTTCTTTTATCCGAACTATTGGTTGGTATGTTTCTTGGTTATCCCAATTATTGGTTGGTACCCTTCATTTATCCCAACTATTGGTAAGTATGTTTCTCTTGGTTATCCCAACTATTGGTTGGTACCGTTCTTTTATCCCAACTATTGGTTGGTATCTTTTCTTGGTTATCCCAACTATTGGTTGGTACCCTTCTTTTATCCCAACTATTGGTTGGTATGTTTCTCTTGGTTATCCCAACTATTGGTTGATACCCTTCTTTTATCCCAAATATTGGTTGGTATCTTTTCTTGGTTATCCCAACTATTCTTTGGTACCCTTCTTTTATCCCAACCATTGGTTGGTAAGTTTCTTTTGGTTATCCCAACTATTGGTTGGTACCCTTCTTTTATCCCAACTATTGGTTGGTAACTTTTCTTGGTTATCCCAACTATTGGTTGGTACCCTTCTTTTATCCCAACTATTGGCTGGTATCTTTTCTTGGTTATCCCAACTATTGGTTGGTACCCTTCTTTTATCCCAACTATTGGTTGGTAAGTTTTTTGGTTATCCCAACTATTGGTTGGTACCCTTCTTTTATCCCCTCTATTTTTATCCCAACTATTGGTTGGTATGTTTCTTTTGGTTATCCCAACTATTGGTTGGTACACTTCTTTTATCCCCTCTATTGGTTGGTATGTTTCTTGGTTATCCCAACTATTGGTTGGTACCCTTCTTTTATCCCAACTATTGGTTGGAATGTTTCTTGGTTATCCCAACTATTGGTTGGTACCCTTCTTTTATCCCACCTATTGGTTGGTATGTTTCTTGGTTATCCCAACTATTGGTTGGTATCCTTCTTTTATCCCAACTATTGGTTGGTATGTTTGTTGGTTATCTCAATTATTGGTTGGTACCCTTCTTTTATCCCAACTATTGGTTGGTATGTTTCTCTTGGTTATCCCAACTATTGGTTGGTACCCCTCTTTGATCCCAACTATTGGTTGGTATCTTTTCTTGGTTATCCCAACTATTGGTTGGTACCCTTCTTTTATCCCAACTATTGATTGGTATGTTTCTCTTGGTTATCCCAGCTATTGGTTGGTACCCTTATTTTATCCCAACTATTGGTTGGTAAGTTTCTCTTGGTTATCCCAACTATTGGTTGGTACCCTTCTTTTATCCCAACTATTGGTTGGTATGTTTCTTGGTTATCCCAACCATTGGTTGGTACCCTTCTTTTATCCCAACTATTGGTTGGTATGTTTCTTGGTTATCCCAACTATTGGTTTGTACCCTTCTTTTATCCCAACTATTGGTTGGTATGTTTCTCTTGGTTATCCCAACTATTGGTTGGTACCCTTCTTTTATCCCAACTATTGGTTGGTTTCTTTTCTTGGTTATCCCAACTATTGGTTGGTACCCTTCTTTTATCCAAACTATTGGTTGGTATGTTTCTCTTGGTTATCCCAACTATTGGTTGGTACCCTTCTTTTATCCCAACTATTGGTTGGTATCTTTTCTTGGTTATCCCAACTATTGGTTGGTACCCTTCTTTTATCCCAACTATAGGTTGGTATGTTTCTTGGTTATCCCAACTATTGGTTGGTATGTTTCTTGGTTATCCCAACTATTGGTTGGTACCCTTCTTTTATCCCAACTATTGTTTGGTATGTTTTTTGGTTATCCCAACTATTGGTTGGTACCCTTCTTTTATCCCAACTATTGGTTGGTAGGTTTCTCTTGGTTATCCCAACTATTGGTTGGTACCCTTCTTTTATCCCAACTATTTGTTTGTATCTTTTCTTGGTTATCCCAACTATTGGTTGGTACCCTTCTTTTATCCCAACTATTGGTTAGTATGTATCTCTTGGTTATCCCAACTATTGGTTGGTACCTTCCTTTTATCCCAACTATTGGTTGGTATGTTTCTTGGTTATCCCAACTATTGGTTGGTATACTTCTTTTATCTGAACTATTGGTTGGTATGTTTCTTGGTTATCCCAATTATTGGTTGGTACCCTTCATTTATCCCAACTATTGGTAAGTATGTTTCTCTTGGTTATCCCAACTATTGGTTGGTACCCTTCTTTTATCCCAACTATTGGTTGGTATCTTTTCTTGGTTATCCCAACTATTGGTTGGTACCCTTCTTTTATCCCAACTATTGGTTGGTATGTTTCTCTTGGTTATCCCAACTATTGGTTGATACCCTTCTTTTATCCCAACTATTGGTTGGTATCTTTTCTTGGTTATCCCAACTATTCTTTGGTACCCTTCTTTTATCCCAACCATTGGTTGGTAAGTTTCTTTTGGTTATCCCAACTATTGGTTGGTACCCTTCTTTTATCCCAACTATTGGTTGGTAACTTTTCTTGGTTATCCCAACTATTGGTTGGTACCCTTCTTTTATCCCAACTATTGGCTGGTATCTTTTCTTGGTTATCCCAACTATTGGTTGGTACCCTTCTTTTATCCCAACTATTGGTTGGTATGTTTTTTGGTTATCCCAACTATTGGTTGGTACCCATCTTTTATCCCCTCTATTTTTATCCCAACTATTGGTTGGTATGTTTCTTTTGGTTATCCCAACTATTGGTTGGTACACTTCTTTTATCCCCTCTATTGGTTGGTATGTTTCTTGGTTATCCCAACTATTGGTTGGTACCCTTCTTTTATCCCAACTATTGGTTGGAATGTTTCTTGGTTATCCCAACTATTGGTTGGTACCCTTCTTTTTTCCCACCTATTGGTTGGTATGTTTCTTGGTTATCCCAACTATTGGTTGGTTTCCTTCTTTTATCCCAACTATTGGTTGGTATGTTTGTTGGTTATCTCAATTATTGGTTGGTACCCTTCTTTTATCCCAACTATTGGTTGGTATGTTTCTCTTGGTTATCCCTACTATTGGTTGGTACCCTTCTTTTATCCCAACTATTGGTTGGTATCTTTTCTTGGTTATCCCAACTATTGGTTGATACCCTTCTTTTATCCCAACTATTGGTTGGTATGTTTTTTGGTTATCCCAACTATTGGTTTGTACCCTTCTTTTATCCCAACTATTGGTTGGTATGTTTCTCTTGGTTATCCCAACTATTGGTTGGTGCCCTTCTTTTATCCCAACTATTGGTTGGTTTCTTTTCTTGGTTATCCCAACTATTGGTTGGTACCCTTCTTTTATCCAAACTATTGGTTGGTATGTTTCTCTTGTTTATCCCAACTACTGGTTGGTACCCTTCTTTTATCCCAACTATTGGTTGGTATCTTTTCTTGGTTATCCCAACTATTGGTTGGTACCCTTCTTTTATCCCAACTATTGTTTGGTATGTTTTTTGGTTATCCCAACTATTGGTTGGTACCCTTCTTTTATCCCAACTATTGGTTGGTAGGTTTCTCTTGGTTATCCCAACTATTGGTTGGTACCCTTCTTTTATCCCAACTATTGGTTTGTATCTTTTCTTGGTTATCCCAACCATTGGTTGGTACCCTTCTTTTATCCCAACTATTGGTTGGTATGTATCTCTTGGTTATCCCAACTATTGGTTGGTACCCTTCTTTTATCCCAACTATTGGTTGGTATGTTTCTTGGTTATCCCAACTATTGGTTGGTATCCTTCTTTTATCCCAACTATTGGTTGGTATGTTTCTTGGTTATCCCAATTATTGGTTGGTACCCTTCATTTATCCCAACTATTGGTAGGTAAGTTTCTCTTGGTTATCCCAACTATTGGTTGGTACCCTTCTTTTATCCCAACTATTGGTTGGTATCTTTTCTTGGTTATCCCAACTATTGGTTGGTACCCTTCTTTTATCCCAACTATTGGTTGGTATGTTTCTCTTGGTTATCCCAACTATTGGTTGATACCCTTCTTTTATCCCAACTATTGGTTGGTATCTTTTCTTGGTTATCCCAACTATTCTTTGGTACCCTTCTTTTATCCCAAACATTGGTTGGTATGTTTCTTTTGGTTATCCCAACTATTGGTTGGTACCCTTCTTTTATCCCAACTATTGGTTGGTATCTTTTCTTGGTTATCCCAACTATTGGTTGGTACCCTTCTTTTATCCCAACTATTGGCTGGTATCTTTTCTTGGTTATCCCAACTATTGGTTGGTACCCTTCTTTTATCCCAACTATTGGTTGGTATGTTTCTCTTGGTTATCCCAACTATTGGTTGGTACCCTTATTTTATCCCAACTATTGGTTGGTAAGTTTCTTTTGGTTATCCCAACTATTGGTTGGTACCCTTCTTTTATCCCAACTATTGTATGGTATGTTTCTTGGTTATCCCAACCATTGGTTGGTACCCTTCTTTTATCCCAACTATTGGTTGGTATGTTTCTTGGTTATCCCAACCATTGGTTGGTACCCTTCTTTTATCCCAACTATTGGTTGGTATGTTTCTTGGTTATCCCAACTATTGGTTGGTACCCTTCTTTTATCCCAACTATTGGTTGGTAAGTTTCTCTTGGTTATCCCAACTATTGGTTGGTACCCTTCTTTTATCCCAACTATTGGTTGGTTTCTTTTCTTGGTTATCCCAACTATTGGTTGGTACCCTTCTTTTATCCAAACTATTGGTTGGTATGTTTTTCTTGGTTATCCCAACTATTGGTTGGTACCCTTCTTTTATCCCAACTATTGGTTGGTATCTTTTCTTGGTTATCCCAACTATTGGTTGGTACCCTTCTATTATCCCAACTATAGGTTGGTATGTTTCTTGGTTATCCCAACTATTGGTTGGTATGTTTCTTGGTTATCCCAACTATTGGTTGGTACCCTTCTTTTATCCCAACTATTGTTTGGTATGTTTTTTGGTTATCCCAACTATTGGTTGGTACCCTTCTTTTATCCCAACTATTGGTTGGTAGGTTTCTCTTGGTTATCCCAACTATTGGTTGGTACCCTTCTTTTATCCCAACTATTTGTTTGTATCTTTTCTTGGTTATCCCAACTATTGGTTGGTACCCTTCTTTTATCCCAACTATTGGTTGGTATGTATCTCTTGGTTATCCCAACTATTGGTTGGTACCTTTCTTTTATCCCAACTATTGGTTGGTATGTTTCTTGGTTATCCCAACTATTGGTTGGTATACTTCTTTTATCTGAACTATTGGTTGGTATGTTTCTTGGTTATCCCAATTATTGGTTGGTACCCTTCATTTATCCCAACTATTGGTAAGTATGTTTCTCTTAGTTATCCCAACTATTGGTTGGTACCCTTCTTTTATCCCAACTATTGGTTGGTATCTTTTCTTGGTTATCCCAACTATTGGTTGGTACCCTTCTTTTATCCCAACTATTGGTTGGTATGTTTCTCTTGGTTATCCCAACTATTGGTTGATACCCTTCTTTTATCCCAACTATTGGTTGGTATCTTTTCTTGGTTATCCCAACTATTCTTTGGTACCCTTCTTTTATCCCAACCCTTGGTTGGTAAGTTTCTTTTGGTTATCCCAACTATTGGTTGGTACCCTTCTTTTATCCCAACTATTGGTTGGTAACTTTTCTTGGTTATCCCAACTATTGGTTGGTACCCTTCTTTTATCCCAACTATTGGCTGGTATCTTTTCTTGGTTATCCCAACTATTGGTTGGTACCCTTCTTTTATCCCAACTATTGGTTGGTAAGTTTTTTGGTTATCCCAACTATTGGTTGGTACCCTTCTTTTATCCCCTCTATTTTTATCCCAACTATTGGTTGGTATGTTTCTTTTGGTTATCCCAACTATTGGTTGGTACACTTCTTTTATCCCCTCTATTGGTTGGTATGTTTCTTGGTTATCCCAACTATTGGTTGGTACCCTTCTTTTATCCCAACTATTGGTTGGAATGTTTCTTGGTTATCCCAACTATTGGTTGGTACCCTTCTTTTATCCCACCTATTGGTTGGTATGTTTCTTGGTTATCCCAACTATTGGTTGGTATCCTTCTTTTATCCCAACTATTGGTTGGTATGTTTGTTGGTTATCTCAATTATTGGTTGGTACCCTTCTTTTATCCCAACTATTGGTTGATATGTTTCTCTTGGTTATCCCTACTATTGGTTGGTACCCTTCTTTTATCCCAACTATTGGTTGGTATCTTTTCTTGGTTATCCCAACTATTGGTTGATACCCTTCTTTTATCCCAACTATTGGTTGGTATGTTTTTTGGTTATCCCAACTATTGGTTTGTACCCTTCTTTTATCCCAACTATTGGTTGGTATGTTTCTCTTGGTTATCCCAACTATTGGTTGGTGCCCTTCTTTTATCCCAACTATTGGTTGGTTTCTTTTCTTGGTTATCCCAACTATTGGTTGGTACCCTTCTTTTATCCAAACTATTGGTTGGTATGTTTCTCTTGGTTATCCCAACTACTGGTTGGTACCCTTCTTTTATCCCAACTATTGGTTGGTATCTTTTCTTGGTTATCCCAACTATTGGTTGGTACCCTTCTTTTATCCCAACTATTGTTTGGTATGTTTTTTGGTTATCCCAACTATTGGTTGGTACCCTTCTTTTATCCCAACTATTGGTTGGTAGGTTTCTCTTGGTTATCCCAACTATTGGTTGGTACCCTTCTTTTATCCCAACTATTGGTTTGTATCTTTTCTTGGTTATCCCAACCATTGGTTGGTACCCTTCTTTTATCCCAACTATTGGTTGGTATGTATCTCTTGGTTATCCCAACTATTGGTTGGTACCCTTCTTTTATCCCAACTATTGGTTGGTATGTTTCTTGGTTATCCCAACTATTGGTTGGTATCCTTCTTTTATCCCAACTATTGGTTGGTATGTTTCTTGGTTATCCCAATTATTGGTTGGTACCCTTCATTTATCCCAACTATTGGTAGGTAAGTTTCTCTTGGTTATCCCAACTATTGGTTGGTACCCTTCTTTTATCCCAACTATTGGTTGGTATCTTTTCTTGGTTATCCCAACTATTGGTTGGTACCCTTCTTTTATCCCAACTATTGGTTGGTATGTTTCTCTTGGTTATCCCAACTATTGGTTGATACCCTTCTTTTATCCCAACTATTGGTTGGTATCTTTTCTTGTTTATCCCAACTATTCTTTGGTACCCTTCTTTTATCCCAACCATTGGTTGGTATGTTTCTTTTGGTTATCCCAACTATTGGTTGGTACCCTTCTTTTATCCCAACTATTGGTTGGTATCTTTTCTTGGTTATCCCAACTATTGGTTGGTACCCTTCTTTTATCCCAACTATTGGCTGGTATCTTTTCTTGGTTATCCCAACTATTGGTTGGTATGTTTCTCTTGGTTATCCCAACTATTGGTTGGTACCCTTATTTTATCCCAACTATTGGTTGGTAAGTTTCTTTTGGTTATCCCAACTATTGGTTGGTACCCTTCTTTTATCCCAACTATTGTATGGTATGTTTCTTGGTTATCCCAACCATTGGTTGGTACCCTTCTTTTATCCCAACTATTGGTTGGTATGTTTCTTGGTTATCCCAACCATTGGTTGGTACCCTTCTTTTATCCCAACTATTGGTTGGTATGTTTCTTGGTTATCCCAACTATTGGTTGGTGCCCTTCTTTTATCCCAACTATTGGTTGGTATGTTTCTCTTGGTTATCCCAACTATTGGTTGGTACCCTTCTTTTATCCCAACTATTGGTTGGTTTCTTTTCTTGGTTATCCCAACTATTGGTTGGTACCCTTCTTTTATCCAAACTATTGGTTGGTATGTTTCTCTTGGTTATCCCAACTATTGGTTGGTACCCTTCTTTTATCCCAACTATTGGTTGTTATCTTTTCTTGGTTATCCCAACTATTGGTTGGTACCCTTCTTTTATCCCAACTATAGGTTGGTATGTTTCTTGGTTATCCCAACTATTGGTTGGTATGTTTCTTGGTTATCCCAACTATTGGTTGGTACCCTTCTTTTATCCCAACTATTGTTTGGTATGTTTTTTGGTTATCCCAACTATTGGTTGGTACCCTTCTTTTATCCCAACTATTGGTTGGTAGGTTTCTCTTGGTTATCCCAACTATTGGTTGGTACCCTTCTTTTATCCCAACTATTTGTTTGTATCTTTTCTTGGTTATCCCAACTATTGGTTGGTACCCTTCTTTTATCCGAACTATTGGTTGGTATGTATCTCTTGGTTATCCCAACTATTGGTTGGTACCTTTCTTTTATCCCAACTATTGTTTGGTATGTTTCTTGGTTATCCCAACTATTGGTTGGTATACTTCTTTTATCTGAACTATTGGTTGGTATGTTTCTTGGTTATCCCAATTATTGGTAGGTACCCTTCATTTATCCCAACTATTGGTAAGTATGTTTCTCTTGGTTATCCCAACTATTGGTTGGTACCCTTCTTTTATCCCAACTATTGGTTGGTATCTTTTCTTGGTTATCCCAACTATTGGTTGGTACCCTTCTTTTATCCCAACTATTGGTTGGTATGTTTCTCTTGGTTATCCCAACTATTAGTTGATACCCTTCTTTTATCCCAACTATTGGTTGGTATCTTTTCTTGGTTATCCCAACTATTCTTTGGTACCCTCCTTTTATCCCAACCATTGGTTGGTAAGTTTCTTTTGGTTATCCCAACTATTGGTTGGTACCCTTCTTTTATCCCAACTATTGGTTGGTAACTTTTCTTGGTTATCCCAACTATTGGTTGGTACCCTTCTTTTATCCCAACTATTGGCTGGTATCTTTTCTTGGTTATCCCAACTATTGGTTGGTACCCTTCTTTTATCCCAACTATTGGTTGGTAAGTTTTTTGGTTATCCCAACTATTGGTTGGTACCCTTCTTTTATCCCCTCTATTTTTATCCCAACTATTGGTTGGTATGTTTCTTTTGGTTATCCCAACTATTGGTTGGTACACTTCTTTTATCCCCTCTATTGGTTGGTATGTTTCTTGGTTATCCCAACTATTGGTTGGTACCCTTCATTTATCCCAACTATTGGTTGGAATGTTTCTTGGTTATCCCAACTATTGGTTGGTACCCTTCTTTTATCCCACCTATTGGTTGGTATGTTTCTTGGTTATCCCAACTATTGGTTGGTATCCTTCTTTTATCCCAACTATTGGTTGGTATGTTTGTTGGTTATCTCAATTATTGGTTGGTACCCTTCTTTTATCCCAACTATTGGTTGGTATGTTTCTCTTGGTTATCCCTACTATTGGTTGGTACCCTTCTTTTATCCCAACTATTGGTTGGTATCTTTTCTTGGTTATCCCAACTATTGGTTGATACCCTTCTTTTATCCCAACTATTGGTTGGTATGTTTTTTGGTTATCCCAACTATTGGTTTGTACCCTTCTTTTATCCCAACTATTGGTTGGTATGTTTCTCTTGGTTATCCCAACTATTGGTTGGTGCCCTTCTTTTATCCCAACTATTGGTTGGTTTCTTTTCTTGGTTATCCCAACTATTGGTTGGTACCCTTCTTTTATCCAAACTATTGGTTGGTATGTTTCTCTTGGTTATCCCAACTACTGGTTGGTACCCTTCTTTTATCCCAACTATTGGTTGGTAACTTTTCTTGGTTATCCCAACTATTGGTTGGTACCCTTCTTTTATCCCAACTATTGTTTGGTATGTTTTTTGGTTATCCCAACTATTGGTTGGTACCCTTCTTTTATCCCAACTATTGGTTGGTAGGTTTCTCTTGGTTATCCCAACTATTGGTTGGTACCCTTCTTTTATCCCAACTATTGGTTTGTATCTTTTCTTGGTTATCCCAACCATTGGTTGGTACCCTTCTTTTATCCCAACTATTGGTTGGTATGTATCTCTTGGTTATCCCAAATATTGGTTGGTACCCTTCTTTTATCCCAACTATTGGTTGGTATGTTTCTTGGTTATCCCAACTATTGGTTGGTATCCTTCTTTTATCCCAACTATTGGTTGGTATGTTTCTTGGTTATCCCAATTATTGGTTGGTACCCTTCATTTATCCCAACTATTGGTAGGTAAGTTTCTCTTGGTTATCCCAACTATTGGTTGGTACCCTTCTTTTATCCCAACTATTGGTTGGTATCTTTTCTTGGTTATCCCAACTATTGGTTGGTACCCTTCTTTTATCCCAACTATTGGTTGGTATGTTTCTCTTGGTTATCCCAACTATTGGTTGATACCCTTCTTTTATCCCAACTATTGGTTGGTATCTTTTCTTGGTTATCCCAACTATTCTTTGGTACCCTTCTTTTATCCCAACCATTGGTTGGTATGTTTCTTTTGGTTATCCCAACTATTGGTTGGTACCCTTCTTTTATCCCAACTATTGGTTGGTATCTTTTCTTGGTTATCCCAACTATTGGTTGGTACCCTTCTTTTATCCCAACTATTGGCTGGTATCTTTTCTTGGTTATCCCAACTATTGGTTGGTACCCTTCTTTTATCCCAACTATTGGTTGGTATCTTTTCTTGGTTATCCCAACTATTCTTTGGTACCCTTCTTTTATCCCAACCATTGGTTGGTAAGTTTCTTTTGGTTATCCCAACTATTGGTTGGTACCCTTCTTTTATCCCAACTATTGGTTGGTAACTTTTCTTGGTTATCCCAACTATTGGTTGGTACCCTTCTTTTATCCCAACTATTGGCTGGTATCTTTTCTTGGTTATCCCAACTATTGGTTGGTACCCTTCTTTTATCCCAACTATTGGTTGGTAAGTTTTTTGGTTATCCCAACTATTGGTTGGTACCCTTCTTTTATCCCCTCTATTTTTATCCCAACTATTGGTTGGTATGTTTCTTTTGGTTATCCCAACTATTGGTTGGTACACTTCTTTTATCCCCTCTATTGGTTGGTATGTTTCTTGGTTATCCCAACTATTGGTTGGTACCCTTCTTTTATCCCAACTATTGGTTGGAATGTTTCTTGGTTATCCCAACTATTGGTTGGTACCCTTCTTTTATCCCACCTATTGGTTGGTATGTTTCTTGGTTATCCCAACTATTGGTTGGTATCCTTCTTTTATCCCAACTATTGGTTGGTATGTTTGTTGGTTATCTCAATTATTGGTTGGTACCCTTCTTTTATCCCAACTATTGGTTGGTATGTTTCTCTTGGTTATCCCTACTATTGGTTGGTACCCTTCTTTTATCCCAACTATTGGTTGGTATCTTTTCTTGGTTATCCCAACTATTGGTTGATACCCTTCTTTTATCCCAACTATTGGTTGGTATGTTTTTTGGTTATCCCAACTATTGGTTTGTACCCTTCTTTTATCCCAACTATTGGTTGGTATGTTTCTCTTGGTTATCCCAACTATTGGTTGGTGCCCTTCTTTTATCCCAACTATTGGTTGGTTTCTTTTCTTGGTTATCCCAACTATTGGTTGGTACCCTTCTTTTATCCAAACTATTGGTTGGTATGTTTCTCTTGGTTATCCCAACTACTGGTTGGTACCCTTCTTTTATCCCAACTATTGGTTGGTAACTTTTCTTGGTTATCCCAACTATTGGTTGGTACCCTTCTTTTATCCCAACTATTGTTTGGTATGTTTTTTGGTTATCCCAACTATTGGTTGGTACCCTTCTTTTATCCCAACTATTGGTTGGTAGGTTTCTCTTGGTTATCCCAACTATTGGTTGGTACCCTTCTTTTATCCCAACTATTGGTTTGTATCTTTTCTTGGTTATCCCAACCATTGGTTGGTACCCTTCTTTTATCCCAACTATTGGTTGGTATGTATCTCTTGGTTATCCCAAATATTGGTTGGTACCCTTCTTTTATCCCAACTATTGGTTGGTATGTTTCTTGGTTATCCCAACTATTGGTTGGTATCCTTCTTTTATCCCAACTATTGGTTGGTATGTTTCTTGGTTATCCCAATTATTGGTTGGTACCCTTCATTTATCCCAACTATTGGTAGGTAAGTTTCTCTTGGTTATCCCAACTATTGGTTGGTACCCTTCTTTTATCCCAACTATTGGTTGGTATCTTTTCTTGGTTATCCCAACTATTGGTTGGTACCCTTCTTTTATCCCAACTATTGGTTGGTATGTTTCTCTTGGTTATCCCAACTATTGGTTGATACCCTTCTTTTATCCCAACTATTGGTTGGTATCTTTTCTTGGTTATCCCAACTATTCTTTGGTACCCTTCTTTTATCCCAACCATTGGTTGGTATGTTTCTTTTGGTTATCCCAACTATTGGTTGGTACCCTTCTTTTATCCCAACTATTGGTTGGTATCTTTTCTTGGTTATCCCAACTATTGGTTGGTACCCTTCTTTTATCCCAACTATTGGCTGGTATCTTTTCTTGGTTATCCCAACTATTGGTTGGTACCCTTCTTTTATCCCAACTATTGGTTGGTATGTTTCTCTTGGTTATCCCAACTATTGGTTGGTACCCTTATTTTATCCCAACTATTGGTTGGTAAGTTTCTTTTGGTTATCCCAACTATTGGTTGGTACCCTTCTTTAATCCCAACTATTGGTTGGTATGTTTCTTGGTTATCCCAACCATTGGTTGGTACCCTTCTTTTATCCCAACTATTGGTTGGTATGTTTCTTGGTTATCCCAACCATTGGTTGGTACCCTTCTTTTATCCCAACTATTGGTTGGTATGTTTCTTGGTTATCCCAACTATTGGTTGGTGCCCTTCTTTTATCCCAACTATTGGTTGGTATGTTTCTTGGTTATCCCAATTATTGGTTGATATCCTTCTTTTATCCCAACTATTGGTTGGTATGTTTCTTGGTTATCCCAACTATTGGTTGGTACCCTTCTTTGATCCCAACTATTGGTTGGTATGTTTCTCTTGGTTATCCCAACTATTGGTTGGTACCCCTCTTTGATCCCAACTATTGGTTGGTATCTTTTCTTGGTTATCCCAACTATTGGTTGGTACCCTTCTTTTATCCCAACTTTTGATTGGTATGTTTCTCTTGGTTATCCCAACTATTGGTTGGTACCCTTATTTTATCCCAACTATTGGTTGGTAAGTTTCTCTTGGTTATCCCAACTATTGGTTGGTACCCTTCTTTTATCCCAACTATTGGTTGGTATGTTTCTTGGTTATCCCAACCATTGGTTGGTACCCTTCTTTTATCCCAACTATTGGTTGGTATGTTTCTTGGTTATCCCAACTATTGGTTTGTACCCTTCTTTTATCCCAACTATTGGTTGGTATGTTTCTCTTGGTTATCCCAACTATTGGTTGGTACCCTTCTTTTATCCCAACTATTGGTTGGTTTCTTTTCTTGGTTATCCCAACTATTGGTTGGTACCCTTCTTTTATCCAAACTATTGGTTGGTATGTTTCTCTTGGTTATCCCAACTATTGGTTGGTACCTTTCTTTTATCCCAACTATTGGTTGGTATCTTTTCTTGGTTATCCCAACTATTGGTTGGTACCCTTCTTTTATCCCAACTATTGTTTGGTATGTTTTTTGGTTATCCCAACTATTGGTTGGTACCCTTCTTTTATCCCAACTATTGGTTGGTAGGTTTCTCTTGGTTATCCCAACTATTGGTTGGTACCCTTCTTTTATCCCAACTATTGGTTTGTATCTTTTCTTGGTTATCCCAACCATTGGTTGGTACCCTTCTTTTATCCCAACTATTGGTTGGTATGTATCTCTTGGTTATCCCAAATATTGGTTGGTACCCTTCTTTTATCCCAACTATTGGTTGGTATGTTTCTTGGTTATCCCAACTATTGGTTGGTATCCTTCTTTTATCCCAACTATTGGTTGGTATGTTTCTTGGTTATCCCAATTATTGGTTGGTACCCTTCATTTATCCCAACTATTGGTAGGTAAGTTTCTCTTGGTTATCCCAACTATTGGTTGGTACCCTTCTTTTATCCCAACTATTGGTTGGTATCTTTTCTTGGTTATCCCAACTATTGGTTGGTACCCTTCTTTTATCCCAACTATTGGTTGGTATGTTTCTCTTGGTTATCCCAACTATTGGTTGATACCCTTCTTTTATCCCAACTATTGGTTGGTATCTTTTCTTGGTTATCCCAACTATTCTTTGGTACCCTTCTTTTATCCCAACCATTGGTTGGTATGTTTCTTTTGGTTATCCCAACTATTGGTTGGTACCCTTCTTTTATCCCAACTATTGGTTGGTATCTTTTCTTGGTTATCCCAACTATTGGTTGGTACCCTTCTTTTATCCCAACTATTGGCTGGTATCTTTTCTTGGTTATCCCAACTATTGGTTGGTACCCTTCTTTTATCCCAACTATTGGTTGGTATGTTTCTCTTGGTTATCCCAACTATTGGTTGGTACCCTTATTTTATCCCAACTATTGGTTGGTAAGTTTCTTTTGGTTATCCCAACTATTGGTTGGTACCCTTCTTTTATCCCAACTATTGGTTGGTATGTTTCTTGGTTATCCCAACCATTGGTTGGTACCCTTCTTTTATCCCAACTATTGGTTGGTATGTTTCTTGGTTATCCCAACCATTGGTTGGTACCCTTCTTTTATCCCAACTATTGGTTGGTATGTTTCTTGGTTATCCCAACTATTGGTTGGTGCCCTTCTTTTATCCCAACTATTGGTTGGTATGTTTCTTGGTTATCCCAATTATTGGTTGATATCCTTCTTTTATCCCAACTATTGGTTGGTATGTTTCTTGGTTATCCCAACTATTGGTTGGTACCCTTCTTTGATCCCAACTATTGGTTGGTATGTTTCTCTTGGTTATCCCAACTATTGGTTGGTACCCCTCTTTGATCCCAACTATTGGTTGGTATCTTTTCTTGGTTATCCCAACTATTGGTTGGTACCCTTCTTTTATCCCAACTTTTGATTGGTATGTTTCTCTTGGTTATCCCAACTATTGGTTGGTACCCTTATTTTATCCCAACTATTGGTTGGTAAGTTTCTCTTGGTTATCCCAACTATTGGTTGGTACCCTTCTTTTATCCCAACTATTGGTTGGTATGTTTCTTGGTTATCCCAACCATTGGTTGGTACCCTTCTTTTATCCCAACTATTGGTTGGTATGTTTCTTGGTTATCCCAACTATTGGTTTGTACCCTTCTTTTATCCCAACTATTGGTTGGTATGTTTCTCTTGGTTATCCCAACTATTGGTTGGTACCCTTCTTTTATCCCAACTATTGGTTGGTTTCTTTTCTTGGTTATCCCAACTATTGGTTGGTACCCTTCTTTTATCCAAACTATTGGTTGGTATGTTTCTCTTGGTTATCCCAACTATTGGTTGGTACCTTTCTTTTATCCCAACTATTGGTTGGTATCTTTTCTTGGTTATCCCAACTATTGGTTGGTACCCTTCTTTTATCCCAACTATAGGTTGGTATGTTTCTTGGTTATCCCAACTATTGGTTGGTATGTTTCTTGGTTATCCCAACCATTGGTTGGTACCCTTCTTTTATCCCAACTATTGGTTGGTATGTTTCTTGGTTATCCCAACTATTGGTTTGTACCCTTCTTTTATCCCAACTATTGGTTGGTATGTTTCTCTTGGTTATCCCAACTATTGGTTGGTACCCTTCTTTTATCCCAACTATTGGTTGGTTTCTTTTCTTGGTTATCCCAACTATTGGTTGGTACCCTTCTTTTATCCAAACTATTGGTTGGTATGTTTCTCTTGGTTATCCCAACTATTGGTTGGTACCTTTCTTTTATCCCAACTATTGGTTGGTATCTTTTCTTGGTTATCCCAACTATTGGTTGGTACCCTTCTTTTATCCCAACTATAGGTTGGTATGTTTCTTGGTTATCCCAACTATTGGTTGGTATGTTTCTTGGTTATCCCAACTATTGGTTGGTACCCTTCTTTTATCCCAACTATTGTTTGGTATGTTTTTTGGTTATCCCAACTATTGGTTGGTACCCTTCTTTTATCCCAACTATTGGTTGGTAGGTTTCTCTTGGTTATCCCAACTATTGGTTGGTACCCTTCTTTTATCCCAACTATTTGTTTGTATCTTTTCTTGGTTATCCCAACTATTGGTTGGTACCCTTCTTTTATCCCAACTATTGGTTGGTATGTATCTCTTGGTTATCCCAACTATTGGTTGGTACCTTTCTTTTATCCCAACTATTGGTTGGTATGTTTCTTGGTTATCCCAGCTATTGGTTGGTATACTTCTTTTATCCGAACTATTGGTTGGTATGTTTCTTGGTTATCCCAATTATTGGTTGGTACCCTTCATTTATCCCAACTATTGGTAAGTATGTTTCTCTTGGTTATCCCAACTATTGGTTGGTACCCTTCTTTTATCCCAACTATTGGTTGGTATCTTTTCTTGGTTATCCCAACTATTGGTTGGTACCCTTCTTTTATCCCAACTATTGGTTGGTATGTTTCTCTTGGTTATCCCAACTATTGGTTGATACCCTTCTTTTATCCCAACTATTGGTTGGTATCTTTTCTTGGTTATCCCAACTATTCTTTGGTACCCTTATTTTATCCCAACCATTGGTTGGTATGTTTCTTTTGGTTATCCGAACTATTGGTTGGTACCCTTCTTTTATCCCAACTATTGGTTGGTATGTTTCTCTTGGTTATCCCAACTATTGGTTGGTGCCCTTCTTTTATCCCAACTATTGGTTGGTTTCTTTTCTTGGTTATCCCAACTATTGGTTGGTACCCTTCTTTTATCCAAACTATTGGTTGGTATGTTTCTCTTGGTTATCCCAACTACTGGTTGGTACCCTTCTTTTATCCCAACTATTGGTTGGTATCTTTTCTTGGTTATCCCAACTATTGGTTGGTACCCTTCATTTATCCCAACTATTGTTTGGTATGTTTTTTGGTTATCCCAACTATTGGTTGGTACCCTTCTTTTATCCCAACTATTGGTTGGTAGGTTTCTCTTGGTTATCCCAACTATTGGTTGGTACCCTTCTTTTATCCCAACTATTGGTTTGTATCTTTTCTTGGTTATCCCAACCATTGGTTGGTACCCTTCTTTTATCCCAACTATTGGTTGGTATGTATCTCTTGGTTATCCCAAATATTGGTTGGTACCCTTCTTTTATCCCAACTATTGGTTGGTATGTTTCTTGGTTATCCCGACTATTGGTTGGTATCCTTCTTTTATCCCAACTATTGGTTGGTATGTTTCTTGGTTATCCCAATTATTGGTTGGTACCCTTCATTTATCCCAACTATTGGTAGGTAAGTTTCTCTTGGTTATCCCAACTATTGGTTGGTACCCTTCTTTTATCCCAACTATTGGTTGGTATCTTTTCTTGGTTATCCCAACTATTGGTTGGTACCCTTCTTTTATCCCAACTATTGGTTGGTATGTTTCTCTTGGTTATCCCAACTATTGGTTGATACCCTTCTTTTATCCCAACTATTGGTTGGTATCTTTTCTTGGTTATCCCAACTATTCTTTGGTACCCTTCTTTTATCCCAACCATTGGTTGGTATGTTTCTTTTGGTTATCCCAACTATTGGTTGGTACCCTTCTTTTATCCCAACTATTGGTTGGTATCTTTTCTTGGTTATCCCAACTATTGGTTGGTACCCTTCTTTTATCCCAACTATTGGCTGGTATCTTTTCTTGGTTATCCCAACTATTGGTTGGTACCCTTCTTTTATTCCAACTATTGGTTGGTATGTTTCTCTTGGTTATCCCAACTATTGGTTGGTACCCTTATTTTATCCCAACTATTGGTTGGTAAGTTTCTTTTGGTTATCCCAACTATTGGTTGGTACCCTTCTTTTATCCCAACTATTGGTTGGTATGTTTCTTGGTTATCCCAACCATTGGTTGGTACCCTTCTTTTATCCCAACTATTGGTTGGTATGTTTCTTGGTTATCCCAACCATTGGTTGGTACCCTTCTTTTATCCCAACTATTGGTTGGTATGTTTCTTGGTTATCCCAACTATTGGTTGGTGCCCTTCTTTTATCCCAACTATTGGTTGGTATGTTTCTTGGTTATCCCAATTATTGGTTGATATCCTTCTTTTATCCCAACTATTGGTTGGTATGTTTCTTGGTTATCCCAACTATTGGTTGGTACCCTTCTTTGATCCCAACTATTGGTTGGTATGTTTCTCTTGGTTATCCCAACTATTGGTTGGTACCCCTCTTTGATCCCAACTATTGGTTGGTATCTTTTCTTGGTTATCCCAACTATTGGTTGGTACCCTTCTTTTATCCCAACTATTGATTGGTATGTTTCTCTTGGTTATCCCAACTATTGGTTGGTACCCTTGTTTTATCCCAACTATTGGTTGGTAAGTTTCTCTTGGTTATCCCAACTATTGGTTGGTACCCTTCTTTTATCCCAACTATTGGTTGGTATGTTTCTTGGTTATCCCAACCATTGGTTGGTACCCTTCTTTTATCCCAACTATTGGTTGGTATGTTTCTTGGTTATCCCAACTATTGGTTTGTACCCTTCTTTTATCCCAACTATTGGTTGGTATGTTTCTCTTGGTTATCCCAACTATTGGTTGGTACCCTTCTTTTATCCCAACTATTGGTTGGTTTCTTTTCTTGGTTATCTCAACTATTGGTTGGTACCCTTCTTTTATCCAAACTATTGGTTGGTATGTTTCTCTTGGTTATCCCAACTATTGGTTGGTACCCTTCTTTTATCCCAACTATTGGTTGGTATCTTTTCTTGGTTATCCCAACTATTGGTTGGTACCCTTCTTTTATCCCAACTATAGGTTGGTATGTTTCTTGGTTATCCCAACTATTGGTTGGTATGTTTCTTGGTTATCCCAACTATTGGTTGGTACCCTTCATTTATCCCAACTATTGTTTGGTATGTTTTTTGGTTATCCCAACTATTGGTTGGTACCCTTCTTTTATCCCAACTATTGGTTGGTAGGTTTCTCTTGGTTATCCCAACTATTGGTTGGTACCCTTCTTTTATCCCAACTATTTGTTTGTATCTTTTCTTGGTTATCCCAACTATTGGTTGGTACCCTTCTTTTATCCCAACTATTGGTTGGTATGTATCTCTTGGTTATCCCAACTATTGGTTGGTACCTTTCTTTTATCCCAACTATTGGTTGGTATGTTTCTTGGTTATCCTAGCTATTGGTTGGTATACTTCTTTTATCCGAACTATTGGTTGGTATGTTTCTTGGTTATCCCAATTATTGGTTGGTACCCTTCATTTATCCCAACTATTGGTAAGTATGTTTCTCTTGGTTATCCCAACTATTGGTTGGTACCCTTCTTTTATCCCAACTATTGGTTGGTATCTTTTCTTGGTTATCCCAACTATTGGTTGGTACCCTTCTTTTATCCCAACTATTGGTTGGTAGGTTTCTCTTGGTTATCCCAACTATTGGTTGGTACCCTTCTTTTATCCCAACTATTTGTTTGTATCTTTTCTTGGTTATCCCAACTATTGGTTGGTACCCTTCTTTTATCCCAACTATTGGTTGGTATGTATCTCTTGGTTATCCCAACTATTGGTTGGTACCTTTCTTTTATCCCAACTATTGGTTGGTATGTTTCTTGGTTATCCCAGCTATTGGTTGGTATACTTCTTTTATCCGAACTATTGGTTGGTATGTTTCTTGGTTATCCCAATTATTGGTTGGTACCCTTCATTTATCCCAACTATTGGTAAGTATGTTTCTCTTGGTTATCCCAACTATTGGTTGGTACCCTTCTTTTATCCCAACTATTGGTTGGTATCTTTTCTTGGTTATCCCAACTATTGGTTGGTACCCTTCTTTTATCCCAACTATTGGTTGGTATGTTTCTCTTGGTTATCCCAACTATTGGTTGATACCCTTCTTTTATCCCAACTATTGGTTGGTATATTTTCTTGGTTATCCCAACTATTCTTTGGTACCCTTCTTTTATCCCAACCATTGGTTGGTATGTTTCTTTTGGTTATCCGAACTATTGGTTGGTACCCTTCTTTTATCCCAACTATTGGTTGGTATGTTTCTCTTGGTTATCCCAACTATTGGTTGGTGCCCTTCTTTTATCCCAACTATTGGTTGGTTTCTTTTCTTGGTTATCCCAACTATTGGTTGGTACCCTTCTTTTATCCAAACTATTGGTTGGTATGTTTCTCTTGGTTATCCCAACTACTGGTTGGTACCCTTCTTTTATCCCAACTATTGGTTGGTATCTTTTCTTGGTTATCCCAACTATTGGTTGGTACCCTTCTTTTATCCCAACTATTGTTTGGTATGTTTTTTGGTTATCCCAACTATTAGTTGGTACCCTTCTTTTATCCCAACTATTGGTTGGTAGGTTTCTCTTGGTAATCCCAACTATTGGTTGGTACCCTTCTTTTATCCCAACTATTGGTTTGTATCTTTTCTTGGTTATCCCAACCATTGGTTGGTACCCTTCTTTTATCCCAACTATTGGTTGGTATGTATCTCTTGGTTATCCCAAATATTGGTTGGTACCCTTCTTTTATCCCAACTATTGGTTGGTATGTTTCTTGGTTATCCCGACTATTGGTTGGTATCCTTCTTTTATCCCAACTATTGGTTGGTATGTTTCTTGGTTATCCCAATTATTGGTTGGTACCCTTCATTTATCCCAACTATTGGTAGGTAAGTTTCTCTTGGTTATCCCAACTATTGGTTGGTACCCTTCTTTTATCCCAACTATTGGTTGGTATCTTTTCTTGGTTATCCCAACTATTGGTTGGTACCCTTCTTTTATCCCAACTATTGGTTGGTATCTTTTCTTGGTTATCCCAACTATTGGTTGGTACCCTTCTTTTATCCCAACTATTGGCTGGTATCTTTTCTTGGTTATCCCAACTATTGGTTGGTACCCTTCTTTTATCCCAACTATTGGTTGATATGTTTCTCTTGGTTATCCCAACTATTGGTTGGTACCCTTATTTTATCCCAACTATTGGTTGGTAAGTTTCTTTTGGTTATCCCAACTATTGGTTGGTACCCTTCTTTTATCCCAACTATTGGTTGGTATGTTTCTTGGTTATCCCAACCATTGGTTGGTACCCTTCTTTTATCCTAACTATTGGTTGGTATGTTTCTTGGTTATCCCAACCATTGGTTGGTACCCTTCTTTTATCCCAACTATTGGTTGGTATGTTTCTTGGTTATCCCAACTATTGGTTGGTGCCCTTCTTTTATCCCAACTATTGGTTGGTATGTTTCTTGGTTATCCCAATTATTGGTTGATATCCTTCTTTTATCCCAACTATTGGTTGGTATGTTTCTTGGTTATCCCAACTATTGGTTGGTACCCTTCTTTGATCCCAACTATTGGTTGGTATGTTTCTCTTGGTTATCCCAACTATTGGTTGGTACCCCTCTTTGATCCCAACTATTGGTTGGTATCTTTTCTTGGTTATCCCAACTATTGGTTGGTACCCTTCTTTTATCCCAACTATTGATTGGTATGTTTCTCTTGGTTATCCCAACTATTGGTTGGTACCCTTGTTTTATCCCAACTATTGGTTGGTAAGTTTCTCTTGGTTATCCCAACTATTGGTTGGTACCCTTCTTTTATCCCAACTATTGGTTGGTATGTTTCTTGGTTATCCCAACCATTGGTTGGTACCCTTCTTTTATCCCAACTATTGGTTGGTATGTTTCTTGGTTATCCCAACTATTGGTTTGTACCCTTCTTTTATCCCAACTATTGGTTGGTATGTTTCTCTTGGTTATCCCAACTATTGGTTGGTACCCTTCTTTTATCCCAACTATTGGTTGGTTTCTTTTCTTGGTTATCCCAACTATTGGTTGGTACCCTTCTTTTATCCAAACTATTGGTTGGTATGTTTCTCTTGGTTATCCCAACTATTGGTTGGTACCCTTCTTTTATCCCAACTATTGGTTGGTATCTTTTCTTGGTTATCCCAACTATTGGTTGGTACCCTTCTTTTATCCCAACTATAGGTTGGTATGTTTCTTGGTTATCCCAACTATTGGTTGGTATGTTTCTTGGTTATCCCAACTATTGGTTGGTACCCTTCTTTTATCCCAACTATTGTTTGGTATGTTTTTTGGTTATCCCAACTATTGGTTGGTACCCTTCTTTTATCCCAACTATTGGTTGGTAGGTTTCTCTTGGTTATCCCAACTATTGGTTGGTACCCTTCTTTTATCCCAACTATTTGTTTGTATCTTTTCTTGGTTATCCCAACTATTGGTTGGTACCCTTCTTTTATCCCAACTATTGGTTGGTATGTATCTCTTGGTTATCCCAACTATTGGTTGGTACCTTTCTTTTATCCCAACTATTGGTTGGTATGTTTCTTGGTTATCCCAGCTATTGGTTGGTATACTTCTTTTATCCGAACTATTGGTTGGTATGTTTCTTGGTTATCCCAATTATTGGTTGTTACCCTTCATTTATCCCAACTATTGGTAAGTATGTTTCTCTTGGTTATCCCAACTATTGGTTGGTACCCTTCTTTTATCCCAACTATTGGTTGGTATCTTTTCTTGGTTATCCCAACTATTGGTTGGTACCCTTCTTTTATCCCAACTATTGGTTGGTATGTTTCTCTTGGTTATCCCAACTATTGGTTGATACCCTTCTTTTATTCCAACTATTGGTTGGTATCTTTTCTTGGTTATCCCAACTATTCTTTGGTACCCTTCTTTTATCCCAACCATTGGTTGGTATGTTTCTTTTGGTTATCCCAACTATTGGTTGGTACCCTTCTTTTATCCCAACTATTGGTTGGTATCTTTTCTTGGTTATCCCAACTATTGGTTGGTACCCTTCTTTTATCCCAACTATTGGCTGGTATCTTTTCTTGGTTATCCCAACTATTGGTTGGTACCCTTCTTTTATCCCAACTATTGGTTGGTATGTTTCTCTTGGTTATCCCAACTATTGGTTGGTACCCTTATTTTATCCCAACTATTGGTTGGTAAGTTTCTTTTGGTTATCCCAACTATTGGTTGGTACCCTTCTTTTATCCCAACTATTGGTTGGTATGTTTCTTGGTTATCCCAACCATTGGTTGGTACCCTTCTTTTATCCCAACTATTGGTTGGTATGTTTCTTGGTTATCCCAACCATTGGTTGGTACCCTTCTTTTATCCCAACTATTGGTTGGTATGTTTCTTGGTTATCCCAACTATTGGTTGGTGCCCTTCTTTTATCCCAACTATTGGTTGGTATGTTTCTTGGTTATCCCAATTATTGGTTGATATCCTTCTTTTATCCCAACTATTGGTTGGTATGTTTCTTGGTTATCCCAACTATTGGTTGGTACCCTTCTTTGATCCCAACTATTGGTTGGTATGTTTCTCTTGGTTATCCCAACTATTGGTTGGTACCCCTCTTTGATCCCAACTATTGGTTGGTATCTTTTCTTGGTTATCCCAACTATTGGTTGGTACCCTTCTTTTATCCCAACTATTGATTGGTATGTTTCTCTTGGTTATCCCAACTATTGGTTGGTACCCTTGTTTTATCCCAACTATTGGTTGGTAAGTTTCTCTTGGTTATCCCAACTATTGGTTGGTACCCTTCTTTTATCCCAACTATTGGTTGGTATGTTTCTTGGTTATCCCAACCATTGGTTGGTACCCTTCTTTTATCCCAACTATTGGTTGGTATGTTTCTTGGTTATCCCAACTATTGGTTTGTACCCTTCTTTTATCCCAACTATTGGTTGGTATGTTTCTCTTGGTTATCCCAACTATTGGTTGGTACCCTTCTTTTATCCCAACTATTGGTTGGTTTCTTTTCTTGGTTATCCCAACTATTGGTTGGTACCCTTCTTTTATCCAAACTATTGGTTGGTATGTTTCTCTTGGTTATCCCAACTATTGGTTGGTACCCTTCTTTTATCCCAACTATTGGTTGGTATCTTTTCTTGGTTATCCCAACTATTGGTTGGTACCCTTCTTTTATCCCAACTATAGGTTGGTATGTTTCTTGGTTATCCCAACTATTGGTTGGTATGTTTCTTGGTTATCCCAACTATTGGTTGGTACCCTTCTTTTATCCCAACTATTGTTTGGTATGTTTTTTGGTTATCCCAACTATTGGTTGGTACCCTTCTTTTATCCCAACTATTGGTTGGTAGGTTTCTCTTGGTTATCCCAACTATTGGTTGGTACCCTTCTTTTATCCCAACTATTTGTTTGTATCTTTTCTTGGTTATCCCAACTATTGGTTGGTACCCTTCTTTTATCCCAACTATTGGTTGGTATGTATCTCTTGGTTATCCCAACTATTGGTTGGTACCTTTCTTTTATCCCAACTATTGGTTGGTATGTTTCTTGGTTATCCCAGCTATTGGTTGGTATACTTCTTTTATCCGAACTATTGGTTGGTATGTTTCTTGGTTATCCCAATTATTGGTTGGTACCCTTCATTTATCCCAACTATTGGTAAGTATGTTTCTCTTGGTTATCCCAACTATTGGTTGGTACCCTTCTTTTATCCCAACTATTGGTTGGTATCTTTTCTTGGTTATCCCAACTATTGGTTGGTACCCTTCTTTTATCCCAACTATTGGTTGGTATGTTTCTCTTGGTTATCCCAACTATTGGTTGATACCCTTCTTTTATTCCAACTATTGGTTGGTATCTTTTCTTGGTTATCCCAACTATTCTTTGGTACCCTTCTTTTATCCCAACCATTGGTTGGTATGTTTCTTTTGGTTATCCCAACTATTGGTTGGTACCCTTCTTTTATCCCAACTATTGGTTGGTATCTTTTCTTGGTTATCCCAACTATTGGTTGGTACCCTTCTTTTATCCCAACTATTGGCTGGTATCTTTTCTTGGTTATCCCAACTATTGGTTGGTACCCTTCTTTTATCCCAACTATTGGTTGGTATGTTTCTCTTGGTTATCCCAACTATTGGTTGGTACCCTTATTTTATCCCAACTATTGGTTGGTAAGTTTCTTTTGGTTATCCCAACTATTGGTTGGTACCCTTCTTTTATCCTAACTATTGGTTGGTATGTTTCTTGGTTATCCCAACCATTGGTTGGTACCCTTCTTTTATCCCAACTATTGGTTGGTATGTTTCTTGGTTATCCCAACCATTGGTTGGTACCCTTCTTTTATCCCAACTATTGGTTGGTATGTTTCTTGGTTATCCCAACTATTGGTTGGTGCCCTTCTTTTATCCCAACTATTGGTTGGTATGTTTCTTGGTTATCCCAATTATTGGTTGATATCCTTCTTTTATCCCAACTATTGGTTGGTATGTTTCTTGGTTATCCCAACTATTGGTTGGTACCCTTCTTTGATCCCAACTATTGGTTGGTATGTTTCTCTTGGTTATCCCAACTATTGGTTGGTACCCCTCTTTGATCCCAACTATTGGTTGGTATCTTTTCTTGGTTATCCCAACTATTGGTTGGTACCCTTCTTTTATCCCAACTATTGATTGGTATGTTTCTCTTGGTTATCCCAACTATTGGTTGGTACCCTTATTTTATCCCAACTATTGGTTGGTAAGTTTCTCTTGGTTATCCCAACTATTGGTTGGTACCCTTCTTTTATCCCAACTATTGGTTGGTATGTTTCTTGGTTATCCCAACCATTGGTTGGTACCCTTCTTTTATCCCAACTATTGGTTGGTATGTTTCTTGGTTATCCCAACTATTGGTTTGTACCCTTCTTTTATCCCAACTATTGGTTGGTATGTTTCTCTTGGTTATCCCAACTATTGGTTGGTACCCTTCTTTTATCCCAACTATTGGCTGGTATCTTTTCTTGGTTATCCCAACTATTGGTTGGTACCCTTCTTTTATCCCAACTATTGGTTGGTATGTTTCTCTTGGTTATCCCAACTATTGGTTGGTACCCTTATTTTATCCCAACTATTGGTTGGTAAGTTTCTTTTGGTTATCCCAACTATTGGTTGGTACCCTTCTTTTATCCCAACTATTGGTTGGTATGTTTCTTGGTTATCCCAACCATTGGTTGGTACCCTTCTTTTATCCCAACTATTGGTTGGTATGTTTCTTGGTTATCCCAACCATTGGTTGGTACCCTTCTTTTATCCCAACTATTGGTTGGTATGTTTCTTGGTTATCCCAACTATTGGTTGGTGCCCTTCTTTTATCCCAACTATTGGTTGGTATGTTTCTTGGTTATCCCAATTATTGGTTGATATCCTTCTTTTATCCCAACTATTGGTTGGTATGTTTCTTGGTTATCCCAACTATTGGTTGGTACCCTTCTTTGATCCCAACTATTGGTTGGTATGTTTCTCTTGGTTATCCCAACTATTGGTTGGTACCCCTCTTTGATCCCAACTATTGGTTGGTATCTTTTCTTGGTTATCCCAACTATTGGTTGGTACCCTTCTTTTATCCCAACTATTGATTGGTATGTTTCTCTTGGTTATCCCAACTATTGGTTGGTACCCTTGTTTTATCCCAACTATTGGTTGGTAAGTTTCTCTTGGTTATCCCAACTATTGGTTGGTACCCTTCTTTTATCCCAACTATTGGTTGGTATGTTTCTTGGTTATCCCAACCATTGGTTGGTACCCTTCTTTTATCCCAACTATTGGTTGGTATGTTTCTTGGTTATCCCAACTATTGGTTTGTACCCTTCTTTTATCCCAACTATTGGTTGGTATGTTTCTCTTGGTTATCCCAACTATTGGTTGGTACCCTTCTTTTATCCCAACTATTGGTTGGTTTCTTTTCTTGGTTATCCCAACTATTGGTTGGTACCCTTCTTTTATCCAAACTATTGGTTGGTATGTTTCTCTTGGTTATCCCAACTATTGGTTGGTACCCTTCTTTTATCCCAACTATTGGTTGGTATCTTTTCTTGGTTATCCCAACTATTGGTTGGTACCCTTCTTTTATCCCAACTATAGGTTGGTATGTTTCTTGGTTATCCCAACTATTGGTTGGTATGTTTCTTGGTTATCCCAACTATTGGTTGGTACCCTTCTTTTATCCCAACTATTGTTTGGTATGTTTTTTGGTTATCCCAACTATTGGTTGGTACCCTTCTTTTATCCCAACTATTGGTTGGTAGGTTTCTCTTGGTTATCCCAACTATTGGTTGGTACCCTTCTTTTATCCCAACTATTTGTTTGTATCTTTTCTTGGTTATCCCAACTATTGGTTGGTACCCTTCTTTTATCCCAACTATTGGTTGGTATGTATCTCTTGGTTATCCCAACTATTGGTTGGTACCTTTCTTTTATCCCAACTATTGGTTGGTATGTTTCTTGGTTATCCCAGCTATTGGTTGGTATACTTCTTTTATCCGAACTATTGGTTGGTATGTTTCTTGGTTATCCCAATTATTGGTTGGTACCCTTCATTTATCCCAACTATTGGTAAGTATGTTTCTCTTGGTTATCCCAACTATTGGTTGGTACCCTTCTTTTATCCCAACTATTGGTTGGTATCTTTTCTTGGTTATCCCAACTATTGGTTGGTACCCTTCTTTTATCCCAACTATTGGTTGGTATGTTTCTCTTGGTTATCCCAACTATTGGTTGATACCCTTCTTTTATTCCAACTATTGGTTGGTATCTTTTCTTGGTTATCCCAACTATTCTTTGGTACCCTTCTTTTATCCCAACCATTGGTTGGTATGTTTCTTTTGGTTATCCCAACTATTGGTTGGTACCCTTCTTTTATCCCAACTATTGGTTGGTATCTTTTCTTGGTTATCCCAACTATTGGTTGGTACCCTTCTTTTATCCCAACTATTGGCTGGTATCTTTTCTTGGTTATCCCAACTATTGGTTGGTACCCTTCTTTTATCCCAACTATTGGTTGGTATGTTTCTCTTGGTTATCCCAACTATTGGTTGGTACCCTTATTTTATCCCAACTATTGGTTGGTAAGTTTCTTTTGGTTATCCCAACTATTGGTTGGTACCCTTCTTTTATCCTAACTATTGGTTGGTATGTTTCTTGGTTATCCCAACCATTGGTTGGTACCCTTCTTTTATCCCAACTATTGGTTGGTATGTTTCTTGGTTATCCCAACCATTGGTTGGTACCCTTCTTTTATCCCAACTATTGGTTGGTATGTTTCTTGGTTATCCCAACTATTGGTTGGTGCCCTTCTTTTATCCCAACTATTGGTTGGTATGTTTCTTGGTTATCCCAATTATTGGTTGATATCCTTCTTTTATCCCAACTATTGGTTGGTATGTTTCTTGGTTATCCCAACTATTGGTTGGTACCCTTCTTTGATCCCAACTATTGGTTGGTATGTTTCTCTTGGTTATCCCAACTATTGGTTGGTACCCCTCTTTGATCCCAACTATTGGTTGGTATCTTTTCTTGGTTATCCCAACTATTGGTTGGTACCCTTCTTTTATCCCAACTATTGATTGGTATGTTTCTCTTGGTTATCCCAACTATTGGTTGGTACCCTTATTTTATCCCAACTATTGGTTGGTAAGTTTCTCTTGGTTATCCCAACTATTGGTTGGTACCCTTCTTTTATCCCAACTATTGGTTGGTATGTTTCTTGGTTATCCCAACCATTGGTTGGTACCCTTCTTTTATCCCAACTATTGGTTGGTATGTTTCTTGGTTATCCCAACTATTGGTTTGTACCCTTCTTTTATCCCAACTATTGGTTGGTATGTTTCTCTTGGTTATCCCAACTATTGGTTGGTACCCTTCTTTTATCCCAACTATTGGTTGGTTTCTTTTCTTGGTTATCCCAACTATTGGTTGGTACCCTTCTTTTATCCAAACTATTGGTTGGTATGTTTCTCTTGGTTATCCCAACTATTGGTTGGTACCCTTCTTTTATCCCAACTATTGGTTGGTATCTTTTCTTGGTTATCCCAACTATTGGTTGGTACCCTTCTTTTATCCCAACTATAGGTTGGTATGTTTCTTGGTTATCCCAACTATTGGTTGGTATGTTTCTTGGTTATCCCAACTATTGGTTGGTACCCTTCTTTTATCCCAACTATTGTTTGGTATGTTTTTTGGTTATCCCAACTATTGGTTGGTACCCTTCTTTTATCCCAACTATTGGTTGGTAGGTTTCTCTTGGTTATCCCAACTATTGGTTGGTACCCTTCTTTTATCCCAACTATTTGTTTGTATCTTTTCTTGGTTATCCCAACTATTGGTTGGTACCCTTCTTTTATCCCAACTATTGGTTGGTATGTATCTCTTGGTTATCCCAACTATTGGTTGGTACCTTTCTTTTATCCCAACTATTGGTTGGTATGTTTCTTGGTTATCCCAACTATTGGTTGGTATACTTCTTTTATCCGAACTATTGGTTGGTATGTTTCTTGGTTATCCCAATTATTGGTTGGTACCCTTCATTTATCCCAACTATTGGTAAGTATGTTTCTCTTGGTTATCCCAACTATTGGTTGGTACCCTTCTTTTATCCCAACTATTGGTTAGTATCTTTTCTTGGTTATCCCAACTATTGGTTGATACCCTTCTTTTATCCCAACTATTGGTTGGTAGGTTTTTCTTGGTTATCCCAACTATTGGTTGGTACCCTTCTTTTATCCCAACTATTTGTTTGTATCTTTTCTTGGTTATCCCAACTATTGGTTGGTACCCTTCTTTTATCCCAACTATTGGTTGGTAACTTTTCTTGGTTATCCCAACTATTGGTTGGTACCCTTCTTTTATCCCAACTATTGGCTGGTATCTTTTCTTGGTTATCCCAACTATTGGTTGGTACCCTTCTTTTATCCCAACTATTGGTTGGTAAGTTTTTTGGTTATCCCAACTATTGGTTGGTACCCTTCTTTTATCCCCTCTATTTTTATCCCAACTATTGGTTGGTATGTTTCTTTTGGTTATCCCAACTATTGGTTGGTACACTTCTTTTATCCCCTCTATTGGTTGGTATGTTTCTTGGTTATCCCAACTATTGGTTGGTACCCTTCTTTTATCCCAACTATTGGTTGGAATGTTTCTTGGTTATCCCAACTATTGGTTGGTACCCTTCTTTTATCCCACCTATTGGTTGGTATGTTTCTTGGTTATCCCAACTATTGGTTGGTATCCTTCTTTTATCCCAACTATTGGTTGGTATGTTTGTTGGTTATCTCAATTATTGGTTGGTACCCTTCTTTTATCCCAACTATTGGTTGGTATATTTCTCTTGGTTATCCCTACTATTGGTTGGTACCCTTCTTTTATCCCAACTATTGGTTGGTATCTTTTCTTGGTTATCCCAACTATTGGTTGATACCCTTCTTTTATCCCAACTATTGGTTGGTGTGTTTCTTGGTTATCCCAACTATTGGTTGGTACCCTTCTTTTATCCCAACTATTGGTTGGTATGTTTCTTGGTTATCCCAACTATTGGTTGATATCCTTCTTTTATCCCAACTATTGGTTGGTATGTTTCTTGGTAATCCCAACTATTGGTTGGTACCCTTCTTTGATCCCAACTATTGGTTGGTATGTTTCTCTTGGTTATCCCAACTATTGGTTGGTACCCTTCTTTGATCCCAACTATTGATTGGTATCTTTTCTTGGTTATCCGAACTATTGGTTGGTACCCTTCTTTTATCCCAACTATTGATTGGTATGTTTCTCTTGGTTATCCCAACTATTGGTTGGTACCCTTATTTTATCCCAACTATTGGTTAGTAAGTTTCTCTTGGTTATCCCAACTATTGGTTGGTACCCTTCTTTTATCCCAACTATTGGTTGGTATGTTTCTTGGTTATCCCAACCATTGGTTGGTACCCTTCTTTTATCCCTACTATTGGTTGGTATGTTTCTCGGTTATCCCAACTATTGGTTTGTACCATTCTTTTATCCCAACTATTTTATTGGTATGTTTCTCTTGGTTATCTCAACTATTGGTTGGTACCCTTCTTTTATCCCAACTATTGGTTGGTATCTTTTCTTGGTTATCCCAACTATTGGTTGGTACCCTTCTTTTATCCAAAATATTGATTGGTATGTTTCTCTTGGTTATCACAACTATTGGTTGGTACCCTTGTTTTATCCAAACTATTGGTTGGTATCTTTTCTTGGTTATCCCAACTATTGGTTGATACCCTTCTTTTATCCCAACTATTGGTTGGTATGTTTCTTGGTTATCCCAACTATTGGTTTGTACCCTTCTTTTATCCCAACTATTGGTTGGTATGTTTCTTGGTTATCCCAACTATTGGTTGGTACCCTTCTTTTATCCCAACTATTGGTTGGTATGTTTTTTGGTTATCCCAACTATTGGTTGGTACCCTTCTTTTATCCTAACTATTGGTTGGTAGGTTTCTCTTGGTTATCCCAACTATTGGTTGGTACCCTTCTTTTATCCCAACTATTGGTTTGTATCTTTTCTTGGTTATCCCAACTATTGGTTGGTACCCTTCTTTTATCCCAACTATTGGTTGGTATGTTTCTCTTGGTTATCCCAACTATTGGTTGGTACCCTTCTTTTATCCCATCTATTGGTTGGTATCTTTTCTTGGTTATCCCAACTATTGGTTGGTACCTTCTTTTATCCCAACTATTGGTTGGTATGTTTCTTTTGGTTATCCCAACTATTGGTTGGTACCCTTCTTTTATCCCCTCTATTGGTTGGTATGTTTCTTGGTTATCCCAACTATTGGTTGGTACCCTTCTTTTATCCCAACTATTGGTTGGAATGTTTCTTGGTTATCCCAACTATTGGTTGGTACCCTTCTTTTATCCCAACTATTGGTTGGTATGTTTCTTGGTTATTCCAACTATTGGTTGGTATCCTTCTTTTATCCCAACTATTGGTTGGTATGTTTGTTGGTTATCCCAACTATTGGTTTGTACCCTTCTTTTTTCCCAACTATTTGTTGGTATGTTTCTTGGTTATCCCAACTATTGTTTGGTACCCTTCTTTTATCCCAACTATTGGTTGGTATGTTTCTCTTGGTTATCACAACTATTGGTTGGTACCCTTCTTTTATCCAAACTATTGGTTGGTATGTTTCTTGGTTATTCCAACTATTGGTTGGTATCCTTCTTTTATCCCAACTATTGGTTGGTATGTTTGTTGGTTATCCCAACTATTGGTTTGTACCCTTCTTTTTTCCCAACTATTTGTTGGTATGTTTCTTGGTTATCCCAACTATTGGTTGGTACCCTTCTTTTATCCCAACTATTGGTTGGTATGTTTTTTGGTTATCCCAACTATTGGTTGGTACCCTTCTTTTATCCCAACTATTGGTTGGTAGGTTTCTCTTGGTTATCCCAACTATTGGTTGGAACCCTTCTTTAATCCCAACTATTGGTTTGTATCTTTTCTTGGTTATCCCAACTATTGGTTGGTACCCTTCTTTTATCCCAACTATTGGTTGGTATGTTTCTCTTGGTTATCCCAACTATTGGTTGGTACCCTTCTTTTATCCCATCTATTGGTTGGTATCTTTTCTTGGTTATCCCAACTATTGGTTGGTACCCTTCTTTTATCCCAACTATTGGTTGGTATGTTTCTTTTGGTTATCCCAACTATTGTTGGTACCCTTCTTTTATCCCCTCTATTGGTTGGTATGTTTCTTGGTTATCCCAACTATTGGTTGGTACCCTTCTTTTATCCCAACTATTGGTTGGAATGTTTCTTGGTTATCCCAACTATTGGTTGGTACCCTTCTTTTATCCCAACTATTGGTTGGTATGTTTCTTGGTTATTCCAACTATTGGTTGGTATCCTTCTTTTATCCCAACTATTGGTTGGTATGTTTGTTGGTTATCTCAATTATTGGTTGGTACCCTTCTTTTATCCCAACTATTGGTTGGTATGTTTCTCTTGGTTATCCCAACTATTGGTTGGTACCCTTCTTTGATCCCAACTATTGGTTGGTATCTTTTCTTGGTTATCCCAATTATTGGTTGATACCCTTCTTTTATCCCAACTATTGGTTGGTATGTTTCTCTTGGTTATCACAACTATTGGTTGGTACCCTTCTTTTATCCAAACTATTGGTTGGTATCTTTTCTTGGTTATCCCAACTATTGGTTGATACCCTTCTTTTATCCCAACTATTGGTTGGTATGTTTCTTGGTTATCCCAACTATTGGTTTGTACCCTTCTTTTATCCCAACTATTGGTTGGTATGTTTCTTGGTTATCCCAACTATTGGTTGGTACCCTTCTTTTATCCCAACTATTGGTTGGTATGTTTTTTGGTTATCCCAACTATTGGTTGGTACCCTTCTTTTATCCCAACAATTGGTTGGTAGGTTTCTCTTGGTTATCCCAACTATTGGTTGGTACCCTTCTTTTATCCCAACTATTGGTTTGTATCTTTTCTTGGTTATCCCAACTATTGGTTGGTACCCTTCTTTTATCCCAACTATTGGTTGGTATGTTTCTCTTGGTTATCCCAACTATTGGTTGGTACCCTTCTTTTATCCCATCTATTGGTTGGTATCTTTTCTTGGTTATCCCAACTATTGGTTGGTACCCTTCTTTTATCCCAACTATTGGTTGGTATGTTTCTTTTGGTTATCCCAACTATTGGTTGGTACCCTTCTTTTATCCCCTCTATTGGTTGGTATGTTTCTTGGTTATCCCAACTATTGGTTGGTACCCTTCTTTTATCCCAACTATTGGTTGGAATGTTTCTTGGTTATCCCAACTATTGGTTGGTACCCTTCTTTTATCCCAACTATTGGTTGGTATGTGTCTTGGTTATTCCAACTATTGGTTGGTATCCTTCTTTTATCCCAACTATTGGTTGGTATGTTTGTTGGTTATCTCAATTATTGGTTGGTACCCTTCTTTTATCCCAATTATTGGTTGGTATGTTTCTCTTGGTTATCCCTACTATTGGTTGGTACCCTTCTTTTATCCCAACTATTGGTTGGTATCTTTTCTTGGTTATCCCAACTATTGGTTGATACCCTTCTTTTATCCCAACTATTGGTTGGTATGTTTCTTGGTTATCCCAACTATTGGTTGGTACCCTTCTTTTATCCCAACTATTGGTTGGTATGTTTCTTGGTTATCCCAACTATTGGTTGATATCCTTCTTTTATCCCAACTATTGGTTGGTATGTTTCATGGTAATCCCAACTATTGGTTGGTACCCTTCTTTGATCCCAACTATTGGTTGGTATGTTTCTCTTGGTTATCCCAACTATTGGTTGGTACCCTTCTTTGATCCCAACTATTGGTTGGAATCTTTTCTTGGTTATCCGAACTATTGGTTGGTACCCTTCTTTTATCCCAACTATTGATTGGTATGTTTCTCTTGGTTATCCCAACTATTGGTTGGTACCCTTATTTTATCCCAACTATTGGTTAGTAAGTTTCTCTTGGTTATCCCAACTATTGGTTGGTACCCTTCTTTTATCCCAACTATTGGTTGGTATGTTTCTTGGTTATCCCAACCATAGGTTGGTACCCTTCTTTTATCCCAACTATTGGTTGGTATGTTTCTCGGTTATCCCAACTATTGGTTTGTACCATTCTTTTATCCCAACTATTTTATTGGTATGTTTCTCTTGGTTATCTCAACTATTGGTTGGTACCCTTCTTTTATCCCAACTATTGGTTGGTATCTTTTCTTGGTTATCCCAACTATTGGTTGGTACCCTTCTTTTATCCAAACTATTGGTTCGTATGTTTCTCTTGGTTATCACAACTATTGGTTGGTACCCTTCTTTTATCCATACTATTGGTTGGTATCTTTTCTTGGTTATCCCAACTATTGGTTGATACCCTTCTTTTATCCCAACTATTGGTTGGTATGTTTCTTGGTTATCCCAACTATTGGTTTGTACCCTTCTTTTATCCCAACTATTGGTTGGTATGTTTCTTGGTTATCCTAACTATTGGTTGGTACCCTTCTTTTATCCCAACTATTGGTTGGTATGTTTTTTGGTTATCCCAACTATTGGTTGGTAGGTTTCTCTTGGTTATCCCAACTATTGGTTGGTACCCTTCTTTTATCCCAACTATTGGTTTGTATCTTTTCTTGGTTATCCCAACTATTGGTTGGTACCCTTCTTTTATCCCAACTATTGGTTGGTATGTTTCTCTTGGTTATCCCAACTATTGGTTGGTACCCTTCTTTTATCCCATCTATTGGTTGGTATCTTTTCTTGGTTATCCCAACTATTGGTTGGTACCCTTCTTTTATCCCAACTATTGGTTGGTATGTTTCTTTTGGTTATCCCAACTATTGGTTGGTACCCTTCTTTTATCCCCTCTATTGGTTGGTATGTTTCTTGGTTATCCCAACTATTGGTTGGTACCCTTCTTTTATCCCAACTATTGGTTGGAATGTTTCTTGGTTATCCCAACTATTGGTTGGTACCCTTCTTTTATCCCAACTATTGGTTGGTATGTTTCTTGGTTATTAAAACTATTGGTTGGTATCCTTCTTTTATCCCAACTATTGGTTGGTATGTTTGTTGGTTATCTCAATTATTGGTTGGTACCCTTCTTTTATCCCAACTATTGGTTGGTATGTTTCTCTTGGTTATCCCAACTATTGGTTGATACCCTTCATTTATCCCAACTATTGGTTGGTATCTTTTCTTGGTTATCCCAACTATTCTTTGGTACCCTTCTTTTATCCCAACTATTGGTTGGTATGTTTCTCTTGGTTATCCCAACTATTGGTTGGTACCCTTCTTTTATCCCAACTATTGGTTGGTATCTTTTCTTGGTTATCCCAACTATTGGTTGATACCCTTCTTTTATCCCAACTATTGGTTGGTATGTTTCTTGGTTATCCCAACTATTGGTTGGTACCCTTCTTTTATCCCAACTATTGGTTGGTATGTTTCTTGGTTATCCCAACTATTGGTTGATATCCTTCTTTTATCCCAACTATTGGTTGGTATGTTTCATGGTAATCCCAACTATTGGTTGGTACCCTTCTTTGATCCCAACTATTGGTTGGTATGTTTCTCTTGGTTATCCCAACTATTGGTTGGTACCCTTCTTTGATCCCAACTATTGGTTGGAATCTTTTCTTGGTTATCCGAACTATTGGTTGGTACCCTTCTTTTATCCCAACTATTGATTGGTATGTTTCTCTTGGTTATCCCAACTATTGGTTGGTACCCTTATTTTATCCCAACTATTGGTTAGTAAGTTTCTCTTGGTTATCCCAACTATTGGTTGGTACCCTTCTTTTATCCCAACTATTGGTTGGTATGTTTCTTGGTTATCCCAACTATTGGTTGATATCCTTCTTTTATCCCAACTATTGGTTGGTATGTTTCATGGTAATCCCAACTATTGGTTGGTACCCTTCTTTGATCCCAACTATTGGTTGGTATGTTTCTCTTGGTTATCCCAACTATTGGTTGGTACCCTTCTTTGATCCCAACTATTGGTTGGAATCTTTTCTTGGTTATCCGAACTATTGGTTGGTACCCTTCTTTTATCCCAACTATTGATTGGTATGTTTCTCTTGGTTATCCCAACTATTGGTTGGTACCCTTATTTTATCCCAACTATTGGTTAGTAAGTTTCTCTTGGTTATCCCAACTATTGGTTGGTACCCTTCTTTTATCCCAACTATTGGTTGGTATGTTTCTTGGTTATCCCAACCATAGGTTGGTACCCTTCTTTTATCCCAACTATTGGTTGGTATGTTTCTCGGTTATCCCAACTATTGGTTTGTACCATTCTTTTATCCCAACTATTTTATTGGTATGTTTCTCTTGGTTATCTCAACTATTGGTTGGTACCCTTCTTTTATCCCAACTATTGGTTGGTATCTTTTCTTGGTTATCCCAACTATTGGTTGGTACCCTTCTTTTATCCAAACTATTGGTTCGTATGTTTCTCTTGGTTATCACAACTATTGGTTGGTACCCTTCTTTTATCCATACTATTGGTTGGTATCTTTTCTTGGTTATCCCAACTATTGGTTGATACCCTTCTTTTATCCCAACTATTGGTTGGTATGTTTCTTGGTTATCCCAACTATTGGTTTGTACCCTTCTTTTATCCCAACTATTGGTTGGTATGTTTCTTGGTTATCCTAACTATTGGTTGGTACCCTTCTTTTATCCCAACTATTGGTTGGTATGTTTTTTGGTTATCCCAACTATTGGTTGGTAGGTTTCTCTTGGTTATCCCAACTATTGGTTGGTACCCTTCTTTTATCCCAACTATTGGTTTGTATCTTTTCTTGGTTATCCCAACTATTGGTTGGTACCCTTCTTTTATCCCAACTATTGGTTGGTATGTTTCTCTTGGTTATCCCAACTATTGGTTGGTACCCTTCTTTTATCCCATCTATTGGTTGGTATCTTTTCTTGGTTATCCCAACTATTGGTTGGTACCCTTCTTTTATCCCAACTATTGGTTGGTATGTTTCTTTTGGTTATCCCAACTATTGGTTGGTACCCTTCTTTTATCCCCTCTATTGGTTGGTATGTTTCTTGGTTATCCCAACTATTGGTTGGTACCCTTCTTTTATCCCAACTATTGGTTGGAATGTTTCTTGGTTATCCCAACTATTGGTTGGTACCCTTCTTTTATCCCAACTATTGGTTGGTATGTTTCTTGGTTATTAAAACTATTGGTTGGTATCCTTCTTTTATCCCAACTATTGGTTGGTATGTTTGTTGGTTATCTCAATTATTGGTTGGTACCCTTCTTTTATCCCAACTATTGGTTGGTATGTTTCTCTTGGTTATCCCAACTATTGGTTGATACCCTTCATTTATCCCAACTATTGGTTGGTATCTTTTCTTGGTTATCCCAACTATTCTTTGGTACCCTTCTTTTATCCCAACTATTGGTTGGTATGTTTCTCTTGGTTATCCCAACTATTGGTTGGTACCCTTCTTTTATCCCAACTATTGGTTGGTATCTTTTCTTGGTTATCCCAACTATTGGTTGATACCCTTCTTTTATCCCAACTATTGGTTGGTATGTTTCTTGGTTATCCCAACTATTGGTTGGTACCCTTCTTTTATCCCAACTATTGGTTGGTATGTTTCTTGGTTATCCCAACTATTGGTTGATATCCTTCTTTTATCCCAACTATTGGTTGGTATGTTTCATGGTAATCCCAACTATTGGTTGGTACCCTTCTTTGATCCCAACTATTGGTTGGTATGTTTCTCTTGGTTATCCCAACTATTGGTTGGTACCCTTCTTTGATCCCAACTATTGGTTGGAATCTTTTCTTGGTTATCCGAACTATTGGTTGGTACCCTTCTTTTATCCCAACTATTGATTGGTATGTTTCTCTTGGTTATCCCAACTATTGGTTGGTACCCTTATTTTATCCCAACTATTGGTTAGTAAGTTTCTCTTGGTTATCCCAACTATTGGTTGGTACCCTTCTTTTATCCCAACTATTGGTTGGTATGTTTCTTGGTTATCCCAACCATAGGTTGGTACCCTTCTTTTATCCCAACTATTGGTTGGTATGTTTCTCGGTTATCCCAACTATTGGTTTGTACCATTCTTTTATCCCAACTATTTTATTGGTATGTTTCTCTTGGTTATCTCAACTATTGGTTGGTACCCTTCTTTTATCCCAACTATTGGTTGGTATCTTTTCTTGGTTATCCCAACTATTGGTTGGTACCCTTCTTTTATCCAAACTATTGGTTCGTATGTTTCTCTTGGTTATCACAACTATTGGTTGGTACCCTTCTTTTATCCATACTATTGGTTGGTATCTTTTCTTGGTTATCCCAACTATTGGTTGATACCCTTCTTTTATCCCAACTATTGGTTGGTATGTTTCTTGGTTATCCCAACTATTGGTTTGTACCCTTCTTTTATCCCAACTATTGGTTGGTATGTTTCTTGGTTATCCTAACTATTGGTTGGTACCCTTCTTTTATCCCAACTATTGGTTGGTATGTTTTTTGGTTATCCCAACTATTGGTTGGTACCCTTCTTTTATCCCAACTATTGGTTGGTAGGTTTCTCTTGGTTATCCCAACTATTGGTTGGTACCCTTCTTTTATCCCAACTATTGGTTTGTATCTTTTCTTGGTTATCCCAACTATTGGTTGGTACCCTTCTTTTATCCCAACTATTGGTTGGTATGTTTCTCTTGGTTATCCCAACTATTGGTTGGTACCCTTCTTTTATCCCATCTATTGGTTGGTATCTTTTCTTGGTTATCCCAACTATTGGTTGGTACCCTTCTTTTATCCCAACTATTGGTTGGTATGTTTCTTTTGGTTATCCCAACTATTGGTTGGTACCCTTCTTTTATCCCCTCTATTGGTTGGTATGTTTCTTGGTTATCCCAACTATTGGTTGGTACCCTTCTTTTATCCCAACTATTGGTTGGAATGTTTCTTGGTTATCCCAACTATTGGTTGGTACCCTTCTTTTATCCCAACTATTGGTTGGTATGTTTCTTGGTTATTAAAACTATTGGTTGGTATCCTTCTTTTATCCCAACTATTGGTTGGTATGTTTGTTGGTTATCTCAATTATTGGTTGGTACCCTTCTTTTATCCCAACTATTGGTTGGTATGTTTCTCTTGGTTATCCCAACTATTGGTTGATACCCTTCATTTATCCCAACTATTGGTTGGTATCTTTTCTTGGTTATCCCAACTATTCTTTGGTACCCTTCTTTTATCCCAACTATTGGTTGGTATGTTTCTTTTGGTTATCCCAACTATTGGTTGGTACCCTTCTTTTATCCCAACTATTGGTTGGTATCTTTTCTCGGTTATCCCAACTATTGGTTGGTACCCTTCTTTTATCCCAACTATTGGCTAGTATCTTTTCTTGGTTATCCCAACTATTGGTTGGTACCCTTCTTTTATCCCAACTATTGGTTGGTATGTTTCTCTTGGTTATCCCAACTATTGGTTGATACCCTTCTTTTATCCCAACTATTGGTTGGTATCTTTTCTTGGTTATCCCAACTATTGGTTGGTACCCTTCTTTTATCCCAACTATTAGTTGGTATGTTTCTTTTGGTTATCCCAACTATTGGGTTGTACCCTTCTTTTATCCCAACTATTGGTTGGTATGTTTCTTGGTTATCCCAACTATTGGTTGGTACCCTTCTTTTATCCCCTCTATTTTTATCCCAACTATTGGTTGGTATGTTTCTTGGTTATCCCAACTATTGGTTGGTATCCTTCTTTTATCCCAACTATTGGTTGGTATGTTTCTCTTGGTTATCCCAACTATTGGTTGGTACCCTTATTTTATCCCAACTTTTGGTTGGTAAGTTTCTTTTGGTTATCCCAACTATTGGTTGGTACCCTTCTTTTATCCCAACTATTGGTTGGTATGTTTCTTGGTTATCCCAACCATTGGTTGGTACCCTTCTTTTATCCCAACTATTGGTTGGTATGTTTCTTGGTTATCCCAACTATTGGTTGGTACCCTTCTTTTATCCCAACTATTGGTTGGTATGTTTCTTGGTTATCCCAACTATTGGTTGATATCCTTCTTTTATCCCAACTATTGGTTGGTATGTTTCTAGGTTATCCCAACTATTGGTTGGTACCTTTCTTTGATCCCAACTATTGGTTGGTATGTTTCTCTTGGTTATCCCAACTATTGGTTGGTACCCTTCTTTGATCCCAACTATTGGTTGGTATCTTTTCTTGGTTATCCCAACTATTGGTTGGTACCCTTCTTTTATCCCAACTATTTACTGGTATGTTTCTCTTGGTTATCCCAACTATTGGTTGGTACCCTTATTTTATCCCAACTTTTGGTTGGTAAGTTTCTCTTGGTTATCCTAACTATTGGTTGGTACCCTTCTTTTATCCCAACTATTGGTTGGTATGTTTCTTGGTTATCCCAACCATTGGTTGGTACCCTTCGTTTCTCCCAACTATTGGTTGATATGTTTCTTGGTTATCCCAACTATTGGTTTGTACCCTTCTTTTATCCCAACTATTGGTTGGTATATTTCTCTTGGTTATCCCAACTATTGGTTGGTACCCTTCTTTTATCCCAACTATTGGTTGGTATCTTTTCTTGGTTATCCCAACTATTGGTTGGTACCCTTCTTTTATCCCAACTATTGGTTGGTAGGTTTCCCTTGGTTATCCCAACTATTGCTTGGTACTCTTCTTTTATCCCAACTATTGGTTGGTATCTTTTCTTGGTTATCCCAACTATTGGTTGGTACCCTTCTTTTATCCCAACTATTGGTTGGTATGTTTCTTGGTTATCCCAACTATTGGTTTGTACCCTTCTTTTATCCCAACTATTGGTTGTTATGTTTCTTGGTTATCCCAACTATTGGTTGGTACCCTTCTTTTATCCCAACTATTGGTTGGTATGTTTTTTGGTCATCCCAACTATTGGTTGGTACCCTTCTTTTATCCCAACTATTGGTTGGTAGGTTTCTCTTGGTTATCCCAACTATTGGTTGGTACCCTTCTTTTATCACAACTATTGGTTTGTATCTTTTCTTTGTTATCCCAACTATTGGTTGGTACCCATCTTTTATCCCAACTATTGGTTGGTATGTTTCTCTTGGTTATCCCAACTATTGGTTGGTACCCTTCTTTTATCCCAACTATTAGTTGGTATCTTTTCTTGGTTATCCCAACTATTGGTTGGTACCCTTCTTTTATCCCAACTATTGGTTGGTATGTTTCTTTTGGTTATCCGAACTATTGGTTGGTACCCTTCTTTTATCCCCTCTATTGGTTGGTATGTTTCTTGGTTATCCCAACTATTGGTTGGTACCCTTCTTTTATCCCAACTATTGGTTGGTATGTTTCTTGGTTATCCCAACTATTGGTTGGTACCCTTCTTTTATCCCAACTATTGGTTGGTATGTTTCTTGGTTATCCCAACTATTGGTTGGTATCCTTCTTTTATCCCAACTATTGGTTGGTATGTTTCTTGGTTATCCCAATTATTGGTTGGTACCCTTCTTTTATCCCAACTATTGGTTGGTATGTTTCTCTTGGTTATCCCAACTATTGGTTGGTACCCTTCTTTTATCCCAACTATTGGTTGGTATCTTTTCTTGGTTATTCCAACTATTGGTTGGTACCCTTCTTTTATCCCAACTATTGGTTGGTATGTTTCTCTTGGTTATCCCAACTATTGGTTGATACCCTTCATTTATCCCAACTATTGGTTGGTATCTTTTCTTGGTTATCCCAACTATTCTTTGGTACCCTTCTTTTATCCCAACTATTGGTTGGTATGTTTCTATTGGTTATCCCAACTATTGGTTGGTACCCTTCTTTTATCCCAACTATTGGTTGGTATCTTTTCTTGGTTATCCCAACTATTGGTTGGTACCCTTCTTTTATCCCAACTATTGGCTAGTATATTTTCTTGGTTATCCCAACTATTGGTTGGTACCCTTCTTTTATCCCAACTATTGGTTGGTATGTTTTTTGGTTATCCCAACTATTGGTTGGTACCCTTCTTTTATCCCAACTATTGGTTGGTAGGTTTCTCTTGGTTATCCCAACTATTGGTTGGTACCCTTCTTTTATCCCAAATATTGGTTTGTATCTTTTCTTGGTTATCCCAACTATTGGTTGGTACCCTTCTTTTATCCCAACTATTGGTTGGTATGTTTCTCTTGGTTGTCCCAACTATTGGTTGGTACCCTTCTTTTATCCCATCTATTGGTTGGTATCTTTTCTTGGTTATCCCAACTATTGGTTGGTACCCTTCTTTTATCCCAACTATTGGTTGGTATGTTTCTTTTGGTTATCCCAACTATTGGTTGGTACCCTTCTTTTATCCCCTCTATTGGTTGGTATGTTTCTTGGTTATCCCAACTATTGGTTGGTACCCTTCTTTTATCCCAACTATTAGTTGGAATGTTTCTTGGTTATCCCAACTATTGGTTGGTACCCTTCTTTTATCCCAACTATTGGTTGGTATGTTTCTTGGTTATCCCAACTATTGGTTGGTATCCTTCTTTTATCCCAACTATTGGTTGGTATGTTTGTTGGTTATCTCAATTATTGGTTGGTACCCTTCTTTTATCCCAAGTATTGGTTGGTATGTTTCTCTTGGTTATCCCAACTTTTGGTTGGTACCCTTCTTTTATCCCAACTATTGGTTGGTATCTTTTCTTGGTTATCCCAACTATTGGTTGGTACCCTTCTTTTATCCCAACTATTGGTTGGTATGTTTCTCTTGGTTATCCCAACTATTGGTTGATACCCTTCATTTATCCCAACTATTGGTTGGTATCTTTTCTTGGTTATCCCAACTATTCATTGGTACCCTTCTTTTATCCCAACTATTGGCTGGTATGTTTCTTTTGGTTATCCCAACTATTGGTTGGTACCCTTCTTTTATCCCAACTATTGGTTGGTATCTTTTCTTGGTTATCCCAACTATTGGTTGGTACCCTTCTTTTATCCCAACTATTGGCTAGTATCTTTTCTTGGTTATCCCAACTATTGGTTGGTACCCTTCTTTTATCCCAACTATTGGTTGGTATGTTTCTCTTGGTTATCCCAACTATTGGTTGATACCCTTCTTTTATCCCAACTATTGGTTGGTATCTTTTCTTGGTTATCCCAACTATTGGTTGGTACCCTTCTTTTATCCCAACTATTAGTTGGTATGTTTCTTTTGGTTATCCCAACTATTGGGTTGTACCCTTCTTTTATCCCAACTATTGGTTGGTATGTTTCTTGGTTATCCCAACTATTGGTTGGTACCCTTCTTTTATCCCCTCTATTTTTATCCCAACTATTGGTTGGTATGTTTCTTGGTTATCCCAACTATTGGTTGGTATCCTTCTTTTATCCCAACTATTGGTTGGTATGTTTCTCTTGGTTATCCCAACTATTGGTTGGTACCCTTATTTTATCCCAACTTTTGGTTGGTAAGTTTCTTTTGGTTATCCCAACTATTGTTTGGTACCCTTCTTTTATCCCAACTATTGGTTGGTATGTTTCTTGGTTATCCCAACAATTGGTTGGTACCCTTCTTTTATCCCAACTATTGGTTGGTATGTTTCTTGGTTATCCCAACTATTGGTTGGTACCCTTCTTTTATCCCAACTATTGGTTGGTATGTTTCTTGGTTATCCCAACTATTGGTTGATATCCTTCTTTTATCCCAACTATTGGTTGGTATGTTTCTAGGTTATCCCAACTATTGGTTGGTACCTTTCTTTGATCCCAACTATTGGTTGGTATGTTTCTCTTGGTTATCCCAACTATTGGTTGGTACCCTTCTTTGATCCCAACTATTGGTTGGTATCTTTTCTTGGTTATCCCAACTATTGGTTGGTACCCTTCTTTTATCCCAACTATTTATTGGTATGTTTCTCTTGGTTATCCCAACTATTGGTTGGTACCCTTATTTTATCCCAACTTTTGGTTGGTAAGTTTCTCTTGGTTATCCTAACTATTGGTTGGTACCCTTCTTTTATCCCAACTATTGGTTGGTATGTTTCTTGGTTATCCCAACCATTGGTTGGTACCCTTCGTTTCTCCCAACTATTGGTTGATATGTTTCTTGGTTATCCCAACTATTGGTTTGTACCCTTCTTTTATCCCAACTATTGGTTGGTATATTTCTCTTGGTAATCCCAACTATTGGTTGGTACCCTTCTTTTATCCCAACTATTGGTTGGTATCTTTTCTTGGTTATCCCAACTATTGGTTGGTACCCTTCTTTTATCCAAACTATTGGTTGGTATGTTTCACTTGGTTATCCCAACTATTGCTTGGAACTCTTCTTTTATCCCAACTATTGGTTGGTATCTTTTCTTGGTTATCCCAACTATTGGTTGGTACCCTTCTTTTATCCCAACTATTGGTTGGTATGTTTCTTGGTTATCCCAACTATTGGTTTGTACCCTTCTTTTATCCCAACTATTGGTTGGTATGTTTCTTGGTTATCCCAACTATTGGTTGGTACCCTTCTTTTATCCCAACTATTGGTTGGTATGTTTTTTGGTCATCCCAACTATTGGTTGGTACCCTTCTTTTATCCCAACTATTGGTTGGTAGGTTTCTCTTGGTTATCCCAACTATTGGTTGGTACCCTTCTTTTATAACAACTATTGGTTTGTATCTTTTCTTTGTTATCCCAACTATTGGTTGGTACCCATCTTTTATCCCAACTATTGGTTGGTATGTTTCTCTTGGTTATCCCAACTATTGGTTGGTACCCTTCTTTTATCCCAACTATTAGTTGGTATCTTTTCTTGGTTATCCCAACTATTGGTTGGTACCCTTCTTTTATCCCAACTATTGGTTGGTATGTTTCTTTTGGTTATCCGAACTATTGGTTGGTACCCTTCTTTTATCCCCTCTATTGGTTGGTATGTTTCTTGGTTATCCCAACTATTGGTTGGTACCCTTCTTTTATCCCAACTATTGGTTGGTATGTTTCTTGGTTATCCCAACTATTGGTTGGTACCCTTCTTTTATCCCAACTATTGGTTGGTATGTTTCTTGGTTATCCCAATTATTGGTTGGTACCCTTCTTTTATCCCAACTATTGGTTGGTATGTTTCTCTTGGTTATCCCAACTATTGGTTGGTACCCTTCTTTTATCCCAACTATTGGTTGGTATCTTTTCTTGGTTATCCCAACTATTGGTTGCTACCCTTCTTTTATCCCAACTATGGGTTGGTATGTTTCTCTTGGTTATCCCAACTATTGGTTGATGCCCTTCTTTTATCCCAACTATTGGTTGGTATCTTTTCTTGGTTATCCCAACTATTGGTTGGTACCCTTCTTTTATCCCAACTATTGGTTGGTATGTTTCTTTTGGTTATCCCAACTATTGGTTGGTACCCTTCTTTTATCCCAACTATTGGTTGGTATGTTTCTTGGTTATCCCAACTATTGGTTGGTACCCTTCTTTTATCCCAACTATGGGTTGGTATGTTTCTTGGTTATCCCAACTATTGGTTGGTACCCTTCTTTTATCCCAACTATTGGTTAGTATGTTTCTTGGTTATCCCAACTATTGGTTGTTACCCTTCTTTTATCCCAACTATTGGTTGGTATGTTTCTCTTGGTTATCCCAACTATTGGTTGGTACCCTTCTTTTATCCCAACTATTGGTTGGTATCTTTTCTTGGTTATCCCAACTATTGGTTGATACCCTTCTTTTATCCCAACTATTGGTTGGTATGTTTCTCTTGGTTATCCCAACTATTGGTTGGTACCCTTCTTTTATCCCAACTATTGGTTGGTATCTTTTCTTGGTTATCCCAACTATTGGTTGGTACCCTTCTTTTATCCCAACTATTGGTTGGTATGTTTCTTGGTTATCCCAACTATTGGTTTGTACCCTTCTTTTATCCCAACTATTGGTTGGTATGTTTCTTGGTTATCCCAACTATTGGTTGGTACCCTTCTTTTATCCCAACTATTGGTTGGTATGTTTTTTGGTCATCCCAACTATTGGTTGGTACCCTTCTTTTATCCCAACTATTGGTTGGTAGGTTTCTCTTGGTTATCCCAACTATTGGTTGGTACCCTTCTTTTATCCCAACTATTGGTTTGTATCTTTTCTTTGTTATCCCAACTATTGGTTGGTACCCATCTTTTATCCCAACTATTGGTTGGTATGTTTCTCTTGGTTATCCCAACTATTGGTTGGTACCCTTCTTTTATCCCAACTATTAGTTGGTATCTTTTCTTGGTTATCCCAACTATTGGTTGGTACCCTTCTTTTATCCCAACTATTGGTTGGTATGTTTCTTTTGGTTATCCCCACTATTGGTTGGTACCCTTCTTTTATCCCCTCTATTGGTTGGTATGTTTCTTGGTTATCCCAACTATTGGTTGGTACCCTTCTTTTATCCCAACTATTGGTTGGTATCTTTTCTTGGTTATTCCAACTATTGGTTGGTACCCTTCTTTTATCCCAACTATTGGTTGGTATGTTTCTCTTGGTTATCCCAACTATTGGTTGATACCCTTCATTTATCCCAACTATTGGTTGGTATCTTTTCTTGGTTATCCCAACTATTCTTTGGTACCCTTCTTTTATCCCAACTATTGGTTGGTATGTTTCTATTGGTTATCCCAACTATTGGTTGGTACCCTTCTTTTATCCCAACTATTGGTTGGTATCTTTTCTTGGTTATCCCAACTATTGGTTGGTACCCTTCTTTTATCCCAACTATTGGCTAGTATATTTTCTTGGTTATCCCAACTATTGGTTGGTACCCTTCTTTTATCCCAACTATTGGTTGGTATGTTTTTTGGTTATCCCAACTATTGGTTGGTACCCTTCTTTTATCCCAACTATTGGTTGGTAGGTTTCTCTTGGTTATCCCAACTATTGGTTGGTACCCTTCTTTTATCCCAAATATTGGTTTGTATCTTTTCTTGGTTATCCCAACTATTGGTTGGTACCCTTCTTTTATCCCAACTATTGGTTGGTATGTTTCTCTTGGTTGTCCCAACTATTGGTTGGTACCCTTCTTTTATCCCATCTATTGGTTGGTATCTTTTCTTGGTTATCCCAACTATTGGTTGGTACCCTTCTTTTATCCCAACTATTGGTTGGTATGTTTCTTTTGGTTATCCCAACTATTGGTTGGTACCCTTCTTTTATCCCCTCTATTGGTTGGTATGTTTCTTGGTTATCCCAACTATTGGTTGGTACCCTTCTTTTATCCCAACTATTAGTTGGAATGTTTCTTGGTTATCCCAACTATTGGTTGGTACCCTTCTTTTATCCCAACTATTGGTTGGTATGTTTCTTGGTTATCCCAACTATTGGTTGGTATCCTTCTTTTATCCCAACTATTGGTTGGTATGTTTGTTGGTTATCTCAATTATTGGTTGGTACCCTTCTTTTATCCCAAGTATTGGTTGGTATGTTTCTCTTGGTTATCCCAACTTTTGGTTGGTACCCTTCTTTTATCCCAACTATTGGTTGGTATCTTTTCTTGGTTATCCCAACTATTGGTTGGTACCCTTCTTTTATCCCAACTATTGGTTGGTATGTTTCTCTTGGTTATCCCAACTATTGGTTGATACCCTTCATTTATCCCAACTATTGGTTGGTATCTTTTCTTGGTTATCCCAACTATTCATTGGTACCCTTCTTTTATCCCAACTATTGGCTGGTATGTTTCTTTTGGTTATCCCAACTATTGGTTGGTACCCTTCTTTTATCCCAACTATTGGTTGGTATCTTTTCTTGGTTATCCCAACTATTGGTTGGTACCCTTCTTTTATCCCAACTATTGGCTAGTATCTTTTCTTGGTTATCCCAACTATTGGTTGGTACCCTTCTTTTATCCCAACTATTGGTTGGTATGTTTCTCTTGGTTATCCCAACTATTGGTTGATACCCTTCTTTTATCCCAACTATTGGTTGGTATCTTTTCTTGGTTATCCCAACTATTGGTTGGTACCCTTCTTTTATCCCAACTATTAGTTGGTATGTTTCTTTTGGTTATCCCAACTATTGGGTTGTACCCTTCTTTTATCCCAACTATTGGTTGGTATGTTTCTTGGTTATCCCAACTATTGGTTGGTACCCTTCTTTTATCCCCTCTATTTTTATCCCAACTATTGGTTGGTATGTTTCTTGGTTATCCCAACTATTGGTTGGTATCCTTCTTTTATCCCAACTATTGGTTGGTATGTTTCTCTTGGTTATCCCAACTATTGGTTGGTACCCTTATTTTATCCCAACTTTTGGTTGGTAAGTTTCTTTTGGTTATCCCAACTATTGTTTGGTACCCTTCTTTTATCCCAACTATTGGTTGGTATGTTTCTTGGTTATCCCAACAATTGGTTGGTACCCTTCTTTTATCCCAACTATTGGTTGGTATGTTTCTTGGTTATCCCAACTATTGGTTGGTACCCTTCTTTTATCCCAACTATTGGTTGGTATGTTTCTTGGTTATCCCAACTATTGGTTGATATCCTTCTTTTATCCCAACTATTGGTTGGTATGTTTCTAGGTTATCCCAACTATTGGTTGGTACCTTTCTTTGATCCCAACTATTGGTTGGTATGTTTCTCTTGGTTATCCCAACTATTGGTTGGTACCCTTCTTTGATCCCAACTATTGGTTGGTATCTTTTCTTGGTTATCCCAACTATTGGTTGGTACCCTTCTTTTATCCCAACTATTTATTGGTATGTTACTCTTGGTTATCCCAACTATTGGTTGGTACCCTTATTTTATCCCAACTTTTGGTTGGTAAGTTTCTCTTGGTTATCCTAACTATTGGTTGGTACCCTTCTTTTATCCCAACTATTGGTTGGTATGTTTCTTGGTTATCCCAACCATTGGTTGGTACCCTTCGTTTCTCCCAACTATTGGTTGATATGTTTCTTGGTTATCCCAACTATTGGTTTGTACCCTTCTTTTATCCCAACTATTGGTTGGTATATTTCTCTTGGTAATCCCAACTATTGGTTGGTACCCTTCTTTTATCCCAACTATTGGTTGGTATCTTTTCTTGGTTATCCCAACTATTGGTTGGTACCCTTCTTTTATCCAAACTATTGGTTGGTATGTTTCACTTGGTTATCCCAACTATTGCTTGGAACTCTTCTTTTATCCCAACTATTGGTTGGTATCTTTTCTTGGTTATCCCAACTATTGGTTGGTACCCTTCTTTTATCCCAACTATTGGTTGGTATGTTTCTTGGTTATCCCAACTATTGGTTTGTACCCTTCTTTTATCCCAACTATTGGTTGGTATGTTTCTTGGTTATCCCAACTATTGGTTGGTACCCTTCTTTTATCCCAACTATTGGTTGGTATGTTTTTTGGTCATCCCAACTATTGGTTGGTACCCTTCTTTTATCCCAACTATTGGTTGGTAGGTTTCTCTTGGTTATCCCAACTATTGGTTGGTACCCTTCTTTTATAACAACTATTGGTTTGTATCTTTTCTTTGTTATCCCAACTATTGGTTGGTACCCATCTTTTATCCCAACTATTGGTTGGTATGTTTCTCTTGGTTATCCCAACTATTGGTTGGTACCCTTCTTTTATCCCAACTATTAGTTGGTATCTTTTCTTGGTTATCCCAACTATTGGTTGGTACCCTTCTTTTATCCCAACTATTGGTTGGTATGTTTCTTTTGGTTATCCGAACTATTGGTTGGTACCCTTCTTTTATCCCCTCTATTGGTTGGTATGTTTCTTGGTTATCCCAACTATTGGTTGGTACCCTTCTTTTATCCCAACTATTGGTTGGTATGTTTCTTGGTTATCCCAACTATTGGTTGGTACCCTTCTTTTATCCCAACTATTGGTTGGTATGTTTCTTGGTTATCCCAATTATTGGTTGGTACCCTTCTTTTATCCCAACTATTGGTTGGTATGTTTCTCTTGGTTATCCCAACTATTGGTTGGTACCCTTCTTTTATCCCAACTATTGGTTGGTATCTTTTCTTGGTTATCCCAACTATTGGTTGCTACCCTTCTTTTATCCCAACTATGGGTTGGTATGTTTCTCTTGGTTATCCCAACTATTGGTTGATGCCCTTCTTTTATCCCAACTATTGGTTGGTATCTTTTCTTGGTTATCCCAACTATTGGTTGGTACCCTTCTTTTATCCCAACTATTGGTTGGTATGTTTCTTTTGGTTATCCCAACTATTGGTTGGTACCCTTCTTTTATCCCAACTATTGGTTGGTATGTTTCTTGGTTATCCCAACTATTGGTTGGTACCCTTCTTTTATCCCAACTATGGGTTGGTATGTTTCTTGGTTATCCCAACTATTGGTTGGTACCCTTCTTTTATCCCAACTATTGGTTAGTATGTTTCTTGGTTATCCCAACTATTGGTTGTTACCCTTCTTTTATCCCAACTATTGGTTGGTATGTTTCTCTTGGTTATCCCAACTATTGGTTGGTACCCTTCTTTTATCCCAACTATTGGTTGGTATCTTTTCTTGGTTATCCCAACTATTGGTTGATACCCTTCTTTTATCCCAACTATTGGTTGGTATGTTTCTCTTGGTTATCCCAACTATTGGTTGGTACCCTTCTTTTATCCCAACTATTGGTTGGTATCTTTTCTTGGTTATCCCAACTATTGGTTGGTACCCTTCTTTTATCCCAACTATTGGTTGGTATGTTTCTTGGTTATCCCAACTATTGGTTTGTACCCTTCTTTTATCCCAACTATTGGTTGGTATGTTTCTTGGTTATCCCAACTATTGGTTGGTACCCTTCTTTTATCCCAACTATTGGTTGGTATGTTTTTTTGGTCATCCCAACTATTGGTTGGTACCCTTCTTTTATCCCAACTATTGGTTGGTAGGTTTCTCTTGGTTATCCCAACTATTGGTTGGTACCCTTCTTTTATCCCAACTATTGGTTTGTATCTTTTCTTTGTTATCCCAACTATTGGTTGGTACCCATCTTTTATCCCAACTATTGGTTGGTATGTTTCTCTTGGTTATCCCAACTATTGGTTGGTACCCTTCTTTTATCCCAACTATTAGTTGGTATCTTTTCTTGGTTATCCCAACTATTGGTTGGTACCCTTCTTTTATCCCAACTATTGGTTGGTATGTTTCTTTTGGTTATCCCCACTATTGGTTGGTACCCTTCTTTTATCCCCTCTATTGGTTGGTATGTTTCTTGGTTATCCCAACTATTGGTTGGTACCCTTCTTTTATCCCAACTATTGGTTGGTATGTTTCTTGGTTATCCCAACTATTGGTTGGTACCCTTCTTTTATCCCAACTATTGGTTGGTATGTTTCTTGGTTATCCCAACTATTGGTTGGTATCCTTCTTTTATCCCAACTATTGGTTGGTATGTTTCTTGGTTATCCCAATTATTGGTTGGTATGTTTCTTGGTTATCCCAATTATTGGTTGGTACCCTTCTTTTATCCCAACTATTGGTTGGTATATTTCTCTTGGTAATCCCAACTATTGGTTGGTACCCTTCTTTTATCCCAACTATTGGTTGGTATCTTTTCTTGGTTATCCCAACTATTGGTTGGTACCCTTCTTTTATCCAAACTATTGGTTGGTATGTTTCACTTGGTTATCCCAACTATTGCTTGGAACTCTTCTTTTATCCCAACTATTGGTTGGTATCTTTTCTTGGTTATCCCAACTATTGGTTGGTACCCTTCTTTTATCCCAACTATTGGTTGGTATGTTTCTTGGTTATCCCAACTATTGGTTTGTACCCTTCTTTTATCCCAACTATTGGTTGGTATGTTTCTTGGTTATCCCAACTATTGGTTGGTACCCTTCTTTTATCCCAACTATTGATTGGTATGTTTTTTGGTCATCCCAACTATTGGTTGGTACCCTTCTTTTATCCCAACTATTGGTTGGTAGGTTTCTCTTGGTTATCCCAACTATTGGTTGGTACCCTTCTTTTATAACAACTATTGGTTTGTATCTTTTCTTTGTTATCCCAACTATTGGTTGGTACCCATCTTTTATCCCAACTATTGGTTGGTATGTTTCTCTTGGTTATCCCAACTATTGGTTGGTACCCTTCTTTTATCCCAACTATTAGTTGGTATCTTTTCTTGGTTATCCCAACTATTGGTTGGTACCCTTCTTTTATCCCAACTATTGGTTGGTATGTTTCTTTTGGTTATCCGAACTATTGGTTGGTACCCTTCTTTTATCCCCTCTATTGGTTGGTATGTTTCTTGGTTATCCCAACTATTGGTTGGTACCCTTCTTTTATCCCAACTATTGGTTGGTATGTTTCTTGGTTATCCCAACTATTGGTTGGTACCCTTCTTTTATCCCAACTATTGGTTGGTATGTTTCTTGGTTATCCCAACTATTGGTTGGTATCCTTCTTTTATCCCAACTATTGGTTGGTATGTTTCTTGGTTATCCCAATTATTGGTTGGTACCCTTCTTTTATCCCAACTATTGGTTGGTATGTTTCTCTTGGTTATCCCAACAATTGGTTGGTACCCTTCTTTTATCCCAATTATTGGTTGGTATCTTTTCTTGGTTATCCCAACTATTGGTTGCTACCCTTCTTTTATCCCAACTATGGGTTGGTATGTTTCTCTTGGTTATCCCAACTATTGGTTGATGCCCTTCTTTTATCCCAACTATTGGTTGGTATCTTTTCTTGGTTATCCCAACTATTGGTTGGTACCCTTCTTTTATCCCAACTATTGGTTGGTATGTTTCTTTTGGTTATCCCAAATATTGGTTGGTACCCTTCTTTTATCCCAACTATTGGTTGGTATGTTTCATGGTTATCCCAACTATTGGTTGGTACCCTTCTTTTATCCCAACTATTGGTTGGTATGTTTCTTGGTTATCCCAACTATTGGTTGGTACCCTTCTTTTATCCCAACTATTGGTTAGTATGTTTCTTGGTTATCCCAACTATTGGTTGTTACCCTTCTTTTATCCCAACTATTGGTTGGTATGTTTCTCTTGGTTATCCCAACTATTGGTTGGTACCCTTCTTTTATCCCAACTATTGGTTGGTATCTTTTCTTGGTTATCCCAACTATTGGTTGATACCCTTCTTTTATCCCAACTATTGGTTGGTATGTTTCTCTTGGTTATCCCAACTATTGGTTGGTACCCTTCTTTTATCCCAACTATTGGTTGGTATCTTTTCTTGGTTATCCCAACTATTGGTTGGTACCCTTCTTTTATCCCAACTATTGGTTGGTATGTTTCTTGGTTATCCCAACTATTGGTTTGTACCCTTCTTTTATCCCAACTATTGGTTGGTATGTTTCTTGGTTATCCCAACTATTGGTTGGTACCCTTCTTTTATCCCAACTATTGGTTGGTATGTTTTTTGGTCATCCCAACTATTGGTTGGTACCCTTCTTTTATCCCAACTATTGGTTGGTAGGTTTCTCTTGGTTATCCCAACTATTGGTTGGTACCCTTCTTTTATCCCAACTATTGGTTTGTATCTTTTCTTTGTTATCCCAACTATTGGTTGGTACCCATCTTTTATCCCAACTATTGGTTGGTATGTTTCTCTTGGTAATCCCAACTATTGGTTGGTACCCTTCTTTTATCCCAACTATTGGTTGGTATGTTTCTTGGTTATCCCAACTACTGGTTGGTACCCTTCTTTTATCCCAACTATTGGTTGGTATGTTTCTTGGTTATCCCAACTATTGGTTGGTACCCTTCTTTTATCCCAACTATTGGTTGGTATGTTTTTTGGTCATCCCAACTATTGGTTGGTACCCTTCTTTTATCCCAACTATTGGTTGGTAGGTTTCTCTTGGTTATCCCAACTATTGGTTGGTACCCTTCTTTTATCCCAACTATTGGTTTGTATCTTTTCTTTGTTATCCCAACTATTGGTTGGTACCCATCTTTTATCCCAACTATTGGTTGGTATGTTTCTCTTGGTTATCCCAACTATTGGTTGGTACCCTTCTTTTATCCCAACTATTAGTTGGTATCTTTTCTTGGTTATCCCAACTATTGGTTGGTACCCTTCTTTTATCCCAACTATTGGTTGGTATGTTTCTTTTGGTTATCCCCACTATTGGTTGGTACCCTTCTTTTATCCCCTCTATTGGTTGGTATGTTTCTTGGTTATCCCAACTATTGGTTGGTACCCTTCTTTTATCCCAACTATTGGTTGGTATGTTTCTTGGTTATCCCAACTATTGGTTGGTACCCTTCTTTTATCCCAACTATTGGTTGGTATGTTTCTTGGTTATCCCAACTATTGGTTGGTATCCTTCTTTTATACCAACTATTGGTTGGTATGTTTCTTGGTTATCCCAATTATTGGTTGGTATGTTTCTTGGTTATCCCAATTATTGGTTGGTACCCTTCTTTTATCCCAACTATTGGTTGGTATATTTCTCTTGGTAATCCCAACTATTGGTTGGTACCCTTCTTTTATCCCAACTATTGGTTGGTATCTTTTCTTGGTTATCCCAACTATTGGTTGGTACCCTTCTTTTATCCAAACTATTGGTTGGTATGTTTCACTTGGTTATCCCAACTATTGCTTGGAACTCTTCTTTTATCCCAACTATTGGTTGGTATCTTTTCTTGGTTATCCCAACTATTGGTTGGTACCCTTCTTTTATCCCAACTATTGGTTGGTATGTTTCTTGGTTATCCCAACTATTGGTTTGTACCCTTCTTTTATCCCAACTATTGGTTGGTATGTTTCTTGGTTATCCCAACTATTGGTTGGTACCCTTCTTTTATCCCAACTATTGATTGGTATGTTTTTTGGTCATCCCAACTATTGGTTGGTACCCTTCTTTTATCCCAACTATTGGTTGGTAGGTTTCTCTTGGTTATCCCAACTATTGGTTGGTACCCTTCTTTTATAACAACTATTGGTTTGTATCTTTTCTTTGTTATCCCAACTATTGGTTGGTACCCATCTTTTATCCCAACTATTGGTTGGTATGTTTCTCTTGGTTATCCCAACTATTGGTTGGTACCCTTCTTTTATCCCAACTATTAGTTGGTATCTTTTCTTGGTTATCCCAACTATTGGTTGGTACCCTTCTTTTATCCCAACTATTGGTTGGTATGTTTCTTTTGGTTATCCGAACTATTGGTTGGTACCCTTCTTTTATCCCCTCTATTGGTTGGTATGTTTCTTGGTTATCCCAACTATTGGTTGGTACCCTTCTTTTATCCCAACTATTGGTTGGTATGTTTCTTGGTTATCCCAACTATTGGTTGGTACCCTTCTTTTATCCCAACTATTGGTTGGTATGTTTCTTGGTTATCCCAACTATTGGTTGGTATCCTTCTTTTATCCCAACTATTGGTTGGTATGTTTCTTGGTTATCCCAATTATTGGTTGGTACCCTTCTTTTATCCCAACTATTGGTTGGTATGTTTCTCTTGGTTATCCCAACAATTGGTTGGTACCCTTCTTTTATCCCAATTATTGGTTGGTATCTTTTCTTGGTTATCCCAACTATTGGTTGCTACCCTTCTTTTATCCCAACTATGGGTTGGTATGTTTCTCTTGGTTATCCCAACTATTGGTTGATGCCCTTCTTTTATCCCAACTATTGGTTGGTATCTTTTCTTGGTTATCCCAACTATTGGTTGGTACCCTTCTTTTATCCCAACTATTGGTTGGTATGTTTCTTTTGGTTATCCCAAATATTGGTTGGTACCCTTCTTTTATCCCAACTATTGGTTGGTATGTTTCATGGTTATCCCAACTATTGGTTGGTACCCTTCTTTTATCCCAACTATTGGTTGGTATGTTTCTTGGTTATCCCAACTATTGGTTGGTACCCTTCTTTTATCCCAACTATTGGTTAGTATGTTTCTTGGTTATCCCAACTATTGGTTGTTACCCTTCTTTTATCCCAACTATTGGTTGGTATGTTTCTCTTGGTTATCCCAACTATTGGTTGGTACCCTTCTTTTATCCCAACTATTGGTTGGTATCTTTTCTTGGTTATCCCAACTATTGGTTGATACCCTTCTTTTATCCCAACTATTGGTTGGTATGTTTCTCTTGGTTATCCCAACTATTGGTTGGTACCCTTCTTTTATCCCAACTATTGGTTGGTATCTTTTCTTGGTTATCCCAACTATTGGTTGGTACCCTTCTTTTATCCCAACTATTGGTTGGTATGTTTCTTGGTTGTCCCAACTATTGGTTTGTACCCTTCTTTTATCCCAACTATTGGTTGGTATGTTTCTTGGTTATCCCAACTATTGGTTGGTACCCTTCTTTTATCCCAACTATTGGTTGGTATGTTTCTTGGTTATCCCAACTATTGGTTGGTACCCTTCTTTTATCCCAACTATTGGTTAGTATGTTTCTTGGTTATCCCAACTATTGGTTGTTACCCTTCTTTTATCCCAACTATTGGTTGGTAGGTTTCTCTTGGTTATCCCAACTATTGGTTGGTACCCTTCTTTTATCCCAACTATTGGTTTGTATCTTTTCTTTGTTATCCCAACTATTGGTTGGTACCCATCTTTTATCCCAACTATTGGTTGGTATGTTTCTCTTGGTTATCCCAACTATTGGTTGGTACCCTTCTTTTATCCCAACTATTAGTTGGTATCTTTTCTTGGTTATCCCAACTATTGGTTGGTACCCTTCTTTTATCCCAACTATTGGTTGGTATGTTTCTTTTGGTTATCCCCATTATTGGTTGGTACCCTTCTTTTATCCCCTCTATTGGTTGGTATGTTTCTTGGTTATCCCAACTATTGGTTGGTACCCTTCTTTTATCCCAACTATTGGTTGGTATGTTTCTTGGTTATCCCAACTATTGGTTGGTACCCTTCTTTTATCCCAACTATTGGTTGGTATGTTTCTTGGTTATCCCAACTATTGGTTGGTATCCTTCTTTTATCCCAACTATTGGTTGGTATGTTTCTTGGTTATCCCAATTATTGGTTGGTACCCTTCTTTTATCCCAACTATTGGTTGGTATGTTTCTCTTGGTTATCCCAACTATTGGTTGGTACCCTTCTTTTATCCCAACTATTGGTTGGTATCTTTTCTTGGTTATCCCAACTATTGGTTGGTACCCTTCTTTTATCCCAACTATGGGTTGGTATGTTTCTCTTGGTTATGCCAACTATTGGTTGATGCCCTTCTTTTATCCCAACTATTGGTTGGTATCTTTTCTTGGTTATCCCAACTATTGGTTGGTACCCTTCTTTTATCCCAACTATTGGTTGGTATGTTTCTTTTGGTTATCCAAACTATTGGGTGGTACCCTTCTTTTATCCCAACTATTGGTTGGTATGTTTCTTGGTTATCCCAACTATTGGTTGGTACCCTTCTTTTATCCCAACTATTGGTTGGTATGTTTCTTGGTTATCCCAACTATTGGTTGGTACCCTTATTTTATCCCAACTATTGGTTGGTATGTTTCTTGGTTATCCCAACTATTGGTCGGTACCCTTCTTTTATCCCAACTATTGGTTGGTATGTTTCTCTTGGTTATCCCAACTATTGGTTGGTACCCTTCTTTTATCCCAACTATTGGTTGGTATCTTTTCTTGGTTATCCCAACTATTGGTTGATACCCTTCTTTTATCCCAACTATTGGTTGGTATGCTTCTCTTGGTTATCCCAACTATTGGTTGGTACCCTTCTTTTATCCCAACTATTGGTTGGTATCTTTTCTTGGTTATCCCAACTATTGGTTGGTACCCTTCTTTTATCCCAACTATTGGTCGGTATGTTTCTTGGTTATCCCAACTATTGGTTTGTACCCTTCTTTTATCCCAACTATTGGTTGGTATGTTTCTTGGTTATCCCAACTATTGGTTGGTACCCTTCTTTTATCCCAACTATTGGTTGGTATGTTTTTTGGTCATCCTAACTATTGGTTGGTACCCTTCTTTTATCCCAACTATTGGTTGGTAGGTTTCTCTTGGTTATCCCAACTATTGGTTGGTACCCTTCTTTTATCCCAACTATTGGTTTGTATCTTTTCTTTGTTATCCCAACTATTGGTTGGTACCCATCTTTTATCCCAACTATTGGTTGGTATGTTTCTCTTGGTTATCCCAACTATTGGTTGGTACCCATCTTTTATCCCAACTATTAGTTGGTATCTTTTCTTGGTTATCCCAACTTTTGGTTGGTACCCTTCTTTTATCCCAACTATTGGTTGGTATGTTTCTTTTGGTTATCCCCACTATTGGTTGGTACCCTTCTTTTATCCCCTCTATTGGTTGGTATGTTTCTTGGTTATCCCAACTATTGGTTGGTACCCTTCTTTTATCCCAACTATTGGTTGGTATGTTTCTTGGTTATCCCAACTATTGGTTGGTACCCTTCTTTTATCCCAACTATTGGTTGGTATGTTTCTTGGTTATCCCAACTATTGGTTGGTATCCTTCTTTTATCCCAACTATTGGTTGGTATGTTTCTTGGTTATCCCAATTATTGGTTGGTACCCTTCTTTTATCCCAACTATTAGTTGGTATCTTTTCTTGGTTATCCCAACTATTGGTTGGTACCCTTCTTTTATCCCAACTATTGGTTGGTATGTTTCTTTTGGTTATCCGAACTATTGGTTGGTACCCTTCTTTTATCCCCTCTATTGGTTGGTATGTTTCTTGGTTATCCCAACTATTGGTTGGTACCCTTCTTTTATCCCAACTATGGGTTGGTATGTTTCTTGGTTATCCCAACTATTGGTTGGTACCCTTCTTTTATCCCAACTATTGGTTAGTATGTTTCTTGGTTATCCCAACTATTGGTTGTTACCCTTCTTTTATCCCAACTATTGGTTGGTATGTTTCTCTTGGTTATCCCAACTATTGGTTGGTACCCTTCTTTTATCCCAACTATTGGTTGGTATCTTTTCTTGGTTATCCCAACTATTGGTTGATACCCTTCTTTTATCCCAACTATTGGTTGGTATGTTTCTCTTGGTTATCCCAACTATTGGTTGGTACCCTTCTTTTATCCCAACTATTGGTTGGTATCTTTTCTTGGTTATCCCAACTATTGGTTGGTACCCTTCTTTTATCCCAACTATTGGTTGGTATGTTTCTTGGTTATCCCAACTATTGGTTTGTACCCTTCTTTTATCCCAACTATTGGTTGATATGTTTCTTGGTTATCCCAACTATTGGTTGGTACCCTTCTTTTATCCCAACTATTGGTTGGTATGTTTTTTGGTCATCCCAACTATTGGTTGGTACCCTTCTTTTATCCCAACTATTGGTTGGTAGGTTTCTCTTGGTTATCCCAACTATTGGTTGGTACCCTTCTTTTATCCCAACTATTGGTTTGTATCTTTTCTTTGTTATCCCAACTATTGGTTGGTACCCATCTTTTATCCCAACTATTGGTTGGTATGTTTCTCTTGGTTATCCCAACTATTGGTTGGTACCCTTCTTTTATCCCAACTATTAGTTGGTATCTTTTCTTGGTTATCCCAACTATTGGTTGGTACCCTTCTTTTATCCCAACTATTGGTTGGTATGTTTCTTTTGGTTATCCCCACTATTGGTTGGTACCCTTCTTTTATCCCCTCTATTGGTTGGTATGTTTCTTGGTTATCCCAACTATTGGTTGGTACCCTTCTTTTATCCCAACTATTGGTTGGTATGTTTCTTGGTTATCCCAACTATTGGTTGGTACCCTTCTTTTATCCCAACTATTGGTTGGTATGTTTCTTGGTTATCCCAACTATTGGTTGGTATCCTTCTTTTATCCCAACTATTGGTTGGTATGTTTCTTGGTTATCCCAATTATTGGTTGGTATGTTTCTTGGTTATCCCAATTATTGGTTGGTACCCTTCTTTTATCCCAACTATTGGTTGGTATATTTCTCTTGGTAATCCCAACTATTGGTTGGTACCCTTCTTTTATCCCAACTATTGGTTGGTATCTTTTCTTGGTTATCCCAACTATTGGTTGGTACCCTTCTTTTATCCAAACTATTGGTTGGTATGTTTCACTTGGTTATCCCAACTATTGCTTGGAACTCTTCTTTTATCCCAACTATTGGTTGGTATCTTTTCTTGGTTATCCCAACTATTGGTTGGTACCCTTCTTTTATCCCAACTATTGGTTGGTATGTTTCTTGGTTATCCCAACTATTGGTTTGTACCCTTCTTTTATCCCAACTATTGGTTGGTATGTTTCTTGGTTATCCCAACTATTGGTTGGTACCCTTCTTTTATCCCAACTATTGATTGGTATGTTTTTTGGTCATCCCAACTATTGGTTGGTACCCTTCTTTTATCCCAACTATTGGTTGGTAGGTTTCTCTTGGTTATCCCAACTATTGGTTGGTACCCTTCTTTTATAACAACTATTGGTTTGTATCTTTTCTTTGTTATCCCAACTATTGGTTGGTACCCATCTTTTATCCCAACTATTGGTTGGTATGTTTCTCTTGGTTATCCCAACTATTGGTTGGTACCCTTCTTTTATCCCAACTATTAGTTGGTATCTTTTCTTGGTTATCCCAACTATTGGTTGGTACCCTTCTTTTATCCCAACTATTGGTTGGTATGTTTCTTTTGGTTATCCGAACTATTGGTTGGTACCCTTCTTTTATCCCCTCTATTGGTTGGTATGTTTCTTGGTTATCCCAACTATTGGTTGGTACCCTTCTTTTATCCCAACTATTGGTTGGTATGTTTCTTGGTTATCCCAACTATTGGTTGGTACCCTTCTTTTATCCCAACTATTGGTTGGTATGTTTCTTGGTTATCCCAACTATTGGTTGGTATCCTTCTTTTATCCCAACTATTGGTTGGTATGTTTCTTGGTTATCCCAATTATTGGTTGGTACCCTTCTTTTATCCCAACTATTGGTTGGTATGTTTCTCTTGGTTATCCCAACAATTGGTTGGTACCCTTCTTTTATCCCAATTATTGGTTGGTATCTTTTCTTGGTTATCCCAACTATTGGTTGCTACCCTTCTTTTATCCCAACTATGGGTTGGTATGTTTCTCTTGGTTATCCCAACTATTGGTTGATGCCCTTCTTTTATCCCAACTATTGGTTGGTATCTTTTCTTGGTTATCCCAACTATTGGTTGGTACCCTTCTTTTATCCCAACTATTGGTTGGTATGTTTCTTTTGGTTATCCCAACTATTGGTTGGTACCCTTCTTTTATCCCAACTATTGGTTGGTATGTTTCATGGTTATCCCAACTATTGGTTGGTACCCTTCTTTTATCCCAACTATTGGTTGGTATGTTTCTTGGTTATCCCAACTATTGGTTGGTACCCTTCTTTTATCCCAACTATTGGTTAGTATGTTTCTTGGTTATCCCAACTATTGGTTGTTACCCTTCTTTTATCCCAACTATTGGTTGGTATGTTTCTCTTGGTTATCCCAACTATTGGTTGGTACCCTTCTTTTATCCCAACTATTGGTTGGTATCTTTTCTTGGTTATCCCAACTATTGGTTGATACCCTTCTTTTATCCCAACTATTGGTTGGTATGTTTCTCTTGGTTATCCCAACTATTGGTTGGTACCCTTCTTTTATCCCAACTATTGGTTGGTATCTTTTCTTGGTTATCCCAACTATTGGTTGGTACCCTTCTTTTATCCCAACTATTGGTTGGTATGTTTCTTGGTTATCCCAACTATTGGTTTGTACCCTTCTTTTATCCCAACTATTGGTTGGTATGTTTCTTGGTTATCCCAACTATTGGTTGGTACCCTTCTTTTATCCCAACTATTGGTTGGTATGTTTCTTGGTTATCCCAACTATTGGTTGGTACCCTTCTTTTATCCCAACTATTGGTTAGTATGTTTCTTGGTTATCCCAACTATTGGTTGTTACCCTTCTTTTATCCCAACTATTGGTTGGTAGGTTTCTCTTGGTTATCCCAACTATTGGTTGGTACCCTTCTTTTATCCCAACTATTGGTTTGTATCTTTTCTTTGTTATCCCAACTATTGGTTGGTACCCATCTTTTATCCCAACTATTGGTTGGTATGTTTGTCTTGGTTATCCCAACTATTGGTTGGTACCCTTCTTTTATCCCAACTATTAGTTGGTATCTTTTCTTGGTTATCCCAACTATTGGTTGGTACCCTTCTTTTATCCCAACTATTGGTTGGTATGTTTCTTTTGGTTATCCCCATTATTGGTTGGTACCCTTCTTTTATCCCCTCTATTGGTTGGTATGTTTCTTGGTTATCCCAACTATTGGTTGGTACCCTTCTTTTATCCCAACTATTGGTTGGTATGTTTCTTGGTTATCCCAACTATTGGTTGGTACCCTTCTTTTATCCCAACTATTGGTTGGTATGTTTCTTGGTTATCCCAACTATTGGTTGGTATCCTTCTTTTATCCCAACTATTGGTTGGTATGTTTCTTGGTTATCCCAATTATTGGTTGGTACCCTTCTTTTATCCCAACTATTGGTTGGTATGTTTCTCTTGGTTATCCCAACTATTGGTTGGTACCCTTCTTTTATCCCAACTATTGGTTGGTATCTTTTCTTGGTTATCCCAACTATTGGTTGGTACCCTTCTTTTATCCCAACTATGGGTTGGTATGTTTCTCTTGGTTATGCCAACTATTGGTTGATGCCCTTCTTTTATCCCAACTATTGGTTGGTATCTTTTCTTGGTTATCCCAACTATTGGTTGGTACCCTTCTTTTATCCCAACTATTGGTTGGTATGTTTCTTTTGGTTATCCAAACTATTGGGTGGTACCCTTCTTTTATCCCAACTATTGGTTGGTATGTTTCTTGGTTATCCCAACTATTGGTTGGTACCCTTCTTTTATCCCAACTATTGGTTGGTATGTTTCTTGGTTATCCCAACTATTGGTTGGTACCCTTATTTTATCCCAACTATTGGTTGGTATGTTTCTTGGTTATCCCAACTATTGGTTGGTACCCTTCTTTTATCCCAACTATTGGTTGGTATGTTTCTCTTGGTTATCCCAACTATTGGTTGGTACCCTTCTTTTATCCCAACTATTGGTTGGTATCTTTTCTTGGTTATCCCAACTATTGGTTGATACCCTTCTTTTATCCCAACTATTGGTTGGTATGCTTCTCTTGGTTATCCCAACTATTGGTTGGTACCCTTCTTTTATCCCAACTATTGGTTGGTATCTTTTCTTGGTTATCCCAACTATTGGTTGGTACCCTTCTTTTATCCCAACTATTGGTCGGTATGTTTCTTGGTTATCCCAACTATTGGTTTGTACCCTTCTTTTATCCCAACTATTGGTTGGTATGTTTCTTGGTTATCCCAACTATTGGTTGGTACCCTTCTTTTATCCCAACTATTGGTTGGTATGTTTTTTGGTCATCCTAACTATTGGTTGGTACCCTTCTTTTATCCCAACTATTGGTTGGTAGGTTTCTCTTGGTTATCCCAACTATTGGTTGGTACCCTTCTTTTATCCCAACTATTGGTTTGTATCTTTTCTTTGTTATCCCAACTATTGGTTGGTACCCATCTTTTATCCCAACTATTGGTTGGTATGTTTCTCTTGGTTATCCCAACTATTGGTTGGTACCCATCTTTTATCCCAACTATTAGTTGGTATCTTTTCTTGGTTATCCCAACTATTGGTTGGTACCCTTCTTTTATCCCAACTATTGGTTGGTATGTTTCTTTTGGTTATCCCCACTATTGGTTGGTACCCTTCTTTTATCCCCTCTATTGGTTGGTATGTTTCTTGGTTATCCCAACTATTGGTTGGTACCCTTCTTTTATCCCAACTATTGGTTGGTATGTTTCTTGGTTATCCCAACTATTGGTTGGTACCCTTCTTTTATCCCAACTATTGGTTGGTATGTTTCTTGGTTATCCCAACTATTGGTCGGTATCCTTCTTTTATCCCAACTATTGGTTGGTATGTTTCTTGGTTATCCCAATTATTGGTTGGTACCCTTCTTTTATCCCAACTATTAGTTGGTATCTTTTCTTGGTTATCCCAACTATTGGTTGGTACCCTTCTTTTATCCCAACTATTGGTTGGTATGTTTCTTTTGGTTATCCGAACTATTGGTTGGTACCCTTCTTTTATCCCCTCTATTGGTTGGTATGTTTCTTGGTTATCCCAACTATTGGTTGGTACCCTTCTTTTATCCCAACTATTGGTTGGTATGTTTCTTGGTTATCCCAACTATTGGTTGGTACCCTTCACTTATCCCAACTATTGGTTGGTATGTTTCTTGGTTATCCCAACTATTGGTTGGTATCCTTCTTTTATCCCAACTATTGGTTGGTATGTTTCTTGGTTATCCCAATTATTGGTTGGTACCCTTCTTTTATCCCAACTATTGGTTGGTATGTTTCTCTTGGTTATCCCAACTATTGGTTGGTACCCTTCTTTTATCCCAACTATTGGTTGGTATCTTTTCTTGGTTATCCCAACTATTGGTTGCTACCCTTCTTTTATCCCAACTATGGGTTGGTATGTTTCTCTTGGTTATCCCAACTATTGGTTGATGCCCTTCTTTTATCCCAACTATTGGTTGGTATCTTTTCTTGGTTATCCCAACTATTGGTTGGTACCCTTCTTTTATCCCAACTATTGGTTGGTATGTTTCTTTTGGTTATCCCAACTATTGGTTGGTACCCTTCTTTTATCCCAACTATTGGTTGGTATGTTTTTTGGTTATCCCAACTATTGGTTGGTACCCTTCTTTTATCCCAACTATTGGTTGGTATGTTTCTTGGTTATCCCAACTATTGGTTGGTACCCTTCTTTTATCCCAACTATTGGTTAGTATGTTTCTTGGTTATCCCAACTATTGGTTGTTACCCTTCTTTTATCCCAACTATTGGTTGGTATGTTTCTCTTGGTTATCCCAACTATTGGTTGGTACCCTTCTTTTATCCCAACTATTGGTTGGTATCTTTTCTTGGTTATCCCAACTATTGGTTGATACCCTTCTTTTATCCCAACTATTGTTTGGTATGTTTCTCTTGGTTATCCCAACTATTGGTTGGTACCCTTCTTTTATCCCAACTATTGGTTGGTATCTTTTCTTGGTTATCCCAACTATTGGTTGGTACCCTTCTTTTATCCCAACTATTGGTTGGTATGTTTCTTGGTTATCCCAACTATTGGTTTGTACCCTTCTTTTATCCCAACTATTGGTTGGTATGTTTCTTGGTTATCCCAACTATTGGTTGGTACCCTTCTTTTATCCCAACTATTGGTTGGTATGTTTTTTGGTCATCCCAACTATTGGTTGGTACCCTTCTTTTATCCCAACTATTGGTTGGTAGGTTTCTCTTGGTTATCCCAACTATTGGTTGGTACCCTTCTTTTATCCCAACTATTGGTTTGTATCTTTTCTTTGTTATCCCAACTATTGGTTGGTACCCATCTTTTATCCCAACTATTGGTTGGTATCTTTTCTTGGTTATCCCAACTATTGGTTGGTACCCTTCTTTTATCCCAACTATTGGTTGGTATGTTTCTTTTGGTTATCCGAACTATTGGTTGGTACCCTTCTTTTATCCCCTCTATTGGTTGGTATGTTTCTTGGTTATCCCAACTATTGGTTGGTACCCTTCTTTTATCCCAACTATTGGTTGGTATGTTTCTTGGTTATCCCAACTATTGGTTGGTACCCTTCACTTATCCCAACTATTGGTTGGTATGTTTCTTGGTTATCCCAACTATTGGTTGGTATCCTTCTTTTATCCCAACTATTGGTTGGTATGTTTCTTGGTTATCCCAATTATTGGTTGGTACCCTTCTTTTATCCCAACTATTGGTTGGTATGTTTCTCTTGGTTATCCCAACTATTGGTTGGTACCCTTCTTTTATCCCAACTATTGGTTGGTATCTTTTCTTGGTTATCCCAACTATTGGTTGCTACCCTTCTTTTATCCCAACTATGGGTTGGTATGTTTCTCTTGGTTATCCCAACTATTGGTTGATGCCCTTCTTTTATCCCAACTATTGGTTGGTATCTTTTCTTGGTTATCCCAACTATTGGTTGGTACCCTTCTTTTATCCCAACTATTGGTTGGTATGTTTCTTTTGGTTATCCCAACTATTGGTTGGTACCCTTCTTTTATCCCAACTATTGGTTGGTATGTTTTTTGGTTATCCCAACTATTGGTTGGTACCCTTCTTTTATCCCAACTATTGGTTGGTATGTTTCTTGGTTATCCCAACTATTGGTTGGTACCCTTCTTTTATCCCAACTATTGGTTAGTATGTTTCTTGGTTATCCCAACTATTGGTTGTTACCCTTCTTTTATCCCAACTATTGGTTGGTATGTTTCTCTTGGTTATCCCAACTATTGGTTGGTACCCTTCTTTTATCCCAACTATTGGTTGGTATCTTTTCTTGGTTATCCCAACTATTGGTTGATACCCTTCTTTTATCCCAACTATTGTTTGGTATGTTTCTCTTGGTTATCCCAACTATTGGTTGGTACCCTTCTTTTATCCCAACTATTGGTTGGTATCTTTTCTTGGTTATCCCAACTATTGGTTGGTACCCTTCTTTTATCCCAACTATTGGTTGGTATGTTTCTTGGTTATCCCAACTATTGGTTTGTACCCTTCTTTTATCCCAACTATTGGTTGGTATGTTTCTTGGTTATCCCAACTATTGGTTGGTACCCTTCTTTTATCCCAACTATTGGTTGGTATGTTTCTTGGTTATCCCAACTATTGGTTGGTACCCTTCTTTTATCCCAACTATTGGTTAGTATGTTTCTTGGTTATCCCAACTATTGGTTGTTACCCTTCTTTTATCCCAACTATTGGTTGGTAGGTTTCTCTTGGTTATCCCAACTATTGGTTGGTACCCTTCTTTTATCCCAACTATTGGTTTGTATCTTTTCTTTGTTATCCCAACTATTGGTTGGTACCCATCTTTTATCCCAACTATTGGTTGGTATGTTTGTCTTGGTTATCCCAACTATTGGTTGGTACCCTTCTTTTATCCCAACTATTAGTTGGTATCTTTTCTTGGTTATCCCAACTATTGGTTGGTACCCTTCTTTTATCCCAACTATTGGTTGGTATGTTTCTTTTGGTTATCCCCATTATTGGTTGGTACCCTTCTTTTATCCCCTCTATTGGTTGGTATGTTTCTTGGTTATCCCAACTATTGGTTGGTACCCTTCTTTTATCCCAACTATTGGTTGGTATGTTTCTTGGTTATCCCAACTATTGGTTGGTACCCTTCTTTTATCCCAACTATTGGTTGGTATGTTTCTTGGTTATCCCAACTATTGGTTGGTATCCTTCTTTTATCCCAACTATTGGTTGGTATGTTTCTTGGTTATCCCAATTATTGGTTGGTACCCTTCTTTTATCCCAACTATTGGTTGGTATGTTTCTCTTGGTTATCCCAACTATTGGTTGGTACCCTTCTTTTATCCCAACTATTGGTTGGTATCTTTTCTTGGTTATCCCAACTATTGGTTGGTACCCTTCTTTTATCCCAACTATGGGTTGGTATGTTTCTCTTGGTTATGCCAACTATTGGTTGATGCCCTTCTTTTATCCCAACTATTGGTTGGTATCTTTTCTTGGTTATCCCAACTATTGGTTGGTACCCTTCTTTTATCCCAACTATTGGTTGGTATGTTTCTTTTGGTTATCCAAACTATTGGGTGGTACCCTTCTTTTATCCCAACTATTGGTTGGTATGTTTCTTGGTTATCCCAACTATTGGTTGGTACCCTTCTTTTATCCCAACTATTGGTTGGTATGTTTCTTGGTTATCCCAACTATTGGTTGGTACCCTTATTTTATCCCAACTATTGGTTGGTATGTTTCTTGGTTATCCCAACTATTGGTTGGTACCCTTCTTTTATCCCAACTATTGGTTGGTATGTTTCTCTTGGTTATCCCAACTATTGGTTGGTACCCTTCTTTTATCCCAACTATTGGTTGGTATCTTTTCTTGGTTATCCCAACTATTGGTTGATACCCTTCTTTTATCCCAACTATTGGTTGGTATGCTTCTCTTGGTTATCCCAACTATTGGTTGGTACCCTTCTTTTATCCCAACTATTGGTTGGTATCTTTTCTTGGTTATCCCAACTATTGGTTGGTACCCTTCTTTTATCCCAACTATTGGTCGGTATGTTTCTTGGTTATCCCAACTATTGGTTTGTACCCTTCTTTTATCCCAACTATTGGTTGGTATGTTTCTTGGTTATCCCAACTATTGGTTGGTACCCTTCTTTTATCCCAACTATTGGTTGGTATGTTTTTTGGTCATCCTAACTATTGGTTGGTACCCTTCTTTTATCCCAACTATTGGTTGGTAGGTTTCTCTTGGTTATCCCAACTATTGGTTGGTACCCTTCTTTTATCCCAACTATTGGTTTGTATCTTTTCTTTGTTATCCCAACTATTGGTTGGTACCCATCTTTTATCCCAACTATTGGTTGGTATGTTTCTCTTGGTTATCCCAACTATTGGTTGGTACCCATCTTTTATCCCAACTATTAGTTGGTATCTTTTCTTGGTTATCCCAACTATTGGTTGGTACCCTTCTTTTATCCCAACTATTGGTTGGTATGTTTCTTTTGGTTATCCCCACTATTGGTTGGTACCCTTCTTTTATCCCCTCTATTGGTTGGTATGTTTCTTGGTTATCCCAACTATTGGTTGGTACCCTTCTTTTATCCCAACTATTGGTTGGTATGTTTCTTGGTTATCCCAACTATTGGTTGGTACCCTTCTTTTATCCCAACTATTGGTTGGTATGTTTCTTGGTTATCCCAACTATTGGTCGGTATCCTTCTTTTATCCCAACTATTGGTTGGTATGTTTCTTGGTTATCCCAATTATTGGTTGGTACCCTTCTTTTATCCCAACTATTAGTTGGTATCTTTTCTTGGTTATCCCAACTATTGGTTGGTACCCTTCTTTTATCCCAACTATTGGTTGGTATGTTTCTTTTGGTTATCCGAACTATTGGTTGGTACCCTTCTTTTATCCCCTCTATTGGTTGGTATGTTTCTTGGTTATCCCAACTATTGGTTGGTACCCTTCTTTTATCCCAACTATTGGTTGGTATGTTTCTTGGTTATCCCAACTATTGGTTGGTACCCTTCACTTATCCCAACTATTGGTTGGTATGTTTCTTGGTTATCCCAACTATTGGTTGGTATCCTTCTTTTATCCCAACTATTGGTTGGTATGTTTCTTGGTTATCCCAATTATTGGTTGGTACCCTTCTTTTATCCCAACTATTGGTTGGTATGTTTCTCTTGGTTATCCCAACTATTGGTTGGTACCCTTCTTTTATCCCAACTATTGGTTGGTATCTTTTCTTGGTTATCCCAACTATTGGTTGCTACCCTTCTTTTATCCCAACTATGGGTTGGTATGTTTCTCTTGGTTATCCCAACTATTGGTTGATGCCCTTCTTTTATCCCAACTATTGGTTGGTATCTTTTCTTGGTTATCCCAACTATTGGTTGGTACCCTTCTTTTATCCCAACTATTGGTTGGTATGTTTCTTTTGGTTATCCCAACTATTGGTTGGTACCCTTCTTTTATCCCAACTATTGGTTGGTATGTTTTTTGGTTATCCCAACTATTGGTTGGTACCCTTCTTTTATCCCAACTATTGGTTGGTATGTTTCTTGGTTATCCCAACTATTGGTTGGTACCCTTCTTTTATCCCAACTATTGGTTAGTATGTTTCTTGGTTATCCCAACTATTGGTTGTTACCCTTCTTTTATCCCAACTATTGGTTGGTATGTTTCTCTTGGTTATCCCAACTATTGGTTGGTACCCTTCTTTTATCCCAACTATTGGTTGGTATCTTTTCTTGGTTATCCCAACTATTGGTTGATACCCTTCTTTTATCCCAACTATTGTTTGGTATGTTTCTCTTGGTTATCCCAACTATTGGTTGGTACCCTTCTTTTATCCCAACTATTGGTTGGTATCTTTTCTTGGTTATCCCAACTATTGGTTGGTACCCTTCTTTTATCCCAACTATTGGTTGGTATGTTTCTTGGTTATCCCAACTATTGGTTTGTACCCTTCTTTTATCCCAACTATTGGTTGGTATGTTTCTTGGTTATCCCAACTATTGGTTGGTACCCTTCTTTTATCCCAACTATTGGTTGGTATGTTTTTTGGTCATCCCAACTATTGGTTGGTACCCTTCTTTTATCCCAACTATTGGTTGGTAGGTTTCTCTTGGTTATCCCAACTATTGGTTGGTACCCTTCTTTTATCCCAACTATTGGTTTGTATCTTTTCTTTGTTATCCCAACTATTGGTTGGTACCCATCTTTTATCCCAACTATTAGTTGGTATCTTTTCTTGGTTATCCCAACTATTGGTTGGTACCCTTCTTTTATCCCAACTATTGGTTGGTATGTTTCTTTTGGTTATCCGAACTATTGGTTGGTACCCTTCTTTTATCCCCTCTATTGGTTGGTATGTTTCTTGGTTATCCCAACTATTGGTTGGTACCCTTCTTTTATCCCAACTATTGGTTGGTATGTTTCTTGGTTATCCCAACTATTGGTTGGTACCCTTCACTTATCCCAACTATTGGTTGGTATGTTTCTTGGTTATCCCAACTATTGGTTGGTATCCTTCTTTTATCCCAACTATTGGTTGGTATGTTTCTTGGTTATCCCAATTATTGGTTGGTACCCTTCTTTTATCCCAACTATTGGTTGGTATGTTTCTCTTGGTTATCCCAACTATTGGTTGGTACCCTTCTTTTATCCCAACTATTGGTTGGTATCTTTTCTTGGTTATCCCAACTATTGGTTGCTACCCTTCTTTTATCCCAACTATGGGTTGGTATGTTTCTCTTGGTTATCCCAACTATTGGTTGATGCCCTTCTTTTATCCCAACTATTGGTTGGTATCTTTTCTTGGTTATCCCAACTATTGGTTGGTACCCTTCTTTTATCCCAACTATTGGTTGGTATGTTTCTTTTGGTTATCCCAACTATTGGTTGGTACCCTTCTTTTATCCCAACTATTGGTTGGTATGTTTTTTGGTTATCCCAACTATTGGTTGGTACCCTTCTTTTATCCCAACTATTGGTTGGTATGTTTCTTGGTTATCCCAACTATTGGTTGGTACCCTTCTTTTATCCCAACTATTGGTTAGTATGTTTCTTGGTTATCCCAACTATTGGTTGTTACCCTTCTTTTATCCCAACTATTGGTTGGTATGTTTCTCTTGGTTATCCCAACTATTGGTTGGTACCCTTCTTTTATCCCAACTATTGGTTGGTATCTTTTCTTGGTTATCCCAACTATTGGTTGATACCCTTCTTTTATCCCAACTATTGTTTGGTATGTTTCTCTTGGTTATCCCAACTATTGGTTGGTACCCTTCTTTTATCCCAACTATTGGTTGGTATCTTTTCTTGGTTATCCCAACTATTGGTTGGTACCCTTCTTTTATCCCAACTATTGGTTGGTATGTTTCTTGGTTATCCCAACTATTGGTTTGTACCCTTCTTTTATCCCAACTATTGGTTGGTATGTTTCTTGGTTATCCCAACTATTGGTTGGTACCCTTCTTTTATCCCAACTATTGGTTGGTATGTTTTTTGGTCATCCCAACTATTGGTTGGTACCCTTCTTTTATCCCAACTATTGGTTGGTAGGTTTCTCTTGGTTATCCCAACTATTGGTTGGTACCCTTCTTTTATCCCAACTATTGGTTTGTATCTTTTCTTTGTTATCCCAACTATTGGTTGGTACCCATCTTTTATCCCAACTATTGGTTGGTATGTTTCTCTTGGTTATCCCAACTATTGGTTGGTACCCTTCTTTTATCCCAACTATTAGTTGGTATCTTTTCTTGGTTATCCCAACTATTGGTTGGTACCCTTCTTTTATCCCAACTATTGGTTGGTATGTTTCTTTTGGTTATCCCCACTATTGGTTGGTACCCTTCTTTTATCCCCTCTATTGGTTGGTATGTTTCTTGGTTATCCCAACTATTGGTTGGTACCCTTCTTTTATCCCAACTATTGGTTGGTATGTTTCTTGGTTATCCCAACTATTGGTTGGTACCCTTCTTTTATCCCAACTATTGGTTGGTATGTTTCTTGGTTATCCCAACTATTGGTCGGTATCCTTCTTTTATCCCAACTATTGGTTGGTATGTTTCTTGGTTATCCCAATTATTGGTTGGTACCCTTCTTTTATCCCAACTATTGGTTGGTATGTTTCTCTTGGTTATCCCAACTATTGGTTGGTACCCTTCTTTTATCCCAACTATTGGTTGGTATCTTTTCTTGGTTATCCCAACTATTGGTTGGTACCCTTCTTTTATCCCAACTATGGGTTGGTATGTTTCTCTTGGTTATGCCAACTATTGGTTGATGCCCTTCTTTTATCCCAACTATTGGTTGGTATCTTTTCTTGGTTATCCCAACTATTGGTTGGTACCCTTCTTTTATCCCAACTATTGGTTGGTATGTTTCTTTTGGTTATCCCAACTATTGGGTGGTACCCTTCTTTTATCCCAACTATTGGTTGGTATGTTTCTTGGTTATCCCAACTATTGGTTGGTACCCTTCTTTTATCCCAACTATTGGTTGGTATGTTTCTTGGTTATCCCAACTATTGGTTGGTACCCTTCTTTTATCCCAACTATTGGTTGGTATGTTTCTTGGTTATCCCAACTATTGGTTGGTACCCTTCTTTTATCCCAACTATTGGTTGGTATGTTTCTCTTGGTTATCCCAACTATTGGTTGGTACCCTTCTTTTATCCCAACTATTGGTTGGTATCTTTTCTTGGTTATCCCAACTATTGGTTGATACCCTTCTTTTATCCCAACTATTGGTTGGTATGTTTCTCTTGGTTATCCCAACTATTGGTTGGTACCCTTCTTTTATCCCAACTATTGGTTGGTATCTTTTCTTGGTTATCCCAACTATTGGTTGGTACCCTTCTTTTATCCCAACTATTGGTTGGTATGTTTCTTGGTTATCCCAACTATTGGTTTGTACCCTTCTTTTATCCCAACTATTGGTTGGTATGTTTCTTGGTTATCCCAACTATTGGTTGGTACCCTTCTTTTATCCCAACTATTGGTTGGTATGTTTTTTGGTCATCCCAACTATTGGTTGGTACCCTTCTTTTATCCCAACTATTGGTTGGTAGGTTTCTCTTGGTTATCCCAACTATTGGTTGGTACCCTTCTTTTATCCCAACTATTGGTTTGTATCTTTTCTTTGTTATCCCAACTATTGGTTGGTACCCATCTTTTATCCCAACTATTGGTTGGTATGTTTCTCTTGGTTATCCCAACTATTGGTTGGTACCCTTCTTTTATCCCAACTATTAGTTGGTATCTTTTCTTGGTTATCCCAACTATTGGTTGGTACCCTTCTTTTAACCCAACTATTGGTTGGTATGTTTCTTTTGGTTATCCCCACTATTGGTTGGTACCCTTCTTTTATCCCCTCTATTGGTTGGTATGTTTCTTGGTTATCCCAACTATTGGTTGGTACCCTTCTTTTATCCCAACTATTGGTTGGTATGTTTCTTGGTTATCCCAACTATTGGTTGGTACTCTTCTTTTATCCCAACTATTGGTTGGTATGTTTCTTGGTTATCCCAACTATTGGTCGGTATCCTTCTTTTATCCCAACTATTGGTTGGTATGTTTCTTGGTTATCCCAATTATTGGTTGGTACCCTTCTTTTATCCCAACTATTGGTTGGTATGTTTCTCTTGGTTATCCCAACTATTGGTTGGTACCCTTCTTTTATCCCAACTATTGGTTGGTATCTTTTCTTGGTTATCCCAACTATTGGTTGGTACCCTTCTTTTATCCCAACTATGGGTTGGTATGTTTCTCTTGGTTATGCCAACTATTGGTTGATGCCCTTCTTTTATCCCAACTATTGGTTGGTATCTTTTCTTGGTTATCCCAACTATTGGTTGGTACCCTTCTTTTATCCCAACTATTGGTTGGTATGTTTCTTTTGGTTATCCCAACTATTGGGTGGTACCCTTCTTTTATCCCAACTATTGGTTGGTATGTTTCTTGGTTATCCCAACTATTGGTTGGTACCCTTCTTTTATCCCAACTATTGGTTGGTATGTTTCTTGGTTATCCCAACTATTGGTTGGTACCCTTCTTTTATCCCAACTATTGGTTGGTATGTTTCTTGGTTATCCCAACTATTGGTTGGTACCCTTCTTTTATCCCAACTATTGGTTGGTATGTTTCTCTTGGTTATCCCAACTATTGGTTGGTACCCTTCTTTTATCCCAACTATTGGTTGGTATCTTTTCTTGGTTATCCCAACTATTGGTTGATACCCTTCTTTTATCCCAACTATTGATTGGTATGTTTCTCTTGGTTATCCCAACTATTGGTTGGTACCCTTCTTTTATCCCAACTATTGGTTGGTATCTTTTCTTGGTTATCCCAACTATTGGTTGGTACCCTTCTTTTATCCCAACTATTGGTTGGTATGTTTCTTGGTTATCCCAACTATTGGTTTGTACCCTTCTTTTATCCCAACTATTGGTTGGTATGTTTCTTGGTTATCCCAACTATTGGTTGGTACCCTTCTTTTATCCCAACTATTGGTTGGTATGTTTTTTGGTCATCCTAACTATTGGTTGGTACCCTTCTTTTATCCCAACTATTGGTTGGTAGGTTTCTCTTGGTTATCCCAACTATTGGTTGGTACCCTTCTTTTATCCCAACTATTGGTTTGTATATTTTCTTTGTTATCCCAACTATTGGTTGGTACCCATCTTTTATCCCAACTATTGGTTGGTATGTTTCTCTTGGTTATCCCAACTATTGGTTGGTACCCATCTTTTATCCCAACTATTAGTTGGTATCTTTTCTTGGTTATCCCAACTATTGGTTGGTACCCTTCTTTTATCCCAACTATTGGTTGGTATGTTTCTTTTGGTTATCCCCACTATTGGTTGGTACCCTTCTTTTATCCCCTCTATTGGTTGGTATGTTTCTTGGTTATCCCAACTATTGGTTGGTACCCTTCTTTTATCCCAACTATTGGTTGGTATGTTTCTTGGTTATCCCAACTATTGGTTGGTACCCTTCTTTTATCCCAACTATTGGTTGGTATGTTTCTTGGTTATCCCAACTATTGGTTGGTATCCTTCTTTTATCCCAACTATTGGTTGGTATGTTTCTTGGTTATCCCAATTATTGGTTGGTACCCTTCTTTTATCCCAACTATTGGTTGGTATGTTTCTCTTGGTTATCCCAACTATTGGTTGGTACCCTTCTTTTATCCCAACTATTGGTTGGTATCTTTTCTTGGTTATCCCAACTATTGGTTGGTACCCTTCTTTTATCCCAACTATGGGTTGGTATGTTTCTCTTGGTTATGCCAAGTATTGGTTGATGCCCTTCTTTTATCCCAACTATTGGTTGGTATCTTTTCTTGGTTATCCCAACTATTGGTTGGTACCCTTCTTTTATCCCAACTATTGGTTGGTATGTTTCTTTTGGTTATCCCAACTATTGGGTGGTACCCTTCTTTTATCCCAACTATTGGTTGGTATGTTTCTTGGTTATCCCAACTATTGGTTGGTACCCTTCTTTTATCCCAACTATTGGTTGGTATGTTTCTTGGTTATCCCAACTATTGGGTGGTACCCTTCTTTTATCCCAACTATTGGTTGGTATGTTTCTTGGTTATCCCAACTATTGGTTGGTACCCTTCTTTTATCCCAACTATTGGTTGGTATGTTTCTCTTGGTTATCCCAACTATTGGTTGGCACCCTTCTTTTATCCTAACTATTGGTTGGTATCTTTTCTTGGTTATCCCAACTATTGGTTGATACCCTTCTTTTATCCCAACTATTGGTTGGTATGTTTCTCTTGGTTATCCCAACTATTGGTTGGTACCCTTCTTTTATCCCAACTATTGGTTGGTATCTTTTCTTGGTTATCCAAACTATTGGTTGGTACCCTTCTTTTATCCCAACTATTGGTTGGTATGTTTCTTGGTTATCCCAACTATTGGTTTGTACCCTTCTTTTATCCCAACTATTGGTTGGTATGTTTCTTGGTTATCCCAACTATTGGTTGGTACCCTTCTTTTATCCCAACTATTGGTTGGTATGTTTTTTGGTTATCCCAACTATTGGTTGGTACCCTTCTTTTATCCCAACTATTGGTAGGTAGGTTTCTCTTGGTTATCCCAACTATTGGTTGGTACCCTTCTTTTATCCCAACTATTGGTTTGTATCTTTTCTTGATTATCCCAACTATTGGTTGGTACCCTTCTTTTATCCCAACTATTGGTTGGTATGTTTCTCTTGGTTATCCCAACTATTGGTTGGTACCCTTCTTTTATGCCAACTATTGGTTGGTATCTTTTCTTGGTTATCCCAACTATTGGTTGGTACCCTTCTTTTATCCCAACTATTGGTTGGTATGTTTCTTTTGGTTATCCCAACTATTGGTTGGTACCCTTCTTGTATCCCCTCTATTGGTTGGTATGTTTCTTGGTTATCCCAACTATTGGTTGGTACCCTTCTTTTATCCCAACTATTGGTTGGTATGTTTCTTGGTTATCCCAACTATTGGTTGGTACCCTTCTTTTATCCCAACTATTGGTTGGTATGTTTCTTGGTTATCCCAACTATTGGTTGGTATCCTTCTTTTATCCCAACTATTGGTTGGTATGTTTCTTGGTTATCCCAATTATTGGTTGGTACCCTTCTTTTATCCCAACTATTGGTTGGTATGTTCCTCTTGGTTATCCCAACTATTGGTTGGTACCCTTCTTTAACCCAACTATTGGTTGGTATCTTTTCTTGGTTATCCCAACTATTGGTTGGTACCCTTCTTTTGTCCCAACTATTGGTTGGTATGTTTCTTGGTTATCCCAACTATTGGTTGGTACCCTTCTTTTATCCCCTCTATTTTTATCCCAACTATTGGTTGGTATGTTTCTTGGTTATCCCAACTATTGGTTGGTATCCTTCTTTTATCCCAACTATTGGTTGGTATGTTTCTCTTGGTTATCCCAACTATTGGTTGGTACCCTTATTTTATCCCAACTTTTGGTTGGTAAGTTTCTTTTGGTTATCCCAACTATTGGTTGGTACCCTTCTTTTATCCCAACTATTGGTTGGAATGTTTCTTGGTTATCCCAACCATTGGTTGGTACCCTTCTTTTATCCCAACTATTGGTTGGTATGTTTCTTGGTTATCCCAACTATTGGTTGGTACCCTTCTTTTATCCCAACTATTGGTTGGTATGTTTCTCTTGGTTATCCCAACTATTGGTTGGTACCCTTCTTTTATCCCAACTATTGGTTGGTATCTTTTCTTGGTTATCCAAACTATTGGTTGGTACCCATCTTTTATCCCAACTATTGGTTGGTATGTTTCTTGGTTATCCCAACTATTGGTTTGTACCCTTCTTTTATCCCAACTATTGGTTGGTATGTTTCTTGGTTATCCCAACTATTGGTTGGTACCCTTCTTTTATCCCAACTATTGGTTGGTATGTTTTTTGGTTATCCCAACTATTGGTTGGTACCCTTCTTTTATCCCAACTATTGGTTGGTAGGTTTCTCTTGGTTATCCCAACTATTGGTTGGTACCCTTCTTTTATCCCAACTATTGGTTTGTATCTTTTCTTGATTATCCCAACTATTGGTTGGTACCCTTCTTTTATCCCAACTATTGGTTGGTATGTTTCTCTTGGTTATCCCAACTATTGGTTGGTACCCTTCTTTTATGCCAACTATTGGTTGGTATCTTTTCTTGGTTATCCCAACTATTGGTTGGTACCCTTCTTTTATCCCAACTATTGGTTGGTATGTTTCTTTTGGTTATCCTAACTATTGGTTGGTACCCTTCTTGTATCCCCTCTATTGGTTGGTATGTTTCTTGGTTATCCCAACTATTGGTTGGTACCCTTCTTTTATCCCAACTATTGGTTGGTATGTTTCTTGGTTATCCCAACTATTGGTTGGTACCCTTCTTTTATCCCAACTATTGGTTGGTATGTTTCTTGGTTATCCCAACTATTGGTTGGTATCCTTCTTTTATCCCAACTATTGGTTGGTATGTTTCTTGGTTATCCCAATTATTGGTTGGTACCCTTCTTTTATCCCAACTATTGGTTGGTATGTTCCTCTTGGTTATCCCAACTATTGGTTGGTACCCTTCTTTAACCCAACTATTGGTTGGTATCTTTTCTTGGTTATCCCAACTATTGGTTGGTACCCTTCTTTTGTCCCAACTATTGGTTGGTATGTTTCTTGGTTATCCCAACTATTGGTTGGTACCCTTCTTTTATCCCCTCTATTTTTATCCCAACTATTGGTTGGTATGTTTCTTGGTTATCCCAACTATTGGTTGGTATCCTTCTTTTATCCCAACTATTGGTTGGTATGTTTCTCTTGGTTATCCCAACTATTGGTTGGTACCCTTATTTTATCCCAACTTTTGGTTGGTAAGTTTCTTTTGGTTATCCCAACTATTGGTTGGTACCCTTCTTTTATCCCAACTATTGGTTGGAATGTTTCTTGGTTATCCCAACCATTGGTTGGTACCCTTCTTTTATCCCAACTATTGGTTGGTATGTTTCTTGGTTATCCCAACTATTGGTTGGTACCCTTCTTTTATCCCAACTATTGGTTGGTATGTTTCTTGGTTATCCAAACTATTGGCTGATATCCTTCTTTTATCCCAACTATTGGTTGGTATGTTTCTAGGTTATCCCAACTATTGGTTGGTACCTTTCTTTGATCCCAACTATTGGTTGGTATGTTTCTCTTGGTTATCCCAACTATTGGTTGGTACCCTTCTTTGATCCCAACTATTGGTTGGTATCTTTTCTTGGTTATCCCTACTATTGGTTGGTACCCTTCTTTTATCCCAACTATTTATTGGTATGTTTCTCTTGGTTATCCCAACTATTGGTTGGTACCCTTATTTTATCCCAACTTTTGGTTGGTAAGTTTCTCTTGGTTATCCTAACTATTGGTTGGTACCCTTCTTTTATCCCAACTATTGGTTGGTATGTTTCTTGGTTATCCCAACCATTGGTTGGTACCCTTCGTTTCTCCCAACTATTGGTTGATATGTTTCTTGATTATCCCAACTATTGGTTTGTACCCTTCTTTTATCCCAACTATTGGTTGGTATATTTCTCTTGGTAATCCCAACTATTGGTTGGTACCCTTCTTTTATCCCAACTATTGGTTGGTATCTTTTCTTGGTTATCCCAACTATTGGTTGGTACCCTTCTTTTATCCAAACTATTGGTTGGTATGTTTCACTTGGTTATCCCAACTATTGCTTGGAACTCTTCTTTTATCCCAACTATTGGTTGGTATCTTTTCTTGGTTATCCCAACTATTGGTTGGTACCCTTCTTTTATCCCAACTATTGGTTGGTATGTTTCTTGGTTATCCCAACTATTGGTTTGTACCCTTCTTTTATCCCAACTATTGGTTGGTATGTTTCTTGGTTATCCCAACTATTGGTTGGTACCCTTCTTTTATCCCAACTATTGGTTGGTATGTTTTTTGGTCATCCCAACTATTGGTTGGTACCCTTCTTTTATCCCAACTATTGGTTGGTAGGTTTCTCTTGGTTATCCCAACTATTGGTTGGTAGCCTTCTTTTATCACAACTATTGGTTTGTATCTTTTCTTTGTTATCCCAACTATTGGTTGGTACCCATCTTTTATCCCAACTATTGGTTGGTATGTTTCTCTTGGTTATCCCAACTATTGGTTGGTACCCTTCTTTTATGCCAACTATTGGTTGGTATCTTTTCTTGGTTATCCCAACTATTGGTTGGTACCCTTCTTTTATCCCAACTATTGGTTGGTATGTTTCTTTTGGTTATCCTAACTATTGGTTGGTACCCTTCTTGTATCCCCTCTATTGGTTGGTATGTTTCTTGGTTATCCCAACTATTGGTTGGTACCCTTCTTTTATCCCAACTATTGGTTGGTATGTTTCTTGGTTATCCCAACTATTGGTTGGTACCCTTCTTTTATCCCAACTATTGGTTGGTATGTTTCTTGGTTATCCCAACTATTGGTTGGTATCCTTCTTTTATCCCAACTATTGGTTGGTATGTTTCTTGGTTATCCCAATTATTGGTTGGTACCCTTCTTTTATCCCAACTATTGGTTGGTATGTTCCTCTTGGTTATCCCAACTATTGGTTGGTACCCTTCTTTAACCCAACTATTGGTTGGTATCTTTTCTTGGTTATCCCAACTATTGGTTGGTACCCTTCTTTTGTCCCAACTATTGGTTGGTATGTTTCTTGGTTATCCCAACTATTGGTTGGTACCCTTCTTTTATCCCCTCTATTTTTATCCCAACTATTGGTTGGTATGTTTCTTGGTTATCCCAACTATTGGTTGGTATCCTTCTTTTATCCCAACTATTGGTTGGTATGTTTCTCTTGGTTATCCCAACTATTGGTTGGTACCCTTATTTTATCCCAACTTTTGGTTGGTAAGTTTCTTTTGGTTATCCCAACTATTGGTTGGTACCCTTCTTTTATCCCAACTATTGGTTGGAATGTTTCTTGGTTATCCCAACCATTGGTTGGTACCCTTCTTTTATCCCAACTATTGGTTGGTATGTTTCTTGGTTATCCCAACTATTGGTTGGTACCCTTCTTTTATCCCAACTATTGGTTGGTATGTTTCTCTTGGTTATCCCAACTATTGGTTGGTACCCTTCTTTTATCCCAACTATTGGTTGGTATCTTTTCTTGGTTATCCAAACTATTGGTTGGTACCCATCTTTTATCCCAACTATTGGTTGGTATGTTTCTTGGTTATCCCAACTATTGGTTTGTACCCTTCTTTTATCCCAACTATTGGTTGGTATGTTTCTTGGTTATCCCAACTATTGGTTGGTACCCTTCTTTTATCCCAACTATTGGTTGGTATGTTTTTTGGTTATCCCAACTATTGGTTGGTACCCTTCTTTTATCCCAACTATTGGTTGGTAGGTTTCTCTTGGTTATCCCAACTATTGGTTGGTACCCTTCTTTTATCCCAACTATTGGTTTGTATCTTTTCTTGATTATCCCAACTATTGGTTGGTACCCTTCTTTTATCCCAACTATTGGTTGGTATGTTTCTCTTGGTTATCCCAACTATTGGTTGGTACCCTTCTTTTATGCCAACTATTGGTTGGTATCTTTTCTTGGTTATCCCAACTATTGGTTGGTACCCTTCTTTTATCCCAACTATTGGTTGGTATGTTTCTTTTGGTTATCCTAACTATTGGTTGGTACCCTTCTTGTATCCCCTCTATTGGTTGGTATGTTTCTTGGTTATCCCAACTATTGGTTGGTACCCTTCTTTTATCCCAACTATTGGTTGGTATGTTTCTTGGTTATCCCAACTATTGGTTGGTACCCTTCTTTTATCCCAACTATTGGTTGGTATGTTTCTTGGTTATCCCAACTATTGGTTGGTATCCTTCTTTTATCCCAACTATTGGTTGGTATGTTTCTTGGTTATCCCAATTATTGGTTGGTACCCTTCTTTTATCCCAACTATTGGTTGGTATGTTCCTCTTGGTTATCCCAACTATTGGTTGGTACCCTTCTTTAACCCAACTATTGGTTGGTATCTTTTCTTGGTTATCCCAACTATTGGTTGGTACCCTTCTTTTGTCCCAACTATTGGTTGGTATGTTTCTTGGTTATCCCAACTATTGGTTGGTACCCTTCTTTTATCCCCTCTATTTTTATCCCAACTATTGGTTGGTATGTTTCTTGGTTATCCCAACTATTGGTTGGTATCCTTCTTTTATCCCAACTATTGGTTGGTATGTTTCTCTTGGTTATCCCAACTATTGGTTGGTACCCTTATTTTATCCCAACTTTTGGTTGGTAAGTTTCTTTTGGTTATCCCAACTATTGGTTGGTACCCTTCTTTTATCCCAACTATTGGTTGGAATGTTTCTTGGTTATCCCAACCATTGGTTGGTACCCTTCTTTTATCCCAACTATTGGTTGGTATGTTTCTTGGTTATCCCAACTATTGGTTGGTACCCTTCTTTTATCCCAACTATTGGTTGGTATGTTTCTTGGTTATCCAAACTATTGGCTGATATCCTTCTTTTATCCCAACTATTGGTTGGTATGTTTCTAGGTTATCCCAACTATTGGTTGGTACCTTTCTTTGATCCCAACTATTGGTTGGTATGTTTCTCTTGGTTATCCCAACTATTGGTTGGTACCCTTCTTTGATCCCAACTATTGGTTGGTATCTTTTCTTGGTTATCCCTACTATTGGTTGGTACCCTTCTTTTATCCCAACTATTTATTGGTATGTTTCTCTTGGTTATCCCAACTATTGGTTGGTACCCTTATTTTATCCCAACTTTTGGTTGGTAAGTTTCTCTTGGTTATCCTAACTATTGGTTGGTACCCTTCTTTTATCCCAACTATTGGTTGGTATGTTTCTTGGTTATCCCAACCATTGGTTGGTACCCTTCGTTTCTCCCAACTATTGGTTGATATGTTTCTTGATTATCCCAACTATTGGTTTGTACCCTTCTTTTATCCCAACTATTGGTTGGTATATTTCTCTTGGTAATCCCAACTATTGGTTGGTACCCTTCTTTTATCCCAACTATTGGTTGGTATCTTTTCTTGGTTATCCCAACTATTGGTTGGTACCCTTCTTTTATCCAAACTATTGGTTGGTATGTTTCACTTGGTTATCCCAACTATTGCTTGGAACTCTTCTTTTATCCCAACTATTGGTTGGTATCTTTTCTTGGTTATCCCAACTATTGGTTGGTACCCTTCTTTTATCCCAACTATTGGTTGGTATGTTTCTTGGTTATCCCAACTATTGGTTTGTACCCTTCTTTTATCCCAACTATTGGTTGGTATGTTTCTTGGTTATCCCAACTATTGGTTGGTACCCTTCTTTTATCCCAACTATTGGTTGGTATGTTTTTTGGTCATCCCAACTATTGGTTGGTACCCTTCTTTTATCCCAACTATTGGTTGGTAGGTTTCTCTTGGTTATCCCAACTATTGGTTGGTAGCCTTCTTTTATCACAACTATTGGTTTGTATCTTTTCTTTGTTATCCCAACTATTGGTTGGTACCCATCTTTTATCCCAACTATTGGTTGGTATGTTTCTCTTGGTTATCCCAACTATTGGTTGGTACCCTTCTTTTATCCCAACTATTAGTTGGTATCTTTTCTTGGTTATCCCAACTATTGGTTGGTACCCTTCTTTTATCCCAACTATTGGTTGGTATGTTTCTTTTGGTTATCCGAACTATTGGTTGGTACCCTTCTTTTATCCCCTCTATTGGTTGGTATGTTTCTTGGTTATCCCAACTATTGGTTGGTACCCTTCTTTTATCCCAACTATTGGTTGGTATGTTTCTTGGTTATCCCAACTATTGGTTGGTACCCTTCTTGTATCCCAACTATTGGTTGGTATGTTTCTTGGTTATCCCAACTATTGGTTGGTATCCTTCTTTTATCCCAACTATTGGTTGGTATGTTTCTTGGTTATCCAATTATTGGTTGGTACCCTTCTTTTATCCCAACTATTGGTTGGTATGTTTCTCTTGGTTATCCCAACTATTGGTTGGTACCCTTCTTTTATCCCAACTATTGGTTGGTATCTTTTCTTGGTTATCCCAACTATTGGTTGCTACCCTTCTTTTATCCCAACTATGGGTTGGTATGTTTCTCTTGGTTATCCCAACTATTGGTTGATGCCCTTCTTTTATCCCAACTATTGGTTGGTATCTTTTCTTGGTTATCCCAACTATTGGTTGGTACCCTTCTTTTATCCCAACTATTGGTTGGTATGTTTCTTTTGGTTATCCCAACTATTGGTTGGTACCCTTCTTTTATCCCAACTATTGGTTGGTATGTTTCTTGGTTATCCCAATTATTGGTTGGTACCCTTCTTTTATCCCAACTATTGGTTGGTATGTTTCTTGGTTATCCCAACTATTGGTTGGTACCCTTCTTTTATCCCAACTATTGGTTGGTATGTTTCTTGGTTATCCCAACTATTGGTTGTTACCCTTCTTTTATCCCAACTATTGGTTGGTATGTTTCTCTTGGTTATCCCAACTATTGGTTGGTACCCTTCTTTTATCCCAACTATTGGTTGGTATCTTTTCTTGGTTATCCCAACTATTGGTTGATACCCTTCTTTTATCCCAACTATTGGTTGGTATGTTTCTCTTGGTTATCCCAACTATTGGTTGGTACCCTTCTTTTATCCCAACTATTGGTTGGTATCTTTTCTTGGTTATCCCAACTATTGGTTGGTACCCTTCTTTTATCCCAACTATTGGTTGGTATGTTTCTTGGTTATCCCAACTATTGGTTTGTACCCTTCTTTTATAACAACTATTGGTTGGTATGTTTCTTGGTTATCCCAACTATTGGTTGGTACCCTTCTTTTATCCCAACTATTGGTTGGTATGTTTTTTGGTCATCCCAACTATTGGTTGGTACCCTTCTTTTATCCCAACTATTGGTTGGTAGGTTTCTCTTGGTTATCCCAACTATTGGTTGGTACCCTTCTTTTATCCCAACTATTGGTTTGTATCTTTTCTTTGTTATCCCAACTATTGGTTGGTACCCATCTTTTATCCCAACTATTGGTTGGTATGTTTCTCTTGGTTATCCCAACTATTGGTTGGTACCCTTCTTTTATCCCAACTATTAGTTGGTATCTTTTCTTGGTTATCCCAACTATTGGTTGGTACCCTTCTTTTATCCCAACTATTGGTTGGTATGTTTCTTTTGGTTATCCCCACTATTGGTTGGTACCCTTCTTTTATCCCCTCTATTGGTTGGTATGTTTCTTGGTTATCCCAACTATTGGTTGGTACTCTTCTTTTATCCCAACTATTGGTTGGTATGTTTCTTGGTTATCCCAACTATTGGTTGGTACCCTTCTTTTATCCCAACTATTGGTTGGTATGTTTCTTGGTTATCCCAACTATTGGTTGGTATCCTTCTTTTATCCCAACTATTGGTTGGTATGTTTCTTGGTTATCCCAATTATTGGTTGGTACCCTTCTTTTATCCCAACTATTGGTTGGTATGTTTCTCTTGGTTATCCCAACTATTGGTTGGTACCCTTCTTTTATCCCAACTATTGGTTGGTATCTTTTCTTGGTTATCCCAACTATTGGTTGGTACCCTTCTTTTATCCCAACTATGGGTTGGTATGTTTCTCTTGGTTATGCCAACTATTGGTTGATGCCCTTCTTTTATCCCAACTATTGGTTGGTATCTTTTCTTGGTTATCCCAACTATTGGTTGGTACCCTTCTTTTATCCCAACTATTGGTTGGTATGTTTCTTTTGGTTATCCCAACTATTGGGTGGTACCCTTCTTTTATCCCAACTATTGGTTGGTATGTTTCTTGGTTATCCCAACTATTGGTTGGTACCCTTCTTTTATCCCAACTATTGGTTGGTATGTTTCTTGGTTATCCCAACTATTGGTTGGTACCCTTCTTTTATCCCAACTATTGGTTGGTATGTTTCTTGGTTATCCCAACTATTGGTTGGTACCCTTCTTTTATCCCAACTATTGGTTGGTATGTTTCTCTTGGTTATCCCAACTATTGGTTGGTACCCTTCTTTTATCCCAACTATTGGTTGGTATCTTTTCTTGGTTATCCCAACTATTGGTTGATACCCTTCTTTTATCCCAACTATTGGTTGGTATGTTTCTCTTGGTTATCCCAACTATTGGTTGGTACCCTTATTTTATCCCAACTATTGGTTGGTATCTTTTCTTGGTTATCCCAACTATTGGTTGGTACCCTTCTTTTATCCCAACTATTGGTTGGTATGTTTCTTGGTTATCCCAACTATTGGTTTGTACCCTTCTTTTATCCTAACTATTGGTTGGTATGTTTCTTGGTTATCCCAACTATTGGTTGGTACCCTTCTTTTATCCCAACTATTGGTTGGTATGTTTTTTGGTTATCCCAACTATTGGTTGGTACCCTTCTTTTATCCCAACTATTGGTTGGTAGGTTTCTCTTGGTTATCCCAACTATTGGTTGGTACCCTTATTTTATCCCAACTATTGATTTGTATCTTTTCTTGATTATCCCAACTATTGGTTGGTACCCTTCTTTTATCCCAACTATTGGTTGGTATGTTTCTCTTGGTTATCCCAACTATTGGTTGGTACCCTTCTTTTATCCCAACTATTGGTTGGTATCTTTTCTTGGTTATCCCAACTATTGGTTGGTACCCTTCTTTTATCCCAACTATTGGTTGGTATGTTTCTTTTGGTTATCCCAACTATTGGTTGGTACCCTTCTTGTATCCCCTCTATTGGTTGGTATGTTTCTTGGTTATCCCAACTATTGGTTGGTACCCTTCTTTTATCCCAACTATTGGTTGGTATGTTTCTTGGTTATCCCAACTATTGGTTGGTACCCTTCTTTTATCCCAACTATTGGTTGGTATGTTTCTTGGTTATCCCAACTATTGGTTGGTATCCTTCTTTTATCCCAACTATTGGTTGGTATGTTTCTTGGTTATCCCAATTATTGGTTGGTACCCTTCTTTTATCCCAACTATTGGTTGGTATGTTTCTCTTAGTTATCCCAACTATTGGTTGGTACCCTTCTTTAACCCAACTATTGGTTGGTATCTTTTCTTGGTTATCCCAACTATTGGTTGGTACCCTTCTTTTGTCCCAACTATTGGTTGGTATGTTTCTCTTGGTTATCCCAACTATTGGTTGATACCCTTCTTTTATCCCAACTATTGGTTGGTATCTTTTCTTGGTTGTCCCAACTATTCTTTGGTACCCTTCTTTTATCCCAACTATTGGTTGGTATGTTTCTTTTGGTTATCCCAACTATTGGTTGGTACCCTTCTTTTATCCCAACTATTGGTTGGTACCTTTTCTTGGTTATCCCAACTATTGGTTGGTGCCCTTCTTTTATCCCAACTATTGGCTGGTATCTTTTCTTGGTTATCCCAACTATTGGTTGGTACCCTTCTTTTATCCCAACTATTGGTTGGTATGTTTCTCTTGGTTATCCCAACTAATGGTTGATACCTTCTTTTATCCCAACTATTAGTTGGTATCTTTTCTTGGTTATCCCAACTATTGGTTGGTACCCTTCTTTTATCCCAACTATTGGTTGGTATGTTTCATGGTTATCCCAACTATTGGTTGGTACCCTTCTTTTATCCCCTCTATTTTTATCCCAACTATTGGTTGGTATGTTTCTTTTGGTTATCCCAACTATTGGTTGGTACCCTTCTTTTATCCCCTCTATTGGTTGGTATGTTTCTTGGTTATCCCAACTATTGGTTGGCACCCTTCTTTTATCCCAACTATTGGTTGGTATGTTTCTTGGTTATCCCAACTATTGGTTGGTACCCTTCTTTTATCCCAACTATTGGTTGGTATTTTTCTTGGTTATCCCAACTATTGGTTGGTATCCTTCTTTTATCCCAACTATTGGTTGGTATGTTTCTTGGTTATCCCAATTATTGGTTGGTACCCTTCTTTTATCCCAACTATTGGTTGGTATGTTTCTCTTGGTTATCCCAACTATTGGTTGGTACCCTTCTTTTATCCCAACTATTGGTTGGTATCTTTTCTTGGTTATCCCAACTATTGGTTGGTACCCTTCTTTTATCCCAACTATGGGTTGGTATGTTTCTCTTGGTTATCCCAACTATTGGTTGATGCCCTTCTTTTATCCCAACTATTGGTTGGTATCTTTTCTTGGTTATCCCAACTATAGGTTGGTACCCTTCTTTTATCCCAACTATTGGTTGGTATGTTTCTTTTGGTTATCCCAACTATTGGGTGGTACCCTTCTTTTATCCCAACTATTGGTTGGTATGTTTCTTGGTTATCCCAACTATTGGTTGGTACCCTTCTTTTATCCCAACTATTGGTTGGTATGTTTCTTGGTTATCCCAACTATTGGTTGGTACCCTTCTTTTATCCCAACTATTGGTTGGTATGTTTCTTGGTTATCCCAACTATTGGTTGGTACCCTTCTTTTGTCCCAACTATTGGTTGGTATGTTTCTCTTGGTTATCCCAACTATTGGTTGATACCCTTCTTTTATCCCAACTATTGGTTGGTATCTTTTCTTGGTTCTCCCAACTATTCTTTGGTACCCTTCTTTTATCCCAACTATTGGTTGGTATGTTTCTTTTGGTTATCCCAACTATTGGTTGGTACCCTTCTTTTATCCCAACTATTGGTTGGTACCTTTTCTTGGTTATCCCAACTATTGGTTGGTGCCCTTCTTTTATCCCAACTATTGGCTGGTATCTTTTCTTGGTTATCCCAACTATTGGTTGGTACCCTTCTTTTATCCCAACTATTGGTTGGTATGTTTCTCTTGGTTATCCCAACTATTGGTTGATACCCTTCTTTTATCCCAACTATTAGTTGGTATCTTTTCTTGGTTATCCCAACTATTGGTTGGTACACTTCTTTTATCCCAACTATTGGTTGGTATGTTTCTTTTGCTTATCCCAACTATTGGTTGGTACCCTTCTTTTATCCCAACTATTGGTTGGTATGTTTCATGGTTATCCCAACTATTGGTTGGTACCCTTCTTTTATCCCCTCTATTTTTATCCCAACTATTGGTTGGTATGTTTCTTGGTTATCCCAACTATTGGTTGGTATCCTTCTTTTATCCCAACTATTGGTAGGTATGTTTCATGGTTATCCCAATTATTGGTTGGTATCCTTCTTTTATCCCAACTATTGATTCGTATGTTTCTCTTGGTTATCCCAACAATTGGTTGGTACCCTTCTTTTATCCCAACTATTAGTTGGTATCTTTTCTTGGTTATCCCAACTATTGGTTGGTACCCTTCTTTTATCCCAACTATTGGTTTGTATGTTTCTTTTGGTTATCCCAACTATTGGTTGGTACCCTTCTTTTATCCCCTCTATTGGTTGGTATGTTTCTTGGTTATCCCAACTATTGGTTGGTACCCTTCTTTTATCCCAACTATTGGTTGGTATGTTTCTTGGTTATCCCAACTATTGGTTGGTACCCTTCTTTTATCCCAACTATTGGTTGGTATGTTTCTTGGTTATCCCAACTATTGGTTGGTATCCTTCTTTTATCCCAACTATTGGTTGGTATGTTTCTTGGTTATCCCAATTATTGGTTGGTACCCTTCTTTTATCCCAACTATTGGTTGGTATGTTTCTCTTGGTTATCCCAACTATTGGTTGGTACCCTTCTTTTATCCCAACTATTGGTTGGTATCTTTTCTTGGTTATCCCAACTATTGGTTGGTACCCTTCTTTTATCCCAACTATGGGTTGGTATGTTTCTCTTGGTTATCCCAACTATTGGTTGATGCCCTTCTTTTATCCCAACTATTGGTTGGTATCTTTTCTTGGTTATCCCAACTATCGGTTGGTACCCTTCTTTTATCCCAACTATTGGTTGGTATGTTTCTTTTGGTTATCCCAACTATTGGGTGGTACCCTTCTTTTATCCCAACTATTGGTTGGTATGTTTCTTGGTTATCCCAACTATTGGTTGGTACCCTTCTTTTATCCCAACTATTGGTTGGTATGTTTCTTGGTTATCCCAACTATTGGTTGGTACCCTTCTTTTATCCCAACTATTGGTTGGTATGTTTCTCTTGGTTATCCCAACTATTGGTTGGTACCCTTCTTTTATCCCAACTATTGGTTGGTATCTTTTCTTGGTTATCCCAACTATTGGTTGATACCCTTCTTTTATCCCAACTATTGGTTGGTATGTTTCTTGGTTATCCCAACTATTGGTTGGTACCCTTCTTTTATCCCAACTATTGGTTGGTATGTTTCTTGGTTATCCCAACTATTGGTTGGTACCCTTCTTTTATCCCAACTATTGGTTGGTATGTTTTTTGGTTATCCCAACTATTGGTTGGTAGCCTTCTTTTATCCCAACTATTGGTTGGTAGGTTTCTCTTGGTTATCCCAACTATTGGTTGGTACCCTTCTTTTATCCCAACTATTGGTTTGTATCTTTTCTTTGTTATCCCAACTATTGGTTGGTACCCATCTTTTATCCCAACTATTGGTTGGTACCCTTCTTTTATCCCAACTATTAGTTGGTATCTTTTCTTGGTTATCCCAACTATTGGTTGGTACCCTTCTTTTATCCCAACTATTGGTTGGTATGTTTCTTTTGGTTATCCCAACTATTGGTTGGTACCCTTCTTTTATCCCCTCTATTGGTTGGTATGTTTCTTGGTTATCCTAACTATTGGTTGGTACCCTTCTTTTATCCCAACTATTGGTTGGTATGTTTCTTGGTTATCGCAACTATTGGTTGGTACCCTTCTTTTATCCCAACTATTGGTTGGTATGTTTCTTGGTTATCCCAACTATTGGTTGGTATCCTTCTTTTATCCCAACTATTGGTTGGTATGTTTCTTGGTTATCCCAATTATTAGTTGGTACCCTTCTTTTATCCCAACTATTGGTTGGTATGTTTCTCTTGGTTATCCCAACTATTGGTTGGTACCCTTCTTTTATCCCAACTATTGGTTGGTATCTTTTCTTGGTTATCCCAACTATTGGTTGGTACCCTTCTTTTATCCCAACTATGGGTTGGTATGTTTCTCTTGGTAATCCCAACTATTGGTTGATGCCCTTCTTTTATCCCAACTATTGGTTGGTATCTTTTCTTGGTTATCCCAACTATTGGTTGGTACCCTTCTTTTATCCCAACTATTGGTTGGTATGTTTCTTTTGGTTATCCCAACTATTGGGTGGTACCCTTCTTTTATCCCAAATATTGATTGGTATGTTTCTTGGTTATCCCAACTATTGGTTGGTACCCTTCTTTTATCCCAACTTTTGGTTGGTATGTTTCCTGGTTATCCCAACTATTGGTTGGTACCCTTCTTTTATCCCAACTATTGGTTGGTATGTTTCTTGGTTATCCCAACTATTGGTTGGTACCCTTCTTTTATCCCAACTATTGGTTGGTATGTTTCTCTTGGTTATCCCAACTATTGGTTGGTACCCTTCTTTTATCCCAACTATTGGTTGGTATCTTTTCTTGGTTATCCCAACTATTGGTTGATACCCTTCTTTTATCCCAACTATTGGTTGGTATGTTTCTCTTGGTTATCCCAACTATTGGTTGGTACCCTTCTTTTATCCCAACTATTGGTTGGTATCTTTTCTTGGTTATCCCAACTATTGGTTGGTACCCTTCTTTTATCCCAACTATTGGTTGGTATGTTTCTTGGTTATCCCAACTATTGGTTTGTACCCTTCTTTTATCCCAACTATTGGTTGGTATGTTTCTTGGTTATCCCAACTATTGGTTGGTACCCTTCTTTTATCCCAACTATTGGTTGGTATGTTTTTTGGTTATCCCAACTATTGGTTGGTAGCCTTCTTTTATCCCAACTATTGGTTGGTAGGTTTCTCTTGGTTATCCCAACTATTGGTTGGTACCCTTCTTTTATCCCAACTATTGGTTTGTATCTTTTCTTTGTTATCCCAACTATTGGTTGGTACCCATCTTTTATCCCAACTATTGGTTGGTATATTTCTCTTGGTTATCCCAACTATTGGTTGGTACCCTTCTTTTATCCCAACTATTAGTTGGTATCTTTTCTTGGTTATCCCAACTATTGGTTGGTACCCTTCTTTTATCCTAACTATTGGTTGGTATGTTTCTTTTGGTTATCCCAACTATTGGTTGGTACCCTTCTTTTATCCCCTCTATTGGTTGGTATGTTTCTTGGTTATCCTAACTATTGGTTGGTACCCTTCTTTTATCCCAACTATTGGTTGGTATGTTTCTTGGTTATCCCAACTATTGGTTGGTACCCTTCTTTTATCCCAACTATTGGTTGGTATGTTTCTTGGTTATCCCAACTATTGGTTGGTATCCTTCTTTTATCCCAACTATTGGTAGGTATGTATCTTGGTTATCCCAATTATTAGTTGGTACCCTTCTTTTATCCCAACTATTGGTTGGTATGTTTCTCTTGGTTATCCCAACTATTGGTTGGTACCCTTCTTTTATCCCAACTATTGGTTGGTATCTTTTCTTGGTTATCCCAACTATTGGTTGGTACCCTTCTTTTATCCCAACTATGGGTTGGTATGTTTCTCTTGGTTATCCCAACTATTGGTTGATGCCCTTCTTTTATCCCAACTATTGGTTGGTATCTTTTCTTGGTTATCCCAACTATTGGTTGGTACCCTTCTTTTATCCCAACTATTGGTTGGTATGTTTCTTTTGGTTATCCCAACTTTTGGGTGGTACCCTTCTTTTATCCCAACTATTGATTGGTATGTTTCTTGGTTATCCCAACTATTGGTTGGTACCCTTATTTTATCCCAACTATTGGTTGGTATGTTTCTTGGTTATCCCAACTATTGGTTGGTACCCTTCTTTTATCCCAACTATTGGTTGGTATGTTTCTTGGTTATCCCAACTATTGGTTGGTACCCTTCTTTTATCCCAACTATTGGTTGGTATGTTTCTCTTGGTTATCCCAACTATTGGTTGGTACCCTTCTTTTATCCCAACTATTGGTTGGTATCTTTTCTTGGTTATCCCAACTATTGGTTGATACCCTTCTTTTATCCCAACTATTGGTTGGTATGTTTCTCTTGGTTATCCCAACTATTGGTTGGTACCCTTCTTTTATCCCAACTATTGGTTGGTATCTTTTCTTGGTTATCCCAACTATTGGTTGGTACCCTTCTTTTATCCCAACTATTGGTTGGTATGTTTCTTGGTTATCCCAACTATTGGTTTGTACCCTTCTTTTATCCCAACTATTGGTTGGTATGTTTCTTGGTTATCCCAACTATTGGTTGTTACCCTTCTTTTATCCCAACTATTGGTTGGTATGTTTTTTGGTTATCCCAACTATTGGTTGGTAGCCTTCTTTTATCCCAACTATTGGTTGGTACCCTTCTTTTATCCCAACTATTGGTTTGTATCTTTTCTTGGTTATCCCAACTATTGGTTGGTACCCTTCTTTTATCCCAACTATTGGTTGGTATGTTTCTCTTGGTTATCCCAACTATTGGTTGGTACCCTTCTTTTATCCCTACTATTGGTTGGTATCTTTTCTTGGTTATCCCAACTATTGGTTGGTACCCTTCTTTTATCCCAACTATTGGTTGGTATGTTTCTTTTGGTTATCCCAACTATTGGTTGGTGCCCTTCTTTTATCCCCTCTATTGGTTGGTATGTTTCTTGGTTATCCCAACTATTGGTTGGTACCCTTCTTTTATCCCAACTATTGGTTGGTATGTTTCTTGGTAATCCCAAATATTGGTTGGTACCCTTCTTTTATCCCAACTATTGGTTGGTATGTTTCTTTTGGTTATCCCAACTATTGGTTGGTACCCTTCTTTTATCCCCTCCATTGGTTGGTATGTTTCTTGGTTATCCCAACTATTGGTTGGTACCCTTCTTTTATCCCAACTATTGGTTGGTATGTTTCTTGGTTATCCCAACTATTGGTTGGTACCCTTCTTTTATCCCAACTATTGGTTGGTATGTTTCTTGGTTATCCCAACTATTGGTTGGTATCCTTCTTTTATCCCAACTATTGGTTGGTATGTTTCTTGGTTATCCCAATTATTGGTTGGTACCCTTCTTTTATCCCAACTATTGGTTGGTATGTTTCTCTTGGTTATCCCAACTATTGGTTGGTACCCTTCTTTTATCCCAACTATTGGTTGGTATCTTTTCTTGGTTATCCCAACTATTGGTTGGTACCCTTCTTTTATCCCAACTATTGGTTGGTATGTTTCTCTTGGTTATCCCAACTATTGGTTGGTACCCTTCTTTTATCCCAACTATTGGTTGGTATCTTTTCTTGGTTATCCCAACTATTGGTTGATACCCTTCTTTTATCCCAACTATTGGTTGGTATGTTTCTCTTGGTTATCCCAACTATTGGTTGGTACCCTTCTTTTATCCCAACTATTGGTTGGTATCTTTTCTTGGTTATCCCAACTATTGGTTGGTACCCTTCTTTTATCCCAACTATTGGTTGGTATGTTTCTTGGTTATCCCAACTATTGGTTTGTACCCTTCTTTTATCCCAACTATTGGTTGGTATGTTTCTTGGTTATCCCAACTATTGGTTGTTACCCTTCTTTTATCCCAACTATTGGTTGGTATGTTTTTTGGTTATCCCAACTATTGGTTGGTAGCCTTCTTTTATCCCAACTATTGGTTGGTAGGTTTCTCTTGGTTATCCCAACTATTGGTTGGTACCCTTCTTTTATCCCAACTATTGGTTTGTATCTTTTCTTGGTTATCCCAACTATTGGTTGGTACCCTTCTTTTATCCCAACTATTGGTTGGTATGTTTCTCTTGGTTATCCCAACTATTGGTTGGTACCCTTCTTTTATCCCTACTATTGGTTGGTATCTTTTCTTGGTTATCCCAACTATTGGTTGGTACCCTTCTTTTATCCCAACTATTGGTTGGTATGTTTCTTTTGGTTATCCCAACTATTGGTTGGTGCCCTTCTTTTATCCCCTCTATTGGTTGGTATGTTTCTTGGTTATCCCAACTATTGGTTGGTACCCTTCTTTTATCCCAACTATTGGTTGGTATGTTTCTTGGTAATCCCAAATATTGGTTGGTACCCTTCTTTTATCCCAACTATTGGTTGGTATGTTTCTTTTGGTTATCCCAACTATTGGTTGGTACCCTTCTTTTATCCCCTCCATTGGTTGGTATGTTTCTTGGTTATCCCAACTATTGGTTGGTACCCTTCTTTTATCCCAACTATTGGTTGGTATGTTTCTTGGTTATCCCAACTATTGGTTGGTACCCTTCTTTTATCCCAACTATTGGTTGGTATGTTTCTTGGTTATCCCAACTATTGGTTGGTATCCTTCTTTTATCCCAACTATTGGTTGGTATGTTTCTTGGTTATCCCAATTATTGGTTGGTACCCTTCTTTTATCCCAACTATTGGTTGGTATGTTTCTCTTGGTTATCCCAACTATTGGTTGGTACCCTTCTTTTATCCCAACTATTGGTTGGTATCTTTTCTTGGTTATCCCAACTATTGGTTGGTACCCTTCTTTTATCCCAACTATGGGTTGGTATGTTTCTCTTGGTTATCCCAACTATTGGTTGATGCCCTTCTTTTGTCCCAACTATTGGTTGGTATCTTTTCTTGGTTATCCCAACTATTGGTTGGTACCCTTCTTTTATCCCAACTATTGGTTGGTATGTTTCTTTTGGTTATCCCAACTATTGGTTGGTGCCCTTCTTTTATCCCCTCTATTGGTTGGTATATTTCTTGGTTATCCCAACTATTGGTTGGTACCCTTCTTTTATCCCAACTATTGGTTGGTATGTTTCTTGGTAATCCCAAATATTGGTTGGTACCCTTCTTTTATCCCAACTATTGGTTGGTATGTTTCTTTTGGTTATCCCAACTATTGGTTGGTACCCTTCTTTTATCCCCTCCATTGGTTGGTATGTTTCTTGGTTATCCCAACTATTGGTTGGTACCCTTCTTTTATCCCAACTATTGGTTGGTATGTTTCTTGGTTATCCCAACTATTGGTTGGTACCCTTCTTTTATCCCAACTATTGGTTGGTATGTTTCTTGGTTATCCCAACTATTGGTTGGTATCCTTCTTTTATCCCAACTATTGGTTGGTATGTTTCTTGGTTATCCCAATTATTGGTTGGTACCCTTCTTTTATCCCAACTATTGGTTGGTATGTTTCTCTTGGTTATCCCAACTATTGGTTGGTACCCTTCTTTTATCCCAACTATTGGTTGGTATCTTTTCTTGGTTATCCCAACTATTGGTTGGTACCCTTCTTTTATCCCAACTATGGGTTGGTATGTTTCTCTTGGTTATCCCAACTATTGGTTGATGCCCTTCTTTTGTCCCAACTATTGGTTGGTATCTTTTCTTGGTTATCCCAACTATTGGTTGGTACCCTTCTTTTATCCCAACTATTGGTTGGTATGTTTCTTTTGGTTATCCCAACTATTGGGTGGTACCCTTCTTTTATCCCAACTATTGGTTGGTATGTTTCTTGGTTATCCCAACTATTGGTTGGTACCCTTCTTTTATCCCAACTATTGGTTGGTATGTTTCTTGGTTATCCCAACTATTGGTTGGTACCCTTCTTTTATCCCAACTATTGGTTGGTATGTTTCTTGGTTATCCCAACTATTGGTTGGTACCCTTCTTTTATCCCAACTATTGGTTGGTATGTTTCTCTTGGTTATCCCAACTATTGGTTGGTACCCTTCTTTTATCCCAACTATTGGTTGGTATCTTTTCTTGGTTATCCCAACTATTGGTTGATACCCTTCTTTTATCCCAAATATTGGTTGGTATGTTTCTCTTGGTTATCCCAACTATTGGTTAGTACCCTTCTTTTATCCCAACTATTGGTTGGTATCTTTTCTTGGTTATCCCAACTATTGGTTGGTACCCTTGTTTTATCCCAACTATTGGTTGGTATGTTTCTTGGTTATCCCAACTATTGGTTGGTACCCTTCTTTTACCCCAACTATTGGTTGGTATGTTTCTCTTGGTTATCCCAACTATTGGTTGGTACCCTTCTTTTATCCCAACTATTGGTTGGTATCTTTTCTTGGTTATCCCAACTATTGGTTGATACCCTTCTTTTATCCCAACTATTGGTTGGTATGTTTCTCTTGGTTATCCCAACTATTGGTTGGTACCCTTCTTTTATCCCAACTATTGGTTGGTATCTTTTCTTGGTTATCCCAACTATTGGTTGGTACCCTTCTTTTATCCCAACTATTGGTTGGTATGTTTCTTGGTTATCCCAACTATTGGTTTGTACCCTTCTTTTATCCCAACTATTGGTTGGTATGTTTCTTGGTTATCCCAACTATTGGTTGGTACCCTTCTTTTATCCCAACTATTGGTTGGTATGTTTTTTGGTTATCCCAACTATTGGTTGGTAGCCTTCTTTTATCCCAACTATTGGTAGGTAGGTTTCTCTTGGTTATCCCAACTATTGGTTGGTACCCTTCTTTTATCCCAACTATTGGTTTGTATCTTTTCTTGGTTATCCCAACTATTGGTTGGTACCCTTCTTTTATCCCAACTATTGGTTGGTATGTTTCTCTTGGTTATCCCAACTATTGGTTGGTGCCCTTCTTTTATCCCCTCTATTGGTTGGTATGTTTCTTGGTTATCCCAACTATTGGTTGGTACCCTTCTTTTATCCCAACTATTGGTTGGTATGTTTCTTGGTTATCCCAAATATTGGTTGGTACCCTTCTTTTATCCCAACTATTGGTTGGTATGTTTCTTTTGGTTATCCCAACTATTGGTTGGTACCCTTCTTTTATCCCCTCTATTGGTTGGTATGTTTCTTGGTTATCCCAACTATTGGTTGGTACCCTTCTTTTATCCCAACTATTGGTTGGTATGTTTCTTGGTTATCCCAACTATTGGTTGGTTCCCTTCTTTTATCCCAACTATTGGTTGGTATGTTTCTTGGTTATCCCAACTATTGGTTGGTATCCTTCTTTTATCCCAACTATTGGTTGGTATGTTTCTTGGTTATCCCAATTATTGGTTGGTACCCTTCTTTTATCCCAACTATTGGTTGGTATGTTTCTCTTGGTTATCCCAACTATTGGTTGGTACCCTTCTTTTATCCCAACTATTGGTTGGTATCTTTTCTTGGTTATCCCAACTATTGGTTGGTACCCTTCTTTTATCCCAACTATGGGTTGGTATGTTTCTCTTGGTTATCCCAACTATTGGTTGATGCCATTCTTTTGTCCCAACTATTGGTTGGTATCTTTTCTTGGTTATCCCAACTATTGGTTGGTACCCTTCTTTTATCCCAACTATTGGTTGGTATGTTTCTTTTGGTTATCCCAACTATTGGGTGGTACCCTTCTTTTATCCCAACTATTGGTTGGTATGTTTCTTGGTTATCCCAACTATTGGTTGGTACCCTTCTTTTATCCCAACTATTGGTTGGTATGTTTCTTGGTTATCCCAACTATTGGTTGGTACCCTTCTTTTATCCCAACTATTGGTTGGTATGTTTCTTGGTTATCCCAACTATTGGTTGGTACCCTTCTTTTATCCCAACTATTGGTTGGTATGTTTCTCTTAGTTATCCCAACTATTGGTTGGTACCCTTCTTTTATCCCAACTATTGGTTGGTATCTTTTCTTGGTTATCCCAACTATTGGTTGATACCCTTCTTTTATCCCAACTATTGGTTGGTATGTTTCTCTTGGTTATCCCAACTATTGGTTAGTACCCTTCTTTTATCCCAACTATTGGTTGGTATCTTTTCTTGGTTATCCCAACTATTGGTTGGTACCCTTCTTTTATCCCAACTATTGGTTGGTATGTTTCTTGGTTATCCCAACTATTGGTTTGTACCCTTCTTTTATCCCAACTATTGGTTGGTATGTTTCTTGGTTATCCCAACTATTGGTTGGTACACTTCTTTTATCCCAACTATTGGTTGGTATGTTTTTTGGTTATCCCAACTATTGGTTGGTAGCCTTCTTTTATCCCAACTATTGGTTGGTAGGTTTCTCTTGGTTATCCCAACTATTGGTTGGTACCCTTCTTTTATCCCAACTATTGGTTTGTATCTTTTCTTTGTTATCCCAACTATTGGTTGGTACCCATCTTTTATCCCAACTATTGGTTGGTATGTTTCTCTTGGTTATCCCAACTATTGGTTGGTACCCTTCTTTTATCCCAACTATTAGTTGGTATCTTTTCTTGGTTATCCCAACTATTGGTTGGTAACCTTCTTTTATCCCAACTATTGGTTGGTATGTTTCTTTTGGTTATCCCAACTATTGGTTGGTACCCTTCTTTTATCCCCTCTATTGGTTGGTATGTTTCTTGGTTATCCCAACTATTGGTTGGTACCCTTCTTTTATCCTAACTATTGGTTGGTATGTTTCTTGGTTATCCCAACTATTGGTTGGTACCCTTCTTTTATCCCAACTATTGGTTGGTATGTTTCTTGGTTATCCCAACTATTGGTTGGTATCCTTCTTTTATCCCAACTATTGGTTGGTATGTTTCTTGGTTATCCCAATTATTAGTTGGTACCCTTCTTTTATCCCAACTATTGGTTGGTATGTTTCTCTTGGTTATCCCAACTATTGGTTGGTACCCTTCTTTTATCCCAACTATTGGTTGGTATCTTTTCTTGGTTATCCCAACTATTGGTTGGTACCCTTCTTTTATCCCAACTATGGGTTGGTATGTTTCTCTTGGTTATCCCAACTATTGGTTGATGCCCTTCTTTTATCCCAACTATTGGTTGGTATCTTTTCTTGGTTATCCCAACTATTGGTTGGTACCCTTCTTTTATCCCAACTATTGGTTGGTATGTTTCTTTTGGTTATCCCAACTATTGGGTGGTACCCTTCTTTTATCCCAACTATTGGTTGGTATGTTTCTTGGTTATCCCAACTATTGGTTGGTACCCTTCTTTTATCCCCAACTATTGCTTGGTATGTTTCTTGGTTATCCCAACTATTGGTTGGTACCCTTCTTTTATCCCAACTATTGGTTGGTATGTTTCTTGGTTATCCCAACTATTGGTTGGTACCCTTCTTTTATCCCAACTATTGGTTGGTATGTTTCTCTTGGTTATCCCAACTATTGGTTGGTACCCTTCTTTTATCCCAACTATTGGTTGGTATCTTTTCTTGGTTATCCCAACTATTGGTTGATACCCTTCTTTTATCCCAACTATTGGTTGGTATGTTTCTCTTGGTTATCCCAACTATTGGTTGGTACCCTTCTTTTATCCCAACTATTGGTTGGTATCTTTTCTTGGTTATCCCAACTATTGGTTGGTACCCTTCTTTTATCCCAACTATTGGTTGGTATGTTTCTTGGTTATCCCAACTATTGGTTTGTACCCTTCTTTTATCCCAACTATTGGTTGGTATGTTTCTTGGTTATCCCAACTATTGGTTGGTACCCTTCATTTATCCCAACTATTGGTTGGTATGTTTCTTGGTTATCCCAATTATTGGTTGGTACCCTTCTTTTATCCCAACTATTGGTTGGTATGTTTCTCTTGGTTATCCCAACTATTGGTTGGTACCCTTCTTTTATCCCAACTATTTGTTGGTATCTTTTCTTGGTTATCCCAACTATTGGTTGGTACCCTTCTTTTATCCCAACTATGGGTTGGTATGTTTCTCTTGGTTATCCCAACTATTGGTTGATGCCATTCTTTTGTCCCAACTATTGGTTGGTATCTTTTCTTGGTTATCCCAACTATTGGTTGGTACCCTTCTTTTATCCCAACTATTGGTTGGTATGTTTCTTTTGGTTATCCCAACTATTGGGTGGTACCCTTCTTTTATCCCAACTATTGGTTGGTATGTTTCTTGGTTATCCCAACTATTGGTTGGTACCCTTCTTTTATCCCAACTATTGGTTGGTATGTTTCTTGGTTATCCCAACTATTGGTTGGTACCCTTCTTTTATCCCAACTATTGGTTGGTATGTTTCTTGGTTATCCCAACTATTGGTTGGTACCCTTCTTTTATCCCAACTATTGGTTGGTATGTTTCTCTTAGTTATCCCAACTATTGGTTGGTACCCTTCTTTTATCCCAACTATTTGTTGGTATCTTTTCTTGGTTATCCCAACTATTGGTTGATACCCTTCTTTTATCCCAACTATTGGTTGGTATGTTTCTCTTGGTTATCCCAACTATTGGTTAGTACCCTTCTTATATCCCAACTATTGGTTGGTATCTTTTCTTGGTTATCCCAACTATTGGTTGGTACCCTTCTTTTATCCCAACTATTGGTTGGTATGTTTCTTGGTTATCCCAACTATTGGTTTGTACCCTTCTTTTATCCCAACTATTGGTTGGTATGTTTCTTGGTTATCCCAACTATTGGTTGGTACACTTCTTTTATCCCAACTATTGGTTGGTATGTTTTTTGGTTATCCCAACTATTGGTTGGTAGCCTTCTTTTATCCCAACTATTGGTTGGTAGGTTTCTCTTGGTTATCCCAACTATTGGTTGGTACCCTTCTTTTATCCCAACTATTGGTTTGTATCTTTTCTTTGTTATCCCAACTATTGGTTGGTACCCATCTTTTATCCCAACTATTGGTTGGTATGTTTCTCTTGGTTATCCCAACTATTGGTTGGTACCCTTCTTTTATCCCAACTATTAGTTGGTATCTTTTCTTGGTTATCCCAACTATTGGTTGGTAACCTTCTTTTATCCCAACTATTGGTTGGTATGTTTCTTTTGGTTATCCCAACTATTGGTTGGTACCCTTCTTTTATCCCCTCTATTGGTTGGTATGTTTCTTGGTTATCCCAACTAATGGTTGGTACCCTTCTTTTATCCTAACTATTGGTTGGTATGTTTCTTGGTTATCCCAACTATTAGTTGGTACCCTTCTTTTATCCCAACTATTGGTTGGTATGTTTCTTGGTTATCCCAACTATTGGTTGGTATCCTTCTTTTATCCCAACTATTGGTTGGTATGTTTCTTGGTTATCCCAATTATTAGTTGGTACCCTTCTTTTATCCCAACTATTGGTTGGTATGTTTCTCTTGGTTATCCCAACTATTGGTTGGTACCCTTCTTTTATCCCAACTATTGGTTGGTATCTTTTCTAGGTTATCCCAACTATTGGTTGGTACCCTTCTTTTATCCCAACTATGGGTTGGTATGTTTCTCTTGGTTATCCCAACTATTGGTTGATGCCCTTCTTTTATCCCAACTATTGGTTGGTATCTTTTCTTGGTTATCCCAACTATTGGTTGGTACCCTTCTTTTATCCCAACTATTGGTTGGTATGTTTCTTTTGGTTATCCCAACTATTGGGTGGTACCCTTCTTTTATCCCAACTATTGGTTGGTATGTTTCTTGGTTATCCCAACTATTGGTTGGTACCCTTCTTTTATCCCCAACTATTGCTTGGTATGTTTCTTGGTTATCCCAACTATTGGTTGGTACCCTTCTTTTATCCCAACTATTGGTTGGTATGTTTCTTGGTTATCCCAACTATTGGTTGGTACCCTTCTTTTATCCCAACTATTGGTTGGTATGTTTCTCTTGGTTATCCCAACTATTGGTTGGTACCCTTCTTTTATCCCAACTATTGGTTGGTATCTTTTCTTGGTTATCCCAACTATTGGTTGATACCCTTCTTTTATCCCAACTATTGGTTGGTATGTTTCTCTTGGTTATCCCAACTATTGGTTGGTACCCTTCTTTTATCCCAACTATTGGTTGGTATCTTTTCTTGGTTATCCCAACTATTGGTTGGTACCCTTCTTTTATCCCAACTATTGGTTGGTATGTTTCTTGGTTATCCCAACTATTGGTTTGTACCCTTCTTTTATCCCAACTATTGGTTGGTATGTTTCTTGGTTATCCCAACTATTGGTTGGTACCCTTCATTTATCCCAACTATTGGTTGGTATGTTTCTTGGTTATCCCAATTATTGGTTGGTACCCTTCTTTTATCCCAACTATTGGTTGGTATGTTTCTCTTGGTTATCCCAACTATTGGTTGGTACCCTTCTTTTATCCCAACTATTGGTTGGTATCTTTTCTTGGTTATCCCAACTATTGGTTGATACCCTTCTTTTATCCCAACTATGGGTTGGTATGTTTCTCTTGGTTATCCCAACTATTGGTTGATGCCCTTCTTTTGTCCCAACTATTGGTTGGTATCTTTTCTTGGTTATCCCAACTATTGGTTGGTACCCTTCTTTTATCCCAACTATTGGTTGGTATGTTTCTTTTGGTTATCCTAACTATTGGGTGGTACCCTTCTTTTATCCCAACTATTGGTTGGTATGTTTCTTGGTTATCCCAACTATTGGTTGGTAGCCTTCTTTTATCCCAACTATTGGTTGGTAGGTTTCTCTTGGTTATCCCAACTATTGGTTGGTACCCTTCTTTTATCCCAACTATTGGTTTGTATCTTTTCTTTGTTATCCCAACTATTGGTTGGTACCCATCTTTTATCCCAACTATTGGTTGGTATGTTTCTCTTGGTTATCCCAACTATTGGTTGGTACCCTTCTTTTATCCCAACTATTAGTTGGTATCTTTTCTTGGTTATCCCAACTATTGGTTGGTAACCTTCTTTTATCCCAACTATTGGTTGGTATGTTTCTTTTGGTTATCCCAACTATTGGTTGGTACCCTTCTTTTATCCCCTCTATTGGTTGGTATGTTTCTTGGTTATCCCAACTATTGGTTGGTACCCTTCTTTTATCCTAACTATTGGTTGGTATGGTTCTTGGTTATCCCAACTATTGGTTGGTACCCTTCTTTTATCCCAACTATTGGTTGGTATGTTTCTTGGTTATCCCAACTATTGGTTGGTATCCTTCTTTTATCCCAGCTATTGGTTGGTATGTTTCTTGGTTATCCCAATTATTAGTTGGTACCCTTCTTTTATCCCAACTTTTGGTTGGTATGTTTCTCTTGGTTATCCCAACTATTGGTTGGTACCCTTCTTTTATCCCAACTATTGGTTGGTATCTTTTCTTGGTTATCCCAACTATTGGTTGGTACCCTTCTTTTATCCCAACTATGGGTTGGTATGTTTCTCTTGGTTATCCCAACTATTGGTTGATGCCCTTCTTTTATCCCAACTATTGGTTGGTATCTTTTCTTGGTTATCCCAACTATTGGTTGGTACCCTTCTTTTATCCCAACTATTGGTTGGTATGTTTCTTTTGGTTATCCCAACTATTGGGTGGTACCCTTCTTTTATCCCAACTATTGGTTGGTATGTTTCTTGGTTATCCCAACTATTGGTTGGTACCCTTCTTTTATCCCCAACTATTGCTTGGTATGTTTCTTGGTTATCCCAACTATTGGTTGGTACCCTTCTTTTATCCCAACTATTGGTTGGTATGTTTCTTGGTTATCCCAACTATTGGTTGGTACCCTTCTTTTATCCCAACTATTGGTTGGTATGTTTCTCTTGGTTTTCCCAACTATTGGTTGGTACCCTTCTTTTATCCCAACTATTGGTTGGTATCTTTTCTTGGTTATCCCAACTATTGGTTGATACCCTTCTTTTATCCCAACTATTGGTTGGTATGTTTCTCTTGGTTATCCCAACTATTGGTTGGTACCCTTCTTTTATCCCAACTATTGGTTGGTATCTTTTCTTGGTTATCCCAACTATTGGTTGATACCCTTCTTTTATCCCAACTATGGGTTGGTATGTTTCTCTTGGTTATCCCAACTATTGGTTGATGCCCTTCTTTTGTCCCAACTATTGGTTGGTATCTTTTCTTGGTTATCCCAACTATTGGTTGGTACCCTTCTTTTATCCCAACTATTGGTTGGTATGTTTCTTTTGGTTATCCCAACTATTGGTTTGTACCCTTCTTTTATCCCAACTATTGGTTGGTATGTTTCTTGGTTATCCCAACTATTGGTTGGTACCCTTCATTTATCCCAACTATTGGTTGGTATGTTTCTTGGTTATCCCAATTATTGGTTGGTACCCTTCTTTTATCCCAACTATTGGTTGGTATGTTTCTCTTGGTTATCCCAACTATTGGTTGGTACCCTTCTTTTATCCCAACTATTGGTTGGTATCTTTTCTTGGTTATCCCAACTATTGGTTGATACCCTTCTTTTATCCCAACTATGGGTTGGTATGTTTCTCTTGGTTATCCCAACTATTGGTTGATGCCCTTCTTTTGTCCCAACTATTGGTTGGTATCTTTTCTTGGTTATCCCAACTATTGGTTGGTACCCTTCTTTTATCCCAACTATTGGTTGGTATGTTTCTTTTGGTTATCCTAACTATTGGGTGGTACCCTTCTTTTATCCCAACTATTGGTTGGTATGTTTCTTGGTTATCCCAACTATTGGTTGGTAGCCTTCTTTTATCCCAACTATTGGTTGGTAGGTTTCTCTTGGTTATCCCAACTATTGGTTGGTACCCTTCTTTTATCCCAACTATTGGTTTGTATCTTTTCTTTGTTATCCCAACTATTGGTTGGTACCCATCTTTTATCCCAACTATTGGTTGGTATGTTTCTCTTGGTTATCCCAACTATTGGTTGGTACCCTTCTTTTATCCCAACTATTAGTTGGTATCTTTTCTTGGTTATCCCAACTATTGGTTGGTAACCTTCTTTTATCCCAACTATTGGTTGGTATGTTTCTTTTGGTTATCCCAACTATTGGTTGGTACCCTTCTTTTATCCCCTCTATTGGTTGGTATGTTTCTTGGTTATCCCAACTATTGGTTGGTACCCTTCTTTTATCCTAACTATTGGTTGGTATGTTTCTTGGTTATCCCAACTATTGGTTGGTACCCTTCTTTTATCCCAACTATTGGTTGGTATGTTTCTTGGTTATCCCAACTATTGGTTGGTATCCTTCTTTTATCCCAGCTATTGGTTGGTATGTTTCTTGGTTATCCCAATTATTAGTTGGTACCCTTCTTTTATCCCAACTTTTGGTTGGTATGTTTCTCTTGGTTATCCCAACTATTGGTTGGTACCCTTCTTTTATCCCAACTATTGGTTGGTATCTTTTCTTGGTTATCCCAACTATTGGTTGGTACCCTTCTTTTATCCCAACTATGGGTTGGTATGTTTCTCTTGGTTATCCCAACTATTGGTTGATGCCCTTCTTTTATCCCAACTATTGGTTGGTATCTTTTCTTGGTTATCCCAACTATTGGTTGGTACCCTTCTTTTATCCCAACTATTGGTTGGTATGTTTCTTTTGGTTATCCCAACTATTGGGTGGTACCCTTCTTTTATCCCAACTATTGGTTGGTATGTTTCTTGGTTATCCCAACTATTGGTTGGTACCCTTCTTTTATCCCCAACTATTGCTTGGTATGTTTCTTGGTTATCCCAACTATTGGTTGGTACCCTTCTTTTATCCCAACTATTGGTTGGTATGTTTCTTGGTTATCCCAACTATTGGTTGGTACCCTTCTTTTATCCCAACTATTGGTTGGTATGTTTCTCTTGGTTTTCCCAACTATTGGTTGGTACCCTTCTTTTATCCCAACTATTGGTTGGTATCTTTTCTTGGTTATCCCAACTATTGGTTGATACCCTTCTTTTATCCCAACTATTGGTTGGTATGTTTCTCTTGGTTATCCCAACTATTGGTTGGTACCCATCTTTTATCCCAACTATTGGTTGGTATGTTTCTCTTGGTTATCCCAACTATTGGTTGGTACCCTTCTTTTATCCCAACTATTAGTTGGTATCTTTTCTTGGTTATCCCAACTATTGGTTGGTAACCTTCTTTTATCCCAACTATTGGTTGGTATGTTTCTTTTGGTTATCCCAACTATTGGTTGGTACCCTTCTTTTATCCCCTCTATTGGTTGGTATGTTTCTTGGTTATCCCAACTATTGGTTGGTACCCTTCTTTTATCCTAACTATTGGTTGGTATGTTTCTTGGTTATCCCAACTATTGGTTGGTACCCTTCTTTTATCCCAACTATTGGTTGGTATGTTTCTTGGTTATCCCAACTATTGGTTGGTATCCTTCTTTTATCCCAGCTATTGGTTGGTATGTTTCTTGGTTATCCCAATTATTAGTTGGTACCCTTCTTTTATCCCAACTATTGGTTGGTATGTTTCTCTTGGTTATCCCAACTATTGGTTGGTACCCTTCTTTTATCCCAACTATTGGTTGGTATCTTTTCTTGGTTATCCCAACTATTGGTTGGTACCCTTCTTTTATCCCAACTATGGGTTGGTATGTTTCTCTTGGTTATCCCAACTATTGGTTGATGCCCTTCTTTTATCCCAACTATTGGTTGGTATCTTTTCTTGGTTATCCCAACTATTGGTTGGTACCCTTCTTTTATCCCAACTATTGGTTGGTATGTTTCTTTTGGTTATCCCAACTATTGGGTGGTACCCTTCTTTTATCCCAACTATTGGTTGGTATGTTTCTTGGTTATCCCAACTATTGGTTGGTACCCTTCTTTTATCCCCAACTATTGCTTGGTATGTTTCTTGGTTATCCCAACTATTGGTTGGTACCCTTCTTTTATCCCAACTATTGGTTGGTATGTTTCTTGGTTATCCCAACTATTGGTTGGTACCCTTCTTTTATCCCAACTATTGGTTGGTATGTTTCTCTTGGTTTTCCCAACTATTGGTTGGTACCCTTCTTTTATCCCAACTATTGGTTGGTATCTTTTCTTGGTTATCCCAACTATTGGTTGATACCCTTCTTTTATCCCAACTATTGGTTGGTATGTTTCTCTTGGTTATCCCAACTATTGGTTGGTACCCTTCTTTTATCCCAACTATTGGTTGGTATCTTTTCTTGGTTATCCCAACTATTGGTTGGTACCCTTCTTTTATCCCAACTATTGGTTGGTATGTTTCTTGGTTATCCCAACTATTGGTTTGTACCCTTCTTTTCTCCCAACTATTGGTTGGTATGTTTCGTGGTTATCCCAACTATTGGTTGGTACCCTTCATTTATCCCAACTATTGGTTGGTATGTTTCTTGGTTATCCCAATTATTGGTTGGTACCCTTCTTTTATCCCAACTATTGGTTGGTATGTTTCTCTTGGTTATCCCAACTATTGGTTGGTACCCTTCTTTTATCCCAACTATTGGTTGGTATCTTTTCTTGGTTATCCCAACTATTGGTTGATACCCTTCTTTTATCCCAACTATGGGTTGGTATGTTTCTCTTGGTTATCCCAACTATTGGTTGATGCCCTTCTTTTGTCCCAACTATTGGTTGGTATCTTTTCTTGGTTATCCCAACTATTGGTTGGTACCCTTCTTTTATCCCAACTATTGGTTGGTATGTTTCTTTTGGTTACCCTAACTATTGGGTGGTACCCTTCTTTTATCCCAACTATTGGTTGGTATGTTTCTTGGTTATCCCAACTATTGGTTGGTACCCTTCTTTTATCCCAACTATTGGTTGGTATGTTTCTTGGTTATCCCAACTATTGGTTGGTACCCTTCTTTTATCCCAACTATTGGTTGGTATGTTTCTTGGTTATCCCAACTATTGGTTGGTACCCTTCTTTTATCCCAACTATTGGTTGGTATGTTTCTCTTGGTTATCCCAACTATTGGTTGGTACCCTTCTTTTATCCCGACTATTGGTTGGTATCTTTTCTTGGTTATCCCAACTATTGGTTGATACCCTTCTTTTATCCCAACTATTGGTTGGTATGTTTCTCTTGGTTATCCCAACTATTGGTTAGTACCCTTCTTTTATCCCAACTATTGGTTGGTATCTTTTCTTGGTTATCCCAACTATTGGTTGGTACCCTTCTTTTATCCCAACTATTGGTTGGTATGTTTCTTGGTTATCCCAACTATTGGTTTGTACCCTTCTTTTATCCCAACTATTGGTTGGTATGTTTCTTGGTTATCCCAACTATTGGTTGGTACCCTTCTTTTATCCCAACTATTGGTTGGTATGTTTTTTGGTTATCCCAACTATTGGTTGGTAGCCTTCTTTTATCCCAACTATTGGTTGGTAGGTTTCTCTTGGTTATCCCAACTATTGGTTAGTACCCTTCTTTTATCCCAACTATTGGTTTGTATCTTTTCTTTGTTATCCCAACTATTGGTTGGTACCCATCTTTTATCCCAACTATTGGTTGGTATGTTTCTCTTGGTTATCCCAACTATTGGTTGGTACCCTTCTTTTATCCCAACTATTAGTTGGTATCTTTTCTTGGTTATCCCAATATTGGTTGGTACCCTTCTTTTATCCCAACTATTGGTTGGTATGTTTCTTTTGGTTATCCCAACTATTGGTTGGTACCCTTCTTTTATCCCCTCTATTGGTTGGTATGTTTCTTGGTTATCCCAACTATTGGTTGGTACCCTTCTTTTATCCCAACTATTGGTTGGTATGTTTCTTGGTTATCCCAACTATTGGTTGGTACCCTTCTTTTATCCCAACTATTGGTTGGTATGTTTCTTGGTTATCCCAACTATTGGTTGGTATCCTTCTTTTATCCCAACTATTGGTTGGTATGTTTCTTGGTTATCCCAATTATTAGTTGGTACCCTTCTTTTATCCCAACTATTGGTTGGTATGTTTCTCTTGGTTATCCCAACTATTGGTTGGTACCCTTCTTTTATCCCAACTATTGGTTGGTATCTTTTCTTGGTTATCCCAACTATTGGTTGGTACCCTTCTTTTATCCCAACTATGGGTTGGTATGTTTCTCTTGGTTATCCCAACTATTGGTTGATGCCCTTCTTTTATCCCAACTATTGGTTGGTATCTTTTCTTGGTTATCCCAACTATTGGTTGGTACCCTTCTTTTATCCCAACTATTGGTTGGTATGTTTCTTTTGGTTATCCCAACTATTGGGTGGTACCCTTCTTTTATCCCAACTATTGGTTGGTATGTTTCTTGGTTATCCCAACTATTGGTTGGTACCCTTCTCTTATCCCCAACTATTGCTTGGTATGTTTCTTGGTTATCCCAACTATTGGTTGGTACCCTTCTTTTATCCCAACTATTGGTTGGTATGTTTCTTGGTTATCCCAACTATTGGTTGGTACCCTTCTTTTATCCCAACTATTGGTTGGTATGTTTCTCTTGGTTATCCCAACTATTGGTTGGTACCCTTCTTTTATCCCAACTATTGGTTGGTATCTTTTCTTGGTTATCCCAACTATTGGTTGGTACCCTTCTTTTATCCCAACTATTGGTTGGTATGTTTCTTGGTTATCCCAACTATTGGTTGGTATCCTTCTTTTATCCCAACTATTGGTTGGTATGTTTCTTGGTTATCCCAATTATTAGTTGGTACCCTTCTTTTATCCCAACTATTGGTTGGTATGTTTCTCTTGGTTATCCCAACTATTGGTTGGTACCCTTCTTTTATCCCAACTATTGGTTGGTATCTTTTCTTGGTTATCCCAACTATTGGTTGGTACCCTTCTTTTATCCCAACTATGGGTTGGTATGTTTCTCTTGGTTATCCCAACTATTGGTTGATGCCCTTCTTTTATCCCAACTATTGGTTGGTATCTTTTCTTGGTTATCCCAACTATTGGTTGGTACCCTTCTTTTATCCCAACTATTGGTTGGTATGTTTCTTTTGGTTATCCCAACTATTGGGTGGTACCCTTCTTTTATCCCAACTATTGGTTGGTATGTTTCTTGGTTATCCCAACTATTGGTTGGTACCCTTCTCTTATCCCCAACTATTGCTTGGTATGTTTCTTGGTTATCCCAACTATTGGTTGGTACCCTTCTTTTATCCCAACTATTGGTTGGTATGTTTCTTGGTTATCCCAACTATTGGTTGGTACCCTTCTTTTATCCCAACTATTGGTTGGTATGTTTCTCTTGGTTATCCCAACTATTGGTTGGTACCCTTCTTTTATCCCAACTATTGGTTGGTATCTTTTCTTGGTTATCCCAACTATTGGTTGGTACCCTTCTTTTATCCCAACTATTGGTTGGTATGTTTCTTGGTTATCCCAACTATTGGTTTGTACCCTTCTTTTATCCCAACTATTGGTTGGTATGTTTCTTGGTTATCCCAACTATTGGTTGGTACCCTTCATTTATCCCAACTATTGGTTGGTATGTTTTTTGGTTATCCCAACTATTGGTTTGTACCCTTCTTTTCTCCCAACTATTGGTTGGTAGGTTTCTCTTGGTTATCCCAACTATTGGTTGGTACCCTTCTTTTATCCCAACTATTGGTTTGTATCTTTTCTTGGTTATCCCAACTATTGGTTGGTACCCTTCTTTTATCCCAACTATTGGTTGGTATGTTTCTCTTGGTTATCCCAACTATTGGTTGGTACCATTCTTTTATCCCAACTATTGGTTGGTATCTTTTCTTGGTTATCCCAACTATTGGTTGGTACCCTTCTTTTATCCCAACTATTGGTTGGTATGTTTCTTTTGGTTATCCCAACTATTGGTTGGTACCCTTCTTTTATCCCCTCTATTATTTAGTATGTTTCTTGGTTATCCCAACTATTGGTTGGTACCCTTCTTTTATCCCAACTATTGGTTGGTATGTTTCTTGGTTATCCCAACTATTGGTTGGTACCCTTCTTTTATCCCAACTATTGGTTGGTATGTTTCTTGGTTATCCCAACTATTGGTTGGTATCCTTCATTTATCCCAACTATTGGTTGGTATGTTTCTTGGTTATCCCAATTATTGGTTGGTACCCTTCTTTTATCCCAACTATTGGTTGGTATGTTTCTCTTGGTTATCCCAACTATTGGTTGGTACCCTTCTTTAACCCAACTATTGGTTGGTATCTTTTCTTGGTTATCCCAACTATTGGTTGGTACCCTTCTTTTGTCCCAACTATTGGTTGGTATGTTTCTCTTGGTTATCCCAACTATTGGTTGATACCCTTCTTTTATCCCAACTATTGGTTGGTATCTTTTCTTGGTTATCCCAACTATTCTTTGGTACCCTTCTTTTATCCCAACTATTGGTTGGTATGTTTCTTTTGGTTATCCCAACTATTGGTTGGTACCCTTCTTTTATCCCAACTATTGGTTGGTACCTTTTCTTGGTTATCCCAACTATTGGTTGGTACCCTTCTTTTATCCCAACTATTGGCTGGTATCTTTTCTTGGTTATCCCAACTATTGGTTAGTACCCTTCTTTTATCCCAACTATTGGTTGGTATGTTTCTCTTGGTTATCCCAACTATTGGTTGATACCCTTCTTTTATCCCAACTATTAGTTGGTATCTTTTCTTGGTTATCCCAACTATTGGTTGGTACCCTTCTTTTATCCCAACTATTGGTTGGTATGTTTCTTTTGGTTATCCCAACTATTGGTTGCTACCCTTCTTTTATCCCAACTATTGGTTGGTATGTTTCATGGTTATCCCAACTATTGGTTGGTACCCTTCTTTTATCCCCTCTATTTTTATCCCAACTATTGGTTGGTATGTTTCTTGGTTATCCCAACTATTGGTTTGTATCCTTCTTTTATCCCAACTATTGGTAGGTATGTTTCTTGGTTATCCCAATTATTGGTTGGTATCCTTCTTTTATCCCAACTATTGATTGGTATGTTTCTCTTGGTTATCCCAACTATTGGTTGGTACCCTTCTTTTATCCCAACTATTGGTTGGTATCTTTTCTTGGTTATCCCAACTATTGGTTGGTACCCTTCTTTTATCCCAACTATTGGTTGGTATGTTTCTCTTGGTTATCCCAACTATTGGTTGGTACCCTTATTTTATCCCAACTATTGGTTGGTAAGTTTCTTTAGGTTATCCCAACTATTGGTTGGTACTCTTCTTTTATCCCAACTATTGGTTGGTATGTTTCTTGGTTATCCCAACCATTGGTTGGTACCCTTCTTTTATCCCAACTATTGGTTGGTATGTTTCTTGGTTATCCCAACTATTGGTTTGTACCCTTCTTTTATCCCAACTATTGGTTGGTATGTTTCTTGGTTATCCCAACAATTGGTTGGTACCCTTCTTTTATCCCAACTATTGGTTGTATGTTTTTTGGTTATCCCAACTATTGTTTGGTACCCTTTTTTTATCCCAACTATTGGTTGGTATGTTTCTCTTGGTTATCCCAACTATTGGTTGGTACTCTTCTTTTATCCCAACTATTGGTTGGTATCTTTTCTTGGTTATCCCAACTATTGGTTGGTACCCATCTTTTATCCCAACTATTGGTTGGTATCCTTCTTTTATCCCAACTATTGGTTGGTATGTTTCTTGGTTATCCCAATTATTGGTTGGTACCCTTCTTTTATCCCAACTATTGGTTGGTATCTTTTCTTGGTTATCCAAACTATTGGTTGGTACCCTTCTTTTATCCCAACTATTGGTTGGTATGTTTCTTGGTTATCCCAACTTTGGTTTGTACCCTTCTTTTATCCCAACTATTGGTTGGTATGTTTCTTGGTTATCCCAACTATTGGTTGGTACCCTTCTTTTATCCCAACTATTGGTTGGTATCTTTTCTTGGTTATCCAAACTATTGGTTGGTACCCTTCTTTTATCCCAACTATTGGTTGGTATGTTTCTTGGTTATCCCAACTTTGGTTTGTACCCTTCTTTTATCCCAACTATTGGTTGGTATGTTTCTTGGTTATCCCAACTATTGGTTGGTACCCTTCTTTTATCCCAACTATTGGTTGGTATGTTTTTTGGTTATCCCAACTATTGGTTGGTAGCCTTCTTTTATCCCAACTATTGGTTGGTAGGTTTCTCTTGGTTATCCCAACTATTGGTTGGTACCCTTCTTTTATCCCAACTATTGGTTTGTATCTTTTCTTGGTTATCCCAACTATTGGTTGGTACCCTTCTTTTATCCCAACTATTGGTTGGTATGTTTCTCTTGGTTATCCCAACCATTGGTTGATACCCTTCTTTTATCCCAACTATTGGTTGGTATCTTTTCTTGGTTATCCCAACTATTGGTTGGTACCCTTCTTTTATCCCAACTATTGGTTGGTATGTTTCTTTTGGTTATCCCAGCTATTGGTTGGTACCCTTCTTTTATCCCCTCTATTGGTTGGTATGTTTCTTGGTTATCCCAACTATTGGTTGGTACCCTTCTTTTATCCCAACTATTGGTTGGTATGTTTCTTGGTTATCCCAACTATCAGTTGGTACCCTTCTTTTATCCCAACTATTGGTTGGTATGTTTCTTGGTTATCCCAACTATTGGTTGGTATCCTTCTTTTATCCCAACAATTGGTTGGTATGTTTCTTGGTTATCCCAATTATTGGTTGGTACCCTTCTTTTATCCCAACTATTGGTTGGTATGTTTCTCTTGGTTATCCCAACTATTGGTTGATACCCTTCTTTTATCCCAACTATTGGTTGGTATCTTTTCTTGGTTATCCCAACTATTCTTTGGTACCCTTCTTTTATCCCAACTATTGGTTGGTATGTTTCTTTTGGTTATCCCAACTATTGGTTGGAACCCTTCTTTTATCCCAACTATTGGTTGGTACCTTTTCTTGGTTATCCCAACTATTGGTTGGTACCCTTCTTTTATCCCAACTATTGGCTGGTATCTTTTCTTGGTTATCCCAACTATTGGTTAGTACCCTTCTTTTATCCCAACTATTGGTTGGTATGTTTCTCTTGGTTATCCCAACTATTGGTTGATACCCTTCTTTTATCCCAACTACTAGTTGGTATCTTTTCTTGGTTATCCCAACTATTGGTTGGTACCCTTCTTTTATCCCAACTATTGGTTGGTATGTTTCTTTTGGTTATCCCAACTATTGGTTGCTACCCTTCTTTTATCCCAACTATTGGTTGGTATGTTTCATGGTTATCCCAACTATTGGTTGGTACCCTTCTTTTATCCCCTCTATTTTTATCCCAACTATTGGTTGGTATGTTTCTTGGTTATCCCAACTATTGGTTCGTATCCTTCTTTTATCCCAACTATTGGTAGGTATGTTTCTTGGTTATCCCAATTATTGGTTGGTATCCTTCTTTTATCCCAACTATTGATTGGTATGTTTCTCTTGGTTATCCCAACTATTGGTTGGTACTCTTCTTTTATCCCAACTATTGGTTGGTATCTTTTCTTGGTTATCCCAACTATTGGTTGGTACCCATCTTTTATCCCAACTATTGGTTGGTATCCTTCTTTTATCCCAACTATTGGTTGGTATGTTTCTTGGTTATCCCAATTATTGGTTGGTACCCTTCTTTTATCCCAACTATTGGTTGGTATCCTTTCTTGGTTATCCAAACTATTGGTTGGTACCCTTCTTTTATCCCAACTATTGGTTGGTATGTTTCTTGGTTATCCCAACTTTGGTTTGTACCCTTCTTTTATCCCAACTATTGGTTGGTATGTTTCTTGGTTATCCCAACTATTGGTTGGTACCCTTCTTTTATCCCAACTATTGGTTGGTATGTTTTTTGGTTATCCCAACTATTGGTTGGTAGCCTTCTTTTATCCCAACTATTGGTTGGTAGGTTTCTCTTGGTTATCCCAACTATTGGTTGGTACCCTTCTTTTATCCCAACTATTGGTTTGTATCTTTTCTTGGTTATCCCAACTATTGGTTGGTACCCTTCTTTTATCCCAACTATTGGTTGGTATGTTTCTCTTGGTTATCCCAACTATTGGTTGGTAGCCTTCTTTTATCCCAACTATTGGTTGGTAGGTTTCTCTTGGTTATCCCAACTATTGGTTGGTACCCTTCTTTTATCCCAACTATTGGTTTGTATCTTTTCTTGGTTATCCCAACTATTGGTTGGTACCCTTCTTTTATCCCAACTATTGGTTGGTATGTTTCTCTTGGTTATCCCAACTATTGGTTGGTACCCTTCTTTTATCCCAACTATTGGTTGGTATCTTTTCTTGGTTATCCCAACTATTGGTTGGTACCCTTCTTTTATCCCAACTATTGGTTGGTATGTTTCTTTTGGTTATCCCAATTATTGGTTGGTAGCCTTCTTTTATCCCAACTATTGGTTGGTAGGTTTCTCTTGGTTATCCCAACTATTGGTTGGAACCCTTCTTTTATCCCAACTATTGGTTGGTACCTTTTCTTGGTTATCCCAACTATTGGTTGGTACCCTTCTTTTATCCCAACTATTGGCTGGTATCTTTTCTTGGTTATCCCAACTATTGGTTAGTACCCTTCTTTTATCCCAACTATTGGTTGGTATGTTTCTCTTGGTTATCCCAACTATTGGTTGATACCCTTCTTTTATCCCAACTACTAGTTGGTATCTTTTCTTGGTTATCCCAACTATTGGTTGGTACCCTTCTTTTATCCCAACTATTGGTTGGTATGTTTCTTTTGGTTATCCCAACTATTGGTTGCTACCCTTCTTTTATCCCAACTATTGGTTGGTATGTTTCATGGTTATCCCAACTATTGGTTGGTACCCTTCTTTTATCCCCTCTATTTTTATCCCAACTATTGGTTGGTATGTTTCTTGGTTATCCCAACTATTGGTTCGTATCCTTCTTTTATCCCAACTATTGGTAGGTATGTTTCTTGGTTATCCCAATTATTGGTTGGTATCCTTCTTTTATCCCAACTATTGATTGGTATGTTTCTCTTGGTTATCCCAACTATTGGTTGGTACTCTTCTTTTATCCCAACTATTGGTTGGTATCTTTTCTTGGTTATCCCAACTATTGGTTGGTACCCATCTTTTATCCCAACTATTGGTTGGTATCCTTCTTTTATCCCAACTATTGGTTGGTATGTTTCTTGGTTATCCCAATTATTGGTTGGTACCCTTCTTTTATCCCAACTATTGGTTGGTATCCTTTCTTGGTTATCCAAACTATTGGTTGGTACCCTTCTTTTATCCCAACTATTGGTTGGTATGTTTCTTGGTTATCCCAACTTTGGTTTGTACCCTTCTTTTATCCCAACTATTGGTTGGTATGTTTCTTGGTTATCCCAACTATTGGTTGGTACCCTTCTTTTATCCCAACTATTGGTTGGTATGTTTTTTGGTTATCCCAACTATTGGTTGGTAGCCTTCTTTTATCCCAACTATTGGTTGGTAGGTTTCTCTTGGTTATCCCAACTATTGGTTGGTACCCTTCTTTTATCCCAACTATTGGTTTGTATCTTTTCTTGGTTATCCCAACTATTGGTTGGTACCCTTCTTTTATCCCAACTATTGGTTGGTATGTTTCTCTTGGTTATCCCAACTATTGGTTGGTAGCCTTCTTTTATCCCAACTATTGGTTGGTAGGTTTCTCTTGGTTATCCCAACTATTGGTTGGTACCCTTCTTTTATCCCAACTATTGGTTTGTATCTTTTCTTGGTTATCCCAACTATTGGTTGGTACCCTTCTTTTATCCCAACTATTGGTTGGTATGTTTCTCTTGGTTATCCCAACTATTGGTTGGTACCCTTCTTTTATCCCAACTATTGGTTGGTATCTTTTCTTGGTTATCCCAACTATTGGTTGGTACCCTTCTTTTATCCCAACTATTGGTTGGTATGTTTCTTTTGGTTATCCCAATTATTGGTTGGTAGCCTTCTTTTATCCCAACTATTGGTTGGTAGGTTTCTCTTGGTTATCCCAACTATTGGTTGGTACCCTTCTTTTATCCCAACTATTGGTTTGTATCTTTTCTTGGTTATCCCAACTATTGGTTGGTACCCTTCTTTTATCCCAACTATTGGTTGGTATGTTTCTCTTGGTTATCCCAACTATTGGTTGGTAGCCTTCTTTTATCCCAACTATTGGTTGGTAGGTTTCTCTTGGTTATCCCAACTATTGGTTGGTACCCTTCTTTTATCCCAACTATTGGTTTGTATCTTTTCTTGGTTATCCCAACTATTGGTTGGTACCCTTCTTTTATCCCAACTATTGGTTTGTATCTTTTCTTGGTTATCCCAACTATTGGTTGGTACCCTTCTTTTATCCCAACTATTGGTTGGTATGTTTCTCTTGGTTATCCCAACTATTGGTTGGTACCCTTCTTTTATCCCAACTATTAGTTGGTATCTTTTCTTGGTTATCCCAACTATTGGTTGGTACCCTTCTTTTATCCCAACTATTGGTTGGTATCTTTTCTTGGTTATCCCAACTATTGGTTGGTACCCTTCTTTTATCCCAACTATTGGTTGGTATGTTTCTCTTGGTTATCCCAACTATTGGTTGGTACCCTTATTTTATCCCAACTATTGGTTGGTAAGTTTCTTTAGGTTATCCCAACTATTGGTTGGTACTCTTCTTTTATCCCAACTATTGGTTGGTATGTTTCTTCGTTATCCCAACCATTGGTTGGTACCCTTCTTTTATCCCAACTATTGGTTGGTATGTTTCTTGGTTATCCCAACTATTGGTTTGTACCCTTCTTTTATCCCAACTATTGGTTGGTATGTTTCTTGGTTATCCCAACAATTGGTTGGTACCCTTCTTTTATCCCAACTATTGGTTGTATGTTTTTTGGTTATCCCAACTATTGTTTGGTACCCTTTTTTTATCCCAACTATTGGTTGGTATGTTTCTCTTGGTTATCCCAACTATTGGTTGGTACTCTTCTTTTATCCCAACTATTGGTTGGTATCTTTTCTTGGTTATCCCAACTATTGGTTGGTACCCATCTTTTATCCCAACTATTGGTTGGTATCCTTCTTTTATCCCAACTATTGGTTGGTATGTTTATTGGTTATCCCAATTATTGGTTGGTACCCTTCTTTTATCCCAACTATTGGTTGGTATCTTTTCTTGGTTATCCAAACTATTGGTTGGTACGCTTCTTTTATCCCAACTATTGGTTGGTATGTTTCTTGGTTATCCCAACTTTGGTTTGTACCCTTCTTTTATCCCAACTATTGGTTGGTATGTTTCTTGGTTATCCCAACTATTGGTTGGTACCCTTCTTTTATCCCAACTATTGGTTGGTATGTTTTTTGGTTATCCCAACTATTGGTTGGTAGCCTTCTTTTATCCCAACTATTGGTTGGTAGGTTTCTCTTGGTTATCCCAACTATTGGTTGGTACCCTTCTTTTATCCCAACTATTGGTTTGTATCTTTTCTTGGTTATCCCAACTATTGGTTGGTACCCTTCTTTTATCCCAACTATTGGTTGGTATGTTTCTCTTGGTTATCCCAACAATTGGTTGGTAGCCTTCTTTTATCCCAACTATTGGTTGGTAGGTTTCTCTTGGTTATCCCAACTATTGGTTGGTACCCTTCTTTTATCCCAACTATTGGTTTGTATCTTTTCTTGGTTATCCCAACTATTGGTTGGTACCCTTCTTTTATCCCAACTATTGGTTGGTATGTTTCTCTTGGTTATCCCAACTATTGGTTGGTACCCTTCTTTTATCCCAACTATTGGTTGGTATCTTTTCTTGGTTATCCCAACTATTGGTTGGTACCCTTCTTTTATCCCAACTATTGGTTGGTATGTTTCTTTTGGTTATCCCAACTATTGGTTGGTACCCTTCTTTTATCCCCTCTATTGGTTGGTATGTTTCTTGGTTATCCCAACTATTGGTTAGTACCCTTCTTTTATCCCAACTATTGGTTGGTATGTTTCTTGGTTATCCCAACTATTAGTTGGTACCCTTCTTTTATCCCAACTATTGGTTGGTATGTTTCTTGGTTATCCCAACTATTGGTTGGTATCCTTCTTTTATCCCAACAATTGGTTGGTATGTTTCTTGGTTATCCCAATTATTGGTTGGTACCCTTCTTTTATCCCAACTATTGGTTGGTATGTTTCTCTTGGTTATCCCAACTATTGGTTGATACCCTTCTTTTATCCCAACTATTGGTTGGTATCTTTTCTTTGTTATCCCAACTATTCTTTGGTACCCTTCTTTTATCCCAACTATTGGTTGGTATGTTTCTTTTGGTTATCCCAACTATTGGTTGGAACCCTTCTTTTATCCCAACTATTGGTTGGTACCTTTTCTTGGTTATCCCAACTATTGGTTGGTACCCTTCTTTTATCCCAACTATTGGCTGGTATCTTTTCTTGGTTATCCCAACTATTGGTTAGTACCCTTCTTTTATCCCAACTATTGGTTGGTATGTTTCTCTTGGTTATCCCAACTATTGGTTGATACCCTTCTTTTATCCCAACTACTAGTTGGTATCTTTTCTTGGTTATCCCAACTATTGGTTGGTACCCTTCTTTTATCCCAACTATTGGTTGGTATGTTTCTTTTGGTTATCCCAACTATTGGTTGCTACCCTTCTTTTATCCCAACTATTGGTTGGTATGTTTCATGGTTATCCCAACTATTGGTTGGTACCCTTCTTTTATCCCCTCTATTTTTATCCCACCTATTGGTTGGTATGTTTCTTGGTTATCCCAACTATTGGTTCGTATCCTTCTTTTATCCCAACTATTGGTAGGTATGTTTCTTGGTTATCCCAATTATTGGTTGGTATCCTTCTTTTATCCCAACTATTGATTGGTATGTTTCTCTTGGTTATCCCAACTATTGGTTGGTACCCTTCTTTTATCCCAACTATTGGTTGGTATCTTTTCTTGGTTATCCCAACTATTGGTTGGTACCCTTCTTTTATCCCAACTATTGGTTGGTATGTTTCTCTTGGTTATCCCAACTATTGGTTGATACCCTTCTTTTATCCCAACTATTGGTTGGTATCTTTTCTTGGTTATCCCAACTATTCTTTGGTACCCTTCTTTTATCCCAACTATTGGTTGGTATGTTTCTTTTGGTTATCCCAACTATTGGTTGGTACCCTTCTTTTATCCCAACTATTGGTTGGTATCTTTTCTTGGTTATCCCAACTATTGGTTGGTACCCTTCTTTTATCCCAACTATTGTTTGGTATGTTTCTCTTGGTTATCCCAACTATTGGTTGGTACCCTTATTTTATCCCAACTATTGGTTGGTAAGTTTCTTTAGGTTATCCCAACTATTGGTTGGTACTCTTCTTTTATCCCAACTATTGGTTGGTTTGTTTCTTGGTTATCCCAACCATTGGTTGGTACCCTTCTTTTATCCCAACTATTGGTTGGTATGTTTCTTGGTTATCCCAACTATTGGTTTGTACCCTTCTTTTATCCCAACTATTGGTTGGTATGTTTCTTGGTTATCCCAACTATTGGTTGGTACCCTTCTTTTATCCCAACTATTGGTTGTATGTTTTTTGGTTATCCCAACTATTGTTTGGTACCCTTTTTTTATCCCAACTATTGGTTGGTATGTTTCTCTTGGTTATCCCAACTATTGGTTGGTACTCTTCTTTTATCCCAACTATTGGTTGGTATCTTTTCTTGGTTATCCCAACTATTGGTTGGTACCCTTCTTTTATCCCAACTATTGGTTGGTATCCTTCTTTTATCCCAACTATTGGTTGGTATGTTTCTTGGTTATCCCAATTATTGGTTGGTACCCTTCTTTTATCCCAACTATTGGTTGGTATGTTTCTCTTGGTTATGCCAACTATTGGTTGGTACCGTTCTTTAACCCAACTATTGGTTGGTATCTTTTCTTGGTTATCCCAACTATTGGTTGGTACCCTTCTTTTGTCCCAACTATTGGTTGGTATGTTTCTCTTGGTTATCCCAACTATTGGTTGATACCCTTCTTTTATCCCAACTATTGGTTGGTATCTTTTCTTGGTTATCCCAACTATTCTTTGGTACCCTTCTTTTATCCCAACTATTGGTTGGTATGTTTCTTTTGGTTATCCCAACTATTGGTTGGTACCCTTCTTTTATCCCAACTATTGGTTGGTACCTTTTCTTGGTTATCCCAACTATTGGTTGGTACCCTTCTTTTATCCCAACTATTGGCTGGTATCTTTTCTTGGTTATCCCAACTATTGGTTGGTACCCTTCTTTTATCCCAACTATTGGTTGGTATGTTTCTCTTGGTTATCCCAACTATTGGTTGATACCCTTCTTTTATCCCAACTATTAGTTGGTATCTTTTCTTGGTTATCCCAACTATTGGTTGGTACCCTTCTTTTATCCCAACTATTGGTTGGTATGTTTCTTTTGGTTATCCCAACTATTGGTTGCAACCCTTCTTTTATCCCAACTATTGGTTGGTATGTTTCATGGTTATCCCAACTATTGGTTGGTACCCTTCTTTTATCCCCTCTATTTTTATCCCAACTATTGGTTGGTATGTTTCTTGGTTATCCCAACTATTGGTTCATATCCTTCTTTTATCCCAACTATTGGTAGGTATGTTTCTTGGTTATCCCAATTATAGGTTGGTATCCTTCTTTTATCCCAACTATTGATTGGTATGTTTCTCTTGGTTATCCCAACTATTGGTTGGTACCCTTCTTTTATCCCAACTATTGGTTGGTATCTTTTCTTGGTTATCCCAACTATTGGTTGGTACCCTTCTTTTATCCCAACTATTGGTTGGTATGTTTCTCTTGGTTATCCCAACTATTGGTTGGTACCCTTATTTTATCCCAACTATTGGTTGGTAAGTTTCTTTAGGTTATCCCAACTATTGGTTGGTACTCTTCTTTTATCCCAACTATTGGTTGGTATGGTTCTTGGTTATCCCAACTATTGGTTTGTACCCTTCTTTTATCCCAACTATTGGTTGGTATGTTTCTTGGTTATCCCAACTATTGGTTGGTACCCTTCTTTTATCCCAACTATTGGTTGTATGTTTTTTGGTTATCCCAACTATTGTTTGGTACCCTTTTTTTATCCCAACTATTGGTTGGTATGTTTCTCTTGGTTATCCCAACTATTGGTTGGTACTCTTCTTGTATCCCAACTATTGGTTGGTATCTTTTCTTGGTTATCCCAACTATTGGTTGGTACCCTTCTTTTATCCCAACTATTGGTTGGTATGTTTATCTTGGTTATCCCAACTATTGGTTGGTACCCTTCTTTTATCCCAACTATTGGTTGGTATCTTTTCTTGGTTATCCCAACTATTGGTTGGTACCCTTCTTTTATCCCAACTATTGGTTGGTAGGGTTCTCTTGGTTATCCCAACTATTGGTTGGTACCCTTCTTTTATCCCAACTATTGGTAGGTATCTTTTCTTGGTTATCCCAACTATTGGTTGGTACCCTTCTTTTATCCCAACTATTGGTTGGTATGTTTCTCTTGGTTATCCCAACTATTGGTTGGTACCCTTCTTTTATCCCAACTATTGGTTGGTATCTTTTCTTGGTTATCCCAACTATTGGTTGGTACCCTTCTTTTATCCCAACTATTGGTTGGTATGTTTCTTGGTTATCCCAACTATTGGTTTGTACCCTTCTTTTATCCCAACTATTGGTTGGTATGTTTCTTGGTTATCCCAACTATTGGTTGGTACCCCTCTTTTAACCCAACTATTGGTTGGTATGTTTTTTGGTTATCCCAACTATTGGTTGGTACCCTTCTTTTATCCCAACTATTGGTTGGTAGGTTTCTCTTGGTTATCCCAACTATTGGTTGGTACCCTTCTTTTATCCCAACTATTGGTAGGTATCTTTTCTTGGTTATCCCAACTATTGGTTGGTACCCTTCTTTTATCCCAACTATTGGTTGGTATGTTTCTCTTGGTTATCCCAACTATTGGTTGGTACCCTTCTTTTATCCCAACTATTGGTTGGTATCTTTTCTTGGTTATCCCAACTATTGGTTAGTACCCTTCTTTTATCCCAACTATTGGTTGGTATGTTTCTTTTAGTTATCCCAACTATTGGTTGGTACCCTTCTTTTATCCCCTCTATTGGTTGGTATGTTTCTTGGTTATCCCAACTATTGGTTGGTACCCTTCTTTTATCCCAACTATTGGTTGGTATGTTTCTTGGTTATCCCAACTATTGGTTGGTACCCTTCTTTTATCCCAACTATTGGTTGGTATGTTTCTTGGTTATCCCAACTATTGGTTGGTATCCTTCTTTTATCCCAACTATTGGTTGGTATGTTTCTTGGTTATCCCAATTATTGGTTGGTACCCTTCTATTATCCCAACTATTGGTTGGTATGTTTCTCTTGGTTATCCCAACTATTGGTTGGTACCCTTCTTTTATCCCAACTATTGGTTGGTATCTTTTTTTGGTTATCCCAACTATTGGTTGGTACCCTTCTTTTATCCCAACTATGGGTTGGTATGTTTCTCTTGGTTATCCCAACTATTGGTTGATACCCTTCTTTTATCCCAACTATTGGTTGGTATGTTTCATGGTTATCCCAACTATTGGTTGGTACCCTTCTTTTATCCCCTCTATTTTTATCCCAACTATTGGTTGGTATGTTTCTTGGTTATCCCAACTATTGGTTCATATCCTTCTTTTATCCCAACTATTGGTAGGTATGTTTCTTGGTTATCCCAATTATTGGTTGGTATCCTTCTTTTATCCCAACTATTGATTGGTATGTTTCTCTTGGTTATCCCAACTATTGGTTGGTACCCTTCTTTTATCCCAACTATTGGTTGGTATCTTTTCTTGGTTATCCCAACTATTGGTTGGTACCCTTCTTTTATCCCAACTATTGGTTGGTATGTTTCTCTTGGTTATCCCAACTATTGGTTGGTACCCTTATTTTATCCCAACTATTGGTTGGTAAGTTTCTTTAGGTTATCCCAACTATTGGTTGGTACTATTCTTTTATCCCAACTATTGGTTGGTATGTTTCTTGGTTATCCCAACCATTGGTTGGTACACTTCTTTTATCCCAACTATTGGTTGCTATGGTTCTTGGTTATCCCAACTATTGGTTTGTACCCTTCTTTTATCCCAACTATTGGTTGGTATGTTTCTTGGTTATCCCAACTATTGGTTGGTACCCTTCTTTTATCCCAACTATTGGTTGTATGTTTTTTGGTTATCCCAACTATTGTTTGGTACCCTTTTTTTATCCCAACTATTGGTTGGTATGTTTCTCTTGGTTATCCCAACTATTGGTTGGTACTCTTCTTGTATCCCAACTATTGGTTGGTATCTTTTCTTGGTTATCCCAACTATTGATTGGTACCCTTCTTTTATCCCAACTATTGGTTGGTATGTTTATCTTGGTTATCCCAACTATTGGTTGGTACCCTTCTTTTATCCCAACTATTGGTTGGTATCTTTTCTTGGTTATCCCAACTATTGGTTGGTACCCTTCTTTTATCCCAACTATTGGTTGGTATGTTTCTTGGTTATCCCAACTATTGGTTTGTACCCTTCTTTTATCCCAACTATTGGTTGGTATGTTTCTTGGTTATCCCAACTATTGGTTGGTACCCCTCTTTTAACCCAACTATTGGTTGGTATGTTTTTTGGTTATCCCAACTATTGGTTGGTACCCTTCTTTTATCCCAACTATTGGTTGGTAGGTTTCTCTTAGTTATCCCAACTATTGGTTGGTACCCTTCTTTTATCCCAACTATTGGTAGGTATCTTTTCTTGGTTATCCCAACTATTGGTTGGTACCCTTCTTTTATCCCAACTATTGGTTGGTATGTTTCTCTTGGTTATCCCAACTATTGGTTGGTACCCTTCTTTTATCCCAACTATTGGTTGGTATCTTTTCTTGGTTATCCCAACTATTGGTTGGTACCCTTCTTTTATCCCAACTATTGGTTGGTATGTTTCTTGGTTATCCCAACTATTGGTTTGTACCCTTCTTTTATCCCAACTATTGGTTGGTATGTTTCTTGGTTATCCCGACTATTGGTTGGTACCCCTCTTTTAACCCAACTATTGGTTGGTATGTTTTTTGGTTATCCCAACTATTGGTTGGTGTGTTTCTCTTGGTTATCCCAACTATTGGTTGGTGTGTTTCTCTTGGTTATCCCAACTATTGGTTGGTACCCTTCTTTTATCCCAACTATTGGTTGGTATCTTTTTTTGGTTATCCCAACTATTGGTTGGTAGCCTTCTTTTATCCCAACTATGGGTTGGTATGTTTCTCTTGGTTATCCCAACTATTGGTTTGTACCCTTCTTTTATCCCAACTATTGGTTGGTATGTTTCTTGGTTATCCCAACTATTGGTTGGTACCCTTCTTTTATCCCAACTATTGGTTGGTATCTTTTCTTGGTTATCCCAACTATTGGTTAGTACCCTTCTTTTATCCCAACTATTGGTTGGTATGTTTCTTTTAGTTATCCCAACTATTGGTTGGTACCCTTCTTTTATCCCCTCTATTGGTTGGTATGTTTCTTGGTTATCCCAACTATTGGTTGGTACCCTTCTTTTATCCCAACTATTGGTTGGTATGTTTCTTGGTTATCCCAACTATTGGTTGGTACCCTTCTTTTATCCCAACTATTGGTTGGTATGTTTCTTGGTTATCCCAACTATTGGTTGGTATCCTTCTTTTATCCCAACTATTGGTTGGTATGTTTCTTGGTTATCCCAATTATTGGTTGGTACCCTTCTATTATCCCAACTATTGGTTGGTATGTTTCTCTTGGTTATCCCAACTATTGGTTGGTACCCTTCTTTTATCCCAACTATTGGTTGGTATCTTTTTTTGGTTATCCCAACTATTGGTTGGTACCCTTCTTTTATCCCAACTATGGGTTGGTATGTTTCTCTTGGTTATCCCAACTATTGGTTGATACCCTTCTTTTATCCCAACTATTGGTTGGTATGTTTCATGGTTATCCCAACTATTGGTTGGTACCCTTCTTTTATCCCAACTATTGGTTGGTATCTTTTCTTGGTTATCCCAACTATTGGTTAGTACCCTTCTTTTATCCCAACTATTGGTTGGTATGTTTCTTTTAGTTATCCCAACTATTGGTTGGTACCCTTCTTTTATCCCCTCTATTGGTTGGTATGTTTCTTGGTTATCCCAACTATTGGTTGGTACCCTTCTTTTATCCCAACTATTGGTTGGTATGTTTCTTGGTTATCCCAACTATTGGTTGGTACCCTTCTTTTATCCCAACTATTGGTTGGTATGTTTCTTGGTTATCCCAACTATTGGTTGGTATCCTTCTTTTATCCCAACTATTGGTTGGTATGTTTCTTGGTTATCCCAATTATTGGTTGGTACCCTTCTATTATCCCAACTATTGGTTGGTATGTTTCTCTTGGTTATCCCAACTATTGGTTGGTACCCTTCTTTTATCCCAACTATTGGTTGGTATCTTTTTTTGGTTATCCCAACTATTGGTTGGTACCCTTCTTTTATCCCAACTATGGGTTGGTATGTTTCTCTTGGTTATCCCAACTATTGGTTGATACCCTTCTTTTATCCCAACTATTGGTTGGTATGTTTCATGGTTATCCCAACTATTGGTTGGTACCCTTCTTTTATCCCCTCTATTTTTATCCCAACTATTGGTTGGTATGTTTCTTGGTTATCCCAACTATTGGTTCATATCCTTCTATTATCCTAACTATTGGTAGGTATGTTTCTTGGTTATCCCAATTATTGGTTGGTATCCTTCTTTTATCCCAACTATTGATTGGTATGTTTCTCTTGGTTATCCCAACTATTGGTTGGTACCCTTCTTTTATCCCAACTATTGGTTGGTATCTTTTCTTGGTTATCCCAACTATTGGTTGGTACCCTTCTTTTATCCCAACTATTGGTTGGTATGTTTCATGGTTATCCCAACTATTGGTTGGTACCCTTCTTTTATCCCCTCTATTTTTATCCCAACTATTGGTTGGTATGTTTCTTGGTTATCCCAACTATTGGTTCATATCCTTCTTTTATCCTAACTATTGGTAGGTATGTTTCTTGGTTATCCCAATTATTGGTTGGTATCCTTCTTTTATCCCAACTATTGATTGGTATGTTTCTCTTGGTTATCCCAACTATTGGTTGGTATCCTTCTTTTATCCCAACTATTGGTTGGTATGTTTCTTGGTTATCCCAATTATTGGTTGGTACCCTTCTATTATCCCAACTATTGGTTGGTATGTTTCTCTTGGTTATCCCAACTATTGGTTGGTACCCTTCTTTTATCCCAACTATTGGTTGGTATCTTTTTTTGGTTATCCCAACTATTGGTTGGTACCCTTCTTTTATCCCAACTATGGGTTGGTATGTTTCTCTTGGTTATCCCAACTATTGGTTGATACCCTTCTTTTATCCCAACTATTGGTTGGTATGTTTCATGGTTATCCCAACTATTGGTTGGTACCCTTCTTTTATCCCAACTATTGGTTGGTATCTTTTCTTGGTTATCCCAACTATTGGTTAGTACCCTTCTTTTATCCCAACTATTGGTTGGTATGTTTCTTTTAGTTATCCCAACTATTGGTTGGTACCCTTCTTTTATCCCCTCTATTGGTTGGTATGTTTCTTGGTTATCCCAACTATTGGTTGGTACCCTTCTTTTATCCCAACTATTGGTTGGTATGTTTCTTGGTTATCCCAACTATTGGTTGGTACCCTTCTTTTATCCCAACTATTGGTTGGTATGTTTCTTGGTTATCCCAACTATTGGTTGGTATCCTTCTTTTATCCCAACTATTGGTTGGTATGTTTCTTGGTTATCCCAATTATTGGTTGGTACCCTTCTATTATCCCAACTATTGGTTGGTATGTTTCTCTTGGTTATCCCAACTATTGGTTGGTACCCTTCTTTTATCCCAACTATTGGTTGGTATCTTTTTTTGGTTATCCCAACTATTGGTTGGTACCCTTCTTTTATCCCAACTATGGGTTGGTATGTTTCTCTTGGTTATCCCAACTATTGGTTGATAACCTTCTTTTATCCCAACTATTGGTTGGTATGTTTCATGGTTATCCCAACTATTGGTTGGTACCCTTCTTTTATCCCCTCTATTTTTATCCCAACTATTGGTTGGTATGTTTCTTGGTTATCCCAACTATTGGTTCATATCCTTCTTTTATCCTAACTATTGGTAGGTATGTTTCTTGGTTATCCCAATTATTGGTTGGTATCCTTCTTTTATCCCAACTATTGATTGGTATGTTTCTCTTGGTTATCCCAACTATTGGTTGGTACCCTTCTTTTATCCCAACTATTGGTTGGTATCTTTTCTTGGTTATCCCAACTATTGGTAGGTACCCTTCTTTTATCCCAACTATTGGTTGGTATGTTTCTCTTGGTTATCCCAACTATTGGTTGGTACCCTTATTTTATCCCAACTATTGGTTGGTAAGTTTCTTTAGGTTATCCCAACTATTGGTTGGTACTCTTCTTTTATCCCAACTATTGGTTGGTATGTATCTTGGTTATCCCAACCATTGGTTGGTACCCTTCTTTTATCCCAACTATTGGTTGGTATGGTTCTTGGTTATCCCAACTATTGGTTTGTACCCTTCTTTTATCCCAACTATTGGTTGGTATGTTTCTTGGTTATCCCAACTATTGGTTGGTACCCTTCTTTTATCCCAACTATTGGTTGTATGTTTTTTGGTTATCCCAACTATTGTTTGGTACCCTTCTTTTATCCCAACTATTGGTTGGTATGTTTATCTTGGTTATCCCAACTATTGGTTGGTACCCTTCTTTTATCCCAACTATTGGTTGGTATCTTTTCTTGGTTATCCTAACTATTGGTTGGTACCCTTCTTTTATCCCAACTATTGGTTGGTATGTTTCTTGGTTATCCCAACTATTGGTTTGTACCCTTCTTTTATCCCAACTATTGGTTGGTATGTTTCTTGGTTATCCCAACTATTGGTTTGTACCCTTCTTTTATCCCAACTATTGGTTGGTATGTTTCTTGGTTATCCCAACTATTGGTTGGTACCCCTCTTTTAACCCAACTATTGGTTGGTATGTTTTTTGGTTATCCCAACTATTGGTTGGTACCCTTCTTTTATCCCAACTATTGGTTGGTAGGTTTCTCTTGGTTATCCCAACTATTGGTTGGTACCCTTCTTTTATCCCAACTATTGGTAGGTATCTTTTCTTGGTTATCCCAACTATTGGTTGGTACCCTTCTTTTATCCCAACTATTGGTTGGTATGTTTCTCTTGGTTATCCCAACTATTGGTTGGTACCCTTCTTTTATCCCAACTATTGGTTGGTATCTTTTTTTGGTTATCCCAACTATTGGTTGGTACCCTTCTTTTATCCCAACTATGGGTTGGTATGTTTCTCTTGGTTATCCCAACTATTGGTTTGTACCCTTCTTTTATCCCAACTATTGGTTGGTATGTTTCTTGGTTATCCCAACTATTGGTTGGTACCCTTCTTTTCTCCCAACTATTGGTTGGTATCTTTTCTTGGTTATCCCAACTATTGGTTAGTACCCTTCTTTTATCCCAACTATTGGTTGGTATGTTTCTTTTAGTTATCCCAACTATTGGTTGGTACCCTTCTTTTATCCCCTCTATTGGTTGGTATGTTTCTTGGTTATCCCAACTATTGGTTGGTACCCTTCTTTTATCCCAACTATTGGTTGGTATGTTTCTTGGTTATCCCAACTATTGGTTGGTACCCTTCTTTTATCCCAACTATTGGTTGGTATGTTTCTTGGTTATCCCAACTATTGGTTGGTATCCTTCTTTTATCCCAACTATTGGTTGGTATGTTTCTTGGTTATCCCAATTATTGGTTGGTACCCTTCTATTATCCCAACTATTGGTTGGTATGTTTCTCTTGGTTATCCCAACTATTGGTTGGTACCCTTCTTTTATCCCAACTATTGGTTGGTATCTTTTTTTGGTTATCCCAACTATTGGTTGGTACCCTTCTTTTATCCCAACTATGGGTTGGTATGTTTCTCTTGGTTATCCCAACTATTGGTTGATACCCTTCTTTTATCCCAACTATTGGTTGGTATGTTTCATGGTTATACCAACTATTGGTTGGTACCCTTCTTTTATCCCAACTATTGGTTGGTATCTTTTCTTGGTTATCCCAACTATTGGTTAGTACCCTTCTTTTATCCCAACTATTGGTTGGTATGTTTCTTTTAGTTATCCCAACTATTGGTTGGTACCCTTCTTTTATCCCCTCTATTGGTTGGTATGTTTCTTGGTTATCCCAACTATTGGTTGGTACCCTTCTTTTATCCCAACTATTGGTTGGTATGTTTCTTGGTTATCCCAACTATTGGTTGGTACCCTTCTTTTATCCCAACTATTGGTTGGTATGTTTCTTGGTTATCCCAACTATTGGTTGGTATCCTTCTTTTATCCCAACTATTGGTTGGTATGTTTCTTGGTTATCCCAATTATTGGTTGGTACCCTTCTATTATCCCAACTATTGGTTGGTATGTTTCTCTTGGTTATCCCAACTATTGGTTGGTACCCTTCTTTTATCCCAACTATTGGTTGGTATCTTTTTTTGGTTATCCCAACTATTGGTTGGTACCCTTCTTTTATCCCAACTATGGGTTGGTATGTTTCTCTTGGTTATCCCAACTATTGGTTGATACCCTTCTTTTATCCCAACTATTGGTTGGTATGTTTCATGGTTATCCCAACTATTGGTTGGTACCCTTCTTTTATCCCCTCTATTTTTATCCCAACTATTGGTTGGTATGTTTCTTGGTTATCCCAACTATTGGTTCATATCCTTCTTTTATCCTAACTATTGGTAGGTATGTTTCTTGGTTATCCCAATTATTGGTTGGTATCCTTCTTTTATCCCAACTATTGATTGGTATGTTTCTCTTGGTTATCCCAACTATTGGTTGGTACCCTTCTTTTATCCCAACTATTGGTTGGTATCTTTTCTTGGTTATCCCAACTATTGGTTGGTACCCTTCTTTTATCCCAACTATTGGTTGGTATGTTTCTCTTGGTTATCCCAACTATTGGTTGGTACCCTTATTTTATCCCAACTATTGGTTGGTAAGTTTCTTTAGGTTATCCCAACTATTGGTTGGTACTCTTCTTTTATCCCAACTATTGGTTGGTATGTTTCTTGGTTATCCCAACCATTGGTTGGTACCCTTCTTTTATCCCAACTATTGGTTGGTATGGTTCTTGGTTATCCCAACTATTGGTTTGTACCCTTCTTTTATCCCAACTATTGGTTGGTATGTTTCTTGGTTATCCCAACTATTGGTTGGTACCCTTCTTTTATCCCAACTATTGGTTGTATGTTTTTTGGTTATCCCAACTATTGTTTGGTACCCTTTTTTTATCCCAACTATTGGTTGGTATGTTTCTCTTGGTTATCCCAACTATTGGTTGGTACTCTTCTTGTATCCCAACTATTGGTTGGTATCTTTTCTTGGTTATCCCAACTATTGGTTGGTACCCTTCTTTTATCCCAACTATTGGTTGGTATGTTTATCTTGGTTATCCCAACTATTGGTTGGTACCCTTCTTTTATCCCAACTATTGGTTGGTATCTTTTCTTGGTTATCCCAACTATTGGTTGGTACCCTTCTTTTATCCCAACTATTGGTTGGTATGTTTCTTGGTTATCCCAACTATTGGTTTGTACCCTTCTTTTATCCCAACTATTGGTTGGTATGTTTCTTGGTTATCCCAACTATTGGTTGGTACCCCTCTTTTAACCCAACTATTGGTTGGTATGTTTTTTAGTTATCCCAACTATTGGTTGGTACCCTTCTTTTATCCCAACTATTGGTTGGTAGGTTTCTCTTGGTTATCCCAACTATTGGTTGGTACCCTTCTTTTATCCCAACTATTGGTAGGTATCTTTTCTTGGTTATCCCAACTATTGGTTGGTACCCTTCTTTTATCCCAACTATTGGTTGGTATGTTTCTCTTGGTTATCCCAACTATTGGTTGGTACCCTTCTTTTATCCCAACTATTGGTTGGTATCTTTTCTTGGTTATCCCAACTATTGGTTGGTACCCTTCTTTTATCCCAACTATTGGTTGGTATGTTTCTTGGTTATCCCGACTATTGGTTTGTACCCTTCTTTTATCCCAACTATTGGTTGGTATGTTTCTTGGTTATCCCAACTATTGGTTGGTACCCCTCTTTTAACCCAACTATTGGTTGGTATGTTTTTTGGTTATCCCAACTATTGGTTGGTACCCTTCTTTTATCCCAACTATTGGTTGGTAGGTTTCTCTTGGTTATCCCAACTATTGGTTGGTACCCTTCTTTTATCCCAACTATTGGTAGGTATCTTTTCTTGGTTATCCCAACTATTGGTTGGTACCCTTCTTTTATCCCAACTATTGGTTGGTATCTTTCTCTTGGTTATCCCAACTATTGGTTGGTACCCTTCTTTTATCCCAACTATTGGTTGGTATCTTTTCTTGGTTATCCCAACTATTGGTTAGTACCCTTCTTTTATCCCAACTATTGGTTGGTATGTTTCTTTTAGTTATCCCAACTATTGGTTGGTACCCTTCTTTTATCCCCTCTATTGGTTGGTATGTTTCTTGGTTATCCCAACTATTGGTTGGTACCCTTCTTTTATCCCAACTATTGGTTGGTATGTTTCTTGGTTATCCCAACTATTGGTTGGTACCCTTCTTTTATCCCAACTATTGGTTGGTATGTTTCTTGGTTATCCCAACTATTGGTTGGTATCCTTCTTTTATCCCAACTATTGGTTGGTATGTTTCTTGGTTATCCCAATTATTGGTTGGTACCCTTCTATTATCCCAACTATTGGTTGGTATGTTTCTCTTGGTTATCCTAACTATTGGTTGGTACCCTTCTTTTATCCCAACTATTGGTTGGTATCTTTTTTTGGTTATCCCAACTATTGGTTGGTACCCTTCTTTTATCCCAACTATGGGCTGGTATGTATCTCTTGGTTATCCCAACTATTGGTTGATACCCTTCTTTTATCCCAACTATTGGTTGGTTTGTTTCTTGGTTATCCCAACTATTGGTTGGTATCCTTCTTTTATCCCAACTATTGGTTGGTATGTTTCTTGGTTATCCCAATTATTGGTTGGTACCCTTCTTTTATCCCAACTATTGGTTGGTATGTTTCTCTTGGTTATCCCAACTATTGGTTGGTACCCTTCTTTTATCCCAACTATTGGTTGGTATCTTTTTTTGGTTATCCCAACTATTGGTTGGTACCCTTCTTTTATCCCAACTATGGGTTGGTATGTTTCTCTTGGTTATCCCAACTATTGGTTGGTACCCTTCTTTTATCCCAACTATTGGTTGGTATGTTTCTTGGTTATCCCAACTATTGGTTTGTACCCTTCTTTTATCCCAACTATTGGTTGGTATGTTTCTTGGTTATCCCAACTATTGGTTGGTACCCCTCTTTTAACCCAACTATTGGTTGGTATGTTTTTTGGTTATCCCAACTATTGGTTGGTACCCTTCTTTTATCCCAACTATTGGTTGGTAGGTTTCTCTTGGTTATCCCAACTATTGGTTGGTACCCTTCTTTTATCCCAACTATTGGTAGGTATCTTTTCTTGGTTATCCCAACTATTGGTTGGTACCCTTGTTTTATCCCAACTATTGGTTGGTATGTTTCTCTTGGTTATCCCAACTATTGGTTGGTATGTTTCTCTTGGTTATCCCAACTATTGGTTGATACCCTTCTTTTATCCCAACTATTGGTTGGTATCTTTTCTTGGTTATCCCAACTATTGGTTGGTACCCTTCTTTTATCCCAACTATTGGTTGGTATGTTTCTTGGTTATCCCAACTATTGGTTTGTACCCTTCTTTTATCCCAACTATTGGTTGGTATGTTTCTTGGTTATCCCAACTATTGGTTGGTACCCCTCTTTTAACCCAACTATTGGTTGGTATTTTTTTGGTTATCCCAACTATTGGTTGGTACCCTTCTTTTATCCCAACTATTGGTTGGTATGTTTCTCTTGGTTATCCCAACTATTGGTTGATACCCTTCTTTTATCCCAACTATTGGTTGGTATGTTTCTTGGTTATCCCAACTATTGGTTGGTATCCTTCTTTTATCCCAACTATTGGTTGGTATGTTTCTTGGTTATCCCAATTATTGGTTGGTACCCTTCTTTTATCCCAACTATTGGTTGGTATGTTTCTCTTGGTTATCCCAACTATTGGTTGGTACCCTTCTTTTATCCCAACTATTGGTTGGTATCTTTTTTTGGTTATCCCAACTATTGGTTGGTACCCTTCTTTTATCCCAACTATGGGTTGGTATGTTTCTCTTGGTTATCCCAACTATTGGTTGGTACCCATCTTTTATCCCAACTACTGGTTGGTATGTTTCTTGGTTATCCCAACTATTGGTTTGTACCCTTCTTTTATCCCAACTATTGGTTGGTATGTTTCTTGGTTATCCCAACTATTGGTTGGTACCCCTCTTTTAACCCAACTATTGGTTGGTATGTTTTTTGGTTATCCCAACTATTGGTTGGTACCCTTCTTTTATCCCAACTATTGGTTGGTAGGTTTCTCTTGGTTATCCCAACTATTGGTTGGTACCCTTCTTTTATCCCAACTATTGGTAGGTATCTTTTCTTGGTTATCCCAACTATTGGTTGGTACCCTTGTTTTATCCCAACTATTGGTTGGTATGTTTCTCTTGGTTATCCCAACTATTGGTTGGTACCCTTCTTTTATCCCAACTATTGGTTGGTATCTTTTCTTGGTTATCCCAACTATTGGTTGGTACCCTTCTTTTATCCCAACTATTGGTTGGTATGTTTCTTGGTTATCCCAACTATTGGTTTGTACCCTTCTTTTATCCCAACTATTGGTTGGTATGTTTCTTGGTTATCCCAACTATTGGTTGGTACCCCTCTTTTAACCCAACTATTGGTTGGTATGTTTTTTGGTTATCCCAACTATTGGTTGGTACCCTTCTTTTATCCCAACTATTGGTTGGTAGGTTTCTCTTGGTTATCCCAACTATTGGTTGGTACCCTTCTTTTATCCCAACTATTGGTAGGTATCTTTTCTTGGTTATCCCAACTATTGGTTGGTACCCTTCTTTTATCCCAACTATTGGTTGGTATGTTTCTCTTGGTTATCCTAACTTTTGGTTGGTACCCTTCTTTTATCCCAACTATTGGTTGGTATCTTTTCTTGGTTATCCCAACTATTGGTTAGTACCCTTCTTTTATCCCAACTATTGGTTGGTATGTTTCTTTTAGTTATCCCAACTATTGGTTGGTACCCTTCTTTTATCCCCTCTATTGGTTGGTATGTTTCTTGGTTATCCCAACTATTGGTTGGTACCCTTCTTTTATCCCAACTATTGGTTGGTATCTTTTTTTGGTTATCCCAACTATTGGTTGGTACCCTTCTTATATCCCAACTATGGGTTGGTATGTTTCTCTTGGTTATCCCAACTATTGGTTGATACCCTTCTTTTATCCCAACTATTGGTTGGTATGTTTCTTGGTTATCCCAACTATTGGTTGGTATCCTTCTTTTATCCCAACTATTGGTTGGTATGTTTCTCTTGGTTATCCCAACTATTGGTTGATACCCTTCTTTTATCCCAACTATTGGTTGGTATCTTTTCTTGGTTATCCCAACTATTGGTTGGTACCCTTCTTTTATCCCAACTATTGGTTGGTATGTTTCTTGGTTATCCCAACTATTGGTTTGTACCCTTCTTTTATCCCAACTATTGGTTGGTATGTTTCTTGGTTATCCCAACTATTGGTTGGTACCCCTCTTTTAACCCAACTATTGGTTGGTATTTTTTTGGTTATCCCAACTATTGGTTGGTACCCTTCTTTTATCCCAACTATTGGTTGGTATGTTTCTCTTGGTTATCCCAACTATTGGTTGATACCCTTCTTTTATCCCAACTATTGGTTGGTATGTTTCTTGGTTATCCCAACTATTGGTTGGTATCCTTCTTTTATCCCAACTATTGGTTGGTATGTTTCTTGGTTATCCCAATTATTGGTTGGTACCCTTCTTTTATCCCAACTATTGGTTGGTATGTTTCTCTTGGTTATCCCAACTATTGGTTGGTACCCTTCTATTATCCCAACTATTGGTTGGTATCTTTTTTTGGTTATCCCAACTATTGGTTGGTACCCTTCTTTTATCCCAACTATGGGTTGGTATGTTTCTCTTGGTTATCCCAACTATTGGTTGGTACCCTTCTTTTATCCCAACTAATGGTTGGTATGTTTCTTGGTTATCCCAACTATTGGTTTGTACCCTTCTTTTATCCCAACTATTGGTTGGTATGTTTCTTGGTTATCCCAACTATTGGTTGGTACCCCTCTTTTAACCCAACTATTGGTTGGTATGTTTTTTGGTTATCCCAACTATTGGTTGGTACCCTTCTTTTATCCCAACTATTGGTTGGTAGGTTTCTCTTGGTTATCCCAACTATTGGTTGGTACCCTTCTTTTATCCCAACTATTGGTAGGTATATTTTCTTGGTTATCCCAACTATTGGTTGGTACCCTTGTTTTATCCCAACTATTGGTTGGTATGTTTCTCTTGGTTATCCCAACTATTGGTTGGTACCCTTCTTTTATCCCAACTATTGGTTGGTATCTTTTCTTGGTTATCCCAACTATTGGTTGGTACCCTTCTTTTATCCCAACTATTGGTTGGTATGTTTCTTGGTTATCCCAACTATTGGTTTGTACCCTTCTTTTATCCCAACTATTGGTTGGTATGTTTCTTGGTTATCCCAACTATTGGTTGGTACCCCTCTTTTAACCCAACTATTGGTTGGTATGTTTTTTGGTTATCCCAACTATTGGTTGGTACCCTTCTTTTATCCCAACTATTGGTTGGTAGGTTTCTCTTGGTTATCCCAACTATTGGTTGGTACCCTTCTTTTATCCCAACTATTGGTAGGTATCTTTTCTTGGTTATCCCAACTATTGGTTGGTACCCTTCTTTTATCCCAACTATTGGTTGGTATGTTTCTCTTGGTTATCCCAACTTTTGGTTGGTACCCTTCTTTTATCCCAACTATTGGTTGGTATCTTTTCTTGGTTATCCCAACTATTGGTTAGTACCCTTCTTTTATCCCAACTATTGGTTGGTATGTTTCTTTTAGTTATCCCAACTATTGGTTGGTACCCTTCTTTTATCCCCTCTATTGGTTGGTATGTTTCTTGGTTATCCCAACTATTGGTTGGTACCCTTCTTTTATCCCAACTATTGGTTGGTATCTTTTTTTGGTTATCCCAACTATTGGTTGGTACCCTTCTTATATCCCAACTATGGGTTGGTATGTTTCTCTTGGTTATCCCAACTATTGGTTGATACCCTTCTTTTATCCCAACTATTGGTTGGTATGTTTCTTGGTTATCCCAACTATTGGTTGGTATCCTTCTTTTATCCCAACTATTGGTTGGTATGTTTCTTGGTTATCCCAATTATTGGTTGGTTCCCTTCTTTTATCCCAACTATTGGTTGGTATGTTTCTCTTGGTTATCCCAACTATTGGTTGGTACCCTTCTTTTATCCCAACTTTTGGTTGGTATCTTTTTTTGGTTATCCCAACTATTGGTTGGTACCCTTCTTTTATCCCAACTATGGGTTGGTATGTTTCTCTTGGTTATCCCAACTATTGGTTGGTACCCTTCTTTTATCCCAACTATTGGTTGGTATGTTTCTTTGTTATCCCAACTATTGGTTTGTACACTTCTTTTATCCCAACTATTGGTTGGTATGTTTCTCTTGGTTATCCCAACTATTGGTTGGTACCCTTCTTTTATCCCAACTATTGGTTGGTATGTTTCTCTTGGTTATCCCAACTATTGGTTAGTACCCTTCTTTTATCCCAACTATTGGTTGGTATGTTTCTTTTAGTTATCTCAACTATTGGTTGGTACCCTTCTTTTATCCCCTCTATTGGTTGGTATGTTTCTTGGTTATCCCAACTATTGGTTGGTACCCTTCTTTTATCCCAACTATTGGTTGGTATGTTTCTTGGTTATCCCAACTATTGGTTGGTACCCTTCTTTTATCCCAACTATTGGTTGGTATGTTTCTTGGTTATCCCAACTATTGGTTGGTATCCTTCTTTTATCCCAACTATTGGTTGGTATGTTTCTTGGTTATCCCAATTATTGGTTGGTACCCTTCTTTTATCCCAACTATTGGTTGGTATGTTTCTCTTGGTTATCCCAACTATTGGTTGGTACCCTTCTTTTATCCCAACTATTGGTTGGTATCTTTTTTTGGTTATCCCAACTATTGGTTGGTACCCTTCTTTTATCCCAACTATGGGTTGGTATGTTTCTCTTGGTTATCCCAACAATTGGTTGATACCCTTCTTTTATCCCAACTATTGGTTGGTATCTTTTCTTGGTTATCCCAACTATTGGTTGGTACCCTTCTTTTATCCCAACTATTGGTTGGTATGTTTCTTTTGGTTATCCCAACTATTGGTTGGTACCCTTCTTTTATCCCAACTATTGGTTGGTATGTTTCTTGGTTATCCCGACTATTGGTTGGTACCCTTCTTTTATTCCAACTATTGGTTGGTATGTTTCTTGGTTATCCCAACTATTGGTTGGTATGTTTCTTGGTTATCCCAACTATTAGTTGGTACCCTTCTTTTATCCCAACTATTGGTAGGTATGTTTCTCTTGGTTATCCCAACTATTGGTTGGTACCCTTCTTTTATCCCAACTATTGGTTGGTATCTTTTCTTTGTTATCCCAACTATTGGTTGGTACCCTTCATTTATCCCAACTATTGGTTGGTATGTTTCTCTTGGTTATCCCAACTATTGGTTGGTACCCTTCTTTTATCCCAACTATTGGTTGGTATGTTTCTTTTGGTTGTCCCAACTATTGGTTGGTACCCTTCTTTTATCCGCTCTATTGGTTGGTATGTTTCTTGGTTATCCCAACTATTGGTTGGTACCCTTCTTTTATCCCAACTATTGGTTGGTATGTTTCTTGGTTATCCTAACTATTGGTTGGTACCCTTCTTTTATCCCAACTATTGGTTGGTATGTTTCTTGGTTATCCCAACTATTGGTTGGTATCCTTCTTTTATCCCAACTATTGGTTGGTATGTTTCTTGGTTATCCCAATTATTGGTTGGTACCCTTCTTTTATCCCAACTATTGGTTGGTATGTTTCTCTTGGTTATCCCAACTATTGGTTGGTACCCTTCTTTAACCCAACTATTGCTTGGTATCTTTTCTTGGTTATCCCAACTATTGGTTGGTACCCTTCTTTTGTCCCAACTATTGGTTGGTATGTTTCTCTTGGTTATCCCAACTATTGGTTGATACCCTTCTTTTATCCCAACTATTGGTAGGTATCTTTTCTTGGTTATCCCAACTATTCTTTGGTACCCTTCTTTTATCCCAACTATTGGTTGGTATGTTTCTTTTGGTTATCCCAACTATTGGTTGGTACCCTTCTTTTATCCCAACTATTGGTTGGTACCTTTTCTTGGTTATCCTAACTATTGGTTGGTACCCTTCTTTTATCCCAACTATTGGCTGGTATCTTTTCTTGGTTATCCCAACTATTGGTTGGTACCCTTCTTTTATCCCAACTATTGGTTGGTATGTTTCTCTTGGGTATCCCAACTATTGGTTGATACCCTTCTTTTATCCCAACTATTAGATGGTATCTTTTCTTGGTTATCCCAACTATTGGTTGGTACCCTTCTTTTATCCCAACTATTGGTTGGTATGTTTCTTTTGGTTATCCCAACTATTGGTTGGTACCCTTCTTTTATCCCAACTATTGGTTGGTATGTTTCATGGTTATCCCAACTATTGGTTGGTACCCTTCTTTTATCCCAACTATTGGTTGGTATGTTTCTTGGTTATCCCAATTATTGGTTGGTACCCTTCTTTTATCCCAACTATTGGTTGGTATGTTTCTCTTGGTTATCCCAACTATTGGTTGGTACCCTTCTTTTATCCCAACTTTTGGTTGGTATCTTTTTTTGGTTATCCCAACTATTGGTTGGTACCCTTCTTTTATCCCAACTATGGGTTGGTATGTTTCTCTTGGTTATCCCAACTATTGGTTGGTACCCTTCTTTTATCCCAACTATTGGTTGGTATGTTTCTTTTTTATCCCAACTATTGGTTTGTACCCTTCTTTTATCCCAACTATTGGTTGGTATGTTTCTTGGTTATCCCAACTATTGGTTGGTACCCCTCTTTTAACCCAACTATTGGTTGGTATGTTTTTTGGTTATCCCAACTATTGGTTGGTACCCTTCTTTTATCCCAACTATTGGTTGGTAGGTTTCTCTTGGTTATCCCAACTATTGGTTGGTACCCTTCTTTTATCCCAACTATTGGTAGGTATCTTTTCTTGGTTATCCCAACTATTGGTTGGTACCCTTCTTTTATCCCAACTATTGGTTGGTATGTTTCTCTTGGTTATCCCAACTATTGGTTGGTACCCTTCTTTTATCCCAACTATTGGTTGGTATCTTTTCTTGGTTATCCCAACTATTGGTTGGTACCCTTCTTTTATCCCAACTATTGGTTGGTATGTTTCTTGGTTATCCCAACTATTGGTTTGTACCCTTCTTTTATCCCAACTATTGGTTGGTATGTTTCTTGGTTATCCCAACTATTGGTTGGTACCCCTCTTTTAACCCAACTATTGGTTGGTATGTTTTTTGGTTATCCCAACTATTGGTTGGTACCCTTCTTTTATCCCAACTATTCGTTGGTAGGTTTCTCTTGGTTATCCCAACTATTGGTTGGTACCCTTCTTTTATCCCAACTATTGGTAGGTATCTTTTCTTAGTTATCCCAACTATTGGTTGGTACCCTTCTTTTATCCCAACTATTGGTTGGTATGTTTCTCTTGGTTATCCCAACTATTGGTTGGTACCCTTCTTTTATCCCAACTATTGGTTGGTACCTTTTCTTGGTTATCCTAACTATTGGTTGGTACCCTTCTTTTATCCCAACTATTGGCTGGTATCTTTTCTTGGTTATCCCAACTATTGGTTGGTACCCTTCTTTTATCCCAACTATTGGTTGGTATGTTTCTCTTGGGTATCCCAACTATTGGTTGATACCCTTCTTTTATCCCAACTATTAGTTGGTATCTTTTCTTGGTTATCCCAACTATTGGTTGGTACCCTTCTTTTATCCCAACTATTGGTTGGTATGTTTCTTTTGGTTATCCCAACTATAGGTTGGTACCCTTCTTTTATCCCAACTATTGGTTGGTATGTTTCATGGTTATCCCAACTATTGGTTGGTACCCTTCTTTTATCCCAACTATTGGTTGGTATGTTTCTTGGTTATCCCAATTATTGGTTGGTACCCTTCTTTTATCCCAACTATTGGTTGGTATGTTTCTCTTGGTTATCCCAACTATTGGTTGGTACCCTTCTTTTATCCCAACTTTTGGTTGGTATCTTTTTTTGGTTATCCCAACTATTGGTTGGTACCCTTCTTTTATCCCAACTATGGGTTGGTATGTTTCTCTTGGTTATCCCAACTATTGGTTGGTACCCTTCTTTTATCCCAACTATTGGTTGGTATGTTTCTTTGTTATCCCAACTATTGGTTTGTACCCTTCTTTTATCCCAACTATTGGTTGGTATGTTTCTTGGTTATCCCAACTATTGGTTGGTACCCCTCTTTTAACCCAACTATTGGTTGGTATGTTTTTTGGTTATCCCAACTATTGGTTGGTACCCTTCTTTTATCCCAACTATTGGTTGGTAGGTTTCTCTTGGTTATCCCAACTATTGGTTGGTACCCTTCTTTTATCCCAACTATTGGTAGGTATCTTTTCTTGGTTATCCCAACTATTGGTTGGTACCCTTCTTTTATCCCAACTATTGGTTGGTATGTTTCTCTTGGTTATCCCAACTATTGGTTGGTACCCTTCTTTTATCCCAACTATTGGTTGGTATCTTTTCTTGGTTATCCCAACTATTGGTTGGTACCCTTCTTTTATCCCAACTATTGGTTGGTATGTTTCTTGGTTATCCCAACTATTGGTTTGTACCCTTCTTTTATCCCAACTATTGGTTGGTATGTTTCTTGGTTATCCCAACTATTGGTTGGTACCCCTCTTTTAACCCAACTATTGGTTGGTATGTTTTTTGGTTATCCCAACTATTGGTTGGTACCCTTCTTTTATCCCAACTATTGGTTGGTAGGTTTCTCTTGGTTATCCCAACTATTGGTTGGTACCCTTCTTTTATCCCAACTATTGGTAGGTATCTTTTCTTGGTTATCCCAACTATTGGTTGGTACCCTTCTTTTATCCCAACTATTGGTTGGTATGTTTCTCTTGGTTATCCCAACTATTGGTTGGTACCCTTCTTTTATCCCAACTATTGGTTGGTATCTTTTCTTGGTTATCCCAACTATTGGTTAGTACCCTTCTTTTATCCCAACTATTGGTTGGTATGTTTCTTTTAGTTATCTCAACTATTGGTTGGTACCCTTCTTTTATCCCCTCTATTGGTTGGTATGTTTCTTGGTTATCCCAACTATTGGTTGGTACCCTTCTTTTATCCCAACTATTGGTTGGTATGTTTCTTGGTTATCCCAACTATTGGTTGGTACCCTTCTTTTATCCCAACTATTGGTTGGTATGTTTCTTGGTTATCCCAACTATTGGTTGGTATCCTTCTTTTATCCCAACTATTGGTTGGTATGTTTCTTGGTTATCCCAATTATTGGTTGGTACCCTTCTTTTATCCCAACTATTGGTTGGTATGTTTCTCTTGGTTATCCCAACTATTGGTTGGTACCCTTCTTTTATCCCAACTATTGGTTGGTATCTTTTTTTGGTTATCCCAACTATTGGTTGGTACCCTTCTTTTATCCCAACTATGGGTTGGTATGTTTCTCTTGGTTATCCCAACAATTGGTTGATACCCTTCTTTTATCCCAACTATTGGTTGGTATCTTTTCTTGGTTATCCCAACTATTGGTTGGTACCCTTCTTTTATCCCAACTATTGGTTGGTATGTTTCTTTTGGTTATCCCAACTATTGGTTGGTACCCTTCTTTTATCCCAACTATTGGTTGGTATGTTTCTTGGTTATCCCGACTATTGGTTGGTACCCTTCTTTTATTCCAACTATTGGTTGGTATGTTTCTTGGTTATCCCAACTATTGGTTGGTATGTTTCTTGGTTATCCCAACTATTAGTTGGTACCCTTCTTTTATCCCAACTATTGGTAGGTATGTTTCTCTTGGTTATCCCAACTATTGGTTGGTACCCTTCTTTTATCCCAACTATTGGTTGGTATCTTTTCTTTGTTATCCCAACTATTGGTTGGTACCCTTCATTTATCCCAACTATTGGTTGGTATGTTTCTCTTGGTTATCCCAACTATTGGTTGGTACCCTTCTTTTATCCCAACTATTGGTTGGTATGTTTCTTTTGGTTGTCCCAACTATTGGTTGGTACCCTTCTTTTATCCGCTCTATTGGTTGGTATGTTTCTTGGTTATCCCAACTATTGGTTGGTACCCTTCTTTTATCCCAACTATTGGTTGGTATGTTTCTTGGTTATCCTAACTATTGGTTGGTACCCTTCTTTTATCCCAACTATTGGTTGGTATGTTTCTTGGTTATCCCAACTATTGGTTGGTATCCTTCTTTTATCCCAACTATTGGTTGGTATGTTTCTTGGTTATCCCAATTATTGGTTGGTACCCTTCTTTTATCCCAACTATTGGTTGGTATGTTTCTCTTGGTTATCCCAACTATTGGTTGGTACCCTTCTTTAACCCAACTATTGGTTGGTATCTTTTCTTGGTTATCCCAACTATTGGTTGGTACCCTTCTTTTGTCCCAACTATTGGTTGGTATGTTTCTCTTGGTTATCCCAACTATTGGTTGATACCCTTCTTTTATCCCAACTATTGGTAGGTATCTTTTCTTGGTTATCCCAACTATTCTTTGGTACCCTTCTTTTATCCCAACTATTGGTTGGTATGTTTCTTTTGGTTATCCCAACTATTGGTTGGTACCCTTCTTTTATCCCAACTATTGGTTGGTACCTTTTCTTGGTTATCCTAACTATTGGTTGGTACCCTTCTTTTATCCCAACTATTGGCTGGTATCTTTTCTTGGTTATCCCAACTATTGGTTGGTACCCTTCTTTTATCCCAACTATTGGTTGGTATGTTTCTCTTGGGTATCCCAACTATTGGTTGATACCCTTCTTTTATCCCAACTATTAGTTGGTATCTTTTCTTGGTTATCCCAACTATTGGTTGGTACCCTTCTTTTATCCCAACTATTGGTTGGTATGTTTCTTTTGGTTATCCCAACTATTGGTTGGTACCCTTCTTTTATCCCAACTATTGGTTGGTATGTTTCATGGTTATCCCAACTATTGGTTGGTACCCTTCTTTTATCCCAACTATTGGTTGGTATGTTTCTTGGTTATCCCAATTATTGGTTGGTACCCTTCTTTTATCCCAACTATTGGTTGGTATGTTTCTCTTGGTTATCCCAACTATTGGTTGGTACCCTTCTTTTATCCCAACTTTTGGTTGGTATCTTTTTTTGGTTATCCCAACTATTGGTTGGTACCCTTCTTTTATCCCAACTATGGGTTGGTATGTTTCTCTTGGTTATCCCAACTATTGGTTGGTACCCTTCTTTTATCCCAACTATTGGTTGGTATGTTTCTTTGTTATCCCAACTATTGGTTTGTACCCTTCTTTTATCCCAACTATTGGTTGGTATGTTTCTTGGTTATCCCAACTATTGGTTGGTACCCCTCTTTTAACCCAACTATTGGTTGGTATGTTTTTTGGTTATCCCAACTATTGGTTGGTACCCTTCTTTTATCCCAACTATTGGTTGGTAGGTTTCTCTTGGTTATCCCAACTATTGGTTGGTACCCTTCTTTTATCCCAACTATTGGTAGGTATCTTTTCTTGGTTATCCCAACTATTGGTTGGTACCCTTCTTTTACCCCAACTATTGGTTGGTATGTTTCTCTTGGTTATCCCAACTATTGGTTGGTACCCTTCTTTTATCCCAACTATTGGTTGGTATCTTTTCTTGGTTATCCCAACTATTGGTTGGTACCCTTCTTTTATCCCAACTATTGGTTGGTATGTTTCTTGGTTATCCCAACTATTGGTTTGTACCCTTCTTTTATCCCAACTATTGGTTGGTATGTTTCTTGGTTATCCCAACTATTGGTTGGTACCCCTCTTTTAACCCAACTATTGGTTGGTATGTTTTTTGGTTATCCCAACTATTGGTTGGTACCCTTCTTTTATCCCAACTATTGGTTGGTAGGTTTCTCTTGGTTATCCCAACTATTGGTTGGTACCCTTCTTTTATCCCAACTATTGGTACGTATCTTTTCTTGGTTATCCCAACTATTGGTTGGTACCCTTCTTTTATCCCAACTATTGGTTGGTATGTTTCTCTTGGTTATCCCAACTATTGGTTGGTACCCTTCTTTTATCCCAACTATTGGTTGGTATCTTTTCTTGGTTATCCCAACTATTGGTTAGTACCCTTCTTTTATCCCAACTATTGGTTGGTATGTTTCTTTTAGTTATCTCAACTATTGGTTGGTACCCTTCTTTTATCCCCTCTATTGGTTGGTATGTTTCTTGGTTATCCCAACTATTGGTTGGTACCCTTCTTTTATCCCAACTATTGGTTGGTATGTTTCTTGGTTATCCCAACTATTGGTTGGTACCCTTCTTTTATCCCAACTATTGGTTGGTATGTTTCTTGGTTATCCCAACTATTGGTTGGTATCCTTCTTTTATCCCAACTATTGGTTGGTATGTTTCTTGGTTATCCCAATTATTGGTTGGTACCCTTCTTTTATCCCAACTATTGGTTGGTATGTTTCTCTTGGTTATCCCAACTATTGGTTGGTACCCTTCTTTTATCCCAACTATTGGTTGGTATCTTTTTTTGGTTATCCCAACTATTGGTTGGTACCCTTCTTTTATCCCAACTATGGGTTGGTATGTTTCTCTTGGTTATCCCAACAATTGGTTGATACCCTTCTTTTATCCCAACTATTGGTTGGTATCTTTTCTTGGTTATCCCAACTATTGGTTGGTACCCTTCTTTTATCCCAACTATTGGTTGGTATGTTTCTTTTGGTTATCCCAACTATTAGTTGGTACCCTTCTTTTATCCCAACTATTGGTTGGTATGTTTCTTGGTTATCCCGACTATTGGTTGGTACCCTTCTTTTATTCCAACTATTGGTTGGTATGTTTCTTGGTTATCCCAACTATTGGTTGGTATGTTTCTTGGTTATCCCAACTATTAGTTGGTACCCTTCTTTTATCCCAACTATTGGTAGGTATGTTTCTCTTGGTTATCCCAACTATTGGTTGGTACCCTTCTTTTATCCCAACTATTGGTTGGTATCTTTTCTTTGTTATCCCAACTATTGGTTGGTACCCTTCATTTATCCCAACTATTGGTTGGTATGTTTCTCTTGGTTATCCCAACTATTGGTTGGTACCCTTCTTTTATCCCAACTATTGGTTGGTATGTTTCTTTTGGTTGTCCCAACTATTGGTTGGTACCCTTCTTTTATCCGCTCTATTGGTTGGTATGTTTCTTGGTTATCCCAACTATTGGTTGGTACCCTTCTTTTATCCCAACTATTGGTTGGTATGTTTCTTGGTTATCCTAACTATTGGTTGGTACCCTTCTTTTATCCCAACTATTGGTTGGTATGTTTCTTGGTTATCCCAACTATTGGTTGGTATCCTTCTTTTATCCCAACTATTGGTTGGTATGTTTCTTGGTTATCCCAATTATTGGTTGGTACCCTTCTTTTATCCCAACTATTGGTTGGTATGTTTCTCTTGGTTATCCCAACTATTGGTTGGTACCCTTCTTTAACCCAACTATTGGTTGGTATCTTTTCTTGGTTATCCCAACTATTGGTTGGTACCATTCTTTTGTCCCAACTATTGGTTGGTATGTTTCTCTTGGTTATCCCAACTATTGGTTGATACCCTTCTTTTATCCCAACTATTGGTAGGTATCTTTTCTTGGTTATCCCAACTATTCTTTGGTACCCTTCTTTTATCCCAACTATTGGTTGGTATGTTTCTTTTGGTTATCCCAACTATTGGTTGGTACCCTTCTTTTATCCCAACTATTGGTTGGTACCTTTTCTTGGTTATCCTAACTATTGGTTGGTACCCTTCTTTTATCCCAACTATTGGCTGGTATCTTTTCTTGGTTATCCCAACTATTGGTTGGTACCCTTCTTTTATCCCAACTATTGGGTTGTATGTTTCTCTTGGGTATCCCAACTATTGGTTGATACCCTTCTTTTATCCCAACTATTAGTTGGTATCTTTTCTTGGTTATCCCAACTATTGGTTGGTACCCTTCTTTTATCCCAACTATTGGTTGGTATGTTTCTTTTGGTTATCCCAACTATTGGTTGGTACCCTTCTTTTATCCCAACTATTGGTTGGTATGTTTCATGGTTATCCCAACTATTGGTTGGTACCCTTCTTTTATCCCCTCTATTTTTATCCCAACTATTGGTTGGTATGTTTCTTGGTTATCCCAACTATTGGTTGGTATCCTTCTTTTATCCCAACTATTGGTAGGTATGTTTCTTGGTTATCCTAATTATTGGTTGGTATCCTTCTTTTATCCCAACTATTGATTGGTATGTTTCTCTTGGTTATCCCAACTATTGGTTGGTACCCTTCTTTTATACCAACTATTGGTTGGTATCTTTTCTTGGTTATCCCAACTATTGGTTGGTACCCTTCTTTTATCCCAACTATTGGTTGGTATGTTTCTCTTGGTTATCCCAACTATTGGTTGGTACCCTTATTTTATCCCAACTATTGGTTGGTAAGTTTCTTTAGGTTATCCCAACTATTGGTTGGTACTCTTCTTTTATCCCAACTATTGGTTGGTATGTTTCTTGGTTATCCCAACCATTGGTTGGTACCCTTCTTTTTTCCCAACTATTGGTTGGTATGTTTCTTGGTTATCCCAACTATTGGTTTGTACCCTTCTTTTATCCCAACTATTGGTTGGTATGTTTCTTGGTTATCCCAACTATTGGTAGGTACCCTTCTTTTATCCCAACTATTGGTTGTATGTTTTTTGGTTATCCCAACTATTGTTTGGTACCCTTTTTTTATCCCAACTATTGGTTGGTATATTTCTCTTGATTATCCCAACTATTGGTTGGTACTCTTCTTTTATCCCAACTATTGGTTGGTATCTTTTCTTGGTTATCCCAACTATTGGTTGGTACCCTTCTTTTATCCCAACTATTGGTTGGTATGTTTCTCTTGGTTATCCCAACTATTGGTTGGTACCCTTCTTTTATCCCAACTATTGGTTGGTATCTTTTCTTGGTTATCCCAACTATTGGTTGGTACCCTTCTTTTATCCCAACTATTGGTTTGTATGTTTCTTGGTTATCCCAACTATTGGTTGGTACCCCTCTTTTAACCCAACTATTGGTTGGTATGTTTTTTGGTTATCCCAACTATTGGTTGGTACCCTTCTTTTATCCCAACTATTGGTTGGTAGGTTTCTCCTGGTTATCCCAACTATTGGTTGGTACCCTTCTTTTATCCCAACTATTGGTAGGTATCTTTTCTTGGTTATCCCAACTATTGGTTGGTACCCTTCTTTTATCCCAACTATTGGTTGGTATGTTTCTCTTGGTTATCCCAACTATTGGTTGGTACCCTTCTTTTATCCCAACTATTGGTTGGTATCTTTTCTTGGTTATCCCAACTATTGGTTGGTACCCTTCTTTTATCCCAACTATTGGTTGGTATGTTTCTTGGTTATCCCAACTATTGGTTTGTACCCTTCTTTTATCCCAACTATTGGTTGGTATGTTTCTTGGTTATCCCAACTATTGGTTGGTACCCCTCTTTTAACCCAACTATTGGTTGGTATGTTTTTTGGTTATCCCAACTATTGGTTGGTACCCTTCTTTTATCCCAATATTGGTTGGTAAGTTTCTCTTGGTTATCCCAACTATTGGTTGGTACCCTTCTTTTATCCCAACTATTGGTAGGTATCTTTTCTTGGTTATCCCAACTATTGGTTGGTACCCTTCTTTTATCCCAACTATTGGTTGGTATGTTTCTCTTGGTTATCCCAACTATTGGTTGGTACCCTTCTTTTATCCCAACTATTGGTTGGTATCTTTTCTTGGTTATCCCAACTATTGGTTAGTACCCTTCTTTTATCCCAACTATTGGTTGGTATGTTTCTTTTAGTTATCCCAACTATTGGTTGGTACCCTTCTTTTATCCCCTCTATTGGTTGGTATGTTTCTTGGTTATCCCAACTATTGGTTGGTACCCTTCTTTTATCCCAACTATTGGTTGGTATGTTTCTTGGTTATCCCAACTATTGGTTGGTACCCTTCTTTTATCCCAACTATTGGTTGGTATGTTTCTTGGTTATCCCAACTATTGGTTGGTATCCTTCTTTTATCCCAACTATTGGTTGGTATGTTTCTTGGTTATCCCAATTATGGGTTGGTACCCTTCTATTATCCCAACTATTGGTTGGTATGTTTCTCTTGGTTATCCCAACTATTGGTTGGTACCCTTCTTTTATCCCAACTATTGGTTGGTATCTTTTTTTGGTTATCCCAACTATTGGTTGGTACCCTTCTTTTATCCCAACTATGGGTTGGTATGTTTCACTTGGTTATCCCAACTATTGGTTGATACCCTTCTTTTATCCCAACTATTGGTTGGTATGTTTCTTGGTTATCCCAACTATTGGTTGGTAACCTTCTTTTATCCCATCTATTGGTTGGTATGTTTCTTCGTTATCCCAATTATTGGTTGGTACCCTTCTTTTATCCCAACTATTGGTTGGTATGTTTCTTGGTTATCCCAACTATTGGTTGGTACCCCTCTTTTAACCCAACTATTGGTTGGTATGTTTTTTGGTTATCCCAACTATTGGTTGGTACCCTTCTTTTATCCCAACTATTGGTTGGTAGGTTTCTCCTGGTTATCCCAACTATTGGTTGGTACCCTTCTTTTATCCCAACTATTGGTAGGTATCTTTTCTTGGTTATCCCAACTATTGGTTGGTACCCTTCTTTTATCCCAACTATTGGTTGGTATGTTTCTCTTGGTTATCCCAACTATTGGTTGGTACCCTTCTTTTATCCCAACTATTGGTTGGTATCTTTTCTTGGTTATCCCAACTATTGGTTGGTACCCTTCTTTTATCCCAACTATTGGTTGGTATGTTTCTTGGTTATCCCAACTATTGGTTTGTACCCTTCTTTTATCCCAACTATTGGTTGGTATGTTTCTTGGTTATCCCAACTATTGGTTGGTACCCCTCTTTTAACCCAACTATTGGTTGGTATGTTTTTTGGTTATCCCAACTATTGGTTGGTACCCTTCTTTTATCCCAATATTGGTTGGTAGGTTTCTCTTGGTTATCCCAGCTATTGGTTGGTACCCTTCTTTTATCCCAACTATTGGTAGGTATCTTTTCTTGGTTATCCCAACTATTGGTTGGTACCCTTCTTTTATCCCAACTATTGGTTGGTATGTTTCTCTTGGTTATCCCAACTATTGGTTGGTACCCTTCTTTTATCCCAACTATTGGTTGGTATCTTTTCTTGGTTATCCCAACTATTGGTTAGTACCCTTCTTTTATCCCAACTATTGGTTGGTATGTTTCTTTTAGTTATCCCAACTATTGGTTGGTACCCTTCTTTTATCCCCTCTATTGGTTGGTATGTTTCTTGGTTATCCCAACTATTGGTTGGTACCCTTCTTTTTTCCCAACTATTGGTTGGTATGTTTCTTGGTTATCCCAACTATTGGTTGGTACCCTTCTTTTATCCCAACTATTGGTTGGTATGTTTCTTGGTTATCCCAACTATTGGTTGGTATCCTTCTTTTATCCCAACTATTGGTTGGTATGTTTCTTGGTTATCCCAATTATGGGTTGGTACCCTTCTATTATCCCAACTATTGGTTGGTATGTTTCTCTTGGTTATCCCAACTATTGGTTGGTACCCTTCTTTTATCCCAACTATTGGTTGGTATCTTTTTTTGGTTATCCCAACTATTGGTTGGTACCCTTCTTTTATCCCAACTATGGGTTGGAATGTTTCTCTTGGTTATCCCAACTATTGGTTGATACCCTTCTTTTATCCCAACTATTGGTTGGTATGTTTCTTGGTTATCCCAACTATTGGTTGGTATCCTTCTTTTATCCCATCTATTGGTTGGTATGTTTCTTCGTTATCCCAATTATTGGTTGGTACCCTTCTTTTATCCCAACTATTGGTTGGTATGTTTCTCTTGGTTATCCCAACTATTGGTTGGTACCCTTCTTTTATCCCAACTATTGGTTGGTATCTTTTTTTGGTTATCCCAACTATTGGTTGGTACCCTTCTTTTATCCCAACTATGGGTTGGTATGTTTCTCTTGGTTATCCCAACTATTGGTTGGTACCCTTCTTTTATCCCAACTATTGGTTGGTATGTTTCTTGGTTATCCCAACTATTGGTTTGTACCCTTCTTTTATCCCAACTATTGGTTGGTATGTTTCTTGGTTATCCCAACTATTGGTTGGTACCCCTCTTTTAACCCAACTATTGGTTGGTATGTTTTTTGGTTATCCCAACTATTGGTTGGTACCCTTCTTTTATCCCAACTATTGGTTGGTAGGTTTCTCTTGGTTATCCCAACTATTGGTTGGTACCCTTCTTTTATCCCAACTATTGGTAGGTATCTTTTCTTGGTTATCCCAACTATTGGTTGGTACCCTTCTTTTATCCTAACTATTGGTTGGTATGTTTCTCTTGGTTATCCCAACTATTGGTTGGTACCCTTCTTTTATCCCAACTATTGGTTGGTATCTTTTCTTGGTTATCCCAACTATTGGTTGGTACCCTTCTTTTATCCCAACTATTGGTTGGTATGTTTCTTGGTTATCCCAACTATTGGTTTGTACCCTTCTTTTATCCCAACTATTGGTTGGTATGTTTCTTGGTTATCCCAACTATTGGTTGGTACCCCTCTTTTAACCCAACTATTGGTTGGTATGTTTTTTGGTTATCCCAACTATTGGTTGGTACCCTTCTTTTATCCCAACTATTGGTTGGTAGGTTTCTCTTGGTTATCCCAACTATTGGTTGGTACCCTTCTTTTATCTCAACTATTGGTAGGTATCTTTTCTTGGTTATCCCAACTATTGGTTGGTACCCTTCTTTTATCCCAACTATTGGTTGGTATGTTTCTCTTAGTTATCCCAACTATTGGTTGGTACCCTTCTTTTATCCCAACTATTGGTTGGTATCTTTTCTTGGTTATCCCAACTATTGGTTAGTACCCTTCTTTTATCCCAACTATTGGTTGGTATGTTTCTTTTAGTTATCCCAACTATTGGTTGGTACCCTTCTTTTATCCCCTCTATTGGTTGGTATGTTTCTTGGTTATCCCAACTATTGGTTGGTACCCTTCTTTTATCCCAACTATTGGTTGGTATGTTTCTTGGTTATCCCAACTATTGGTTGGTACCCTTCTTTTATCCCAACTATTGGTTGGTATGTTTCTTGGTTATCCCAACTATTGGTTGGTATCCTTCTTTTATCCCAACTATTGGTTGGTATGTTTCTTGGTTATCCCAATTATTGGTTGGTACCCTTCTTTTATCCCAACTATTGGTTGGTATGTTTCTCTTGGTTATCCCAACTATTGGTTGGTACCCTTCTTTTATCCCAACTATTGGTTGGTATCTTTTTTTGGTTATCCCAACTATTGGTTGGTACCCTTCTTTTATCCCAACTATGGGTTGGTATGTTTCTCTTGGTTATCCTAACTATTGGTTGATACCCTTCTTTTATCCCAACTATTGGTTGGTATCTTTTCTTGGTTATCCCAACTATTGGTTGGTACCCTTCTTTTATCCCAACTATTGGTTGGTATGTTTCTTTTGGTTATCCCAACTATTGGTTGGTACCCTTCTTTTATCCCAACTATTGGTTGGAATGTTTCTTGGTTATCCCAACTATTGGTTGGTACCCTTCTTTTATTCCAACTATTGGTTGGTATTTTCTTGGTTATCCCAACTATTGGTTGGTATGTTTCTTGGTAATCCCAACTATTAGTTGGTACCCTTCTTTTATCCCAACTATTGGTAGGTATGTTTCTCTTGGTTATCCCAACTATTGGATGGTACCCTTCTTTTATCCCAACTATTGGTTGGTATCTTTTCTTTGTTATCCCAACTATTGGTTGGTACCCTTCTTTTATCCCAACTATTGGTTGGTATGTTTCTCTTGGTTATCCCAACTATTGGTTGGTACCCTTCTTTTATCCCAACTATTGGTTGGTATGTTTCTTTTGGTTGTCCCAACTATTGGTTGGTACCCTTCTTTTATCCCCTCTATTGGTTGGTATGTTTCTTGGTTATCCCAACTATTGGTTGGTACCCTTCTTTTATCCCAACTATTGGTTGGTATGTTTCTTGGTTATCCCAACTATTGGTTGGTACCCTTCTTTTATCCCAACTATTGGTTGGTATGTTTCTTGGTTATCCCAACTATTGGTTGGTATCCTTCTTTTATCCCAACTATTGGTTGGTATGTTTCTTGGTTATCCCAATTATTGGTTGGTACCCTTCTTTTATCCCAACTATTGGTTGGTATGTTTCTCTTGGTTATCCCAACTATTGGTTGGTACCCTTCTTTAACCCAACTATTGGTTGGTATCTTTTCTTGGTTATCCCAACTATTGGTTGGTACCCTTCTTTTGTCCCAACTATTGGTTGGTATGTTTCTCTTGGTTATCCCAATTATTGGTTGATACCCTTCTTTTATCCCAACTATTGGTAGGTATCTTTTCTTGGTTATCCCAACTATTCTTTGGTACCCTTCTTTTATCCCAACTATTGGTTAGTATGTTTCTTTTGGTTATCCCAACTATTGGTTGGTACCCTTCTTTTATCCCAACTATTGGTTGGTACCTTTTCTTGGTTATCCTAACTATTGGTTGGTACCCTTCTTTTATCCCAACTATTGGCTGGTATCTTTTCTTGGTTATCCCAACTATTGGTTGGTACCCTTCTTTTATCCCAACTATTGGTTGGTATGTTTCTCTTGGTTATCCCAACTATTGGTTGATACCCTTCTTTTATCCCAACTATTAGTTGGTATCTTTTCTTGGTTATCCCAACTATTGGTTGGTACCCTTCTTTTATCCCAACTATTGGTTGGTATGTTTCTTTTGGTTATCCCAACTATTGGTTGGTACCCTTCTTTTATCCCAACTATTGGTTGGTATGTTTCATGGTTATCCCAACTATTGGTTGGTACCCTTCTTTTATCCCCTCTATTTTTATCCCAACTATTGGTTGGTATGTTTCTTGGTTATCCCAACTATTGGTTGGTATCCTTCTTTTATCCCAACTATTGGTAGGTATGTTTCTTGGTTATCCTAATTATTGGTTGGTATCCTTCTTTTATCCCAACTATTGATTGGTATGTTTCTCTTGGTTATCCCAACTATTGGTTGGTACCCTTCTTTTATACCAACTATTGGTTGGTATCTTTTCTTGGTTATCCCAACTATTGGTTGGTACCCTTCTTTTATCCCAACTATTGGTTGGTATGTTTCTCTTGGTTATCCCAACTATTGGTTGGTACCCTTATTTTATCCCAACTATTGGTTGGTAAGTTTCTTTAGGTTATCCCAACTATTGGTTGGTACTCTTCTTTTATCCCAACTATTGGTTGGTATGTTTCTTGGTTATCCCAACCATTGGTTGGTACCCTTCTTTTATCCCAACTATTGGTTGGTGTGTTTCTTCGTTATCCCAACTATTGGTTTGTACCCTTCTTTTATCCCAACTATTGGTTGGTATGTTTCTTGGTTATCCCAACTATTGGTAGGTACCCTTCTTTTATCCCAACTATTGGTTGTATGTTTTTTGGTTATCCCAACTATTGTTTGGTACCCTTTTTTTATCCCAACTATTGGTTGGTATATTTCTCTTGATTATCCCAACTATTGGTTGGTACTCTTCTTTTATCCCAACTATTGGTTGGTATCTTTTCTTGGTTATCCCAACTATTGGTTGGTACCCTTCTTTTATCCCAACTATTGGTTGGTATGTTTCTCTTGGTTATCCCAACTATTGGTTGGTACCCTTCTTTTATCCCAACTATATGTTGGTATCTTTTCTTGGTTATGGTACCCTTCTTTTATCCCAACTATTGGTTGGTATGTTTCTTGGTTATCCCAACTATTGGTTGGTACCCCTCTTTTAACCCAACTATTGGTTGGTATGTTTTTTGGTTATCCCAACTATTGGTTGGTACCCTTCTTTTATCCCAACTATTGGTTGGTAGGTTTCTCTTGGTTATCCCAACTATTGGTTGGTACCCTTTTTTATCCCAACTATTGGTTGGTATCTTTTCTTTGTTATCCCAACTATTGGTTGGTACCCTTCTTTTATCCCAACTATTGGTTGGAATGTTTCTCTTGGTTATCCCAACTATTGGATGGTACCCTTCTTTTATCCCAACTATTGGTTGGTATGTTTCTTTTGGTTGTCCCAACTATTGGTTGGTACCCTTCTTTTATCCCCTCTATTGGTTGGTATGTTTCTTGGTTATCCCAACTATTGGTTTGTACCCTTCTTTTATTCCAACTATTGGTTGGTATGTTTCTTGGTTATCCCAACTATTGGTTGGTACCCTTCTTTTATCCCAACTATTGGTTGGTATGTTTCTTGGTTATCCCAACTATTGGTTGGTATCCTTCTTTTATCCCAACTATTGGTTGGTATGTTTCTTGGTTATCCCAATTATTGGTTGGTACCCTTCTTTTATCCCAACTATTGGTTGGTATGTTTCTCTTGGTTATCCCAACTATTGGTTGGTACCCTTCTTTAACCCAACTATTGGTTGGTATCTTTTCTTGGTTATCCCAACTATTGGTTGGTACCCTTCTTTTGTCCCAACTATTGGTTGGTATGTTTCTCTTGGTTATCCCAACTATTGGTTGATACCCTTCTTTTATCCCAACTATTGGTAGGTATCTTTTCTTGGTTATCCCAACTATTCTTTGGTACCCTTCTTTTATCCCAACTATTGGTTGGTATGTTTCTTTTGGTTATCCCAACTATTGGTTGGTACCCTTCTTTTATCCCAACTATTGGTTGGTACCTTTTCTTGGTTATCCTAACTATTGGTTGGTACCCTTCTTTTATCCCAACTATTGGCTGGTATCTTTTTTTTGATATCCCAACTATTGGTTGGTACCCTTCTTTTATCCCAACTATTGGTTGGTATGTTTCTCTTGGTTATCCCAACTATTTGTTGATACCCTTCTTTTATCCCAACTATTAGTTGGTATCTTTTCTTGGTTATCCCAACTATTGGTTGGTACCCTTCTTTTATCCCAACTATTGGTTGATATGTTTCTTTTGGTTATCCCAACTATTGGTTGGTACCCTTCTTTTATCCCAACAATTGGTTGGTATGTTTCATGGTTATCCCAACTATTGGTTGGTACCCTTCTTTTCTCCCCTCTATTTTTATCCCAACTATTGGTTGGTATGTTTCTTGGTTATCCCAACTATTGGTTGGTATCCTTCTTTTATCCCAACTATTGGTAGGTATGTTTCTTGGTTATCCTAATTATTGGTTGGTATCCTTCTTTTATCCCAACTATTGATTGGTATGTTTCTCTTGGTTATCCCAACTATTGGTTGGTACCCTTCTTTTATACCAACTATTGGTTGGTATCTTTTCTTGGTTATCCCAACTATTGGTTGGTACCCTTCTTTTATCCCAACTATTGGCTGGTATGTTTCTCTTGGTTATCCCAACTATTGGTTGGTACCCTTATTTTATCCCAACTATTGGTTGGTAAGTTTCTTTAGGTTATCCCAACTATTGGTTGGTACTCTTCTTTTATCCCAACTATTGGTTGGTATGTTTCTTGGTTATCCCAACCATTGGTTGGTACCCTTCTTTTATCCCAACTATTGGTTGGTATGTTTCTTGGTTATCCCAACTATTGGTTTGTACCCTTCTTTTATCCTAACTATTGGTTGGTATGTTTCTTGGTTATCCCAACTATTGGTAGGTACCCTTCTTTTATCCCAACTATTGGTTGTATGTTTTTTGGTTATCCCAACTATTGTTTGGTACCCTTTTTTTATCCCAACTATTGGTTGGTATATCTCTCTTGATTATCCCAACTATTGGTTGGTACTCTTCTTTTATCCCAACTATTGGTTGGTATCTTTTCTTGGTTATCCCAACTATTGGTTGGTACCCTTCTTTTATCCCAACTATTGGTTGGTATGTTTCTCTTGGTTATCCCAACTATTGGTTGGTACCCTTCTTTTATCCCAACTATTGGTTGGTATGTTTCTTGGTTATCCCAACTATTGGTTTGTACCCTTCTTTTATCCCAACTATTGGTTGGTATGTTTCTTGGTTATCCCAACTATTGGTTGGTACCCCTCTTTTAACCCAACTATTGGTTGGTATGTTTTTTGGTTATCCCAACTATTGGTTGGTACCCTTCTTTTATCCCAACTATTGGTTGGTAGGTTTCTCTTGGTTATCCCAACTATTGGTTGGTACCCTTCTTTTATCCCAACTATTGGTAGGTATCTTTTCTTGGTTATCCCAACTATTGGTTGGTACCCTTCTTTTATCCTAACTATTGGTTGGTATGTTTCTCTTGGTTATCCCAACTATTGGTTGGTACCCTTCTTTTATCCCAACTATTGGTTGGTATCTTTTCTTGGTTATCCCAACTATTGGTTGGTACCCTTCTTTTATCCCAACTATTGGTTGGTATGTTTCTTGGTTATCCCAACTATTGGTTTGTACCCTTCTTTTATCCCAACTATTGGTTGGTATGTTTCTTGGTTATCCCAACTATTGGTTGGTACCCCTCTTTTAACCCAACTATTGGTTGGTATGTTTTTTGGTTATCCCAACTATTGGTTGGTACCCTTCTTTTATCCCAACTATTGGTTGGTAGGTTTCTCTTGGTTATCCCAACTATTGGTTGGTACCCTTCTTTTATCCCAACTATTGGTAGGTATCTTTTCTTGGTTATCCCAACTATTGGTTGGTACCCTTCTTTTATCCCAACTATTGGTTGGTATGTTTCTCTTAGTTATCCCAACTATTGGTTGGTACCCTTCTTTTATCCCAACTATTGGTTGGTATCTTTTCTTGGTTATCCCAACTATTGGTTAGTACCCTTCTTTTATCCCAACTATTGGTTGGTATGTTTCTTTTAGTTATCCCAACTATTGGTTGGTACCCTTCTTTTATCCCCTCTATTGGTTGGTATGTTTCTTGGTTATCCCAACTATTGGTTGGTACCCTTCTTTTATCCCAACTATTGGTTGGTATGTTTCTTGGTTATCCCAACTATTGGTTGGTACCCTTCTTTTATCCCAACTATTGGTTGGTATGTTTCTTGGTTATCCCAACTATTGGTTGGTATCCTTCTTTTATCCCAACTATTGGTTGGTATGTTTCTTGGTTATCCCAATTATTGGTTGGTACCCTTCTTTTATCCCAACTATTGGTTGGTATGTTTCTCTTGGTTATCCCAACTATTGGTTGGTACCCTTCTTTTATCCCAACTATTGGTTGGTATCTTTTTTTGGTTATCCCAACTATTGGTTGGTACCCTTCTTTTATCCCAACTATGGGTTGGTATGTTTCTCTTGGTTATCCCAACTATTGGTTGATACCCTTCTTTTATCCCAACTATTGGTTGGTATCTTTTCTTGGTTATCCCAACTATTGGTTGGTACCCTTCTTTTATCCCAACTATTGGTTGGTATGTTTCTTTTGGTTATCCCAACTATTGGTTGGTACCCTTCTTTTATCCCAACTATTGGTTGGTATGTTTCTTGGTTATCCCAACTATTGGTTGGTACCCTTCTTTTATTCCAACTATTGGTTGGTATTTTCTTGGTTATCCCAACTATTGGTTGGTATGTTTCTTGGTAATCCCAACTATTAGTTGGTACCCTTCTTTTATCCCAACTATTGGTAGGTATGTTTCTCTTGGTTATCCCAACTATTGGATGGTACCCTTCTTTTATCCCAACTATTGGTTGGTATCTTTTCTTTGTTATCCCAACTATTGGTTGGTACCCTTCTTTTATCCCAACTATTGGTTGGTATGTTTCTCTTGGTTATCCCAACTATTGGTTGGTACCCTTCTTTTATCCCAACTATTGGTTGGTATGTTTCTTTTGGTTGTCCCAACTATTGGTTGGTACCCTTCTTTTATCCCCTCTATTGGTTGGTATGTTTCTTGGTTATCCCAACTATTGGTTGGTACCCTTCTTTTATCCCAACTATTGGTTGGTATGTTTCTTGGTTATCCCAACTATTGGTTGGTACCCTTCTTTTATCCCAACTATTGGTTGGTATGTTTCTTGGTTATCCCAACTATTGGTTGGTATCCTTCTTTTATCCCAACTATTGGTTGGTATGTTTCTTGGTTATCCCAATTATTGGTTGGTACCCTTCTTTTATCCCAACTATTGGTTGGTATGTTTCTCTTGGTTATCCCAACTATTGGTTGGTACCCTTCTTTAACCCAACTATTGGTTGGTATCTTTTCTTGGTTATCCCAACTATTGGTTGGTACCCTTCTTTTGTCCCAACTATTGGTTGGTATGTTTCTCTTGGTTATCCCAATTATTGGTTGATACCCTTCTTTTATCCCAACTATTGGTAGGTATCTTTTCTTGGTTATCCCAACTATTCTTTGGTACCCTTCTTTTATCCCAACTATTGGTTGGTATGTTTCTTTTGGTTATCCCAACTATTGGTTGGTACCCTTCTTTTATCCCAACTATTGGTTGGTACCTTTTCTTGGTTAACCTAACTATTGGTTGGTACCCTTCTTTTATCCCAACTATTGGCTGGTATCTTTTCTTGGTTATCCCAACTATTGGTTGGTACCCTTCTTTTATCCCAACTATTGGTTGGTATGTTTCTCTTGGTTATCCCAACTATTGGTTGATACCCTTCTTTTATCCCACCTATTAGTTGGTATCTTTTCTTGGTTATCCCAACTATTGGTTGGTACCCTTCTTTTATCCCAACTATTGGTTGGTATGTTTCTTTTGGTTATCCCAACTATTGGTTGGTACCCTTCTTTTATCCCAACTATTGGTTGGTATGTTTCATGGTTATCCCAACTATTGGTTGGTACCCTTCTTTTATCCCCTCTATTTTTATCCCAACTATTGGTTGGTATGTTTCTTGGTTATCCCAACTATTGGTTGGTATCCTTCTTTTATCCCAACTATTGGTAGGTATGTTTCTTGGTTATCCTAATTATTGGTTGGTATCCTTCTTTTATCCCAACTATTGATTGGTATGTTTCTCTTGGTTATCCCAACTATTGGTTGGTACCCTTCTTTTATACCAACTATTGGTTGGTATCTTTTCTTGGTTATCCCAACTATTGGTTGGTACCCTTCTTTTATCCCAACTATTGGTTGGTATGTTTCTCTTGGTTATCCCAACTATTGGTTGGTACCCTTATTTTATCCCAACTATTGGTTGGTAAGTTTCTTTAGGTTATCCCAACTATTGGTTGGTACTCTTCTTTTATCCCAACTATTGGTTGGTATGTTTCTTGGTTATCCCAACCATTGGTTGGTACCCTTCTTTTATCCCAACTATTGGTTGGTGTGTTTCTTCGTTATCCCAACTATTGGTTTGTACCCTTCTTTTATCCCAACTATTGGTTGGTATGTTTCTTGGTTATCCCAACTATTGGTAGGTACCCTTCTTTTATCCCAACTATTGGTTGTATGTTTTTTGGTTATCCCAACTATTGTTTGGTACCCTTTTTTTATCCCAACTATTGGTTGGTATATTTCTCTTGATTATCCCAACTATTGGTTGGTACTCTTCTTTTATCCCAACTATTGGTTGGTATCTTTTCTTGGTTATCCCAACTATTGGTTGGTACCCTTCTTTTATCCCAACTATTGGTTGGTATGTTTCTCTTGGTTATCCCAACTATTGGTTGGTACCCTTCTTTTATCCCAACTATATGTTGGTATCTTTTCTTGGTTATGGTACCCTTCTTTTATCCCAACTATTGGTTGGTATGTTTCTTGGTTATCCCAACTATTGGTTGGTACCCTTCTTTTATCCCAACTATTGGTTGGTATGTTTCTTGGTTATCCCAACTATTGGTAGGTACCCTTCTTTTATCCCAACTATTGGTTGTATGTTTTTTGGTTATCCCAACTATTGTTTGGTACCCTTTTTTTATCCCAACTATTGGTTGGTATATTTCTCTTGATTATCCCAACTATTGGTTGGTACTCTTCTTTTATCCCAACTATTGGTTGGTATCTTTTCTTGGTTATCCCAACTATTGGTTGGTACCCTTCTTTTATCCCAACTATTGGTTGGTATGTTTCTCTTGGTTATCCCAACTATTGGTTGGTACCCTTCTTTTATCCCAACTATATGTTGGTATCTTTTCTTGGTTATGGTACCCTTCTTTTATCCCAACTATTGGTTGGTATCTTTTCTTGGTTATCCCAACTATTGGTTGGTACCCTTCTTTTATCCCAACTATTGGTTGGTATGTTTCTTGGTTATCCCAACTATTGGTTTGTACCCTTCTTTTATCCCAACTATTGGTTGGTATGTTTCTTGGTTATCCCAACTATTGGTTGGTACCCCTCTTTTAACCCAACTATTGGTTGGTATGTTTTTTGGTTATCCCAACTATTGGTTGGTACCCTTCTTTTATCCCAACTATTGGTTGGTAGGTTTCTCTTGGTTATCCCAACTATTGGTTGGTACCCTTCTTTTATCCCAACTATTGGTAGGTATCTTTTCTTGGTTATCCCAACTATTGGTTGGTACCCTTCTTTTATCCCAACTATTGGTTGGTATGTTTCTCTTAGTTATCCCAACTATTGGTTGGTACCCTTCTTTTATCCCAACTATTGGTTGGTATCTTTTCTTGGTTATCCCAACTATTGGTTAGTACCCTTCTTTTATCCCAACTATTGGTTGGTATGTTTCTTTTAGTTATCCCAACTATTGGTTGGTACCCTTCTTTTATCCCCTCTATTGGTTGGTATGTTTCTTGGTTATCCCAACTATTGGTTGGTACCCTTCTTTTATCCCAACTATTGGTTGGTATGTTTCTTGGTTATCCCAACTATTGGTTGGTACCCTTCTTTTATCCCAACTATTGGTTGGTATGTTTCTTGGTTATCCCAACTATTGGTTGGTATCCTTCTTTTATCCCAACTATTGGTTGGTATGTTTCTTGGTTATCCCAATTATTGGTTGGTACCCTTCTTTTATCCCAACTATTGGTTGGTATGTTTCTCTTGGTTATCCCAACTATTGGTTGGTACCCTTCTTTTATCCCAACTATTGGTTGGTATCTTTTTTTGGTTATCCCAACTATTGGTTGGTACCCTTCTTTTATCCCAACTATGGGTTGGTATGTTTCTCTTGGTTATCCCAACTATTGGTTGATACCCTTCTTTTATCCCAACTATTGGTTGGTATCTTTTCTTGGTTATCCCAACTATTGGTTGGTACCCTTCTTTTATCCCAACTATTGGTTGGTATGTTTCTTTTGGTTATCCCAACTATTGGTTGGTACCCTTCTTTTATCCCAACTATTGGTTGGTATGTTTCTTGGTTATCCCAACTATTGGTTGGTACCCTTCTTTTATTCCAACTATTGGTTGGTATTTTCTTGGTTATCCCAACTATTGGTTGGTATGTTTCTTGGTAATCCCAACTATTAGTTGGTACCCTTCTTTTATCCCAACTATTGGTAGGTATGTTTCTCTTGGTTATCCCAACTATTGGATGGTACCCTTCTTTTATCCCAACTATTGGTTGGTATCTTTTCTTTGTTATCCCAACTATTGGTTGGTACCCTTCTTTTATCCCAACTATTGGTTGGTATGTTTCTCTTGGTTATCCCAACTATTGGTTGGTACCCTTCTTTTATCCCAACTATTGGTTGGTATGTTTCTTTTGGTTGTCCCAACTATTGGTTGGTACCCTTCTTTTATCCCCTCTATTGGTTGGTATGTTTCTTGGTTATCCCAACTATTGGTTGGTACCCTTCTTTTATCCCAACTATTGGTTGGTATGTTTCTTGGTTATCCCAACTATTGGTTGGTACCCTTCTTTTATCCCAACTATTGGTTGGTATGTTTCTTGGTTATCCCAACTATTGGTTGGTATCCTTCTTTTATCCCAACTATTGGTTGGTATGTTTCTTGGTTATCCCAATTATTGGTTGGTACCCTTCTTTTATCCCAACTATTGGTTGGTATGTTTCTCTTGGTTATCCCAACTATTGGTTGGTACCCTTCTTTAACCCAACTATTGGTTGGTATCTTTTCTTGGTTATCCCAACTATTGGTTGGTACCCTTCTTTTGTCCCAACTATTGGTTGGTATGTTTCTCTTGGTTATCCCAATTATTGGTTGATACCCTTCTTTTATCCCAACTATTGGTAGGTATCTTTTCTTGGTTATCCCAACTATTCTTTGGTACCCTTCTTTTATCCCAACTATTGGTTGGTATGTTTCTTTTGGTTATCCCAACTATTGGTTGGTACCCTTCTTTTATCCCAACTATTGGTTGGTACCTTTTCTTGGTTAACCTAACTATTGGTTGGTACCCTTCTTTTATCCCAACTATTGGCTGGTATCTTTTCTTGGTTATCCCAACTATTGGTTGGTACCCTTCTTTTATCCCAACTATTGGTTGGTATGTTTCTCTTGGTTATCCCAACTATTGGTTGATACCCTTCTTTTATCCCACCTATTAGTTGGTATCTTTTCTTGGTTATCCCAACTATTGGTTGGTACCCTTCTTTTATCCCAACTATTGGTTGGTATGTTTCTTTTGGTTATCCCAACTATTGGTTGGTACCCTTCTTTTATCCCAACTATTGGTTGGTATGTTTCATGGTTATCCCAACTATTGGTTGGTACCCTTCTTTTATCCCCTCTATTTTTATCCCAACTATTGGTTGGTATGTTTCTTGGTTATCCCAACTATTGGTTGGTATCCTTCTTTTATCCCAACTATTGGTAGGTATGTTTCTTGGTTATCCTAATTATTGGTTGGTATCCTTCTTTTATCCCAACTATTGATTGGTATGTTTCTCTTGGTTATCCCAACTATTGGTTGGTACCCTTCTTTTATACCAACTATTGGTTGGTATCTTTTCTTGGTTATCCCAACTATTGGTTGGTACCCTTCTTTTATCCCAACTATTGGTTGGTATGTTTCTCTTGGTTATCCCAACTATTGGTTGGTACCCTTATTTTATCCCAACTATTGGTTGGTAAGTTTCTTTAGGTTATCCCAACTATTGGTTGGTACTCTTCTTTTATCCCAACTATTGGTTGGTATGTTTCTTGGTTATCCCAACCATTGGTTGGTACCCTTCTTTTATCCCAACTATTGGTTGGTGTGTTTCTTCGTTATCCCAACTATTGGTTTGTACCCTTCTTTTATCCCAACTATTGGTTGGTATGTTTCTTGGTTATCCCAACTATTGGTAGGTACCCTTCTTTTATCCCAACTATTGGTTGTATGTTTTTTGGTTATCCCAACTATTGTTTGGTACCCTTTTTTTATCCCAACTATTGGTTGGTATATTTCTCTTGATTATCCCAACTATTGGTTGGTACTCTTCTTTTATCCCAACTATTGGTTGGTATCTTTTCTTGGTTATCCCAACTATTGGTTGGTACCCTTCTTTTATCCCAACTATTGGTTGGTATGTTTCTCTTGGTTATCCCAACTATTGGTTGGTACCCTTCTTTTATCCCAACTATATGTTGGTATCTTTTCTTGGTTATGGTACCCTTCTTTTATCCCAACTATTGGTTGGTATGTTTCTTGGTTATCCCAACTATTGGTTGGTACCCCTCTTTTAACCCAACTATTGGTTGGTATGTTTTTTGGTTATCCCAACTATTGGTTGGTACCCTTCTTTTATCCCAACTATTGGTTGGTAGGTTTCTCTTGGTTATCCCAACTATTGGTTGGTACCCTTTTTTATCCCAACTATTGGTTGGTATCTTTTCTTTGTTATCCCAACTATTGGTTGGTACCCTTCTTTTATCCCAACTATTGGTTGGTATGTTTCTCTTGGTTATCCCAACTATTGGATGGTACCCTTCTTTTATCCCAACTATTGGTTGGTATGTTTCTTTTGGTTGTCCCAACTATTGGTTGGTACCCTTCTTTTATCCCCTCTATTGGTTGGTATGTTTCTTGGTTATCCCAACTATTGGTTTGTACCCTTCTTTTATCCCAACTATTGGTTGGTATGTTTCTTGGTTATCCCAACTATTGGTTGGTACCCTTCTTTTATCCCAACTATTGGTTGGTATGTTTCTTGGTTATCCCAACTATTGGTTGGTATCCTTCTTTTATCCCAACTATTGGTTGGTATGTTTCTTGGTTATCCCAATTATTGGTTGGTACCCTTCTTTTATCCCAACTATTGGTTGGTATGTTTCTCTTGGTTATCCCAACTATTGGTTGGTACCCTTCTTTAACCCAACTATTGGTTGGTATCTTTTCTTGGTTATCCCAACTATTGGTTGGTACCCTTCTTTTGTCCCAACTATTGGTTGGTATGTTTCTCTTGGTTATCCCAACTATTGGTTGATACCCTTCTTTTATCCCAACTATTGGTAGGTATCTTTTCTTGGTTATCCCAACTATTCTTTGGTACCCTTCTTTTATCCCAACTATTGGTTGGTATGTTTCTTTTGGTTATCCCAACTATTGGTTGGTACCCTTCTTTTATCCCAACTATTGGTTGGTACCTTTTCTTGGTTATCCTAACTATTGGTTGGTACCCTTCTTTTATCCCAACTATTGGCTGGTATCTTTTTTTGGTTATCCCAACTATTGGTTGGTACCCTTCTTTTATCCCAACTATTGGTTGGTATGTTTCTCTTGGTTATCCCAACTATTGGTTGATACCCTTCTTTTATCCCAACTATTAGTTGGTATCTTTTCTTGGTTATCCCAACTATTGGTTGGTACCCTTCTTTTATCCCAACTATTGGTTGGTATGTTTCTTTTGGTTATCCCAACTATTGGTTGGTACCCTTCTTTTATCCCAACAATTGGTTGGTATGTTTCATGGTTATCCCAACTATTGGTTGGTACCCTTCTTTTCTCCCCTCTATTTTTATCCCAACTATTGGTTGGTATGTTTCTTGGTTATCCCAACTATTGGTTGGTATCCTTCTTTTATCCCAACTATTGGTAGGTATGTTTCTTGGTTATCCTAATTATTGGTTGGTATCCTTCTTTTATCCCAACTATTGATTGGTATGTTTCTCTTGGTTATCCCAACTATTGGTTGGTACCCTTCTTTTATACCAACTATTGGTTGGTATCTTTTCTTGGTTATCCCAACTATTGGTTGGTACCCTTCTTTTATCCCAACTATTGGTTGGTATGTTTCTCTTGGTTATCCCAACTATTGGTTGGTACCCTTATTTTATCCCAACTATTGGTTGGTAAGTTTCTTTAGGTTATCCCAACTATTGGTTGGTACTCTTCTTTTATCCCAACTATTGGTTGGTATGTTTCTTGGTTATCCCAACCATTGGTTGGTACCCTTCTTTTATCCCAACTATTGGTTGGTATGTTTCTTGGTTATCCCAACTATTGGTTTGTACCCTTCTTTTATCCTAACTATTGGTTGGTATGTTTCTTGGTTATCCCAACTATTGGTAGGTACCCTTCTTTTATCCCAACTATTGGTTGTATGTTTTTTGGTTATCCCAACTATTGTTTGGTACCCTTTTTTTATCCCAACTATTGGTTGGTATATCTCTCTTGATTATCCCAACTATTGGTTGGTACTCTTCTTTTATCCCAACTATTGGTTGGTATCTTTTCTTGGTTATCCCAACTATTGGTTGGTACCCTTCTTTTATCCCAACTATTGGTTGGTATGTTTCTCTTGGTTATCCCAACTATTGGTTGGTACCCTTCTTTTATCCCAACTATTGGTTGGTATCTTTTCTTGGTTATCCCAACTATTGGTTGGTACCCTTCTTTTATCCCAACTATTGGTTGGTATGTTTCTTGGTTATCCCAACTATTGGTTGGTACCCCTCTTTTAACCCAACTATTAGTTGGTATGTTTTTTGGTTATCCCAACTATTGGTTGGTACCCTTCTTTTATCCCAACTATTGGTTGGTAGGTTTCTCTTGGTTATCCCAACTATTGGTTGGTACCCTTCTTTTATCCCAACTATTGGTAGGTATCTTTTCTTGGTTATCCCAACTATTGGTTGGTACCCTTCTTTTATCCCAACTATTGGTTGTTATGTTTCTCTTGGTTATCCCAACTATTGGTTGGTAGCCTTCTTTTATCCCAACTATTGGTTGGTATCTTTTCTTGGTTATCCCAACTATTGGTTGGTACCCTTCTTTTATCCCAACTATTGGTTGGTATGTTTCTTGGTTATCCCAACTATTGGTTGTACCCTTCTTTTATCCCAACTATTGGTTGGTATGTTTCTTGGTTATCCCAACTATTGGTTGGTACCCTTCTTTTATCCCAACTATTGGTTGGTATGTTTCTTGGTTATCCCAACTATTGGTTGGTATCCTTCTTTTATCCCAACTATTGGTTGGTATGTTTCTTGGTTATCCCAATTATTGGTTGGTACCCTTCTTTTATCCCAACTATTGGTTGGTATGTTTCTCTTGGTTATCCCAACTATTGGTTGGTACCCTTCTTTAACCCAACTATTGGTTGGTATCTTTTCTTGGTTATCCCAACTATTGGTTGGTACCCTTCTTTTGTCCCAACTATTGGTTGGTATGTTTCTCTTGGTTATCCCAACTATTGGTTGATACCCTTCTTTTATCCCAACTATTGGTAGGTATCTTTTCTTGGTTATCCCAACTATTCTTTGGTACCCTTCTTTTATCCCAACTATTGGTTGGTATGTTTCTTTTGGTTATCCCAACTATTGGTTGGTACCCTTGTTTTATCCCAACTATTGGTTGGTACCTTTTCTTGGTTATCCTAACTATTGGTTGGTACCCTTCTTTTATCCCAACTATTGGCTGGTATCTTTTCTTGGTTATCCCAACTATTGGTTGGTACCCTTCTTTTATCCCAACTATTGGTTGGTATGTTTCTCTTGGTTATCCCAACTATTGGTTGATACCCTTCTTTTATCCCAACTATTAGTTGGTATCTTTTCTTGGTTATCCCAACTATTGGTTGGTACCCTTCTTTTATCCCAACTATTGGTTGGTATCTTTTCTTTGTTATCCCAACTATTGGTTGGTACCCTTCTCTTATCCCAACTATTGGTTGGTATGTTTCTCTTGGTTATCCCAACTATTGGTTGGTACCCTTATTTTATCCCAACTATTGGTTGGTAAGTTTCTTTAGGTTATCCCAACTATTGGTTGGTACTCTTCTTTTATCCCAACTATTGGTTGGTATGTTTCTTGGTTATCCCAACCATTGGTTGGTACCCTTCTTTTATCCCAACTATTGGTTGGTATGTTTCTTGGTTATCCCAACTATTGGTTTGTACCCTTCTTTTATCCCAACTATTGGTTGGTATGTTTCTTGGTTATCCCAACTATTGGTAGGTACCCTTCTTTTATCCCAACTATTGGTTGTATGTTTTTTGGTTATCCCAACTATTGTTTGGTACACTTTTTTTATCCCAACTATTGGTTGGTATATTTCTCTTGATTATCCCAACTATTGGTTGGTACTCTTCTTTTATCCCAACTATTGGTTGGTATCTTTTCTTGGTTATCCCAACTATTGGTTGGTACCCTTCTTTTATCCCAACTTTTGGTTGGTATGTTTCTCTTGGTTATCCCAACTATTGGTTGGTACCCTTCTTTTATCCCAACTATTGGTTGGTATCTTTTCTTGGTTATCCCAACTATTGGTTGGTACCCTTCTTTTATCCCAACTATTGGTTGGTATGTTTCTTGGTTATCCCAACTATTGGTTGGTACCCCTCTTTTAACCCAACTATTGGTTGGTATGTTTTTTGGTTATCCCAACTATTGGTTGGTACCCTTCTTTTATCCCAACTATTGGTTGGTAGGTTTCTCTTGGTTATCCCAACTATTGGTTGGTACCCTTCTTTTATCCCAACTATTGGTAGGTATCTTTTCTTGGTTATCCCAACTATTGGTTGGTACCCTTGTTTTATCCCAACTATTGGTTGGTATGTTTCTCTTGGTTATCCCAGCTATTGGTTGGTACCCTTCTTTTATCCCAACTATTGGTTGGTATCTTTTCTTGGTTATCCCAACTATTGGTTGGTACCCTTCTTTTATCCCAACTATTGGTTGGTATGTTTCTTGGTTATCCCAACTATTGGTTTGTACCCTTCTTTTATCCCAACTATTGGTTGGTATGTTTCTTGGTTATCCCAACTATTGGTTGGTACCCTTCTTTTATCCCAACTATTGGTTGGTATGTTTCTTGGTTATCCCAACTATTGGTTGGTATCCTTCTTTTATCCCAACTATTGGTTGGTATGTTTCTTGGTTATCCCAATTATTGGTTGGTACCATTCTTTTATCCCAACTATTGGTTGGTATGTTTCTCTTGGTTATCCCAACTATTGGTTGGTATCCTTCTTTAACCCAACTATTGGTTGGTATCTTTTCTTGGTTATCCCAACTATTGGTTGGTACCCTTCTTTTGTCCCAACTATTGGTTGGTATGTTTCTCTTGGTTATCCCAACTATTGGTTGATACCCTTCTTTTATCCCAACTATTGGTAGGTATCTTTTCTTGGTTATCCCAACTATTCTTTGGTACCCTTCTTTTATCCCAACTATTGGTTGGTATGTTTCTTTTGGTTATCCCAACTATTGGTTGGTACCCTTCTTTTATCCCAACTATTGGTTGGTACCTTTTCTTGGTTATCCTAACTATTGGTTGGTACCCTTCTTTTATCCCAACTATTGGCTGGTATCTTTTCTTGGTTATCCCAACTATTGGTTGGTACCCTTCTTTTATCCCAACTATTGGTTGGTATGTTTCTTTTGGTTATCCCAACTATTGGTTGGTACCCTTCTTTTATCCCAACTATTGGTTGGTACCTTTTCTTGGTTATCCTAACTATTGGTTGGTACCCTTCTTTTATCCCAACTATTAGTTGGTATCTTTTCTTGGTTATCCCAACTATTGGTTGGTACCCTTCTTTTATCCCAACTATTGGTTGGTAGGTTTCTCTTGGTTATCCCAACTATTGGTTTGTACCCTTCTTTTATCCCAACTATTGGTTGGTATGTTTCTTGGTTATCCCAACCATTGGTTGGTACCCTTCTTTTATCCCAACTATTGGTTGGTATGTTTCTTGGTTATCCCAACTATTGGTTTGTACCCTTCTTTTATCCCAACTATTGGTTGGTATGTTTCTTGGTTATCCCAACTATTGGTAGGTACCCTTCTTTTATCCCAACTATTGGTTGTATGTTTTTTGGTTATCCCAACTATTGTTTGGTACCCTTTTTTTATCCCAACTATTGGTTGGTATATTTCTCTTGATTATCCCAACTATTGGTTGGTACTCTTCTTTTATCCCAACTATTGGTTGGTATCTTTTCTTGGTTATCCCAACTATTGGTTGGTACCCTTCTTTTATCCCAACTTTTGGTTGGTATGTTTCTCTTGGTAATCCCAACTATTGGTTGGTACCCTTCTTTTATCCCAACTATTGGTTGGTATCTTTTCTTGGTTATCCCAACTATTGGTTGGTACCCTTCTTTTATCCCAACTATTGGTTGGTATGTTTCTTGGTTATCCCAACTATTGGTTGGTACCCCTCTTTTAACCCAACTATTGGTTGGTATGTTTTTTGGTTATCCCAACTATTGGTTGGTACCCTTCTTTTATCCCAACTATTGGTTGGTAGGTTTCTCTTGGTTATCCCAACTATTGGTTGGTACCCTTCTTTTATCCCAACTATTGGTAGGTATCTTTTCTTGGTTATCCCAACTATTGGTTGGTACCCTTGTTTTATCCCAACTATTGGTTGGTATGTTTCTCTTGGTTATCCCAGCTATTGGTTGGTACCCTTCTTTTATCCCAACTATTGGTTGGTATCTTTTCTTGGTTATCCCAACTATTGGTTGGTACCCTTCTTTTATCCCAACTATTGGTTGGTATGTTTCTTGGTTATCCCAACTATTGGTTTGTACCCTTCTTTTATCCCAACTATTGGTTGGTATGTTTCTTGGTTATCCCAACTATTGGTTGGTACCCTTCTTTTATCCCAACTATTGGTTGGTATGTTTCTTGGTTATCCCAACTATTGGTTGGTATCCTTCTTTTATCCCAACTATTGGTTGGTATGTTTCTTGGTTATCCCAATTATTGGTTGGTACCATTCTTTTATCCCAACTATTGGTTGGTATGTTTCTCTTGGTTATCCCAACTATTGGTTGGTATCCTTCTTTAACCCAACTATTGGTTGGTATCTTTTCTTGGTTATCCCAACTATTGGTTGGTACCCTTCTTTTGTCCCAACTATTGGTTGGTATGTTTCTCTTGGTTATCCCAACTATTGGTTGATACCCTTCTTTTATCCCAACTATTGGTAGGTATCTTTTCTTGGTTATCCCAACTATTCTTTGGTACCCTTCTTTTATCCCAACTATTGGTTGGTATGTTTCTTTTGGTTATCCCAACTATTGGTTGGTACCCTTCTTTTATCCCAACTATTGGTTGGTACCTTTTCTTGGTTATCCTAACTATTGGTTGGTACCCTTCTTTTATCCCAACTATTGGCTGGTATCTTTTCTTGGTTATCCTAACTATTGGTTGGTACCCTTCTTTTATCCCAACTATTGGTTGGTATGTTTCTTTTGGTTATCCCAACTATTGGTTGGTACCCTTCTTTTATCCCAACTATTGGTTGGTACCTTTTCTTGGTTATCCTAACTATTGGTTGGTACCCTTCTTTTATCCCAACTATTAGTTGGTATCTTTTCTTGGTTATCCCAACTATTGGTTGGTACCCTTCTTTTATCCCAACTATTGGTTGGTAGGTTTCTCTTGGTTATCCCAACTATTGGTTTGTACCCTTCTTTTATCCCAACTATTGGTAGGTATCTTTTCTTGGTTATCCCAACTATTGGTTGGTACCCTTCTTTTATCCCAACTATTGGTTGGTATGTTTCTCTTGGTTATCCCAACTATTGGTTGGTACCCTTCTTTTATCCCAACTATTGGTTGGTATCTTTTCTTGGTTATCCCAACTATTGGTTGGTACCCTTCTATTATCCCAACTATTGGTTGGTATGTTTCTTGGTTATCCCAACTATTGGTTTGTACCCTTCTTTTATCCCAACTATTGGTTTGTATGTTTCTTGGTTATCCCAACTATTGGTTGGTACCCCTCTTTTAACCCAACTATTGGTTGGTATGTTTTTTGGTTATCCCAACTATTGGTTGGTACCCTTCTTTTATCCCAATATTGGTTGGTAGGTTTCTATTGGTTATCCCAACTATTGGTTGGTACCCTTCTTTTATCCCAACTATTGGTAGGTATCTTTTCTTGGTTATCCCAACTATTGGTTGGTACCCTTCTTTTATCCCAACTATTGGTTGGTATGTTTCTCTTGGTTATCCCAACTATTGGTTGGTACCCTTCTTTTATCCCAACTATTGGTTGGTATCTTTTCTTGGTTATCCCAACTATTGGTTAGTACCCTTCTTTTATCCCAACTATTGGTTGGTATATTTCTTTTAGTTATCCCAACTATTAGTTGGTACCCTTCTTTTATCCCCTCTATTGGTTGGTATGTTTCTTGGTTATCCCAACTATTGGTTGGTACCCTTCTTTTATCCCAACTTTTGGTTGGTATGTTTCTCTTGGTTATCCCAACTATTGGTTGGTACCCTTCTTTTATCCCAACTATTGGTTGGTATCTTTTCTTGGTTATCCCAACTATTGGTTGGTACCCTTCTTTTATCCCAACTATTGGTTGGTATGTTTCTTGGTTATCCCAACTATTGGTTGGTACCCCTCTTTTAACCCAACTATTGGTTGGTATGTTTTTTGGTTATCCCAACTATTGGTTGGTACCCTTCTTTTATCCCAACTATTGGTTGGTAGGTTTCTCTTGGTTATCCCAACTATTGGTTGGTACCCTTCTTTTATCCCAACTATTGGTAGGTATCTTTTCTTGGTTATCCCAACTATTGGTTGGTACCCTTGTTTTATCCCAACTATTGGTTGGTATGTTTCTCTTGGTTATCCCAGCTATTGGTTGGTACCCTTCTTTTATCCCAACTATTGGTTGGTATCTTTTCTTGGTTATCCCAACTATTGGTTGGTACCCTTCTTTTATCCCAACTATTGGTTGGTATGTTTCTTGGTTATCCCAACTATTGGTTTGTACCCTTCTTTTATCCCAACTATTGGTTGGTATGTTTCTTGGTTATCCCAACTATTGGTTGGTACCCTTCTTTTATCCCAACTATTGGTTGGTATGTTTCTTGGTTATCCCAACTATTGGTTGGTATCCTTCTTTTATCCCAACTATTGGTTGGTATGTTTCTTGGTTATCCCAATTATTGGTTGGTACCATTCTTTTATCCCAACTATTGGTTGGTATGTTTCTCTTGGTTATCCCAACTATTGGTTGGTATCCTTCTTTAACCCAACTATTGGTTGGTATCTTTTCTTGGTTATCCCAACTATTGGTTGGTACCCTTCTTTTGTCCCAACTATTGGTTGGTATGTTTCTCTTGGTTATCCCAACTATTGGTTGATACCCTTCTTTTATCCCAACTATTGGTAGGTATCTTTTCTTGGTTATCCCAACTATTCTTTGGTACCCTTCTTTTATCCCAACTATTGGTTGGTATGTTTCTTTTGGTTATCCCAACTATTGGTTGGTACCCTTCTTTTATCCCAACTATTGGTTGGTACCTTTTCTTGGTTATCCTAACTATTGGTTGGTACCCTTCTTTTATCCCAACTATTGGCTGGTATCTTTTCTTGGTTATCCCAACTATTGGTTGGTACCCTTCTTTTATCCCAACTATTGGTTGGTATGTTTCTTTTGGTTATCCCAACTATTGGTTGGTACCCTTCTTTTATCCCAACTATTGGTTGGTATGTTTCTCTTGGTTATCCCAACTATTGGTTGGTACCCTTCTTTTATCCCAACTATTGGTTGGTATCTTTTCTTGGTTATCCCAACTATTGGTTAGTACCCTTCTTTTATCCCAACTATTGGTTGGTATATTTCTTTTAGTTATCCCAACTATTAGTTGGTACCCTTCTTTTATCCCCTCTATTGGTTGGTATGTTTCTTGGTTATCCCAACTATTGGTTGGTACCCTTCTTTTATCCCAACTTTTGGTTGGTATGTTTCTCTTGGTTATCCCAACTATTGGTTGGTACCCTTCTTTTATCCCAACTATTGGTTGGTATCTTTTCTTGGTTATCCCAACTATTGGTTGGTACCCTTCTTTTATCCCAACTATTGGTTGGTATGTTTCTTGGTTATCCCAACTATTGGTTGGTACCCCTCTTTTAACCCAACTATTGGTTGGTATGTTTTTTGGTTATCCCAACTATTGGTTGGTACCCTTCTTTTATCCCAACTATTGGTTGGTAGGTTTCTCTTGGTTATCCCAACTATTGGTTGGTACCCTTCTTTTATCCCAACTATTGGTAGGTATCTTTTCTTGGTTATCCCAACTATTGGTTGGTACCCTTGTTTTATCCCAACTATTGGTTGGTATGTTTCTCTTGGTTATCCCAGCTATTGGTTGGTATCCTTCTTTTATCCCAACTATTGGTTGGTATCTTTTCTTGGTTATCCCAACTATTGGTTGGTACCCTTCTTTTATCCCAACTATTGGTTGGTATGTTTCTTGGTTATCCCAACTATTGGTTTGTACCCTTCTTTTATCCCAACTATTGGTTGGTATGTTTCTTGGTTATCCCAACTATTGGTTGGTACCCTTCTTTTATCCCAACTATTGGTTGGTATGTTTCTTGGTTATCCCAACTATTGGTTGGTATCCTTCTTTTATCCCAACTATTGGTTGGTATGTTTCTTGGTTATCCCAATTATTGGTTGGTACCATTCTTTTATCCCAACTATTGGTTGGTATGTTTCTCTTGGTTATCCCAACTATTGGTTGGTATCCTTCTTTAACCCAACTATTGGTTGGTATCTTTTCTTGGTTATCCCAACTATTGGTTGGTACCCTTCTTTTGTCCCAACTATTGGTTGGTATGTTTCTCTTGGTTATCCCAACTATTGGTTGATACCCTTCTTTTATCCCAACTATTGGTAGGTATCTTTTCTTGGTTATCCCAACTATTCTTTGGTACCCTTCTTTTATCCCAACTATTGGTTGGTATGTTTCTTTTGGTTATCCCAACTATTGGTTGGTACCCTTCTTTTATCCCAACTATTGGTTGGTACCTTTTCTTGGTTATCCTAACTATTGGTTGGTACCCTTCTTTTATCCCAACTATTGGCTGGTATCTTTTCTTGGTTATCCCAACTATTGGTTGGTACCCTTCTTTTATCCCAACTATTGGTTGGTATGTTTCTTTTGGTTATCCCAACTATTGGTTGGTACCCTTCTTTTATCCCAACTATTGGTTGGTACCTTTTCTTGGTTATCCTAACTATTGGTTGGTACCCTTCTTTTATCCCAACTATTAGTTGGTATCTTTTCTTGGTTATCCCAACTATTGGTTGGTACCCTTCTTTTATCCCAACTATTGGTTGGTAGGTTTCTCTTGGTTATCCCAACTATTGGTTGGTACCCTTCTTTTATCCCAACTATTGGTAGGTATCTTTTCTTGGTTATCCCAACTATTGGTTGGTACCCTTCTTTTATCCCAACTATTGGTTGGTATGTTTCTCTTGGTTATCCCAACTATTGGTTGGTACCCTTCTTTTATCCCAACTATTGGTTGGTATCTTTTCTTGGTTATCCCAACTATTGGTTGGTACCCTTCTATTATCCCAACTATTGGTTGGTATGTTTCTTGGTTATCCCAACTATTGGTTTGTACCCTTCTTTTATCCCAACTATTGGTTTGTATGTTTCTTGGTTATCCCAACTATTGGTTGGTACCCCTCTTTTAACCCAACTATTGGTTGGTATGTTTTTTGGTTATCCCAACTATTGGTTGGTACCCTTCTTTTATCCCAATATTGGTTGGTAGGTTTCTATTGGTTATCCCAACTATTGGTTGGTACCCTTCTTTTATCCCAACTATTGGTAGGTATCTTTTCTTGGTTATCCCAACTATTGGTTGGTACCCTTCTTTTATCCCAACTATTGGTTGGTATGTTTCTCTTGGTTATCCCAACTATTGGTTGGTACCCTTCTTTTATCCCAACTATTGGTTGGTATCTTTTCTTGGTTATCCCAACTATTGGTTGGTACCCTTCTTTTATCCCAACTATTGGTTGGTATGTTTCTTGGTTATCCCAACTATTGGTTTGTACCCTTCTTTTATCCCAACTATTGGTTGGTATGTTTCTTGGTTATCCCAACTATTGGTTGGTACCCTTCTTTTATCCCAACTATTGGTTGGTATGTTTCTTGGTTATCCCAACTATTGGTTGGTATCCTTCTTTTATCCCAACTATTGGTTGGTATGTTTCTTGGTTATCCCAATTATTGGTTGGTACCCTTCTTTTATCCCAACTATTGGTTGGTATGTTTCTCTTGGTTATCCCAACTATTGGTTGGTACCCTTCTTTAACCCAACTATTGGTTGGTATCTTTTCTTGGTTAACCCAACTATTGGTTGGTACCCTTCTTTTGTCCCAACTATTGGTTGGTATGTTTCTCTTGGTTATCCCAACTATTGGTTGATACCCTTCTTTTATCCCAACTATTGGTAGGTATCTTTTCTTGGTTATCCCAACTATTCTTTGGTACCCTTCTTTTATCCCAACTATTGGTTGGTATGTTTCTTTTGGTTATCCCAACTATTGGTTGGTACCCTTCTTTTATCCCAACTATTGGTTGGTACCTTTTCTTGGTTATCCTAACTATTGGTTGGTACCCTTCTTTTATCCCAACTATTGGCTGGTATCTTTTCTTGGTTATCCCAACTATTGGTTGGTACCCTTCTTTTATCCCAACTATTGGTTGGTATGTTTCTTTTGGTTATCCCAACTATTGGTTGGTACCCTTCTTTTATCCCAACTATTGGTTGGTACCTTTTCTTGGTTATCCTAACTATTGGTTGGTACCCTTCTTTTATCCCATCTATTAGTTGGTATCTTTTCTTGGTTACCCCAACTATTGGTTGGTACCCTTCTTTTATCCCAACTATTGGTTGGTAGGTTTCTCTTGGTTATCCCAACTATTGGTTGGTACCCTTCTTTTATCCCAACTATTGGTAGGTATCTTTTCTTGGTTATCCCAACTATTGGTTGGTACCCTTCTTTTATCCCAACTATTGGTTGGTATGTTTCTCTTGGTTATCCCAACTATTGGTTGGTACCCTTCTTTTATCCCAACTATTGGTTGGTATCTTTTCTTGGTTATCCCAACTATTGGTTGGTACCCTTCTATTATCCCAACTATTGGTTGGTATGTTTCTTGGTTATCCCAACTATTGGTTTGTACCCTTCTTTTATCCCAACTATTGGTTGGTATGTTTCTTGGTTATCCCAACTATTGGTTGGTACCCCTCTTTTAACCCAACTATTGGTTGGTATGTTTTTTGGTTATCCCAACTATTGGTTGGTACCCTTCTTTTATCCCAATATTGGTTGGTAGGTTTCTATTGGTTATCCCAACTATTGGTTGGTACCCTTCTTTTATCCCAACTATTGGTAGGTATCTTTTCTTGGTTATCCCAACTATTGGTTGGTACCCTTCTTTTATCCCAACTATTGGTTGGTATGTTTCTCTTGGTTATCCCAACTATTGGTTGGTACCCTTCTTTTATCCCAACTATTGGTTGGTATCTTTTCTTGGTTATCCCAACTATTGGTTGGTACCCTTCTTTTATCCCAACTATTGGTTGGTATGTTTCTTGGTTATCCCAACTATTGGTTTGTACCCTTCTTTTATCCCAACTATTGGTTGGTATGTTTCTTGGTTATCCCAACTATTGGTTGGTACCCTTCTTTTATCCCAACTATTGGTTGGTATGTTTCTTGGTTATCCCAACTATTGGTTGGTATCCTTCTTTTATCCCAACTATTGGTTGGTATGTTTCTTGGTTATCCCAATTATTGGTTGGTACCCTTCTTTTATCCCAACTATTGGTTGGTATGTTTCTCTTGGTTATCCCAACTATTGGTTGGTACCCTTCTTTAACCCAACTATTGGTTGGTATCTTTTCTTGGTTAACCCAACTATTGGTTGGTACCCTTCTTTTGTCCCAACTATTGGTTGGTATGTTTCTCTTGGTTATCCCAACTATTGGTTGATACCCTTCTTTTATCCCAACTATTGGTAGGTATCTTTTCTTGGTTATCCCAACTATTCTTTGGTACCCTTCTTTTATCCCAACTATTGGTTGGTATGTTTCTTTTGGTTATCCCAACTATTGGTTGGTACCCTTCTTTTATCCCAACTATTGGTTGGTACCTTTTCTTGGTTATCCTAACTATTGGTTGGTACCCTTCTTTTATCCCAACTATTGGCTGGTATCTTTTCTTGGTTATCCCAACTATTGGTTGGTACCCTTCTTTTATCCCAACTATTGGTTGGTATGTTTCTTTTGGTTATCCCAACTATTGGTTGGTACCCTTCTTTTATCCCAACTATTGGTTGGTACCTTTTCTTGGTTATCCTAACTATTGGTTGGTACCCTTCTTTTATCCCAACTATTAGTTGGTATCTTTTCTTGGTTATCCCAACTATTGGTTGGTACCCTTCTTTTATCCCAACTATTGGTTGGTAGGTTTCTCTTGGTTATCCCAACTATTGGTTGGTACCCTTCTTTTATCCCAACTATTGGTAGGTATCTTTTCTTGGTTATCCCAACTATTGGTTGGTACCCTTCTTTTATCCCAACTATTGGTTGGTATGTTTCTCTTGGTTATCCCAACTATTGGTTGGTACCCTTCTTTTATCCCAACTATTGGTTGGTATCTTTTCTTGGTTATCCCAACTATTGGTTGGTACCCTTCTATTATCCCAACTATTGGTTGGTATGTTTCTTGGTTATCCCAACTATTGGTTTGTACCCTTCTTTTATCCCAACTATTGGTTTGTATGTTTCTTGGTTATCCCAACTATTGGTTGGTACCCCTCTTTTAACCCAACTATTGGTTGGTATGTTTTTTGGTTATCCCAACTATTGGTTGGTACCCTTCTTTTATCCCAATATTGGTTGGTAGGTTTCTATTGGTTATCCCAACTATTGGTTGGTACCCTTCTTTTATCCCAACTATTGGTAGGTATCTTTTCTTGGTTATCCCAACTATTGGTTGGTACCCTTCTTTTATCCCAACTATTGGTTGGTATGTTTCTCTTGGTTATCCCAACTATTGGTTGGTACCCTTCTTTTATCCCAACTATTGGTTGGTATCTTTTCTTGGTTATCCCAACTATTGGTTGGTACCCTTCTTTTATCCCAACTATTGGTTGGTATGTTTCTTGGTTATCCCAACTATTGGTTTGTACCCTTCTTTTATCCCAACTATTGGTTGGTATGTTTCTTGGTTATCCCAACTATTGGTTGGTACCCTTCTTTTATCTCAACTATTGGTTGGTATGTTTCTTGGTTATCCCAACTATTGGTTGGTATCCTTCTTTTATCCCAACTATTGGTTGGTATGTTTCTTGGTTATCCCAATTATTGGTTGGTACCCTTCTTTTATCCCAACTATTGGTTGGTATGTTTCTCTTGGTTATCCCAACTATTGGTTGGTACCCTTCTTTAACCCAACTATTGGTTGGTATCTTTTCTTGGTTAACCCAACTATTGGTTGGTACCCTTCTTTTGTCCCAACTATTGGTTGGTATGTTTCTCTTGGTTATCCCAACTATTGGTTGATACCCTTCTTTTATCCCAACTATTGGTAGGTATCTTTTCTTGGTTATCCCAACTATTCTTTGGTACCCTTCTTTTATCCCAACTATTGGTTGGTATGTTTCTTTTGGTTATCCCAACTATTGGTTGGTACCCTTCTTTTATCCCAACTATTGGTTGGTACCTTTTCTTGGTTATCCTAACTATTGGTTGGTACCCTTCTTTTATCCCAACTATTGGCTGGTATCTTTTCTTGGTTATCCCAACTATTGGTTGGTACCCTTCTTTTATCCCAACTATTGGTTGGTATGTTTCTTTTGGTTATCCCAACTATTGGTTGGTACCCTTCTTTTATCCCAACTATTGGTTGGTACCTTTTCTTGGTTATCCTAACTATTGGTTGGTACCCTTCTTTTATCCCAACTATTAGTTGGTATCTTTTCTTGGTTATCCCAACTATTGGTTGGTACCCTTCTTTTATCCCAACTATTGGTTGGTAGGTTTCTCTTGGTTATCCCAACTATTGGTTGGTACCCTTCTTTTATCCCAACTATTGGTAGGTATCTTTTCTTGGTTATCCCAACTATTGGTTGGTACCCTTCTTTTATCCCAACTATTGGTTGGTATGTTTCTCTTGGTTATCCCAACTATTGGTTGGTACCCTTCTTTTATCCCAACTATTGGTTGGTATCTTTTCTTGGTTATCCCAACTATTGGTTGGTACCCTTCTATTATCCCAACTATTGGTTGGTATGTTTCTTGGTTATCCCAACTATTGGTTTGTACCCTTCTTTTATCCCAACTATTGGTTGGTATGTTTCTTGGTTATCCCAACTATTGGTTGGTACCCCTCTTTTAACCCAACTATTGGTTGGTATGTTTTTTGGTTATCCCAACTATTGGTTGGTACCCTTCTTTTATCCCAATATTGGTTGGTAGGTTTCTATTGGTTATCCCAACTATTGGTTGGTACCCTTCTTTTATCCCAACTATTGGTAGGTATCTTTTCTTGGTTATCCCAACTATTGGTTGGTACCCTTCTTTTATCCCAACTATTGGTTGGTATGTTTCTCTTGGTTATCCCAACTATTGGTTGGTACCCTTCTTTTATCCCAACTATTGGTTGGTATCTTTTCTTGGTTATCCCAACTATTGGTTAGTACCCTTCTTTTATCCCAACTATTGGTTGGTATGTTTCTTTTAGTTATCCCAACTATTAGTTGGTACCCTTCTTTTATCCCCTCTATTGGTTGGTATGTTTCTTGGTTATCCCAACTATTGGTTGGTACCCTTCTTTTATCCCGACTATTGGTTGGTATGTTTCTTGGTTATCCCAACTATTGGTTGGTACCCTTCTTTTATCCCAACTATTGGTTGGTATCTTTTCTTGGTTATCCCAACTATTGGTTAGTACCCTTCTTTTATCCCAACTATTGGTTGGTATGTTTCTTTTAGTTATCCCAACTATTAGTTGGTACCCTTCTTTTATCCCCTCTATTGGTTGGTATGTTTCTTGGTTATCCCAACTATTGGTTGGTACCCTTCTTTTATCCCGACTATTGGTTGGTATGTTTCTTGGTTATCCCAACTATTGGTTGGTACCCTTCTTTTATCCCAACTATTGGTTGGTATGTTTCTCTTGGTTATCCCAACTATTGGTTGGTACCCTTCTTTTATCCCAACTATTGGTTGGTATCTTTTCTTGGTTATCCCAACTATTGGTTGGTACCCTTCTTTTATCCCAACTATTGGTTGGTATGTTTCTTGGTTATCCCAACTATTGGTTTGTACCCTTCTTTTATCCCAACTATTGGTTGGTATGTTTCTTGGTTATCCCAACTATTGGTTTGTACCCCTCTTTTAACCCAACTATTGGTTGGTATGTTTTTTGGTTATCCCAACTATTGGTTGGTACCCTTCTTTTATCCCAACTATTGGTTGGTAGGTTTCTCTTGGTTATCCCAACTATTGGTTGGTACCCTTCTTTTATACCAACTATTGGTAGGTATCTTTTCTTGGTTATTCCAACTATTGGTTGGTACCCTTCTTTTATCCCAACTATTGGTTGGTATGTTTCTCTTGGTTATCCCAACTATTGGTTGGTACCCTTCTTTTATCCCAACTATTGGTTGGTATCTTTTCTTGGTTATCCCAACTATTGGTTGGTACCCTTCTTTTATCCCAACTATTGGTTGGTATGTTTCTTGGTTATCCCAACTATTGGTTTGTACCCTTCTTTTATCCCAACTATTGGTTGGTATGTTTCTTGGTTATCCCAACTATTGGTTGGTACCCCTCTTTTAACCCAACTATTGGTTGGTATGTTTTTTGGTTATCCCAACTATTGGTTGGTACCCTTCTTTTATCCCAACTATTGGTTGGTAGGTTTCTCTTGGTTATCCCAACTATTGGTTGGTACCCTTCTTTTATCCCAACTATTGGTAGGTATCTTTTCTTGGTTATCCCAACTATTGGTTGGTACCCTTCTTTTATCCCAACTATTGGTTGGTATGTTTCAATTGGTTATCCCAACTATTGGTTGGTACCCTTCTTTTATCCCAACTATTGGTTGGTATCTTTTTTTGGTTATCCCAACTATTGGTCGGTACCCTTCTTTTATCCCAACTATGGGTTGGTATGTTTCTCTTGGTTATCCCAACTATCGGTTGATACCCTTCTTTTATCCCAACTATTGGTTGGTATCTTTTCTTGGTTATCCCAACTTTTGGTTGGTACCCTTCTTTTATCCCAACTATTGGTTGGTATGTTTCTTTTGGTTATCCCAACTATTGTTTGGTACCCTTCTTTTATCCCAACTATTGGTTGGTATGTTTCTTGGTTATCCCAACTATTGGTTGGTACCCTTCTTTTATCCCAACTAATGGTTGGTATGTTTCTTGGTTATCCCAACTATTGGTTGGTATGTTTCTTGGTTATCCCAACTATTAGTTGGTACCCTTCTTTTATCCCAACTATTGGTTGGTATGTTTCCCTTGGTTATCCCAACTATTGGTTGGTACCCTTCTTTTATCCCAACTATTGGATGGTATCTTTTCTTGGTTATCCCAACTATTGGTTGGTACCCTTCTTTTATCCCAACTATTGGTTGGTAGGTTTCTCTTGGTTATCCCAACTATTGGTTGGTACCCTTCTTTTATCCCAACTATTGGTAGGTATCTTTTCTTGGTTATCCCAACTATTGGTTGGTACCCTTCTTTTATCCCAACTATTGGTTGGTAAGTTTCTCTTGGTTATCCCAACTATTGGTTGGTACCCTTCTTTTATCCCAACTATTGGTTGGTATCTTTTCTTGGTTATCCCAACTATTGGTTGGTACCCTTCTTTTATCCCAACTATTGGTTGGTATGTTTCTTGGTTATCCCAACTATTGGTTTGTACCCTTCTTTTAGCCCAACTATTGGTTGGTATGTTTCTTGGTTATCCCAACTATTGGTTGGTACCCCTCTTTTAACCCAACTATTGGTTGGTATGTTTTTTGGTTATCCCAACTATTGGTTGGTACCCTTCTTTAATCCCAACTATTGGTTGGTAGGTTTCTCTTGGTTATCCCAACTATTGGTTGGTACCCTTCTTTTATCCCAACTATTGGTTGGTATCTTTTCTTGGTTATCCCAACTATTGGTTGGTACCCTTCTTTTATCCCAACTATTGGTTGGTATGTTTCTCTTGGTTATCCCAACTATTGGTTGGTATCCTTATTTTATCCCAACTATTGGTTGGTAAGTTTCTTTAAGTTATTCCAACTATTGGTTGGTACTCTTCTTTTATCCCAACTATTGGTTGGTATGTTTCTTGGTTATCCCAACCATTGGTTGGTACCCTTCTTTTATCCCAACTATTGGTTGGTATGTTTCTTGGTTATCCCAACTATTGGTTTGTACCCTTCTTTTATCCCAACTATTGGTTGGTATGTTTCTTGGTTATCCCAACTATTGGTTGGTACCCTTCTTTTATCCCAACTATTGGTTGTATGTTTTTCGGTTATCCCAACTATTGTTTGGTACCCTTTTTTTATCCCAACTATTGGTTGGTATGTTTCTCTTGGTTATCCCAACTATTGGTTGGTACTCTTCTTTTATCCCAACTATTGGTTGGTATCTTTTCTTGGTTATCCCCACTATTGGTTGGTACCCTTCTTTTATCCCAACTATTGGTTGGTATGTTTCTCTTGGTTATCCCAACTATTGGTTGGTACCCTTCTTTTATCCCAACTATTGGTTGGTATCTTTTCTTGGTTATCCCAACTATTGGCTGGTACCCTTCTTTTATCCCAACTATTGGTTGGTATGTTTCTTGGTTATCCCAACTATTGGTTTGTACCCTTCTTTTATCCCAACTATTGGTTGGTATGTTTCTTGGTTATCCCAACTATTGGTTGGTACCCCTCTTTTAACCCAACTATTGGTTGGTATGTTTTTTGGTTATCCCAACTATTGGTTGGTACCCTTCTTTTATCCCAACTATTGGTTGGTAGGTTTCTCTTGGTTATCCCAACTATTGGTTGGTACCCTTCTTTTATCCCAACTATTGGTAGGTATCTTTTCTTGGTTATCCTAACTATTGGTTGGTACCCTTCTTTTATCCCAACTATTGGTTGGTATGTTTCTCTTGGTTATCCCAACTATTGGTTGGTACCCTTCTTTTATCCCAACTATTGGTTGGTATCTTTTCTTGGTTATCCCAACTATTGGTTGGTACCCTTATTTTACACCAACTATTGGTTGGTATGTTTCTTGGTTATCCCAACTATTGGTTTGTACCCTTCTTTTATCCCAACTATTGGTTGGTATGTTTCTTGGTTATCCCAACTATTGGTTGGTACCCCTCTTTTAACCCAACTATTGGTTGGTATGTTTTTTGGTTATCCCAACTATTGGTTGGTACCCTTCTTTTATCCCAACTATTGGTTGGTAGGTTTCTCTTGGTTATCCCAACTATTGGTTGGTACCCTTCTTTTATCCCAACTATTGGTAGGTATCTTTTCTTGGTTATCCCAACTACTGGTTGGTACCCTTCTTTTATCCCAACTATTGGTTGGTATGTTTCTCTTGGTTATCCCAACTATTGGTTGGTACCCTTCTTTTATCCCAACTATTGGTTGGTATCTTTTCTTGGTTATCCCAACTATTGGTTAGTACCCTTCTTTTATCCCAACTATTGGTTGGTATGTTTCTTTTAGTTATCCCAACTACTGGTTGGTACCCTTCTTTTATCCCCTCTATTGGTTGGTATGTTTCTTGGTTATCCCAACTATTGGTTGGTACCCTTCTTTTATCCCAACTATTGGTTGGTATGTTTCTTGGTTATCCCAACTATTGGTTGGTATGTTTCTTGGTTATCCCAACTATTGGTTTGTACCCTTCTTTTATCCCAACTATTGGTTGGTATGTTTCTTGGTTATCCCAACTATTGGTTGGTACCCCTCTTTTAACCCAACTATTGGTTGGTATGTTTTTTGGTTATCCCAACTATTGGTTGGTACCCTTCTTTTATCCCAACTATTGGTTGGTAGGTTTCTCTTGGTTATCCCAACTATTGGTTGGTACCCTTCTTTTATCCCAACTATTGGTTGGTATCTTTTCTTGGTTATCCCAACTATTGGTTGGTACCCTTCTTTTATCCCAACTATTGGTTGGTATGTTTCTCTTGGTTATCCCAACTATTGGTTGGTACCCTTATTTTATCCCAACTATTGGTTGGTAAGTTTCTTTAGGTTATTCCAACTATTGGTTGGTACTCTTCTTTTTTCCCAACTATTGGTTGGTATGTTTCTTGGTTATCCCAACCATTGGTTGGTACCCTTCTTTTATCCCAACTATTGGTTGGTATGTTTCTTGGTTATCCCAACTATTGGTTTGTACCCTTCTTTTATCCCAACTACTGGTTGGTATGTTTCTTGGTTATCCTAACTATTGGTTGGTACCCTTCTTTTATCCCAACTATTGGTTGTATGTTTTTTGGTTATCCCAACTATTGGTTGGTACCCTTCTTTTATCCCAATATTGGTTGGTAGGTTTCTATTGGTTATCCCAACTATTGGTTGGTACCCTTCTTTTATCCCAACTATTGGTAGGTATCTTTTCTTGGTTATCCCAACTATTGGTTGGTACCCTTCTTTTATCCCAACTATTGGTTGGTATGTTTCTCTTGGTTATCCCAACTATTGGTTGGTACCCTTCTTTTATCCCAACTATTGGTTGGTATCTTTTCTTGGTTATCCCAACTATTGGTTGGTACCCTTCTTTTATCCCAACTATTGGTTGGTATGTTTCTTGGTTATCCCAACTATTGGTTTGTACCCTTCTTTTATCCCAACTATTGGTTGGTATGTTTCTTGGTTATCCCAACTATTGGTTGGTACCCTTCTTTTATCTCAACTATTGGTTGGTATGTTTCTTGGTTATCCCAACTATTGGTTGGTATCCTTCTTTTATCCCAACTATTGGTTGGTATGTTTCTTGGTTATCCCAATTATTGGTTGGTACCCTTCTTTTATCCCAACTATTGGTTGGTATGTTTCTCTTGGTTATCCCAACTATTGGTTGGTACCCTTCTTTAACCCAACTATTGGTTGGTATCTTTTCTTGGTTAACCCAACTATTGGTTGGTACCCTTCTTTTGTCCCAACTATTGGTTGGTATGTTTCTCTTGGTTATCCCAACTATTGGTTGATACCCTTCTTTTATCCCAACTATTGGTAGGTATCTTTTCTTGGTTATCCCAACTATTCTTTGGTACCCTTCTTTTATCCCAACTATTGGTTGGTATGTTTCTTTTGGTTATCCCAACTATTGGTTGGTACCCTTCTTTTATCCCAACTATTGGTTGGTACCTTTTCTTGGTTATCCTAACTATTGGTTGGTACCCTTCTTTTATCCCAACTATTGGCTGGTATCTTTTCTTGGTTATCCCAACTATTGGTTGGTACCCTTCTTTTATCCCAACTATTGGTTGGTATGTTTCTTTTGGTTATCCCAACTATTGGTTGGTACCCTTCTTTTATCCCAACTATTGGTTGGTACCTTTTCTTGGTTATCCTAACTATTGGTTGGTACCCTTCTTTTATCCCAACTATTAGTTGGTATCTTTTCTTGGTTATCCCAACTATTGGTTGGTACCCTTCTTTTATCCCAACTATTGGTTGGTAGGTTTCTCTTGGTTATCCCAACTATTGGTTGGTACCCTTCTTTTATCCCAACTATTGGTAGGTATCTTTTCTTGGTTATCCCAACTATTGGTTGGTACCCTTCTTTTATCCCAACTATTGGTTGGTATGTTTCTCTTGGTTATCCCAACTATTGGTTGGTACCCTTCTTTTATCCCAACTATTGGTTGGTATCTTTTCTTGGTTATCCCAACTATTGGTTGGTACCCTTCTATTATCCCAACTATTGGTTGGTATGTTTCTTGGTTATCCCAACTATTGGTTTGTACCCTTCTTTTATCCCAACTATTGGTTGGTATGTTTCTTGGTTATCCCAACTATTGGTTGGTACCCCTCTTTTAACCCAACTATTGGTTGGTATGTTTTTTGGTTATCCCAACTATTGGTTGGTACCCTTCTTTTATCCCAATATTGGTTGGTAGGTTTCTATTGGTTATCCCAACTATTGGTTGGTACCCTTCTTTTATCCCAACTATTGGTAGGTATCTTTTCTTGGTTATCCCAACTATTGGTTGGTACCCTTCTTTTATCCCAACTATTGGTTGGTATGTTTCTCTTGGTTATCCCAACTATTGGTTGGTACCCTTCTTTTATCCCAACTATTGGTTGGTATCTTTTCTTGGTTATCCCAACTATTGGTTAGTACCCTTCTTTTATCCCAACTATTGGTTGGTATGTTTCTTTTAGTTATCCCAACTATTAGTTGGTACCCTTCTTTTATCCCCTCTATTGGTTGGTATGTTTCTTGGTTATCCCAACTATTGGTTGGTACCCTTCTTTTATCCCGACTATTGGTTGGTATGTTTCTTGGTTATCCCAACTATTGGTTGGTACCCTTCTTTTATCCCAACTATTGGTTGGTATCTTTTCTTGGTTATCCCAACTATTGGTTAGTACCCTTCTTTTATCCCAACTATTGGTTGGTATGTTTCTTTTAGTTATCCCAACTATTAGTTGGTACCCTTCTTTTATCCCCTCTATTGGTTGGTATGTTTCTTGGTTATCCCAACTATTGGTTGGTACCCTTCTTTTATCCCGACTATTGGTTGGTATGTTTCTTGGTTATCCCAACTATTGGTTGGTACCCTTCTTTTATCCCAACTATTGGTTGGTATGTTTCTCTTGGTTATCCCAACTATTGGTTGGTACCCTTCTTTTATCCCAACTATTGGTTGGTATCTTTTCTTGGTTATCCCAACTATTGGTTGGTACCCTTCTTTTATCCCAACTATTGGTTGGTATGTTTCTTGGTTATCCCAACTATTGGTTTGTACCCTTCTTTTATCCCAACTATTGGTTGGTATGTTTCTTGGTTATCCCAACTATTGGTTTGTACCCCTCTTTTAACCCAACTATTGGTTGGTATGTTTTTTGGTTATCCCAACTATTGGTTGGTACCCTTCTTTTATCCCAACTATTGGTTGGTAGGTTTCTCTTGGTTATCCCAACTATTGGTTGGTACCCTTCTTTTATACCAACTATTGGTAGGTATCTTTTCTTGGTTATTCCAACTATTGGTTGGTACCCTTCTTTTATCCCAACTATTGGTTGGTATGTTTCTCTTGGTTATCCCAACTATTGGTTGGTACCCTTCTTTTATCCCAACTATTGGTTGGTATCTTTTCTTGGTTATCCCAACTATTGGTTGGTACCCTTCTTTTATCCCAACTATTGGTTGGTATGTTTCTTGGTTATCCCAACTATTGGTTTGTACCCTTCTTTTATCCCAACTATTGGTTGGTATGTTTCTTGGTTATCCCAACTATTGGTTGGTACCCCTCTTTTAACCCAACTATTGGTTGGTATGTTTTTTGGTTATCCCAACTATTGGTTGGTACCCTTCTTTTATCCCAACTATTGGTTGGTAGGTTTCTCTTGGTTATCCCAACTATTGGTTGGTACCCTTCTTTTATCCCAACTATTGGTAGGTATCTTTTCTTGGTTATCCCAACTATTGGTTGGTACCCTTCTTTTATCCCAACTATTGGTTGGTATGTTTCAATTGGTTATCCCAACTATTGGTTGGTACCCTTCTTTTATCCCAACTATTGGTTGGTATCTTTTTTTGGTTATCCCAACTATTGGTCGGTACCCTTCTTTTATCCCAACTATGGGTTGGTATGTTTCTCTTGGTTATCCCAACTATCGGTTGATACCCTTCTTTTATCCCAACTATTGGTTGGTATCTTTTCTTGGTTATCCCAACTATTGGTTGGTACCCTTCTTTTATCCCAACTATTGGTTGGTATGTTTCTTTTGGTTATCCCAACTATTGTTTGGTACCCTTCTTTTATCCCAACTATTGGTTGGTATGTTTCTTGGTTATCCCAACTATTGGTTGGTACCCTTCTTTTATCCCAACTAATGGTTGGTATGTTTCTTGGTTATCCCAACTATTGGTTGGTATGTTTCTTGGTTATCCCAACTATTAGTTGGTACCCTTCTTTTATCCCAACTATTGGTTGGTATGTTTCCCTTGGTTATCCCAACTATTGGTTGGTACCCTTCTTTTATCCCAACTATTGGATGGTATCTTTTCTTGGTTATCCCAACTATTGGTTGGTACCCTTCTTTTATCCCAACTATTGGTTGGTAGGTTTCTCTTGGTTATCCCAACTATTGGTTGGTACCCTTCTTTTATCCCAACTATTGGTAGGTATCTTTTCTTGGTTATCCCAACTATTGGTTGGTACCCTTCTTTTATCCCAACTATTGGTTGGTAAGTTTCTCTTGGTTATCCCAACTATTGGTTGGTACCCTTCTTTTATCCCAACTATTGGTTGGTATCTTTTCTTGGTTATCCCAACTATTGGTTGGTACCCTTCTTTTATCCCAACTATTGGTTGGTATGTTTCTTGGTTATCCCAACTATTGGTTTGTACCCTTCTTTTAGCCCAACTATTGGTTGGTATGTTTCTTGGTTATCCCAACTATTGGTTGGTACCCCTCTTTTAACCCAACTATTGGTTGGTATGTTTTTTGGTTATCCCAACTATTGGTTGGTACCCTTCTTTAATCCCAACTATTGGTTGGTAGGTTTCTCTTGGTTATCCCAACTATTGGTTGGTACCCTTCTTTTATCCCAACTATTGGTTGGTATCTTTTCTTGGTTATCCCAACTATTGGTTGGTACCCTTCTTTTATCCCAACTATTGGTTGGTATGTTTCTCTTGGTTATCCCAACTATTGGTTGGTATCCTTATTTTATCCCAACTATTGGTTGGTAAGTTTCTTTAAGTTATTCCAACTATTGGTTGGTACTCTTCTTTTATCCCAACTATTGGTTGGTATGTTTCTTGGTTATCCCAACCATTGGTTGGTACCCTTCTTTTATCCCAACTATTGGTTGGTATGTTTCTTGGTTATCCCAACTATTGGTTTGTACCCTTCTTTTATCCCAACTATTGGTTGGTATGTTTCTTGGTTATCCCAACTATTGGTTGGTACCCTTCTTTTATCCCAACTATTGGTTGTATGTTTTTCGGTTATCCCAACTATTGTTTGGTACCCTTTTTTTATCCCAACTATTGGTTGGTATGTTTCTCTTGGTTATCCCAACTATTGGTTGGTACTCTTCTTTTATCCCAACTATTGGTTGGTATCTTTTCTTGGTTATCCCCACTATTGGTTGGTACCCTTCTTTTATCCCAACTATTGGTTGGTATGTTTCTCTTGGTTATCCCAACTATTGGTTGGTACCCTTCTTTTATCCCAACTATTGGTTGGTATCTTTTCTTGGTTATCCCAACTATTGGCTGGTACCCTTCTTTTATCCCAACTATTGGTTGGTATGTTTCTTGGTTATCCCAACTATTGGTTTGTACCCTTCTTTTATCCCAACTATTGGTTGGTATGTTTCTTGGTTATCCCAACTATTGGTTGGTACCCCTCTTTTAACCCAACTATTGGTTGGTATGTTTTTTGGTTATCCCAACTATTGGTTGGTACCCTTCTTTTATCCCAACTATTGGTTGGTAGGTTTCTCTTGGTTATCCCAACTATTGGTTGGTACCCTTCTTTTATCCCAACTATTGGTAGGTATCTTTTCTTGGTTATCCTAACTATTGGTTGGTACCCTTCTTTTATCCCAACTATTGGTTGGTATGTTTCTCTTGGTTATCCCAACTATTGGTTGGTACCCTTCTTTTATCCCAACTATTGGTTGGTATCTTTTCTTGGTTATCCCAACTATTGGTTGGTACCCTTATTTTACACCAACTATTGGTTGGTATGTTTCTTGGTTATCCCAACTATTGGTTTGTACCCTTCTTTTATCCCAACTATTGGTTGGTATGTTTCTTGGTTATCCCAACTATTGGTTGGTACCCCTCTTTTAACCCAACTATTGGTTGGTATGTTTTTTGGTTATCCCAACTATTGGTTGGTACCCTTCTTTTATCCCAACTATTGGTTGGTAGGTTTCTCTTGGTTATCCCAACTATTGGTTGGTACCCTTCTTTTATCCCAACTATTGGTAGGTATCTTTTCTTGGTTATCCCAACTACTGGTTGGTACCCTTCTTTTATCCCAACTATTGGTTGGTATGTTTCTCTTGGTTATCCCAACTATTGGTTGGTACCCTTCTTTTATCCCAACTATTGGTTGGTATCTTTTCTTGGTTATCCCAACTATTGGTTAGTACCCTTCTTTTATCCCAACTATTGGTTGGTATGTTTCTTTTAGTTATCCCAACTACTGGTTGGTACCCTTCTTTTATCCCCTCTATTGGTTGGTATGTTTCTTGGTTATCCCAACTATTGGTTGGTACCCTTCTTTTATCCCAACTATTGGTTGGTATGTTTCTTGGTTATCCCAACTATTGGTTGGTATGTTTCTTGGTTATCCCAACTATTGGTTTGTACCCTTCTTTTATCCCAACTATTGGTTGGTATGTTTCTTGGTTATCCCAACTATTGGTTGGTACCCCTCTTTTAACCCAACTATTGGTTGGTATGTTTTTTGGTTATCCCAACTATTGGTTGGTACCCTTCTTTTATCCCAACTATTGGTTGGTAGGTTTCTCTTGGTTATCCCAACTATTGGTTGGTACCCTTCTTTTATCCCAACTATTGGTTGGTATCTTTTCTTGGTTATCCCAACTATTGGTTGGTACCCTTCTTTTATCCCAACTATTGGTTGGTATGTTTCTCTTGGTTATCCCAACTATTGGTTGGTACCCTTATTTTATCCCAACTATTGGTTGGTAAGTTTCTTTAGGTTATTCCAACTATTGGTTGGTACTCTTCTTTTTTCCCAACTATTGGTTGGTATGTTTCTTGGTTATCCCAACCATTGGTTGGTACCCTTCTTTTATCCCAACTATTGGTTGGTATGTTTCTTGGTTATCCCAACTATTGGTTTGTACCCTTCTTTTATCCCAACTACTGGTTGGTATGTTTCTTGGTTATCCTAACTATTGGTTGGTACCCTTCTTTTATCCCAACTATTGGTTGTATGTTTTTTGGTTATCCCAACTATTGTTTGGTACCCTTTTTTTATCCCAACTATTGGTTGGTATGTTTCTCTTGGTTATCCCAACTATTGGTTGGTACTCTTCTTTTATCCCAACTATTGGTTGGTATCTTTTCTTGGTTATCCCAACTATTGGTTGGTACCCTTCTTTTATCCCAACTATTGGTTGGTATGTTTCTCTTGGTTATTCCAACTATTGGTTGGTACCCTTATTTTATCCCAACTATTGGTTGGTATCTTTTCTTGGTTATCCCAACTATTGGTTGGTACCCTTCTTTTATCCCAACTATTGGTTGGTATGTTTCTTGGTTATCCCAACTATTGGTTTGTACCCTTCTTTTATCCCAACTATTGGTTGGTATGTTTCTTGGTTATCCCAACTATTGGTTGGTACCCCTCTTTTAACCCAACTATTGGTTGGTATGTTTTTTGGTTATCCCAACTATTGGTTGGTACCCTTCTTTTATCCCAACTATTGGTTGGTAGGTTTCTCTTGGTTATCCCAACTATTGGTTGGTACCCTTCTTTTATCCCAACTATTGGTAGGTATCTTTTCTTGGTTATCCCAACTATTGGTTGGTACCCTTCTTTTATCCCAACTATTGGTTGGTATGTTTCTCTTGGTTATCCCAACTATTGGTTGGTACCCTTCTTTTATCCCAACTATTGGTTGGTATCTTTTCTTGGTTATCCCAACTATTGGTTGGTACCCTTATTTTATCCCAACTATTGGTTGGTATGTTTCTTGGTTATCCCAACTATTGGTTTGTACCCTTCTTTTATCCCAACTATTGGTTGGTATGTTTCTTGGTTATCCCAACTATTGGTTGGTACCCCTCTTTTAACCCAACTATTGGTTGGTATGTTTTTTGGTTATCCCAACTATTGGTTGGTACCCTTCTTTTATCCCAACTATTGGTTGGTAGGTTTCTCTTGGTTATCCCAACTATTGGTTGGTACCCTTCTTTTATCCCAACTATTGGTAGGTATCTTTTCTTGGTTATCCCAACTACTGGTTGGTACCCTTCTTTTATCCCAACTATTGGTTGGTATGTTTCTCTTGGTTATCCCAACTATTGGTTGGTACCCTTCTTTTATCCCAACTATTGGTTGGTATCTTTTCTTGGTTATCCCAACTATTGGTTAGTACCCTTCTTTTATCCCAACTATTGGTTGGTATGTTTCTTTTAGTTATCCCAACTATTGGTTGGTACCCTTCTTTTATCCCCTCTATTGGTTGGTATGTTTCTTGGTTATCCCAACTATTGGTTGGTACCCTTCTTTTATCCCAACTATTGGTTGGTATGTTTCTTGGTTATCCCAACTATTGGTTGGTACCCTTCATTTATCCCAACTATTGGTTGGTATGTTTCTTGGTTATCCCAACTATTGGTTTGTACCCTTCTTTTATCCCAACTATTGGTTGGTATGTTTCTTGGTTATCCCAACTATTGGTTGGTACCCCTCTTTTAACCCAACTATTGGTTGGTATGTTTTTTGGTTATCCCAACTATTGGTTGGTACCCTTCTTTTATCCCAACTATTGGTTGGTAGGTTTCTCTTGGTTATCCCAACTATTGGTTGGTACCCTTCTTTTATCCCAACTATTGGTTGGTATCTTTTCTTGGTTATCCCAACTATTGGTTGGTACCCTTCTTTTATCCCAACTATTGGTTGGTATGTTTCTCTTGGTTATCCCAACTATTGGTTGGTACCCTTATTTTATCCCAACTATTGGTTGGTAAGTTTATTTAGGTTATTCCAACTATTGGTTGGTACTCTTCTTTTATCCCAACTATTGGTTGGTATGTTTCTTGGTTATCCCAACCATTGGTTGGTACCCTTCTTTTATCCAAACTATTGGTTGGTATGTTTCTTGGTTATCCCAACTATTGGTTTGTACCCTTCTTTTATCCCAACTATTGGTTGGTATGTTTCTTGGTTATCCCAACTATTGGTTGGTACCCTTCTTTTATCCCAACTATTGGTTGTATGTTTTTTGGTTATCCCAACTATTGTTTGGTACCCTTTTTTTATCCCAACTATTGGTTGGTATGTTTCTCTTGGTTATCCCAACTATTGGTTGGTACTCTTCTTTTATCCCAACTATTGGTTGGTATCTTTTCTTGGTTATCCCAACTATTGGTTGGTACCCTTCTTTTATCCCAACTATTGGTTGGTATGTTTCTCTTGGTTATCCCAACTATTGGTTGGTACCCTTCTTTTATCCCAACTATTGGTTGGTATCTTTTCTTGGTTATCCCAACTATTGGTTGGTACCCTTCTTTTATCCCAACTATTGGTTGGTATGTTTCTTGGTTATCCCAACTATTGGTTTGTACCCTTCTTTTATCCCAACTATTGGTTGGTATGTTTCTTGGTTATCCCAACTATTGGTTGGTACCCCTTTTTTAACCCAACTATTGGTTGGTATGTTTTTTGGTTATCCCAACTATTGGTTGGTACCCTTCTTTTATCCCAACTATTGGTTGGTAGGTTTCTCTTGGTTATCCCAACTATTGGTTGGTACCCTTCTTTTATCCCAACTATTGGTAGGTATCTTTTCTTGGTTATCCCAACTATTGGTTGGTACCCTTCTTTTATCCCAACTATTGGTTGGTATGTTTCTCTTGGTTATCCCAACTATTGGTTGGTACCCTTCTTTTATCCCAACTATTGGTTGGTATCTTTTCTTGGTTATCCCAACTATTGGTTGGTACCCTTATTTTATCCCAACTATTGGTTGGTATGTTTCTTGGTTATCCCAACTATTGGTTTGTACCCTTCTTTTATCCCAACTATTGGTTGGTATGTTTCTTGGTTATCCCAACTATTGGTTGGTACCCCTCTTTTAACCCAACTATTGGTTGGTATGTTTTTTGGTTATCCCAACTATTGGTTGGTACCCTTCTTTTATCCCAACTATTGGTTGGTAGGTTTCTCTTGGTTATCCCAACTATTGGTTGGTACCCTTCTTTTATCCCAACTATTGGTAGGTATCTTTTCTTGGTTATCCCAACTATTGGTTGGTACCCTTCTTTTATCCCAACTATTGGTTGGTATGTTTCTCTTGGTTATCCCAACTATTGGTTGGTACCCTTCTTTTATCCCAACTATTGGTTGGTATCTTTTCTTGGTTATCTCAACTATTGGTTAGTACCCTTCTTTTATCCCAACTATTGGTTGGTATGTTTCTCTTGGTTATTCCAACTATTGGTTGGTACCCTTATTTTATCCCAACTATTGGTTGGTATCTTTTCTTGGTTATCCCAACTATTGGTTGGTACCCTTCTTTTATCCCAACTATTGGTTGGTATGTTTCTTGGTTATCCCAACTATTGGTTTGTACCCTTCTTTTATCCCAACTATTGGTTGGTATGTTTCTTGGTTATCCCAACTATTGGTTGGTACCCCTCTTTTAACCCAACTATTGGTTGGTATGTTTTTTGGTTATCCCAACTATTGTTTGGTACCCTTTTTTTATCCCAACTATTGGTTGGTATGTTTCTCTTGGTTATCCCAACTATTGGTTGGTACTCTTCTTTTATCCCAACTATTGGTTGGTATCTTTTCTTGGTTATCCCAACTATTGGTTGGTACCCTTCTTTTATCCCAACTATTGGTTGGTATGTTTCTCTTGGTTATTCCAACTATTGGTTGGTACCCTTATTTTATCCCAACTATTGGTTGGTATCTTTTCTTGGTTATCCCAACTATTGGTTGGTACCCTTCTTTTATCCCAACTATTGGTTGGTATGTTTCTTGGTTATCCCAACTATTGGTTTGTACCCTACTTTTATCCCAACTATTATTTGGTATGTTTCTTGGTTATCCCAACTATTGGTTGGTACCCCTCTTTAAACCCAACTATTGGTTGGTATGTTTTTTGGTTATCCCAACTATTGGTTGGTACCCTTCTTTTATCCCAACTATTGGTTGGTAGGTTTCTCTTGGTTATCCCAACTATTGGTTGGTACCCTTCTTTTATCCCAACTATTGGTAGGTATCTTTTCTTGGTTATCCCAACTATTGGTTGGTACCCTTCTTTTATCCCAACTATTGGTTGGTATGTTTCTCTTGGTTATCCCAACTATTGGTTGGTACCCTTCTTTTATCCCAACTATTGGTTGGTATCTTTTCTTGGTTATCCCAACTATTGGTTGGTACCCTTATTTTATCCCAACTATTGGTTGGTATGTTTCTTGGTTATCCCAACTATTGGTTTGTACCCTTCTTTTATCCCAACTATTGGTTGGTATGTTTCTTGGTTATCCCAACTATTGGTTGGTACCCCTCTTTTAACCCAACTATTGGTTGGTATGTTTTTTGGTTATCCCAACTATTGGTTGGTACCCTTCTTTTAGCCCAACTATTGGTTGGTAGGTTTCTCTTGGTTATCCCAACTATTGGTTGGTACCCTTCTTTTATCCCAACTATTGGTAGGTATCTTTTCTTGGTTATCCCAACTACTGGTTGGTACCCTTCTTTTATCCCAACTATTGGTTGGTATGTTTCTCTTGGTTATCCCAACTATTGGTTGGTACCCTTCTTTTATCCCAACTATTGGTTGGTATCTTTTCTTGGTTATCCCAACTATTGGTTAGTACCCTTCTTTTATCCCAACTATTGGTTGGTATGTTTCTTTTAGTTATCCCAACTATTGGTTGGTACCCTTCTTTTATCCCCTCTATTGGTTGGTATGTTTCTTGGTTATCCCAACTATTGGTTGGTACCCTTCTTTTATCCCAACTATTGGTTGGTATGTTTCTTGGTTATCCCAACTATTGGTTGGTACCCTTCTTTTATCCCAACTATTGGTTGGTATGTTTCTTGGTTATCCCAACTATTGGTTGGTACCCTTCTTTTATCCCAACTATTGGTTGGTATGTTTCTTGGTTATCCCAACTATTGGTTTGTACCCTTCTTTTATCCCAACTATTGGTTGGTATGTTTCTTGGTTATCCCAACTATTGGTTGGTACCCCTCTTTTAACCCAACTATTGGTTGGTATGTTTTTTGGTTATCCCAACTATTGGTTGGTACCCTTCTTTTATCCCAACTATTGGTTGGTAGGTTTCTCTTGGTTATCCCAACTATTGGTTGGTACCCTTCTTTTATCCCAACTATTGGTTGGTATCTTTTCTTGGTTATCCCAACTATTGGTTGGTACCCTTCTTTTATCCCAACTATTGGTTGGTATGTTTCTCTTGGTTATCCCAACTATTGGTTGGTACCCTTATTTTATCCCAACTATTGGTTGGTAAGTTTATTTAGGTTATTCCAACTATTGGTTGGTACTCTTCTTTTATCCCAACTATTGGTTGGTATGTTTCTTGGTTATCCCAACCATTGGTTGGTACCCTTCTTTTATCCAAACTATTGGTTGGTATGTTTCTTGGTTATCCCAACTATTGGTTTGTACCCTTCTTTTATCCCAACTATTGGTTGGTATGTTTCTTGGTTATCCCAACTATTGGTTGGTACCCTTCTTTTATCCCAACTATTGGTTGTATGTTTTTTGGTTATCCCAACTATTGTTTGGTACCCTTTTTTTATCCCAACTATTGGTTGGTATGTTTCTCTTGGTTATCCCAACTATTGGTTGGTACTCTTCTTTTATCCCAACTATTGGTTGGTATCTTTTCTTGGTTATCCCAACTATTGGTTGGTACCCTTCTTTTATCCCAACTATTGGTTGGTATGTTTCTCTTGGTTATCCCAACTATTGGTTGGTACCCTTCTTTTATCCCAACTATTGGTTGGTATCTTTTCTTGGTTATCCCAACTATTGGTTGGTACCCTTCTTTTATCCCAACTATTGGTTGGTATGTTTCTTGGTTATCCCAACTATTGGTTTGTACCCTTCTTTTATCCCAACTATTGGTTGGTATGTTTCTTGGTTATCCCAACTATTGGTTGGTACCCCTCTTTTAACCCAACTATTGGTTGGTATGTTTTTTGGTTATCCCAACTATTGGTTGGTACCCTTCTTTTATCCCAACTATTGGTTGGTAGGTTTCTCTTGGTTATCCCAACTATTGGTTGGTACCCTTCTTTTATCCCAACTATTGGTAGGTATCTTTTCTTGGTTATCCCAACTATTGGTTGGTACCCTTCTTTTATCCCAACTATTGGTTGGTATGTTTCTCTTGGTTATCCCAACTATTGGTTGGTACCCTTCTTTTATCCCAACTATTGGTTGGTATCTTTTCTTGGTTATCCCAACTATTGGTTGGTACCCTTATTTTATCCCAACTATTGGTTGGTATGTTTCTTGGTTATCCCAACTATTGGTTTGTACCCTTCTTTTATCCCAACTATTGGTTGGTATGTTTCTTGGTTATCCCAACTATTGGTTGGTACCCCTCTTTTAACCCAACTATTGGTTGGTATGTTTTTTGGTTATCCCAACTATTGGTTGGTACCCTTCTTTTATCCCAACTATTGGTTGGTAGGTTTCTCTTGGTTATCCCAACTATTGGTTGGTACCCTTCTTTTATCCCAACTATTGGTAGGTATCTTTTCTTGGTTATCCCAACTATTGGTTGGTACCCTTCTTTTATCCCAACTATTGGTTGGTATGTTTCTCTTGGTTATCCCAACTATTGGTTGGTACCCTTCTTTTTTCCCAACTATTGGTTGGTATCTTTTCTTGGTTATCTCAACTATTGGTTAGTACCCTTCTTTTATCCCAACTATTGGTTGGTATGTTTCTTTTAGTTATCCCAACTATTGGTTGGTACCCTTCTTTTATCCCCTCTATTGGTTGGTATGTTTCTTGGTTATCCCAACTATTGGTTGGTACCCTTCTTTTATCCCAACTATTGGTTGGTATGTTTCTTGGTTATCCCACCTATTGGTTGGTACCCTTCTTTTATCCCAACTATTGGTTGGTATGTTTCTTGGTTATCCCAACTATTGGTTGGTATCCTTATTTTATCCCAACTATTGGTTGGTATGTTTCTTGGTTATCCCAATTATTGGTTGGTACCCTTCTTTTATCCCAACTATTGGTTGGTATGTTTCTCTTGGATATCCCAACTATTGGTTGGTACCCTTCTTTTATCCCAACTATTGGATGGTATCTTTTTTTGGTTATCCCAACTATTGGTTGGTACCCTTCTTTTATCCCAACTATGGGTTGGTATGTTTCTCTTGGTTATCCCAACTATTGGTTGATACCCTTATTTTATCCCAACTATTGGTTGGTATCTTTTCTTGGTTATCCCAACTATTGGTTGGTACCCATCTTTTATCCCAACTATTGGTTGGTATGTTTCTTTCGGTTATCCCAACTATTGGTTGGTACCCTTCTTTTATCCCAACTATTGGTTGGTATGTTTCTTGGTTAACCCAACTATTGGTTGGTACCCTTCTTTTATCCCAACTATTGGTTGGTATGTTTCTTGGTTATCCCAACTATTGGTTGGTATGTTTCTTGGTTATCCCAACTATTTGTTGGTACCCTTCTTTTATCCCAACTATTGGTTGGTATGTTTTTCTTGGTTATCCCAACTATTGGTTGGTACCCTTCTTTTATCCCAACTATTGGTTGGTATCATTTCTTGGTTATCCCAACTATTGGTTGGTACCCTTCTTTTATCCCAACTATTGGTTGGTATGTTTCTCTTGGTTATCCCAACTATTGGTTGGTACCCTTCTTTTATCCCAACTATTGGTTGGTATGTTTATTTTGGTTGTCCCAACTATTGGTTGGTACCCTTCTTTTATCCCCTCTATTGGTTGGTATGTTTCTTGGTTATCCCAACTATTGGTTGGTACCCATCTTTTATCCCAACTATTGGTTGGTATGTTTCTTTTGGTTATCCCAACTATTGGTTGGTACCCTTCTTTTATCCCAACTATTGGTTGGTATGTTTCTTGGTTAACCCAACTATTGGTTGGTACCCTTCTTTTATCCCAACTATTGGTTGGTATGTTTCTTGGTTATCCCAACTATTGGTTGGTATGTTTCTTGGTTATCCCAACTATTAGTTGGTACCCTTCTTTTATCCCAACTATTGGTTGGTATGTTTTTCTTGGTTATCCCAACTATTGGTTGGTACCCTTCTTTTATCCCAACTATTGGTTGGTATCATTTCTTGGTTATCCCAACTATTGGTTGGTACCCTTCTTTTATCCCAACTATTGGTTGGTATGTTTCTCTTGGTTATCCCAACTATTGGTTGGTACCCTTCTTTTATCCCAACTATTGGTTGGTATGTTTCTTTTGGTTGTCCCAACTATTGGTTGGTACCCTTCTTTTATCCCCTCTATTGGTTGGTATGTTTCTTGGTTATCCCAACTATTGGTTGGTACCCTTCTTTTATCCCAACTATTGGTTGGTATGTTTCTTGGTTATCCCAACTATTGGTTGGTACCCTTCTTTTATCCCAACTATTGGTTGGTATGTTTCTTGGTTATCCCAACTATTGGTTGGTATCCTTCTTTTATCCCAACTATTGGTTGGTATGTTTCTTGGTTATCCCAATTATTGGTTGGTACCCTTCTTTTATCCCAACTATTGGTTGGTATGTTTCTCTTGGTTATCCCAACTATTGGTTGGTACCCTTCTTTAACCCAACTATTGGTTGGTATCTTTTCTTGGTTATCCCAACTATTGGTTGGTACCCTTCTTTTGTCCCAACTATTAGTTGGTATGTTTCTCTTGGTTATCCCAACTATTGGTTGATACCCTTCTTTTATCCCAACTATTGGTAGGTATCTTTTCTTGGTTATCCCAACTATTCTTTGGTACCCTTCTTTTATCCCAACTATTGGTTGGTATGTTTCTTTTGGTTATCCCAACTATTGGTTGGTACCCTTCTTTTATCCCAACTATTGGTTGGTACCTTTTCTTGGTTATCCCAACTATTGGTTGGTACCCTTCTTTTATCCCAACTATTGGCTGGTATCTTTTCTTGGTTATCCCAACTATTGGTTGGTACCCTTCTTTTATCCCAACTATTGGTTGGTATGTTTCTCTTGGTTATCCCAACTATTGGTTGATACCCTTCTTTTATCCCAACTATTAGTTGGTATCTTTTCTTGGTTATCCCAACTATTGGTTGGTACCCTTCTTTTATCCCAACTATTGGTTGGTATGTTACTTTTGGTTATCCCAACTATTGGTTGGTACCCTTCTTTTATCCCAACTATTGGTTGGTATGTTTCATGGTTATCCCAACTATTGGTTGGTACCCTTCTTTTATCCCCTCTATTTTTATCCCAACTATTGGTTGGTATGTTTCTTGGTTATCCCAACTATTGGTTGGTATCCTTCTTTTATCCCAACTATTGGTAGGTATGTTTCTTCGTTATCCTAATTATTGGTTGGTATCCTTCTTTTATCCCAACTATTGATTGGTATGTTTCTCTTGGTTATCCCAACTATTGGTTGGTACCCTTCTTTTAGCCCAACTATTGGTTGGTATCTTTTCTTGGTTATCCCAACTATTGGTTGGTACCCTTCTTTTATCCCAACTATTGGTTGGTATGTTTCTCTTGGTTATCCCAACTATTGGTTGGTACCCTTATTTTATCCCAACTATTGGTTGGTAAGTTTCTTTAGGTTATCCCAACTATTGGTTGGTACTCTTCTTTTATCCCAACTATTGGTTGGTATGTTTCTTGGTTATCCCAACCATTGGTTGGTACCCTTCTTTTATCCCAACTATTGGTTGGTATGTTTCTTGGTTATCCCAACTATTGGTTTGTACCCTTCTTTTATCCCAACTATTGGTTGGTATGTTTCTTGGTTATCCCAACTATTGGTTGGTACCCTTCTTTTATCCCAACTATTGGTTGTATGTTTTTTGGTTATCCCAACTATTGTTTGGTACCCTTTTTTTATCCCAACTATTGGTTGGTATATTTCTCTTGGTTATCCCAACTATTGGTTGGTACTCTTCTTTTATCCCAACTATTGCTTGGTATGTTTTCTTGGTTATCCCAACTATTGGTTGGTACCCTTCTTTTATCCCAACTATTGGTTGGTATGTTTCTCTTGGTTATCCCAACTATTGGTTGGTACCCTTCTTTTATCCCAACTATTGGTTGGTATCTTTTCTTGGTTATCCCAACTATTGGTTGGTACCCTTCTTTTATCCCAACTATTGGTTGCTATGTTTCTCTTGGTTATCCCAACTATTGGTTGGTACCCTTCTTTTATCCCAACTATTGGTTGGTATCTTTTCTTGGTTATCCCAACTATTGGTTGGTACCCTTATTTTATCCCAACTATTGGTTGGTATGTTTCTTGGTTATCCCAACTATTGGTTTGTACCCTTCTTTTATCCCAACTATTGGTTGGTATGTTTCTTGGTTATCCCAACTATTGGTTGGTACCCCTCTTTTAACCCAACTATTGGTTGGTATGTTTTTTGGTTATCCCAACTATTGGTTGATACCCTTCTTTTATCCCAACTATTGGTTGGTAGGTTTCTCTTGGTTATCCCAACTATTGGTTGGTACCCTTCTTTTATCCCAACTATTGGTAGGTATCTTTTCTTGGTTATCCCAACTATTGGTTGGTACCCTTCTTTTATCCCAACTATTGGTTGGTATGTTTCTCTTGGTTATCCCAACTATTGGTTGGTACCCTTCTTTTATCCCAACTATTGGTTGGTATCTTTTCTTGGTTATCCCAACTATTGGTTAGTACCCTTCTTTTATCCCAACTATTGGTTGGTATGTTTATTTTAGTTATCCCAACTATTGGTTGGTACCCTTCTTTTATCCCCTCTATTGGTTGGTATGTTTCTTGGTTATCCCAACTATTGGTTGGTACCCTTCTTTTATCCCAACTATTGGTTGGTATGTTTCTTGGTTATCCCAACTATTGGTTGGTACCCTTCTTTTATCCCAACTATTGGTTGGTATGTTTCTTGGTTATCCCAACTATTGGTTGGTATCCTTCTTTTATCCCAACTATTGGTTGGTATGTTTCTTGGTTATCCCAATTATTGGTTGGTACCCTTCTTTTATCCCAACTATTGGTTGGTATGTTTCTCTTGGTTATCCCAACTATTGGTTGGTACCCTTCTTTTATCCCAACTATTGGTTGGTATCTTTTTTTGGTTATCCCAACTATTGGTTGGTACCCTTCTTTTATCCCAACTATGGGTTGGTATGTTTCTCTTGGTTATCCCAACTATTGGTTGATACCCTTCTTTTATCCCAACTATTGGTTGGTATCTTTTCTTGGTTATCCCAACTATTGGTTGGTACCCTTCTTTTATCCCAACTATTGGTTGGTATGTTTCTTTTGGTTATCCCAACTATTGGTTGGTACCCTTCTTTTATCCCAACTATTGGTTGGTATGTTTCTTGGTTATCCCAACTATTGGTTGGTACCCTTCTTTTATCCCAACTATTGGTTGGTATGTTTCTTGGTTATCCCAACTATTGGTTGCTATGTTTCTTGGTTATCCCAACTATTAGTTGGTACCCTTCTTTTATCCCAACTATTGGTTGGTATGTTTTTCTTGGTTATCCCAACTATTGGTTGGTACCCTTCTTTTATCCCAACTATTGGTTGGTATCTTTTCTTGGTTATCCCAACTATTGGTTGGTACCCTTCTTTTATCCCAACTATTGGTTGGTATGTTTCTCTTGGTTATCCCAACTATTGGTTGGTACCCTTCTTTTATCCCAACTATTGGTTGGTATGTTTCTTTTGGTTGTCCCAACTATTGGTTGGTACCCTTCTTTTATCCCGTCTATTGGTTGGTATGTTTCTTGGTTATCCCAACTATTGGTTGGTACCCTTCTTTTATCCCAACTATTGGTTGGTATGTTTCTTAGTTATCCCAACTATTGGTTGGTACCCTTCTTTTATCCCAACTATTGGTTGGTATGTTTCTTGGTTATCCCAACTATTGGTTGGTATCCTTCTTTTATCCCAACTATTGGTTGGTATGTTTCTTGGTTATCCCAATTATTGGTTGGTACCCTTCTTTTATCCCAACTATTGGTTGGTATGTTTCTCTTGGTTATCCCAACTATTGGTTGGTACCCTTCTTTAACCCAACTATTGGTTGGTATCTTTTCTTGGTTATCCCAACTATTGGTTGGTACCCTTCTTTTGTCCCAACTATTGGTTGGTATGTTTCTCTTGGTTATCCCAACTATTGGTTGATACCCTTCTTTTATCCCAACTATTGGTAGGTATCTTTTCTTGGTTATCCCAACTATTCTTTGGTACCCTTCTTTTATCCCAACTATTGGTTGGTATGTTTCTTTTGGTTATCCCAACTATTGGTTGGTACCCTTCTTTTATCCCAACTATTGGTTGGTACCTTTTTTTGGTTATCCCAACTATTGGTTGGTACCCTTCTTTTATCCCAACTATTGGCTGGTATCTTTTCTTGGTTATCCCAACTATTGGTTGGTACCCTTCTTTTATCCCAACTATTGGTTGGTATGTTTCTCTTGGTTATCCCAACTATTGGTTGATACCCTTCTTTTATCCCAACTATTAGTTGGTATCTTTTCTTGGTTATCCCAACTATTGGTTGGTACCCTTCTTTTATCCCAACTATTGGTTGGTATGTTTCTTTTGGTTATCCCAACTATTGGTTGGTACCCTTCTTTTATCCCAACTATTGGTTGGTATGTTTCATGGTTATCCCAACTATTGGTTGGTACCCTTCTTTTATCCCCTCTATTTTTATCCCAACTATTGGTTAGTATGTTTCTTGGTTATCCCAACTATTGGTTGGTATCCTTCTTTTATCCCAAATATTGGTAGGTATGTTTCTTTTAGTTATCCCAACTATTGGTTGGTACCCTTCTTTTATCCCCTCTATTGGTTGGTATGTTCCTTGGTTATCCCAACCATTGGTTGGTACCCTTCTTTTATCCCAACTATTGGTTGGTATGTTTCTTGGTTATCCCAACTATTGGTTTGTACCCTTCTTTTATCCCAACTATTGGTTGGTATGTTTCTTGGTTATCCGAACTATTGGTTGGTACCCTTCTTTTATCCCAACTATTGGTTGTATGTTTTTTGGTTATCCCAACTATTGTTTGGTACCCTTTTTTTATCCCAACTATTGGTTGGTATATTTCTCTTGGTTATCCCAACTATTGGTTGGTACTCTTCTTTTATCCCAACTATTGGTTGGTATCTTTTCTTGGTTATCCCAACTATTGGTTGGTACCCTTCTTTTATCCCAACTATTGGTTGGTATGTTTCTTGGTTATCCCAACTATTGGTTTGTACCTTTCTTTTATCCCGACTATTGGTTGGTATGTTTCTTGGTTATCCCAACTATTGGTTGGTACCCCTCTTTTAACCCAACTATTGGTTGGTATGTTTTTTGGTTATCCCAACTATTGGTTGGTACCCTTCTTTTATCCCAACTATTGGTTGGTAGGTTTCTCTTGGTTATCCCAACTATTGGTTAGTACCCTTCTTTTATCCCAACTATTGGTAGGTATCTTTTCTTGGTTATCCCAACTATTGGTTGGTACCCTTCTTTTTTCCCAACTATTGGTTGGTATGTTTCTCTTGGTTATCCCAACTATTGGTTGGTACCCTTCTTTTATCCCAACTATTGGTTGGTATCTTTTCTTGGTTATCCCAACTATTGGTTTGTACCCTTCTTTTATCCCAACTATTGGTTGGTATGTTTCTTGGTTATCCCAACTATTGGTTGGTACCCCTCTTTTAACCCAACTATTGGTTGGTATGTTTTTTGGTTATCCCAACTATTGGTTGGTACCCTTCTTTTATCCCAACTATTGGTTGGTAGGTTTCTCTTGGTTATCCCAACTATTGGTTGATACCCTTCTTTTATCCCAACTATTGGTAGGTATCTTTTCTTCGTTATCCCAACTATTGGTTGGTACCCTTCTTTTATCCCAACTATTGGTTGGTATGTTTCTCTTGGTTATCCCAACTATTGGTTGGTACCCTTCTTTTATCCCAACTATTGGTTGGTATCTTTTCTTGGTTATCCCAACTATTGGTTAGTACCCTTCTTTTATCCCAACTATTGATTGGTATGTTTCTTTTAGTTATCCCAACTATTGGTTGGTACCCTTCTTTTATCCCCTCTATTGGTTGGTATGTTTCTTGGTTATCCCAATTATTGGTTGGTACCCTTCTTTTATCACAACTATTGGTTGGTATGTTTCTTGGTTATCCCAACTATTGGTTGGTACCCTTCTTTTATCCCGACTATTGGTTGGTATGTTTCTTGGTTATCCCAACTATTGGTTGGTATCCTTCTTTTATCCCAACTATTGGTTGGTATGTTTCTTGGTTATCCCAATTATTGGTTGGTACCCTTCTTTTATCCCAACTATTGGTTGGTATGTTTCTCTTGGTTATCCCAACTATTGGTTGGTACCCTTCTTTTATCCCAACTATTGGTTGGTATCTTTTTTTGGTTATCCCAACTATTAGTTGGTACCCTTCTTTTATCCCAACTATGGGTTGGTATGTTTCTCTTGGTTATCCCAACTATTGGTTGATACCCTTCTTTTATCCCAACTATTGGTTGGTATCTTTTCATGGTTATCCCAACTATTGGTTGGTACCCTTCTTTTATCCCAACTATTGGTTGGTATGTTTCTTTTGGTTATCCCAACTATTGGTTGGTACCCTTCTTTTATCCCAACTATTGGTTGGTATGTTTCTTGGTTATCCCAACTATTGGTTGGTACCCTTCTTTTATCCCAACTATTGGTTGGTATGTTTCTTGGTTATCCCAACTATTGGTTGGTATGTTTCTTGGTTATCCCAACTATTAGTTGGTACCCTTATTTTATCCCAACTATTGGTTGGTATGTTTCTCTTGGTTATCCCAACTATTGGTTGGTACCCTTCTTTTATCCCAACTATTGGTTGGTATCTTTTCTTGGTGATCCCAACTATTAGTTGGTACCCTTCTTTTATCCCAACTATTGGTTGGTAGGTTTCTCTTGGTTATCCCAACTATTGGTTGGTACCCGTCTTTTATCCCAACTATTGGTAGGTATCTTTTCTTGGTTATCCCAACTATTGGTTGGTACCCTTCTTTTATCCCAACTATTGGTTGGTATGTTTCTCTTGGTTATCCCAACTATTGGTTGGTACCCTTCTTTTATCCCAACTATTGGTTGGTATCTTTTCTTGGTTATCCCAACTATTGGTTGGTACCCTTCTTTTGTCCCAACTATTGGTTGGTATGTTTCTTGGTTATCCCAACTATTGGTTTGTACCCTTCTTTTATCCCAACTATTGGTTGGTATGTTTCTTGGTTATCCCAACTATTGGTTGGTACCCCTCTTTTAACCCAACTATTGGTTGGTATGTTTTTTGGTTATCCCAACTATTGGTTGGTACCCTTCTTTTATCCCAACTATTGGTTGGTAGGTTTCTCTTGGTTATCCCAACTATTGGTTGATACCCTTCTTTTATCCCAACTATTGGTTGGTACCCTTCTTTTATCCCAACTATTGGTTGGTATGTTTCTCTTGGTTATCCCAACTATTGGTTGGTACCCTTCTTTTATCCCAACTATTGGTTGGTATGTTTCTTTTGGTTGTCCCAACTATTGGTTGGTAACCTTCTTTTATCCCCTCTATTGGTTGGTATGTTTCTTGGTTATCCCAACTATTGGTTGGTACCCTTCTTTTATCCCAACTATTGGTTGGTATGTTTCTTGGTTATCCCAACTATTGGTTGGTACCCTTCTTTTATCCCGACTATTGGTTGGTATGTTTCTTGGTTATCCCAACTATTGGTTGGTATCCTTCTTTTATCCCAACTATTGGTTGGTATGTTTCTTGGTTATCCCAATTATTGGTTGGTACCCTACTTTTATCCCAACTATTGGTTGGTATGTTTCTCTTGGTTATCCCAACTATTGGTTGGTACCCTTCTTTTATCCCAACTATTGGTTGGTATCTTTTTTTGGTTATCCCAACTATTAGTTGGTACCCTTCTTTTATCCCAACTATGGGTTGGTAAGTTTCTCTTGGTTATCCCAACTATTGGTTGATACCCTTCTTTTATCCCAACTATTGATTGGTATCTTTTCTTGGTTATCCCAACTATTGGTTGGTACCCTTCTTTTATCCCAACTATTGGTTGGTATGTTTCTTTTGGTTATCCCAACTATTGGTTGGTACCCTTCTTTTATCCCAACTATTGGTTGGTATGTTTCTTGGTTATCCCAACTATTGGTTGGTACCCTTCTTTTATCCCAACTATTGGTTGGTATGTTTCTTGGTTATCCCAACTATTGGTTGGTATGTTTCTTGGTTATCCCAACTATTAGTTGGTACCCTTCTTTTATCCCAACTATTGGTTGGTATGTTTCTCTTGGTTATCCCAACTATTGGTTGGTACCCTTCTTTTATCCCAACTATTGGTTGGTATCTTTTCTTGGTGATCCCAACTATTGGTTGGTACCCTTCTTTTATCCCAACTATTGGTTGGTAGGTTTCTCTTGGTTATCCCAACTATTGGTTGGTACCCGTCTTTTATCCCAACTATTGGTAGGTATCTTTTCTTGGTTATCCCAACTATTGGTTGGTACCCTTCTTTTATCCCAACTATTGGTTGGTATGTTTCTCTTGGTTATCCCAACTATTGGTTGGTACCCTTCTTTTATCCCAACTATTGGTTGGTATCTTTTCTTGGTTATCCCAACTATTGGTTGGTACCCTTCTTTTATCCCAACTATTGGTTGGTATGTTTCTTGGTTATCCCAACTATTGGTTTGTACCCTTCTTTTATCCCAACTATTGGTTGGTATGTTTCTTGGTTATCCCAACTATTGGTTGGTACCCCTCTTTTAACCCAACTATTGGTTTGTATGTTTTTTGGTTATCCCAACTATTGGTTGGTACCCTTCTTTTATCCCAACTATTGGTTGGTAGGTTTCTCTTGGTTATCCCAACTATTGGTTGGTACCCTTCTTTTATCCCAACTATTGTTGGTATCTTTTCTTGGTTATCCCAACTATTGGTTGGTACCCTTCTTTTATCCCAACTATTGGTTGGTATGTTTCTCTTGGTTATCCCAACTATTGGTTGGTACCCTTATTTTATCCCAACTATTGGTTGGTAAGTTTCTTTAGGTTATTCCAACTATTGGTTAGTACTCTTCTTTTATCCCAACTATTGGTTGGTATGTTTCTTGGTTATCCCAACCATTGGTTTGTACCCTTCTTTTATCCCAACTATTGGTTGGTATGTTTCTTGGTTATCCCAACTATTGGTTTGTACCCTTCTTTTATCCCAACTATTGGTTGGTATGTTTCTTGGTTATCCCAACTATTGGTTGGTACCCTTCTTTTATCCCAACTATTGGTTGTATGTTTTTTGGTTATCCCAACTATTGTTTGGTACCCTTTTTTTATCCCAACTATTGGTTGGTATGTTTCTCTTGGTTATCCCAACTATTGGTTGGTACTCTTCTTTTATCCCAACTATTGGTTGGTATCTTTTCTTGGTTATCCCAACTATTGGTTGGTACCCTTCTTTTATCCCAACTATTGGTTGGTATGTTTCTCTTGGTTATCCCAACTATTGGTTGGTACCCTTCTTTTATCCCAACTATTGGTTGGTATCTTTTCTTGGTTATCCCCACTATTGGTTGGTACCCTTCTTTTATCCCAACTATTGGTTGGTATGTTTCTTGGTTATCCCAACTATTGGTTTGTACCCTTCTTTTATCCCAACTATTGGTTGGTATGTTTCTTGGTTATCCCAACTATTGGTTGGTACCCCTCTTTTAACCCAACTATTGGTTGGTATGTTTTTTGGTTATCCCAACTATTGGTTGGTACCCTTCTTTTATCCCAACTATTGGTTGGTAGGTTTCTCTTGGTTATCCCAACTATTGGTTGGTACCCTTCTTTTATCCCAACTATTGGTAGGTATCTTTTCTTGGTTATCCCAACTATTGGTTGGTACCCTTCTTTTATCCCAACTATTGGTTGGTATGTTTCTCTTGGTTATCCCAACTATTGGTTGGTACCCTTCTTTTATCCTAACTATTGGTTGGTATCTTTTCTTGGTTATCCCAACTATTGGTTGGTACCCTTCTTTTATCCCAACTATTGGTTGGTATGTTTCTTGGTTATCCCAACTATTGGTTTGTACCCTTCTTTTATCCCAACTATTGGTTGGTATGTTTCTTGGTTATCCCAACTATTGGTTGGTACCCCTCTTTTAACCCAACTATTGGTTGGTATGTTTTTTGGTTATCCCAACTATTGGTTGGTACCCTTCTTTTATCCCAACTATTGGTTGGTAGGTTTCTCTTGGTTATCCCAACTATTGGTTGGTACCCTTCTTTTATCCCAACTATTGGTAGGTATCTTTTCTTGGTTATCCCAACTATTGGTTGGTACCCTTCTTTTATCCCAACTATTGGTTGGTATGTTTCTCTTGGTTATCCCAACTATTGGTTGGTATCTTTTCTTGGTTATCCCAACTATTGGTTAGTACCCTTCTTTTATCCCAACTATTGGTTGGTATGTTTCTTTTAGTTATCCCAACTATTGGTTGGTACCCTTCTTTTATCCCCTCTATTGGTTGGTATGTTTCTTGGTTATCCCAACTATTGGTTGGTACCCTTCTTTTATCCCAACTATTGGTTGGTATGTTTCTTGGTTATCCCAACTATTGGTTGATACCCTTCTTTTATCCCAACTATTGGTTGGTATGTTTCTTGGTTATCCCAACTATTGGTTGGTATCCTTCTTTTATCCCAACTAATGGTTGGTATGTTTCTTAGTTATCCCAATTATTGGTTGGTACCCTTCTTTTATCCCAACTATTGGTTGGTATGTTTCTCTTGGTTATCCCAACTATTGGTTGGTACCCTTCTTTTATCCCAACTATTGGTTGGTATCTTTTTTTGGTTATCCCAACTATTGGTTGGTACCCTTCTTTTATCCCAACTATGGGTTGGTATGTTTCTCTTGGTTATCCCAACTATTGGTTGATACCCTTCTTTTATCCCAACTATTGGTTGGTATCTTTTCTTGGTTATCCCAACTATTGGTTGGTACCCTTCTTTTATCCCAACTATTGGTTGGTATGTTTCTTTTGGTTATCCCAACTATTGGTTGGTACCCTTCTTTTATCCCAACTATTGGTTGGTATGTTTCTTGGTTATCCCAACTATTGGTTGGTACCCTTCTTTTATCCCAACTATTGGTTGGTATGTTTCTTGGTTATCCCAACTATTGGTTGGTATGTTTCTTGGTTATCCCAACTATTAGTTGGTACCCTTCTTTTATCCAAACTATTGGTTGGTATGTTTCTCTTGGTTATCCCAACTATTGGTTGGTACCCTTCTTTTATCCCAATTATTGGTTGGTATCTTTTCTTGGTTATCCCAACTATTGGTTGGTACCCTTCTTTTATCCCAACTATTGGTTGGTATGTTTCTCTTGGTTATCCCAACTATTGGTTGGTACCCCTCTTTTATCCCAACTATTGGTTGGTATGTTTCTTTTGGTTGTCCCAACTATTGGTTGGTACCCTTCTTTTATCCCAACTATTGGTTGGTATGTTTCTTGGGTATCCCAATTATTGGTTGGTACCCTTCTTTTATCACAACTATTGGTTGGTATGTTTCTTTTGGTTATCCCAACTATTGGTTGGTACCCTTCTTTTATCCCAACTATTGGTTGGTATGTTTCTTGGTTATCTCAACTATTGGTTGGTACCCTTCTTTTATTCCAACTATAGGTTGGTATGTGTCTTGGTTATCCCAACTATTGGTTGGTACCCTTCTTTTATCCCACTTATTGGTTGGTATGTTTCTTTTGGTTATCCCAACTATTGGTTGGTACCCTTCGTTATCCCAACTATTGGTTGGTATCTTTTCTTGGTTATCCCAACTATTGGTTGGTATCTACTGTGTCTAAGTCCACTTTCGGTTGGCAAACACTCACCTTTGATCCCCACAGGTTGCAAATTTCCAGGTTCTTTTGGTATTCAATCTCTGTGTATCCCGATTGTCTGAAAGCCCTTTGCTTTCATACTCTCGGATACAAGAAGTTTGAATAGGGGCAGCTGTAACACCTCAAAATTTGCCCTTTTGTTTTTGATACTAATTGGCTTATGTTCATTTCCTTCTTGCATTAGCATCTTTGCATATCATTGGCTCTTAGCATGGGATCAAGGTAGTTGGTATAACTCAGGTGAAGAGGATGTTCTCAGGGTTTCAAGCAACAGGTTCATGTGTATTGTTCAAAGGGCTAAGGGGAGAGAAAATACTTGATACTATCAATTGTTGAGCTACATGGGAGCTTTAGGCCTCAAGGTGTCTTAATTGGTCCATCATCTCATCATAAGATCAAGATTGGCGAGAGAATTCATAGGAGTCACATTCTCCTAACCTGATTTCTTAAATTAGGGTTTTGGAGATTCTGAGATCTAACCCTAAAATTAGCAAGCTCTTTGGTTATTTATCATCTCCAAATGGCACATATCATCATTGGTGGACAGGACGCACATCATACTCAGAGGAATTTGAATTTGGAGGATGTGATATTTCCTCCTAACCAGAGGGTACCAGAATTAGGGTTTGCTATAGAATCAGTTTATTTATGATTTTTTGGACAAGACTTGATCTCATGGTATTCTTCATGTCCCTAAGTGTCTAGGATTGGAGGATTACCCATCAAATTGGTTCAGAAGGTTTTCAATTGATCAGAAGATTGAGAATCGGGAGAATTGGGGAATAAAGTCAACTGTGCTGCGAAAAAGTCAACCCCTGACTTTCGAGGTCAACATCTTGATTTTCAATTCAAATATGGTCCATGTACAAGATTTGGTCAAGTAATGTGAGAAGAATCATCAAAAATCAAGAATGGGGAAAAGTTGCCAAAAATGGAAACTTAGGGTTTTTGAAACTTACTACTTTTAGTAAGTTTTTAAACACTTTAAAGACCATTTTTCACCATAATCAAGGGCTTATTTCAAAATCTTCTCCACATGAAAGTTATAGATTGAAGTTTTCCCTTCAAAATGGGCACAAGAACCATGGCATTTGAGTTTTTTTTAGTGAGTTATGGTTTCTCAAAGTGGGACATTTTCATCCACCAAGTTTAAAAACTTAGAAATTTTTCTAAGTTATTTCTTGGCAGATTTATGGACAGGTTTTTATGGCTATTTTTCATATACTTCCAAGCATCATTTCAATTCTTTTTCAACATCAATTTTGTTCTCTACCATGTTAGCTTTTTAAAGAGCCCAAGAAATCATCATTTAGTCAAGAATTCATCAAGATTTATTCATGAAAAGTGGAGGTTTTCCAACTATTTTTCTTGGCAAGAATTGAGGATGGCTTTGTGTGACACTTTGCAGCAACTTTTGTCTCACCATTTCATGCGCATGAGGCCCATCATGCATCACTAATTGTTACTCAAAATAACTAAACACACCACCTGCCATGAAAGAGAGCGAATCACAAAAGTGGCCATTTTTGGTAAATGCAAATTGGGTCTGTTTGAACTCACCAAGCTAGTACATGATACCAGCCCAATATTGCACGAATTTCTACCCTATTCCAAGCCAAAATCAGAACCAAATATGCCAAACCAAACCCCATCCGAACCTACACCATACCATGTGCAATTTTTCTTTTTTTTCCTCTCCAAGCCAAAGCAACCAAGTCTGACCCATTAGCTTCGTTTCTAACCCTAAACTCTTCATATATAACCTAAAAACACTCCAAACCGCCCACACATTGGCTCATTTTTGGATCTGAACTTCTTGCTTGTTTTTCAAAGTTTTCACTATTTCTCTCAACTCACTCAAGGAAGCTTTGATTTCTGGGTTTATTCTTCATCATTGGAGCTTAAAGATCAAAATTATTGGGTTTCTTTTGTACTGGAAGTTGAAGAAGGCAGTGGACCATTCTCCACTTAGTAAGTTGCTTCCTCTCTATCTCTCTCATTTTAGGGTTTTAATGTATGTTAGAAGCATCCACATCTTGCATCTGAAGTCCTTTTCACAAAGGCATTGGAGCTAGGCTCAAATATTTCGTGCTATTTTTGAATGTGTGATGGTTTACATACTTGAACCTATGACTTTCATGCCTATTATCTTTTTGTTTGAGTGATTAGTTTGAGAAACTAATGGTATAGTGATGATCCTTGTTCTTCGTACTTCAATTTTGGTTTAAATTTCGTTTGATTTCGTTGAGAATTGAGTGAGTTATGGAGATTTGAAGTTTGATAGTTATTCTTGGTAAAAAATTCAAAATTCTGCATTTATTCATGTTAAATTGCAGTGTTTTTGCATGAGAAAGGAAGAAGAAGGACGCGTGGCAGCGTCTGGTTGGTTGGTGTTTTATTTTGTCTTTTAGTGACTTAAAATTTCATTGACTAATTGATAAATATGCACACATGCTTATGGTAACGTGTTACATTTTTTCTTTTCTATTTTTTATTATTTTATTTCTTTAATGAAGCAAAATCTGAATGGAGGGATAGATATATGGGTGGGCTTGCGCCCATAGTGCTCTTTGCACCCCACTGGTAGCAGGCCCAACACGCCTTGATATAATACCTTGTGTTACTGAATCGCTAACACACCTCCCTGCTTCCTTGTTTTTTATTTCTTTTTTTTTTATTTTCGTTTGCCATTCGAATTTTATTTTTAATTGTTAAAACCATTATAAAAATGTAAAAAAATATTTTTATGGTCAATTGTCATGTTGACCTATTTTCCATATTTTTATTTTTATTTTTAATTTCTTTTTTCTATTTTATTTTGAATTAATTAAAAGGTATATTTCCAATGATACCCTTCATCAAGGGTTAGGGATTTTTGTGACTTTGCTCACCCCTTTGAAGCCAATATTTTGGTTACATTTAAGCCTTGATATGAGATTGTTTTGATGCTGGTTCGATGATGGTTTGAGTTACTTTTAGTGACTTGCCATTCAACTTTTATGGACCCTCGATCTTTGTTCGGTTATGTGCATATCTTGACTTGTGGAGCACTTTTGAACGTGCTATTGAGTTAGTTCTGTTCCAATATTTTTTCACTTGTTAATTGGATGTTCAAACTTGCCTATGATTATTTTTTGGGAATTTATTGAACCACTTTGCTATTTTTGGTTGATTTTTATTTGTGGTTTGAATTTGGTTGAGGTATGCTTAGACACTTGACCTAGTTTGAGTGCATTTGTTCACATGTGATTGATTGATGCTTGAAATGATTATATGGTGTGATCCTATTATTTTTGAGCTTGTCTATGGATTTAGAGTCATCCTCATTGATCCATTTTCCTATTTGATATTGATTTTCTAAGTTGATGTTGTTGTGACTTGAATTCAATGGCATGTTTGACTTAATCTTGTGAAATGTTTCCTTGTTTGATACAACCAATGCATGACGCCTTTTGTTTGACTTGAATGACATGTTAGAGGATCTGACCCTTTTGGTTTAAGTTGCTTTATGTGACATGTTCTCAATCTTTGCTTCACATGTCCTTTGGTTTGCTTGCATGATTGATAAGTGGATGTTTTTGATTAATTTTGATGCATGTTTGGAATGCGTTGCTTAATGATTCATCTTGTGTGACTTGAGTTTGATCTTGATAAGTTGTTGATGCATATGCTACTACCCTCTTGAGTTCATTACTTGGTTTTCACTTCATATTTTCATTATGGTTTGATTTGTATGATGCATATCATTATCAATTGTTTTGTTGCTTCTTTGGCTCATAATGCATCATGTTGTGAAGCATTCTTATATGTTTGAATTGATTGATTATGAGATGTCTTAAGTTCTGACTTGGATTCATGTTCATCTTACTTTATCCATTTCATCTTTGTGTAAAGTTCATTGATGCTTAATTGTACTTCTTTTGCAAGTTTACTTGCATCCTTTCTTGTGTATATTCACTCGCATACTTGAGATGTTCTTGTATGATCTTTGAAGCATGTTTAATGATGTGATTTGGATATGATGATTATGATGTGCTTGCTTCCCCATCTCTTTTCTCATCTTTCTCTTCCTTCTTCATCTCTTTCACTCTTTCTTTTCCCTTGAATCTCAAGACTTGTTTAAGTCTTGAATTCCTTTTCCCTTAGAGCTACCTAGTCCAACTTAATTTCTGATTAAGTTTGGAGTAGGATTAGCATTAGGTTTTAGGTAGTTGTTTCTCTCCTAAACCTCACTAACCCTAGGATCTCCTTTGCTTGTTAGCTTTAGGTTAGAGTTTCCATTGAGTCCTCTCTCTTCTTATCTCATAACTTCTTTAAAACACTTAATAAAAGATAATGAGTATTGCGCACGAGCCTTAAACAAGGGAAGTGAGGAGTGAGGGGTTTCCCTTCATTCTTCTAGGGTACCTAGTGTACGTCCTGTTGGGGATGATACACGAAGTATTCGTTCCTATGTCATAGACCTGGGTGCAATGCAAGTTATGAACTAACTTAAAACACTTCTGTCTAAAAAACACAAAAACAAATTCAAATCTTTTTATCCTTCGGGATTGTTTGGTTCCAGACCATTTTCAGAAAAGAGCATGTTACTTTCCGTCTAAGTCGCAAACAGGCATCAACCCTAACTGCCGGGCGCGAATTTGACGTCGCTCATAAAAAACACTAACCGACCCGTAGGTCGAACTACGACTGCTATGATTTCCTTTTTCTCGTCCGATTGAGGATACGTAGGCACAAGACGACGATGTCTTGGCGAGCAACCTCCCCCCTTAGTTCGTGTCTGAACTACTTTGACTCTGATTTTCCTGTTCCCGAGGGAATACGTAGGCCTAGGACTCCGAGGGCGTCCTATCGAGTCACTTCTTTTTCTTTTCTTCTTCGTTTCTCCATTCTTTCCGTTCTTGTTCCTTCTCCGGTCCGGTAGCAGTGGAGATTCAGACGATGACACCTTTTTATCGAGACAACAAGCGTGGATCCCATCGAGTACGATGGACGTGTTGGGTGCTAACACCTTCCCTTCGCGTAACCGGCTCCCTTACCCATTTCTCTTGGTCGTGAGACCATGCTCTTTCCCTTCCTTCAGGTTTACACAATGTTTCCTTTCCCTCTCTTGGGATAAATACACATTGCTGGCGGCTCTATTTTCCGCGCCACTTTCGCGTTTGTACCATGGATGCAAATCCTCGGGAGCGACACTTTCCCCAGCAGAAAGTAACAAAATTTAGGAGACGTTGTTTTACGCTACACCGCAACCAGTGGATTCGTCCTTCTTGTGGGTCCTTCCTGTACTCCCCCACAGAGTTGTCTGTTTAGATTTCTCTTTTCCCCGGCAGAGTCATCTTTGCGGAACTGTCGATTCTACATATTGATGTTTGAAAGTCTACCTTCAGCCTAGTCTTTCTTTAAAAGTCCACCTTCGGCTTGGTATTCCTCTTTCCTCGAGTTCGCCTTCGACCGTCCTCGCACCCGCTGTTATCTTGTTATCCCTAGGAGAGTCTACCTTCGGCATAGTCTTTCTTTGAAAGCCCACCTTCGGCTTGGTCTTTCTTTTTTGAGCCCACCCTCGGCATGGTCTCGTATCCTTTGTTTGAAAGTCTACCTTCGGCATAGTCTTTCTTTGAAAGCTCACCTTCGGCTTGGTCTTTCTTTTTCGAGTCCACCCTCGGCATGGTCTAGTATGCTTTGTTTGAGAGTCTACCTTCGGCATAGTCTTTCTTTAAAAGCTCACCTTCGGCTTGGTCTTTCTTTTTTGAGTCCACCCTCGGCATGGTCTCGTATCCTTTGTTTGAAAGTCTACCTTCTGCATAGTCTTTCTTTGAAAGCTCACCTTTGGCTTAGTCTTTCTTTTTCGAGTCCACCCTCGGCATGGTCTCGTATCCTTTCTTTTTCGAGTCCACCCTCGGCATGGTCTCGTATCCTTTGTTTGAGAGTCTACCTTCGGCATAGTCTTTCTTTGAAAGCTCACATTCGGCTTGGTCTTTCTTTTTTGAACCCACCCTCGGCATGGTCTCGTATCCTTTGTTTGAAAGTCTACCTTCGGCATAGTCTTTCTTTGAAAGCTCACCTTCGGCTTAGTCTTTCTTTGAAAGCTCACCTTCAGCTTTAGTCTTTCTTTGAAAGCCCACCTTTAGCTTGGCCTTTCTTTTTCGAGCCCACCTCCGGCATGGTCTCGTGTCCTTTGTATCTCCCCAGCATGGTCCGCCTTTGGCCGATCTACCTTTTCGAGTTCACCTTTGGCCGTTCTCGTTTATCCTTATATCTCAAGTTTAGTCCGCCTTCGGTCGGTCTGCTTTTCCGAGTTTGCCTTCGGTCGTTCTCGAATTCACGATATTTCATCCTCCCTGCAGGGTGAAAATTTTTCAGGTTATTTTGGTATTCAATCTTCGTGTATCTCGATTGTCTGAAAGTCGTTGCTTCCATACCCTCGGATCCAAGAAGTTTGAATAGGGGCAGTTGTAACACCTCAAAATTTGCCCTTTTGTTTCTAACCTAACTGGTTTATGCTTCCTTTCATTTGGATTATCATTCCTACATTTGCATTGTCCTTTTGAGCATGGGATCGAGGTATTCTTTCAGCAGCTCACGGCATCATCAGTTCCAGTATGATTTTTAACAGTGTTCAGAGCCAAACAGATAGCTTTCCAAGTCTTTTTGAGCATTTATTTTGCTCATTAAGTGATTGGATGATCAGAAACCCCGGCAGTCAATTTTTGATCAGTTATTCAGCACCAGACAGTTGGTATCAGCAGTTTAATCTGAGTGCATGAAAAACATTTCGCAGCATATTTCAAGTGTGTTCCAGTGGTAATATCAGTCGGCAAGTTTCAGAAGTCTATCATGGTCCAGAACAGGTGGAACCGGGCGAATATCCAAGTTTCCCTCCTTTTGGCGCCAATTTTGAATTTTTGAATGGAGTAATCGATTACTCAAAGTGAGTAACCGATTACTCTGGGCGAAATTGCAAAAAATGTGGCATTTTCAGCACTGCATAATTTTGGAGTATTTTGTGGTCATGTGCTTGGCTTGTGCATGTGTGGGAAGGATCTAGAACTGGTCTATTTGCATCGTTTTCCACCCAAAATTCAAATTCTCTCCATCATTTTTCCACTCTAATTCCTCATTTCATTTCCTAATTCACATTTCATCCCAATTTCCACTCACTTAACCTCACTCCCAACCCAAACTTAACTCCTAACCTAGGGGTTATTTAAACCAATTCCTTCCAAACCTCACCAAGCGAGATCATTTTCACTCCCATTTTTTCAGAATTTTGCTCTCAATTCTCTCTCACTTTTTCACTCTCAACCTCCATTTTCAACCACACTCAAAGCTCCTTCATAGAGAATAACAAGTTCTTCATTGGAACTTGTTAATTCTTGAGCTAAAGCCTCTCATCATCACTACATTCCAGCTTTTCAACTTGGATTTTCGTTTGGATCTAGTTCTGATTTTTCAGAAGTGATTATTGCAAGTGATTTTGGAGTTTTATTGCTTATTTGCTTGGATCTTCAACTTTTGAGTGCAAGAAGCTTGTGGATCTTGGGTTTCTCTACTTGAATTCATCCATTTCTGTTTACAACACTTACCAAAGCAAATCTCAGCTTTGTAGGTTGGTTAATTTCAGATCCATACTCATTTTAGCTTAATTGCAACTTATACAATGTAGATCCATGAATTTTGATGTGTTTTGATTCATTTGGTTGATCTTGATTATGGATGTTGATGATTGTTGGATCTAATTGATGTTTGATTGCTGTGATTGAACTTAATTTTCGTGCACTATTGTTTACATGATCATTTGAATGTTTGGATAAGTGATTGGCTGCTGAAAAGTGATTTTCAAAGTTGAATTCCTGCCTCTGTTTCAGTGGTAATCGATTACTCTAGAGTAATCGATTACTCTGCCTTATTTTCACATTTTTAGCCAATTTTCAACCGAGTAATCGATTACCCTATGTGAGTAATCAATTACCACTGAAGCAGATTGTGTTTTTCTTGCATTTTCTTGTTTGTTTGAGGTCTCTTGCATGCCTAAACTTTATGGATTGATATGTTGATGATTTGTGGATCATTCTTGAGCTGTTGCACCTCACACTATTGTATGCACACAATTTTCCGACACACGATTCTTGGATTTTTATCGTTTATGATCACGTTTGCGATGTTGCGTTCCCGATGTGATGAACACTTTGCACATAAGTCGTGCGCATGATAATTGTTGATTGATGCTTATGTTGCTGGAATTGCTTTGTGTTTGTTGGTCCACATAATTTCATGAGATGCATACTTGGTTTGACATGTTCATGTGCTTAATGTTGTGTATCATCCCATGATTGTTCTTTCATAATGTTTACCATGATGTTTGGTATTATGTGTGACCATGTTTGATAGAGGAATATGTGATGCTTGATGCATGTGTGCTTTTCCATGAGTGAGTCATTTTTGAATGCATGCTGCCTTGTTCTTCTATGGCTGTCTATGTGTATGTGCGCTGTTGTATGTACGGCTGTTTGGCTTTTCACACCCTTTGTTGTGCTAAATTGTATGATGTTGTATGTTGCCTTGCTAGTGTGCTGCTTTTTATCGCTGTTTTGGTGCAGGGGCGTTGTGGTAGCTGCTGTTTTTATTTATTCGCCTCTCTTTCTCCTTCGTCTCCTTCACTCTTTCTCTTCCCTCGAATCTCAAGACTTGTTTAAGTCTTGGATTCACTCCCTTAGAGCTACCTAGTCCAACTTAATTTTCGATTAAGCTTGGAGTAGGATTAGCATTAGGCTTCCCTTTGCATGCTAACTTAGGTAGAAGTTCCCTTTGCAACCTCAACCTTAGGGCCACCTTTGCATGATAACATTAGGAACAATTTAGTTCCCCATTAGTGTTTTCTTTTGGGTCTTCTTTTCTCATCTCATAACACTTCTAAAACACTTAATAAAATTAACGTGTATTGCGCATGAGCCTTGCATGTGGGAAGTGAGGAATGAGGGGTTTCCTCTCATTTTTCTAGAGTGTTTGGTGGACGTTCCATCTTGGAACGATTTGCTAAGCATTCGTTCCTACTTCATAGACTTCGGCGCAATGCAAGTTATGAACTAGCTTCAATCCACTTCTGTCTAAAAAATATAAAAACAATCTCAAATCTTTTTCATCCTTCGGGATTGTTAAGTTTCAAATTATTTTCAGAAAAGGGCACGTTATTTTCCGTCTCGTCGCAAACAGGCATCGACCCTAACTGTCGGGCGCGAATCTAACTTCGCTCATAAAAAACACTAATCGAACTCGTTAGGTCGAACTAGGACTGCTCTGATTTCCTCTTTCTCGTCCGATTGAGGATACGTAGGCACAAGACGGTGATGTCTTGGCGAGCAACCTCCCCCCTTGGTTCGTGTCCGAACTACATTGACTCTGACTTTCCCATTGCACGAGGGAGTACGTAGGCATAGGACGAGCGATGTCCTATCGAGTCACTTCTTTTTCTTTTCTTTTTCGTTTCTTCGTTCCTCTCCGTTCCCGTTCCTTCTCGATTCCAGTAGCAGTAGAGCTCCAGATGACGACACCCTTTGATCGAGACAACAAGCGTGGATCCCATCGAGTACGATGGACGTGTGGGGTGCTAACACCTTCCCTTCGCGTAACCGACTCCCTTACCCGTTTATCTTGGTCGCGAGACCATGCTCTCTCCCTTCCATCAGGTTTACGCAGTGTTTCCTTTCCCTCTCTTGGGATAATACACATTGCTGGCGACTCTGTTTTCCACGCCACTTTCGCGTTTGTACCACGGATGCAAATCCTCGGGAGCGACAAAGATTGCGGGTTTTTATTTGTAAAGAAAGAAACTCCTACTTCAAGGCTCGAAGGGGTTAAAGAGGGGTTATCTTCCTTATGTCTCCAATGTTTGGGGATTGAAACAATGCCTTACATCGTCTGCAAAGTTTATTTGAAAGCATACTAGCAATTATGAGTATTTTGTTTTCATCATCCTCCCTCCAATCTTTGCATAATCAAAGTGAAAAAGAGAAAAAATATTTTTTGAAAAGAAAGCATAAAAGTGTAAATAGCAAACACAAATGAATTGAATCAAAAGTTGCAATGCTCATTTCATTAATTATGAAAGTACAAACATAGTTGAAAGCAAACGGCTATTACAAAATAAAGAAAGTGCAAACAACAAGAAACAAAGGCCTAATGACTAATCAACACAAGGGTGAACTATCTTGTCTGAAACACTGGCTTTTAGGAGGATAATCTGCTGAAGTCGACTGAAGCTTCACTTGGCGTGCCCTGGAAGAGGGTTGTTCTGAACATTGGGATTGTCATGAAAGTTAAGAATTTCAGTCTTAATCAAATCACGTACTCTAGCCTTTAGTGCATAGCAATTTTCCAAGTTGTGGCCGGTGGCACCTTCATGGAATGAACAGTGGAGATCAGACCTAAATCCAGCTGGAAGAGGATTTGGAAGAGGTAACGTCCTTGTGGTAATCAAACCTTGCTCAACCAGACCAGGATACAGTTCAGTGTACTTCATTGGAATAGGATCAAATTGATTCCTATTACGGTACTGATTTTGTCCAACAGCTGGATGTTGAAGAGCTTGAGCTGGTCATGGAGCAGTAACTACAAGAGTAACAGCAGCAACGACAAGGTGAATAGTATACTGAGGTTGGGGACGAGGCCTTCTTGTTTCAACCATGATAGCATTAGTCTGATCTTCCTTCTTCTTCTGAAAGTTCCCGTAGGATTTCTTCACAGCATTGGAAGATTCAACAGCCTTAGATACTTTTCCTTTCTTAAGACCTTCCTCGAGTCGTTGGCTGATAGTAACTAAATTAGTGAAGTTGGAGGAAACACCTCCAATCATCTTCTCCCAATAGAATGAGGACAAGGTATCCATGAACATTCCAGTTAATTCCTTTTCGGCCAAGGGAGGTTCAACCTGGGAAGCCAACTTCCTCCAGTGCTGAGCATTCTCCTTAAAAGATTCTTTCTAAAGTTGAGTCATATTTTGCAGCTGGTGGCGATCAGGAGCCATGTCAAGGTTATACTTATACTGCTTCATGAAGGCATTTGGGAGGTCTTGGAAGCAGTGGATATAGTTTTGCTCGAGACCCATGTACCATTTGAGTGAGGCTCCACTTAAGCTATCTTGAAAACAGTGGATAAGCAACTTCTGATTCTTGGCATAAGCAGTCATCCTGCGATGATACATGACCAAATGAGCCTTTGGACAAGAATGGCCCTTGTACTTCACAAAATCTGGAGTTTTGAATTTAGCTGGCATAACAAGGTCAGACACTAAGCACATGTTGTCTGCATCCACATTGAAAGTGTCATTACCCTCAACAGCTTTGAGTCTCTTATCTATGATCTGAAACTGCTCTCGGACAACTTCAGGCTCAACAAAGTCTTCAGGCTCTTCACCCTGAGCACTGGCAGCATTGTACTCATAGAGGGGGTTCTCGAAAGAAGCTCGAATAGACTGTGGAACAGTATGGACCACAGGCCCGGGCTCGGCGAAAATAGGAGCTTGAAAAACAGGCATAGCAGTCTGACCAACCATAGCAGTAGATGCAATCGGTGGAGAGTAATTGCGTGGCAAGCCGAACTCAGGCCAAGTTGAGGGAGGCATCTGAACAGGTGGAGGATCAGCACTTGAAACTTCTTGGATGACGGTCCTTTGGGGTTGCTCTCCCCTAGCAATCAAAACTTGAATCATCTCAGTGAGTTTGGTCACGCTTGACTTAAGGTCATCGATCTCCATTCGGACCTCAGCATTGTGTACCTCTTGCTCTGACATCTTGCGTCTGTAGTTAGTTCTAGTCTGGTATCGATGTCGAGGAATCATCTTGACGACTCACAGATGATGCTGGAAGATAGAGACAGCTGGAAATGAGTCACTGGACAGACAGACATATGCAATGAATCATGCAAAGATGCAAATGATATGCAATGCAATGCAATCAGGAAGCGAAACACATGCAACAGGATCAAAGGTTTGAGATCATGGCATGGAGTCTGGGGAAAGAACCAACCACGGGGTGTGTACTAGGGTTACTGTATCCGTAGAACAGGGTTCTAAGAAGTTCCCAGAGTCAACAACCCATCTTTTGGATTTTATCGACTTCCCGAATGACTCGGTAATCAATAAAATTCTCAAGAGAATCTCGTCATTAGTGTAGTATCGCATGACAACCATTTCAGAAATAGACTCCCTCATGGTCACTACACTACATCCTAAAAGGCTAAGTGGGGTTAAAGGTAACTAAGATTCTCAGTCTTGACAGCACCTATGAAGAGAGTAGCACGTTTTCACGAATAGACTCGCTCAACATGACTAAACTCTCAAGAGGGCCTAAACTGAGTGATGGTGTCTCAAGTCAACTTTTTCAGGAATCGACTCCCTCAAAGCCTCCTTGAATATACCATCGTCATATAATAAGTACACTCAAGTCCGGGTATAGGACTTATCTTACCACTCAAAGTAACAACCCTGCATACAGAAAACCCAAGCACAGACAGATATATACAGATATACAAAATATACAAGTATACAAGCAAGCAAACATATAAATAACACAAAGACAAACAAGGTGGGCTTAACCCTCTTAGGGGAGATGTCCCCAGTGAAGTCGCCATTTCTGTTGCGGTGAGAATCGGATACCAAGCTATTAATTAACTTGAATCACATATCTTTGAAATTCACCATCGAGCTTTGATTTATCCAAAGGAAAGGGTAAAGATCGAAAAACCCTAAATGCGCTATGCAGAGACACAACTAAGAGATCTAAGACTCGGGGGTTGGTTATACCTAGGGAAGGTGTTAGCATCCTAAGTATCTGTAGTACTCTACAGGAACCTCTTGTTAGTATTTGTGTTATGTTATGTTTGCTCGCTAAAGGTAATGTGCTAAAGGTAAAATCCTAAGGGTATATACAAAGTATGCTCGCCAAGACGTCGCATCTTGTGCCTACGTATCTGACTAAAGAATCAGAGCAACCGTAGTTCACCTGGATGGGGTAAAAGGGTGTAAAAAGAAAATGTGGAATCCGAGAAGGCATCAGATGTAAAGGTAAAAAAGGGTGGAATCCGAGAAGGCATCGGATGTAAAGGTAAAAAGTAGAAAAAGAAAAAGGTAGCTCGCTAGGATTTCGCAATCCTATGCCTACGTATTTTCAAAAGTACTTTGAGAAATCAGAGCAATCGTAGTTCCCCTCAACGGGGTAAAGAACTCTTGACTCTGGTCAAGGTTCCAAGGGAAGTAGGGTCTGATAGCAAGACACCTACGCGGAGTGCGGCGACTCCAAACCTAAGGCTAGGTAAAAAGGGGAAGAAGTATCCACGGGAAAGTAGGGTCTGACAGCAAGACACCTACGTGGAGTGCGGCGACTCCAAACCTAAGGCTAGGTTAAAAGGAGAGTGTAAATCTCGATCGCGCGGTAGCGTGAGATAAAGGGAATGATGGACAAGGTTATCCTAAATGACATGGCAGTCAACTGGGAATGATCCTTTCCTTTGGAATGTGAGGGACAGAAACAGGGAAACAAGAAGGAAAACTGCGGTCTCGAGAATAGAATGAACAATAACATATATACAGTAAGTGTAACAAGAATTAAATTAAAGTGAATATCAGGAATTAGCTAAAATAAAAATGAGAGTAGTCAAGATTAAAATTAAGAATTAAATAAAATAAATAAAAATCTAAATATATAAGGTCTAACTAAAGCTAATATAGATTAAAATATAATAAAAAAACTAAAAAACTAAATTCTAATTAAAAAAAATTAACTAATTAAAGACTAAATAACAAATTATCTAAATAGAAATTTATTTACAAAATGTTTAACAAGAATAAAATCCAAAATGATTAACTAAATTATATAAAAGTGAGCAACTTTGATGTTTACATCGTGCAATTTCATCAAGAAATGAGGGAGATAAGAGAGGTTTTGCATCTGGTGGCACGAGGAAGAAGATGACGTTCTTCGCGCCATAATTCAAAATTTTGAATTTTTGAATATTTTAATTACTTTTTAATTAATTTCTCTTTCAATTTTAATCATTTTCAATTGATTTTTTGAACAAAAATCCTTCATATATTCAAATATTTTATTCACCCGAAAAAATAAAAATAAAAATTATTTGATATATTTTTTAATATTTTAAAGAATTTTATTTTTAATTGTTTTAAACATATTAAAATAATTTCTTTTTCTTGATTTTTCAAAACCAATTTTATTTCAAATCATCATGTGAATAAAACCTCAATTTCAAAACCTTAATCATAATTCATAACATGTTTATTGGGTTTATTTGATATTTTTATCATTTTTAATTAATTTTCCCTTTTAAAAATACCTAAAAAAATGAAAATTAGGGTTTCTTTGATTTAAATATTCAAAATTTCATTTCAAATAACACTTGGGCCTCTCCTTGAGTATAAGACCCAACCCCCTTTGTACATAAATAATTTGTGGGCCTCTGATGTAATGTAAGTCCCACAACGTCTTTCGAAATCACGGTGCGATCACGGTTTTTCAAAACCTTCACTGGGCCTCTGCTAGGAGTGTAAGTCCCATATTTTCTACATAAATAATGTTTTAAACAATAAACATCCTTATTGGGCATATCCTTGAGTTGTAAGCCCCATACCTCTGTTTTCAAAATCATCTAACTATTTTAAACTTCCTGAAAACAACTGGGCCTCTCCCCGAGTATAAGTCTCAATCTTCTCATCTTCAAATTCAAATTCAAATTCAAATTCAAAGTTTCCTCAAAACTTTCTTCAATTTCTCAAAACCCAAATGATATAATCATCATTATCATCTCAATCAATCACAATACACTGGGCCTCTCTTTAAATTGTAAGCCCCAAATCACCCTTTCAAATTCATACTTTTTTATATACCTTGTTCATATAACTGTATATATACTTGTTCATATCTGCTTAAGTTTCCTTTAGCGGTTAAGTTATCCTCAGTTTAGATTTAGGTCAAATAGTAGGATCTTTTTCAAATAAAACTTAGTTTAAGCAACTAGTTTTCTTTTATACAATGAAATTCACTTCCCCAAAGAGGATTATTTCCCGGTGAAACCTATTTTGAATTTCTAGAACAATTTTATTCAGAAAGGATTATTTCCCGGTGAAACCTTTCTTGAACTCTTCTAATCCCCAGCCTCCTATTGGGCTTCATACAAGGACCCACAGGCTTCTTAGAAGTTCCCCTTAGCCTCCTCTTGGGCTTCATACAAGGACCCACAGGCTTCCTAGAAGTCCCCTTTGCCTCCTCTTGGGCATCATACAAAGATTCCTCTCCAGTTAGAGTCGGCCTCCTCTTGGGCTTCATATAAGGACCTTCAGGCTCCTAAAAGCATATGATAGACCTTAGTTATCTTAGCAATCAATATTAAGTCCCCAGTAGAGTCAAAATCTCTTGGACATTCAATCTCAATCATGCAAGGGTTAGTCTTCACCTTAAAATCCCTAGCCTCCTCTCGGGCTTCATACAAGGACCCTCAGGCTTCTATAAGCATAGGGCAGATCTTAGTTATCTCACAGGAAGGATTCCCCAAGAAAGTCAGAATCTTTAGGGTAACCAACCTTATCTATCAACATACAGTCCCCAGAAGAGCCAAAACCTCTAGGACATCCCAACCCTCAGCAGGAGTCAGTCTCCTCTTATAATCCCTTCAGTGGTTTAGCCTCCTCTTGGGATTTGTACAAAGATTTTCCCAACTAAGATAGCCTCCTCTTGGGCTTCCTACAAGGAGACTTGGAAAGTCTCATGCCCAGCCTCCTCTTGGGATTCATACAAGGACCCTCAGGCTTCTATAAGCATAGGTCAGGACTTAGTCACCTCATAGACTTAAATCCCCAGAGAGTCAGAATCTTTAGGGCCAACAAACACAATCAACCATCCATGGAATCAAAGGAATCAAAATCCCAGTCATACAACTCTTTTCTAACACTCAGCAAGAGTCAGTTTCGAATCCTCAATATTAATTCAATTCCTCAATAGTTTAAGTTTTTAAACTTAAATCTCCCCAACAATGGGTCAGCCTCCTCATAGGCTTCATATAATGATTTCCCCAAAAACTTTATAAACAGTTAATTTCCTCAAAGAGTCATCCCCAATCTTGGGCTTTGTACAAGACAGATAAAACTCCCCAGTTGAGTCAGTCTCTTACACTCAAACTTCTCAGCTTCACCATCTTGGGCTTCAAAAAAGAAACCCAAACAAATTTCCCCCAGTGGAGTCAGTTTTCCTTTTTCAGCTTCAACCTTAGGCTAATCAAGGCACAAAAATCCAACATCCCCCAGATGAGACCTAGAGTCCACTCTGCAGGAGGATATTTCTTTTATACACTACAATTCAAATCAAACATCAAACACTTTTTCCATATAACTGCTGTAAGTGGCAAGCCTCTGGACATTCACATCCAAGCCAATGCCCTTCCCTTATCATGGTTTAAAAACTCTTGTTTCATCTAACTGCAGTAAGTGGCAAGCCTCTGGACATACACATTAATGCCAATGTCCCTCTTTTAGCATGAAAAGATTTATAAAGAAATATGTGGCATTGTTAGATCAATATATCACAGTTAAAGCAGACTTCCTTTATAATCAAATTCTCAAAAGTTTGTAGTGCATAGGTGAGATATCTCCCTTTAGAGATGACAAATTCTCTCAATTAAACATCCTTTCAGCTTCAATCTTGGGCTTTGAACAAGACACAAATATCATTTTAGCTTCAACCTTGGGCTTTGAACAAGACACAACTATCTCCTTTCAGCTTCAATCTTGGACTTTGAACAAGACACAAACAAACTTTCAGCTTCAATCTTGGGCTTTGAACAAGAAACAAATACACTTTTAGCTTCATCTCTTGGGCTTTGAACAAGACACAAAAAACCAAAATTTCCTCCCATAGATTTAGGAGGAACTACGAACGCTCTGATCTCCCAATTCTCTTTTTGGGGGTACGTAGGCATAAGGTTGTAATATTCTTAGCGAGCACACTCTTAATAAAACCCAATTAGGTCCTCAAACCTCTCTTTTTCATACAAAAACAACAAAAATGATCAAAAAACATCTTTCTCATATCTCATTTGCCCTCACTCTCACCCAATTCCCATTTCACAGTAGTAAACTAACAAAGCAGTAAAAGTAGGATACAGTAATATATATAAATAAAAGGTTCCTATAGAATACTATAGATATTTAGGGTGTTAGTAGCTTTCCTAGGTATAACCAAACTCTGTTCCCCGATCTTCTCTTTTAGTATCTGTCAGTAAACAGTGCGTGCAAGGTTAGTTTGAGATATCTTCCCTTTCCTTAACCGGCTTCATAAGATAAATTTAGAAATCAGAAAGTAGCACCAATGCGATAGTGGGTCGCGCCACAAAAATCGAGCTACAGGAAAATGGCGACTCTACTGAGGATTTAACTAAGCCTTCCTAAGATTATTAGGTTTTAGAAGTCTAATCCTATTTTTTTTATATTCATGTTTATATATTTTTTATATTCATGTTTATATTATTGTTCATATTACTGTAAATATCATGTCATTTTATTTACTGTCAATATTCATCCTGCTTAAATGTCATACTTGTTTACCGCTTTTCTCAGGGAATACGATTAATACGCAAGTGGTGAGGCAAAAAGTCCTTAGTGGGCAGGAGAGTACATTTTAAGATAGGAGGTGGCATAATCAAGAAGGCTTATAGGGAGTCGAGTCCCGAACAAGCTAACTTGAAAGTCTGCCAAATCAGTGGAGGTACCCTTTCGGAATTAATGATGTTGACCGAGTTCATGTCGGGAAAGCATTATTTTTTCATTGGAAACCCATAATACTGAGGATTAGAACAACATTTTAACCAATTGGCCTTGTTTAGGGTAGTGCGGTAACTATCAGGAATAGTTGACACGCGATACTACACTCTAATGAGACTCATACTTTCTGATATTACAACTCTTATGAGTCAATTGATTAGTTGATAATATCTAAAAGAAGGGTCAGTGATTTTGAGAACCTTTGTTAGAACCTGTTCTACAGGTACAAAATTGATCCTTAGTACATAACCTTGGGGAAGGTTAGATCCATGACTTCATGCTCGTGACGATGAACCCTTGAACCCATGTTTTCCAAATGTTTTTGTTTGCTGCATTCATGCATTCATGGATTCATTCATTAATCAAAAATTAAAACATTAAAAAAAAAGAAAAATCTTTTCCAAAAGAACTAAAACAATTGTTGCAAATATCAGTACTCCACTATGGATTTCGGGCGAAGGAAAACCCAGAAATACACATTCAAAAGTCCAAGACTGGAAGACCTGAGAAAGCTAGGAAGGCTGGTAGCAAATCCAGAAGCATTCAGAGCAAAGTTTGGAGGGCTTTTGCCTCTACTAAAAGTCAACATGATGGAAGGAGTTTTATCTACACTGGTCCAGTTCGACGACCCGGTGTACCACTACTTCACGTTTCCAGATTATCAGCTCACACCAACATTGGAAGAATATTCCCAACTGATTGATCTACCAATCACTGATCAGGATCCATTCTCTGGCTTGGAGGAAATTCCAAAGGATCAGACCATTTCAAGAGCCACCTCATTGGAAGATTCAGATATCAAAGCTCACATGACCACCAAGGGAGGAATTAAAGGATTACCGGCAAAGTTCTTGATGGAAAGAGCCTTATAGTTTGCCAGTATAGAAAAAATGATCGCTTTTGAAGTTATCTATGTGTTGCTCATCTATGGGATATTCCTTTTTCCCAACGTTGAAAACTCCGTTGACGTCAACGCAATCAGAATATTCTTAATTCGAAATCCAGTTCCAACACTGCTTGCAGATGCCTACCACTCTGTGCATCTAAGAAATCTACGCAACAGAGGAATGATTACTTGTTGTGTACCACTACTCTACAAATGGTTCATTTCTCACTTGCCCTAGTCAGCTGCTTTCTGGGATCTCAAAAGTGGAATATGTTGGTCGCAAAAGATTATGTCTCTTACTCATTCAGACAATGACTGGTACAACCGCGTCTACGACGAAATTAAAATCATTGACAGCTATGGAAGTTTCCCAAATGTGCCCCTCATTGGTACTAAGGTAGGAATCAACTACCACCCAGTTTTAGCTCGCTGATAGCTTGGATACCTGATGAAAGACATACCCTTCAACATTCATTTGGAAGGTCTTTTCTTCAAAGAAGAAGAAAATGACTGAGCACTAAAGGAAGAAATTGTGCACGCCTGGCGTCATACTCACGAAAAAGGAAAAGAGTCTCTGGGGAAGCCAAACTGCATTTTAATGGAGCCATACCTCCAGTGGGTATAGACAAGAGCCATCAAGTTGTGGATGCCTTACCCTCGACAAGAAGTGTTTCCACTGAAGGAAACTGTTCTCTATTTCATGAATGACACAGAAAAGCTTCAGATTGCTTTCAACAAAGTCCAGAGAGAGAAGAAATCTTGGAAGAACAAGTATCAGATTCTCAGCCTTGAGAACACAAAGATCCAGAGTCTCCTGAAAGAAAAGGATGCTCTCACTGAGATACTTGAGCAACATGTCATTGAAAAGGAGGAATTACTGTCTTCCAAATATCACTCTGGCACTTCTTACACTTGGCAGAGAGTCGTGGATCCACTGACAATTGAAGAAGCCCAGATCAAGAGGCAGAAGAAGGATCATCAAGGGGTTGAAGCTTCAGCAAAGAGGACTCTTGAGTTTTAGTTTCCTTTCAGCATTTTGTAAAATACTGTACTTCTGTTTGTAACATTTCCAAATTCAATAAAAAGTATGTATGCTATTTGCAACAAATTGTTAATAGTTCTTTAAAACAAAAAAACTAATTAAAACACATTTGCATTGCATATCATTCATCATTCTGCATTTCATACACATTTCTTTCATAGAGTCTTACACATGTGTCGCACTCTAGAGTTAAACTGTCTCATTCGTACAATACTCGGGCCAATCACCAGAAAAAGATGGACGATCTGGAAGAAGAGAATAGAGAACTAAGAGAGGAAATCTCTTCTCTAAAAGAAAGAATGGAAAGGCTCAATGACATGATTGAAGCAATGACAGCAGCTCAGAATCTGCAGAATCAACAAAGGACTGTGATTTCAGAAGTGGTCTGAACCCCGATCGTCGAAGTACCCGTCAACCTTCCTCAATACGCCATGCCAAAGAATTTTCCCTGCGGCATGCCTGGCAACTTTATACCAGAAGGGTATATACCTCCAACCTATGAAGAACTAAGAAACACATCTGGAACCTCTAGACTTTAAGGTTACGAATTTCAAGCCCTTGAAGATGCAAGAGCAGCAATGGAGAATCCCGTACCCAGTGGTTACAAACTCCAAGTTACTGAAGCACCCAGAGTAATAACAGTAATGTATGTACCTCAGCCTTTGGTACACGTTACTCTAGAAGGTCAGATTTACCACGCCGCTCCAAGTGAAGGAATGGGAGTCTACGAAAGAATGGATGAATTCCAAGAATAGTTCGCAGTAATGCAGAAAGAGCTTCAGGCTATCTGAGGACAAGAGTTGTTTGGAAAAGACGTTGCTGATCTCTGCTTAGTTCCAAATGTTCAGATACCGCATAAATTCAAGGTGCCGGACTTTGAAAAATGCAAAGGGAATTATTTCCCTAAAATTCAGCTGACAATGTACGCTCGAAAAAGTCCACTCAGACGAACAATCAATAATTGCTGATCCACTACTTTCAGGACAGTTTAACTGGGGCAGCTCTCCATTGGTACATGAAGTTAAATCGTGCCAACATACATACTTTCAGAGATCTCTGGGCAGCTTTTGTCCACCAATACAAGTACAACTTGGATATGGCTCCTGACAGTGATCAACTCAGAGCTATGTCCTAAAGAGAAAAAGAAACTTTCAAGGAATACGCTCAAAGATGGCATGAAATTGCCGCTCAGATCTGTCCTCCCCTCGAGGAGAAAGAAATGACAAAGATATTCTTGAAGACATTAATTTCCTTCTATTACGAGCGAATGGTCACAAGTGCACCTAGTGACTTTACCGAGATGGTAAACATGTGAATACGTCTGGAAGAAGTAGTTCGAGAGGGATAACTGGTCAAGGATACTAAACCATCCAGCAACAACAAGATATATGGTAGTGCTTTTCAGAAAAAGAAAGAGCAAGATATCAGCAACATCTCTCAGGGTAAACAGAAACAAAGATATCAGCCTCGACAAGTAGCAATGATATCTCCTGTTATCATCCCAACTCCCGCTTTGACATATCAACCACAGATTGCTCAGAGCCTTCCAAATCAAAAACAGTATCAACAAAGGCAGCAACAACCTTTTCAACAGGCTCGCCCGCAATACAATAACAACAAAAATCGTTTTCCCAGGTCACCAGCTTTTGATCCTATACCAATTTTGTACGCTGCACGATTTCCACTTTTGCTAGCCAAGGGGCACATTCAAACCAGGACTCCTCTTACAGTACCTGACAATCCCCCTTATTGGTTCAAAACTAATCAATCTTGCCCTTATCATCAAGGAGGACCGGGGCACAACATTGAGAACTGCCTTAGTTTCAAGTATGACGTACAAAGGCTCGTCAAGAACGGAGTTTTATCCTTCAAAGATATGAATCCGAATGTTCAGACAAAACCATTGCCACAACATGAAAAAGCTTCAGTCAATTTGATTGATGATGGACCTGACAGCAGTTATCAAATTCACGATGTACGCTTACTAGGAACCAATTTGGTCAAAATGCACTGCAGGCAAAGCGGGTATGGCCACGTGCCATCTCACAACTATCATCAATGCGACATTTGTTTCAAGAACAACCAAGGGTGCATCATTATACATGCAGCACTTCAAGAACAGATGGATCTAGGCTGGATCCAAGATCACATAATCCGTGGGATAAACATGGTTCATGAATCTCCGGGAATTGTTCAAAACTTTGACATCCGCTCAATGAATGTCAATCTGGTAGCTATGCACTCCAGACAAAGTCAGCATCACAATTTTCCGTTGCACGACTACAACACATGCTCAATCTGTTCAAAGGACAGTCAAGGATGCTCCTTTGTGGAAGAAGCTCTCCAACGTCAAATGGATCTAGGATGGATCCAAGACTACCATGGAAGGAATGATCACCAGGTCAATATGATTCAAATTTTCGACATTCGCTTGATGAACACAAGTTTGGTGGAACTACATGCCAAACATGCCAGACTTGGTTTTCTGTCATCGCACAATTATCAAGATTGCAAAGAATGCTCTGAAGACGATCAAGGTTGCGTACTTGTGCAAAGGACTCTTAAGCATCTATTGGACCATTGGTGGCTTCCAGTCTACTAGGATGAAAACATGCAACAATTAAGCGTACTCAAGGGAAATCCGACTAGACACCAAACCTGTGACGTCCGCTTGCTGAAAACGAACTTGGTAATAATGTATTGCATTCAGAGTGGATACGGTCGTGTGCCACCTCATAATTATGATTGTTGTGGAATATGTTCAGAAAATAGCCAAGGTTGCTACTTTGTGCGAGCAGCTCTCCAGAAGAAAGTAGACCAAGGAGAAACCCAACTACGCCTAAATTCTCAGTCAATAAACATGGTACAGGGTTGCCTAGGGCAGTACGCAGTCTACAACATCAAATACATTGAAACTCATGGGTCAAATTTCACAAATGCTTATGCGAACTTGATTACTTTGGTCTAGATTACGATGATCACTCAAATTGCAGAAAATGTCGCAGAAGCCAATCGAGGTTACTTATGACAGTCGAAAGACATAGATAACCTCTTTGGCCATCTACTTGCCAGGCCTGGTGCCATACAAATCAGATAAGGCTATCCCGTACAAGTACGGTGCTACCATAATAGAAGATGGAAAGGAAGTTCCACTACCATCTATCGTCAACATTGCTGATATCAGTTGGGTTACCCGAAGTAATCAAATTTTCAACAGAGGAGTGGGAGAGCCAACAAAAGAAAAGGAACCACAAACTGAGGTTCCTGACTAACCAATTGGTCAACCAAGCAGCACAGAACCTGTGAAAAATAACGATGAAATCTTGAAGCTTATCTAGAGAAGTGAATACAACATTGTTGATCAACTACTACAAACTCCTTCTCGGATCTCAGTATTATCTCTCCTGCTTAGCTCAGAAGATCATAGAGAAGCTCTACAGAAAGTCTTGGAACAAGATTTTGTAGAACAAGATGTAACGGTGAATCAGTTTGATAACATTGTTTCCAACATCACTGCCTGCAACAATTTGGGTTTCTGTGATGAAGAACTTCCAGAGGAAGGCAAGAATTATAACATGGCACTAAATATCACGATCAACTGCGGAGACAATGCTCTAGACAACGTACTCGTAGACACAGGTTCATCTTTGAACGTCATGCCAAAGTCAACTCTTGTAAGATTATCTTTTCAAGGTACTCCCATGAGAGGCAGCGAGATCGTAGTCAAAGCTTTTAACGGATCTAGGAAAGAAGTTATCGGCGAAGTAGATCTTCCTATAACCATTGGACCTCACACGTTTCAAATCACTTTTCAAGTAATGGATATCTGAGCGGCTTACAGTTGTTTGTTGGGACGACCTTGGATCCATGAAGCAGAAGTTGTCACTTTAACACTTCACCAGAAGCTGAAGTTTGTGAAGAACAACAAAATGGTTACAGTATGTGGAAAAAGAGCTTTGATCGTAAGCAATCTATCATCGTTCTCATACTTAGAACCAGAAGAAGTTATCGGGACTCAGTTTCAAGCACTCTCTGTGAGCAATGAGAACGTCAGGAAAAATGAACGTCGATTTCCTCCTACAAAGACGCTCTCCAAGCCATGGAAAGCAATGACGTAAAAGGATGGGAACCAGTTATGGTTCCTGTTGATAACAAGACAAGAAAAGGTCTCAGTTTCTGTTCCGCATTAACCAAAGCCACAAAGAAGGACAAAGACATTTGTCTTATTCAAGATTTCTTCCATAGTGGAGGCTTCCTCCACACAATCTCTCAAGAGGTTCACACCATTGAAGAGAATAACTATGATGATACATATAAAGAATGGAAGTCATATTTCAAGGATGAAGGATATATATCTCAGGAAGAAACATACTTGCCATTTTGCTCTCCAAATCAGAGTCCCAGATATATACCAAGATCAGATGTCAGAATGATCTACGGAGATTGTGATCCCGAAGGATGTCGTGCTCCCCCCAACTCATTGGAAGAAGACATTCTGATGAAAGATAACTTTGACTACTACTCATATGATCCCATGGATGATCTTCCCATTTGGGAGCCTTATATGGAAAATCCAGGATATAAGAGTTAGCTAAAGAATGCATATCTGCTGAACAACCCTAAAGAGGATTTATCCACTACCCCAGAGTCGTGGAAACCTTATCAAGAAAGCTCTGAAGATGTCAAGCATCGTCTCAATAAAGTTGCAAGAGGTGTTGGACATGAATTCATTAACTTTGCTCTACCCGAAGTCAATGTCATTGAAGAAGATGACCCATCTGTCCCCTCAAAAACTTGGGACACCTTGGGACAGTCGAGCAGAAAATACGACTTTCTAGTGAAGTACACTGCTCATAAAAGTTCTCGTATCAAATTTGAAGACATCCAGCCAACTGGATGGGGAGATTCTCCTAAAAATAAAGATACTGATGAAGAAATGACAGACAATTTCTCTTACGGACAGTCTGCTTGGGAAAAAGACTCTACTGATCCCACTCCGCCAGAAATCAGTACCATCACTAAAGACACTCCTGGAAAGAAAGTGCCAGACTTTGTGATTCACAGAGGAGTTCTTCACAATTGGGTCGCTGTTGATATCCCAGATATCGTCCACATTTCAGAATAATTGCCTCGTCTTTATTTTGACCTTTCACCTTGCCCGAGTGAAAAGGATGTTTTATAGGGCTTTCTTTGTGTAGATAGTCCCTCTTCGCTTTGCCTAAAGTGAAAGAGTTTTGTTTTATAGGGCTTGTGTTTCAAGAATCGACAAATCATAAATAAGAATGTCATTCTGAATTTCTACATTTATTGCTATTTTCAATTTTTGGTTTTTCCGAAAATGGTAATCCTAAAAACAACCCAAAAAATAAAAATAAACGTTTTTCAAAATGAATTTGCACACACTTTACATTTCACTTTGTTTTCTGAAACTATCATCATTATGCAGATTAATTGTTTTAAACCCCATTGAAACATACGATCTAATGCCTTCTCCCAACTTTGAGTTCCCAGTATTCAAAGCTGAAGAAGAAGAAGACGAAGAAATTCTAGATGAGATCTCTCGACTACTTAGACACGAGGAAGAGTTTATTCAACTTTACAAAGAACCGTTGGAAACAGTATACTTAGGTTCAGAAGAAGTTAGAAAAGAAGTTAAAATTGGAGCACTCCTCAGTTCAACTGTCAAAGAAGGTCTGATAGAACTGCTAAAAGAATTTCCAGATGTATTTGCTTGGTCCTACCAAGACATTCCAGGGTTGGATACTGACATCATGGAACATCACTTACCACTGAAACCAGAATGTTCTCCAATCAAACAAAGATTGAGAAGAACTCATCCAGACATGGCCATCAAAATCAAGGAAGAAGTGTAAAAGCAAATTGATGCAGGCTTCCTTGCCACCTCAGAATATCCTCAATGGTTGGCCAACATAGTTCCAGTTCCAAAGAAAGATGGAAAAGTCAGAATGTGCGTAGACTACAGGGATCTAAATAAAGCAAGTCTAAAGGATGACTTCCCTTTACCACATATTGACATGCTAGTTGACAGCACAACAAAATTCAAAGTCTTATCCTTCATGGATGGATTCTCGGGCTATAACCAAATCAAAATGGCACCAGAGGATATGGAGAAAACTTCATTCATCACGCCATGGGGAACCTTCTGCTACAAAGTAATGTTGTTCGGTCTAAAGAACGCAGGTGCAACTTATCAAAGGGCAATGACAACTCTGTTTCACGACATGATGCACAAAGATATTGAAGTGTACGCCGATGACATGATTGCCAAATCAAAAACAGAAGAGGAACATGTGGAACACCCATCAAAGTTATTCCAGCGTCTGAGGAAATATAAGCTCCACTTGAATCCCAACAAATGCACATTTGGTGTTCGCTCGGGGAAACTTTTAGGATTCATCGTCAGCCAGAAAGGAATTGAAATTGATCCCGACAAAGTCAAGGCTATTCAAGAAATGCCTTCTCCAAAGATTGAAAAACAAGTAAGAGGATTTTTGGGATGTTTGAACTACATCTCAAGATTCATATTCCTCATGACCGCGACATGCGCGCCAATATTCAAGCTGCTCAGAAAGAACCAAAGTTGTGTATGGACAGAAGACTGCCAGAAAGCTTTTGACAACATCAAAGAGTATCTGCTGAATCCACCTATTTTGTCTCCTCTAGTAGAAGGACGACCTCTGATCATTTACTTAACAGTACTGGAAGACTCCATGGGTTGTGTACTTGGCTAACAAGATGAAACAAAAAGAAAAGAGTCTGCCATACTACTTGAGCAAGAAGTTCACTGACTGTGAGACTTGATACACTATGCTCGAGAAAACTTGCTGCGCTTTAGCTTGGGCAGCTAAACGTCTTCACTAATACATGATTTGTCATACTACTTGGTTAATCTGAGAGATGGATCCGATCAAGTACATCTTCGAAAAGCCTGCCCTAACAAGAAGAATTGCTCGTTGGCAGATGTTGTTATTAAAATACGACATCGAATACCATGCTCAGAAAGCCGTCAAAGAAAGTATCCTAGCCGATCATTTGGCTCACCAACCAATTGACAATCAAGAATCTGTCAAGTTTGACTTCCCCGACGAAGATGTAATGTACCTAAAGATGAAAGATTGTGATGAACCTCTACCAGACGAAGGGCTAGAGCCAGGATCCCAATGGGGATTAATATTCGACGGAGCAGTCAACGCTTATGGAAATGGAATTGGGGCAATAATTGTTACACCTCATGGAACCCATATTCCTTTCACCGCCAGATTGGCATTCAAATGCACAAATAACGAGGCCGAATACGAGGCTTGCATCATGGATCTCAAAGAAGCCATTGACTTAAGGATCAAGAATCTAAACGTGTATGAAGACTCCAGTTTGGTCATAAATCAGATCAAGGGAGAATGGGAAACATGCCAATAAAGATTGATTCCTTACAAAGATTACGCATGAAGGTTGTTGCCATTCTTCAACAAGATTGTGTTTCATCACATTCCTCGTGAAGAAAACCACATGGCCGATGCACTGTGTCATACCCCAAATTTTGACCACTAAGATTTCCCATCATTGTGCAAATCATCAGCACAATATGGATGTACCTTTGTACCTCATTAGTCTCCCCAAAGGTGGGTAATCATTCACTACAAACAGGATTTAGGGTTTCAAGCCCTCGCAGAGCTCTTAGACAAAGGATTAATCAAGGAATGACATGATCTTCAACTTGTCTAGCCTCTCAAATATCCACAATGGATCAAGAGGACTCCCACTTCAAGGATTAAGCACAAGTTTGCTCCCTTCTAGGTGGATCAAGCCTCAGGATCGCCAGTGTCACCAAATTAGGGTTTGGTCGACTAGGGCCTCCAGATGGAAATTTTACTCTGGGCATGAGCCAATGCTTCAAAGCATAACCTAAAATGCTCCATGAAACATCATAAACCCCATCATCAAGTCAATTTAGCCTCAGGGGATGGATACATCAAAAATCAGGAATTAGGGTTTCTTGACCTAATTCACCCCTAAGTTGACTTTTGGGACAAATCATGAGCTAAGACCTCAAGACATGATTTGAGGGTCTCCAACATACCACGTTGATCCATTTGCAACAATGGATTGACCCAAGAAGCTTGAGCAACAAGTTTCAATTTCATCTGAACCACAGTTGGGGTTTCGCGGGAAAAGTCAACTGTAGCTTTGACTTTTGACCAGGACATGCTCCCAAGCCGTGGGACACGATTAAATACACCCTATAACACCCATGGAACATGGCCATCAATTTTTATTTAGGTCAAGGACATGATTTCCTGAAGAATCGCACGGTTTGGAATTCATCTGATAAAAAGTCAACTGTGCACAAAAGTCAAACTTTGACTTTTTGAGATTTTTCAAAAAAATGATTTTTAAACCCTAAAATGATGTTAATGTGTGATTGGAATCATCATTCATCAAGAAAAATCAAAGAAAGTGGGATAACTTGTAAAAGGGGGTAACCATAAAAACTTAGAAATTTTTCTAAGTTATGAAAAAAAGTGGCAAGGGTCCCAACTTTGGAGGATCATAACTCCTAAACCACAAAGACATTTTTCCCCATCCAAAGCTTGATTTGTATCCCTCATTACCCTCTACAAAAACTTCAACTAGACCTAAGTCCAATTCATTAAGGATTTTGAGTTATGCTTGGATCAAAATGGCTAAAAAGTTAAAATTGACATTTTTCAGCACAATGTCCCAACTTCAAGGCTGTTTTTCTCCATGATCCAAATTGAACCAGGTCTAATGTTAAACATCAAAGTTGAAGTACGTCATCTAAGCTTTCCGAAAAGTCCTAGAACGTCCATATAGCATACTCGAGCAGGGAGTTATGGATCTTACAAAATGGCTTACTGAAGCTGAATTTTTCAAGGCAGATTTGCACATTTTTTGTGCCACACGAATTTTCAAGCCTTGTCATTAGTTTGGACACATCTAAGGATCAAATCCAAGTGGGATGATCTGATCCATGAACCTCCCAAGTCCAAGGAACAAAGAAAAGCATGCCAAAGCCTAGAAATCCCTAAAAGAGGGACAAAACTCCAATTTTGGTTTGGAGCATTTAATGGATGCTTAGAGGTGGCATGTACTGAGCCATTCTCATGTGAAATTAGTCAAGACTTATCCATGACCAAGGGAACCAGCAGCCTGTGCCCTAACCTCTAGTCAATGGCTAGAGGAGACTTGGATTTCCATTGGCCAACATGGAACAAACACCTGCTGCAGCCACCATTCACTGTGGATCCCAAAACAAACTTGCTCCACTATAAATAGAGCTCATTTGTGTTCAGTTTGAGTACACCAAAGCCATCAAACAGATGATTTCCTCAAATTCTCTCTTTCACTCCAAAATGCCTTCATTAGTAAGGAAATTCTGAGTTTTTGAGCTAGAGAGCAATTCCACTCAAACTAATCACACACACACCTCATATATATCATATGTAAGTTGTGCAAACCATCAAAAGTGACCTGTAATCACAACATCACAAAGTCACCTCTCAAAACCTCAAAATGACACTTTTTTGCATTTTTCAAGCCATGTCTTGATTCAGTCACTTTCCAAGCCAGATAAAACCTCAAACACACTCTAAATATCATCCTTGAACTATCCCAAATGGTGCCACACATCTGGAACACCATTTGAGAGAGTTGGCATTTTGGCCGTTTTTGACCATTTCGCGAGAAAGTGCACAAACTTGCTCCTGAGGTTTCCAGCCGATTCCAACCATCCTAAAAGCTTCTAAGAGGTCATTTGAGGTTGTCCAAAGCATCAAATCATTTCTGGAACAAAGCACTTGGAAGGTTGCCCAAAATCTCCAAAAAAGAGGTAAAATCCACAACTTGAATTCTTTGAATCATGCTTTCCTTTGTTGTCCACATACATGCATCATATTGAACAATTCTTGAGGTAAAAATGTAGTCCTTAATGTGTATGTTGTGATCCTCCCACTGTTTGCATTTTGACATGTTTTTATGTGGAATTTTGGTTGTTTTGAAACCATGTTCAGTTCTGTCTTTTCTTCATTGGTGTGTTCTATACATTAAGTTTTAGTTTACATGAGTAACACCATTGGATTCCTTGCGAAAAATCGGTCAAGATAGGTTTTTACGGATTTCAATTCCGATGAAAATTGAGAAAGTTACGCGCGTTGGAAATTTTACGCGAAACGGCGTCGAATTAACGATAGCGGTTCTGTTTTTTTGCTTTGTACAGTGAGTTTTCGAGTGCGTGAATAACCCCATTGGATTCCTTGCGAAAAATCGGTCAAGATAGGTTTTTACGGATTTCAATTCCGATGAAAATTGAGAGAGTTACGCGCGTTGGAAATTTTGCGCGAAACGACGTCGAAAACAACGATAGCAGTTTTTGTTTTTTAATTTCTGCGTTTTGTGCGTCGATTTTCCGTGTGCATGAGTAATACCATTGGATTCCTTGTGAAAAATTGGTCAAGATAGGCTCTTGCGGATCTTGATTCGGTTAAAAATCGAGAGAGTTACGCGCGTTGGAAATTTTACGCGAAACGATGTTTTTACACGACAGCAGCTCTGGTTTTTTTTATCGCTGCGTTTTGTACGTTGAGTTTCGGCGTGCGTGAGCGATACCATTGGATTCCTTATGAAAAATCGGTCAGGATAGGCTTTTGCAGATCTTGATTCGGTTAAAAATCGAGAGAGTTACGCGTGTTTGAAATTCAACGCGGAACGATGTTTTTAATCGATAGCAGTTTTTGTTTTTTAATTTCTGCGTTTTATACGTCGATTTTCCGCATGCGTGAGTAATACCATCGGATTCCTTGCGAAAAATCGGTCAGGTAGGTACTTCCGGATTTTGATTCCGATAAAAATCGAGAGTTACACGTGTTGGAAATTCGGCGCGGAACGATATTTTTTAATCGATAGCAGTTTTTTCTGCGTTTTATACGTCGATTTTCCACGTGCGTGAGTAATACCATCGGATTCCTTGCGAAAATTCGGTCAGGCAGGTATTTCCGGATTTTGATTCCGATAAAAATTGAGAGAGTTATGAGTGTTTGAAATTTGATAAAAAACGTGTTGAAAATTAAAGTTTCGGTACTCGTTTTTGCCCCAAAAAATGTCGAAAATGATATTTTGATATCTTTTCTCTTTTTCTTACTTTTTATTTTCAAAACTCAACCAATTTTTTTCACATAGCAAAAAATCATCGTTTTCCAATTCGTACCCCATAATATTTTAATCCAAAAAAAAATCACAAAAAAAAATATTATTTTTAATATATTTAAAAATAGTGTTTTAAATTGTTTTAAATGCTTTTAAAATGATTTCTCTTTTTTTTTTCTGGATTTTTAAAACCAAAATGATTTTAAATATTTATGTTGATAAAATATTTTTTTTCATAAACTTTAATCATTATTTAATGATTTTATTTGATATTTTTATCATTTTTTTTACTTAATTTTTCTTGGAAAAATGCCCAAAAAATGAAATTGGGGTTTTCTTGGATTTTCACCCTAACAAATCTTTTTTAAACATTTGGGCCTCTAATAGAGTGTAAGACCCAATCCTTTTTTGACCAAATCATTTTTGGGCCTCATTCATTGTATAAGCCCCGATACCGTAAAAAACAAACGGCGCGATCGTCGTCTTTTTAAGAAATAACCTTGGGCCTCTCCTCGAGCTATAAGACCCAATCAAAACTTTTGGACCTCTATTAGAGTGTAAGACCCAATCCCCTTTTAACCAAAACAATTTTGGGCCTCACTTATTGTATAAGTCCCTCTGCGTTAAAAGAAAAATTCGGCGCGATCACCATTTTCAAACGAAAATCAACTGGGCTTCTCTTTGAGCTGTAAGTCCCATTTCTTTTCATTTTTTAAAACTTTGGGCCTCTATTAGAGTGTAAGACCCAACCCTTTTTTTAACGAAACAATTTTTGGGCCTCAGCTATTGAATAAGTCCCGATACGTTAAAAATCTCGGCGCGATCACCATTTTTAAACTGAAAATATTTTGGGCCTCTCCCTGAGTTGTAAGCCCCATCTTTTGTACAAAAATACACTTTGGGCCTCTAATAGAGTGTAAGACCCAACCCCTCTTTTTTATATTTTCTTATTATTTTTTAATAATTTGGAAAATTAATAACTCCTTCAATTTTGATTATTTTTTATTGGTTCTTTTTCTGAAAAATCACAAAAATAGTAAAATATTTTATTCTACAAAAAAATCAAATTTATATTATTTATTTAATATAGTTGGTATTTTTGTGAATAAAATCATTTTTAATTGTTTTTAAGCATTTTAAAAGTGAATATTCATCTTGAAAATAAAGACCCTGGGCCTCCCCTCGTGTTGTAAGCCCCATTTCTTTTCTTTAAACTCTTTGGGCCTCTAATAGAGTGTAAGACCCAATCCCTTTGTAAATACCAAAATTTTGGGCCTCAGTCACTTGTATAAGTCCCACGGTGTTTCCAAAACCTCGGCGCGATCGTCGCCCTTTTCAAAATTAACCATTGGGCCTACCCTCGAGTAGTAAGACCCATTTATTTTCTTAAAACTCTCTTGGGCCTCTAATAGAGTGTAAGACCCATCCCTTTGTACAAAAAACCTTTCTTGGGCCTCAGTCACTTGTATAAGTCCCTCTATACAAATTCAACAGTGCGCTCACTGATAAAACCCTGGGCCTCTCCTTGAGCTGTAAGCCCCAAATATTTCTTTTTCAAAGCACTTTCTCCTTTGACTTTGAATATACTGTTGTTTTCAATCATTCTTTGTTGAACAACTAACCAGACAGCATGGAAGCTCTACAACCGAGTAAGTGGTTATTGCTTTCATTTACCGCTTTCATATACATATAAACTGTATTGTGGGGCTGTTTCACTGTAAGTCTCCTTTCACAAACTCATATATATATATATATATATATATATATATATATATATATATATATATATATATATATATATATATATATAACTGTATTGTGGGGCTGTTTCGCTGTAAGTCTTCTTTCATAAACTCATATCAACTGTGTAATAATAGTATAGATATTTAGAGTTTCCCCGGCAACTACGTCTAGAACTAGGTGACGCCGTTTCGTTTATTCGTAGAAATAGACAACTAGATCCCCAATAGGATCACCAGATACAGTCTTCTCTTCGGCTGTCCTCATTAGGAATTGTCAAGAAACTCTACTCCCCAAGATGAATGTCTTCTCCGTGAATGGCATCTTTGAGTTTCTTCCAAATTCTCGAACTTTCCTGACTTGACCTATTCCTTGTGAATAGCTTGCCTTGAATTTCTCGGGGTTTGGGGACCCATCGGCTTCTTAAAAGCATCGGCCTCCTCTTGGGCATCGTACAAGGACCCACAGGCTTTCTAAAAGCAACCCCGCCTCCTCTTGGGATTCGTACAAGGACCCTACGGCTTCTTAGAAGTATTCACAACCTCCTCTTAGGCTTCGTATAATGATCTCTTCCTCCGGGAATGATAGCCTCCTCTTGGGCTTAGTACAAGGACCCGTCGGCTTCTTAAAAGCTTCTAGCCTCCTCTTGGGCTTCGTACAAATTGTCCCGATGACCTCCTAGAGGTATAGGAACATAACCTAGTCATCCTCATAGAACAGTCCTTTCATAGAGTCTACTACTGTTTCTCAAAGCATAGTACAAAAGATGAAACCCCAGACTTGGACAGTCTAATATCCTTGAGTCTCAAAGACATTCTCAAGTGACCCCTTCGTTAAATAGGAAGGAAACCCGCAGACTCGGACTGTCTCAATACCCTTTGGATTTCCCGTTTCCTCAAAGAGAAGGAATTATCCCTGATCCTCAAATCAAATCCCTGAGTACAGTGTTACTCATATAAGAACTTATTTTCTCTTTTAAAATCAGTATATTTGGATCTGTCACTTAACTGAAACAGTTACAATAGCCTCCTCTTGGGCTTTGTTCAATGATTCTTCCCAGCGAAGCAAACGTTTAGCCTCCATCTCGGGCTTCGTACGAGATACCAAAATTCTCCCCAGCGGAGTCAAGCAACTTTTAGCCTCTCTCTCGGGCTTTGTACGAGACACATAAGAGACTCCCTCGTTGAGTCAGACACCCTTTTCGCCTCCATCTCGGGCTTTATACGAGATACAAAAAGGTTTTTATTAAGCCAAACAAGTAACAGCCTCCACCTCGGGCTTCGTACGAGATACAAAAAAAGAAACTCTCTTGTTGAGTCCAATCGCCTCCATCTCGGGCTTTATACGAGATACCAACAGACTCCATCGTTGAGTCAAAACCTTTTAGCCTCTCTCTCGGGCTTTGTATGAGACACGTGATAGCCTCCTCTTAGGCTTTATATAAGAAAACCACTGGTTAATCCAATTAACCTTTTAGCATCAAAACTGTGCCTCGTTCACAGTAAACAAACATCAACAACTCCCTTCATCTAATCGCTGTAAGCGGCAAGCCTCTGGATCATCTACATCCATGCCACTGTCCCTCTTTTAGCATGAGAAATTCCTAGGGAAAGATAGCATTGCTCTACACTGATTTAAAGTCTTCTCCTTTAGGTTAAAAACCCCTTCTCAGGAAATTATGGCATTGCCGGATTCACATATCCCGGTTAAAGTAATTCTCCTTTATAAACAGTTGTGACATACAACCCCCTCTTTAGAGATGACAAATTATCTCTAAAGTTGAGACCTTTTAGCTTCACATTTTGGGCTTTGAACAAGATACAAATCACCTTTCGCTTCACGTCTTGGGTTTTGAACAAGACACCAAAAACCAATTTCCTCCCATAGAATAGGAGGAACTATGAACGCTCTGATTTCCCTGTTTCGGTAAACGGGAATACGTAGGCATAAGATAGAAAGAAAAGATCTTAGCGAGCACACTAAACAAAAACCCAAAATCCCATATCTCCATCAATCAAAAGCAGTAATTCAAAAGCATCAGTCCTAACATCCTAATCCTTGTTCCCCGCCAGAAACCTTCTGCCCAGATAAAAAGAAAGAAACCGTATTGGCAAAAATACAAATAACCAGTACAAAGGCCCCCCCCCCCCCACATTGATAGCATTCGTAACCTAACAGACCGTTGTTTAAACTCAGTATGCAAAGCAGGGTTAATTGGAGACATCTATTTCCCTTCCTTATTCAGCTCACAATAGGATAAAAAATGAATCGACCTGTAGTCAAAGCTCAAACCGCAGAGAGCGACCAGCGCTTAAGAACCCGCGTCCAAAATCGCTCGCTACACACTGGCTACTCTCTCTTCCATGACTACTGTAAATCAATGGAATGACATACCAAGGATTGATGTAATGCACCTGGACAGGCCAACTTACATATTCACAATCGAAACTGTCACTGATGATAAACCTTGGAATCACGACATCAAGCATTTCCTTCAAAGACACGAATACCCACCAGGGGCATCAAGAAAGGATAGAAGGACTCTCAGAAGGCTAGCAGGAAACTTCTTCCTAAACAACAATGTGTTATACAAAAGAAAATTCAACATGGTTCTACTCAGATGCGTAGACGAACGCGAAGCAAACTTGATCATGAAGGAAATTCATGAAAGATCCTACGACACTCATACCAACGGACACGCAATGGCAAGAAAGATATTAAGAGCAGGATACTACTGGCTCACAATGGAGTCAGACTGCTATAAGTACATGAAAAGGTGTCACAAGTGTATGATATACGCCGACAAAATTCATGTACCACCAACTCTTCTCAAGGTTCTCTCCTCGACATGGCCCTTTTCAATATGGGGAATTAACATGATCGGCATGATTGAACCCAAAGCTTCAAACGGACATCGGTTCATCCTGGTAGCTATTGATTACTTCACCAAATGGGTCGAAGCAGCATCATACAACAATGTAACCAGACAAGTGGTGGTCTGATTTATCAAGAACAACATCATCTGCCGATATGGTGTGCCAGGCCAGATCATTACTGATAATGGATCTAACTTGAACAATAAGATGATGAAGGAATTATGTGCTGAGTTCAAGATTGAACACCATAACTCATCTCTTTACAGACCAAAGATGGATGGCGCAGTTGAAGCGGCCAATAAAAATTTCAAGAAAATCATTCAGAAGATGGTTGTGACTTACAAGGACTGGCACGAGATGCTCCCTTTTTCTCTTCATGGCTATCGCACATCCATCCGCACTTCAACAGGGGCAACTCCTTTCTCTATGGTATATGGTATGGAAATAGGGCTCCCCATAGAAGTTGAGATCCTGTCAATAAGAGTATTGATGGAAGCCAAGCTCACAGAAGCTGAATGGTGCCAAAGCAGATACGATGAACTGAATCTAATCGAAGAAAAGAGAATGACTGCTCTATGTCATGGACAGTTATATCAGCAGAGGATGAAGAAATCTTTTGACAAAAAGGTCCAACCTCGTGTCTTCAGAAAAGGGGATCTCGTACTCAAAAAGATCCAATCTTTCCTCACCGATTCCAGGGGCAAATGGACTCCGAATTATGATGGCTCCTATGTTGTTAAGAAATCCTACTCAGGTGGTGCCTTGATACTCACAACTATGGACGGAGGAATTCACTTATTCTACAAATGTCGATGTAGTCAAGAAATACTTCGCCTAAAAATAAAAATAAAACAGCTCTCTAAGTTGAAAACCTGAAAGAGCGGCTTAGGCAAAAAAAGAGTATCTCGGTGGAATGAAAACCTGAAAAGGCGGTCCAGGCAAGCAATTAGAGACATAAAAAGAAAAAAAATAATCATCCCCGTTGATTGAAAACAAAAAAAAATCAATCTAGGCAAAAATTAGGGATTTATGGCAAGTAATTGCATCCAACAAGCTTGGACCAAAAGAAGCAATGTCATTTGTCAAGGAATCCTCAATAGAAGTCATCTTCAACCGAAGCGCAAAAATGTCCAGAATTCAAAGTTGGTAGAAGGATAATGGTCACCATGTTTCAAAGTAGCCCTTTCCCTTTAAATTATCATTTTCTAACTTTGTAATGCTCTATGGAATCACACACTTGGCTGATTACCATTTCTATCAATGAAATTTGAGCCTTCGCTTATTTATTCACAATTCTCACTTTTATTCTGCTTTACAAAATGACGTTTTTACTTGATTTTCACTCTTGAAACAAAAAAATGAATTTACTTTTGTTTTTTTTTTAAATAAAGATGGCAATTTCCTTTGATTTACAAATATAAAAGGAATCTCAACAGCTGCTCCAGGAGCAATCGAACTTTGAAATACAAACTCATGTTTCTCCAAGAGACAGATCTTTTCAGCAAAACGGATTTGGAAATCGCATCTTGTAGCTCGATTTTTGTGGTGCGACCCACTATTGCATTGATGCTACTTTCTTATTTCTAAATTTATCCTGTGAATTTGGTTAAGAAAAGGGAAGATATCTCAAACTAACCTTGCACGCACTGTTTACTGACAGATACTAAAAGAGATGATCGGGGAACAGAGTTTGGTTATACCTAGGGAAGCTAATAACACCCTAAATATCCGTTGTACTCTACGGGAACCTTTTGTTAATATATATTACTGTGTCCTGCTTTAGTGCCTTGTTTGTGTACTGTTGTGAAAATGGGAATTGGGTGAGAGTGAGGGTAAATGAGATATGAGAGAGAGGTTTTTGAGGATTTTGTTGTTTTTGTATGAAAGGAGAGAGAGAGGTCTGAGGACCTATTGGTTTTGTTTATATAGTGTGCTCGCAAAGATCTTACGATCTCATGCCTACGTACCCCCAAAAAGAGAATTGGGAGATCAGAGCGTTTGTAGTTCCTCCTAAATCTATGGGAGGAAATTTGGTTTTTTGTGTATCTTGTTCAAAGCCCAAGATAATGAAGCTAAAAGAGTATTTGTGTCTTGTTCAAAGCCCAAGATTGAAGCTGAAAGTTTGTTTGTGTCTTGTTCAAAGCCCAAGATTGAAGCTAAAAGTTTGTTTGTGTCTTGTTCAAAGCCCAAGATTGAAGCTGAAATTGATATTTGTGTCTTGTTCAAAGCCCAAGATTAAAGTTGAAATTGGTATTTATATCTTGTTCAAAGCCCAAGATTGAAGCTGGAATTTTTTACTGAGAGAATTTGTCATCTTTAAAGGGAGATATCTCACCTATGCACTACAAACATTTGAGGATATGATTATAAAGGAAGTCTGCTTTAACTGTGATATACTGATCCAACAATGCCACATCTTCCTTTATAAGTCTTTGTATGCTAAAAGTGGGACGTTGGCTTGGATGTGAATGTCCAGAGGCTCGCCAGTTATATCAATTAGATGAAAGATGTGTTTGAAAACCATGATAAGAGAAGGACATTGTCTTGGATGTGAATGTCCAGAGGCTTGCCACTTACAACTGCTATATGGAAAGGTGTTTGATTGTTTGATTGATATGTAGTGTATAGAAGAAATATCCTTCTGTAGAGTGAACTCAAGGTCTCATATGGGGGGATGTTGGATTTAATGCCTTGATTGATGCCCAAGGTTGAAGCTGAAAAAAGGAAAATTGAATCCACTGGGGGAATTTGTTTGAGTATCTTATTTAAAGCCCAAGATGATGAAGCTGAGAAGTTTGAATATGAGAGACTGAATCAATTGGGGAGTTTTATCTATTTATGAAGTTTTGAGGGGAAATATTTATATGAAGCCTAAGAGGAGGTTGACTGACTGCAGAGGGATTCTTAAGTTTTTAAGAGGAGGTTGAATGAGGATCCACTGGGGAAATTCTTTGTATGAAACCCAAGAGAATGCTGATGATTGTTGAGGAGATTTGAGTTTAAGAACTTAAACTGCTGAGGAATTGACTCAATGGTGAGGATTGAAAACTGACTCGTACTGGGTATTAGGAAAGAGTTCAAGTGTTTATGATTCCTTTAGGGATTTATCTGTGTTTTGTTGCCCTAAAGATTTTCACTCTTCTGGGGATATCTGTCTAAAGCCTAGGGTGAAAAGATCTTAGGTAATATTGCCCTTGCTGGGGATTTGAAGACCAAACATTTGTTTAGAAAAGACCAAGTGGATTGGGATTGAACATCCTAGAGGTTTTGACTTTCTTGATGATTTAAATCCAGAAGGTGATTAAGTTCTGACCTATGCTTATAGAAGCCTGAGGGTCCTTGCATAAAGCCCAAGAGGAGGCTGGGGATGAGACTTTCCAAGTCTTCTTGTATAAAGCCCAAGAGGAGGCTATCTTAGCTGGGGAAAGATCTTTGTATAAAGCCCAAGAGAAGCCTAACTCTGATTAGGGGAAATCTTTGTACAAAGCCCAAGAGGAGGCTATACCACTGTGGGGATTATGAGAGGAGACTGACTCCTGCTGAAGGTTGGGATGCCCTAAAGATTTTGGCTCTTTTGAGGACTGAATACTGATTGATATGTGTTGGTTGCCCTAAGGATTCTGTCTTTCTTGGTGAACTCTTCCTGTGTGTGCTATGATCTGCCCTATGCTTATAGAAGCCTGAGGGCCCTTGTATGAAGCCCAAGAGGAGGCTGAGGGTTTTAAGGTGAAGACCAATCCTTGCATTTGAATGTCCAAGAAATTTTGAATCTGCTGGAGAGGGATATTAATTACTAAGATGACTAACGTCTATCCTATGCTTTTAGGAAGCCTGATGGTCCTTGTATGAAGCCCAAGAGAAGGCTGAGAGAAACTTCTAGGAAGCCTGATGGGTCCTTGTATGAAGCCCAAGAGGAGGCTGAGGGGAACTTCTAAGAAGCATGTGGGTCCTTGTATGAAGCCCAAGACGAGACTGAGGGGAACTTCTAAGAAGCCTGTGGGTCCTTGTATGAAGCCCAAGAGGAGGCTGGGGATTAGAAAAGTTCAAGAAAGGTTTCACCGGGAAATAATCCTTTTTGTATAGAACTATTCTAGAAATTCAAAAGAGGTTTCACCGGGAAATAATCCTCTTTGGGGGAGTGATTTTCAATTGTATAACATAAACTAGTTGTTTAAACTAAGTTGTATTGAAAAAGATCCTACTGTTTGACCTAAATCTAAACTGAGGATAACGTAGCTGCTAAGGTAAACTTAAACAGAGGTGCACAAGTATATATACAGATATATGGATAGGTATATAAACAAATGTGAATTGAAAAGGTGGTGGGTCTTACTCTGGACAGAGGCCCAAGTGTATTGTGATTGATTGAGTGTTTTAAGATTGATTAAGAAGATGCTGATGATTATATGATTAAGGTTTTGAGAAATTGAAGAAAGTTTTGATAAAACTATGAATTTGAATTTGAATTTTGAAGATTGAGAAGATTGATGGTGCTTACAACTCAAAGAGAGGCCCATAGATTATTGCTCATTGTTTTAAAACATTATTTATGTGCACAAGTGTTTTTGGGGCTTATAGCTCCTAGGAGTGGCCCAATTGGTCTAAGAGCAGTTTCATCGGGAATAATGCTCCTCTTAGTACCAGTGTATGTGAATCTTCTTTTTTTATATAAAAAGGGAAAAAGAATCGGACTTACACTATATTAGTGGCCCATGGATTTGTTTTGAAAACAGTGGTCGCACCGCAATTTTATAAGACGTTGTGGGACTTATACTATAGCAGGGGCCCTCTGATTATTTATATACAAAAAATGTTGGGTCTTACACTCTAATAGAGACCCAAAGATTGTTTTCAAGAAAGAAAAGTGAGGCTTATACTCAGGGAGAGGTCCAATTGAAAAATAGTGATCGTACAGTTATTTTGAAAATCGCACTGGGACTTATACTACATCAGAGGCCCAAGAAATTGTTTATATACAAGGGGGTTGGGTCTTACTCTCTATTAGAGGCCCAAAGAATTATTTATATGAAAATTTGAAGATTTCAAATTTAATGAAACCCTAATTTCATTTTTAAATGTATTTTTTCAAAGAAATCAATAAAAAAATGATAAAAAATATCAAATATATCCAACAAACATGTTATGAATTTTCATTAATGTTTGGAAATTGATGTTTTGTTCACATGAAGATTTTCAATTCATTTGGTTTTGAAAAATAAATAAAAAATTGTTTAAAATGTTTAAAACAAATTAAAACAAAATTCTTTTAAAATATTTAAAAATATATCAAAATAAAAATATTTTTTTGATTTTTTAGTGGAATAAAATATTTAAATATGTGAAGGATTTATGTTTAAAATATCATTTGAAAATGATTAAAATTGAGAGAGGAATTAATTTTTGAAAACAATTAAGAAAATAAATAAAAATTCAAAAATTCAAAAGATTTGAAAAATGGCGCCAACGGTCATCTTCTTCCTCGCGTCTCCCTCCATAACCAGATTTACAAAACCTCTCCTATCTCTCTCAATACGTAATGAAATCAAACGATGTAAACATGGAAATTGCTCGCTTTTGAACAAGGAACATGATGTTGGTATTTAATTTCATTTCTTTTAAGTGTAGAGAGAGTTATCACGCATGAACACATAAACCCTAGAATTTGCAAAATCTATCATGAAATTCTATACGCGATTGGAACATAGCAATTGATTGAGGGAAAACACTCTATGAACTACCAGAAAATGTTGGTAACTTGAAAATAAATTTATGATGCATGGATCATGGAGTTTGAGAGTTAAGGCTTACCTTGTGCAAGATGAATTCAAATCCTCAGCTGTAAGTGTTACAAATCTGTTTTGATGATCTGGACAGCTTCCCTGGATCTCAAGTAGTGTGTTGAGATGCTTGGAATGGATTGAAAACCTCTGGGTTAGTGGGCTCGAATCCAACTGCAGATGGCTTTGGGATGAACTATGAACTTGGTGAATTTGATGTTACAGATGGTGGATTAGTGTTTGGATCACTCATATATGATGTATAGGAGGTGTTAGGACCATTGGTTTGGACAAAATTGCTCTCTATTTGAAAACACGATTCTCAGTTCTTAAAAAATGGACTTTTGATGCTTAAGGGTGAAATGAGAGAAAACCTGTCTTGTGATGTTTTGGTGTGTTTTAATCAGTCACAAATGACCTCTATTTATAGTAGAGGAAGTTTATTTTGCAAGGAATAGTGAATGGGGGTTGGATCACCCTATTGTCCAATGGAAATGGCTAGGTGTTCCAAGTCTCCTCTAGCTATTGACTTGAAACAAACTTTGCAGGTTTAGGTCTTCTGATCTTTGGATATGTCTTGACTCATTTGGATTGTTATGGACTGATTCATGCCACCTCTATGCACCACATCAATGCCAAATGATAAAGTTGGAGTTTTGGATTTGCAAGTTTAAAGATCACATGCCAAAGGATAGTGTTCTTAACTTATAGGTGCCTATGATATGATCCCTCTGCAGATAGCAAGTGCATTGTATCTTAGATGTTTGTCTTGTATGGTGACAAGGCTTGCAAAGTCACCAAAACAACAAAATCGTGTGTTGTTGCTAAATCTGCCTTGGAGAAAAACAGTTGTGAGATGCTATGTTGCAAGGCTTGTAACTTCTTGCTCAACTTGAATTAGGATGTGTTCTTGTACTTTTTGGAAAGCTGATATGATGTACTAAAACATTGAGGTTTATTGCTTTCATTAATTCAACTTGGATCATAGTAAAAAATTCCCTTAAACATTGATGTTTGCTGCTGAAAATATTGGTAGATTTTGCACTAAGTGTCAAAATGTTCATTTCTTTTTTTTTTTATGACTTTGATCAATCCATAACTTAAAATCCATGAAGTTTTTAGATATGCCATAGTTGACAATCTTGTAGTATGTAGTAAGATCTATCATTTGAGCATTGGAGCAAAAATTTTGGTTGCTTGAATCACAAATTATGGCCTTTGGAAGTTGGGTACTTGCACACTTTTTTTCCATAACTTAGTGAAATTTTGAAATTTCTCAAGTTGCCCCTTTTACAAGAAACCTTGATTTCTTGATCAAATCTTGTTCAAATGCAACAATGGACCACATTTTCTTGAATAATGGCCCTTGATGAACATTTTTGGCCAAAAAGTCAAACTTTGACTTTTGGTCTCAGAAATTTTTTGTGCAGAGAAACCCTAATTCCCGATTGTTGTCCATTGCATCCTCTGAAGCAATTTTAAACTTATGAATGGACTTTTAGGGTTCTATTGAGCTTATTGAATCATATCTTGAGGTCTTGGCTCATGCTTATATGAAAAATCCCCCTGGAGGCCTCAGTCGACCAAAACCTTAATTTGGTGACACTGAGGGTCTTGAGCCTTGATCTTCTTGAGATTGTGAAATCTTGTAATTTATTCTTGATGTTGAGAACCTCTTGACCTTTATTTATGATTGAAGAGCTTGTGGAGTTGAAGATCGTGTTAATTCTTGATTGATCCTTTTCCTGAATCCTCTGTGAGGCTCAAAACCCTAATTCATTGTGAATACAAGACAAACAACAAACTTGGCATTCTTCAATGGGTTAGTGATATACGAAAGAATATGTGTGTGAAATGTAAATGATGTGGGTATCTTAGTGTTTTAGACAAAAATGGTCAGAACACCAAAGGTGCTAGTTCTCCTCTTTGGGATAAAGAGAGCTACGCCGTCTATAATGTGGAGTATATATGGGAATTTGGGAGCAATACGAGTGTATGTATGTTGTCCCAAGATGCTGGTCTTGCTTATCCCTGTGTCGGGAGCCCCTATGTATGTATGTACTATTGTGTATTGTCTGCTTATGAACGTAGCAGAGCCTCCCTCTTGTTCCTCTTCTAGGACCCTTTATATTGGGTTATTCTTGGTCTAATGGCCATTAAACCACTTCGTAATGTTCGGAACCGCCAACCATTAATTTAGTAACAACCTCTATTTAACCATGTGTAACTTTCCCATCAATGGTTCGTAACCGACGTCCATTGAGTTCTGAACCGGATAACCAACCAACCCGGCCAGCACAACCCGGCCAGTCACAACTCGGCTAGATAGATGGGCCTGGTACAAACTCGGCCACATAGCTGGGCGTGGTACCAACTTGGCCAGATAGCTGGGCCTGGTACCAAATCAGCCAGATAGTTGGGCCTGGTACCAACTCGGCCATATACTCAACTAGATTCATACTCGGTCTTGGTCGACTATACAGCTCGGCTAGGGAAATATATTTGGCATGTACATAAGCCCTCCGAATACGAATTCTGATCTAAGAATGTAGTATTCGGTCATCGGGAAATTCCGGATATATTTAAAGTATGCCGTGTTGTTACCCGGTCTTCTTTCCGTACCCTTACGTGGTAAAAGTTTTTGTATTCTCATAGTTATTCACTTATGGCCTCATGAGAGTGTAGTACCTTATGCATTATGCCTAAGTCGGAGATATATCTTACCCGACTTTTGTATACGTAAAGGATCTGATTACCCTGATTATACTTATGTTTACCGATGTCTTTCATTCTGTTTGGCCAGTCATTGACTAGACTATTTTTGGTAGTATCACAAAGTAGTGAGATTTTCTTGACTTTTGAGTCGATTGGTCAGAGGTCTTCATTTTAACCCGAAAAATCAACCAGATTTTAGGATTTTTCAATAAGTGTCTAGAGCCCCTTGGGGCTTAACCAGAGCTTACATCCCGGTTTTAGACAAAATATCCAGGGGCGTATATGCTAAGTCTCTCTGAGCATGAAATCCTCAGGAATGAATTGTTCGGATACGACTGGTACGACGATATTCTTGGTTTGCTCACAGAGGAGTTTAATATCTTTCGTTGAAGATTTATCTCGGCCATCCTTATTTAGAGCTCCAAGCGGCTTTTAGACTCGGTTCGCTTATCTTTATCCTTGGGTGTTTATCTCAGGATATAGGCGGAGCCTTTCGGGTACAATGTTTACTGAAGTGCAGTACTTTGTCCGGGTTGTGACGTAACCAAGAGAGTTCGTCTGCTACTTTCTGGATTTTTGCTTATTTGTCATTTTTTATAAGCGCCTGAATACTTGTGACGTGATCTATTCCTGAGTTTGGTCTCCCGGGTACGAAATTCGCAAGAGTAAGTGTCCGGATATAACACATCCGGTTGTACGTCATCTCAGGTTGGTTTATGAAATCGGCAATGTAGCTTATTTTTTAAGCGTCCCAAGCATGTCTGAAGTTGGGCGATCATTTATTTGTTCATATTTTTCGAGCTATACAGCCCCAAGCGAATTTTGTTGAGTCTGACGGTTACCACAATGGATTTTATCCGTCCGGTTTTAGAATACTCTTTGCCGTTTAAGGTAGGTATTATTTCACTAGTGATCAAATAAAAGCCCCAGGTTTCATTAGATAGTTGTGAAAGGTCTATTAACTTAACCGGGCTCAAGGCATACCAACATAGCCGAGGAGTCGCGGTTTTTTGACCATTTTGTGGATTTTCATTACTCGGAGGCGGTTTTTGATCGGTTGCGCCTTGATTCCACTCCAGTAATGTACTTAACTCTTTTTTGGAACTCCATAAGTATTTATTGTAGAACTCGACTCTTATATGAGGAGTGATAATTCTTGATACTTGACCTTCAAATGAATATGACTTAATTTTGTCTGTGGGCTTTGCATTTTGAACTGCCCTTTGTGGTTTTTATAACCGTATTGTCATTTTGTTTTGACTTTTCAGCTTAAAATAATCCTGCGTATATATCCTAGCCCCTCGGGCACTAAGTCAAGATGACTTGAAGTGTCCGATCATGAAGTGTCAGGCATTATTTTTGCCTTTTAGCTCTGCTTAGTTTAATTTCTAAGACTTTAGGATAGCTCATTATTCGGTCTATGTATTATTGTAAGAAGCCCTGTGTGTATAGCCTGGGCATTTTTGAAAGTCTTGATCTTTCATAGGCCTAGGTGTCGATTATGGACTCGGGCGTCTTTTTATAAGAGACTTGCTCCCAACTCTTATAAGCCTAAGAGCCGAATAGTGTTGAACTCGGATGTATCTTTAGAATTTAGACTTGCTTCGAGCTCTTATGAGCTTTTAGTAGTTTGAGCATGTATGTTTATCCGCCCCAAGTTTCCTTTAGTGTGCTGAAGGCTCGGATATTTCATGCTTTTCATAACTGTCACTCCGGCCTTTGTACGCGGATTAAGTCGACACGTTTATTGATGATTGTTTAACCCGTGTACGCGGAGCAAGTCGACACGTGTAGGGGCGACCTATGTATGTGGAGCAAGTCAACACATTTATAAGAGTTTATCCGAGGAGTGTTTGTTATGGCATCCACTTTTTTAAACGAAAGTGTTTAATTATACTCGACCTTTAAATGAGAAATGTCATTAATGTCAGATAGAAGTCCTAAGACGTATGACTATGACCTTTGCCTCCAGGATTTGTATTTTGACCTACCCTTCGTGGCTTTGTAATAATTTTGTTTTTGCTTTTACTTGCTCGCATTTTTAATCCTGCTCGCATATATGTCTGATCATGTAGTGCCAGACATTATTTTAATTTCACAAGCCCCAACAACTTTCCATCACTTTCATCCCCATGAGGTAATTCCTGAGATTAGGGTCTTCTAGAATCGTTAGAAGCCCTCGTGCTTTGGTGGGTCTGACTACTTATTAGTGGTGGACAGAGGCCCGGAGACGTAACCGACATAGTGGCAGACAGAGGCCCGGAGGTGTAACCGGCTTAGTGGTTCATAGCCCCTTTTGCCCGAAGGCGAGGTTGACTGAGTTGCCAGAGGCGTCAAGTGCGCTTGGACATTAGTTTTAAACACCCAGGTACGCGGAGCAAGTCGACACGTTTAGGGGCGACCTATGTATGTGGAGCAAGTCAACACATTTATAGGAGTTTAAACTCCCAGGTACGCGGAGCAAGTCGACACGTTTAGGGGCGACATATGTATGTGGAGCAAGTCAACACATTTCATAGGATTTTAATACGCCTAAGTACGCGGAGCAAGTCAACACGTGTAAGAGCGACCTATGTATGCGGAGCAAGTCAACACATTTATAGGATTTTAATACGCCCAGGTACGCCGAGCAAGTCGACACGTTTAGGGGCGACCTATGTATGCGGAGCAAGTCAACATATTTATAGAATTTTAATCAACCCTTATACGACTGGAGTCGTTTATGGGGAGTACCGTCTTCATCCGGCCTTTGTACCTGAAAGACAGATTGAAAGATTTCAGCCGGTTAGTAATAATTTTAAGGCATTTTCTATCTTTGTGTTACATCCTTTCTCATATTAGATAAGCGGACTTCGTCTTCTATGATTTCTGATTTCGAGCATCTTTTCTTCTTGATATAATGTGTGTCGGCTTCTTGTCATCTTCTAGTATACTCTCTATGAGTTTAGGAAAAAGAAAAACGAAGTACCTCCCACCTGAGCAGGGGAAAGGAGCGATACTCATTGTCTAAAGTAAATTCTAAGCTGGTCATTAGTTACAAACGGCAGAGAGGTTGGCTCGCCTTATCCAACAATAGAAATATTTAAAATATAAATTAAAATTTTCCAGCCTATTGGTTTTTGTTAATAGCAGTTTCACATTCCTTCGTAATATAGTTAAACTTAATATTAAAAACCTGATGCACCTATGTGTGATACTTGAAATTAGTGCTAATCTCTCCTGCCACAACATTTATCAATAGTAGATGACCGAGTAGTTCAAGAAGTTCAGACAGCTGGGTACGAAACTTGGAGAATGAAGCAGTTTCCCTATTGTGAGTTCCATTGCAAGTAGTATTTACCGAAAAACTCCGTTTGAAGTATTTCTGCAGATTGTCCTCTGTTAAGGTATTCTTGATATTCAGTGACTTATACCAACCATGTGCCAATACAAATGTAATAGCAATATCTTGTATTGTGATACATATTTGCAAAAAAGGTGCATAAGTTTTTTCAAAGTAAAAATATTATTATAGAAGAGTCATAAGCATTTAGCTTAAGACCTACCACTTTGAATCAGATCATCTAATGCATCAAAGGCAACCTAGGTAGCCAAACTTGACAGTAATCAAAATATATTATATAATACATTCTTCAAGAATAGAAACTATCTTGGCATTGTGTCAACCAGATGTCAAAAAAGTTCATTCCCGACGTATAAAGTATGCAATCAGTTCCTATGCAGTGAATACGAATATGAACTATAGGATACTTTGCATAATTTGTAGGTTTTCAAGTCAAAAGTCATCTATACCAATTGCTAACTAATTTTATCATAATAAGCGTGATAAACAAACAACAGTTGATTATGATCAATCAATAGAACATGTAAAATAACTTATCTTTCAATGGCGGTGTCGGCGTAATTCGGTATGTGGATCTATGGTTCGTAATCATGGCCCGATGACTTTGTACCTTAGTGATAAGACCTCCGAAGACCTCCGGTTTAGTTTCCACTACTCTTGGTCCCGAAAGTAACATTCTTTTCATATGTCTCACTTGAATGCCTTTTATTTCAAGCCCTGTTAAGGATGTTGGAATCTCCTTTATCACCGGGACTTCAACTCAGTAGATGAATTTGCAAGATATATTAGAGGAGGATAATAAGTCTGGACTGCAGCTTCATAATTCGCGTCTCCAAGCCCCATTCCGTATTCACAGTGACTTCTGCCAATATTCGGTTCAGCCCCTGCGGCATCTTTCGATTGCAATGTAGGAATTGTGATTATCTTCGGGCTCCTATTGGGATGAGCACACTGACTTCTTTTCAAAGTTTATTGCGTCCTTCATCCATGCCTGGTCATTTGTTCTCAATAGATTTCATATGTTTCTAGCTATAGCATCGGCAGCCCCAGACACGAAACTTTAAGACACCCAAAGTAAGCCTTGACAATGTTCTCAGCTTTGACAATCGGGTTTGCTTTGTTTATCGTATCCCATCCGTCAATGCAGTAGCCAAATGGATGATCATTCTTCCATCGCTCTCATCAATTTCGAAACGCATAGCTCAATGAAAACTCAGGGACTCCTCGGTTTGTGCAATGTGGAACCCGCGATCGAAGGATAACTTTCTTCCCTTTAATCAGAAGCTAATGCGCACATGTATTCTTTTGTTATCGGTGACTTCGACGTCCTTGTTGTTCGCCTTATTCCAACTACTCGGACAACGTTTTAGTGTAGGCATAACATTAGTCATCTCGTCGAGTACTTTGTGGAAATAAATATATTATGCTTTCCTCCGGTTTCATTTGCGATGACCGTTCATTCAGGCAGGATAGGAGGCAATGGCTTTATAATCTCTGCTTTGCTTCCATCTCTGCACATCTTTGAATTATGGAACAACAATCCTACCTTTCTGCTGACATAGACACATATACCAGGTTATTATAATGTTCAATTGTCAATACTGAGCCCAACACAACTCTTCATATTTATATATAGCTTTATATACTTTCAAAATTGACATGTTCCAAAACTAATGACACAGATAATGATGCTTCCTCAAATAAATCATTCACAAAATACAACAGTTTTCAAACTTGAATCAGCATATTCTGATTTAGAATCACTTCAATAAAAATAAATGGAACAAAACATCAGTATCCATTATTTTGAAGGTGAAAATGTGTCACTTTATATTTTGTTTTAAGAGCATTTTGAGACAAGAAGTTAATCAACTATTACTAAGTATTGAAATCACTTATCTTTTGATGTCCCTGCTGTCGACACTGTTGTTCAGTTCCTTTTACGGAAGACTTAGATTTCCATGGTAAAGCTTGAATCCTCTTGTTAGATAGCAGTTTATAAAACAGAATTCGTCAACGTTGATGTTAATGGAAATGATTCCTACTGCTGGGAAATCGAAGCTGATGCGTCTGGGCATCCATTCATCCGATTTAGCTTTTCGCTAACAGATTAGGCCGGGAAGCCGATTTCTTGATATATATACTCACCCAAGCCGACCTATGGTCTACGAATTAGTCTGTCATGGAATTGATTGCAACAGAGCTTGGCGGGCACATCCTTCAACATCATCTTAGGCAGCTATCCATGGTTTAGATGTGTGTGGTTGCCTTTGTTGCATTCAACGGCAATGTCGGCCATTGAATGTCTTGTACAGGAGATCACCAACCGAATTCCCAATGTATATTCCTCCAAAAAAGACCACAAACACAAACATGAGCAGTAAAAGGATACAAATTTCGCATTAGGCCATTCAACATTTCTTCTTGTAGCTCAACGCATAGCCGACATTAATACGACATATTAGAATACTCAATTCTTAAATAATAACACATAAAAGAATCGTGATACAGTTATGAAAAGGAATCATAGAGACGTTTTAGGAACGACATACATTTCGATGGTGCTGTTAGCGAAAAGCTAAATCGGATGAATGGATGCACAGACCCGGGAATGCACAGACCGGCATGTTTGAAGAACCCGGAAAGTCTTTAGACTATTTCGATGATGCTGGCGATCATCATTATTTGAAGTGGTCGTCTGATGCCGATTTCATCTCTGATAAAGTTCTCTTATACGGATATATCTCCTCGTGTTGCAAATAAGGTGGCAACCCAACGACAAAATATTATATATAGAGCAAAACTCAATTATTGGATAGAAATAAAATAACACATACATTTTATGTTATGGAAATGAATCGTACATCCTTCGTGCTACAAATCTCTTATACGGAAATACCCTTTTTTCATCACGGGTTGCTATAGGTATTGGCTTCATCATCTTTGATCGTAGAAATCATCACTCATAATTGACGGAGAAGGATATGACATCGGGTTGGATCCCGTATGAGGAATTGCTTGTTTGGATATGATTTGTACGGCCCGAGCCTCACGGTGGGCGCCAAATGTTCTAATAAAAAATGGTTAGAACACCAAAGGTATTAGTTCTTCTCTTTAGGACGAAGAGAAGTACGCCGTCTATACTGTGGAGTATATATGGGGATTTGGGAGCAATACGAGTGTATGTATGTTGTTCCAAGATGTTAGTCTTGCTTATCCCTCTGTCGGGAGCCCTTATGTTTGTATGTATGTATTGTGTATTGTCTGCTTATGAACGTATCAGAGCCTCCCTCTTGTTCCTCTTCTAAGACCCTATATATATGGTTATTCTTGGTCTAATGGCCATTAAACCACTTCTTAACGTTTGTAACCGTCAACCATTAATTTAGTAACAGTCTCTATTTAACCAAGTGTAACGGTCCCATCATTGGTTCGTAACCGACGTCTATTGAGTTTTGAACTGGATAACCAACCAATTCGGCCTGGTACCAACTCGGCCAGATAGCTGGGCTTGGTACCAACTCGGCCAGATACTCAACTAGATTCATACTTGGTCTTGGTCGACTATACAACTCGGCTAGGGAAATATATTTGGCATGTACACTTAGGGTAAAAAATTAGGGTATGACATATGCCCCTATTTAATCTTCTTAGACCTGAAGATATGAATAACGAAGGCATTCAGATGTTCGAGGTAAAAGAGGATTAAATATCCGAATACCCTAAATTTTGGATCCTAAGATGTCATTAGGGGTAATGCTTATGATATGACTGCAAGGTGAAAGACTGGTGGCGTTGATAACACAGAAGACTGATGTTAACTTGACTCGTCGGGAAAGATTCAACTCCGCTGGGGAATATGAATTAGGATAGAAGTCACAGACTTCCTGAAAAGAGAGACCGGTGTTCGTTGACTTACTGGGGAAGAGTAAGGTTCCAAAAGTGTACAACAGTTTTCTTTCCGCTTTGTAGAAGTTCAAGTTATCAAAATGGTTGAGAACCGACTTCAATCCAGGAATGAGCTAGAGAGGAGGTCTGAAACAGGACTTTTATGCTGATCAGACTTAGTGGAGGTTTAGAAAGGATATACATTTTCTACCTAAGTTTGATGACTCTACTTGGGGACAAGTGCAATCAATGAAGTAAGCATGTGATATGATTATGCATGATATGTGCATGAATGAATGCTTATGCTGACGAAACAGACACGACATACAGGATAATGCGCAAAAATCAAATACTAGGCCAATCTGGAGTATCACTAGAGATTTTGCAGCGTGGCTCTTTATCGAGGAAAAAGGGCTCATTTTCTTGTTTTGATTTCTGGAGATACAAACCTAATGGTGATAGAAACCTGATCTTGATTTTTCAAAAGGGTAGACTTTACCGGGGAGGAAAACCAAGTTTTGATTTTTAGAGGTAAACTCTACCGAGGATGATGGGTGAAATGCCCATATTCTGTTTGAAATGAAGCTCTGTCACTTGTAGATACGTGACTTTGTTCTATTGCTCTTGGAGAAACTATTGATATTCCCTTCATGTTTACAAATCAAAGGAAATTGCCATCTTTATTTTAAAAGTAAATTCATTTTTTTTTGTTTCAAGAATGAAAATCAAGTAAAAAATATCATTTTCTAAAGCAGAATAAAAGTGAGAATTGCAAACAAGTAAACAAAGGCTCAAATTTTCATTGATAGAATGGTAATCAGCCAAATGTGTGATTCCATAGAGCATTACAAAGTTAGAAAATGGTAATATAGGGAAAGGGGCTACATTGAAACATAATGACCATTATCTTTCTACCAACTTTGAATTCTGAGTATTCTTAAGCTTCCATTGAAGTGACTTCGTTTGAGGATTCCTTGACAGATGATGTAGTCTTTAATGATCCAAGCTTGTCGGATGCAATTACTTGCCATGAATCCCTAACTTTTGCCTAGATTGAATTATTTTTGTTTTCAATCTACCGAGATGATTTTTTTTCTTCTTTTTTTGTTATTGTCTCTGATTTTTGCCTGGACCGCCCTTTCGGGTTTTCAATCCACCGAGATGCTCTTTTCTTTTTGCTTAAGTCGCCCTTTCAGGTTTTCAATTTAGAGAGCTGTTTTTTTAGGCGAAGTATTTCTTGACTGCATCAATATTTGTGGGATAAGTGAATTCATCACCGTCCATGGTTGTGAGCATCAAGGCACCACCTGAGAAGGCTTTCTTAACAACATATGGTCCATCATCATTCGGGGTCCATTTGCCCCTGAAATGGGTGAGGAAAGATTGGATCTTTTTTAGCACGAGGTCGGACCTTTTTGTCAAACGCTTTCTTCATCCTCTGCTGATATAACTGTCCATGGCATAAAGTCGTCATTCTTTTCTCTTCTTTTAGATTCAGTTCATTGTATCTGCTTTGACACCATTCAGCTTTTGTGAGCTTCGCTTCCATCAATACTCTTATTGACGAGATCTCAACTTCTATGGGGAGTACTGCTTCCATGCCATATACCAATGAGAAAGGGGTTGCCCCTGTTGAAGTGCGGAAGGATGTACGATAGTCGTGAAGGGAAAATGGGAGCATCTCATGCCAATCCTTGTAGGTCACAACCATCTTCTGAATGATCTTCTTGATATTTTTGTTGGCCGCTTCAACCGCGCCATTCATCTTTGGTATGTAAGGAGATGAGTTATGGTGTTCAATCTTGAACACAACACATAATCCCTTCATCGTCTTATTATTTAAGTTCGATCTATTGTCAGTAATAATCTGGCCTGCACATCGTAACGGTAGATGATGTTGTTCTTGACAAATCAGACCACCACTTGTCTGGTTACATTGCTGTATAATGCTGCTTCGACCCATTTGGTGAAGTAATCAATAGCTACCAGGATGAACCAATGTCCATTTAAAGCTTTGGGTTCAATCATGCTGATCATGTCAATTCCCCATATTGAAAAGGGCCATGGCGATGAGAGAACTTTGAGAAGAGTTGGCGGTACATGAATTTTGTCGGCGTATATCTGGCACTTGTGACATTTCTTCATGTATTTGTAACAATCTGATTCCATTGTGAGCCAGTAGTATCCTGCTCTTAACAGCTTTCTTGACATTACATGTCCATTGGAATGAGTGTCGAAGGATCCTTCATGAATTTCCTTCATGAGTAAGTTTGTTTCGCGTTCGTCTACGCATCTGAGTAGAACTATGTCGAAGTTTCTTTTGTATATCACATCGTTGTTTAGGAAGAAGTTGCCTGCTAGCCTTCTGAGAGTCCTTCTATCCTTTCTTGACGCCCCTGGTGGGTATTCCTGTCTTTAAAGGAAATACTTGATGTCGTGATACCAGGGTTTGTCATCAGTGACAGTTTCAACCGCGAATACGTAAGCTGGCTTATCCAGGCTCATTATATCAATCCTTGGTATGTCATTCCATTGATTTACAGTAATCATGGAAGAGAGAGTAGCCAGTGCATCGGCCATGTGGTTTTCTTCACGAGGGATGTGATGAAACTCAATCTTATTGAAGAATGACAGCAATCTTCTTGCGTAATCTTTGTAAGGAATCAACCCTTATTGACGTGTATCCCATTCTCCTTTGATTTGATTTATAACCAAAGCTGAATCTCCGTACACGTTCAGATTCTTGATCCTTAAGTCAATGGCTTCGTTGTTTGTGCATTTAAATGCCAATCTAGCGGTGAAAGGAATATGGGTTCCCTGAGGAGTAACAATGATTGCCCCAATTCCATTTCTGTATGATTTTGTATTGGTGAGTTATAGTTGCATATCATACTTGTAATGTTGAGATGGTGGCCTTATAATCGGAGATGGTTATAGTTTGAAGAAGAACCAGTGGTGAGTATTACACATGTATTGTTGATTTATGTCATGCATCATGTGTGTCGACGATAGATGTACAGACTTTGGTCTCGTGACGAGTCGATGGTTCAGTAGGGGGATCAATTAACGAGTTAGGGTTCGAAGGGGAATCATTGGTGAGTGGACGAAATCAGTAATATAACTCTGATGTCCAAGATTGGCACCACATGCATTAGAGTCGAGTTTTTGATCACATTGCATGCATATTTGCATTGTGAATTAATTGTTGTTGTTGTGAATAATTCATACATTGATGATTGTTATGAATGATGCTACCCTTGCTATCTTTTGCACTGCCAACATATTTTGAGCGTATTCTCCCCACTATTTGCTTTATTTGTGGTGTTTTGTGCTCTCTTGGAGTACATATAGTCAAATAGAAGAGTAACTGTTGTTTGAGCTGGAGGATGGTGTTGAGGCCTCTTTATTTATGTAATGTTTTATGTGTTATTTATTTTTGTTGAAGCTCTAATTTGTAACACTAGGACAAGTATATATGTTATTTGTTTTGTGTTTTCGAAGTTGATTTATTTAATGATATGAAGTCCTTTATTTTATTGAGACAACTAAAGCGTGACTAATCTGTGAATTTCGCTGTTATTTATTATTGTGATGATTGTTGAAGATGTATGTTGAGCATGTGTAACACTTATATTTGAGAAATTTTCTGTCTAGCTTTAATAAATAAAGAGTTAGGGTTTTAGGGTGTTCTATTTGGTTTCAATATCATCACATTATCCTCTTCATTCTTTAGATACTTTCCCCACAACACTTCACTATTGAGATCCCTGTCACCTGCCTGCATCTTCCAGCTAAATCTAGATATACAGGCTTTGTTCATAATCTTCAATTTTCGAAGCCCTAGTCCACCCCTAATCTTCGGATTTGTCACTTGCTGCCACGCCATTGCACAAAAATTTTTCCCATTGATATTCTCTCCCCATAAAAACTTCTATTGAATCTTGTGAATGTCATCGATGCAACACTTTTAGAAAAGGTAAATCAGCCTGCAAAGCATTGATGATTACCTTTCCATGAGGCAAGTTTCATTTGTATTTGATCAATCAAATAGCGGTACTCATAATTCTTTGGAGTTCATCCAATAAGAGGGACTCCCAAGTACTTTTCGAGTGTGTTCGTTTCTTGATAACCTAACAATTGAGTCAATTGCTTACATTGTTTGAGAAATAAATTTTGGTTTTCTCCTTGCTCGCCTCTTGTCCGGACATACTACATAATTTTTCTGGAACATGCACCACACATCTCTTTGAAGGATTTTACTCCCACGTGCGCAGTGGCTCCCTTCGATTCTCCCCCCTTTGTTTCTTCCCTTCCATCGCCCCTACAACATAACTATCACTATAGTACTGGGGAAGTGAAGAATGTGGTGAAAAGCTATATTCTCCACCCTTAATTTCCTTTGTATTTTTGGCCTTCAAATCATCTTCCTCGTTACTTAGATTGTTCTCAGAATTTTGCTCTAGCAGAGCCATCTCAGAATGCTAATAGATGATTTTTTTTATAATTAATAATATTTTGAATGGTTGCATAAATGAAATAATTTTAATTAATTAATCAATGGGATAGTGGAATTAATGAAGAGTTAATATTATAAATAAAATTTTGGTGAAAAAGTAAAAAAAAAGTTTAAAAAGTTAGAATTAAATATAATATGATGATGATTAATTAATGAAGTTAGTAAGATTAATGAATATTTAATAGACAAACTAGAAGTCCCATACTTATGCATAATTTTGTAAACAATAAATAAAAAAAGTGTAGCGAGCGATTTTGGACGCGGTTCTTAAGCGCTGGTCGCTCTCTGCGGTTTGAGCTTAAACTACAGGTCGATTTATTTTTTATCCTATTGTGAGCTGAATAAGGAAGGGAAATAGATGTCTCCAATTAACCCTGCTTTGCATACTGAGTTTAAACAGTGGTCTGTTAGGTTACGAATGCTATGAATGTGGGGGGCCTTTGTACTGGTTATTTGTATTTTCGCCAATACTGTTTTCTTTCTAGGACTTGACAAAATGTTTCTGGCGGGGAACAAGGATTAGGATGTTAGGACTGATGCTTTTTGATAGGTATGTGAGAGTATGGGATTTTGGTTTTTTGTTGATTGTGCTCGCTAAGATTATTCTTTCAATCTTATGCCTACGTATTCCCGTTTACCGAAATAGGGAAATCAGAGCGTTCGTAGTTCCTCCTATTCTATGGGAGGAAATTGTGTTTTGGTGTCTTGTTCAAAGCCCAAGACGTGAAGCGAAAGGTGATTTGTATCTTGTTCAAAGCCCAAGATGTGAAGCTGAAAAGTCTATTTGTGTCTTGTTCAAAGCCCAAGACGTGAAGCTGAAAAGGTCTCAACTTTAGAGAGAATTTGTCATCTCTAAAGAGGGGGTTTGTCTGTCACAACTGTTGGGTGACTAGTTATAAAGGAGAATTACTTTAACCGGGATACGCGGATCCTAGCAATGCCATAATTTCCTTTATAGGGGATTTTAACCTGGAGGAGAAGACTTTAACTCAGTGTAGAGCAATGTTATCTTTCCTTAGGAATTTCTCATGCTAAAAGAGGGAAAGTGGCATGGATGTAGATGATCCAGAGGCTTGCCGCTTACAGCGATTAGATGAAGGGGAAGGAGTTGTTGATGTTTGTGTACTGTGAACGAGGCACAACTTTGATGCTAAAAGGTTAATTGGATTAACCAGTGGTTTTCTTATATAAAGCCTAAGAGGAGGCTATTATGTGTCTCGTACAAAGCCCAAGAGAGAGGCTAAAAGGTTTTGATTCAACGAGGGAATCTTTTGGTATCTCGTATAAAGCCCGAGATGGGGGCTATTGTTTATTTGGCTCAATAAGAACCTTTTTGTATCTCGTATAAAGCCCGAGATGGAGGCGAAAGGGATTGATCCTACAAGGGGATCTTTTATACTCGACAAGAGAGTGTTTTTGTATCTCGTACAAAGCCCGAGATAGAGGCTAAACATTTGTTTCACGGGGAAGAATCATTGCACAAAGCCCAAGAGGAGGCTAAGGTAACTGTTTCAGTTTAAGTGACAGGTCCAGTATACTGATTTTTAAGAGAAAATCAGTTCTTATATGAGCAACACTGTACTCAGGGATTTTTTATTCAGGATCAGGGATATTTCCTGTTCTTTGAGGAAGCGGGAAATCCAAAGGGTATTGAGACTGTCCGAGTCTACGGTTTTCCTTCCTATTTAACGAAGGGGGCACTTGAGAATGTCTTTGAGACTCAAGGAAGTTAGACTGTCCAAGTCTAGAGTTTCATCTTTTGTACTATGCTTTGAGAAACAGTAGTAGACTCTATGAAAGGACTGCTCTATGAGGATGACTAGGTTCTGTTCCTATACCTCTAGGAGGTCGTCGGGACAATTTGTATGAAGCCCAAGAGGAGGCTGTAATCTTTTAAGAAGCCGAGAGGTCCTTGTACGAAGCCCAAGAGGAGGCTATCATTCCCAGAGGAAGAGATCATTATACGAAACCTAAGAGGAGGCTATGAATACTTCTAAGAAGTCGTGGGGTCCTTGTACTAAGCCCAAGAGGAGGCGGGGTTGCTTTTAGGAAGCCTGTGGGTCCTTGTACGATGCCCAAGAGGAGGCCGATGCTTTTTAGAAGCCCGTGGGTCCCCAAACCCCGAAAAGTTCAAGGCAATGCTATTCACCGAGAATAGATCAAAGTCAGGAAAGTCCGAGAATTTGGAAGAAACTCAAAGATGCCATTCACGGAGAATACATTCATCTCTGGGAGTAGAGTTTCTTGACGATTCCTAATGAGGACAGCCGAAGAGAAAACTATATCTGGTGATCCTATTGGGGATCTAGTTGTCTATTTCTATGAATAAACGAAACGGCGTCACCTAGTTCTAGACGTAGTTGCCGGGGAAACTCTAAATATCTATACTATTATTACACAGTCGATATGAGTTTATGAAAGAAGACTTACAGTGAAACAGCCCCACAATACAGTTATATGTATATGAAAGCGGTAAATGAAAGCAATAACCACTTACTCGGTTGTAGAGCTTCCATGCTGTTTGGTTAGTTGTTCAACAAAGAAAGATTGAAAACAACAGTATATTCAAAATCAAAGGAGAAAGTGCTTTGAAAAAGAAATATTTGGGGCTTACAGCTCAAGGAGAGGCCCGGGGTTTTATCAGTGAGCGCACTGTTTGAATTTGTACAGGGGGACTTATACAAGTGACTGTGGCCCAAAACGTTTTCTGTACAAAGGGATGGGTCTTACACTCTCTCAAGAGGCCCATTAAGTTTAAAGAAAAAGAGTGGGGCTTATAACACGAGGGTAGGCCCAATTGATTTTTTCGTTTAAAATGGCGATCGCGCCGAAATTTTCTTTTAACGCAGAGGGACTTATACAATAAGTGAGGCCCAAAATTGTTTTGGTTAAAAGGGGGTTGGGTCTTACACTCTATTAGAGGCCCAAAGGTTTTTAATGGGTCTTATAGCTCGAGGAGAGGCCCAAGGGTTATTTTTCAAAAGGCGACGATCGCGCCGTTTGTTTTTGACGGTATCGGGACTTATACAATACACTGAGACCCAAAAATGATTTGGTCAAAAAAAGATTGGGTCTTACACTCTATTAGAGGCCCAAAAGATTTGAAAATGATTTATGAGGGTTGAAAATCAAAGAAACCCTAATTTTATTCTTTAAAAGTAAATATTTAAAGAAAATCAAATGAAAAATACCAAATAGGTTTGAATAAACCACTTGTGATTTTTGTTTAAGGTTTGAAAAATGAGGTATAAATCACAAGAGATATTAAAACTCATTTGGTCTTGATTTTTCAAGATGAATATTCATTTTAAAATGCTTAAAAACAAATAAAAATGAATTTATTCACAAAAATACTAATTATATTAAATAAATAATACAAACTCAATTTTTTTGTGGAATAAAATATTTCAACATTTTTGTGATTTTTTGCAAAAAGAACCAATAAAAAATAATTAAAATTGAAAGAGTTATTAATTTTACAAATAATTAACAAAACATGAAAATAGTTGGAAAAATAGCAAAATGTGAAAAAATCACAAAATGGCATGGATGGGGTTTGAACCCATGACCTCAAGCATACAAGGCGCGCGCCTTACCACTGGGGTGGTGATACATCCATTGTTTGAAACAAACCAACAAATACACAAGTCATGCCTTGGTTTTGGCTTGCCCAAGGCAAGTTTTGGCTCAAAAACGTGAAGGTCATAACTTTCTCAATTCTTAATGGTTTGAGACAAAATTTATATGCATCTGGGCCAGAATTTCATAAGGAATCCAATGGTGGTGGTAGTTTTTTCATATCACACTCCCTCCTCAAAACCCGATAGTGGTTTTGAAAATGACCTATAAATGCATTTTCTATGCTACAACTTGGTACAAGCATGGATTACATGGTGAATTAGCTCAAACACAACATATATGACATGTATGAGATGTTTATGATCAATAGACGTCAAATGCACACATGCTTTGGTGAGTGCAAGTTGAGAGGCTTGCCCTTCTTTGAGATTTTGGAGGTTTCTCTGCAATCTGCCAACCCTCTTGCTCCAGATATGATTTTATGCTTTGAACCACCTCAAATGATCCCTTGGATGCTTTTAGGATGATTGGAATCAGCTGGTACCTACAAAAACACAAACTGTCCCTTTCTTGCAAAAGGGGTTAAAAGTGACCAAAATAGCAACTCCCTCAAATGGTGTTCCAGATGGTGGGAACCATTTGGGACAGTTCAAGGATGATATTTGGAGTGTGTTTGAGGTTTTATCTGGTTTGGAAAGTGACTGAATCAAGACATGACTTGAAAAATGCAAAAAAGTGTTATTTTGAGGTTTTGAGAGGTGACTTTGTGATGTTGTGATTACAGGTCACTTTTAATGGTTTGTACAGCTTACATATGATATATATGAGGTGTGTGTGTGATTATTTTGGGTGGAATTGCTCTCTAGCTCAAAAACTCAGAATTACTTGCTTTGGAAGGCAAGTTTGAGGTGAAAGAAGAGATTTTGAGGAAAGCATCTGTTTGATGGCTTTGGTGTACTCAAACTGAACACAATTGAGCTCTATTTATAGTAGAGCAAGTTTGTTTTGGGATCCACAGTGAATGGCAACTGCAGCAGGTGTTTGTTCAATGTTGGCCAATGGAAATGCAAGTCTCCTCTAGCCATTGACTAGAGGTTAGGGCACAGGGCTGTGGTTCCCTTGGTCTTGGATAAGTCTTGACTGATTTCAGATGAGAATGGCTCAGTCCATGCCACCTTGATGCTTCCATTGAATGCTTCAATCCAAATTTGGAGTCTTGTCCCTATTTTGGCCATTCTAGGTTCAACATGCTATTTCTTGTTCCATGGACTTTGGAGGCTTGGCTCAGTGATTGTCCCCTTTAGATTCAATCCTCAGATGTGTCCAAGTGGATAGGAGCATTTAAATTTGGCTGATTTTGGAAAATCGAGCAAAATTGCAAATTTTGCCTTGCCTTGACAGATTTCAGCAAGGCAACTTGCCAATGTCATATCTCATGGTGTAAGTTGAATTTGGTAATGCTCTTGACCATTTTGGAAAGCCCTTACATGATACAACAACTGTTTGAACATGTTTGGTTTTGATCTCTTTTGAATCCAAGTGAAAAATCCCCCTACATTTGGAAAAAAATGAAGGCAGATTTGGACTTAGTGAAAATTTCACTAAGTGTTGGAAAAAGTGACATTTTCACTTTTCAGCCACTTTGATCACTCCATAACTCGAAATTCTTAATGAATTGGACTTAGGTCTAGTTGAAGTTTTTGTAGAGGGTAATGAGGGCTACAAATCCATCTTTGGATGAGAAAAAATGGCTTTGTGGTTTAGGAGTTATGATCCTTCAAAGTTGGTACCCTTGTCACTTTATTTTTAACTTAGAAAATTTTCTAAGTTTTTATGTTTACCCCTTTTACAAGTTATCCAACTTTTCTTGATTTTTCTTGATGAATGATGATTCAAATCATACATTAACATCATTTTAGGGTTAAAAATCCATTTTGGTGAAAAATCTTAAAAAGTCAAAGTTGACTTTTGTGCACAGTTGACTTTTTATCAGATGAATTCAAAACTGTGCAATTCTTCAGGAAATCATGTCCTTGACCTAAATAGAACTTGATGGACATGTTCCATGGATGTCATAGGGTGTATTGAGGCATGTCCTAGGGTTTGGGAGCATGTCCTGGTCAAAAGTCAAAGTTACAGTTGACTTTTCCCTTAAAACCCTAATTGTGGTGCAGATGAAATTGAGACTTGTTGCTCAAGCTTCTTGGATTAATCCATTGTTACAAATGGATCAATATAGTATATTAAAGACCCTCAAATCATGTCTTGAGGTCTTGGTTCATGATTTGCCCTAAAAGTCAACTTAGGGGTGAATTAGGTCAAGAAACCCTAATTCCTGATTTTTAGTGAATGCATCCCCAGAGGAAAAATTGACTTGATGATTGGGTCCATAAGGTTCCATGGAGTATATTAGGTTATGTTTTGGATCATTGGCTTGTGCCCAGATGAAATTTTCCATCTGGAGGCCCTGGTCGACCAAAACCCTAATTTGGTGACACTAGCGATCTTGAGGCTTGATCCACCTAGAAGGGAGCAACCTTGTGCTTAATCCTTGAAGTGGGAGTCCTTTTGATCCTTTGTAGTTACTTGAGAGGTTAAACAAGTTGAAGATCATGTCAATCCTTGATTGATCCTTTGTCTAAGAACTCTGGGAGGGCTTGAAACCCTAATTCTTGATTGTAGTGGATGCTCACCCATCTTTGGGGAGATTGATGAGGCATGATGGTTCACCCATATTGTGATGATGATTTGCACAATGATGGGAAATCTTAGTGGTCAAAATTTGGGGCATGACAAAAAGCAAACAGAAAAACTATTTCTCAAATATAAGAAAAACCCATTTGTCAAATATGTTATCTTTAATATGATAGTACAATAAATAGAAAAGCAAACAAGAAAACTTAGCAAATGTAAGAAAACCATTTTGTGATGGTAACGTAACGTCCAACCACCGTTTCTTCCATTTTTTTTTTCGTTTGCCGCAATCGTTGTTACCGGACTGAGACGTGTGACCAAAATCACTCGTTTCTTTTCCGTTAGCCACAGTCGCACATTTCTTATTGTCACCGGAATCACTTCATTCATCACCTTTATAGGTTAGATTTTTTTACCCTTCGTTTTAGGTTTAATGTATTACTGTGTTTGTTTTTTATTACTCTTAAGTTTAAGTTTAATTATGTGTTTGCTAGGTATACATGTACAAGTGACCACTGGAGTCATCATGTTTCATTTCTTAAGTCTCCGTTTCATTTTTGTTAGCCGCTAGTTTCTTTTTGTTACCGGACTCACCGCAATTTTTTTCTGGCACTTTTTTCAGGCTAGGGTTTTTTTACTCTTCTGTTTGCTTTTGATTACTCTTAATTTTAGGTTTAATAATATATGTGTTTGCTAGATTTTCCATCAAATTGTTATTGTGTATGCTGGATTTACTCTTAATTTTAGGTTTAATAATGTATGTGTTTGTTTGATTACGATTTTCAAGAAGGTTGATTTCAATGTGAAGAGCAGACATGATACCGCATCCGATACGGCGATGCGTCAATCATTGAAAAATATAGGTTGATTTTGAAGTATCGGTGTATCGGTATTTATGGGTTGATTTTTCAATCTTGTTTTTATACCAAGATTTGACATTGTTTTCTTCTCTAATATACTTTTCTGACATTTGAATATTTATTTTTTCAAATTATTGTCTAGAAGAAACAAAATGGAAAGGGAAAGGAAATTTGGTGCTTTGCCAGATGATGCCTTAATTGAGATTCTCTCACATCTAACTATGAAGCAGTATATTTGCATCTGCATGTTATCCTTTTTTTCCAAGTGTCGTATAGATCTCTGGAAATCAGTTCCCACCTTCCATCTCGACAACTTGGGACATAGGACAAATGCTCAGTTTGAACGTTTTGTTAGAGGGGTAATGGTTAATGGAAATCAAGCATCGCGTGTTGACTCGCTTCAACTTATCAAGGAGAACTGTTCCCCCAATTTGTTACTGGTATCATACAATATGCATACGAACATTCTTTAAAAACAATGGTTATGCATAACAAATATTTCTTCTCTTCACACACTAATTTCACTTGCCAATCCTTAACCTCACTCACTCTCTATAGTGAATATACCCACACATATTATGTGTTTCCTAACACATTATAATTCCCTTCATTAACATTCTTGAGTTTATGTTTTGTAACATTTCCTGTCGTAGATGCTACTATGGTGGACCCATTTTCTGCATTTAAGAAGCTAAACAAATTGATCCTTCAACATTTTGGAACAGTGTCTAAAAACAACAAGCTTTCAATATCCACCGAAAAACTTGAATCCTTGACTCTTTGTGGTGCTAACATTCTGGAAGTTTATGTTCATGCTCCAGTTCTTTTTGAATTTGCTCTTCTAGTCGACGACCATGTGAAACAAATTCCAAATTTTCAATGGACTGCGAGCTATATGCCTACAATTAAACATGTAGTAGTTGATTTTAAGGCTTTTCCTATATGCAATGGGTCGCATCGTCTCTTGTAAGTGTAACACCCTTCTACCCAAAGAATATTCACGACAATGATACATAAGTAAATTAGAGTAAAATCACCAAAAAAAGGGTGTCACATGCTTCATAAAAACATCATAATAAACTTCCTGCTTCGTAACACGAGTTTTCAAGCATTTATAATAATACTTTCTTCGATAACATCAATAAATAAAATTCAAACTTCACAGCAGTCTCAAAATAACTTCATTTATTTCATCAAACATAAAGACCTTTTAGTCATTGTCAAAATTCGTCGTCAAATGAATTCAACATGTAGAAAACTCATAAAATATGTTTAATAAAACAACACAACTTCAACTCAAGCGTTCCCCACCTGATGTTACATATCAGAGCAAGACACCTCTATTATTAATGAAAATAGATTAAAATAACTCCAAAGCTAAATCTTCATGCGTCTACGAGCTAATCTTGATCACCTGCAAGTTACCCACCATAGAGGCAACGTTTCTAAGCAGGCAGGGTGAGTAATCACAATTCATTATACGAGATATGAAGAAAAGAAATAAATAGGACAACAGTCATTATTATCGTCACAACATCATTTTTAAATCACAACATCATCGATCATCATTCACAAAACGTCATTTAGTTCACATCGTCACCAAAACATCACTTAAGTCATAATTATGCAATGCCACTTAATATGAATGCAAACACATAGACTCATGCATGTGGTACCACATCATATTTGATGGACACTGGGCCATCACCCTCTAAAGATCCCCACCAATAGGATCGATTCCCGTATAGGAACTGGAGCACGTCATAAACACTTCAATCCACCCAATGGGATTGAAGCCACCACTGGACCGAAGTCCTAACATCATCACTGGACCGAAGTCCTAACATCCTCAATGGACCGAAGTCCTAAAATATGCTATGAATGCATGATGCAAAACGTCATAATAATCACCATCACGACTCGTCAAAGTTGCATCATCATTCATAAAAATTCATCATAAGACTTCACGTAGCATGTATAACATCAACATGCATATCATCAGTTTAATTCATTATAGCATCATAGTATAGCATCACTAACACACGTCAAAAATCATCATGATAGAATCATCAACACATAATCGTCATCACCTAATCGTCATCACATAGCATGTATATATATATATATGTGTGTGTGTGTGTGTGTGTATGTGTGTGTGCGCGCGTGCGTGTGAACATGCACATCATTAAAACATCATCATAGTGTCATCAATAACATTACAACAGCATCATCAATAACATCACGGTAGCATCGTAGCAATAACACGCAAGTTTCATCATTTTTAGCAAAACATCATTAGCTCAACATACAATTACACACTTTCCAACATCAATGCATGTCATCTAAATTATTTCCAGTAATATGAAACTATTATTAAATGAAAGTACATTATCTCAACTTCACGCAGCTTCAAACGGCGCGCGAATCGGACTCCCAGAACTAAAGTTATGAATTTTCAAAGTTTTTCAACAAACACCGACACTAACATCTTACACTGACACCATAAAGCCTCATTACACACTAGTTAACTTTAATTCCAGGACTTAAAACCATATTTACAAGAAGTTACACTGTATTAGCTTTCCATAGGTTCAAACGGCGCGTCAAACAGACACCCGAAGCTCGAGATGTGAATTTTTGAAGTTTCTAGACAAATCAGTCCAGGGTTAATCGATTAACGCTATATGGTTAACCGATTAACCATGCTAAAAATCATATTTTTCACGTTTTAAACTATTCCAGTGTTAATCGATTAACCCCTTTTAGTTAATCGATTAACCATGCTGCAGAAGCACTTTTCTGCTATATTTTTACACGAAAAATTCATCTTTTTCCTCATCCGAAACCCCCGTTTTTCCCACAAATCGTTTAGAACCCGTTTTAACACGAAAACCACCTTTCAAAAGTTCCGAAACCCCCAAATATTTTTCATCAAAAACTCTCCTGACTCAGTTTTAACTCTGACACGCAACCGTACACAACAATACAACATCCGCCATCAACTAATCCATCAAATACATAATTTTAACAACAATTCACACAATTTACCCTTCAATCATCAATCACCACATTATTATCAACAATTACATCATGGTATTTCATCATACTTTCATGAAATCATCATTCAAACACATAACACACAAAACCTACATCTACCTTAACCCCCATATCAAATATAATAAACCGGAAATGCACATAACTCAATTCCGACTCTGACACGCGGCCGTACACGACAATGCAACAACCACCATCACTCATTCATTCAAATGCGTGATTTCAACAACAAATTATACAATTCACCATTCAATCCTATGAATTTCATCATGTTCATCCCAATTGCATCATATTCATCAAATTCATCATAAACCCCAAAACCCCTTAAAACCCCAACTACCCACATACATCTAAGCTCTATATCAACTATAATGAAAGTTATACTCCCCATACCTTGGAATTCAGTTTTCGATCTTCCTCTTGAGTTCTCATCGAAATTGCTATGAACCCTCACCTCTTCACTTCCTTTCCTCAGAGCTTTACTCCAAAACACGATCGATCAAAACTGAACTTCCCTCTTCCTAATTCTCTTTTTAACAAACATGCCCTTAAGACCCCTATTATGACATTCCCTTATTACCCTCACTTACTTATCTCAATATTACCACCTTTCCCTTAAAATCTCTACACATTTTTATTCTAATTTAATTATTAGAATAACTCTAAATAATAATTATTAATTCATAATAATTTCCAACTAAATATTACCTCCGGTCCTTTTTATAAGGAACATTTCACCTTTTTAGATTCATTAAATAATTAACGTATCTGGCATATAATGCAGATCAGATACATTAATTATTAAATGAATCTAAAAAAGTGAAATGTTCCTTATAAAAAGGACCGGAGGGAGTAATTATTATAACTTTAAATAATATAACCATAATTATTTATTTCTAAATAATAGTGATTACATCTTAATCCACATTATCCCACAACATCCCACCACATAATCACACAAAGCCTCATATATTTCACCAAAATTCGCCGAAAATCACGAATATTTATAATAAATCGATTAAATAAATATTCTAATTATTTTGGGGTGTTACAACTCTCCCCACTTAAAGAATTTTCGTCCCCAAAAATTACCTGATGTAAACAACTCTGGATACGACTCTCGCATCCTTCTCTCTGACTCCCGCGTCATGTTTGACAACATTTCGAATACCATTATTCAACATTCCACATCGTTAACCACAATAATCCAACAAGATACAATGCTACCGAGTTATGAACGCATCGGTTCACTTCACTCCTTGTCTCATCACCTTAGGATCTCATTCGCTCTTGAATCGGAACACAACAAGGTCGTTACCATCACCATCAACACCGTCATAAGAATATCAACATAGCCATAATACCGACAACTCTTTCACATATCACTTTCATTCTGGGTTGTCCAATGGTTTGCATCATTCCCGCAGGCTTCTGATGCTTAACCTTTGACTCCAATAAGTCATACACACAAATGAACTACTCAACATCACGCTTCAGCTGTAGCACTCTGATCATCCACCTTAAAGTCACTGTCCTCACTTTGGTTTTCATCATCTATCAACTCCACAAGTTTCACATCTAGCTTCTGACTCTCTTTAATATTCACCAGGAAATCATTGTTCACTTTTGATATCCTCGACCTTCCACTCTGCAGCGTTAGCTGCATACCAACTCAGATCTCCAAACTATTCAATAAGTCCCAACTCTTTCCTAGCCATTTTTCCATTAGGTTCACGCGAAATGGTGAACGACTATCCTCTCGATAGAATACCAATTTACTTTACACACTATCAAGCTAGCAAGATAAGTCTATCCCATCCAACACGATCTCGTCTACTATCAACAAGAGATTAAGGGTGATCAGTTCCTCAATTTGTCAATACGTAGCCGACAACCATGATGGGGTATAAACCATCGTTACTAAACTATAATAGCGTTTCTTTAGAACTTGTGCTCAAAGTCACCTAAAGCACTATGGTCTAACAATCTCCCTTGAGGTTATAAATGCTTCCACAATTTCCTTCTCATTCGATCTCGTTGATGAGACACCATCGCCCAAACACATTACATAATCTACTTCATACTCACTTAGCCTCACATAATTGTTAAGTATCTTCCAACTCAGGACATGCTAAAATACCAAACATATTACAAATCATTTCATTCCAGTTGAAGTCTTTATCCACTTAGAGGACTTAAAAAACATTCATAAAATCTTTAGTTTTCCTTTAAATCTCACAACATTGAGGATCCATATATTTTTCACATTTGAATCTCATTTCAAATCGCAATCTCAATAATACCATCTCCATATCCGGTTTGTGATAGAAACTCCCTTAATTATCCCTGACACATGTCAACACTTGCCATCCCAAGCATGATTTCAGTCTCTCTTGAATTTGTTTTTCCTTTACTATTACCATCACAAAAGCTATCGTCACTCTCATCATTCTTAATCGGCATAAGATGCATCCCTATGCGTTTTCTCCAATACCTTCACATTCTTCCTAGTTCCCAAACATCTCTTTCCCTCAATTCATTCCTCAACAACATATCCTACTTGACCTCGTCTCAAACAAACCGCGATAATAACCAGCCAAACCAAGAAAACTTCGTATCTCAGTAGAAGACTGCAGAGTCTACCACTGTCACACAACCTCAAAAGCAAGCTCCACCTCTCATCCAATATCACCGCGTGACAAATAAATCAATCTCAGGTACTGGAACTATTTTTAAAACAAAGTTCATTACATTAGATTTCTAACGCTTCGAACGGGACTCAAATCGGATACTTGAAACGAAAGTTATGAATTTGTTTTTTTAAATGTTTTCAAAACATTGAAGTCCAGGTGTAATCGGTTAACCAAAACAAGTTAATCGGTTACACCCCTTGAAACAGGCCCAAACACACAAAATTCACATTGTGTAATCGGTTAACCAAAACAGGTTAATCGATTACACCCTGCCCAGAAAGCCACCTACGTGCATTTTCAAAGGCATAATCGGTTAACCCCAAATGGTTAATCGATTACACGGTCAAAAACAACAGTCCTCTGCCTAGTTTCCACACCAGAGCTTATTCTCAAGTTATTTCAAAACCATCCTTTACTAGAGTTCGTCCAAAACACTTTTCAAATCTTAGAAACTCAAGATTTCCCTGTCAAAAACATTCATAACCTTGTTCCGACTCTGACACGCGAACACACATACAACAGACAACATTCACATCGCACACTGTAAGTAACTCAACACTGACAGCTTCACGATCAACACGCAGTGCGGAAAACATTGCAACCATATGATCTTCATCTTCTAAGAGTTCTCCTACTTGTTTAGCAGATAAAAACACCAGTTCTCCACTGTCACCAAACTCAGATCTACACTCTGGAGGCAAGTCGCAAATATCTTCAAGAGACATCAAGAATTACACATCACTAGTGTAACACCCCAATTCCCATCGCGAATAAATATTACATAAATAAATCAGAGTGAATAAAATTTTTACCCTTAGACAGAAACAAGGATGCTACATTTAAAGAAATAAAATACAATCCCTGCTCATAAATTTGATACATAACACAAAATGGAATAAACATAAAAGGGAAACTTTTTCCAACAAAAGGAAAGTTCAATTATGGAATAAAGCGGAAAGATCCATAACTGACTTGTTTTACAAATAAATTGTTTTATAACATCAAAATATTCATACAAAGGTAATACAAAATAGATCCAACAAATGTATACATATATAACAAAAGCGTTCCCCGACTCCCGTGTTACGTATCAGAGCAGACAGACCAACAAAAAGATGGAGAACTAATCTTCACAAAAGCCTCCAAGATACTAATATGCAATTACCTTATAGAGCAACAAACCACAGCAGAAGGGTGAGAAATAACAACTAAATCAAGATTGCATAATAATATGCAACACACATAAATTCACATGCATAATTATTCTCACCACAAGCATCACATATTAATACATATAGCATGCCACATATACATAACATATATCTAATAATCCAACAACATAGCATATATCAATTATCCAACATAATCACATATTCGCACATAAGGCATACCAAAGTAATAACATATGGAAACATGCCACCACATCACATATATTCATATATAGCATATCAACGATAATCCAACAATCTTTGTAATGTATAACATCCCCACAAAACATAGCATATGTCTATACATAAAACATATCATCCATAACTAATGCATTTATCACAAATGCATATCAATTCACCATTGCTATCACAAGCTCAACACATAATCAATCAATTCACAATTTTCCACACATAATCAATCCATTCATGATTTTCCACACATAATCAATCCATTCATGATTTATGCAAATGCACAGAGACCGACACAACGACTCTATGCAATGCAATGCGGTACCATTCATCCATCATTCTCATCATCAGTTCACTCACGAACTATTGGAATCATCTCTTGTTACTTAGTGTAACTCCCCGTCGTGCACACGATGTTCCCCGTCGCTCACACCTCTTTGTATAAGGCACATGACGTTTATGGATCGCTCACACCTCTTTGTATAAGGCACACGACCCGATCGCTCACACCTCTTTGTATAAGGCACACGATCGTCTATAATCATCATTCACACCTCTTTGTATAAGGCACACGATGTTATAGCAGATTTCCTCTGGAACCGTTTCGTCGCTCACACCCACTAGGGCACACGACATCACAAGAATGCATATCATGATGTTTGGCATACGATGACTCATGACAATCAAATGCATCTTCACAATCAACAATATGGATTATCTCATCGTCATTATTCATGCATTGGAAATCAATTCAAATAATGTATTTACTTGCCATAAGGCCACCAAATAACACACATTGAATTTCACATAAACAATGCATTTCATCATAATCCACAAACCACAACAATTAGCATTTTAGCATATACACTCATATCAATTCACATCAAGAATTACTCACCATCAACCACAACAATCGCACAAAACATCATAACAACATACATTGATATTCAATCAAACAATGCATTTTACCACACAACAACATCATTATCACATGCATAAACATCATATTAACCATATAAAAGATCCATGTTACATAACAATAGCACAACACACGGTAAAACACCAACAGCACGCATTTAACGCGATAAAAACCCGACAACCCAACACTTTTACAAAACCACGACTTAAATAATTCATCTACTTCCCTCCAAACCATTTTTAATAGAAATAATATTTCATTAGCTTTCCAACGCTTCGAACGGCGGCCAAAACGGATTTACGGTTCGAAAGTTATGGGTTTTCAAAGTTTTTCACAATTTTTACATTGGTTAATCGATTAACCTTATATTAACTATATTTGGTTAATCGATTAACGCTGTAACATAAGCTGAAAAACCTGCTTTTTTTTTACACAAAAACTCTCCAAAATCATCCAAAAACCTCCCAATCATACCAACAAGTAATCCCGACTAAATCCTATCATTTCCCGACTATTCTACGCGAACTATTCCGCATTCTAACCGTTAAAACATCGATTCCAATCAATTGTTCATCAATTTATCAAATGTAAAAACTTTATAAAAACAAGAAAACATTCAAACAATCACACACATATACATATACAATCGCAATATAATCAAAACTTCTCACCCTTACCCGATTATTCGCGATTGAAACGGAGTTTCTTCACTTTTTCCTCTTTCTCCTCTTCTCTCTTTCTTTCTTCTCCTTTTCTTTCTCTTCTTTTCCTTTCCCTTTCTTTTCTCTCATTTTTCTCTCTAATCTCTATTTATTAAAAATATCTAACTCTCAAAATGACCATTTTACCCCTCAGCTCAAATATCTCGCAAACGCTCTCAAAATGTGATAAAACATAAACAGCGATGAAATATATTTCGGGAAATAAAAGTTGAAAAGAAATTATAATTTATTGCAAATATTTTACCTATCAGGAAAATTAACCAATTAACTCAATTAGCAGGTAAAATACAATAAATTCACACATTTCACAAAATTCACATAAATGAAATAAATAAATACCATTAAACAAATCGGGGCGTTACAACTGGCCTAACACTAGTCGTCACATTGCTCTCTATTCTCCGAGATGCAAACATCAACCATACTAACTCGTCCTCCCCCAAAGACATCTCGAACTTGACCGGCAAACAAGAATCATGAATCCATGCTCCCATCGGATTCGGGACCAATACAACTCCAACAACACTTGCACTCTTACAATCAATAGAACACTGAACCAACTCTTCACACCAGAAACATCTCAGGGAAGCAAAGCTTCTCCCCCACTTGTTTCAAACCAACTCCTGGAGACAAACAGTTAGAAACAAGCAAGTACCGACAGTGTTTCACACACATGTCGCGTACTAAGGAACAAACAACATTAGACAACCTGGTCGGACGGACCAACCAGGCTCTGATATCACTAATGTAACACCCTTCTACCCAAAGAATATTCACGACATTGATACATAAGTAAATCAGAGTAAAATCTGTAAGAACAAGATTTGGTTCTGCATCTTTTCTCTATGTTTTGATGATAACAATGAAGTATTTGTGTGAGAACAATTATGGTGCTCTAACGTTTGTTATTCTAATGGTTTTAACAAACAGGTTCTAACTCTGATAAAGACCATGTGCGCGTCACTCCGATATTCTCTATGGTCATTTCTGTGTGAAGAAGCAAGATTGGTTCTAATCTACTGTGCGTCAGAAAGATTCTGAGAAGACACTATGTTGCTGTTGTAATGTCTCTTAGATTCTAATCTTTGATCGTGACTCTGATGTTCTATTTATAAAACCTTAATAGCTTCTGAGGTAGTTGACTTCTGAAGACTAAGTGCTCAAGATTCTGAAGACAAGGTTCTGTTGAATGAAGCTCTGAAGATTCTGAAGACTTAAGGATTCTGAAGATTAAAGGTTCTGAAGACTAAGTGCTGAAGATTCTGAAGACAAGGTTCTGCTGAACGAGGTTCTGAAGACTTAAGTATTCTGATAACCAAGGGTTCTGAACTAGAAGTGCTGAAGACTCTGAAGACAAGGTTCGGCTGAACAAGTTCTGAAGACTCTAAAAACTCAAGACTCCAAATACCCAATGATTCATTCTTCTGATCATGCTTCAATCAAATCAATTCAGAAGCCTCTGATGAATATAAGAAGATGAAACGTTTGCGTGGAAAAATAGTACATAGTACAGATAAAGCACGTTCCTCTCCACTACCCTGATTTGGTGGTACAAAGGAAAACTTCAGTGTGCGATTTTCAACCCAGCATAACGGCATTATTTCAAGTCGCCAGTACTCTCTCTGATATTACTGATCTGCCCTTCAACAAATCTTTTTCTGGCTATATATAGACTTGATCATTCAACGAATCCGATGTTGATGAACATGAGCATAAGAGAGCAGATGCATGCGTGCAAGCATGATTGAATGTGAGTGAGCAACAAACGATGTAATACTCAGTGTAAAAGAAGAAGTATCAGAAACACTGATGTATATGAAGAAAGAACTCAAGAAATGAAGAAACTTATGAGTGAACAGTAAAGAACCACAATACAAAAAAGAAGAATGTTATTACTGTAGATTCTCTCTAAGTTAGATTGAGCTTAAAATGTATGTTTACCCTGCTTGTGTAGAAGCATTATTTTTGTAAACAAACCTTGTAGCAGACAGTTGTTTGCGTTCCCTAAAGGACCAGTTGGGTCAGAATTTTTAGGAAGACTAAGACAGTGTGTCTTAGTGGTGTTAGTCACTTGCAGTTGGCTTGTGCGTTGTATTCCTTAAGAGACCAGTTGGGTCAGAATTCTTAAGAAGTCTAGGACTAGTGTGTGTTAGAGATTGTTAGTCACCAACAGTTTGCTCGTACGATTGTAATCAGTTTGGTTATAGTGGATTAAGTCCTTGTGTATAAGGCAAAATCACCTTGGTGGGTGGACTGGATTAGCTTGATAGTTTTCAAGTGAACCAGGATATATCGTGTGTCTTTCTATTGTTAGTTTATTTATGATCTTTATTTGAGTTTCATAAAAAGCTTTCAAAGTGAAAAACACAATTCAAACCCCCCTATTTCTTGTGTTTTTCTCACACCTTCAAAATCACCAAAAGGGTGCCACATGTTTCATAAAAACATCATAATAAACTTTCTGCTCCGTAACATGGGTTTTCAAACATTTATAATAATAATTTCTTCGTGTAGCGAGCGATTTTGGACGTGGTTCTTAAGCACTGTCGCTCTTTGGGGGTTACTACAGGTCGATTCATTTTTTATCCTATTAAGCTGACTAAGGAAGGGAAATAGATGTCTCCAATTAACCCTGCTTGCATACTGAGTTTAAACAGCGGTCTGTTAGGTTAAGGATGCTATATGGTAATGGGACCTCTTTCTTCTTACTTTGTTTAGAACGAAACACCGGGAATGTTCATGGGTAGGACGCTAGGACTGATGCTTTTCGATTAATGTAGGAAGGTATGGGATTTGGGTTTTAGATTAGTGTGCTCGCTAAGATTTTTCTTGCAATCTTATGCCTACGTATTCCCGTTTACCGAAACAGGGAAATCAGAGCGATCGTAGTTCCTCCTATTCTATGGGAGGAAATGGTGTTTTGGTGTCTTGTTCAAAGCCCAAGACGTGAAGCTAAAGGGGGTTTGTATCTTGTTCAAAGCCTAAGATATGAAGCTGAAGGGTCTATTTGTATCTTGTTTGAAGCCCAAGATGTGAAGCTAAAAGGGTGTGGACTTTAGAGAGAATTTGTCGTCTCTAAAGAGGGGTATGTTTGTCACAACTATTTATAAAGGAGAATTACTTTAACCGGGATATGTGAATCCGACAATGCCATAATTTCCTTTATAGGGGTTTTTCAACCTAGAGGAGAAGACTTTAACTCAGTGTAGAGCAATGCTATCTTTCCTTAGGAATTTCTCATGCTAAAAGAGGGACAGTGGCGTGGATGTAAATAATCCAGAGGCTTGCCGCTTACAGCAATTAGATGGGAGAAAAGGAGTTGTTGATGTTTGTATACTGTGAACGAGGCACAACTTTGATGCTAAAAGGTTGATTGACTCAACCGGGGATTTCTTATACAAAGCCTCAGAGGAGGCTAGTGGCCTAACAAGAGGGTGTTTTTATGTGTGTCTCGTACGAAGCCCGAGAGAGAGGCTAAAAGGGTTTACTCAACAAGAGAGCCTTTTATACTCAACAAGAGAGTGTTTTGTATATCGTACAAAGCCCGAGATGGAGGCGAAAGGAGGTTTGACTCAACAAGAGAGTCTTTTATACTCAACAAGAGAGTGTTTTGTATCTCGTTGTTAGGTGCTAAAAATTGTTAATATTTAGTTTAGTTTTTAGCACCTTTTTGTGATCTTTATTTGTTAATCCAAGCCTTTTCCCATTGTTTCCGGCTAATAACTGTTTTCTAGTTAATTACATTAATTGACTTGTCTATTTAACTTTTGTGTTTTTATTGTAGATTTTTGCATGGAAGTGTAAAGATTGGAGCAAGGAAGGCCCCACAAAAGCAGTTTTGGAAAATAAGTACTTTTGGAGCATGCTTGAAGCGCGCTCAGCACACTCCTAGCGCGATGGTAGAAGTAATTACAGAGAGTTTCACGCTCAGCGGGGTCCTTAGCACGCTCAACGCGCTCTTTAGGCGGTTTATTGTAAAGTGCAGCGCGCTTAGCGCGGTCTGCGCGCTTAGCGCGGTCTGCGATCCTCAGCCTCCTTTTAAATAGACTCTTCTATACTTTTTAGACCCTCCTTGATACATTTTAGAGCAAAACACCTTGTGAACACTGTAGCATCCATTTTGGAAGATTGGAAGCATCATTCGTCGAGAAATCATCATTGATGCTTGATATTCTTCTTTATCTTCTTGATTGTTTAGCTTCCATGACAATGGAGAGATAATTTCCCTTTTGTGTCAAGGTTAGATGGTAGATTAACCTTTCTTTTGCATGTGTATGTATTGACTGTAGCTTGTGAACTCTTGGATGATAAATGTATGATGAAAAAACTTTGTTTCTATTGTTTATTCTTTGTGTTGGTTCATGATTGAGAAATATGTTCTTACACTTCACCTAGGTTTTTCATCCATCAATGTACATTGGCTAGAGATAGTAATGTGTGTTGATGTTCATAAATATTGAACTTTAATGTTATCATTTTGATAGTTTGACTGAGAGATCATCAAAGGATCAAAATGGTAAAACTCACAATATGTGTTAGAAATAAACATATTGGCAGGATATATGATTACATTTACCGTCTAAACGAGTTCATTCACTTTGTCGATCTACCCGTGCAAAATGGTTTATCGAACCCTAATCTTGACATGTTTCTTATAAATCGTTAAAAACAAATCTTTTTTACCACTTATACTTAACTTTGAATGCAAACTTTCCGATTAAAAACAACCAAAACCCCTTGTTACTTTGAAGTTTAAAACGTATACAACTGTAGAACGGTTGTGATATCACCTAACAATCTCTGTGGATCGATAACAAAACCCTAACTCTATTTGTATTTCAACAAATTGGCGTCGTTGTCGGGGATTGTTAATTGATATTGCAAGCATTGCAATAGTTATGAAGTTTTAGACTTGTTAAAATTTTCTTGTGCTTGTTGATTTGTTTTGTTTAGTGTGCAGACTTTGTTTATGCGAGGGCAACTACCGGCGGACCAACTTCTATTTGATCCCGAGATTGAAAAAACTGCTCGTAGACTCAATAGCAGAACTAGACGGAGGAGGAAACTAGCTAGACAAAGGCAAGAACAAGGAGAAAGTTCGATTTCTACACCACCACCAATTCCACAGTTCACGCCAATCATGGATCCACCACCACCACCACCCGCTTCCAAACCTTGTGTAAATAGCCTACGTCACACCGCTCAATTTGCTAACAATAATCAAGAAAGGCAAGCTGAGATGAAAACTGGAACTTTGAACTTGTTGTATGGAAGTCCGTTCATGGGAATGGATCATGAAGACCCTTTCGCTTTTCTCACCAAATTTTATGAGATAACGTTAGCGGCCGGAGTCGATCAAGCGCAAGAGTTACCTCTTTTCAAGAGACTATTTCCTCATGCTTTGCTTGGCAAGGCTAAGGATTAGTATCTTGATCAAACTCCTGCTGTGATGACCGATTGGAACGTTTTGGAGGAAAAATTTATAGAACGGTTCTTTTCTCACAACCGTTTTATGGAGTCAAAAATTACAATTTCTGTGTTCTCTCAGGGCACTAGTGAATCTCTGAATGAAGCATGGGAACGATTCAAATCCATGCTTCGCAAATGCAAAGGCCACGGGTTTGACGAGTTAACACAAATTCACATCTTCAAGAATGGTCTCCAACCAAATTGTAAGACATTATTGGATGCCACTTCTGGAGGATCTTTGTTATCAAAGACTGTCGAAGAAGCTACGGATATCCTCAATATAATGGCTCTCAATGATCTTCAAAGTCAAAGCCGTAACAACTCGCAAAAGAAGCCCGGGGTACTTGAATTGGGAACTAATGATGCAATCCTTGCACAAAACAAGCTCATATCTCAACAAGTGGAACTTTTGACTCAACAGATTAAAGAATTGAAGGAACCTAGCAAGAGTAAACAAGTTGCTTGTTGTGAACTTTGCAAAGGAGAGCATGACACTGGATTTTTTCCTCCTCTGGGATTTGAAGAAGTGAACTACATGAATAATCAACGAGACTATCAAGGAAGACAACAACAACAACAACCTTATCAACAACAACAACACAATCCTCAACAACATTACCAAGGCAATCAAGGATATCCACCGAGGGCGAACTATCAACATAATCAAGGTTATGGTGGCGGTTCTTCAAACCGGAAAAATCCTTATCAACCTCCACCACCTCCGGTTGTTAGCTCTAAGTTGGAAGACACTTTGACTCAATTCATGCAAATGTCTATGGCCAATCAAAAGAGTAGTGATGCGGCGATAAAGAATCTAGAAAATCAAGTGGGGCAGCTTGCCAAGCAACTTTCTGAGCAACAATCGGGTCCTTCATTCTCTGCAAATACTCAAGTGAATCCTAAGGAGCATTGCAAGGCAATCGTTACAAGAAGTGGGAAGGGGTTGGTAACTGAAAATGAGAAAAAGGTAGATGAAGAAAAAATTGATGGTATTGTGGAGGAGAATAGTGATGAGGAAGTAGTTGAAAATAAAAGTGAAGGTGAAGGTGTAGTTGAAAATAAAAGAGAAAATGAAGGTGTAGTTGAAAATAAAAGTGATGAAATAGTTGAAGTTGAAAATAAGAGTGGTGAGGAGTTGAAGAAAAAGGAAAGACTTAGGAGAGTGAAGAAGGGAAAGGAAGTAGTGAACACTATTCCGATCCAACATTTACCATACCCCCATGCTCCTTCAAAGAAATAAAATGAACGGCATTACGCTCGTTTCATGGATATTTTTAAACAGTTGCAAATTAACATTCCTTTTGCCGAAGCTTTGGAGCAAATGCCAAAATATGCTAAGTTTTTGAAAGACATTCTCACAAAGAAGCGGAGGTATTCGGAACCGAAAACAATTATCCTTGACGCAAGTTGTAGTGCCATCATCCAAAGAACTCTTCCGAAAAAAGAAGTTGACCCGGGGCGTGTTACTTTGCCGATAACAATTGGTGATGTCTATGTTGGCAAAGGCCTAATCGATTTGGGCTCAAGCATTAATCTAATTCCTTTGTCCATTGAAAAGAGGCTTGGGAACATTGAGATGAAAGATATTCGGATGACGTTATAATTAGCCGACAAGTCCACAACTCATCCTCATGGGTTAGCTCAAGATGTCTTGGTAAAAGTTGACAAGTTTTTCTTTCCGGTTGATTTCGTTGTTATCGATATGGAGGAAGATGAGAATGCGCCTTTAATTCTTGGGCGACCTTTCATGAAAACCGCACGAATGATGATTGATGTGGATGACGGTTTAATGAAAGTTTGGGTTCAAAACGGAGAAGTTTGCTTTGATCTTTTTGAAGCAATGAAACATTCTCGAGACAAGCATGATAGCTTTCGTATCGATGCAATTAAAAAAGAAACTTTGGAGGATTCCAAGCATGTTCATATATTATCTCCTTTGGAAATGGCTCTTGATGAATCTTTTGAGGTGTTTTCCGATGAAGAAGAAAGGGATCTTGAAGAATGTTTAAAAGAGCTTGAATCTCTCAAAGAGTTGCAACCGTGGGAAGTAGAAACGGAAGAGTTAAAGAAGGATGTGAAAGATAAGAAGTCACCACTTGAATTGAAGGTCTTGCCTTCCAATGTAAAATATGCGTTTCTTGATGACTGTGGTAACAAGCCGGTTATCATTAGCAACGTTTTGTCCAAAAACGAGGAAGACCGTTTAATCCAAGTTTTGAAGAAATATCAAGATGCAATAGGTTAGGTTCTTTCCGATCTTAAGGGAATTAGTCCATCTTATTGTATGCACAAGTTTCTTATGGAAGAAGATTTCAAGGTGGTTGCTCAACCACAACGCCGGTTGAATCCAACTATGAAATAGGTGGTTAGGAAAGAAGTTGTGAAGCTTTTGGATGCGGGAATGATCTACCCGATCTCTGATAGTCCATGGGTAAGCCCCGTGCACGTTATTCCTAAAAAGAGTGGCATGACTGTTATCCGAAATGATAAGAATGAGTTGATCCCAACCAAGATTGTGACGGGGTGGAGAATGTGCATTGATTATAGAAGGTTGAACATCGCAACTAGAAAAGACCATTTTCCACTTCCATTCATGGACCAAATGCTCGAGAGGTTATCTGGGCAACAATTCTATTGTTTCTTGGACGAATATTTGGGGTATAATCAAATTCTGGTTGACCCGGCGGATCATGAGAAGACGGATTTTACTTGTCCCTTTGGCATTTTTGCGTATCGGAAGATGCCTTTTGGTTTATGTAATGCGTCGGCAACTTTCCAAAGGTGTGTTCAAGCTATCTTCTTCGACCTCATAGAAAAGACAATGGAGGTGTTTATGGATGATTTTTCCGTAATTGGAGCATCTTTTGACTTATGTTTGAAAAATTTGGAAACTGTCCTTGAGAGGTGTGTTAAGACTAACTTGGTGTTGAATTGGGAGAAGTGTAACTTTATGGTGACGGAGGGAATTGTGCTCTGCCACAAAGTTTCTTCCAAAGGCCTTGAAGTAGATCAAGTGAAGATTGAAGTAATTGAAAAGTTGCCTCCTCCTACCAACGTCAAAGGAATTAGAAGCTTCTTGGGGCATGCGGGATTCTATAGGCGTTTCATCAAAGATTTTGCAAAGGTAGCAAGGACTTTGAGCAACTTGCTCAACAAAGATCAGGTATTTCTCTTTGATGATGAATGTCTTATTGCTTTCCAAATTTTGATTGAAAAACTAATTACCGCTCCAATAATCATCGCACCAAATTGGACTTTAAATTTTGAACTAATGTGCGATGCGAGTGATTATGCCGTTGGAGCGGTATTAGGTCAAAGGAAGGACAAAACTTTTCATGCTATACATTACGCAAGCAAGGTATTAAATGAGGTGCAAGTAAATTACGCCACAACCGAAAAAGAATTGCTTGCGATTGTATACGCACTTGAGAAGTTTCGTTCATACCTAATCGGGTCCAAAGTGGTTGTCTACACGAATCATTCGGCTATAAAATATCTGCTCACTAAACCGGATTTGAAGCAAAGGCTCATCCGTTGGATCCTTTTGCTTCAAGAATTTGATTTGGAAATAAAGGATAAAAAGGGTTCAGAGAATTTAGTGGCGGATCATTTGTCCCGTTTGATCAACGTGGAGGTAACCAAAGCTGAAAAGGAAATCCGAGAGGAATTTCCCGATGAAAAATTGTTTAAAGTCCAAGTTAGGCCTTGGTTTGCAGATTTTACTAAGCACAAAGCAACCGGTTGGGTGCCCCAAGACCTAACATGGAACCAAAAAAGGAAGTTCCTATCGGATGCGGATTACTATGTGTGGGATGACCCGTATTTGTTCAAATTAGGAGGTGACAACCTTTTGAGAAGGTGTGTCACAGTGAAGAAGCCCAAAGTATTCTTTGGCATTGTCATAACTCGCCTTATGGCGGCCATTTCAATGGTTCGAGGACGGCCACGAAAGTCTTGCAATCAGGCTTTTATTGGCCTACTCTCTTTAAAGACGCAAATCTTCATGCGCAAAGTTGTGACACTTGTCAAAGAAGTGGGGGAAATGGAAAAAGAGATGAAATGCCCCTTCAAAATATACAAGAAGTTGAAATTTTCGATTGTTGGGGCATTGATTTTGTTGGTCCATTTCCTCCCTCTTTTGGAAATGAGTACATGTTAGTAGCGGTTGACTATGTGTCGAAGTGGGTTGAAGCGATTGCTTCACCTAAGGCCGATGGCAAGACTGTGATTAATTTTTTTAAGAAATTTTTTTTTCCCGTTTTGGCACTCCTCGGGTTCTCATTAGTGATGGCGGGTCACACTTTTGCAATACATCTCTTGAAAATGTTTTAAAACATTACGGTGTATCGCATAAAGTGGCGACCCCTTACCACCCACAGTCGAACGGGCAGGCCGAGGTGTCGAACCGTGAAATAAAAAGGATTTTAGAAAAAACTGTGTCAAGTTCGCGAAAAGATTGGTCGCAGAAATTGGACGAGGCTTTTTGGGCATATCGGACCGCTTACAAAGCTCCAATTGGCTTAACTCCATTTCAAATGGTTTATGGTAAAACATGCCATTTACCGGTTGAAATGGAGCACAAAGCACTGTGGGCCCTTAAGCTGCTAAATTTTGATACGAACTTGGCCAGAGAGAAGAGAAAATTACAAATTCAGGAATTGGAGGAAATGCAGAATGCAGCCTATCATTCCAGTTGGTTGTATAAAGAAAAGGTAAAGAATTATCACGATAAGAAGATCCGGCAAAAGGACATCCAGGTCGGCCATTTGGTACTATTGTTTAATTCCCAGTTAAAACTTTTTTCGGGAAAATTAAAATCAAAATGGTCAGGACCATTTCGTGTGAAAGAGGTGAAAAGTTATGGAGCGATTGTGATCGAAGATTTAGAGAAAAATGACAGTTGGACCGTAAATGGTCAACGCTTGAAAATCTACCTTGGTGGTAACTTTGATCGTAACAATTGTTATGTTCTCCTCGATGTTCTTAATTGAGCATCTTGGCCCGTCGAGTTTATCCGACGTTAAACAAGCGCTCGTTGGGAGGCACCCCAATTTTGTAAGTTTTTATCGTTTTTACTAGTGAATTTGCTGTTTAAACATGTTTTTTGAAAAATTGATGTTGTATGCTGTTTAGGGTGATGTTTTGAACTTGTGGATGTTGAATTTTTGCTGCTGGGAGGGTTTTTTGTGTTGCAGAGCGCGCTTGGCGGGCAGGCGCGCGCTTAGCGTGGTTTTGAAAAAATGACCCCTTACTTCCAGTGGCTAGCGCGCTTAGCCCGCAACATGTCCCGCTAAGCGCGGTGTGCGGAATTTTGAAAAAAAATATTGTGTTTCTGGGCCCACTAAGCTGTACCCGGCCCAGATTGGGTTTTATGTTGTTAGGGTTCTGAGGTTTTGCCTCATTTTACCCTATTTAACTCAAAACTCCCCTAGTTTCTCTTCTCCTCCTTTTTCAATTTCTTGTGAGCTTCTTGGGTTTTTGGTGTGCCCTAACTCCATTTTCATCATCTTCTTGCTCATCTTCATCTTCTTCAACAGTAAGTTCATGCTTTTATTTTCTCATTTTGAAAACCCATTTTGGGTTGGTTGTTGCATGTTAAATTTTCATGATTATACTTCATCTATGTCTTCTTTAGTTGTCAATTTACTGTTTTTGGTGCTTAAACTGATATGAATGCATGTGGTTAGGAGTTTCAATTTTAGAATTTAGGGATTGTAATTTTAGAAGTTAGGTTTTGTGAATAATTTAGTTTGTTTTGATTTTGGGGATTCGTACTGTACATCTCTCTGTGAATATGGCTGTGTTTAGGAAGTAGAATAACCTTTGGAACCTTCTGTTGCAGAGGGGGGTTTTTCTGCATTTCGCAGAGCCCGCTCAGCGCGCTCCTGCGCGCTTAGCACGGTCTGGGATTTGCAGAAAAATTCCCCTTTTCTAACTTATGTTCTGCTTTCCTTTGATTATTCTATGTAATTGTTTAAGGATTTAGAAATTTTTGTATGTTGTTTTCACTAACCTTTGGCGTTGTTTGTGTACATTTTGTTTGTTCTTCTTTTCAGATGTCAGGGCACAAAAAGCAACGACTGGCTAGTTCTACATCAAACCCAAATAGACGTGCTCTGTCTGGCCCTTTCGATAGAACTCGTTTTGTTGGTTTGGAGCAACAACAACGTTATGTGCAGCTTGAAAGAAGATCCATTTGGCCAGACAGAATTATTTTACTTGATTCAAAGGGACCCCACAGGCACATTACTCATCATGTCTAGGGTGCAGGTTGGGATACACTTTCTTCACCCTACCCTGAGTACCACATTGACATTGTGAGGGAGTTTTTTCGCAAATGCGTTGCCCTCCAATGGTGAGCCGTTCAATTTCAAGACTTGGGTTCGGGGTAAGGTTATTGATTTCTCACGGGATGCTATAAATATCTACCTTGGCATCCCACTCGAGCTGGGAGAGGGTGAGCTATATGATTATGGGAAGACGTTGGCTCGACTTAATTGGAATGCCGACCAACTTAGAGATGCCTTATGTGTGCGCGGGGGAACATACCTAGTAAACGCTAGGGGAGCGCCCTTGAAGTTTGCACGAGGTGTGTTGGATACTGCCGCTCAACTTGTTATGTCTGTGATTTTACACAACCTTAAATCGCGGAGTCACACCTCTTCAATTCCCTTGGAGACAGCTTCTCTGATTGCTCATTTACTTAGCAGCCATAAGACCGTGGATTTCGCACAGATTATTGCCACTGGGATGAAGAAAATTGTTGTGAGTGGTACACCTTATGGTGATCGAGTAGCTTGTGCCCTTACTTATCCAGGGCTTATTATGGCATTATGCCATAGGGCGCAAGTTACTCTCCTGACCCATGGGTGTGTTAAGCTTGCTGTTATGGATGATGGTTATGTCACTCGTCATTGCATGGGAGTGCTTGATTTGGAGGACGCTGCCCCAGTAGCTGCTGCTGCCCCTGCTGGCCGCGGGCACGGGAACGCTTATGATCCGAGTACTGAGGCCAATTAGGCCATGCACGAGGCTCATCAGAGGGCTCTCTTATTTATGCATAATTCTATGGTGCAGTTGCAGTTGCAGATCCGGGAACCACATATGGATCATCAGTTGAGGTCTCGCGAAGACCTCATAGCATATGCTCATTGGCCTGAGGGCAGGCCTGGTTTTCCGGAGGGGGCAGGCGGTGATGATGATGACGGTGGTGATGATGGCGTGGCGAGGACATTGGAGCATCGAGTTCTAGTTCTTACTGATGTTGTGTTTGATGTATCTTTTGTTTTTTGTTTATGTTGCTATGATTAGTATGTTTGTAGTATTATCGACTTGTGTTTAGGATTGTTGAATTTTCCATCCGGGCGGATGTGATTTTGGATAATTATTACAAAATTTTTAGTTATGAATGAATTTTCCATCCGGGCGGATGATGTTCTATGTTTATCATCTTTGGTACAAAAATTTTGGTTGTTTATTCTCTATTTTTAAGGTAATTGATGGATGAAGCAAGTTTGTTTCTTTGTACTAAAGTGATGTGCTTCACCACATTGATGGTGATGATAAATTTCTGAGTTGATGCACAAAGGTACTCTGTTTTGTGCTTTGTAGAATGTTAATATGTACATAAACTTTTTGCTTTACATAATTTTCAAGTTTTTCTTCATTTTGCATATTTGTTCATATGGGAATCAATTAGGACTTAACCACAAATGTGAGTTCCCTCCATTGTTTACAAATTATTGGGGGATTTAAGTGATTGTTGCTTACTCAAATTTTTTATGTTTAATCTTACTTTTTGTTTTGAAAATTTGGAAACTTGGAAATGATCAAGGCAATTTTTGAGTACTATGAGTAGAACCACATTTCCATAAATCACTTCAAGTCACCTTGTGAGTGTGTGATCTTTAGAAACCTCTCTTGAGCCTAAAACAAAATTTTTTGTATCCGTGAAGCATGAACCCGAACTTTTATCACTTTGAAGAGCATTCTTGATTTAAGTCTTAGTATTGTTGAAGTTGGGGAGATTGGTTCATTGTGAAAAGAGAAGAAGGAATTGTGGGCAATGCATTCTCAATTGAAATCAAAAATAGAAAGAAAAGAAAGAAAAGAAACAAATAGATTGAAAAATTAAAAGAGAAAGAAAAAGACAATTGTGGAAATCAAAAATTTTTCGAGATAGAATGCATTGTGAGAATAATGTGAAAGTTTGAGCAAGATTGGTTGTTTAGAAAAGAAAATGCTCTTCATAAATTTTACCCTCACTTATTCAAAGGTCATGTACATATGACCCTTGTTTCTTAACCCCGACCAAGTTACAACCTATGAAAGTCCTTTTGTGATCTTTGTTTCCATTATTTTCATTAAATTGTGTGATGATTGCATAAATTGTTTTGGATGTGGCACAATTGCTTGTGAGTGTGTTTTGTCCCTTGTATATATTGAGCTTGGATCATTGGAATAAATTAGGTGATTCCCGTTTGAACATTTGTTTGCTTATGATGAGTGCTTGTTATTTATGTGTAGAAGTTAGTTCATATACATATTATTATTCTGTCAGAGCTAAGCATTACTTGCAGGCGTATCAATTCGGTTTGAACCATTGATTTTTGTTTGTGTTTGCTTTTCGGGTATTCCTCTTGCTTCTATCCTATTTTACCTTTGTTTGAGGACAAACAAAGAAACAAGTAGGGGAGAGTTGTTAGGTGCTAAAAACTGTTAATATTTAGTTTAGTTTATAGCACCTTTTTGTGATCTTTATTTGTTAATCCAAGCCTTTTCCCATTGTTTCCGGTTAATAACCGTTTTCTAGTTAATTGCATTAATTGACTTATCTATTTAACTTTTGTGTTTTTATTGTAGATTTTTGCATGGAAGTGTAAAGATTGGAGCAAGGAAGGCCCCACAAAAGCAGTTTTGGAAAATAAGTAGTTTTGGAGCATGCTTGAAGCGCGCTCCTAGCGCGATGGTAGAAGTAATTACAGAGAGTTTCGTGCTCAGCGGGGTCCTTAGCGTGCTCAGCGCGCTCTTTAGGCGGTTTATTGTAAAGTGCAGCGCGCTTAGCGCGGTCTGCGGTCCTCAGCCCCCTTTTAAATAGACTCTTCTGTACTTTTCAGACCCTCCTTGATACATTTTAGAGCAAAACACCTTGTGAACACTGTAGCATCCATTTTGGAAGATTGGAAGCATCATTCGTCGAGAAATCGTCATTGATGCTTGATATTCTTCTTCATCTTCTTGATTGTTTAGCTTCCATGACAACGGGGAGCTAATTTCCCTTTTGTGTCAAGGTTAGATGGTAGATAGACCTTTCTTTTGCATGTGTATGTATTGACTCTAGCTTGTGAACTCTTGGATGATAAATGTATGATGAAAAAACTTTGTTTCTATTGTTTATTCTTTGTGTTGGTTCATGATTGAGAAATATGTTCTTACACTTCACCTAGGTTTTTCATCCATCAATGTACATTGGCTAGAGATAGTAATGTGTGTTGATGTTCATAAATATGGAACTTTAATGTTGTCATTTTGATAGTTTGACTGAGAGATCATCAAAGGATCAAAATGGTAAAACTCACAATATGTGTTAGAAATAAACATATTGGGAGGATATGTGATTACATTTACCGTCTAAACGAGTTCATTCACTTTGTCGATTCTATCCGTGTAAAATGGTTTATCGAACCCTAATCTTGACATGCTTCTTATAAATCGTTAAAAACAAGTCTTTTTTTACCGCTTATACTTAACTTTGAATGCAAACTTTCCGATTAAAAACAACCAAAACCCCTTGTTACTTTGAAGTTTAAAACGTATACAACTGTAGAACGGCTGCAATATCACCAAACAATCTCTGTGGATCGATAACAAAACCCTAAATCTATTTGTATTTCAACACTCGTACAACGCCCGAGATAGAGGCTAAAGGATGGCTGTTTCAGTTGAGTGACAGGTCAAGTATGTTGGTTAAAAAGAGAAAATCAGTTCTTATAAAGCGACTGATTAAAAATAAGGCTATGCTTTGGGATTTGATCAGAGGATCAGGGTTATTTCCTGTTCTTTAGGGAAATGGGAAATCCAGAGGGGTGTTGAGACTGTCCAAGTCTGCGAGTGTTTTCCCTATCTTTGAAAGGGACTTGAGAATCCCTTCGAGACTCAAGGAAGGTAGACTGTCCAAGTCTAGAGTTTTATCTTTTGTACTATGCTTAGAGAAACAATAGTAGGATCTAGACTCTTTGAAAGACTGTTCTATTAAGATGACTAATTTCTGTTCCTATACCTCTAGGAGGTCGTCGGGATAATTTGTACGAAGCCCAAGAGGAGGCTGGAAACTTTTAAGAAGTCGAGGGAAAATTTGTACGAAGCCCAAGAGGAGGCTCTCTTCCCAAAGGAAGAATCCTTATACGAAGCCTAAGAGGAGGCTATGAATGCTTTTAAGAAGCCGTCGGGTCCTTGTACAACGCCCAAGAGGAGGCGGGGATGCTTTTAGGAAGCCTGTGGGTCCCCAAACCCCGAGAAGTTCAAGACATGCCATTCACCGAGAATGGATCAAGCCAAGAAAGTTCGAGAATTTGGAAGAAACTCAAGAAATGCCATTCACGGAGAAAATATCATCTCTGGGGAGTAGAGTTTCTTTGACAACTTCTAAAGGTGACAGTCTGAGAAAGGGTTCAAATATAATCTGCCTTTCATAACTCCATATTGTTTAACCCCAAGAGGAGGGAAGACTGTATCTGGTAATCCTATGGGGATCTAGTTTAGTCTATTTAAGAGTGATCAACAGGGCGTAGTGCTAGACGTAGTTGCCGGGGAAACTCTAAATATCTATACTATTATTACGCAGTCGATATGAGTTTATGAAAGAAGACTTACAGTGAAACAGCCCCATGTACAGTTATATGCATATGAAAGCGGTAAATGAAAGCGGGTAAACACTTACTCGGTTATAGAGCTTCCATGCTATATTGTTAGTTGTTTAACAAAGAAAGCTTTGATAACAATACAAAATCAAAGGAGAAAGTACTTTGAAAAGATGTTGGGGCTTACAGCTCAAGGAGAGGCCCAAGGTTTTATCAGTAATTGCACTGTGTTTTTGAATTTGTACAGGGACTTATTAAAGTGACTGAGGCCCAAGAAAGGTTTTTCTGTACAAAGGGATGGTTCTTACACTCTCTCAAGAGGTCCAAGAATGGGGGTTATAACACGAGGGTAGGCCCAGATGATTAGTTTTTGAATTGGCGATCGCGCCGAGGTTTTCTTTTAACGCAGAGGGACTTATACAATGTCTGAGGCCCAAAAATTGTTTTGGTTAAAAGGGGATTGAGTCTTACACTCTATTAGAGGCCCAAAATTGTTTTGTACAAGGGATGTGGCTTACAGCTCAAGGAGAGGCCCAAGGTTTGTTTTTGTTTGATATGGCGATCGCGCCGAGATTTTTGAAAACGCAGTGGGTCTTATACAATAAGTGAGGCCCAAAAATGTTTGCCTTTCAAAAAGGGTTGGGTCCTACACTCTAATAGAGGCCCGTGAGTGTTCGAAAATGTTTTGCGAGGGTGAAAACCAGAGAAACCCTAATTTGTTATTCTTTAAAAGTAAATATTTAAAGAAAATCAAATAAAACACCAAATAAGTTTGAATAAACCAATTGTTATCTTTGTATAAGGTTTGAAAAATGAGGGATTAATCACAAGGGATATTAAAACTCACTTGGTTTTGATTTTCAAAGTAAATATTCACTTTTAAAATGTTTAAAAAACCTTAAAAGGGAATTTATTCACAAAAATACTAATTATATTAAATAAATAATATAAGGATTAAATAGTATTTTCGTCCTTGTAAGTTGGAGAGTTTTTGGATTTCGTCCCTGAATCTTTTTTTTTTGGGTTTTAGTCCCTATATCTTACTTTTTGTTGGTGTTTAGTCCCTACAGAGGTTTCCTGCGGATTTTCCTGCAGAATTTCCAGCGGATTTTCCTTCGGATTTTCCTGCGGATTTTGGCTTTAGGGACTAAACGCATACAAAAAGTAAGATATAGGGACTAAAACCGAAAAAAAAAAAAGATTCAGGGACGAAAACCAAAAACTCGCCAACTTACAGGGACGAAAACATTATTTAAGCCATAATATAAACTTAATTTTTTTGTGGAATAAAATATTTCAACATTTTTGTGATTTTTTGCAAAAAGAACCAATAAAAAATAATTAAAATTGAAAGAGTTATTAATTTTCCAATTAATTAATAAAACATGAAAATATTAGAAAAAATAGCAAAAATGTGAGAAAACACAAAATGGCATGGGTGGGGTTTGAACCCACGACCTCAAGGTTATAGGGCGCGCGCCTTACCACTGGGGTGGTGATACATCCATTGCTTGAAGTGAAACCACAAATATACAAGGCTTGCCTTGTTTTCTAAGCCTGGCCAAGGCAAGGCAAGACAAGTTTTGCCAAGAAATGGGAATGTCCATAACTTTCTCATTCAACCATGTTTGGGGGAAAAATTTATATGCATCTGGCCGAGAATTTCACAAGGAATCCAATGGTGGTGGTATTTTTTTCAGATCATACTCCCACCTCAAAATCCGTTAGTGGTTTTGAAAAAGGCCTATAATTGCATTTTCTATGCTACACTTTGATACAGGCATGAATTACATGATGAATTAGCTCAAACACAACATATATAATATGTATGAGGTGTGTATGATCAGTGGACTTCAAAGCAATGCATATTTTGGAAAGTTCAAGTCATGAGGCTTACCTCTCTTTGAGCTTTTGGAGTTTTCTGGGCAATCTGCCAAACTTCTTGTTCCAGAAATGGTTTGATGCTTTGGACACTCTCAAATGATCCCTTAGAAGCTTTTAGGATGAGTGGAATCAGCTGGAACCTGCAAAAACACAAACTGGCCCATTCTTGCAAAAGGGGTTAAAATGGCCAAAATATCAACTCTCTCAAATGGTGTTCCAGATGGGGGGAACCATTTGGGATAGTTCAAGGATGTTATTTGGAGTGTGTTTGAGGTTTTATCTGGTTTGGAAAGTGACTGATTCAAGACATGGCTTAAAAAATGCACAAAAAGCCTATTTTGAGGTTTTGAGAGGTGACTTTGTGATTCAAGGATTACAGGTCACTTGTGTGAGTTTGGATCACCTACATATGATGTTTATGAGGTGTTAGGATCATGAGCTGTGATGGAAATTCTCTCTAACTCAAAAACTCAGAGTTACCTTGCTAAAGGAGGTATTTTTGCCTAAAGAGATGGATTTTGAGGAAAGCATCTGTTTGATGGCTTTGGTGTACTCAAACTGAGCACAAATGAGCTCTATTTATAGTAGAGTAAGTTTTTTTTGGGATCAATAGTGAATGGCAACTTCAGCAGAGGTTTGGCCAATGGTTGCATTTTGGAATCCAAGTCTCCTCTAGCCATTGACTAGAGGTTAGGGCACAGGGTTGTGGTTCCCTTGGTCTTGGATAAGTCTTGACTAAATTCAGTTGGAAATGGCTCAGTCCATGCCACCGTGGTGTATGCATTGAATGCTCCAATCCAAAATTGGAGTCTTGTCCCTCTTTTAGGCAATTCTAGGTTTGGCATGCTACTTCTTGTTCCAAGGACTTTGGAGGCTTGGCTCAGTGTTTGTCCCCTTTAGATTTGATCCTCAGATCTGTTCAAGATGATGACAAGGCTTGGAATTATCTGATTTTTCCAAATCGAGCAAAAATGCAAAATTCTGCCTAGCCTTGGCAGTTTTCAGCAAGGCATATTGCCCTTGTCATATCTCATGGCTCAAGTGGAATTTGGTGATGTTCTTGGTCATTTTGGAAAGCCCTCATATGATACAACAACTGTTTGATCATATTTGGTTTTGATACCTTTTGGATCCAAGTGAAAAAACCCCCTACATTTGGAAAAAAGTGAAGGCAGATTCTGACTTAGTGAAAATTTCACTAAGTGTTGGAAAAAAGTGACATTTTCACCTTTTGTGATTTTGATCATTCCATAACTCAAAATCCATGAGGAATTTGGAGGGAGGTCAGTATTAGGCTTTTGTAGAGGATAATGAGATCTACAAATCAAGCTTTGGATGGGGAAAAATGGCCTTGTGGTTTAGGAGTTATGATCCTCCAAAGTTGGTACCCTTGCCACTTTGTTCCATTTTCTAAGTTTTTATGGTTACCCTTTTTACAAGTTATCCAACTTTTCTTGATTTTTCGTGATGAATGATGATTCAAATCATACATTAACATCATTTTAGGGTTAAAAAAGCATTTTTGTGAAAAATCTCAAAAAGTCAAAGTTTGACTTTTGAGCACAGTTGACTTTTTGTCAGATGAATCCCAAACTATGTGATCCTCTATGAAATCAAGTCCTTGACCTAAATCAAACTTGATGGATTGATTTCATAGGTGTTATTGGGTGTATTGAATCATGTCCTAGGGTTTGGGAGCATGTCCTGGTCAAAAGTCAAAGCTACAGTTGACTTTTCTCACGAAACCCTAATTGTGGCTCTGATGAAATTGAGACTTATTGCTCAAGTTTCTTGGATCAATCCCTTGTTGTAAATGGATCAATGTGGTTTATTAGAGACCCTCAAATCATGTCTTGAGGTCTTGGCTGATGATTTGTCCCAAAAGTCAACTTAGGGGTGAATTAGGTCAAGAAACCCAAATTTCTGATTTTTAGTGAATGCATCCCCTAAGGCTAAACTGACTTGATGATTGGGTTCATGATGTCCCTTGGGGCATCATAGGTTATGCTTTGAAGCATTGGCTCATGCCCAGAGGAGAACTTCCATCTGGAGGCCCTGGTCGACCAAAACCCTAATTTGGTGACACTGGCGATCTTGAAGCTTGATCCACCTAGAAGGGAGCAGCCTTGTGCTTAATCCTTGAAGTGGGAGTCCTCTTGATCCTTTGTGGATGTTTTAGAGGTTAGAAAAGTTAAAGATCATATCATTCCTTGATTGATCCTTTGTCTAAGAACTCAGAGAGGGCTTGAAACCCTAATTTTGACTGTAGTAAGTGTTCACCCATCTCCGGGGATACTGATGAGGCAAGATGGTTCATCCATATTGTGGTGATGACAAGGGACGCTATTCATAGCGGTTTTCCTCAAACTTCTCACCGAATTTTCCTGGGGAGATGCCATTTGATAGAAAAATTTTGATGTCAGACTTGCTGGGGAACCCATCTGTCTGAATTGTAGAGGTGTACAAACTTCTCTGGTGGAGACGCCATTTGTTTCTACTGGGGAAAACGAGTCTCTTGAGAGACTGCTTTCAGCTTGGGATTATTACATCATACTTTTCTCGAGATCTTCTCGGAGAAACGCCATATGATGTGATCCAATTTTGAGGTGCCGATGACCTTTTCATCCGCGGTCTTTTCGGAGAAAGACTGCTGTAGTACCAGATCTCTGCTTAAGAGGCTTCCTCTGGGGATTTTTCCTTAATCCGGGAAAGCGAAGATATCATCTTCAATGGCGAAGACTGACATTGGTTGAAGGTTCTCTGGTTTTTCAGAGGTTCAAGTTATCAAAGTGGTCAAGGGCCAACTCTGATCCAGAACTAAACTGGATGAGAGAGATAATTCCGACGCGACATTTCCTGACGAGGAAAGAACTTAACAACTCGATTGAGAAGACCGTTACCACTACGGGACAAGACCGACTAGAGTGATAGTGATGCAATATGAATGCAAATGCAAATAAAAAATGCATGATGTATGTATGTATATGCTGACAAAACTGACGCGACATACAAACTAACAGATGAACACGACTGGATACTCAGCCTCAGTGGGGCATATAGAAATATCGCTGGTTCAAGATAGCAATTCTGCCGTGCTTAGGAGAAGTAGTCCTAGTGGGGAGCTACATTGGTCGGGCTTAGGAGATGAGAACTCGGCCCGGGGGGGGGGGGGGGGGGGGGGTCGGACGAAATAATCACATCTGACACAGTTGATCCTTCATTCAGGTGTACTGGTTTAGAAGGAGTACTTTGATTCTGCACTTTGAGGCTCGAACACCTTTGGAGACGCAATTGATGTTATTTCGATACTCAACAGTCAAAAGAAATTGCCATCTTTATTTTAAAAGCAGAAAAAGTTTTAACAAGTAAATTCGTTTTTGTTTTATTTTCAAGAATCGTTATTCATGTTAAAATGTCGTTCTGTAAAGCTAAAACAAATAAGAATTGCAAACAAAAGCACAAGGGCTCAAATTTTATTGATAGGATGGAAATCCGCCAAACACGTGATTCCATATAGTATTTACAAAGTTAGAAAATGGTAATTTACAGGGAAAAAGGCTACATCGAAACATAACGACCACTATCCTTCTACCAACTTTGAATTCAGGGCATCCTGAGTTTCTGTCGAAGATGACCTTGACCGGAGTTTCTGATGGACGACATGACTGCTGCTGAGGGACTTGCCTCTGTTGGACATAGTTATTTGTCATTATCCCTAACTTTTGCCTGGATTGTACTTTGAGATTTCCAATCCATCGGGATGATTTTTTTTATTTTGTCTCTAATTTTTGCCTGGACCGCCCTTTCGGGTTTTCAATCCACCGAGACGTTTTTTTTAGGCGAAGTATTTCTTGACTACATCAACATTCGTGGGGTAGGCAAATTCCTCTCCGTCCATGGTTGCAAGTCTCAAGGCACCGCCTGAGAAAGCTTTCTTGACCACATAGGGGCCGTCATAATTCAGAGTCCATTTTCCCCGAGAATCAGTGAGAAATGATTGTATCTTTTTGAGCACGAGGTCTCATTCCCTGAAGATGTGAGGTCGGACCTTTTTGTCGAACGCCTTCTTTATTCTTTGCTGATACAACTGACCGTGGCATAGTGTCGTGATTCGCTTCTCTTCTATCAGGTTTAGTTCGTCGTGTCGACTTTGACACCATTCAGCTTCTGTAAGCTTAGCTTCCATCAATACTCGGATTGATGGGATCTCTACTTCTATGGGGAGTAGTGCTTCCATGCCATACACTAGAGAGAAAGGGGTTGCCCCTCTTGAAGTGCGAACAAATGTGCGATAACCGTGAAGAGCAAAGGGTAGCATCTCGTGCCAGTCTTTGTAGGTTACAGCCATCTTTTGAACGATCTTCTTGATGTTCTTGTTAGTCGCTTCTACCGCTCCGTTCATCTTGGGTCGGTAGGGAGATGAGTTATGGTGTTCGATCTTAAACTCTGCGCACAACTCTTTCATCATCTTATTGTTCAAGTTAGATCCATTATCAGTAATGATCTGGCTTGGAACACCATTATGGCAGATGATATTGTTTTTGATAAATCGGACCACCACTTGTCGGGTTACATTAGCGTATGACGCTGCTTCGACCCACTTGGTGAAGTAATCAATGGCTACCAGGATGAACTGATGTCCGTTCGAAGCCTTAGGTTCAATCAAGCCAATTATGTCGATTCCCCATATGGAAAAAGGCCAAGGGGAAGAAAGAACTTTGAGATGCGTTAGCGGTACATGAATTTTGTTAGAGTATATCTGACACTTGTGACACTTCCTCATGTACTTGTAGCAGTCAGATTCCATGGTCAACTAGTGGTACCCTGCTATTAGAATTTTTCTCGCCATTGTGTGTTCGTTGACATGAGTGCCAAAGGACCCTTCGTGAATTTCTTTTATCAGCATGTCTGCTTCTGGTCTGCCGACGCATCAGAGCAAAACAATGTCAAAATTTCTATTATAAAGAGAATTTCTTAGAAAGAAGCTGCCAGCCAGCCTTCTGAGGGTTTTCCTGTTTTTCCTAAGTGCTCCAGGTGGGTACTCTTGTTTCTGAAGGAGGCACTTGATATCGTGATACTAAGGTTTGTCGTCTATGACTGCTTCAATCGTGAAGATGTAAGCGGTCTGTTCAAGGCGCATTATGTCGATCTTAGGTAAGTCGTTCCATTGACCTACACTAATCATGGAAGAGAGAGTAGCTAATGCATCAGCCATGTGATTCTCCTCACGAGGGATGTGATGAAACTCGATTTTGTTGAAGAAGGGTAATAACCTTCTTGCATAATCTTTGTAAGGAATCAATCCTGATTGGTATGTTTTCCAATCCCCTTTAATCTGATTGACGACCAAAGTTGAGTCTCCATATACGTCCAAGTTTTTGATCCTTAAATCAATCGCTTCCTCGAGACCCATAATACAAGCTTCGTATTCGGGCTCATTGCTTGTACACTCGAACGTAAGTCTGGCGGTGAAAGGAATGTGGGTACCCTGAGGGGTAACAATGATTTCCCCAATTCCGTTTCCATAATGATTGACAGCTCCGTCAAAGATTAGTCCCCATTGGGAATCTGATTCTGGCCCTTCACTGGGTAGCGGTTCATCGTAGTCTTTCATTTTTAGATACATGACATCTTCGTTTGGGAAGTCAAACCCGATTGATTCCTGATCGTCAATCGGTTGATGAGCCAAATGATCGGCTAAAACACTTCCTTTAACGGCTTTCTAAGCGTGGTACTCTATGTCATATTCTGATAACAACATATGCCAACGGGCAATCCTTCCCGTGAGAGCAGGCTTTTCAAAGACGTACTTGATTGGATCCATTTCAGAGATTAACCAAGTAGTGTGAAGAATCATGTATTGGCGAAGACGTTTGGCTGCCCAAGCCAGAGTGCAGCAAGTTTTCTCAAGCATCGTGTACCGAGTTTCACAGTCCTTTGGACTAGCCTTGTTTAGATCTCTGTAGTCGACACACATTCTGACATTTTCGTCCTTTTTGGGAACAGGTACGATGTTGGCTAACCATTGAGGATCTGCTTCTGTACCTCCTCTTTGATTTTGATGACCATGTCTGGATGAGTTCGTCTCAACCTCTGTTTTACTGGCAGACATTCCGATCTTAATGGTAAGTGATGTTCCACGATGCTAGTATCTACCCCTGACATATCCTGATAGGACCAAGCGAATACATCGGGGAATTCTTTGAGAGGCTTTATCAAACTCTCTTTGGCAGTTGGACTGAGCAGTGCCCCAATCCTGATTTCTTTTCTCTCTTTTTCTGAACCCAAGTTTACCGTTTCCAACGGCTCTTTGTGAGGTTCGATGGACTTTTCCTCTTATCTGAGTAGTCGGGAGTTCTCTTCTGGAATTTCGTTGTCATCTTCTTCTTCAACCCCAAATATCGGGAACTCAAAGTCGGGAGAAAGCATCAGATCATATGTTTCAATGGGGTTTAAAACAAGCAATCTGCATGACGTGATGGTTGTTTTTTAGAAAAGGTAGAGAGAATGCAAGAGTGTGTGCAGTGTTTTTTTTATAACTGCTTGTTTATTTTGAATTGTTTTTTAGGATTACCATTTTCTGAAAAGCGAAAAGAGAAAACAGAAATTGATGTGGAAATTATAGAACGACGTTATTTTATTAATGAACAAGTCGATTCTTGAAACTACAGCCCTATAAAACAAAACTCTATCGCTTTAGGCAAAGCGGAGAGGGAAATTTACAGAAAGCGAGCCCTATCAAAACATCCGTTTCACCTGGGCAGGGTGAAAGGTTAAAGACGACAATTACTTTGACTTATGAACAATCTTCGAAACATCGACAGCAACCCATTGGCAGCGAACTCCTCGGTGAATCACAAAGTCTGGTACCTTCCTTGATTTTTCTTCAGAAATAACGCTGATTTCTGGTGGAGCAGGATCGTTGGAATCTGTCTCCCACGCAGAGTTGTCGTAGGAGGATTCCCCTGTTGTATTTTGCATAGTATTTGTGCTCTCAGGTAGATCTCCCTATCCAGTTGGATGGATGTCTTCGAGCCTGATACGAGAGCTTTCGGGAGCAGTGTACTTGACCATATAGTCGCATTTTCCACTTGGTTGTCCCAGGGTGTCCCACACTTCTTTGGAACTGGAGAAGTCATCTCTCTCGATGACGTTGACCTCGGGAAAAGCATAGTCGATGAATTCTAGTCCTCTAAACGTTGTAAATTCATCGTCGTGCTGGGTATTCTCAGATTAACCTGGGTGTTGATCTCGTGGTATGGCGGGGACACAGGTATTCTGTTCAATGATGCTCAGCTGATTTTCATTGTTCGGCTGATTTCGTTGCCCCAAGTCTCCGGGATACGGCTGCCAGACAGGCAGGTCATCCATTGGGCCATAATAGTCATGGTCAAAGTTGTCTTTCATTAGAGTGTCCTCCTCTAATGAGTTTGGTGGAGCCCAACATCCTTCCGGATCACAATCTCCATATATCATTTCGACGTCTGACTTGGGTATAAACCTCGGACTCTGTGTAGGAAAGCAAAAGGGAATATGTGTTTCGTCTTGAGACATATAACCGTCCTCATTGAGATAGGATTCCCATTCTTTCTTCATATCGGAAGAATTACCTTTATTGATGGTATGCACTTCTTGAGGCACTAGGTGAAGGAAACCTCCACTGTGGAAGAAGTCCTCAATGGGATGAAGATTTTCATTGCTGGTAGTAGCTGTCTTGGTACAGGTTGCAGAAAAACCAAGACCCTTCTTTGTTTTATTGTCAATAGGAATGACAAGTTGTCCCCATCCCGTTGTATTGGCACCCCCGACTGCTTTGATAGCATCCTAGTATGAGGAAATGGAAGTTCCCTCTTCGGATTGATTGTCCTTGCTCACCGACAGTGCTTGGAACTGAGTTCCAATAACCTCCTAGGGTTCTACACCAGTAGATGATGATAAGTTACTCACGAGCAAGGTCTGTTCTCCACAGACCGTGACGAGCTGGTTGTTTTGGACAAACTTTAACTTTTGGTGGAGGGTCGAGGTGACCGCCCCAACCTGATGTATCCAAGGTCTTCCTAATAAACAATTGTACGTTGCCCGAATATCCATGACCTGGAAAGTGACTTGGAAAGTGTGAGGACCGATAGTTATGGGAAGGTCGACTTCACCGATAACTGCTTTTCTGGATCCGTCAAATGTTTTGACGATGACCTCGCTGGTTCTCATCGGAGGTCCTTCGAAGGATAATTGCATCAAAGTGGATTTTGGCATAACATTCAGGGCTGACCCTGTGTCTACCAGTATGCTGGCTAAAGCATCACCCTGGCAGCTGACTGTGATATTGAGCGCCATGTTATGACGGCGACCCTCTTCAGGTAATTCCTCATCACTAAATCCCAAGTATTGCAGGAAGTGATGTTAGAGACAATCTTATTGAACTGTCTGATTGTTACATCCTGTTCCATAAAGGCTTGCTCTAAGACTTTCTGTAGAGCCTCCCTGTGCGCTTCTGAACTGAGCAAAAGTGATAATACTGAAATCTTTGAAGGAGTTTGTAACAGTTGATCAACAATGTTGTATTCACTCCTTTGGATGAGCTTCAGCATCTCCTCATCGTTTTTTGAAAGGTCGAAATTATTGGATTGACCGACTGGTGGATTGGGAACTTCTGTCTGAGGTTCCTTTTCTCAGCTGGGTTCTCTAACTCCTCGGTTGAAGATTCTACCACTTCGTGTTACTCGACTGATGTCTGCAATATTCACAACGGAGGGTAACAGAATTTCCTTTCCATTCTCAATTATTTCTGCACCGTATTTGTAAGGGGTAGTCTTAGTTGATTCATACGGTAGTGGTCCCGATAGATAGATAACTACAGGAGCCTTCTGATTTTTCTGACCATCGTAAGCAATTTCGATCCGTTCCTGGTTGGGAACTCTCGATTCGTCAAGTAGAGGGATGATGGTACAAACATCCCTAGCCCTCTGATGATCAAAGATTACGACAACGTCCTCAATTTGATCAGCGAGGTAGTCCGGCGCCCAGTTGATTGGGCCGGAACCCGAATATGGGTGAATCTCTCTACGATCCACTTGACCCTGAAGAGTTGCTCGCACAAGGTAACATCCTTGGTTACTTTCCGAACAGCCTCTACAACATTCATAGTTGTGTGGTGGCACCTGGCCACGCTCGCTTTGAATACAATGTAACCTTACTAGGTCAGTTTCCACAGATCAGACATCCTGACTTTGATGCCGAGTGGGGTTCCCGTTGGCAATACTAATTTGCTGGGTGTCTTCATCCATATAGATTGGAAGCCACCAGTGGTTCAACAAGTACTGAAGTGTTTCCTGGACAAGGGCACAGCCTTGACCATTTTCACAGCCTGCCTTACAGCTCTGATAATCATGTGATACCAGGATCCCGAGCCGGACCTGTTTAGCATGTAACTCCACCAGGCTGGTATTCATCAAGCGAATGTCAAAGATTTGAATCATGTTGATCTGATAGGGATTCGTATCATGGTAGTCTTGAATCCATCTAAGATCCATCTGACGTTGGAGGGCCTCTTGTACAAACGAGTATCCCTGTTTGTTTACCGAGCAAGTCAGACAGGAACGGTAATCGTGCCGCAGCAGATTATGATACTGGATTTGCCTGGAGTGCATCCCCACCAAATTGACATTCATTGCACGAATGTTATGGTTTTGAATGATGTTAGAATTCGTGTAAACCATGTTAACTCCACGAAATCGGTGCTCTTGGATCCATCCGAGATCCATCTGTTCCTGTAGAGCTGATTGCACCACAGAACATCCTCGATTGCTTTTAGAGCAGACATCACATTGATGATAATTATGAGGTGGCACATGGCCATATCCACTCTGTCTACAATGCATCTTGACCAAATTGGTCCCCAACAAGAGTACATCGTGAATTTGATAGACATTGTTAGTCTCTCCCTCTATCAGGTTGACTGCAGCTTTCTCATGTTGAGGCAGCGGGTTCGTGATTAGGATTCGTATCCTTGAAAGATAAGACACCGCTCCTAACATGCTTTTGCACGTCAGATTTGAAATTGAGACAGTTCTCTATGTTATGCCCTGGTCCTCCTTGATGGTAAGGACAAGTCTGATCCACCTTAAACCAAAAAGGCGGATTTTCTGGTACCGTAAGAGGGGACTTAGTCTGGACATGCCCCTTAGCCAGTAGTAACGGAAATAGTTCTGCGTACGATACGGGTATAGGATCAAATCCTAGTGGACGTGTTGTACGGTTGTTATTGTATGGAGGACGAGCCTGCTGAAGAGGCTGTTGAGTCCTTTGTTGATTAGGTTGGCTCTACACAACCTGAGGTTGATACGTAGGAATAGACGCAGGATTGATAGCAGGAGTTACAGCTGCTACTGGTTGATAACGTCGCCTTTGATTTTCGAGAGAGATATTCCCAATATCTTGCTCTTTTTTCTTAGGGAGAGCACTACCGTATCATTTTGCACTACTTGATGATCCAGTGTCTTTTACTAAACGTCCTTCTCGGACGGCTTCCTCAAGACGAACTCCCATGCCGACCATTTCGGTGAAGTCGCTGGGCGCACTGGTAACCATTCTGTCGTAGTAAAATGAGCTCAAGGTCTTTAAGAATATCTTTGTCATCTCTTTTTCCTCAAGAGGTGGAAAAATTTGAGCGGCAATTTCACGCCATCTCTGAGTGTATTCCTTAAAGGTTTCCTTGTCCTTTTGTGACATTGATCAGAGTTGATCTCTGTCTGGTGCCATGTCCAGATTGTATTTATATTATTGGACGAAGGTAGTGCCAAGATCTCTGAAAGTGCTAGTCGTAGCATGGTTTAAACCATGTACCATTTTAGTGCGGCACCGATTAAATTATCCTGAAAGTAGTGAATCAGTAGGTCCTGATTTTCTATCTAAGCTGACATCCGCCGAGCGTACATCACCAAATGACTCTGAGGGCAAGAGTTACCCTTGTACATTTCAAAGTCAGGCACCTGGAATTTGTGCGGGACTTTCACGTTTGGGACCAAGCAGAGATCCGCGGCGTCCTTTCCAAATAGATCCTGACCGCGAAGGGCCTGCAGCTCTTTCTGCATTCCCATGAACTGTTCCTGGAATTCATTCATTCCTTCGAACATGTTGTCATTTCCACCAGAAGGTATCTGTGGAATCTGTCCTTCTGGGACAGTGTGTACCACAGGCGGTGGTACAATCATTATGGCCGAGACTCTCGGTGTCTCCCGAAGTTTGTAACCTTCAGGAGTTGCTGTCATGCCCCTGGCATCTTCGCTTTCCCGAAGTTTGTAACCTTCAGGCCCAGCGGTTCCTACTGCAGTCCCTTGATCCTCATTGATCAACGAGATATATCCTTTCGGGATATAATTGAGTGGCATGCCCCAGGGACGGTCTTTCGGCATTTTGTACATAGGATCAGACTTTTCCACTATAGGCGTTGAGGTGATCTCCGAGATCACCGTCCTTTGTAGCTGAGCTTCTACCATGGCTTGCATGTCATTACGAAGCTTTCTCATATCCTCTCTCAAAGTGTCGATCTCTTCTCTCAACTCTCTGTTCTCTTCCTCAAGATCATCCATCTTTTTCTGACGATTGGCCCGAGTATTGTACGAATGAGACGGTTTGACTCTAGAACCGAGACGCAAATGTGAGATTCGTAGGTAAGAAGAATACGTGACGTGAGAATGATGAATGCAATGATTATATTAATTGTTTTTTTTTTGTTTTGATCAAAATAAACTTTGACAATTAGATTGCAAATATCAAACAGTGGGGAAACCCCATTTTATTGAATTCAAAGGATTGCGAAAATAGAAATACAGTAGATTACAAGGTGCGGAATCAGAAACCTAAGCTAATGGGCCCCGAGTCCTCTCTGAGGAGAACCCGGACGCTGATTCTGGTACTTTCCTTTTCTTTGACCAGGGCTCTTGAGCCGTTTTCGGGTTGTTATTCTTTTGCCAAGTGAAAGGAATGAGCAAATTCCTTTGGTCATTCTGATTATCCACAGCATGTTGCTCTAAAATCTCGATCAGAGCATCCTTATCTTTTAGCAGTTGCTGTATTTTGATACACTCCACATTGAGAATGCGGTACTTGTTCTTCCAAGACCTCCTCTCCTGTTGAAATTTGTTGAGAGTAACCTGAAGTTTTTCCGTTTTAGTCATGAAGTACATGACAGATTCCCTTGGCGGAAGAACTCCGTGATGAGGATAAGGCATCTTTAGCTTGAGAGCTCTAGTTTGTACCCAGTGGAGATAAGGCTCCACCGAGACAGTCCAGTTTTCCTAGAGACTCTCATCCTTTCTTATGAACATGTTTCCAAGCGTGCACTATTTCCGTCTTTAGTGCCCTGTCACTTTCTCCTTCTTTGAAGAAAAGACCTTCCAGATGAGCATTACGTGGGATATGCCTCATTGGGTATCCAAATTGACGACGAACTAAAACTGGATGGTAATTAATTCCTCCCTTTGTTCCTATAAGGGGTATGTTGGGGAAGTTTCCACAACGGTCAGTGATTCTGATCCCGTCATAAATCCTATTGCACCAATCTATATCAGAGTTGGTGAGGGACATGATTTTCTGCGACAAACTTAAGGCACTCTTGTGATCCCAAAAAGCAGCAGACTTGGGCAAATGGGAGATAAACCATTTATACAGCAGGGGCACACAACATGTGATCATTCCCCCGCTGTACAAATTCCCTAAGTGTACAGAATGATACACGTCCGCGAGCAAAGTTGGCACAGGGTTTCCAATGAGAAAAACCTTAATGGCATTGATATCGATGAAATTATTAATATTGGGAAACAGAAATAACCCGTAGGTGAGTAAGACAAAGATGCTTTCAAAAGCAGACATATTCCCTATACTAGCAAAGTACATAGCCTTCTTTGTCTGGAACTGGGTTGGTAAACCCGGGAGCCCTCCCTTAGCGATCATGTGAGTCTTGACTTCCGAGTCATCCAAATAAATTGCTCTTGCAATGGCATGATCCTTTGGAATTTCTTCCAGTCCAGAAAATGGAGCTCGATTAGTAATGTGTAAATTGGTCAAGTGAGAGTACTCCTCTAGCGTTGGTGCGAGCTAGCAATCTAGGAATGTGAAACAGTGATAGACCGGATCGTAAAACTGAATGAGTGCCTCCATGATTCCTTCAATCACATGGACTCTTAACAGAGGTAGCAGACCTCCGTATTTGGCTCTGAAAGCTTCAGGGTTAGTGATCATCCTTGCTAGTCCTCTCAAATCCTCTAGCTTTAGAACCCTGAAGGTGTACTTATGCGTTCTCCTTCTACCGAAATCCATGAGCGCAATCTTTTTCTCTGACATTTGCAATCATTGTCTTAGTTTAATTTGAAAAAGAGAGAGACTAGAAAAGAAGTTTTTCTTTGCTTAATTTTTTTTAGATGAATGCATGAATGCAGCACACAAAAACATAGAAAAAACATGGGGTCAAAGGGTTGTTGTCATGGAGTCAAGGCTCTACCCATCCCAAAGGTTTATACTAGTGATTTTTGTACCTGTCTCTCAAAATCATCAGTCCTTGTCGAGAAAACACCAGCGGGCCGGGAACCGTGCTAGGTGATGTTTTTCTAAGAACCATCAGAAGAGGGTGGTATCGCGTGACAACCATTTCCAATAGTTTCCGCACCACTAAAAGAGGTTTTTCCTAGGTGTATACTCAATCTTTCCACATGCGGCATCACACGCATTCCCATTAGCAGAAAAATAAACACAGATATCAATTAGGAAAAGCAGTATGTATATTTGTCCTAAAGTCCTAGACTTTAAATAGCTATGAATCCTATGTTCCTGACAGAAAATGGCTCCCCGGCGGAGTCGCCATTCTGTGGTTCCTTCCCAACTTTAAAGGTTTTGATCTAAGATCCTAGTAGAGTCAACAAAAAGTCCTATCCCAGTGAAATCCCAAAGAAAGAAAGCAGGGCCCCACGGTGGGCGCCACTTTTCTGTAGCGAGCGATTTTGGACGTGGTTCTTAAGCACTGTCGCTCTTTGGGGGTTACTACAGGTCAATTCATCTTTTATCCTATTAAGCTGACTAAGGAAGGGAAATGGATGTCTCCAATTAACCCTGCTTGCATACTGAGTTTAAACAACGGTCTGTTAGGTTACAGATGCTATATGGTAATGGGGCCTCTTTCTTCTTACTTTGTTTAGAACGAAACACCAGAAATGTTCATGGGTAGGACGCTAGGACTGATGCTTTTCGATTGATGTAGGAAGGTATGGGATTTGGGTTTTGGATTAGTGTGCTCGCTAAGATTTTTCTTGCAATCTTATGCCTACGTATTCCCGTTTATCGAAACAAGGAAATCAGAGCGATCGTAGTTCCTCCTATTCTATGGGAGGAAATGGTGTTTTGGTGTCTTGTTCAAAGCCCAAGACGTGAAGCTAAAGGGGGTTTGTATCTTGTTCAAAGCCCAAGATATGAAGCTGAAGGGTCTATTTGTATCTTGTTTGAAGCCCAAGATGTGAAGCTAAAAGGGTGTGGACTTTAGAGAGAATTTATCGTCTCTAAAGAGGGGTATGTTTGTCACAATTGTTTATAAAGGAGAATTACTTTAACCGGGATATGTGAATCCGACAATGCCATAATTTCCTTTATAGGGGCTTTTCAACCTAGAGGAGAAGACTTTAACTCAGTGTAGAGCAATGCTATCTTTCCTTAGGAATTTCTCATGCTAAAAGAGGGACAATGGCGTGGATGTAAATAATCCAGAGGCTTGCCGCTTACAGGAATTAGATGGGAGAAAAGGAGTTGTTGATGTTTGTATACTGTGAACAAGGCACAACTTTGATGCTAAAAGGTTGATTTACTCAACCGGGGTTTTCTTATACAAAGCCTAAGAGGAGGCTAGTGGCCCAACAAGAGGGTGTTTTTATGTGTGTCTCGTACGAAGCCCGAGAGAGAGGCTAAAAGGGTTGACTCAACAAGAGAGTCTTTTATACTCAACAAGAGAGTGTTTTGTATCTTGGACAAAGCCCGAGATGGAGGCAAAAGGAGGTTTGACTCAACAAGAGAGTCTTTTATACTCAACAAGAGAGTGTTTTGTATCTCGTACAAAACCCGAGATAGAGGCTAAAGGATGGCTGTTTCAGTTGAGTGACAGGTCCAGTATGTTGGTTAAAAAGAGAAAATCAGTTCTTATAAAGCGACTGATTAAAAGTAAGGCTATGCTTTGGGATTTGATCAGAGGATCAGGGTTATTTCATGTTCTTTGGGGAAATGGGAAATCCAGAGGGGTGTTGAGACTGTCCAAGTCTGCGAGTGTTTTCCCTATCTTTGAAAGGGACTTGAGAATGCCTTCGAGGCTCAAGGAAGGTAGATTGTCCAAGTCTAGAGTTTTATCTTTTGTACTATGCTTAGAGAAACAGTAGTAGGATCTAGACTCTTTGAAAGACTGTTCTATTAAGATGACTAATTTCTGTTCCTATACCTCTAGGAGGTCATCGGGACAATTTGTACGAAGCCCAAGAGGAGGCTGTAAACTTTTAAGAAGCCGAGGGACAATTTGTACGAAGCCCAAGAAGAGGCTCTCTTCCCAAAGGAAGAATCCTTATACGAAGCCTAAGAGGAGGCTGTGAATGCTTTTAAGAAGCCGTCGGGTCCTTGTACAATGCCCAAGAGGAGGCGGGGATGCTTTTAGGAAGCCTGTGGGTCCCTAAACCCCGAGAAGTTCAAGACATGCCATTCACCGAGAATGGATCAAGCCAGGAAAGTTCGAGAATTTGGAAGAAACTCAAGAGATGTCATTCACGGAGAAAAGATCATCTCTGGGGAGTAGAGTTTCTTTGACAACTTCTAAAGGTGACAGTCTGAGAAAGGGTTCAAAAAGAACCTGCCTTTCATATCTCCATATTGTTTAACCCCAAGAGGAGGGAAGACTGTATCTGGTAATCCTATGGGGATCTAGTTTAGTCTATTTAAGAGTGATCAACAGGGCTTAGTGCTAGACGTAGTTGTCGGGGAAACTCTAAATATCTATACTATTATTACACAGTCGATATGAGTTTATGAAAGAAGACTTACAGTGAAACAACCCCCACAGTACAGTTATATGCATATGAAAGCGGTAAATGAAAGTGGGTAAACACTTACTCAGTTGTAGAGCTTCCATGCTGTATTATTAGTTGTTCAACAAATAAAGCTTTGATAACAATACAAAATCAAAGGAGAAAGTACTTTGAAAAGATGTTGGGGCTTACAGCTCAAGGAGAGGCCCAAGGTTTTATCAGTAATTGTACTGTGTTTTTGAATTTGTACAGGGACTTATACAAGTGATTGAGGCCCAAGAAAGGTTTTTCTATACAAAGGGATGGGTCTTACACTCTCTCAAAAGGCCCAAGAATGGGGCTTATAACACGAGGGTAGGCCCAGATGATTGGTTTTTGAATTGGCGATCGCGCCGAGGTTTTCTTTTAACGCAGAGGGACTTATACAATGTCTGAGGCCCAAAAATTGTTTTAGTTAAAAGGGGATTGGGTTTTACACTCTATTAGAGGCCCAAAATTGTTTTGTACAAGTGATGGGGCTTACAACTCAAGGAGAGGTCCAAGGTTTGTTTTTGTTTGATATGGCGATTGCGCCGAGATTTTTGAAAATGCAGTGGGTCTTATACAATAAGTTAGGCCCAAAAATGTTTGGCTTTCAAAAAGGTTTGGGTCTTACACTCTAATAGAGGCCCATGAGTGTTTGAAAATGTTTTGCGAGGGTGAAAACCAGAGAAACCCTAATTTGTTATTCTTTAAAAGTAAATATTTAAAGAAAATCAAATAAAATACCAAATAAGTTTGAATAAACCAATTGTGATATTTGTTTAAGGTTTGAAAAATGAGGGATTAATCACAAGGGATATTAAAACTCACTTGGTTTTGATTTTCAAAGTAAATATTCACTTTTAAAAAGTTTAAAAAACATTAAAAAGGAATTTATTCACAAAAATACTAATTATATTAAATAAATAATATAAACTTAATTTTTTTGTGGAATAAAATATTTCAACATTTTTGTGATTTTTTGCAAAAAGAACCAATAAAAAATAATTAAAATTGAAAGAGTTATTAATTTTCCAATTAATTAATAAAACATGAAAATATTGGAAAAAATAGCAAAAATGTGAGAAAACACAAAATGGCATGGGTGGGGTTTGAACCCACGACCTGAAGGTTATAGGCCGCGCGCCTTACCACTGGGGTGGTGATACATCCATTGCTTGAAGTGAAACCACAAATATACAAGGTTTGCCTTGTTTTCTAGGCCTGGCCAAGGCAGGGCAAGGCAAGTTTTGCCAAGAAACGGGAAGGTCCATAACTTTCTCATTTCTTCATGTTTGGGGACAAAATTTATATGCACCTAGCCTAGAATTTCACAAGGAATCCAATGGTGGTGGTATTTTTTTCAGATCATACTCCCTCCTCAAAATCCGATAGTGGTTTTGAAAAAGACCTATAATTGCATTTTCTATGCTACACTTTGATACATGCATGAATTACATAATGAATTGGCTTAAACACAACATATATAACATGTATGAGGTGTGTATGATCAGTCGACTTCAAAGCAACGCATATTTTAGAAAGTTCAAATCATAAGGCTTACCTCTCTTTGAGCTTTTGGAGTTTTCTGGGCAATCTGCCAAACTTCTTGTTCCAGAAATGGTTTGATGCTTTTGACACTCTCAAATGACCCCTTAGAAGCTTTTAGGATGAGTGGAATCAGCTGACACCTGAAAAACACAAACTGGCCAATTCTTGCAAAAGGGGTTAAAATGGCCAAAATAGCAACTCTCTCAAATGGTGTTCCAGACGGGGGGAACCATTTAGGACAGTTCAAGGATGTTATTTGGAGTGTGTTTGAGGTTTTATCTGGTTTGGAAAGTGACTGATTCAAGACATGGCTTGAAAAATGCACAAAAAACCTATTTTGAGGTTTTGAGAGGTGAATTTGTGATTTAAGGATTACAGGTCACTTGTGTGAGTTTGGATCACCTACATATGATGTTTATGAGGTGTTAGGATCATGAGCTGTGATGGAAATACTCTCTAACTCAAAAACTCAGAGTTACCTTGCTAAAGAAGGTAATTTTGCCTAAAGAGAGGGATTTTGAGGAAAGCATCTGTTTGATGGCTTTGGTGTACTCAAACTGAGCACAAATGAGCTCTATTTATAGTAGAGCAAGTTTGTTTTTGGATCAATAGTGAATGGCAACTGCAGCTGAGGTTTGGCCAATGGTTGCATTTTGGAATCCAGGTCTCCTCTAGCCATTGACTAGAGGTTAGGGCACATGGTTGTGGTTCCCTTGGTCTTGGATAAGTCTTGATTGAATTCAGTTGGAAATAGCTCAGTCCATGCCACCTTGGTGTATGCATTGAATGCTCCAATCCAAAATTGGAGTCTTGTCCCTCTTTTAGGTAATTCTAGGTTTGGCATGCTACTTCTTGTTCCAAGGACTTTGGAGGCTTGGCTCAGTGTTTGTCCCCTTTAGATTTGATCCTCAGATGTGTCCAAGATGATGACAAGGCTTGGAATTATCTGATTTTTCCAAATCGAGCAAAAATGCAAAATTCTGCCTAGCCTTGGCAGTTTTCAGCAAGGCATATTGCCCTTGTCATATCTCATGGCTCAAGTGGAATTTGGTGATGTTCTTGGTCATTTTGGAAAGCCCTCATATGATACAACAACTGTTTGATCATATTTGGTTTTGATACCTTTTGGATCCAAGTGAAAAATCCCCCTACATTTGGAAAAAAGTGAAGGCAGATTCTGACTTAGTGAAAATTTCACTAAGTGTTGGAAAAAAGTGACATTTTCACTTTTTGTGATTTTGATCATTCCATAACTCAAAATCCATGAGGAATTTGGAGGGAGGTCAGTTTTAGGCTTTTGTAGAGGGTAATGAGATCTACAAATCAAGCTTTGGATGGGGAAAAATGGCCTTGTGGTTTAGGAGTTATGATCCTCCAAAGTTGGTACCCTTGCCACTTTGTTCCATTTTCTAAGTTTTTATGGTTACCCTTTTTACAAGTTATCCAACTTTTCTTGATTTTTCTTGATGAATGATGATTCAAATCATACATTAACATCATTTTAGGGTTAAAAAACCATTTTTGTGAAAAATCTCAAAAAGTCAAAGTTTGACTTTTGTGCACAGTTGACTTTTTGTCAGATGAATCCCAAACTATGCGATCCTCTATGAAATCAAGTCCTTGACCTAAATCAAACTTGATGGATTGATTTAATAGGTGTTATAGGGTGTATTGAATCATGTCCTAGGGTTTGGGAGCATGTCCTGGTCAAAAGTCAAAGCTACAGTTGACTTTTCTCACGAAACCCTAATTATGGCTCTGATGAAATTGAGACTTATTGCTCAAGCTTCTTGGATCAATCCCTTGATGTAAATGGATCAATGTGGTTTATTAGAGACCCTCAAATCATGTCTTGAGGTCTTGGCTGATGATTTGTCCCAAAAGTCAACTTAGGGGTGAATTAGGTCAAGAAACCCTAATTCCTGATTTTTAGTGAATGCATCCCCTGAGGCTAAATTGACTTGATGATTGGGTTCATGATGTCCCTTGGGGCATCATAGGTTATGCTTTGAAGCATTGGCTCATGCCCAGAGGAGAACTTCCATCTGGAGGCCCTGGTCGACCAAAACCCTAATTTGGTGACACTGGCGATCTTGAAGCTTGATCCACCTAGAAGGGAGCAGCCTTGTGCTTAATCCTTGAAGTAGGAGTCCTCTTGATCCTTTGTGGATGTTTGAGAGGTTAGAAAAGTTGAAGATCATGTCATTCCTTGATTGATCCTTTGTCTAAGAACTCAGAGAGGGCTTGAAACCCTAATTTTGAGTGTAGTAAGTGTTCACCCATCTCCGGGGATACTGATGAGGCAAGATGGTTCATCCATATTGTGGTGATGATTTGCACAATGATGGGAAATCTTAGTGGTCAAAATTTAGGGGATGACACTTCGATAACATCAATAAATAAAATTCAAACTTTGCAGCAGAATCATAGTCTCAGAATAACTTCATTTATTTCATCAAACATAAAGACCTTTTAGTCATTGTCAAAAGTCGTCGTCAAATGAATTTAACATGTAGAAAACTCATAAAATATGTTTAATAAAACAACACAACTTCAACTCAAGCGTTCCCCACCCGATGTTACATATCAGAGCAAGACATCTCTATTATTAACAGAAATAGATTAAAATAACTCCAAAGCTAAATCTTCATGCGTCTACGTGCTAATCTTGATCACCTGCAAGTTACCCACCATAGAGGCAACATTTCCAAGCAGGCAGGGTGAGTAATCACAATTCATTATACGAGATATAAAGAAAAGATATAAACTGGACAACAATCATTATTATCGTCACAACGTCATTTTTAAATCACAACATCATCGATCATCATTCACAAAACGTCATTTAGTTCACATCATCACCAAAACATAACTTAAGTCATAATTATGCAATGCCACTTAATATGAATGCAAACACATTGACTCATGCATGTGGTACCAAAACATCATATTTGATGGACACTGGGCCATCCCCCTCCAAAGATCCCCACCAATAGGATCGATTCCCGTATAGGAACCGAAGCACGTCATAAACACTTAAATCCACGCAATGGGATTGAAGCCACCACTAGACCGAAGTCCTAACATCATCACTGGACCGAAGTCCTAAAATCGTCAATGGACCGAAGTCCTAAAATATGCTATGAATGCATGATGCAAAACATCATAATAATCACCATCACGACTCATAAAAGTTGCATCATCATTCATAAAAATTCATCATAAGACTTCACGTAGCATGTATAACATCAACATGCATATCATCAATTTAATTCATCATAGCATCATAGTATAGTATCACTAACACACGTCAAAAATCATCATTATAGAATTATCAACACATAATCGTCATCACCTAATCGTCATCACCTCTTCTGCTATATTTTTACACGAAAAATTCATTTTTTCCTCATCCGAAACCCCCGTTTTCCCCACAAATCATTTAGAACACGTTTTAACACGAAAACCGCCTTTCAAAGGTTCCGAAACCCCCAAATAGTTTTCATCGAAAACAATCCTGACTCAGTTTCGACTCTGACACGCAACCGTACACAACAATACAACATCCGCCATCAACAAATCCATCAAATACATAATTTTAACAACAATTCACACAATTTACCCTTCAATCATCAATCACCACATTATTATCAACAATTACATCATGGTATTTCATCATACTTTCACGAAATCATCATTCAAACACATAACACACAAAACCTACATCTACCTTAAATCCCATATCAAATATAATAAACCGGAAATGCACATAACTCAATTCCGACTCTGACACGCGGCCGTACACGACAATGCAACAACCACCATCACTCATTCATTCAAATGCGTGATTTCAACAACAAATTATACAATTCGCCATTAAATCCTACGAATTTCATCATGTTCATCCCAATTGCATCATATTCATCAAATTCATCATAAACCCCAAAACCCCTTAAAACCTCAACTACCCACATACATCTAAGCTCTATATCAACTATAATGAAAGTTATACTCCCCATACCTTGGAATTCAGTTTCCGATCTTCCTCTTGAGTTCTCATCGAAATTGCTATGAACCCTCACCTCTTCACTTCCTTTCCTCAGAGCTTTACTCCAAAACACGATCGATCAAAACTGAATTTCTCTCTTCCTAATTCTATTTTTGACAAACATGCCCTTAAGACCCATATTATGACTTTCCCTTATTACCCTCACTTACTCCTCTCAATGTTACCACCTTGCCCTTAAAATCTCTACACATTTTTATTCTAATTTAATTATTAGAATAACTCTAAATAATTTGTATTAATTCATAATAATTTCCAACTAAATAATTATTATAATTTTAAATAATATAACCATAATTATTTAATTCTAAATAATAGTGATTAACATCTTAATCCACACTATCCTACAACATCTCACCACATAATCACACAAAACCTCATATATTTCATCAAAATTCACCGAAAATCACGAATATTTATAATAAATCGATTAAATAAATATTCTAATTATTTTAGGGTGTTATAGCAAGGGCTTGAGAGTCTTCATGATATTGATAAGCTGAGTATTAATATTTCTGCACTTCAGGTAATATAATATGTTTTTTTATATGTTATCTACTATTAGTTTTATATGTAAAGATTTTTTTGATAATGTTTAACTTTCAGGCTCTTTCAGAGGTGTGTGGTCCATTTAGGAACTCACCTATCATGCATAACCTAAAGATTTTAAATATCACTACTTATCAAGGTGTGCTCATTCCTAATCGCATAGTGGAGTTCTTGGTTCAAAACGCACCTTCAGTCAAACTGGAGATTGGTTACTTTTAGGTTCAAGAACCATTTACAATTTTCACAAATACCTGTTGGTTGGCAAATCATGAGATACTTGTGGATTTTTTTGGAAGTGCTGGTTTTATTTTTGAAGTGTGTTGAATACTGATTCTTTTGGTTTCAATTTAAAACACCTTGCTTCGTATAAATGTTAATGCATATATTAGCAAAATGTTGAATTATGTAGGACTCCTATTATAGCTGAGGATTGCCTTAATTCTTGTTCACACCTGGCTGATATTGATCCTATAGCTGAGGATTGTAGAATTTTATCTAGGAATTTTAGCTTGGTTACTTTTATGTTTATTCCTAGATCTTCAAACACTTTGGCTCATAATCTTGTTAGAGTTTACCAGTCAAAAGGAGATAGGACTTGGTTGGGGGCTGTCCCATTCGGTCCGATTATTCCGCTTTGTCAGTTGCTTCGTTAGTTTGAATGAATTTATTGTCCCATAAAAAAAATCACCGACACATTGATGGCAGGGGGATCCCAATGTCAACCTACTTACACGAGCAATCTCCTTCAAATAATTTTGATTTGATTTGGAGAAACTAAATTTCATTAAGAAGCAAGACATTAAATTTCATTAAGAAGCAAGAAACAAACTAATAGGGAAAGGTCAAGGTGAAATATTGTGGTTACAAACATACTCCAGTAGTTGAAATTTGTGATATTTGACCTCTTGAGTCTCATCATTCTAAAAACCCAAACCACTAACAACTTATGACAAAAACTTCATCGCACACATTTTTACCAATGTTAAAGTACTTCATTAAGTTCCCCCACTCTCAAATCTAGTTATGGAGAATTTATCAAGTCCTTGTCACGACATCAGCAACGAATATCATAGTTCTTATCCTGATTCACAAGGAAATGAATAGGGGGTTGGTTGTCAAGTGTCGGAGTTTCACTTGGTTTTTGCATGTGGTGGTTGCATTGAATAACGAAGAATTGATGGTAGGGGTGTTTGAGAGGTTGACACAAACATTCCGAAGATGGTAGCTGAGTTTCCAAATTTAAAGATTTAACATTACAGAAAGTTTAGTGAGTTCACTTAGTTGCTGCATGAAGCATTGCTAGAGATTAATGGTGTTTGTCTTAGTCGAAGCGAGGATGACGACAATTGTATGTAGGCGGACTCATATATCTATAGAATATAACATCAGCCACACTGACAACATCTTCAATGCCAGAACCATTTGAGCTCTCCAAGTCATTTAACCCAAGACCTCCACAGAGGGCATTGGCCAGAACCCACTGGGCTCTCCAAGTCGTTTAATCCAAGCAAGACCTTCACAGGGGGCATTGAGTAGAATCCATTGGACTCTCTGAGTCGTTTAACCCAAGACCTCTACATAGGGCATTGGTCGGAACCCATTGGGATCTCTGTGTCACTTAGTTTGAGATTATTCATAGATTATTAATTTATATGTTCAACATGTGAGTGGAGCTTAATAAATAATTAAGGATAAGATTTACAAGACTCATTAAAAGTAAGCAACCATAAAACCATGTTGTGTAACCCACTGCGCTTCAACGTCAAGACTCTTAGAAAAAACCCAAGAACATCTGGGCTCTCCGTGTTTAAACGACAAGGCTCTTAGAAAAATGCTAAAGCTAGAACTTTCAGGCTCCCTGTGCATAAGCTCAAACCTCTTAGAAGATCATAAAGCATGAACTTGTCGGGCCCTTCTACGTCCATTAAAGTTTCTTTCGCAAATGCAGAACAGGTGCCCGTTAGGAAAAGTATAAAAGATGAGTCATCTCATAAACAGAGTTAACTCGATTAAAAAGGTCAGCTCGATTCTCTGATGAAAAGCCACCTCGATCCAACAGATTTGACACCAGCAAATAAGAAAACTTAAATCACACTACAAAAAGGACAACACAAGGAAATGTCGAGTTATAAGCAGTTTATGCTAGAATATGGAAATCCCACCATAGGATAACAAGGGCGAACATCGTTATTACATCAACTCGACTGGAAATATTAAGATCGACACGGATAAATCAGACTCGACCTTGATAGAGGGAGAACAACCATTAAAAGATTATGTATTATGATCTCTCACTTAAAGTATCTTGTCCAACGGACCTCGTTAAACATTAAAACACTTATACCTATAAAAGACTAAGAGATAAGAACCATATATAAGTTGGGATGAAGGCGTACAAGCATGAACATGTCGACACATATCGAAAACCCATAATAAAACTCGCCATAAGTGAGTTCCAATCATAGAGTTTAGTCTAAACTCGCCACAATATGATAACTTTGGAAGGATGATAAAGGCAAGACATATTGCTTAAGCATCTCACCCTTCTAGGCCTAATGCTTATGAGATTGTGTATATCCCAGAAAATTACAATGATCAGAATTAGAGTCTGGACGAATAACATAGTCGAAATACCTGAGGTAAGACATCCCTTAAGCATCTCGTCCCTCTGGGCCTCATTCTTGGGGGATTCTGTACATCCTGAAATTTGGGCGGTTCAGGTTGTAACCAAGTCAAACATTACTCGTATCCAAGATATGGTGTGGCATATATCTCCTGTGGGTGGGAAAACCACGGACAATGCATTTTTTGGCATTTATCAAGAGGATTAGACATGTTCCCTCGCAAAATGATTATTGTTTGAATGATTAAGAATGCCTATTATACCACGTAAATGACAGTTACGCATTTGTCCTAGATCATGATAGAAAAAGGAGTATATAAGAGCGGTCCAACGAACCAAGAAGGAAGACTCTACTCTAACAAAAAAAACAGCGCAACTATGACTCATTCTCATACATGAACAATTTATTTTTCATATAGCAAAATTTATGTGAATTGAATCCCTCGAATTAGAATCGATCTCAAGGCTCATGAAGCTATTATTAATCAATATCCTACAAAAGAGTTTCTCATTTTTAAAATGAGATTTGAACTCACATCTTTGCGGAATAAGAAACAACTTTTTACCAACAAAACAAATTATCATTATTAGACCATATATTTTTATTCTTTTCCAATCAAACATACCCTTAAAAATAATGTCATTTTAATGTTTCTAAATGATTTCACCGACTAAATAGTGTCTTGCATTTTTTATCTTCAAGTTGTTTTAAATTTAATTTTCAAGTTATATTAAGTGTTCAACACATATTACACCTTCAACTATGTTCTCCCCTAACCAACTAATGATACACTCCCAAATTCTTTGGACCTTAAAAAAAGTAAAGAATGAATGGTAGATCGACTTGAGACTTTTGAAACAATTTATAAGATAAAGTAAAAATTAATACTATCTCTTTTTACATTCATCATTCTATCTTGTCAAGTATGAATTTTCTTCTAATTCCTTCTTTTGCTTTTAAATAATTGTGGTAGCTCTATTGAGTTAATTAAACTCTGTTGTGGCCTAGCATTGGTGTAATATTCATTCTAAAAGGGTAATCTCTCTTGAATTTGTACCTTGGAGAAGTGTTATGAATCCATTGATTAGTGTTTACATTAACATGTGTTTTCTTTAGTATTTGATTTTCAAACCTTGGTGGTATAACGACATTTGGTTTTCCTACCACAACATATGCTTGCATTGCCTTTTTCCCTTAGTTTACAAGTTATAGTTTACTTCCATCTATAACGACTTAGGAATTAGTTTATCATAATGCTTGAAGCAATCCTCACAACGAAGACCAGTTAGAGTTTATTTTTTTCATAATGCTTGGCCATATTCGAGAAGGCTTCCATAAGTACGATCCCAAACCCCGATGAAAAGGGATTCGGTGTCTGGACTGAAAGATACGCCGGATATCTCACCGAAGAAGTCGATTTCCTGTTCTTTCTCACACCCGCTTTTCACGTCGTATACATGGACAAAATCTGCAGGCTCGGCTATAGCCATATACTTTCCGTCAGAAGAATGTCGGATTGAACGGATAGCTCCAAGATTTCCCTTCAACACTGCCACTGACTTGGATAAATTTCGCATGTCCCAAATCCTACAGGTTTTGTCCTGGTTTCCAGTAGCAAAGGTCACTCCATCGGGATTCCATGATGATGCGAATGAAAAATCTAAGTGCCCGGATAATGGAGCAATAGTCTGCAAAAGTAAAAGAAATTCGGATTAGCAAGATTTGCAATCATGCACTCTTAGGATACAACTAATTGAAAGTGGTTGGTTGTTTGACTGAATTGGGCGTAGAGTACTACTACCTTTCCATTTTGAGAGTCCACCAACATACTTTCAGGATTGTCTCCAACAATCAGAAGTAGCTTACCATCAGGACTGAGAGAAGTATGCTGTAGCATGGAAAAAAAGGGACAAAGAAGAGAAAATAAATAGAAAGCAAAGGAATGTCACAAGAACAGAAATATATCAAGGATTCTAGCCAGTCGCTGAAGGTGGAAAAAAAAGGACATTCGAATTTGTTCATTATTTCTTCGAATTGTTTAACTTCAAGAATAAGAGAAGTCAAAGTGGGGCGGGAATAAATGACAAAGATTACCAATCGACTCATCCATACAGCCAATGTGTAAGCAATGTTTCACAATGAAAAAATTGCTCATTAATGCAAAAGGAAATGACAAGTAAACTTCTGAAAGCACAAAATTAAAGTATTCACTTATCAATCTTATGAGGGAGTAGGGAACTAAAAAGATTAGAACATAATCTAAGAGACTCACGTTCACTGGCCAAGGAAAACGGAAATGCTTTGAGAGTTGAAACTTCTCCATATCAAAGCTTCTGATTCCACAATCATTATTTGATGCTGTGAAATGAACTGCCCCACTAAAAAGCAGGAACAAATTATATCAAACACGGGTACCTATATCCATATTAAAATAACAACAATTAAGGAGAAGAAAAACTAAATACCTAGGAGAAGCATAAATCTCAATGGCATTGGTGATAGCGTTAACATCATAAGTAGTCCTTGAGCAAAAGCTAACACCAGGTCGATCTAGGTGCTGCATTTCAGTAACAAAGAAAGCGTGGAGTCTAATAGCAATGACGAACCAAAGCATGCATATGCGAATGCCCAATTAGAAATAACATGATTAAAAAGATAATTCAAGTATTCCTTGAAAAGAAATTAAAAAAAGGGCAGGAAAATGAAGGAGAAAGGAGTGGCAGCACTCCCGTACTCCACCAATTATTAAAACAATGCTCATTAATTGTTCTTACGTTCCATATGGTATGTACAATTTGAAAAACATAAAATTACGTGCGAAATTTACGAAGCCGCAAATTGATAAAATTGAGCAGATCTTCACAGAACATAAATCTTACTTATAAACCGTAACCAGTACAGTGATGAACTAAGCACCACAGCAAAGCAAGGGAGAGTGGAAACAGGGAAAGAGCAAAATAAGTCCCAATGCCATACTATCATCCAATTTTGACACTATACGGGATTGAGATTGACATCTATTAGCTAAGTCATAACTTCTTTATAGGAGACCGCTGGTAAGGAGCCAATGTGGAGAATTTGGACTATACAGGGATCACAAATAAACAAGATTTTGATGGCGATTAAAGGGAAAACCAGTATCTTCGCACAGACAAAAAAGATATTTAAGTCTTTACAATATTACCAGACAAAAAAGATATTTAAGTCTTTACAATATTACCTTAAGTTACTCATCACCACATATAAGTCATATGTCTGCTTGTGTTGCTTGCATATGAATTATGAAAGCAATGCATTGCATTTTTAAAATTTTGTTAAAATGTTTCACAGAATGATCAGAATGTGGATGTCCAGGATTACAATTTATGCTTACCACTCTACTCACAACAGATTAAAAAGATTATATTATCTCAAAACACAAGCAAGCTAACATTTACCTTGCAAATAAGTTCACCCTGAAATCCTCCAGCAACTAGAAGATTATCTTTTACTGCAAGTGTAGTAACTTGAGTGTGTGTGAATCCTTCCAATAGACTTCCAGGATGTTTCTGACAAGGAAAAATGATAACATGGAAGATTACAAACATAATTGATAATTTTTTTTCTCAAAATTAACGCAATGAACAATCAGAAGTCAAACCATTTAGACCTTGTGCTACATGATGGTGCAACATGGTTTAGAGGGCTATCCAATTAAAAACATTATTTAAAGGCTATTCACTTCTGATGGTGCAACATGTCCTGAAACATCGAGTACTTCAGACATTGTGCAAGTCAAAGAAGACCAATGTGTTACTGAGAACTTTGACATAAGGTATACATCATGCTTTGATGTAGCCCAAACCAAATTCCTCAACTGCATAAGTATATAAAAAAAGGAGGGAATATCAGTCAAACCACATGAAATCATATCTCTTCAAAGCCTATTGCATGCAAGGTACTGCTCAAGCTTCGCATCCTATGAACAGACTACAAAATTTGACATAATATATAATAAATCACATGTTCCAGCTGTGAAACCCTCAGAGCGCTCTCTACCAATTTCAGTTGCATACCACATACTCATTCAAACCAGCAACTGAGTATTTTAAACTGGCCATCAGATAAATATTGCAGGTATTGGTTACCTGCATATTTTAAATTTTTTGAACCTATTCTATGATTATGAGGATTTTATCATGTGGCTGTTCGGTATAGGAGAGTGATTTAGAGTCTCTTACTTCTCCCTTTACTCTTGCTATCAATTTCAATACATGGTGCATTAAAGTACCAACACTTTTCAGACTTTAAAGTTTGGACCTTTAGTTTGGTATATTTCATACAGTAATAAGCTGATCTAACTTCTAAGTTTATATAAAACAGTTAAACAGAGCCATTGTGCAGTAAAATGTCCTACTGCATCCTTAATTCATTACAGAAACCAGAGTAGATACAGGCTACAGCTTACCTGAAAATGAAGAATTGTTGATTTTACTGATCTTGAATTTCTCCTGAACTCATAAAATGAGTATCCTTTGTCTGTACTGTTACAATCCTGTTTGTAATAAATAATAATAAACAGGTAAGCGTGGTGTTATCTATATCATAGTCGCCTGGTTCACAATTTTCTGCCGTGCGTGTTACGGTTTTGGGCATGTGGTACACAACCCTCAAAGTATTAGGTACATGGTATACATAGTCGGTGCACTATTTCGGCTTGTAGTACGTTCTAATATACTAATCGGCACACTATGAATAAAAAATATTCAGTTAAAAAACAACAGGATAAATGATAAAAAAGAAGGAAAAAAAAGAATCTCAATCTATCCATAAATACGTTTTAATAGTTGAAAAATTGATAGTTCGCATTTTCAAGTAAATGGAAGTTTTAGAAATATTTTTAGTTTACCATTTATGTAGATTACATCTTTTGTAATTTAAATTAAAATAATATCATTAAAATAGTAAAAAAAAAACAATTTATATTGTTAAAAAATTGAGCACTAAATAATTAGATGTTATATAGTTGTGATTTATAATATAATAGACTGATAGCATTTTATAGTATTAAAAAAATGCAATTTAATTTTAGGAACTAATTCCCTATTGTCAAAATAATTATTTGAGTATCTATGATCTAAGCATCTATTACCAGGAAGAGTAATTAACATTTGTTTAAAAAATCAGATTCCAACAGTCACCAGTAGAGGATATGCACCCACGTATGTGGCTTGTCAAATATAGAGAGATAGGGCTATAGCAGTAGTCCGACATTAGGAGATAGCACTATAGTCCCACATCGGAAGCTTGGAAAACATAGCGGTAAATTAAAGTATAAACTGTGTAGAACAACGTTCCAGTGTACAGCAAGGTGCAGTGCACGTGAGGAGGGCAAGTGATATCTCGCTTTTTTAAGACTCTTATTTTGAGACAGAGGGAATAATAGAAGAAGGAAGTTTTTTCTCTGAAATATCAAAGAGAAAATGCATCAAATTGTTACCTTCCCTGACCTCTCCCCTGATTGGGGGATATTTTCATAATTCTTGTATTGCTCAAGCCTCGTTTGCCGATACCTTTCTCTGGTGATGCTAAGCCTATCCCACGGAATCCCCTGGATGTCTTGTCCTCTTCTAGCTTGAGCAGCTGTAGTGTCTACCGCTTTACTACTCTGCCATCATAACTATAATGTTACTCGTAGAAAGATACAATAATTTACATTTGCTTGATGAATTATTTATCTAATTAGAACGAGGGTAAGTCACGCCCCCATAACTGGAAAATGGGTTATTGTACAATAAAACATCATCGTGTACAACATATCCATAACAGTAACAAATGTAAAAACTTAATAGGAAACGGCATATTACGAACCGAGTAATCATATTCATCGACGTCAGAGATATCCTCTTCTACTACATCACCTCCTTGGCGATGAGACATGTTTTTGACCAATTAGAACCTATCATATCATGAAATAGAAAATCAGAAGCATGTAATATTCCGTTGTCTTCAACAACATTTGAGTCAAAAAGTTTAGTGTGTGTTTGTCTCATTAGTCCTACACATATATACACATCTACACACATTCACGCTTTTTATAGAAGGAATATATTAACAAATTTAAAACTATAACATGCTAGTATACTCCTATCAAACAAGTGGGAATATCTATGAGTGGCTGAAAAAACCCTACTAGCTTTTCGGAAAAAGCGTATTCACTAAAAACCTTAACAAGCCAATGATTTCAAGCGAATTTTAAGGTTTTAACCATCGAGGATATCTACGTTAAGCAATAATGAAAAAACAAGCAAGGTAAGCATTATACAATATCATAACAAGTAACAACCATGTTTTAGCAATTTCAAAACCATAAAAATAAAATAATGATTGGGGCGTTAAGCACTTTAACTACTTAACTTTTGTTCCTATTATACAATATTATGACCTATGAAGCACGAACACCGAAAACACAACATCGATACTGATACGTCGACCGGTAATAATTTGAAAATACCAATAAATTAAACGTAATTACAAGTGTCACTATCGATTTCGGACACGGTCACACATTTTTTCAGAAGTATCAATGCTTCAGAGATTACAACCAACATGTTTCACAAACTGCAAAACCATAGTAAAATCATGATTAACATGTTAACTAATTAGTTTTTGTGCCTATGAACCCTAAGAAAATAAGACACGTAGAAATTTAAAATAATTACTTAAAACAACAGATAAATTAGGGTTTCAACATAACATATACTCCAAAATAACAAAAATGAAATCAATTTCATCTAAATAAAAATAAAAACCAAACAATTATCTCAAATTCATCTAGAATTTCAATTCCATAACCTATAAACAACCCAGAATTTAGGGTTCCAAGAGAATAACCTATGAAATGATAAAAATCACTAGCAAGATTTTTATTAACGAAAATTTCCGAAATTCATATTAATTTCATGAAAAATTATAGATCTGGATGAGAGAAAAACGAAAATCGAATAAAAAGAGAGTGGAAATTTGTGAAAATGATGCGAACCTTTCTTTATTGGAAGGAGCTTCTTCGATTTAATAATTTCAGAAATGCTACAAATTAACAAATGAATATAAACATGAGTTGAATGGTGATACACTCACTCAAAGTGTATCATCCGATAGAAATTTTTAGGTTCGTTGGTTCGAGCAAATCTGAATCAAACCATGGTGGTTGAGTCGGGTATTTTTTTAGTTTGGATATTAACCGAATTAAATCAATGTAATCCGATGTTAATTAGTTCGGACAACAGATTTTTAAAATTTTACCCGCGAGTCCATCTATCTGAACCAAACATATTAACTCATATAATGTATATCATTATAAGAGAAATTATATAAAATATTCAACTTTAAAAATAAAAAAAAAATGAAACATCATTTGCGACATTCACAATCTATATGAAAACACAAAAATAAATAAAAAATTATATTATTATAGAAAATTAGTTGATGTAAATTAGAAAATTCAAAAAAAAAAAAATCACATATTTTTTTCTAATGTATTCGATTAATCCAACCCAAACCAACCCGTTATTTCTCGATTTAGTTCGGTTTGAGTTTTATAAAAAAAAATGTGAAAATTCAATCCAAACCAATTCATATATTTTTGATCGGTTTGGGTATCGAATTCACTCAAAACCAAACTAAACTGGCCTGCAAACACTCCTAAAAATTTTCATTTTCTCATCTCGTATAATTAATTTAAAATTTTTGGCCTCATTTGATACCATGGATGATCGTGATTGATAAAAAAAAATTTAAACTATCACTACATCATCTTTTTTCCTATAAATATATCATCATTATTTCTCTTTTTAATTATTTTATTTTATTTTTAATAGTTTCTGAGTTGAGAGAAAAATAACAAAAATAATAAATATTAAATAAAATATTTTAGTGATATATATTGATATATTTATTCAATCAATTCAACTTGCGGATACGGGTGTTTTACGCATATTTGTTTTTAAAATATAATAAAAACGTAAAAATAAATTTACAAAAGAGTATATTATCTTTAGTAGAAAGATGAAATACTATTTATATACAGATTATAAATATAAAATTTTTATATAAAAAAATGATTAAATATGTTTGTCATCCTCATAAATATCTAAATTTTGTTTTTAGTCCCTCAAAATATTTCTTTTAAAGAATGGTTCTCCAAAAGTTTTTCATCCATACTTTTGGTCGCTAATACTAAAATCGACGCTAATTCAGTCGCTAAGGAATAAATTGTCGCTAAAACTGTCGCTAATTATGTCCCCAAGTTGTAAAAATCGTAGCTAATTTGTAAGATGGGTCAAAAGTGTGGATAAAAAATTATAGGATCATCGTTATTTGAAGTAAATATTTTAAGGGACTAAAACCGAAGATTTAGATATTTAGGAAGACCACAAACATATTTAATCCTAAAAAAAGTTGGATGAACTCTATATTTTCATTATTTTTGTTTTAAGCAAAATACGTTTTTGGCCCCTTAACTATATCCTTGGGTTCAGATTGGTCCCTTAATTATTTTTCGTGTCACATTGGTCTCTTAACTCTTGAAACGTGTCATGTTGGTCCTTTTTGTCTAATTAGTGACGAATTTAGTGACGGATTTTTGAATTTTTTCCTTCGCTAATTAGACGAAAAAGACTAACATGGCACGTTTTAAGAGTTAAGAGACAAATCTGACACGAAAAATAATTAAGGGACCAATCTGACACGAAAAATGATTAAGGGACCAATCTGAACCCAAGGGTATAGTTAAAGGACCAAAAAGAGTATTTTTCCTTTGTTTTATCATTATTTATAAAAATATTTGGAAAAAAAACTTAGTCCCATTTTAAAAAAATTAAGATCCACTCATTAATTTAAAAATAATATTTATCATTAATAACATATATTAGTGAAATGATTACATCAATATAGGTAGAAATAATTATTTATAACATAAATAAACACATTTTGCTCGTGTTTTGTTTCATACATTATTTTAAAAATATTTATTTTGATTTTTTTAATTATACAAAAAATGTAATAACTCGAGTGTTCGGATGGATTATGGTCTGCATACCCGTGCGAACCGCACAGGCACAGTTGTGTTACGCACATTTGTTTCTAAAATGTAATAAGAATGAAAAAACAAAATGACAAAATTATTTAACCAAAAAAATTTATTATTTTCAAAAGAAAAACATATATTTATTTATATTTGGAGCATAAATATTGTTTTTTCATATGTACATATATTTGGATCAACAGTATATTTTCCCATATGTAAATATTAATTTTGTTTTGACATTGTTTATAAAAATATTGATGTAGTCATTTAGTTTTATAAATATCAACTAATAACATAGTATTTGTAAATATTGTTTTGATTGTAAAATAAATATTATTAACATAAATAAACACATTTTGTCCGTGTTTGAATTCATACATTATTTTAAATATATTTACTTTTATTTTTTTTTAATTATACAAAGAATGTAATAACTCGCGCGTTTACACGGATTCTAGTCTGGATACTCGTGCGTTCGCACAGGTACTGATGTGTTACGGGCATTTGTTTTTAAAATGTAATAAGAATAAAAAAAGCATAAAGAAAAAATTATTTAACCAAAATAATTTATAATTTTCAAAAGAAAAAACATATTTTTATTTATATTTGGAGCATAAATATAGTTTTTTCATATGTACAAATATTTGGATCAACAGTATATTCTCCCGTATGTAAATATTAATTTTGTTTTGACATTATTTATACAAATATTGATGCAATCATTTAGTTTTATAAATATCAACTAATAACATAGTATTTGTAAATTTCATTTTAATTGTAAAAATAAATATTAGTAACATAAATAAGCACATTTTGTCCGTGTTTGAATTTATACATTATTTTAAATATATTTACTTTTATTTTCTTTAATTATACAAAGAATGTAATAACTCGTGCGTCTACACGGATTCTGGTCTGGATACTCGTGCGTTCGCACAGGTACTGATGTGTTACGCGCATTTGTTTTTAAAATGTAATAAGAATAAAAAAACATAAAGACAAAATTATTTAACCTAAATAATTTATTATTTTCAAAAGAAAAAACATATTTTTATTTATATTTGGAGCATGAATATAGTTTTTTCATATGTACAAATATTTGGATGAACAATATATTTTACTGTATGTAAATATTAATTTTGTTTTGACATTATTTATAAAAATATTGATGCAATCATTTAGTTTTATAAATATCAACTAATAACATAGTATTTGTAAATTTTGTTTTAATTGTAAAAATAAATATTAGTAACATAAATAAGCATATTTTGTCCGTGTTTGAATTCATACATTATTTTAAATCTATTTACTTTTATTTTCTTTAATTATACAAAGAATGTAATAACTTATGCGTCCGCACGAATTCTGGTATGGATACCTGATCTTACTTGATCAGAAAGGATCGTCCTGGCCTGCAACATGTGAGTTCTGCGGTTGTTGGAGACAAGAGAGTGTACCTGCAAGGCACTCCGATGCTAAAGTGAGATTTGGAATGAGAGAGAGAAGCAAGTACATAGTGAGAATGAATATAATACCTAACCCTTTAGTGAAATAGGGTATTTATAGAGGACCTTCAGCGCTGGTCCAAGGTCCCCATTGTGGGCTGGATTCTCAGACCCACAATGGGAGAGTGCCAGGATCTGCGTGAAAGCAGGAAAGACCTAGCACGTGGTCTTCATCTTGGTCCAACTGTTCCGTGGTCTTTGGAGTAAGGGAAGCCCGCTCTTTGCGGAGGGCAGTTGGCCACGTGTCCATGGAGGAGCAAGCGGGGGAAATGCTCCAACGGCTATATACCATTGGGCCCTTTCGTTGGGCCTTTCCTCGACGGAGCCTTGGATTGGGTCGTGCCCGATGGTGGGCCATCTCCAGGCCCTGTCCAAAACAGGAGCCCCCCAAGTCATTGCTCCTAGTCAAAGGAGCAATGACTTAAGAGTCAGTTCGCGTGTTGAGGTGGAAAGGTTTTAAGAGTGGTCGCTTGTCGTCTATGTGCGATGTCGCGGGGACGCATCCGTGTTCGTGACTGCTTCGAAGTTTCCCGGAGACATGCTCGTAGGGGAATTTCGCTTCAATACCGCAAGCTTTGTTCGACAACCTGACCAAGTCGCGGCCTATCGTTCGTGTTCAACATAGCAAGATTGTTTAATTTTCCCTTGAGGATGTGCTCCCGAATGAACACGGTAGTTTTACGCGACTGAAAAAGTGGATTTGCTTGGAATTTGTTCGTACGAGGTCATGCCCGCGAAGGAATGCGAGGGGAAGACGACGTGCTCAACGCTTTGGAATATGTAGAGTTTAGTATTGGGAAGATAAAACGTCTAATCTTTCGTGTGCTACGCGTGCTGGCTAATTAACATGTCATTATAACCTAGGGGAATCTAGGGTTTAGGCCATGATGGCCTAGCACACGCTTCCCTGTAGGTAGTCAGTTAGCGCCCTTCGTTACATCGGGGAGCTCTTTCCCCGTGAACAGCGTAGTGAACCTTATTTCGAGGATAGGCTTCCCGCATGTTAACGTTTGGCGACCAGGGCTTTGCTCGAGGATGTATCCTCGAGTCGTTCCTCGCCCTTTCACTTGATTTATGGTGGAAGGGTGGATTTGATCTTATCGTCAAATTCACTTTTTCCCTCTGCTTTTCAGGTAAAATGACCCAAGATAACAAGGACGTCATCCTGCCCGACGCGAGTGCTGAAGCTAATATTGTCGAGGATGGTGATGGACCCGACTTTAGTTGGGTTGGGCCGGAGCCCCTAGAATTTGCTTCACGCTTTGCTATCGAATGTGACGATGCTTTTAATGTCATTGAAGACCGAGCCGGAGGGGTCCCCATCATCTGGGCAACCTTGAGACCCAAAGAATCTGATAGGATATGCTCGATTTACCCAGGGAAGCGCTTCCCTATGTACGAGTTCGCGTTCAAAGAGGCAGGGTTTCACTTTCCCTTCAGTGATTTCCAAGAGGGAGTTTTTATATGGTTAGAGTTGGCGCCCTCCCAGCTCCACCCAAATGCGTTTGCATTCATGTGGGTGTTTGAATTAATGTGCCAGTACCTAGAGATTGGCGCCACATTGTCGCTGTTTTTCCGGGTCTTTCACCTACAGTGCCAAACTGTTAATGGGCGACACAGTTGGGTGTCTTTCAAGCATCCGAACAAGTTATTCAGGACGTACATAGATTCAATCCACCACTTCAAGGATAGATTCTACATTGTGAGGCCTGTGTCGGAGGAGGCTGTGGATTCTTTGTTCAGTACCGTGACCGTGCTCGAGGAAGGCAGAGAGGTGGAGAAGTTGGTGTTAAAGTTCCCCTTTTAGTGGGTGAAGGTCCACTTCAACAAGGGGACATATCATTACATTGTGAAGCTCGACGGATTGGGTGTCGATGACAAGCTTGCCTACTAGATGCTGGCAAAGTATGTTAATAATTTCACCCATGCCCAGTGCGTGACTAAGGACGGGGATTTTATTCTCTCGGAAGACGGGCAACATGTTCTTTCTGCCTGACTGATTAACACTAAGGCGCTTCTTGAGTGTGAGACTGTCAATGAGGCCATGAAGCTTTTAGGTAGCGAGCATCTTTATATTTTGGGTTCGTTCATTTTTCTTTGATATGTTGACGCGTGCTTTTTTCCTTTGTTATAGGAAAAATGCCGAGCCTCCGTGAGCGTATGATCAAAGCGGCGGCCAAGGTTAATAAGAAAGTTTCTCCTCCTAAGACTCGGGTTGACCAAATGAAAGAGCAGACGAAAATCGACCAGTTCCTTGGCGGCTCCTCCTCGCCTCATGGCAGCGCCTTATCTCCATCTCCTTTCCAAGAGGACCCTAAACAGAAAAGGAGTTGCACCGACGACGCCACAACCATCGACCTCACGAAGGGGGCCCCCAGGGAGAAGTTCACGTTACCCCTCTGCTATCTTCAAAAGGGGATTTTCGACAGGGATGACTCTCTGGTCGTGCCTGAGCTGGATTCGAAGACTATCCTGGCCGTAGACAAGACAACCAGGAGGAAAATGCTATCTCAGGATGCGGCTGTGATGATGAGGGTCCTGGAGACGGCCTTGGCTCTTAACAACGCAGAGACTTGTCCGCTCAAAGACTTCAGGAGGGTGTAGGCTATAAACACTAAGCTTGAAGCGAATAAGCTCAAGGTGGAGAATGATTTTGCTAACTTCAAGGGTAAGTATGAGATTCAACTCGGGCTTTATGACAATATAGCTAAACTGGAGGAGCAGCTGGCCAAAGCATTTGAGGAGAATGAGGGGCTCAAGGCGAAGGTTGCTGAGTTGGAAACTTCAACGGCGGCTGTCATACCCTAAATTTTGACCACAAGTTTTATCATCATTGTGAGAATCATTACCACAATATGGATGTACCTTCATGCCTCAATCAGTCTCCTCAAGGAACATTGAGCATTCACTACAACCAAGAATTTGGGTTTTGAGCCCTCTCAGCATACTCAGACAAAGGATCAATCAAGAATTAACTTGATCTTTAACTTGTCTAGCCTCTCAAACACCCATAAAGGATCAAGAGGTCTCACATATCAAGAATCAAGCACAAGGTTGCAACATTCCAAGTGGATCGAGCCTCAAGATCGCCAGTGTCACCAAATTAGGGTTTTGGTCGACCAAGGCCTCCAGATGAAAATTTTCATCTGGGCATGAGCCAATACTTCAAAACATGATCCAAAATACTCCAAGGGACCTCATGGATCCAACCCTCAAGTCAAATTAGTCTCAGGGGACGCATTCATAAAAAATCAGGAATTAGGGTTTCTTGACCTAATTCACCCCTAAGTTGACTTTTGAGGCAAGACATAAGCCAAGACCTCAAGACATGATTTGAGAGCCTCAAACACACGACATTGGTCCATTTACAACAATGGATTGATCCAAGAAGCTTGATTCACAAGTTTTAATTTCATCTGGACCACAATTAGGGTTTTGAAGAAAAAGTCAACTGTACCTTTGACTTTGGACCAAGACATGCTCCCAAACCTTGTGACATGATTCAAGACAACCTAAAACACGTATGGAATCCATCCATTAGGTTTGAATTAGGTCAATAACTTGATTACATAGAGAATCACACAGTTTAGAATTCATCTGACAAAAAGTCAACTGTGCCCAAAATCTAGTTTGACTTTTAGGATTTTTTCACAAATGTGGCTCCCCTAAGTCAAAAACAATGTTAATGTATGGTTTTGATCATCATTCATCAAGAAAAATAAAAAAAAAGTGAGGTTTCTTGCAAAAGGGCTACCTTGAGAAACTTAAAATTTTCTAAGTTATGGAACAAAATGGGTTTGGTACCAACTTTGCAAGGTCATAACTCCCAAACTCTAAGTGTAGCGAGCGATTTTGGACGTGGTTCTTAGGCACTGTCGCTCTTTTGGGGTTACTACAGGTCGATTCATTTTTTATCCTATTGAAGCTGATGAAGGAAGGGAAATAGATGTCTCCAACTAACCCTGCTTGCAATACTGAGTTTAAACAGATGACGGTTGGTTTACAGATGCGGTTTAGATTGTGAGCCTCTCTCTGCTTATTTTGTTAAAAAAATGGTGTTTAGGCTATTGGTTAGGATGGATGTTTTTTTTTTTCGATTGGTGTATGAGGATACAGGATTCTAGGTTTTTGAGTAGTGTGCTCGCTAAGATTTTTCTTTCAATCTTATGTCTACGTATTCCCGTTTACCAAAACAGGGAAATCAGAGCGATCATAGTTTCTCCTATTCTATGGGAGGAAATGGTGTTTTGGTGTCTTGTTCAAAGCCCAAGACGTGAAGCTAAAGGTGATATGTATCTTGTTTGAAGCCAAAGATGTGAAGCTGAAGGTGATTTGTTTGTATCTTGTTCAAAGCCCAAGATGTGAAGCTGAAGGGTCTATTTGTATCTTGTTTAAAGCTCAAGATGTGAAGCTAAAGTTGGTTTGTATCTTGTTCAAAGCCCAAGATATGAAGCTGAAGGTTCTCGACTTTAGAGCGAATTTGTCATCTCTAAAGGGGATATTTAGTCTGTTTGTCACAATTGTTGGGGTGACTGATTATAAAGGAGGATTACTTTAACTGGGATATATGAATCCAGCAATGCCATAATTTCCTTTATAGGGGATTTTAACCTGAAGGAGAAGACTTTAACTCAGTGTAGAGCAATGCCATCTTTCCTTAGGAATTTCTCATGCTAAAAGAGGGACAGTGGCATGGATGTAAATAATCCAGAGGCTTGCTGCTTACAGCAGTTAGATGAAGGAGTTATTGATGTTTGTATACTGTGAACGAGGCACAACTTTGATGCTAAAAGGTTGATTGACTCAACCGGGGTTTCCTTATACAAAGCCTAAGAGGAGGCTAATGGCCCAATAAGAGGGAGTTTTTATGTGTCTCGTACGAAGCCCGAGAGAGAGGCTAAAAGGGTTTGACTCAACGAGGGAGTCTTTTTGTATCTCGTATAAAGCCCGAGATGGAGGCTAAAGAAGTTTGACTCAACAAGAGAGTCTTTTGTATCTCGTAAGAAGCCCGAGATGGAGGCTATAAAAGTTTGCTCTGCTGGGGAGAATCATTGTACAAAGCCTAAGAGGAGGCTATTGTAGTTGTTTCTGTTGAGTGACAGATCCAATATGCTGATTTAAAGAGAAAATCAGTTCTTATATGAGTAATGTTTGCCCTCAGGTATTTGATTCGAGGATCAGGGTTATCTCCTCTTCTTTTAAGGAAATGGGAAATCCAAGGGATATTGAGATTGTCCGAGTCTACGGGTCTTCTTCCTATTTTGGGAAGGGACTTGAGAATGTCTTTGAGACTCAAGGAAATTAGACTGTCCAAGTCTAGAGTTTCATCTTTTGTACTATGTTTTGAGAAACAGTAGTATGGTCTAGACTCTTTGAAAGGTCCTTGTACGAAGCCCAAGAGGAGGCTATCATTCCCGGAGGAAGAATCATTAAACGAAGCCTAAGAGGAGGCTGTGAATACTTCTAAGAAGCCGACGGATCCTTGTACTAAGCCCAAGAGGAGGCGGGGATGCTTTTAGGAAGCCTGTGGGTCCTTGTACAATGCCCAAGAGGAGGCCGATGCTTTTAAGAAGCCTGTGGGTCCCCAAACCCCGAGAAATTCAAGACAGACTATTCACAAGGAATAGATCAAGCCAGGAAAGTTCGAGAATTTGGAAGAAACTCAAGAGATGTTATTCACGGAGAATACATTTATCTCTGGGGAGGTAGAATCTCTTGATAATTCCTAAGGAGGACAGCCGAAGAGAAGACTGTATCTAGTGCTCCTATTGGGGATCTAGCTTGTCTATTTCTACGAGTAACCAAAACGGCTTTACTTAGTTCTAGACGTAGTTGCCGGGGAAACTCTAAATATCTATACTATTATTACACAATTGATATGAGTTTATGAAAGAAGACTTACAGCAAAACAGCCCCACAATACAGTTATATGATATGAAAGCGGTAAATGAAAGCGTATAAACACTTACTCGGTTGTAGAGCTTCCATGTTGTTTTGTTAGTGGCTCAACAAAGGAAGATTGAAAACAACAGTATATTTCAAAATCAAAGGAGAAAGTGCTTTGAAAAAGAAAGATTGGGGCTTACAGCTCAAGGAGAGGCCCAGGGTTTTATCAGTGATCGCACTGTTGAATTTGTACAGAGGGACTTATACAAGTGACTGTGGCTCAAAAAAAAGGTTTTCTGTACAAAGGGATGGGTCTTACACTCTCTCAAGAGGCCCAAAAAGTTTTAAAGAAAAAGAGATGGGTCTTACTACTCGAGGGTAGGCCCAGATGATTTTTCGTTTGAAATGGCGATCGCGCCGAGGTTTTCTTTTAACGTAGAGGGACTTATACAATATCTGAGGCCCAAAATTTGTTTTGGTTAAAAGGGGATTGAATCTTACACTCTAATAGAGGCCCAAAAGTTTTGAATGAGTCTTATAGCTCGAGGAGAGGCCCAAATGATTTTTGTTAAACGGGCGACGATCGTGCCGTTTATTTGAAAATGTACAGAGGGACTTATACAATGAGTGAGGCCCACAAAGTTTATGTACAAGGGGGTTGGGTCTTACACTCTATTAGAGGCCCAAAGTGTTTGAAAATGATTTATGAGGGTTGAATTAATCAAAAACCCTAATTTGTTTTCAAAATGTATTTTAGTTGAATAAAAATTCAATTAAAATGATCAAAAATTGTTTAAAATATGGAAAACAAATTGTGATCTTGGATTAATGCTTCATAACTCAATTTTTGCCCTACAAAATGATTACAAACCATTATAATTTGCAAAATCAAGAAGGAAAAAATATTCAAAATGTCAAAAACAATTAAAATATTAATTCTTTGCAAAAATATCAATTATATGAAATAAATAATATTTTTGGGATTTTTTGGGAAAATAAAATATTTTAACATTTTTGTGAATTATTAAAAAAAGAATCAACTCAAAATCATTAAAACTCAGAGAGAAATTAATTTTTGAATCAATTAAATAAAATCACAAAATTCAAATATTTGAATTTTCAAAAAAAGGCGCCAAGAACACCCAAGAACACGCGCGTGTTTTGGGTTTTGACCAGATTTGCATTTTCTCTCCAAGCTCACTAAATACTTGGTTATATCATGCAATCCACATATCAATCTGCTCGTCTCAACCTCACGATCATGTCTATGGTATTTAATTTCATTTATTTTTAACATGGAATGAAAAATCAAGACAAAACCTCAAGAACCCTAAAATTTGCATGAAGGCTGAGAATTTTGATACACGATTCAAACAAAGCAATTAATTGAGGGGAAACATTCCATGCATGATTATGAACATTTGGCAAAAGTATTGTGCGAGGAAATATGCATAGATTGAGAGATGACCAAGTTTAGGCTTACCTCTAGGTCGTGACCGCAAGTGCAAAGTGATTTCTGAGTTGGAGGTGTTACAAATGAGTTTTGATGATCTGAACAGCTTCCTTACACCCTATGGAGTGCGTTTGAATGCTTGGACTTGATTTAAATTGGCTGGATCACTTCATGGCATCTCAACTACAACTTGGTTAAAACCTTGAGCAATTGACTGGTGATTCTGAGAAATCAGTGTTCCAGATGTTGTTTAAGTGTTTGGATCACTTCTATATGATGTATGTGAGGTATGTGTGTGATTGGTTTGATTGGAAAAGCTCTCAAACTTAAAACCCGATAGTGACTTGCCTTAGAAGGAAAAATTGGAGTGAAAGAAGAGATTTTGAGGAAAGCATCTGTTTGATGGCTTTGGTGTACTCAAAATGATCACAATTGAGCTCTATTTATAGTAGAGCAAGTTTGTTTTGCAAGGAATAGTGAATGGCAACTGCTAAGTAGGTTTGGCCAATGTTGGCAAATGAAAATCCAAGTCTCCTCTAGTCAATGACTAGAGTATTGACTAGAGGTTCGGGCACAGGCTGCTGGTTCCCTTGGTCTTGGATAAGTCTTGACTGAATTCAGTTGCTAATAGCTCAGTCAATGCCACCTTGGTGCTCCCATTGAATGCTCCAATCCAAAATTGGAGTCTTGTCCCTATTTTAGGCAATTCTAGGTTTGGCATGCTATTTCTTGTTCCAAGGACTTTGGAGGCTTGGCTCAGTGATTGTCCCCTTTAGATTTGATTCTCAGATGTGTCCAAGATGATGACAAGGCTTGGAATTGGCTGATTTTGGCAAATCGACCAAAAATGCAAAATTCTGCCTTGCCTTGGCAGTTTTCAGCAAGGCATCTTGCCAATGTCATATCTCATGGCTCAAGTTGAATTTGGTGATGTTCTTGGCCATTTTGGAAAGCCCTTATATGATACAACAACTGTTTGATCATATTTGGTTTTGATACTTTTTGGATCCAAGTGAAAAATCCCCCTACATTTGGAAAAAAGTGAAGGCAGATTCTGACTTAGTGAAAATTTCACTAAGTGTTGGAACAAAGTGACTTTTCTTGATTTTGATCACTCCATAACTCAAAATCCATGAGGAATTTGGACATAGATCAGTATGAAGCTTTTGTAGAGGGAAATGAGATCTACAAATCAAGCTTTGGATGGGAAAAAATGGCTTTGTGGTTTAGGAGTTATGATCCTCCAAAGTTGGTACCCTTGCCACTTTGTTCCATAACTTAGAAAATTTTCTAAGTTTTTATGGTTACCCCTTTTACAAGTTATCCCACTTTCTTTGATTTTTCTTGATGAATGATGATTCAAATCATACATAAACATCATTTTAGGGTTAAAAATCCATTTTTGTGAAAAATCTCGAAAAGTCAAAGTTGACTTTTGTGCACAGTTGACTTTTTGTCAGATGAATTCCAAACTGTGCAATCCTTTAGGAAATCATGTCCTTGACCTAAATCAAACTTGATGGACATGTTCCATGGGTGTTATAGGGTGTATTGAATCATGTCCTAGGGTTAGGGAGCATGTCCTGGTCAAAAGTCAAAGCTACAGTTGACTTTTACCGCAAATCCCTAACTGTGGTCCAGATGAAATTGAGACTTGTTGCTCAAGCTTCTTGGATCAATCCATTGTTGCAAATGGATCAATGTGGTATATTGGAGACCCTCAAATCCTCTCTTGAAGTCTTGGTTCATGTTTCATCCCAAAAGTCAACTTAGGGGTGAATTAGGTCAAGAAACCCTAATTCCTGATTTTTGATGAATGCATCCCCTGAGGCAAAATTGACTTGATGGTTGGGTCCATGAGATTCCATGGAGCATATTAGGTTATGTTTTGAATCATTGGCTCATGCCTAGATGAAATTTTCCATCTGGAGGCCCTGGTCGACCAAAACCCTAATTTGGTGACACTGGCGATCTTGAGGCTTGATCCACCTAGAAGGGAGCATCCTTGTGCTTAATCCTTGAAGTGGGAGTCCTTTTGATCATTTGTCTATGTTTGAGAGGTTAGACAAGTTGAAGATCATGTCATTCCTTGATTGATCATTTGTCTAAGAGCTCTGAGAGGGCTTGAAACCCTAATTTTGATTGTAGTGAATGCTCACCCATCTTTGAGGAGATTAATGAGGCATAAAGGTACATCCATATTGTGATGATGATTTGCACAATGATGGGAATCCTAGTGGTCAAAATTTGGGGTATGACAGATGCCCCTATTTAATCTTCTTGGACCCGAAGGTGTGAATGACGAAGGTATTCGGGCATTCAGGGTGCAAGAGGATTAAATATCGGAATACCCGAAATTTTGATGGTGGTTATGAATGATAGTTTGCTCATCCATCTTCTTTTGCTAAGCAATGATGCTTAGAAAAGGTAAAACTGCCCCTCGATCCTGGTTTTCCACCAAGGAACTGGTCTTAGTTTCTAAAATAAACTCCCCCTCGATCCTGGTTTCCTACCAAGGAACTGGTCTTAGTTTCTGAACTAAACTTCCCCTCGATCCTGGTTTCCTACCAAGGAACTGGTATTAGTTTCTGAAATAAACTTCCCCTCGATCCTGGTTTCCTACCAAGGAACTGGTATTAGTTTCTGAAATAAACTCCCCCTCGATCCTGGTTTCCTACCAAGGAACTGGTCTTAGTTTCTAATATAAACTTCCCCTCGATCCTGGTTTCCTACCAAGGAACTGGTCTCAGTTTCTGATATAAACTTCCCCTCGATCCTGGTTTCCTACCAAGGAACTGGTCTCAGTTTCTTTTGTCAATAAACTTTATTGACAAGGGACGCTATTCGTAGCAGTTTTCCTCAAACTTCTCGCCGAATTTTCATGGGGAGATGCCATTTGACGGAAAAAGTTTTGATGTCAGACATGCTGGGGAACCCAATCGTCTGAGTTGTAGAGGTGCACAAATTTCTCTATTGGAGACGCCATTTGTTGACTCTGCTGGGGAAAATGAGTCTCTTGAGAGACTTCTTTCGCTTGGGGTCTTACATCATACTTTTCTCGGGATCTTCCCGGAGAAATACCATATGATGGGATCCAATTTTGAGGTGCCGATGACCTTTTTGTCAGCAGATTTTTTGGAGAAAAATTGTTGTATTGTCGAATTTCTGATTAAGAGGCTTTCTCTGGGGATTTTCCTTAATCCGAGAAAGCAAGAATATCATCTTCAATGGTGAAGTGTGATATTTGTTGAAAGTCTCTCTGGCCTTTCAGAGGTTCAAGTTATCAAAGTGGTCGAAGACCCAACTTCAATCCAGAAATAAACTGGAGGAGAGATTGTTCAGACACGACAATTCCTGACGAGGAAAGGGCTGACAACTCGATTGAGAGGACTGTTATCACTAGGGGATAAGACCGACTAAAGTGATAGTGATGCAATATGAATATAAATGTAAATCAATAATGCATGATGTATGTACGTATATGCTGACAAAACTGACGCGACATACAGACTGACGGGTGAACACGACTAAATACTCGGCCATCGTGGGGCGAAGAAGTACCGTTGGTCTAAAAGTAGCAATTCTACCTTGCTTAGGAGAAATAGTCCCTGCTGGGAGCTATGTTGGTTGGGCTTAGGAGATGAGAACTCGGCCGAGGCGTGTCAGACGAAACAAGGTCTCTGACACAGTTGATCCTTCGTTCAGGCGTACTGGTTTAGAAGGAATACTTTGATTCTGCACTTTGAAGTTCACTTACTTCTGGAGAAACGAACGATGTTCTTCTGATGTCCAACAGTCAAAAGAAATTGCCATCTTTAATTTAAAAGCAGAAAAAGTTTTAACAAGTAAATTCATTTTATTTCATTTCAAGAATCGTTAATCATGTTAACAACGTCATTATGTAAAGCTAAAACAAATGAGAATTGCAAACAAAAGCACAAGGGCTCAAATTTTATTGATAAGATGGAAATTAGCCAAGCGCGTGATTCCATAGAGTATCTACAAAGTTTAGAAAATGGTAATTTACAGGGAAAAGGGCTACGTTGAAACATAACGACCACTATCCTTCTACCAACTTTGAATTCGGGGCAGTCTGAGCTTCTGTCGAAGATGACCTTGACTGGAGTTTTCCTCTGATGGATGGTGTAACTGTTGTTGAGGGATTTGTCTCTTTGCTGAGCGTAGTTACTTGCAATTATCCTTAATTTTTTCCTGGATTGTACTTTGGAGTTTCCAATCCACCGGGATGATTTTTGATTATGTCTCTAATTTTTGCCTGGACCGCCCTTTTGGGTTTTCTATCCACCGAGACGTTTTTTTTAGTTTAGGTGAAGTATTTCTTGACTACATCAACATTCGTGGGGTAGGCAAATTCTTCTTCATCCATGGTTGCAAGTCTTAAGGCACCGCCTGAGAAAGCTTTCTTGACCACATAGGGGCCATCATAATTCGGAGTCCATTTGCCTCGCGAATCAGTGAGAAATGATTGTATCTTCTTGAGCACGAGGTCTCCTTTTCTGAAGATGCGAGGTCGGACCTTTTTGTCAAACGCCCTCTTCATTCTCTGTTGATACAACTGATCATGGCATAGTGTCGTGATTCGCTTCTCTTCGATCAGATTAAGTTCGTGGTGTCGAATCTGACACCATTCAGCTTCTGAAAGCTTAGCTTCCATCAATACCCGAATTGATGGGATCTCTATTTCGATGGGGAGCACTGCTTCCATGCCATATACTAGAGAGAAAGGGGTTGCCCCTGTTGAAGTGTGGACAGATGTTCGATAACCGTGAAGAGCAAAGGGTAGCATCTCGTGCCAGTCTTTGTAGGTTACAACCATCTTTTGAACAATCTTTTTAATGTTCTTGTTAGCCGCTTCTACCGCTCCGTTCATCTTGGGTCGGTAGGGAGAGGAGTTATGGTGTTCGATCTTGAACTCAGCACTCAACTCTTTCATCATCTTGTTGTTCAAGTTGGATCCATTGTCAGTAATGATTTGGCTCGGAACACCATAACGACAGATGATATTGTTTTTGATAAAGCGGACCACCACTTGTCGGGTTACATTGGCGTATGACGCTGCTTCGACCCACTTGGTGAAGTAATCAATGACTACTAGGATGAATCGATGTCCGTTTGAAGCCTTAGGTTCAATTATGCCAATCATGTCGATTCCCCATATGAAAAAGGCCATGGGGAAGAGAGAACTTTGAGATGTGATGGCGGTACATGGATTTTGTCTGAGTATATCTGACACTTGTGACACCTCCTCATGTGCTTGTAGCAGTCGGATTCCATTGTCAACCAATAATACCCTGCTCTTAGAATTTTCTCGCCATTGTGTGTCCATTAGCATGAGTGCCAAAGGATCCTTCATGAATTTCTTTCATTAGCATGTCTGCTTCTGGTCTGTCTAAGCATCGGAACAAGACCATGTCGAAGTTCCTCTTATAAAGTGTATCACCGCTCAGGAAGAAACTGCCAGCCAACCTTTTGAGGGTTTTTCTGTCCTTCCTTAGTGCCCCAGGTGGGTACTCTTGTTTCTGAAGGAAGCATTTGATATCGTGATACCATGGTTTGTCATCTGTGACTGCTTCGATCGCGAAGATGTAAGCGGGCCGTTCAAGGCGCATTATGTCGATCTTAGGTATGTCATTCCATTGACCTACACTAATCATGGAAGAGAGAGTGGCTAATGCATCAGCCATGTGATTCTCCTCACGAGGGATGTAATGAAACTCGATTCTGTTCAAGAAAGGCAACAACCTTCTTGTATAGTCCTTGTAAGGAATCAACCCCGATTGGGATGTTTTCCAATCTCCTTTTATCTGATTGATGACCAAAGCTGAGTCACCATATACTTCCAAGTTCTTGATCCTTAAATCAATTACTTCTTCGAGACCCATGATACAAGCTTCGTATTCGGCCTCGTTGTTCGTACATTTAAACGTAAGTCTGGAAGTGAAAGGAATGTGGGTACCCTGAGGGGTAACAATGATTGCCCCAATTCCGTTTCCATAATGATTAACTGCTCCGTCAAAGATAAGTCCCCATTGGGAACCTGGTTCTGGCCCTTCACTGGGTAGCGGTTCATCGCAGTCCTTCATTTTTAAGTACATGACATCTTTGTCTAGGAAGTCAAACCCGACTGATTCTTGATCGTCAATCGGTTGATGAGCCAAATGATCGGCTAAAATACTTCCTTTAACGGCTTTCTGAGCGTGATACTCTATGTCATATTCTGATAACAACATCTGCCAACGAGCAATCCTTCCCATGAGAGCAGGCTTTTCAAATACGTACTTGATTGGATCCATTTTGGAGACCAACCAAGTAGTATGACGAATCATGTACTGGCAAAGGCGTTTGGCTGCCCAAGCCAGAGCACAACAAGTTTTCTCAAGCATCGTGTACCAAGTCTCGCAGTCGGTGAATTTCTTGCTCAGATAGTAAATGGCAGACTCTTTCCTTTTGGTTTCGTCTTGTTGGCCAAGTACACACCCCATTGAGTCCTCTAGGACTGTGAGGTAAATGATTAGTGGTCTTCCTTCCACTGGAGGTGATAGAATCGGTGGGTTCAACAGGTATTCCTTGATACTGTCGAACGCGGTTTGGCAGTCTTCTGTCCACACGCAGTCCTGATTCTTTTTGAGTAATTTGAAAATCGGCGCACAGGTCGCGGTCATAAGGAATATGAATCTGGAGATGTAGTTCAAACGTCCCAGGAATCCTCTGACTTGTTTCTCAGTTTTCGGAGAAGGCATCTCTTGAATGGCCTTGACCTTGTCAGGATCAACTTCAATCCCTTTCTGGCTGACGATGAACCCTAATAGTTTCCCTGAACGGACACCGAATGTGCATTTGTTGGGATTCAAGCGGAGTTTGTACTTTCTCAGACGCTCAAATAGTTTTGACAGGTGGGTCACATGCTCCTCTTCTGTCTTAGATTTTGCAATCATGTCATCGACATACACTTCGATTTCTTTGTGTATCATGTCATGAAACAGAGTAGTCATGACCCTTTGATAGGTTGCCCCGACATTCTTCAAACCGAACGGCATCACCTTGTAACAAAAGGTACCCCATGGGGTAATGAACGAAGTTTTCTCCATGTCTTTCGGAGCCATTTTGATCTGGTTATAGCCCAAGAATCCATCCATGAAGGAGAAAACTTTGAACTTTGCGGTACTGTCAACCAGCATGTCAATGTGTGGTAAAGGAAAGTCGTCCTTTGGACTAGCCTTGTTCAAATCTCTATAATCGACACACATCTTGACCTTTCCGTCCTTTTTTGGAACGGGTACAATGTTGGCTAACCATTGAGGATTTTTTGACGTAGCGAGGAAACCCGCGTCAATTTGTTTCTGTACCTCCTCTTTGATTTTGATGGCCATGTCCGGGTGAGTGCGTCTCAACCTCTGTTTTACTGGCGGACATTCCAATCTTAACAGTAGATGATGTTCCACGATGCTGGTATCCAACTCTGGCATATCCTGATAAGACCAAGCGAATACATCGGGAAACTCTCTGAGAAGCTTTGTCAAACTCTCTTTAGCAGTTGGACTGAGCAATGCCCCAATCCTGATTTCTTTTCTCTCTTTTTCTGAACCCAAGTTTACCGTTTCCAACGGCTCTTTGTGAGGTTCAATGGACCTTTCCTCTTGTCTGAGTAGTCGGGAGTTCTCTTTTGGAATTTCGTCATCAACTTCTTCTTCAGCCCCAAATATCGGGAATTCAAAGTCGGGAGAAGGCATCGGATCATATGTTTCAACGGGGTTTAAAACAAGCAATCTGCATGACGGTATGATTCGTGTTTAGAAGAGATAGAGAAAATGCAAGAGTGTGTGCAGTGTATTTTTTATTACTGCTTGTTTTTATTATTTGAATTGTTTTTTAGGATTACCATTTTCTGAGAAAAGCAAAAAGAGAAAACAACAATTAATGCGAAAATTACAAAACGACATTATTTTATTAATGAACAAGTCGATTCTTGAAACTACAGCCCTATAAAAAAAAACTCTGTCGCTTTGGGCGAAACGAAGAGGGAAAATTCACAGAAAGCGAGCCCTATTAAAACATTTGTTTCACCTGGGCAGGGTGAAAGGTTAAAGATGGCAATTACTTTGACTTATGAACAATCTTCGGAACATCGACAACAACCTATTGGCAGAGAACTCCTCAGTGAATCACAAAGTCTGGTACCTTCCTTGATTTGTCTTTAGAAATAACACTGATTTCTAGCAGAGCAGGATCATTGGAATCTTTCTCCCAGGCAGAGTTGTCGTAGGAGGATTCCTCTGTTGCATTTTGCATAGTATTTGTACTCTCAGCTGTATCTCCCCATCCAGTTGGCTGGATGTCTTCGAGCCTGATACGAGAGCTTTCGGGAGCGGTGTACTTGACCATGAAGTCGTACTTCCCACTTGGTTGTCCCAAGGTGTCCCATACTTCTCTAGAACTGGAGGAGTCATCCCTCTCGATGACGTTGACCTCAGGAAAAGCTTAGTTGATGAATTATAATCCTGCAAACGTTGCAAACTCATCGTCGTGCTGGATATTTTCAAGATACCCTGGGTGTTGATCCCATGACATGGTGGGGACACAGGTATTCTGCTCAATGATGCTCAGCTGATTACTCAGCTGACTTTCCTGCCCCGAGTCTCCTGGGTAAGGTTGCCACATCGGCAGACCATCCATCGGGCCATAGTAAGCATGGTCAAAGCTATCTTTCATCTGAGTGTCTTTCTCTAATGAATTTGGCGGAGCACGACATCTTTCCGAATCACAATCTCCGTAGATCATTTCGACATCTGACCTGGGTATATATCTCGGACTTTGTGCGGGATAGCAAAATGGCGTAGGCACCTCTTCCTGAGACATATAACCGTCCTTGTTAAGATAGGACTTCTATTCTTCCTCCGTATCGGAGGAATCTTCCTCATTGATAGCATGGACTGCCTGAGGCACTAGGTGAAGGAACCCTCCACTGTGGAAGAAGCTCTGAATGGGATGAAGACTCTCATCGCTGGCAGCTGTCTGGGTACAGGTTGCAGAAAAACCAAGACCCTTCTTTGTTTTATTATCAGTAGGAATGACGAGCTGTCCTCATCCTGTTGTATCGGTACTCTCGACCGCTTTAATAGTATCTTTGTATGAGGAAATCGAAGTTCCCATTTCTGATTGATTGCCACTGTGTAACGAAAGTGTTTGGAACTAGGTTCCGATTATCCCTTCTGGTTCCACATAAGTGGATGACGATAAATTGCTTACGAGCAAAGCCTGTTCCCCACAGACTGTGACAAGCTGACCGTTCTGGATGATTTTAGCTTTTGGTGGAGGGTCGAGGTGACCGCTCCAGCCTGATGTATCCAAGGTCTTCCTAATAAACAACTGTACGTTGCTCGGATGTCCATGACCTGGAAAGTGACTTGGAAAGTATGAGGATCGATAGTTATGGGAAGGTCGACTTCGCCGATAACCGTTTTCCTGGATTCGTCAAATGCCTTGACGACGATAATTGCATTAAAGTGGACTTCGGCATAACATTCAGGGCTGACCTTGTGTCTACCAGTACGCTGGCTAAAGCATCGTCCTGGCAGTTGACTGTAATATTGAGCGCCATGTTATGACGGCGACCTTCTTCAGGTAATTCCTCATCACTAAATCCCAAGTTATTGCAGGAAGTGATGTTAGAGACAATACTATTGAACTTTCTGATTGTTACATCCTGTTCTACGAAGGCTTGCTCCAAGACTTTCTGCAGAGCCTCCCTGTGCGCTTCTGAACTGAGTAACAGTGATAATACCGAGATCTTTGACGGAGTCTGTAACAGTTGATTGGCAATGTTGTATTCACTCCTTTGGATGAGTTTTAGCATCTCATCATCATTTTTCGAAAGGTCGGGATTACTGGATTGACCGACGGGTGGATCGGGAGCTTCTGTCAGAAGTTCCTTTTCTTTGTTGGACTCTCCAACTCCTCTGTTGAAGATTCTACCACTCCGCGTTACGCGACTGATGTCTGCAATATTTACGACTGAGGGTAATGGAATTTCCTTTCCATTTTCAATTATCGTTGCACCGTATTTGTAAGGGATAACCTTAGTTGATTCATACGGTAGTGGTCCCGGCAGATAGATGACTATGGGAACCTTCTGATTTTTCCGTCCATCGTAAGTAATCTCGATCTGTTCCCGGTTGGGAACTTTGGATTCGTCAAGTAGAGGAATGATGGCGAAAACATTCCTAGTTCTCTGTTGATCAGAGATTACGACAACGTCCTCAATTTGATCGGCAAGGTAGTTCGGCGCCCAGTTGATGGGCCCGGAGCCCGGATATGGGCGAATCTCTCCACGATCCACCTGACCCTGAAGAGCTGCTCTCACAAGGTAGCATCCTTGGTTAGTTTCCAAACAGACTCTACAACGTTCATAGTTGTGTGGTGGCACTTGGCCACGCCCACTTTGAATACAATGTAACCTTACTAGGTTAGCTTCCACAGATCGGACATCTTGACTTTGACGCCGAGTGGGGTTCCTGTTATTGATACTAATCTGCTGAGTATCTTCATCCATATAGATTGGCATCCACCAGTGATTTAACAAGTGCTGAAGTGCTTCCTAGACAAGGGCACAACCTTGATTATTTTTGCAACCCGCTTTACAGCTTTAATAGTCATGTGATATTAGGAATCCGAGTCGGACCTGTTCAGCATGTAACTCCACCAGGTTAGTATTCATTAAGAGAATATCGAAGATCTGAACCATGTTGATCTGATAAAGATTCCTATTATGGTAGTCCTGGATCCACCCAAGATCCATCTGATGCTGGAGGGCCTCCTGTATGAAAGAGCTTCCCTATTTTTTTACTGAGCAAGTCAGACAGGAATTGTAATCATACCGTGGCAAATTATGATACCGGCTTTGCCTTGAGTGCATCGCCACTAAATTGACATTCATCGCACGGATGTCGTGGTTTTGAATGACGTTGGAATTCGTATAGACCATGTTAACTCCACAAACTCGGTGCTCTTGGATCCATCCGAGATCCATTTGTTCCTGTAGAGCTGATTGCACTACCGAACATCCTCGATTACTTTTAGAGCAGACATCACATTGATGATAATTATGAGGTGGCACATGGCCATATCCACTCTGTCTATAATGCATCTTGACCAGATTGGTCCTTAACAAGAGTACATCGTGAATTTGATAGACGTTGTTAGACTCCCCCTCTATCAGGTTGACTGCAGCTTTCTCATGTTGAGGCAACGGGTTCGTGAGAACATTTGGATTCGTATCTTTGAAAGATAAGAGCCCGCTCTTAACAAGCTTTTGCACGTCGGATTTGAAATTAAGACAATTCTCTATGTTATGCCCCGATCCTCCTTGATGATAAGGGCATGTCTGATCCACCTTAAACCAAAAAGGCGGATTTTCTGGTACCGTAAGAGGGGACTTAGTCTGGATATGTCTCTTGTCTAGTAGTAACGGAAATAGTTCTACGTACGATACGGGTATAGGATCAAATCCTGGTGGCCGCGTTGTACGGTTGTTATTGTATTGAGGATGAGCCTGCTGAAGAGGCTGTTGTGTCCTTTGCTGCTGATTAGGTTTGCTCTGCGCAACCTGAGGTTGATACGTAGGAATAGGCACGGGGTTGATAGCAGGAGTTACGGCTGCTACCGGTTGATAACGTCGCCTTTGCTTTCCGAGAGAGATATTCCCAATATCCTGCTCTTTTTTCTTAGGGAGAGCACTACCGTATCATTTTGTACTGCTTAATGGTCCAACATCTTTTACTAAACGTCCTTCTCGGACAGCTTCCTCAAGACGAACTCCCATACCGACCATTTCGGTGAAATCATTGGGCGCACTGGCAACCATTCTGTCGTAGTAAAATGAGCTTAAGGTCTTTAAGAAGATCTTTGTCATCTCTTTTTCCTCAAGAGGTGGACAAATTTGGGCGGCGATCTCACGCCATCTCTGAGCGTACTCCTTAAAGGTTTCCTTGTCCTTTTGTAACATTGATCTGAGCTGATCTCTGTCTGGTGCCATGTCCAAATTGTATTTGTATTGTTGGACGAAGGCAGTGCCAAGATCTCTGAATGTGCGGATCGTGGCGCGGTTTAACGCCATGTACCATTTTAAGGCGGCATCGGTCAAACTATCCTGAAAGTAGTGAATCAGTAGGTCCTGATTTTTTGTCTGAGCTGACATTCGCCGAGGCTACATCACCAAGTGACTCTGAGGGCAAGACTTACCCTTGTATTTTTCAAAGTCGGGCACTTGAAACTTATGCGGGACTTTCACATTAGGGACCAGACAAAGGTCTGCGGCGTCCTTTCCAAATAAATCCTGACCGCGAATGGCTTGCAATTCCTTCTGCATTTCCAGGAACTGTTCCTGGAATTCATCCATTATGTCAAACATAGTTTTCTTTTTACCAGAAGGTATCTGTGGAATCTGTCCTTCCGGGACAGTGTGCACCACATGGGGTGGTACCGTGACTACGGCGGTGAACCTTGGCGTTTCCCGAAGTTTGCAACCGTCAGGAGTCCTCAGTATGCCCCTGGCATCTTCGCTTTCCCGAAGTTTGTAACCTTCAGGCCCAACGGCTTCTGCTATGATTCCCTGATCTTCGGTGATCGGCGAAACATATCCTTCCGGAATATAGTTAACAGGCATGCCCCAAGGACGATCTTTCAGCATTTGATACCTAGGATCATACTTCTCCACTATGGGCATTGAGGTGATCTCTGAGATCACAGTTCTTTGTAGCCAAGCTTCTGCCATGGCTTGTATGTCGTTACGAAGCTTTCTCATATCCTCTCTAAAAACGTCGATCTCTTCTTTCAACTCTCTGTTCTCTTCCTCAAGATCATCCATCTTTTTCTGACGATTGGCCCGAGTATTGTACGAATGAGACAGTTTAACTCTAGAACTGAGACACAAATGTGAGATTCGTAGGTAAGAAGAATACGTTACGTGAGAATGATGAATGCAATGATTATATTAATTGTTTTTTAATCAAAATAAACTTCGACAATTAGGTTGCAAATATCAAACAGTGGGGAAAACCCATTTTATTGAATTCGAAAGATTGCGGAAATGAAAATACAGTAGATTACAAGGTGCGGAAATAGAAACCTAAACTAATGGGTCCCGAGTCCTCTCTGAGGAGAACTCAGGTGCTGATTCTGGAACTTTCCTTTTCTTGGACCAGGGCTCTTGAGCCGTTGTCGGGTTGTCATTCCTTTGCCAGGTGAAAGGAGTGAGCAAATTCCTTTGGTCTTCTTGATTCTCTACAGCATGCTGCTCCAAAATCTCAATCAGAGCATCCTTATCTTTCAGTAATTGCTGTATTTTGATACACTCCACATTGAGAATGCATTACTTGTTCTTCCAAGACCTCCTCTCCCGTTGAACTTTGTTGAGAGTAACCTGAAGTTTTTCCATCTCAGTCATGAAGTACATGACGGATTCCCTTGGTGGAAGAACTCGTGACGAGGATAAGGCATCTTTAGCTTGAGAGCTCTAGTTTGTACCCAGTGGAGATAAGGCTCCTCCGAGACATAGTCCGTTTTTCCTAGAGACTCCCGTCCTTTTTTATGAACGTGTTTCCAAGCATGCACTATTTCTGTCTTTAGTGCTCTGTCATTTTCCCCTTCCTTGAAGAAAAGACCTTCCAGATGAGCATTCCGGGGGACATGCCTCATCGGGTATCCAAATTGACGATGAACGAGAGCTGGATGGTAATTGATTCCTCCTTTAGTTCCTATGAGGGGTACGTTGGGGAAGTTTCCACAACGGTCAATGATTCTGATCCCGTCATAAATCCTATTACACCAATCAATGCCAGAGTTGGTGAGAGACATGATTTTCTGCGACCAACGTAAGGCATTCTTGTGATCCCAAAGAGCAGCAGACTTAGGTAGATGCGAGATAAACCATTTGTATAACAAAGGTACACAGCATGTGATCTCCCATCCGATATACAGATTTCCTAAGTGTACAGAATGATACGCGCCAGCGAGTAAAGTCGGCACAGGGTTTCCAATGAGAAAAACCTTAATGGCGTTGATATTGACGAAGTTATTAATGTTGGGCAACAGAAATAACCCGTAGGTGAGTAAAACAAAGATGCTTTCAAAAGCAGTCTCGTTCCCTATACTGGCGAAGTACAGGGCTTTCTTTGTCAAGAACTGGGCTGGCAAACCTTGGATACGACCCTTGGTAGTCATGTGAGTCCTGACCTCAGACTCATCCAAATGAATTGCTCTTGCAATGGTCTGATCCTTTGGAATTTCTTCCAGTCCAGAAAATGGAGCTCGATCAGTGATATGTAAATCAATCAGATGAGAATATTCCTCCAGCGTTGGTGCGAGCTGGTAATCCGGGAATGTGAAACAGTGATAGACCGAATCGTAAAACTGAATGAGCGTCTCCATGATTCCCTCAATCACATAGACCCTTAATAGAGGTAGCAGACCTCTGTACTTGGCTCTGAAAGCCTCTTGGTTTGTGACCATTCTCACCAACCCTCTCAAATCCTATAGCTTTGGAATCCTGAAGGTATACTTATGAGTTCTCCTTCTACCGAAATCCATTAGCACAACCTTTTTCTCTGATATTTGCAATCATTGTCTTAGTTTAATTTGAAAAAAGAGAGACTAGAAGAGAAAATTTTTCTTTGTTTTAATGTTTTTAAATGAATGCATGAATGCAGCACACAAAAACATAGAAAAAACATGGGGTCAAAGGGTCGTTGTCACGGAGTCAAGGCTCTACCCATCCCAAAGGTTTACTAATGATTTTTGTACCTGTCTCTCATCATCATCAACTCTTGTCAAGAAAACACCGGCGGGCCGGGAACCGTGTTAGGTGGTGTTTTTTGAAGAGTCCTCAGAAGAGGGTGGCATCGTATGACAACTATTTCCGATAGCCTCTGCACCACTAAAAGGGGTTTTCCTAGGTGTATACTCAATCTTTCCACATGTGGCATCACACGCATTCCCATTAGCAGAAAAATAAACGCATATATCAATTAGGAAAAGCAGTATATATATTTGTCTTAATCATCCTAGACCTCTAAGAGCTATGAATCTTATGTTCCTGACAGAAAATGGCTCCCCGGCAAAATCGCCATTCTGCGGTTTCTTCCCAATTTAACGGGTTTTTTGACCTAAGATCCTAGTGAAAGTCAACGAAAAAGTCCTATCTCAAAGAAGAGAGAAAGGCCCCTTTTTAAGGTTTCAACCAGAGAGACAAGAGGGACAAGATGTCCAAGTAGTGCCCCACGGTGGGCGCCATTTTTCTGTAGCGAGCGATTTGGACGTGGTTCTTAAGCACTGTCGCTCTTTTGGGGTTACTACAAGTCGATTCATTTTTTATCCTATTGAAGCTGATGAAGGAAGGGAAATAGATGTCTCCAACTAACCCTGCTTGCAATACTAAGTTTAAATAGATGACTGTTGGTTTACAGATGCGGTTTAGATTGTGGACCTTTCTCTGCTTATTTTGTTAAAAAAAGGGTGTTTAGGCTATTGGTTAGGACGAATGTTTTTTTTTTTCGATTGGTGTATGAGGATACAGGATTCTAGGTTTTTGAGTAGTGTGCTCGCTAAGATTTTTCTTTCAATCTTATGCCTACGTATTCCCGTTTACCGAAACAGGGAAATCAGAGCGGTCGTAGTTCCTCCTATTCTATGGGAGGAAATGGTGTTTTGGTGTCTTGTTCAAAGCCCAAGACGTGAAGCTAAAGGTGATCTGTATCTTGTTTGAAGCCCAAGATGTGAAGCTGAAGGTGATTTGTTTGTATCTTGTTCAAAGCCCAAGATGTGAAGCTGAAGGGTCTATTTGTATCTTGTTTAAAGCCCAATATGTGAAGCTAAAGTTGGTTGGTATCTTGTTCAAAGCCCAAGATATGAAGCTGAAGGTTCTCGACTTTAGAGCGAATTTGTTATCTCTAAAGGGGATATTTAGTCTGTTTGTCACAACTGTTGGGGTGACTGATTATAAAGGAGGATTACTTTAACTGGGATATATGAATCCAGCAATGCCATAATTTCCTTTATAGGGGATTTTAACCTGAAGGAGAAGACTTTAACTCAGTGTAGAGCAATGCCATCTTTCCTTAGGAATTTCTCATGCTAAAAGAGGGACAGTGGCATGGATGTAAATAATCCAGAGGCTTGCTGCTTACAGTAGTTAGATGAAGGAGTTGTTGATGTTTGTATACTGTGAACGAGGCAGAGCTTTGATGCTAAAAGGTTGATTGACTCAACCGGGGTTTCCTTATACAAAGCCTAAGAGGAGGCTAATGGCCCAACAAGAGGGAGTTTTTATGTGTCTCGTACGAATCCCGAGAGAGAGGCTAAAAGGGTTTGACTCAATGAGGGAGTCTTTTTGTATCTCATATAAAGCCCGAGATGGAGGCTAAAGAAGTTTGACTCAACAAGAGAGTCTTTTGTATCTCGTACGAAGCCCGAGATGGAGGCTATAAAAGTTTGCTCCGCTGGGGAGAATCATTGTACAAAGCCCAAGAGGAGGCTATTGTAGCTGTTTTCGTTGAGTGACAGATCCAATATGCTGATTTAAAGATAAAATCAGTTCTTATATGCGTAATGTTTGCCCTCAGGGATTTGATTCGAGGATCAGGGTTATCTCCTATTCTTTTAAGGAAATGGGAAATCCAAGGGATATTGAGATTGTCCGAGTCTACGGGTCTTCTTCCTATTTTGGGAAGGGACTTGAGAATGTCTTTGAGACTCAAGGAAATTAGACTGTCCAAGTCTAGAGTTTCATCTTTTGTACTATGTTTTAAGAAACAATAGTATGGTCTAGACTCTTTGAAAGACTGTTCTATAAAGATGACTAATATCTGTTCCTATACCTCTAGGAGGTCGTCGGGACAATTTGTACGAAGCCCAAGAGGAGGCTGGAAACTTTTAAGAAGCCGAGAGGTCCTTGTACGAAGCCCAAGAGGAGGCTATCATTCCCGGAGGAAGAATCATTATACGAAGCCTAAGAGGAGGATGTGAATACTTCTAAGAAGCCGACGGATCCTTGTACTAAGCCCAAGAGGAGGCGGGGATGCTTTTAGGAAGCCTGTGGGTCCTTGTACAATGACCAAGAGGAGGCCGATGTTTTTAAGAAGCCTGTGGGTCCCCAAGCCCTGAGAAATTCAAGACAAGCTATTCACAAGGAATAGATCAAGCCAGGAAAGTTCGAGAATTTGGAAGAAACTCAAGAGATGCTATTCACGGAGAATACATTTATCTCTAGGGAGGTAGAGTCTCTTGACAATTCCTAAGGAGGACAGCCGAAGAGAAGACTGTATCTGGCGCTCCTATTGGGGATCTAGCTTGTCTATTTCTACAGTAATCAAAACAGCTTTACTTAGTTCTAGACGTAGTTGCCGGGGAAACTCTAAATATCTACACTATTATTACACAGTTGATATGAGTTTATGAAAGAAGACTTACAGCGAAACAGCCCCACAATACAGTTATATTATATGAAAGCGGTAAATGAAAGCGTATAATCACTTACTCGGTTGTAGAGCTTCCATGCTGTTTTGTTAGTGGCTCAACAAAGGAAGATTGAAAACAATAGTATATTTCAAAATCAAAGGAGAAAGTGCTTTGAAAAAGAAAGATTGGGGCTTACAGCTCAAGGAGAGGCCCAGGGTTTTATCAGTGATCACACTGTTGAATTTGTACAGAGGAACTTATACAAGTGACTGTGGCCCAAAAAAAAGGTTTTCTGTACAAAGGGATGACTCTTACACTCTCTCAAGAGGCCCAAAAAGTTTTAAAGAAAAAGAGATGGGTCTTACTACTCGAGGGTAGGCCCAGAGGATTTTTCGTTTGAAATGGCGATCGCGCCGAGGTTTTCTTTTAATGCATAGGGACTTATACAATATCTGTGGCCCAAAAATTGTTTTGGTTAAAAGGGGATTGGGTCTTACACTCTAATAGAGGCCCAAAAGTTTTGAATGGGTCTTATAGCTCGAGGAGAGGCCCAAATGATTTTTGTTAAACGGGCGACGATCGTGCCGTTTATTTGAAAATGTACAGAGGGACTTATACAATGAGTGAGGCCCACATAGTTTATGTATAAGGGGTTGGGTCTTACACTCTATTAGAGGCCCAAAGTGTATAAAAATGATTTATGAGAGTTGAATTAATCAAAAACCCTAATTTGTTTTCAAAATGTATTTTAGTTGAATAACAATTCAATTAAAATGATCAAAAATTGTTTAACATATGGAAAACAAATTGTGATCTTGGATTAATGCTTCACAACTCAAGTTTTTCCCTACAAAATGATTACAAACCATTAAAATTTGCAAAATCAAGAAGGAAAAAATATTCAAAATGTCAAAAACAATTAAAATATTAATTCTTTGTAAAAATATAAATTATATGAAATAAATAATATTTTTTGGGAAAATAAAATATTTTAACATTTTTGTGAATTATTAAAAAAAGAATCAACTCAAAATCATTAAAACTCAGAGAGAAATTAATTTTTGAATCAATTAAATAAAATCACAAAATTCAAATATTTGAATTTTCAAAAAAAGGCGCCAAGAACACCCAAGAACAGGCGCGTGTTCTGGGTTTTGCCTAGATTTGCATTTTCTCTTCAATCTCACTGAATACTTGGTTATATCATGCAATCCACATATCAATCTGCTCGTCTCAACCTCACGATCATGTCTATGGTATTTAATTTCATTTATTTTTAACATGGAATGAAAAATCAAGACAAAACCTCAAGAACCCTAAAATTTGCATGAAAGCTGAGAATTTTGATACACGATTCAAACAAAGCAATTAATTGAGGGGAAACATTCCATGCATGATTATGAACATTTGGCAAAAGTATTGTGCGAGGAAATATGCATAGATTGAGAGATGACCAAGTTTAGGCTTACCTCTAGGTCGTGACAGCAAGTGCAAAGTGATTTCTGAGTTGGAGGTGTTACAGATGAGTTGTGATGATCTGAACAGCTTCCCTACACCCTATGGAGTGTGTTTGAATGCTTGGACTTGATTTAAATTGGCTGGATCACTTCATGACATCTCAACTGCAACTTGGTTAAAACCTTGAGCAATTGACTGGTGATTCTGAGAAATCAGTGTTCCAGATGTTGTTTAAGTGTTGGGTTCACTTCTATATGATGTATGTGAGGTGTGTGTGTGTGTGTGATTGGTTTGATTAGAAAAGCTCCCAAACTCAAAACCCGATAGTGACTTGCCTTAGAAGGCAAAATTGGAGTGAAAGAAGAGATTTTGAGGAAAGCATCTGTTTGATGGCTTTGGTGTAATCAAACTGATCACAATTGAGCTCTATTTATAGTAGAGCAAGTTTGTTTTGCAAGGAATAGTGAATCGCAACTGCTGAGTAGGTTTGGCCAATGTTGGCAAATGAAAATCCAAGTCTCCTCTACAGGCTACTGGTTCCCTTGGTCTTGGATAAGTCTTGACTGAATTCAGTTGCTAATAGCTCAGTCCATGCCACCTTGGTGCTTCCATTGAATGCTTCAATCCAAAATTGGAGTCTTGTCCCTATTTTAGGCAATTCTAGGTTTGGAATGCTATTTATTGTTCCAAGGACTTTGGAGGCTTGGCTCAGTGATTGTCCCCTTTAGATTTGATCCTCAGATGTGTCCAAGATGATGACAAGACTTGGAATTGCCTGATTTTGGCAAATCGACCGAAAATGCAAAATTCTGCCTTGCCTTGGCAGTTTTCAGCAAGGCATCTTGCCAATGTCATATCTCATGGCTCAAGTTGAATTTGGTGATGTTCTTGGCCATTTTGGAAAGCCCTTATATGATACAACAACTGTTTGATCATATTTGGTTTTGATACTTTTTGGATCCAAGTGAAAAATCCCCCTACATTTGGAAAAAAAATGAAGGCAGATTCTGACTTAATGAAAATTTCACTAAGTGTTGGAACAAAGTGACTTTTCTTGATTTTGATCACTCCATAACTCAAAGTCCATGAGGAATTTGGACATAGATCAGCATGAAGCTTTTGTAGAGGGAAATGAGATCTACAAATCAAGCTTTAGATGGGAAAAAATGACTTTGTGGTTTAGGAGTTATGATCCTCCAAAGTTGGTACCCTTGCCACTTTGTTCCATAACTTAGAAAATTTTCTAAGTTTTTATGGTTACCCCTTTTACAAGTTATCTCACTTTCTTTGATTTTTCTTGATGAATGATGATTCAAATCATACATAAACATCATTTTAGGGTTAAAAATCCATTTTTGTGAAAAATCTCAAAAAGTCAAGGTTGACTTTTGTGCACATTTGACTTTTTGTCAGATGAATTCCAAACTATGCAATCCTTTAGGAAATCATGTCCTTGACCTAAATCAAACTTGGTGGACATGTTCCATGGGTGTTATAGGGTGTATTGAATCATGTCCTAGGGTTAGGGAGCATGTCCTGGTCAAAAGTCAAAGCTATAGTTGACTTTTCCCGCAAAACCCTAACTGTGGTCCAGATGAAATTGAGACTTGTTGCTCAAGCTTCTTGGATTAATCCATTGTTGCAAATGGATCAATGTGGTATATTGGAGACCCTCAAATCCTCTCTTGAGGTCTTGGTTCATGTTTCATCCCAAAAGTCAACTTAGGGGTGAATTAGGTCAAGAAACCCTAATTCCCGATTTTTGATGAATGCATCCCCTGAGGCAAAATTGACTTGATGGTTGGGTCCATGAGATTCCATGGAGCATATTAGGTTATGTTTTGAATCATTGGCTCATGCCCAGATGAAATTTTCCATCTGGAGGCCCTGGTCGACCAAAACCCTAATTTGGTGACACTGGCGATCTTGAGGCTTGATCCACCTAGAAGGGAGCATCCTTGTGCTTAATCCTTAAAGTGGGAGTCCTTTTGATCATTTGTCTATGTTTGAGAGGTTAGAAAAGTTGAAGATCATGTCATTCCTTGATTTATCATTTGTCTAAGAGCTCTGAGAGGGCTTGAAACCCTAATTTTGATTGTAGTGAATGCTCACCCATCTTTGAGGAGATTAATGAGGCATAAAGGTACATCCATATTGTGATGATGATTTGCACAATGATGGGAATCTTAGTGGTCAAAATTTGGGGCATGACACTAAGGCCATTTTCTTCCATCCAAAGCTCAAATGAAAGTTCACATGGCATGCTTTAAAAGTGCCAACTACATCAAATTCCAAATCCTCGTGGATTTTGAGTTATGGATTGATCAAAACCACAAAAAGTGAAAATGACCACTTTTTCCAACACTTAGTGAAATTTTCAAGAAGTTAGAATCTGTTTCATTTTTTACCAACTTTGAGGTCATTTTTCATCATGATCCAAGCTGAACCAGGTCCATTTGTGAACATCAAAGTTAAAGTATGTCATGAGAGCTTTCCAAAGAATACAAGAACTCCCATTGATTCAACTTAATCAAGGAGTTATGAACCTCACAACATGCCTTGCTCAAACTGATTTCCAAGACATAATTGTGCATTACTTGTGGCACACGATTCTTGAGTCCAATTTTGGTGACTATGCAAGACTGATCCTCATCCAAATTCAACAAAAATCTTAGTTAATCATGAAAAACGTGAAAGCTTGGACCCTAAGGCAAGAATCCAATCCCTTTGGCATGTGATCATCAATGTTGGAAATCCAAAACCAAGCTTTGTCATTTGGCATTGATGTGGAACATTGAGCTGTCATGAACCTGAGCATATCAGTCCAATTAAGTCAAGTTTGTTGCAAAGATCAGAAGACCTAGAGCTACAAAGATCAGCTCTAGTCAATGGCCAAGTGAAGACTTGGTACCTTGGCATTTAAGGAAGTGATACATGGGCATATCCATTGGATAATAGAGTGATCCCTCATCCAACACTATTCCTTCAAAAACAAAACTCCTCCCCTATAAATAGAGGTCATTTCTGATATTTTAAACCACACCAAAACAATACCAAAGCCTTGTTTTCTCACTCTCCCTCCCTTACTTCAATTTCAAGTCACATTGAAGCAATTTGGGAATTCTTGAAACCAGAGCAAAAACCACTCAAATAACCATCCTAACACATCATAAATCATCCATTGGAGGTGTTCAAACCTTCATCCACATTGCACAACCTCAAAATCAGAAAGTCAACCTCCAAAACCTCAAATTTTGACTTTTCTGCATTTTACAAGCCATGTCTTGATTCAGACACTTTCAAAACCAAACAAAGCTTCAAACACACTCCAAATATCATCCTCAAACTGTCCCAACAGGTTTCCCTCAACTGTAACACCATTTGAGTGAGTTACCATTTTGGTCATTTTTGCCACTTTTGCAAGAAAGAGCCAACTCTTGTTCCTGAGGTTTCCAGCTGGTTTTGATCATCCTAAAAGCTTCTAAGGGATCAATCAAGAGTGTCTAAAGCATTGGATTACTTCTGGCACAAGGATCTTGACAGTTAGCACAATGAGCTTTAAGAGGTAAGTGCATCACAACTTGACCTCTTAAAATATACATTGCTTTGATGTCCATTGATCATAAACATGTCATATATATCCAATGTGTTGTGTTTGAACCAATTTATCATGCTATTGTTGCTTGTATGATAAGATAGCATAGAACTTGCAAATCTTGGCCTATTTTGAAACCTCTATCGGTTTTTAAAATAGAAGCATCTTTAGAAAATTCTAAAAGCACCATTGGATTCCTCATGAAATTCTAGGCAGGATCCATCTAAATTTTGTCCAATTTCATCGAGAAATGAGGGAGATATGATCCCTCTTGCAAAACTTGAAACTTGGGCAAGCCAGCCATGGCGCCCTTGTTGCTTGGCCTAGTCAGAAGGCATTTTAGCCTTATCAATTTATGAATGGGGGTGATACAATGGATGTATCACCACCCCAGTGGTAAAAGCGCGCTTGTGTTTGGTTGGAGGTCGTGGGTTCAAGACCCACCTAGACCATTTTGCTATTTCTCTCATATTTTGCTATTTTTCATATTTTTTATGGTTTTTATTAATTAATTCCAAAATTAATTTCTCTCTCAATTTTAATTATTTTTTATTGGTTTTTTTTAAAATTCACAAAAATGATAAAATATTTTATTCTACAAAAATCTCTCAAAAATATTATTTATTTTATATATTTGATATTTTTGTAAAGAATTATTTTTATTTGTTTTTAGGCATTTAAAAATATTTCTTTCTCTTGATTTTTTCAAATTCAAATGATTTTCAAATCATTCTATGAATGAATCATGATTTTTCAAACATTAATCCAAGATCACAACTTGTTTTTCACACATGTTTGATAACTTTAATCATTTTAATTGAATTTTATTCAATTAAAATACATTTTAAAAATCAAATTAGGGTTTTGATTATTTTTCACCCTTACAAATCTTTTTCAAAACTCTTTTGGGGCTCTTAATAGAGTGTAAGACCCATTCCCTTGTAAATAAACCATTTTGGGCCTCAGTCATTGTATAAGTCCCGATACGTTTTAAGAAACCTCGGCGCGATCGCCGTTTTCAAAACAATTTTCATCTGGGCCTCCCTTTGGTTGTAAGTCTCATTTTTCTTTTTTTTCAAACACTTTTGGGCCTCTAAATAGAGTGTAAGACCCAACCCCCCCTTTTGTACAAAAATAATTTGGGCCTCAGTCATTGTATAAGTCCCGATACAATTTTCAAAATAACGGTGCGATCACTGTTTTTCATCTAGGCCTCTCCTTGAGCTATAAGTCCCAAATCTTGAATAAAAATAAACTTTTGGGCCTCTAATAGAGTGTAAGACCAATCCTTTTTGTGAATTCAATGATTTGGGCCTCAGTCATTGTATAAGTCCCTCTGTGATTTTCAAAACTACAACGCGATCGTCGCCGTTTTGAAAGAGATCATCTGGGCCTCCCCTTGAGTATAAGCCCCAAACTTCCTTTTAAAACAACTTTCTTTTTTTGATTTAGATTCAAATTCAAAGTGTTATCATAACTTTCTTCAATTTCTTGAATAACTAACCATACATCTGTCATTACAATGCTGGAGTTTGCACACCTGTAAGTTCTACTATTTCCACTATACATACTGGTAGATATTTCATCTGTATATATATGCTTGTATATACTTGCTTAGAGTTTTACCCAGCAATTAGGTATAGTTTTAGAACAAACCAGTGGTTACTCTTTTAACACAGTCAAAACTAATTCCCCCATAGGAAATTCCAGACACAGTCTTGCCTCCTCTTGGGCTTATACAATATGGAACAGAGAAAGGCATTATTCCCCGGTGAAACTTTTCTCAAGACTGTCACAACTTAGAAATATCTGTCCAAGAAATTCATCTCCCCAGAGAGGATTATTCCCGGTGAAACCTCTTTTGAATTTCTTCAAACCCTAGAACTGTTCACTAAAGAAAGGATTATTTCCGGTGAAACCTTTTTGAACTTTTCTCAGGCTTGGACCCACAGTCTTCCTAAAAGCATCCCCAACCTCCTCTTGGGGTTTGTACAAGGACCCTCAGGCTTCTTAGAAGTTCTCAGCCTCCTCTTGGGCTTAATACAAGGACCTGAAGACCTCCTACAAGTATAGGACGGAACTTAGTCATCTCTACTAGTTTAATCCTCCAGAGAGTCAGAATTTCAGAACATCAGACCAGTTTAGGGTTGATTCTCATTCCTTAAAACATCAGCCTCCTCTTGGGCATCATACAAAAACCATCCTCCAACTAAGAGTCAATCTCTTTATACCAGTAGACTTGGAAAGTCTCATCTCCTCTTGGATCTCAAAGAAACCCTCAAGTTTCCTAAAAGCACAGGAAAGATCCTGATCATTTCATCAATCACCAGTAGAGTTGAAACCTCCATAGGTTTTCAAACTCAATCTTTAAATTGTAAATCTAAATTCCCTAGCTAGGGTCAAATTACCACCAATAAACCATCATAAAAATCAGAACCTCATGGTCTCTGATATTTCAACTCTTCTGTAATCACTCAGCAAGAGTTGATACCCCAATTTGGACCTGTCTCTGGATCTCAATAATCCTTAGCAGAAGACAGCCTCCTCTTAGGCTTTATATAAGAAATTCCCCAACCAGCCTTCTCTTAGGCTTTGTATAATGATTTTTCCTCAGCAAAGTTAGCCTTAAACTTGGGCTTTACAGATCATATTCTCCAGCTGAGTCAATCAACCTTTTAGCCTCAATCTTGGGCTTTGTACAAGATAGATAAAACCTCTCCCCAGTGGAGTCAATTCTTTTAGCCTCAATCTTGTGCTTTGTACAAGACGGATAAAACCTCTCCCTAGTAAAGTCATTTCTTTTAGCCTCAATCTTGGGCTTTGTACAAGACAGACAAAATTTTCCCTGGAAGAGTCATCTCTTTCAGCCTAAATCTTGGGCTTTGTACAATATAGATATAAAACTCCTTAAGTAGAGTCAACCTTTTAGCTTCAACCTTGGGCTTTGATCAAGGCACAAAACAGACAATCAAACAAACCCTAATTCCAGATAACTGCTGTAAGTGGCACACTGGTTGATTCAAAAATCCAAGTTGTGGTCCCTCTCTTATCCTGGTAAACTCCCTCTTTCATCTAACTGTTGTAAGTGGCAAGCCTCTGGATTATTTACATCCAAGCCAATGTCCCTCTCTTAGCATGAAAGATTCCTAAGGAAAAATGGCATTGCTTAAAGTTTCTTCCTTCAGGACAAATCCCTTATAAAGGAAATTATAGCATTGCTGGATTCCACACATTCCAGTTAAAGTAATTCTCCTTTATAATCAGTTACTCAACAACTGTGATAAACATATGAGATATCTCCCTTTAGAGATGACACATTCTCTCTCAGTCAAACCATCTAGCTTCAATCTTGGGCTTTGAACAAGACACAAACATCCTTTCAGCTTCAATCTTGGGCTTTAAATAAGACACCAAACATTTTCCTTCCATAGAATAGGAGGAACTACGATTGCTCCAATTTCCCTGTTATCTTTACGGGAATACATAGGCATAAGATTGCGAAATCTTAGCGAGCACACAAATCAAAAACTTTAGGTCCAGTACCTTACCAAAAACAACAGAAATCCAAAAACAGCAAAAACACTCTCTCAACATTCCTAACCTATAACAGATAAACACCTGTAAGTAGATAATAGAAGAACATGCCAAAGAATCTATGGATAACCATATATACACTGGGTAATTAACAACTTCCCTTTATAAAATTTGACCCCGGACCCCCCAACCTCTTAGCATTTGTTAAAGAAAACATTTGCGTGCAAGGTTAGTTTTAGATAGCTTCCATTTCCTTTCCAGCTTCATAGGATAAATAAGAAATAAGAAAGTAGCACCCAATTCCAACCATTGCGGTAAGGTGGTCGCGTCACCGACAAAAAATTGCACGTTATAGCGGCTGCCGAGGAAGAGACTGACGAGGAAAAGGCCTTGAAGACCCGGGGTGAGCTGGTCGTGCTGATTTGCGGCCTTGAGCAAGACTGCTTGGCAACCATGGTGTTCGGTTTCAACAAAGTCGTGGAGCATCTCCGAGCCTTTAACCCTGGGGTCCAGCTCGTGACTGAGGAAATCGGGTATTTGCATCAAGTGGTCGACGACCAAGATGTCTAGTTCTTTGTTAGTGTTTTACTGGCCTGCGCGCCATGAATTTTTGTAACTTCTCGGATATTGGGCGTTGTCCCTTTTATATTTAAGTTATTGCAGTTAAAAAGCTCGTAGTTGGACCTTAGGTTGGGTCGATCGGTTTGCCTCTGGTGTGCACCGGTTGGCTCGTCCCTTCTGCCGGCGATGCGCTCCTGGCCTTAATTGGCCGGATCGTGCCTCCGACATTGTTACTTTGAAGAAATTAAAGTGCTCAAAGCAAGCTTACGCTCTGGATACATTAGCATGGGATAACACCACAGGATTCTGATCCTATTGTGTTGGCCTTCGGGATCGGAGTAATGATTAACAGGGACAATCGGGGGCATTCATATTTCATAGTCAAAGGTGAAATTCTTGGATTTATGAAAGACGAACAACTGCGAAAGCATTTGCCAAGGATATTTTCATTAATCAAGAATGAAAGTCGGGGGATAGAAGACGATCAGATACCGTCCTAGTCTCAACCAAAAACAATGCCGACCAGGGATCCGCGGATGTTGCTTTTAGGACTCCACTGGCACCTTATGAGAAATCAAAGTCTTTGGGTTCCGAGGGGAATATGGTCGCAAGGCTGAAACTTAAAGGAAGTGATGGAAGGGCACCACCAGGAGTGGAGCCTGCGACTTAAATTGAGTCAACACGGGGAAACTTACCAGGTCCAGACATAGTAAGGATTGACAGACTGGGAGCTCTTTCTTGATTCTATGGGTGGTGGTGCATGGCCGTTCTTAGTTGGTGGAGCAATTTGTATGGTTAATTCCGTTAATGAACGAGACCTCAGCCTGCTAAATAGCTATGTGGTGGTAACCCTCCACGGCCAGCTTCTTAGAGGGACTATGGCTGCTTAGGCCACGGAAGTTTGAGGAAATAATAGGTCAGTGATGCCCTTAGATGTTCTGGGCCGCACGCGCACTACACTGATATATTCAACGAGTCTATAGCCTTGGACGACAGGCCCAGGTAATCTTTGAAATTTCATCGTGATGGGGATAGATCATTGCAATTGTTGGTCTTCAATGAGGAATTCCTAGTAAGCGCGAGTCATAAGCTCGCGTTGACTACGTCTCTGCCCTTTGTACACACCGCCCGTTGCTCCTACCGATTGAATGGTCCGGTGAAGTGTTTGGATTACGATGACGTGGGTGGTTCGCTGCCCACGACGTTGTGAGAAGTCCACTGAACCTTATCATTTAGAGGAAGGAGAAGTCGCAACAAGGTTTCCGTAGGTGAACCTGCGGAAGGATCATTGTCGATGCCTTACATGCAGTCCAACACATGAATTAGTTTGAACACATACAGTGGGCTTGAGGTGTTCCACACCCCGACTTGCCACTGGTTTCGGAGGCGGACGTCAAAGTGCGTTCTCCTCTATCCCAAAACTCAAACCCCGACGCTGAATGCGTCAAGGAATTTTAACTTTGCTCTGAACGCATCTGTATGGCACCAGAGACGGTTTCTGTGCGAGTAGTGTTTTGACACATTATATAGAATGACTCTTGGCAACAGATATCCAGGCTCTTGCATTAATGAAGAACGTAGCGAAATGCGATACTTGGTGTGAATTGCAGAATTCCGTGAACCATCGAGTCTTTGAACGCAAGTTGTGCCTGATGCCATTAGGTTGAGGGCACGTCTACCTGGGTGTCACATATCGAAGCCTCCTACCAATTTCCTTTTGACAGGTATTGTGCAGGGTGGATGTTGGCCTCCCTTGAGCTCTTTCATCTCATGGTTGGTTGAAAATTGAGACATTGGTAGGGTGTGCCATGATAAATGGTGGTTCTGTGACCCACGAGACCAATCATGCGCTGCTCTATTGAATTTGGCCTCTTTAACCCATATGCATTTCTAAACGCTCATGATGAGACCTCGAGTCAGGCGGGGCTACCCGCTGAATTTAAGCATATCAATAAGTGGAGGAAAAGAAACTAACAAGGATTCCCTTAGTAATGGCGAGCGAACCGGGATAAGCCCACCATGAGAATCAGTCGCCCTCGGCATTCGAATAGTAGTCTGGAGAAGCGTCCTCAGCGGCGGACTGGGCCCAAGTCCCCTGGAAGGGGGCGCCAGAGAGGGTGAGAGCCACGTTGTGCTCGGACCCTATCGCACCACGAGGCGTTGTCGGCGAGTCAGGTTGTTTGGGAATGGAACCCCAATCGGGCGGTAAATTCCGTCCAAGGATAAATATTTGCGAGAGACCGATAGCGAACAAGTACCGCGAGGGAAAGATGAAAAGGACTTTGAAAAGAGAGTCAAAGAGTGCTTGAAATTGTCGGGAGGGAAACGGATGGGGGCCGGCGATGTGTCTCGGTCGGATGTGGAATGGTTTGCCAGTCTGCCAATCAACTCGAGACATCGACCGTCGCAGATTGTGATGGTGGCCCAAGCATGGGTTGTTGAAATGCTCATGGAGATGTCATCATCACGATTGTGGACGGAAGCGCACGCTGATTCAGTGTGCTTCGGCACTTGCGTGCTCCAGGCGTCGGCCTGTGGGCTCCCCATTCGACCCGTCTTGAAACACGGACCAAGGAGTCTGACATGTGTGTGAGTCAACGGGCGAGTAAACCTGTAAGGCGCAAGAAAGCTGATTGATGGGATCCTCTTGTGGGTTGCACCGCCGACCAACCCTGATCTTTTGTGAAGGGTTCGAGAGAGAGCATACTGACGTGCACCTTGAGAGCATACTGATTGGTGGGATCCTCTTGTGGGTTGCACCGCCGGAGGAAACTCTGGTGGAGGCCCGCAGCGATACTGACGTGCAAATCGTTCGTCTGACTTGGGTATAGGGGCGAAAGACTAATCAAAACCGTCTAGTAGCTAGTTCCCTCCGAAGTTTCCCTCAAGATAGCTGGAGCCCGAGGGCAAGTTCTATCGGGTAAAACCAATGATTAGAGGCATCGGGGGACGCAATCCCTCGACCTATTCTCAAACTTTAAATAGGTAGGACGGTGTGGCTGCTCTGTTGAGCCATGCCATGGAATCGAGAGCTATAAGTGGGCAATTTTTGGTAAACAGAACTGGTGATGCGGGATGAAACGAAAGCTGGGTTATAGTTCCTAATTGTGCGTTAACCTCGACCCCACAAAGGGTGTTGGTCGATTAAGACAGCAGGACGGTGGTCATGGAAGTCGAAATCCGCTAAAGAGTGTGTAACAACTCACCTGCCGAATCAACTAGCCCCGAAAATGGATGGCGCTAAAGCACGCGACCTATACCCGGCCGTTGGGGCAAGGGCCAAGCCCCGACAAGTAGGAGGGCGCGGCGGTCGCTGCAAAACCCGAGGCGCGAGCCTGGGAGGACCGGTGGTCGGTGCAGATCTTGGTGGTAGTAGCAAATATTCAAATGACAACTTTGAAGGCCGAAGAGGGGAAAGGTTCCATGTTGTTAGCTCTCTCGTTTTAGGATTGGCTTAATTTTTGTAAAACAAATAATAGCAGCAATAATGTAATAGATAATAGGATGTATAAACTTGCTAAGAAGAACAGGTACAACAAGATGTCCTTTTGAAATGCCAGAACATGTTGTATTGAAGTTATTCAACAACTGGAACAACATGTCGAAGAAGATGTCTGATGAGGGAGCATTCGACATCGCGCCTGCTGAGCTGGATTAATGAGATTCAATTATGTTTTGAATTGTGCAGAATATTTAAGAGAAAATTATGCATTTTATGTGGCGCATATTTGAAGGTTTAGAAGATTCAATCAGAAATCAAGACTTTCTAAATATAGAGACATATTAGGAAATATTAGATTGAATACCTATCTTTTTGGAGTGTATTTTGCAGTTTTGTAACAGCTATTGAAGCTGTGATTGAAGGCCCAAATCCAGTTGGGTACAGGTTATAAATAGAAGGATTTGTAACCCTGGAAGAGTGACTTAAGATGTAGAAGTCTAGGGTTCTGTCTAGGTAAACCTCCCGACTTGTGGGAAGGTTACCCGTATTCCTCAAAACCTGTAGGTAAGAGGCAGTACGTTTTGTTCTTGGAGGAAGCTTTGAAGCAACTCCAGGGTGTGTTCTTGGTTAAGGGAAAAAGCTAAAAAACGATGGAGTTTGGCATCATACTTAGCTAAGTATTATTCTCATCAGATGTTGATGTGTCATAGAAGTTGTGTCTTGGAAGGGTGTCTTCCTTGTTGAACAGTTGTATAGGTAAAGAGCCGTTGATGCAGTGGCGGATTGTCAACTGCTAGACATCATTGCGATGATTGGGAGTGAGAAGGGTTTCTCATATCTAGAGAGGATCTAGGTAGAAGGGTCATTAGGTAGAGATTAAGTGATAAGCTGTAAACGGGTAGTTTAGCTTTGAATTGATACTGCTGATAGTGGACTTTATCCCTGGCTTGGTAGCCCCCAGAGTAGGATTGTTGATCCGAACTGGGTTAACAATTCTGTGTGTCTTGCTCTTGTCTTTTCAGTACCATGATTATTGCAATATACCTTGCCCTTTGTGATCATGTCAGACCAGATGTCGAACGGCATGTTCTAGGACATCTAAATTCTGCACATGTACCAGAATTTCAATTGGTATCAGAGCAGGTCATTCTGTTCTGTATCTGGATGAGATCCGAGGGAAGATACTTTTTGGTTCATGGTCAAGGTAGAAGCTTTCTACTGAAAAGTTATTTGAACTTGAAGTAGTTCATATAGGAGTGAGAATGGTCCCTAGAAGTGGAGGATGGACTGTTCGTAACAGGCAGTGGCGTGTGCTGAAGGATTGGGGGAGTGGTTGAAAAACTGCTGTGTTGTGGTTATGTTAGGTTTGATTTATTTTCAAACCTGTGGTATTGTGGTGTCACCTGAATTATGATGCTAGGGCTGATATGTGACACCTGAAGGCTTTGAGGAGTTTGTATCTTGATCCGCTGCGAATCTATCTGAAAACTCCTGAGGTTGTAACTGAGAAGGTTGTTCTTCTCTGAATGTATATCCTATGGTGATGGGATTTATGCAAGACTGCTTCAACTTACTCTGTCAACGATACTTGAAGTTTATTATTCAAGTCCACTCATAAAGGCATTGATAAGTGATATTGTAAGGAAGAGATCTGAGAAATAATTTACTTTTGCTTCTTTGCTTAAAAAGGCTAATCTCCAGTCTTTGATCTCTTGATGTGTTCCTTGGAATAATGTCCTATCTTGTATTAGAACATCAGAATTGTGCTGATTTTTGTTGTCTGAAGAAATGGCATAGCAGATGCTCTGGGTGCTAAACTAATGTGGTTTGATCACATGAGTTTGGTGCCTACTCCTGATCTGGAAGAGGAGGCATCTGGGTGGTATGTCTAAGAAGGTTCTGGCCCTGGAACTTATTTTAGATGTGTGAGTTGGTCAAAGTGTGATCAATGTGTTATTTACTCTTGAGGTCAGTTTATTTCTGGTCCTTGCTGCAGGAGTGGAGACCCTAAGATTCAAGAAGTTTTATCTCTAGCAGACATCTTGGACATGAAGAAGTATTCCATATGGGAAAATGATAGGGAATGATTGGCTTTGGAAAGTTGGATGAAAGAATATTGTTCTTGTGATCTTCTTCTGTGATGTGATGGGAAGTTTGGAGACCTTGTTTTGGAATGGGGTGTTTTTCTTAGTGCAGCTGGATTCTTTTCATGTTGTCAAGACTGATGTCTTAATATCTGTTGATAGAACATTCTGTTCATAATGTTATGGTGTCTCTCTCCTGAGATCACAAGTCTCTACTTGACTTATTGTAATACCCCAAAATTTGCTCTCCCTCTTTGTCATCATAGCATGGCATTATCATTTATCATGTCACATCCACCTCATTAACATTGCATTGCATTTAACATAGAAAAATGAAGCATGGCATCCTCCTTACCATCAGGGCATGTGATCAGGTGGGGGATGGACAATCAAGAGATCATTCAAAGCACAAAAAGGTCAGTCAAGTTGCCTCAAGGCAAGCCAAGAAGCCTTTCATGTCTCATACTATCTCATTTGATCATCCACAACCTCAAGGATAAGAGATACAATAGGAGATTGAGGCATTACATCCTACACTATGCAAGAAGTACAAAAATTGAAGGAAAATCCTCAAAAGAGATAGCTCATTGATTCAAAATCATCCTCAAGTGGCATTTCTCATCATCCTTTAAGAGGATACACAACATACTCTGAGGAATTTGGATTTGGAAGATGTGCAATTTCCTCCTAACCAAAGGGGGTCAAAACTAGGGTTTCCCATTAAATCAGGGAATCTTTGATTTTTTGAACAAAACTTGATGTCATGGTATTCCATATGTCCTTAAGTGTATGTATGTGGAAGATTGCATCTCAATTGGTTTTAGAAGTGGTTCAATTGGAAGAAAGATCAAGAATCAGAGAAATTGGGGCAAAGTCAAATAATCAGAGGAAAAAGTCAACTCTTGACTTTTTGAGGCCAAATTCATGAAATTCATGTTATATGTGTCCAATGTGCAAAATTTGGTCAAGAAATTCCAAAGGAATCATGAAAAATTCAAGATGTAGAAAGTTGCCATTTTTGGATGAAGTAGGGTTACTAAAAATAGCAAGTTTTGGCCATTTTGCATCAGAGTTTGAACCAAGGCCATTTAAAATGGAAGCACCAAATGAAAATTCCACTCGGCCACAACAAAAGATCTTGTTTTAAGCTTCAAATCCATGTGTGGAACATCTCCATTGGATAAAAATTGAGTGAGATATGATTGATCAAAGTTTGAGCAAAGTAGGTTCAAAACTAGGTCATGACCAAGATTTTCAGGGCACGCGCGCAGTCATTTTAACAAACAGTTGGTGTGCCATATATTCGCCTATTTTTCTCATGGTTAAAGGCCTCAAATGAAAAACTTGTCAAAATCAATATTGTTCCTTGCAATGCCCTCTTCAATGTTCATGTTGGGCCAAATTTCATCTGATCAAGTTATGATGGAGAAATAGTGGCCCCAAGTCATGTTGATTATGCTGAAAACCCAGGCGCCATGTTGCCTTGCCAACCAACCCCATTACTACGCCATACACCAGTTTTGATTCCTTTTGTTTCAAGCAATTTTTCATCATCTTGTACACTTCCATTTGACTTGTTTTCAACATCAATATTGTGCCATGATAGCTCCTCTTTCATTTGACACCAAAACCTCATTAAACCATGCATTAACATGAGAGATATTTACCATCAAACATCCACTGTTACAATAATGACTTGTTGCATAATTTTGGTTCAAGCACACCTCAAATACATGACACAGGTTTTTTATGTTTGCTTCCTCATTAAGACCAACACATGCCTGCACTCTTTACACCTTTGCTCGAGTCATACATGAAAAAGGAAAAGGTTGAAAGCTTGTGGTAGAAGTTTTGCAGCAGGAACATTGTAACTTACCATGAGCTGCCATATACCATACAAAAGCCTAAAGGAACTCGCCCCTAACTAACTTGACTCAGTTAGTTAGGGTGCACTCAGTTGACCACCCTCAACTCGCTTGACTCACTCATTAAACCATGGTTAAGGCTGGCTATATAAACATCACATTGCTCATAACTCAGGGAGGTTTTTCACTTGTTCATTTTGTGTCACGAGTTCAGAGGTTCATCTCTCCAAGTTTCAGAGTCTCATTCTCACACTGCTCAAGCTTCATCGCCATTCTTCTCCACACGATTTACTCACTCTCTCGCTGCTCAAGTTTCAGTGCTTAAGCCTTTATTTGGCCAATAGAAGATCAAGAGTATCAAGTTTATTCTCTGGTTTTTCTTGGTTCAAAAGTTCCATCAACATCAGGTAAATATTCATCATCTTTTTCTGTACGATTCATGAGAGTTTTAAGTTCATTACACATTGATTGAAGCTTATTAGAAGCACAAGTTTGATTCTGGCTAGTTGATAGGCTTCTTAGAGGCATAGTTCTATACCTAGGGCTTAATTTGATTGACTCTGTTCTTGCTGTGCGTATGTGTTTGGTGATTTTCATTAGCATATTCATAATGTACGTGAGCTTAGCTTTCAATTGATGTATGCATTGTGATTTTCTGGAGAAATGTGAGTTGCAGACGGTGGTAAGTGACCGGAGAAGGTGACCGGAGGTCCCTCTCCGGCCGATGGCTTCATGTTAGGGTTTTATGACCAGTTTGAATGTGATCCGTTGGATGAGTGTGATCTAATGGCTACCATGCTGCCAACACATAAAAATTCATGTGCATGTCACGTGTGATTTTCTGAAATTTTTTTAAACTTTGTGTGGTATGGTACATGGTAGTGTGTATGGACATTCAAGTGTGCGCGTTGATCTTGATTACCTTGACCTAGATTTGACCTTGACCTGATCTGATGGTGGTGAATGGTTTGACTTAGTTTGACTGATAATGCATGGTAGTTAGTGTGTGCTACGCGTAATTGGACCTATGACAGATTGCTTTTCGCACCTCCTTTTTAAAAAGCCCAAACACTTTGAACTGTTGGTTTACTATATTTGCACCCCACTCTTGTTTTCTATTTCCTTTTATTTTCTTCATTTTATACACGTTTGCTTTTCAATTTTTAGAAATATCAAATGACATTAGAAAATTCCACAAAAATTAATGGACATCAATAAAACATTTAGAAAATTTTTGGTGATTTTATTTTCTGATCTTATGACCTTTTTGCCCCTGTTCCATAATTTTCTTTGAATTTCCATTTAGATGCATTCTAAGCATGATACATGAATTTGTTTAATTTTGTTCTTGCTCATTACAAACTGTTTTGACATGGTTCTTTTTGCATTGATTCACCAATACATTGAAGCATGCTAGATGATTTTTGTTTGATTTTTTAAGTCACTTTATGACATGTTTTGATGCCTATATTTGCACCACTTTGCATGATGTTTCAATTTGACCTAATTGCTTTGTTTGAAGTCATTTTGCTCTGAATTTTTACATGCTATCTTGATGTATGATGCATTTCTGACCTAGGCATTCCAATAATATGCTGGCATAATTTTCATGAATCCATTTGGTTTTTGTTTGATGCATTACATTTGAAGCATAATACATGTCATGTCATTTTAACTTTAGTGCATGTTTGCATGAACTCTTTTGTGCATATTTGTATGAGCATTTGCATAGTTGTATGAGTCATTCAAGTGATATTATAGGTCATTGTTGCACATTATAGGTCATCTTCACATGTTCATTTCAACTTGAACTTTGTGCATCCTAACATGTATTGTTTGCACCTTCTTTTTGAGTTTTCATCTCACTTCTTCTTCTATTACTTCTTGAATGTCTTGATGGTTGATTCATGGATACTTTTGAGATGTTCATAAACCTTTTTTTATTTAGTTTCAATTCTGGTTGTTGATGTATATGTTCCATTTATGCATGTCCTTTTCATTTCTTTCCATCTTTCATCTATTCCTTCTTCTTGTAACATGTTTAAATGCTAATGGGTGATGATTACTGCTTATTCACTTGCATTTGTATGATGATATTCACTTGTTATCCATATGATGCACATTCTGGTTATGATATTAAGATTTGATTTTTCATCTTATTCTTTTGAATTTTAATGTGCATTAAGTGCTTTTTATTCCTTATACATGTTTCTATTGTTTACTAACCATGTAGGGGCTTTGGTAAGTTTCAATTGAGTGTGGATAAGGAATCCACATTCAAATTCTATCCTTTCTCTTCTACAATTCCATTTTATGTTTTGTTAAGCATTTATGTGCTTTCTTTTAATAACTCTTTACTTTCCCTTTTTGAATTACAATTCATCTTCTACTTTAGAAGTGAATTGTTTAATTCTTTCTTTCTTTAGACTTTAGGTTGAAACCTCACAAACCTTTAGGATCACTCCCTTTAATCTTCAATTAGGATTGAGTCTTAGTCCATATAGGTTTTACCTTTTCTCCTCTCTTGAGTCTCTCTTCTCATCTCTTAAAGAAAATCCAAAACATCCAATAAAGGTAAGCATTTATTGCATTTAGGCCTTTCATATAAAGAAAAGATTATAAAGGGGTTTTCTCTTATAATCTTAGAATGTATAGCATTATAGCCCATCTTGGGTCAATGTGTTAAACATTCGATCTTGTATGAGGGACTTGAATGCAATGCTTGTTGAAGGTACAAATAATAAAAAACACTTCTTCATTTCTTAATCAACAAAAATACTTAATAAACACAAATATGCTAGTGTGTTTGAACCTTGACAATTGGAACTAAGTATGGGGGTCTTCTTCACTCTTAGTGTGTCTTCTTGCTCATTCCATCTTGGAATGTGAGAATGTACACATTCCAATGATTAAGATCCAGATACACTATCATATGCAAACCAAATGAAAAACTATTAAAAGGCAAAAACAAACAATAACGTCTTTCCTTCGGGAATTCTTTTCTCATCTCATTCATTCTCAACGCACGAACGCGCTTCTACTCGTTCTCTTGCAAGACGGTAACGCACTCGGACCAGCGAGCCTGCAACACCTGAGCTAGAACGTAAGCCGTTCTCTAAAAAACACAAACAATCCATCCCTATTGAGGGGAACTACGTCGCTCTGATTCTCACGCTCCCAATGAGATACGTAGGCAGTGGGGTAGGGCCCATGCGAGCACTTCTTTTATTTTCCCTACATTTGTTTCTCTTTTTCTTTCTCCTTTCTTTCCTCCAGTTCCTTTTCCAGTATCCTTTCCTTACACCCTTTGATCGAGACAAGCAAGCGTGGATCCCATCGGGTACGATGGACGCGAGGGGGTGCTAATACCTTCCTCTCGCGTAACCGACTCCCGAACCCAGTTCTCTTGGTCGCGAGACCATGCTCTTTCCTTTCCTTCAGGTTTATGCAGTGTTTCCTTTCCCTCTCATGGGATAAATACACATTGCTGGCGACTCTGTTTCGGTGCCACTTTCGCGTTTGTACTTGGATGAAAATCCCGGGAGCGACAGCTGGCGACTCTGCTGGGGAAAAGAGGTTGACCTATTGCTGGTCCATCCTAAGCAAGTCAATCCTAGCGCTTGTCTGTTTTTCTTTCATTGGGTGTTTACTGTTGTGCTATATTTACCATTTTATTGTATGGTTATTTACTGCTTTACTGTACATTACTGTATTTACTGCTTTTTAGCATTACATATCATATTATTACTGTTGTGTTGGACTGTGCTATTTTCTGTTTGGCGGGATGGGATTTCTGAGAGATAAGCCCATTACACAGGCTTGAGTATACACTTAGAATTAGAGTGGAGAGTAGTGGGACCTACGTGCCGTTTGGAGTGCGTTGGGTGTTCACGAAATTCACAGCTAGACGAGGCTATCTTGGGACACGTCGTGGCATGCGCATCTTGCGTATTCTAGGATGTAGATCTAGAGAGCTGTCGACTCTAGTGACCGATCATGAGGACCTTAGTGGAAATATCCCTCTTTAGTGGTGACAATGGCAGACCACATTCTGTGGCAAACCCATTCGCACCCGAGGGCCCACTTTGGAACTTGCATAGGATGACTTTTATTTTCTAAGGGGAGTCAGTGGATGACCTCTTTGATTGGCATAGCATTGTATCCTACGGGCTGAATGTGCTATTGCTTCTCAAACCTCCGAAGCTGACAAGCCTTATTTTCTAAGAACCACACGTGAGTATGGGCGGGATGTTTACAGGTTTGCAGGAAACCCAGCCTCCTACCTACCTTACTTGTGATTCTATGATGATTTCAGACATTGTATCCTATGACAGTGATTTAAGTGTTCATCTCAGATATTGCCAGATTCAGTACAGAGACATAGTGCACACAGTTCAATACAGACACCGACACTTGATTACCTGATCACATGCCCTCTTGCATTGCATTATCATATCATAACAGTTATGTTTGTCATTTTCAGGTGCATAATACATTTCTGATTCCAATCCATGGGTTCAACAGAGATTGTTGCCGAGAGAAAGAACAATGTGTCTTACAAGTTTCCAGATCCTGTCTTGGATTCATTGCTCAAAGTTATAGATATGGCTGGTCCGGGTATTCTTGATAGGTTTCAGAAGAGCTACGGGAATTTGGTTGGGATGGTCCGTACAATCACCAAGTATGAACATGATGCCTTGCACACTCTGCTGCAGTTCTACGAGCCTTCGTTGAGGTGCTTTCTTTTTTCAGATTACATTTTGATGCCAACACTGGAAGAATTCTCATTTATTTTGGGAATTCCGATCACGTCGGCAATACCATTCTTCTCTGGTAGTTCTCCCAGCGTAAAAGAAATTGCTGCTGCTTTACAAATGGATCAGGCAGTGATAAAGAGTGGTGTGAGCAGTAAAAATGGAGTTAGCGGATTTCATTTAGAATTTCTGTCTGGACAGGCCCAAGAGGCTGCAAGTGCTAAAAATTGGACGGTTTACAATTCCATTCTGGCTCTCTGCATATATGGCCTAGTTTTCTTTCCCAATCAGCAAGACTTTGTGGATATGCAAGCGACAAGAGTTTTCGTTCTTAAAAATCCAGTCCCTACTTTGTTAGGAGGTTTTTATCATTCCGTGCACTATAAGAATGAGAAAAGGAGGGGAGGATCTGTTAGTTGTTGTACTCCACTGCTGAGTCATTGGTTTTTCAAACATTTGCCTCAGACAGGTGCCTTTGTGGAAACCAAAGATGTGGCGAAATGGTCTAAACGATTGATGAGTTTAACTGCTGATAACATTGTATGGTTTGATCACCGGTTGTTGAGAATAGAGCTTGTCACAAGATGCGGAAATTTTCCAAATGTGCCTTTGATTGGCAGAAAAGGAGGGATCAATTATAATCCAGTTTTGGCCATCCGACAGTTTGGGTATGCTTCCAGGGATCCTCCTACAGAGCAAGATGTGGAAGAATCTTTATTCTTTACAGGAACTAAAGATGCGAAGGTGGTAGAAGTAGTGAATGCTTGGAAAGATAAGCACAAAATTGGAAAAGCAGTTTTTGGAAAAGGAGATTGTAGATCTTATCCTGAATATGACAGGTGGATTGAGACGAAAGTAAAGGAATTGCTTTTACCCTTTTCAAGGGGACCTCTTTTATGTGCAGTACAGCCAGAACAACCCACTATGGTGGCTATTGAAGAATGTGAGAAGTGGAAGAAAATGGTCAGAGAGTTGCAGATAGAGAATTCTGGAATGAGCAGATGTCTTCAGAAAGCTCTAGCTGACAACAAAGAGTTGGAAAAGAGAGCCTTGAAAGCGGAAAAAACCTTGGCTGACAAAGAGGAAGATTTTGATGACCGAGCTCGGTACTTTCGAAAACTTACTTTGGGAGCAGATGACACTAGTCAGGCTCACAAGATTACAAAACAGGCTTTAGCCCGAAGCAAGGATTCATTAGCTCAACTTCGTCAAGCTTGGGATGAAGTCAGAATTGAAAATGCCGAGTTAAAGGATCAGTCGAAGACTAAAGACGAGGAGCTTAAAAAGGCACATGAGCAGAGGAGAAAGTATCGGGAAAGTCTCGATAAAAGTCAAGAACAGTTAGAAGAAGCTAGAAGCCAGTTGAAGAATACCAAGAAAGAGCTTGAAGAAGTCATGATAGAAAGGGAGATACTCAAGACGCAAGCCGGCATAAAGAGACACAAAGGAGTGTGTGATGACGAAGCTCTGATGCTGCATATGGGTTCTTTAACTGAAGCTCTTGAGAAAAGGGATGTCTTGATCAAAGAGATGATTGAAAAGCCGAATCACCAGCGTACCCGTATACTTTTTGAGGAAATCAAGTATTCAAGTGATAAGCTGAAGGATGTGGAATTGTCAGATTGATGTTCTTTTCCCTGTATTTTGTTGTTAATGGCTACCATCAGGCTTGTTGATGGATCCATTTTTTTCCTTGTATTGCATTTGCGGTTGAACCTTTCTTAAATGTACTTGAATATTTTGTTGAATGAGTATGAGCAGTTTTATTCAGGATTATTTCTTATCAGATAGCCGCACACAAGCACATGACCACGACACGTCTCTTTATATCACAATTTCTGGTCTTCAGATTTCTGTGGTTGGATTGGAATCAGGGTATAAAGCACCTCGGAAATGACAAACATGGCATTGCATGGCATTGCATATCATTTTGCATTTTTGTTACTTGCTTTTCAGGTACTCGTTGCAGGGTCTCTAACCTTTATTTGGTTTCAGGCAGTATAGCGGAGAATCATATTCACCGATATTCGACGCGAAGAAATCAAGTAAGAATCATGGATCAAGTGCAGAGTGATTTGGCCGAAATGAGGGCGCGTATGGACCAGTTCATGACCCTCATGACTGGCATGGCGCAAAATCAGGAGAGGTTGAGGCTTCTGGTCGAGCGTCCAGACAATGGGCCCGAAGGTGATCAACATGACAATTCACAGGGACACGACATCCCTCCTCCCGGTGGCAACCCTCCTCCTGGTGGTAACAATCGGGGTAATGGAAATGGTAGGCATGCTGGTGTTACTCTTGAAGATACTCTGGAAGACCAATTTACTCTACTAGATGCTGATGTGGGTAATCAAGGTGATCGAAGGTATGAGGAGTTAGCAGAAAAGATCAGGGCCATAGAATGCAAGAACTCTATGGGTATTGATGTTACCAGCTTGGGGCTGGTCTCAGGAGTCAGAATTCCCCCTAAATTCAAACCTCCCACTTTTGATAAGTATCATGGCAATGCGTGTCCCCAAACGCATCTTCAAGCTTACTTTGGGAAGATTTCAGCCCATACGGATGACGAGAAGCTATGGATGCACTATTTTCAGGACAGTCTGGCTGGGGCATCCTTGACCTGGTACATGAAGTTGAATAGAGCTGCTGTGAAGAATTGGAAAGATCTGGCAGAAGCGTTCCTGAAGCAATACCAGTATAATATCGACATGGCGCCCAACCGCACCCAATTGCAGGGATTGTCCCAGAATGCCAAGGAGAGTTTCAAAGAATATGCACAGAGGTGGAGGGAAATGGCTGCCCAGGTCCAACCTCCCTTGTCAGACAGAGAAATGGCAGATATGTTCATGGGCACCTTGCAAGGGGCCTATCTGGATAGATTAGCTGCTTGTCCGTCAACTGGATTTGCTGATATTGTGATTGCGGGAGAAAGAATAGAAAGTCTGTTAAAGCTTGGAAAGATCCAGGATGTGAGTGGGGCTGGCTCTTCGGGGACGAAGAAACCGTTTGCTAGTAACCAGAAAAGACGAGAAGGTGATACGAATGCTGTGTTTAGAGGACGAGGCAGAGGGCGTTCTCGAGCTTATTATCAGGTAGATGCTGTAACAATCCCCACACCGTCTGTTCAGAAACAACAACCCCAACAACAAGTTCAACAGCAACAACCTTTTTTCCAGCAAAGGTCTAGACAGAGGGATCGTAAGATGGATCCTCTCCCTATGACTTATGCCGCGCTGTTGCCCCGGCTACTCGAGTTAAAGTTGGTAGAACTCCGTACTATGAAAGCTCCGGTTGCTGGAAACCTGCCACCTAACTTCGATGCTAATGCTCGTTGTGAGTTCCACTCAGGTGCTCAGGGGCACTCCATTGAAAAATGCTGGGCTTTCCATCATAAAGTACAAGATTAGATTGATGCTAAAGCCATCAATTTCTCTCCCGCTCCTAATATTACTCAGCATCCCATGCCTGATCATAGTGCAGCAAATGTGTACGCTATTGAAGATGGGAGGAGATTGAATCTGGTGACAGATATCCATCAAGTGAAAACTTCTTTGTTGGTGGTAAAAGATCGTTTATTGAAGGGACGGGTGTTCCCGGGCTGTAATCAAGAGTGCTCTGAGTGTATGAATCAGGAGAACGGCTGTGATAAGTTGAAGATGGGTTTACAGAATCTGATCGATGAAGGATGTCTACAGTTCGACAGAGTCGTGAAAGACACTGATGAGATATCAACCGTGACCATCTATTACACTCCCGCTGAGATTCAAATGCCGGTCAATGCAGTTCCCGTGGCGAGTGTTGCGCCAGAAAGGCCCAGTCCTGTCACTATCACGGTGCCAGGACCAATTCCGTTCACGTCTACGAAGGCTATCCCATGGCACTATGGGGCAGATGTATATTACGAAGGTAAAAAGCAGGAAGTTGAGTCGTCAGTCAGCCCAAATATTGATAACGTAGGGGGTGTAGGGGGTTTTACAAGGAGTGGAAGGTTGTTCGCTCCCCCAACCTTGAGAAGTGATAAAGAGGCAGAAGCCGCAGCAAAGGCTAAAGGTAAACAGGTGGTTGAAAATGCGCCCACACCTGAAGCAGAGACAAAGATTACTTTTGATAAGGAAATGGAAGAATTTATGAAGATAATCAAGAAAAGCGATTATAAGATTGTGGACCAACTGAATCAGACCCCTTCAAAGATTTCAATCTTGTCACTATTGATGTGCTCTGATGCGCACCGGCAGGCGTTGTTGAAAGTGTTGAAGAGTGCGTACGTGCCACAAGAAATTACTGTTAATCAGCTCGAGGGCGTAATCTCCAATGTTAATGTTAGCCATGGCTTGGGCTTTACAAGTAGAGATTTGACTGTTGAAGGAAGAAACCATAATAAGGCTTTGCATATCACGATGGAGTGTAAGGGCGCAGTGTTATCTCATGTACTGGTAGACACTGGTTCATCACTCAATGTCTTGCCCAAGAAGGCATTAATGAAGCTGGAAGTTGACGGTTTGATCTTAAGGCCTAGTGAATTGGTGGTCAGAGCATTCGATGGAACTAGACGATCTGTGTTTGGTGAGGTGGAATTGCCCGTACAAATTGGACCACAGGTATTCAAATCCACGTTCCATGTAATGGACATACAACCTGCATATAGCTGCCTATTGGGACGCCCTTGGATTCACGGAGCCGGGGCTGTTACTTCTACTCTACATCAAAAGCTGAAGTATGAGTTTGAAGGGCAGGTTGTGACAGTGTGTGGGGAAGAAGACATCTTTGTGAGTCACTTATCCACATTCAAGTACATTGAAATGGATGGGGAAATTCATGAGATGCTGTGCCAATCATTTGAAGCAGTCAACATTGACGATGCACCTGAGTCTTCTTCTGTACCAGCTGGGGCCGGTACCTCCATTTCATCTTACAAACAAGCTGTCGAAGTCGTCAGGGCAGGCAACGCCCAAGGTTGGGGCAGGTTGATAGAGACCCCAATGAAGGAAGACAAATTTGGTATTGGTTATCATCCCTCTACAACTTCAGATGCGGGGAGCAGGGGACCCATTACTTTCAATAGTGGGGGAATTATCTACACGGACCAGTCTTGTGCAGCCACAGAGGATAGTGTTGACAGTAATTGTGACCTGGACAACTGGGTACGCCCTCGTGCTCCGGGACAACAAGTGCAAAACTGGTCCGTTGAAGAAGTCATCCGGGTTACTCTTCAAACAGAGTAATTTTTCTTTGCTTTTTCTAACCATAATGCATGTCAAAATCTTGCGCTCTGCCCAAGGCGTATAGATTCATTTGTAGGGCCACCATGGTTGCATTTGCAATGTTTAATCATTAATAAAGGACGTTTTGCAATCAAATTTTGTTCTCTGTCTTTCAGTTTTTATTTTTGCAAAAAAAAAAAATAAAATGGCAATGTTTCATTTTCTTTTGTTTTGCTTAAAAATAAATTCTAAAATAAGGCATGAACCCGTTCATGCAGACTTGATCCTCCGGATACCACTGATAACGATTTTGATATGGCTATGTATGACTTTGACAATCCGATTTATCAAGCCGAAGAAGGGGATGAGAAAGATTGTGAACTCCCTGAAGAACTGGCCAGATTGTTGAAACAAGAGGAAAGGGTCATCCAGCCTCATCAGGAGACTGTAGACATCATCAATATTGGTACCAAGGACGCCAAAAAAGAGATCAGGATTGGTGCCAGCTTGCAAGCAGATGTGAAGCAAACTTTGACGGAAATGTTGCGCGAGTATGTTGACGTCTTCGCCTGGTCGTATCAAGACATGCCGGGGTTGGATACGGATATTGTCGTGCACAGGCTACCATTGAGAGAAGAATGTCCGCCAGTCAAGCAGAAACTTCGTCGGACTCACCCCGACATGGCTTTAAAGATTAAGGAGGAAGTCCAGAAGCAGTGGGACGCTGGTTTTCTTGCTGTGACAAAGTATCCTCCATGGGTAGCCAACATCGTGCCAGTACCGAAGAAAGATGGAAAAGTGAGAATGTGTGTGGATTATCGAGATCTTAATAAAGCTAGCCCGAAAGATGATTTTCCACTACCTCATATTGATGTGCTGGTCGATAATACAGCTCAGTTTTCAGTGTTCTCATTTATGGACGGTTTCTCCGGGTACAACCAGATCAAGATGGCACCTGAAGATATGGAGAAGACCACGTTCATTACTCCGTGGGGTACATATTGTTATAAAGTAATGCCTTTTGGTTTGAAAAACGCAGGGGCAACGTACCAGCGGGCGATGGTGACATTGTTTCATGACTTGATTCATAAGGAGATCGAATGTTATGTAGATGATATGATTGCCAAGTCGAGAACCGAAGAGGAACATCTGACTAACCTGAAAAAGCTGTTTGAAAGGTTGAGAAAGTTCCGTCTGAGATTAAACCCAAACAAGTGCACGTTTGGGGTACGTTCTGGAAAGTTACTGGGTTTCATTGTGAGCGAAAGAGGAATCGAGGTTGATCCTGCCAAGGTGAAAGCAATACAAGAAATGCCTGAACCGAGAACAGAAAAAGAGGTTCGTGGTTTCTTGGGTAGATTGAACTACATTGCGAGGTTCATATCTCACCTAACAGCCACGTGTGAACCAATATTTAAATTGTTGAGGAAAGATCAAACGGTCAGGTGGAATGACGATTGCCAATTGGCATTCGATAAGATAAAAGAATACTTGCAGGAACCTCCGATTTTAATGCCTCCAGTTGAAGGGAGACCGCTGATAATGTATCTGACAGTGCTTGAAGGTTCCATGGGTTGTGTTCTCGGTCAACATGACGAGACAGGTAGGAAGGAGCATGCTATTTACTACCTGAGCAAAAAGTTCAATGATTGTGAGTCCCGATACTCAATGCTTGAAAAGACATGCTGTGCGCTTGCATGGGCCGCTAAGCGATTGAGGCAATATATGGTTAGGCACACGACCTTGTTGATTTCAAAAATGGATCCTATCAAGTATATTTTCGAGAAACCAGCATTGACAGGCAGAGTTGCACGGTGGCAAATGGTCTTGACAGAGTATGACATTCAGTACACTTCACAAAAGGCCATCAAAGGAAGTATCTTGTCCGACTATCTCGCGCAACAGCCGATTGATGATTACCAACCCATGAAGTTTGACTTCCCTGATGAGGACATCATGTTTCTCAAAGCTAAGGACTGCGAGGAACCACTTCCGGAGGAGGGGCCAGACCCTGAATCCAAATGGAGTCTGATGTTTGATGGGGCTGTCAATATGAATGGGTGCGGAGTTGGAGCAGTTCTTATCACGCCGGAAGGTGTTCATATGCCGTTCACTGCCCGAATAACTTTCGGATGCACCAACAATGAAGCAGAGTACGAAGCTTGTATAATGGGGATCGAGGAGGCGATTAATCTACGGATTAAGACCCTTGATATATTTGGTGATTCAGCTTTGGTAATCAATCAAGTGAAAGGGAGTTGGTACACGCACCAAGCAAATCTAGTGCCGTATAGAGATTATACGAGGAGATTGCTGACATTTTTCACAACAGTGAAACTGTACCATATTCCTCGAGATGAGAATAGGTTCGCGGATGCCTTGGCCACTTTGTCTTCCATGATCAAAGTGCAAGGATGGAACCATGTACCTAAGATTGAGGTATCCCGCCTTGACAGACCAGCATTTGTGTTTGCGGTCGATGCAGCGTCTGATGACAAGCCATGGTTTTATGACATTAAGTGTTTCTTAAAAAGTCAAGAGTACCCGCCCGGGGCATCGTCCAAAGATAGGAAGACGTTGAGAAGGTTAGCTGGTAGTTTCTTCTTGAACAAAGATGGCGTGCTGTATAAAAGAAATTTTGACACGGTCCTGCTTAGATGTGTGGATAGACATGAAGCAGACTTGTTGATGATTGAAGTGCACGAAGGCTCTTTCGGTACCCATGCCGGAGGGCAGGCAATGGCTAAAAAGTTGTTAAGGTCGGGATATTATTGGTTGACTATGGAGTCAGATTGTTGCAAATATGCCCGCAAATGCCATAAATGCCAGATCTATGCAGACAAGGTGCATGTGCCTCCAAATCCGTTGAGTATCATGTCGTCGCCTTGGCCGTTTGCCATGTGGGGCATTGATATGATCGGAAAGATTGAGCCCACAGCTTCCAATGGTCATCGTTTCATCTTGGTGGCAATTGATTACTTCACCAAATGGGTTGAAGCCGCATCCTATGCCAATGTTACAAAACAAGTGGTCGCTCGTTTCTTAAAACGGGATATCATTTGCCGATATGGAGTTCCCGAAAGAATCATTACTGATAATGGTTCTAATTTGAATAATAAGATGATGGCTGAGTTATGCCGGGACTTCAAAATCGAACATCACAATTCTTCTCCGTACCGCCCAAAGATGAATGGCGCGGTCGAAGCGGCCAACAAAAATATCAAGAAGATTGTACAGAAGATGGTTGTCACGTACAAAGATTGGCATGAGATGTTACCATTTGCTTTGCATGGGTATCGAACGTCGGTACGCACGTCCACTGGGGCAACCCCATTCTCACTTGTATATGGTATGGAGGCAGTGCTACCAGTTGAAGTAGAGATTCCGTCCCTCAGAGTTATGATGGATGTTAAGCTAGATGAAGCTGAATGGGTACGAGCCAGATTTGATCAGCTGAGCCTTATTGAGGAAAAGCGATTGGCGGCTGTATGTCATGGGCAACTATATCAGCGCAGAATGAAACAGGCATTTGACCAGAAGGTGCGTCCTCGGGTTTATAAAGTCGGAGATGTGGTACTCAAAAGGATCCTTCCTCCCAATACAGATCACAGGGGCAAATGGACTCCTAATTATGAAGGTCCATTCGTGGTTAAAAAGGTCTTTTCGGGCGGAGCTTTATTGCTTACAACCATGGATGGCGAAGACTTTTCATCCCCTGTCAACTCGGACGTAGTCAAAAAATACTTCGCATGAATAGACCCGCTGGATAATAAGAATAAAAAAAAAAATCCAGGCAAAAAAGGGCATCCCGGCGAACCAAAAACAGAATAAGGTTCGGGCAAAAATTAGGGATATAATTGAAAAAATTTGTACACCCGGTAAGTTGAAAACCCGAAAGGGCAACTTAGGCAAAAAAGGGTATCCTGGTGGATCGAAAACCTGAAAGGGCGGTCCACACAAAAGAGGGATTTAAGCGAATGACTACGGTTTGAGTTATCTATCCCCCATTACCGTTTGAACAACTGACGTTCTGAAGGATAGGAATCGGTCCGATCATTCCTCAGAAGGCAAGGTCGGGGAGTTTTGAAGACATACTGGTCATAACAGAATGGAAACTCAGTGGAATTCCGTTTTCACATTGCCATTAGGATAGTTTCTTTTCTCAATTTTCAGCGATCACCTCTTTCCAGGGATTGCTTCCGGATGTAATTGCCTATTCTGGGCTCTCAGTCAATAAATTGAATTTCAATAAAAAGTTTTCTATTTTTGTTTTATTGCTTTGTTTGCAAAAACGTCCTAATTTTTGATAAAACATTGCATTTGAAAAACATGGCAGCCTTGCCATAACATGCGCAGAAAAAACATTTGAAATTACTTCGAATGTTGAATATTCCCGGATGGTGGATTCTGGCCACGCAATATTCGGGGCATGTGGGCATAGTCTTTTGTTGCAGGTAGCAGGTGCAGATGATTTTAAGCACAAGACCGGCAATAAATCACCCCACGCAAAAGACTGGGGCAATTATGGGTAAGGAGATCGGCGTTCATCGTTCGGTCGACGATTGTTCATAACGGGTCGATATCAGTGAATTAAGTTCAACTGGGTACCGTTGCATCTTATTAAGTCGATTCTCTTATTCAGTCCTTCCAACGGCTACAAGCTTTTTTATGTCGGTAACGGTCACGGGTTCCCCAAAAGAAGGGTCTCGTCGACACCGAAACTGATGGTCATTATTCCCAGCGAAGTCACAAGAGTTTGAAGAGGCTAGATCTTCTGTAAAATCCTCTTATGACATCCTCTTCGGGGACGAATTGTTGTTTTGTCCAAGCATGGGGCATGTTTGTTTCCCTAGCATGAAGTGTTGATCATCCCCAGTAGAGTTTGAGGACAGTTGGTCTTCTGTAAAATCCTCTCAAAAGGCATTCTCCAGCACGAGACGTTTTAAAGCAGTTTCCTCCAGCAGAGTTTGTCATAAACTCGTCGTCCCTAACGGAATTGTCTAAAGGGAAGCTCGCCTAACATGGGGCATTGTGGTACTTATCCTAAGCTTGACAGTCATATTCTGCAGCAGACTACTGTGGATTTGCTTTGAGTTTCCCCAAAGGACTCTTTCCTAGCAAGTTGCAGGGGAATGTTCTAACCAGGATTTGCATATCCCTGGCAGAGTAGCCCTGATACCCAGCAAGATCGTATCTCTAGTCATGGTATCCCCACAAAGGTCAGCATCGAATCTTGTCAGCAATACTCCCCAGCTGAGTTGTTGTTCTCCCCGCAGAGGTTTATAAGATCGGCAGAATCTATTCCTCAACAAGGGTGGCACAGTCTTTCCCCAGCCGGGTCAAAAGGTGGATAACCCCTACAAAGGGTCTTGGATTGGATAGATCCTCAAGCAGAGTTTTTATGACTTTTCTTCCCTAGCAAGACGCCATGCAAAGAAATTCTCATCCCCAGCGGAATCGCTGTGACCAGAATTCATTCCCCCAGCAGATGAAGTGATTACTGGCAGATTTATTATTCTTCAAGTCCAATTTGTTTTTGGCAAACTTGACAATTCGAAGCAGGCGGATTGTTCATTCATTATCCAGCAGAGATACTATCCTCTCAGGAACCTCTAAAGTCAAGTCATTGATCATTGTTCCTCAGCAAAGTCGGCAGAGATGTCTGACACGGATGCAGAGTGTAATCCAGTATTGGAATTTTGCGAAAGTCCACCAGTAGCGTGGCAGGCCAGTAGTCGTCTGGAATTGCATAAAAGACATTATTAAAGTCCACCAGTAGTGTGGCAGGCCAGTAGTCGTCTGGAATTGCATAAAAGACATTATTAAAGTCCACCAGTAGTGTGGCAGGCCAGTAGTCGTCTGGAATTGCATAAAAGACATTATTAAAGTCCACCAGTAGTGTGGCAGGCCAGTAGTCGTCTGGAATTGCATAAAAGACATTATTAAAGTCCACCAGCAGTGTGGCAAGCCAGTAGTCGTCTGGCGTCGTTCAAAAGACAGATCTCTCCGACGTTTCATCGAAGATTCAATCCAGCAGTCTCGTTGGGTTTATATCCCTTTTCTTCTTCACTATCCAGAGCAAATTTTTGGTTATATTTGGTATTCAATCACTATATACCTTGAAAGTCCGAAAGCAATCGCTTTCAGGCATTCAGGTCTACAGCGCTTGAATAGGGGCAGCTGTAATACCCCAAAATTTGCTCTCCCTCTTTGTCATCATAGCATGGCATTATCATTTATCATGTCACATCCACCTCATTAACATTGCATTGCATTTAACATAGAAAAATGAAGCATGGCATCCTCCTTACCATCAGGGCATGTGATCAGGTGGGGGATGGACAATCAAGAGATCATTCAAAGCACAAAAAGGTCAGTCAAGTTGCCTCAAGGCAAGCCAAGAAGCCTTTCATGTCTCATACTATCTCAATTGATCATCCACAACCTCAAGGATAAGAGATACAATAGGAGATTGAGGCATTACATCCTACACTATGCAAGAAGTCCAAAAATTGAAGGAAAATCCTCAAAAGAGATAGCTCATTGATTCAAAATCATCCTCAAGTGGCATTTCTCATCATCCTTTAAGAGGATACACAACATACTCTGAGGAATTTGGATTTGGAAGATGTGCAATTTCCTCCTAACCAAAGGGGGTCAAAACTAGGGTTTCCCATTAAATCAGGGAATCTTTGATTTTTTGAACAAAACTTGATGTCATGGTATTCCATATGTCCTTAAGTGTATGTATGTGGAAGATTGCATCTCAATTGGTTTTAGAAGTGGTTCAATTGGAAGAAAGATCAAGAATCAGAGAAATTGGGGCAAAGTCAAATAATCAGAGGAAAAAGTCAACTCTTGACTTTTTGAGGCCAAATTCATGAAATTCATGTTATATGTGTCCAATGTGCAAAATTTGGTCAAGAAATTCCAAAGGAATCATGAAAAATTCAAGATGTAGAAAGTTGCCATTTTTGGATGAAGTAGGGTTACTAAAAATAGCAAGTTTTGGCCATTTTGCATCAGAGTTTGAACCAAGGCCATTTAAAATGGAAGCACCAAATGAAAATTCCACTCGGCCACAACAAAAGATCTTGTTTTAAGCTTCAAATCCATGTGTGGAACATCTCCATTGGATAAAAATTGAGTGAGATATGATTGATCAAAGTTTGAGCAAAGTAGGTTCAAAACTAGGTCATGACCAAGATTTTCAGGGCACGCGCGCAGTCATTTTAACAAACAGTTGGTGTGCCATATATTCGCCTATTTTTCTCATGGTTAAAGGCCTCAAATGAAAAACTTGTCAAAATCAATATTGTTCCTTGCAATGCCCTCTTCAATGTTCATGTTGGGCAAAATTTCATCTGATCAAGTTATGATGGAGAAATAGTGGCCCCAAGTCATGTTGATTATGCTGAAAACCCAGGCGCCATGTTGCCTTGCCAACCAACCCCATTACTACGCCATACACCAGTTTTGATTCCTTTTGTTTCAAGCAATTTTTCATCATCTTGTACACTTCCATTTGACTTGTTTTCAACATCAATATTGTGCCATGATAGCTCCTCTTTCATTTGACACCAAAACCTCATTAAACCATGCATTAACATGAGAGATATTTACCATCAAACATCCACTGTTACAATAATGACTTGTTGCATACTTTTGGTTCAAGCACACCTCAAATACATGACACAGGTTTTTTATGTTTGCTTCCTCATTAAGACCAACACATGCCTGCACTCTTTACACCTTTGCTCGAGTCATACATGAAAAAGGAAAAGGTTGAAAGCTTGTGGTAGAAGTTTTGCAGCAGGAACATTGTAACTTACCATGAGCTGCCATATACCATACAAAAGCCTAAAGGAACTCGCCCCTAACTAACTTGACTCAGTTAGTTAGGGTGCACTCAGTTGACCACCCTCAACTCGCTTGACTCACTCATTAAACCATGGTTAAGGCTGGCTATATAAACATCACATTGCTCATAACTCAGGGAGGTTTTTCACTTGTTCATTTTGTGTCACGAGTTCAGAGGTTCATCTCTCCAAGTTTCAGAGTCTCATTCTCACACTGCTCAAGCTTCATCGCCATTCTTCTCCACACGATTTACTCACTCTCTCACTGCTCAAGTTTCAGTGCTTAAGCCTTTATTTGGCCAATAGAAGATCAAGAGTATCAAGTTTATTCTCTGGTTTTTCTTGGTTCAAAAGTTCCATCAACATCAGGTAAATATTCATCATCTTTTTCTGTACGATTCATGAGAGTTTTAAGTTCATTACACATTGATTGAAGCTTATTAGAAGCACAAGTTTGATTCTGGCTAGTTGATAGGCTTCTTAGAGGCATAGTTCTATACCTAGGGCTTAATTTGATTGACTCTGTTCTTGCTGTGCGTATGTGTTTGGTGATTTTCATTAGCATATTCATAATGTACGTGAGCTTAGCTTTCAATTGATGTATGCATTGTGATTTTCTGGAGAAATGTGAGTTGCAGACGGTGGTAAGTGACCGGAGAAGGTGACCGGAGGTCCCTCTCCGGCCGATGGCTTCATGTTAGGGTTTTATGACCAGTTTGAATGTGATCCGTTGGATGAGTGTGATCTAATGGCTACCATGCTGCCAACACATAAAAATTCATGTGCATGTCACGTGTGATTTTCTGAAATTTTTTTAAACTTTGTGTGGTATGGTACATGGTAGTGTGTATGGACATTCAAGTGTGCGCGTTGATCTTGATTACCTTGACCTAGATTTGACCTTGACCTGATCTGATGGTGGTGAATGGTTTGACTTAGTTTGACTGATAATGCATGGTAGTTAGTGTGTGCTACGCGTAATTGGACCTATGACAGATTGCTTTTCGCACCTCCTTTTTAAAAAGCCCAAACACTTTGAACTGTTGGTTTACTATATTTGCACCCCACTCTTGTTTTCTATTTCCTTTTATTTTCTTCATTTTATACACGTTTGCTTTTCAATTTTTAGAAATATCAAATGACATTAGAAAATTCCACAAAAATTCATGGACATCAATAAAACATTTAGAAAATTTTTGGTGATTTTATTTTCTGATCTTATGACCTTTTTGCCCCTGTTCCATAATTTTCTTTGAATTTCCATTTAGATGCATTCTAAGCATGATACATGAATTTGTTTAATTTTGTTCTTGCTCATTACAAACTGTTTTGACATGGTTCTTTTTGCATTGATTCACCAATACATTGAAGCATGCTAGATGATTTTTGTTTGATTTTTTAAGTCACTTTATGACATGTTTTGATGCCTATATTTGCACCACTTTGCATGATGTTTCAATTTGACCTAATTGCTTTGTTTGAAGTCATTTTGCTCTGAATTTTTACATGCTATCTTGATGTATGATGCATTTCTGACCTAGGCATTCCAATAATATGCTGGCATAATTTTCATGAATCCATTTGGTTTTTGTTTGATGCATTACATTTGAAGCATAATACATGTCATGTCATTTTAACTTTAGTGCATGTTTGCATGAACTCTTTTGTGCATATTTGTATGAGCATTTGCATAGTTGTATGAGTCATTCAAGTGATATTATAGGTCATTGTTGCACATTATAGGTCATCTTCACATGTTCATTTCAACTTGAACTTTGTGCATCCTAACATGTATTGTTTGCACCTTCTTTTTGAGTTTTCATCTCACTTCTTCTTCTATTACTTCTTGAATGTCTTGATGGTTGATTCATGGATACTTTTGAGATGTTCATAAACCTTTTTTTATTTAGTTTCAATTCTGGTTGTTGATGTATATGTTCCATTTATGCATGTCCTTTTCATTTCTTTCCATCTTTCATCTATTCCTTCTTCTTGTAACATGTTTAAATGCTAATGGGTGATGATTACTGCTTATTCACTTGCATTTGTATGATGATATTCACTTGTTATCCATATGATGCACATTCTGGTTATGATATTAAGATTTGATTTTTCATCTTATTCTTTTGAATTTTAATGTGCATTAAGTGCTTTTTATTCCTTATACATGTTTCTATTGTTTACTAACCATGTAGGGGCTTTGGTAAGTTTCAATTGAGTGTGGATAAGGAATCCACATTCAAATTCTATCCTTTCTCTTCTACAATTCCATTTTATGTTTTGTTAAGCATTTATGTGCTTTCTTTTAATAACTCTTTACTTTCCCTTTTTGAATTACAATTCATCTTCTACTTTAGAAGTGAATTGTTTAATTCTTTCTTTCTTTAGACTTTAGGTTGAAACCTCACAAACCTTTAGGATCACTCCCTTTAATCTTCAATTAGGATTGAGTCTTAGTCCATATAGGTTTTACCTTTTCTCCTCTCTTGAGTCTCTCTTCTCATCTCTTAAAGAAAATCCAAAACATCCAATAAAGGTAAGCATTTATTGCATTTAGGCCTTTCATATAAAGAAAAGATTATAAAGGGGTTTTCTCTTATAATCTTAGAATGTATAGCATTATAGCCCATCTTGGGTCAATGTGTTAAACATTCGATCTTGTATGAGGGACTTGAATGCAATGCTTGTTGAAGGTACAAATAATAAAAAACACTTCTTCATTTCTTAATCAACAAAAATACTTAATAAACACAAATATGCTAGTGTGTTTGAACCTTGACAATTGGAACTAAGTATGGGGGTCTTCTTCACTCTTAGTGTGTCTTCTTGCTCATTCCATCTTGGAATGTGAGAATGTACACATTCCAATGATTAAGATCCAGATACACTATCATATGCAAACCAAATGAAAAACTATTAAAAGGCAAAAACAAACAATAACGTCTTTCCTTCGGGAATTCTTTTCTCATCTCATTCATTCTCAACGCACGAACGCGCTTCTACTCGTTCTCTTGCAAGACGGTAACGCACTCGGACCAGCGAGCCTGCAACACCTGAGCTAGAACGTAAGCCGTTCTCTAAAAAACACAAACAATCCATCCCTATTGAGGGGAACTACGTCGCTCTGATTCTCACGCTCCCAATGAGATACGTAGGCAGTGGGGTAGGGCCCATGCGAGCACTTCTTTTATTTTCCCTACATTTGTTTCTCTTTTTCTTTCTCCTTTCTTTCCTCCAGTTCCTTTTCCAGTATCCTTTCCTTACACCCTTTGATCGAGACAAGCAAGCGTGGATCCCATCGGGTACGATGGACGCGAGGGGGTGCTAATACCTTCCTCTCGCGTAACCGACTCCCGAACCCAGTTCTCTTGGTCGCGAGACCATGCTCTTTCCTTTCCTTCAGGTTTATGCAGTGTTTCCTTTCCCTCTCATGGGATAAATACACATTGCTGGCGACTCTGTTTCGGTGCCACTTTCGCGTTTGTACTTGGATGAAAATCCCGGGAGCGACACTTATGGACTGATGTAAGGGTCAAGCAGTAAGTGAATGTGTTCAGCAGGTGTGTTGAACAGAGAGTGCGCTCTTGAAGACATGAAGATGAGTCTCATGTTCTCCATTCATTTAAGGTATTCTTCTTGCATAGGAGTACTGGTGGTCTTAGATAGAGAAAAGTTGATCAGATTGGGATCATGTGAGTATTGGTACAAGTGATGATTGTGTTCAACTTGTAAGTTGAACAAAGAGTGAGCTCTTGAAGACATGAAGATGCGTCTTATGTTTTCCATTCTTCAAGGTACAAAGAAGCAGATGTTATTCTTGGTAGGGGGAAAGTGTTACAATTCTATGCAGCTGGACGTGTGATGTTAAGGGGGAGATTGATAATTCTGTTGCTTTTGGGATTTGCATACATGAGGATTAAGTGTGCTGTAATGTGTCTTGTGCAGTTGTGATCCTTATTGCTTTTGCTTAGTATAAATGGAACAGAATTTAAACAGAATTTTATTACACTGGTGAAAACATACAAGATTAGAAAAAGGCAACAAACAAAGAGTCTAAAGATTATCCCAACCCCCCGAATCAAGAAAAGTTTTCCAATCTTCGTCACATTCGTCATCAGAGGCTTGAAGTTGCACTTGGTTTTTCTTGATGGTCTTCATCCTTGTTTCTGATGTCTTTCGTGTTCGTGTTGCTCCTGGAGATGCTCCAGCTGTGGACAGTGTTGTGTCCCTCAACTTCTGAGGATCTGGCTTCTTGTCCTCCTGCATGTGTCTCTTTCCTGCATTCTTGTTAGACTGACTCATGTTTCATTCCTTGGTGTACTGGTAGGAGCAAGGAGGCTTGGTATTTATAATGGATAAAGAGACCTTGGTTGTATCGCCTGACCAGTCAAAGTTGTCTTTGGCGTGGGAATTTGTTTTCTTGGGAACCTATTTTTCTTGGCACATTGGATACCAGAACTTCGTGTTTAGTGCCTTGGTAGAGGTTGTCCTAGTAGGATGAGCCTAGGTCTTGTCTGGTTGTCTGATTAGTTTGCTTTTGGTTTAACTGCTGGTGCTGGTTGTGATCAAGTGGTGTGCTGATGTCCTACATTTTGTTACAACATTATTGTTTGGCGTGTACCATACTTATGGAGTTGAAAGAAGCAGCATTATAGTCTGAAGTGGCAGTTCTGACATAATGTGGATTCTAATCTTGATGGCAAGTAGCACTGGAAAACATGGCTACTTTCATGTTGAAGACTCTCTTAGGGTATTATAAGGTTGTTGTCAGGAGGTTCCTTCTAATACAAGTAAAAGGTGGTGGCAGTCCTTATCTTGTGTTGCAAGACATTTGTTTGGAATATGTGATAAATTTCAAATCAAGTGGGCTTTTGTTTATTGGACTTGGCAGACCTCGTTTCTAAAATCCTCATGGTGAGGTCTTGCTCAAAATGTACTAGAATGAGGCATTATTGGTGTAATATCATAAAAGGCATTGAATGTTAAGGCTGTTGTCTATAGCCTATTGCAACCTGTGTGCTGGTCAAGTTTGTGCTATGTAATGTCAAACATCATGATGGGACATATCATAGCTGTGTGGAGTTAGTGCCTATGCAGGAGAAGTCTGAAAAGGAGAATTGTTGTATCTGGGTGACTCTACCTTTTCTCTACTGTGTTTTGAAGGAATCCAAGAAAATATGCTTGGAATGTATAAATTTCTGAGGAGTCTTGGGTTGATAACTTTGTGAACAAGCAGACAAACTATTTTGGTAAGATGTCAGAACAACACTCAAGACATGTTTCCCTGAGTCAAACAAAGGAATATTCTAGACTGTGCATCCAGCCACGCGTAAGAAGGGAGCCTAGTAAGTGCTGATTGGGCCATGCAGGACTGGTCTAAGAGCTATTAAAGGCGTTCAAAGTCAGTTTGGACAGTGCACCTTGAATTAAGTTACAGGTTTTCCATTCTCAATTAACATTCTCTTTGACCAAGAATTAAAGATCGTTAACATCTAAGAAACTGCTCTGCTATTTATAGAGGCTTCTCCTATCCTCTACCATCAGGTAAGGGTTGTTCTCATAAAAACTATGGGTTTTGTTCGGGTCTGGGTAAGTTGTGTATGGGTCTGGTTTTGTGATGGCCTCCTTTGTCAATTTTTGGCCAAAAAGGGGGAGAAAGGGATTGTTGCTCAGAGGTTCAGACAGGAGTCTGTGATTGCATATGTTGTCCAAACATGTCATAGCAAATGTCTATCATGTTTCTTTTTGGATAACTTTTTGTGACATGTGATCCGAGTTATGAACACAGTTGTGACCTGTGTTCTGAGTTACCAGGAGTGGTGGAGGGTTTGGTCTTAAGTTTCCTCTTATGCCCTTCAAAGAGCAATTAAGAGTTCTCTTATGCCACCATTGGTCTTCAAGTTAAGAAGAGGTTCCTGGATTGAGGGGGAGTACATGCTGTCTTCTGCTATCCTCTTCCTCGTGTGCATCAACAAACTTCAGGACCTTCCTTCCTTTTATCCTGAAGATTGATGTTCGTTGGTGCTGATGCAGTGGAGTTCTTCAGAGTGCTGCAAAGAAGATGTCAAACAAAGATGGTGAGACATTATTTTCAACATGAAGATCTGTTGCTGTATGCTGTAGACTCTGAACTCTACTGCTGTTGGTTGTATTTTTATATTGCTGTAAACTCCTGGATTGTAATTGTTTGTAGATTATTTGTTTTAGCCAAAATTTGCCAAAGGGGGAGATTGTTAGCTCTCTTGTTTTAGGATTGGCTTAATTTTTGTAAAACAAATAATAGCAGCAATAATGTAATAGAGAATAGGATGTATAAACTTGCTAAGAAGAACAGGTACAACAAGATGTCCTTTTGAAATGCCAGAACATGTTGTGTTGAAGTTATTCAACAACTGGAACAACATGTCGAAGAAGATGTCTGATGAGGGAGCATTCGACATCGCGCCTGCTGAGCTGGATTAATGAGATTCAGTTATGTTTTGAATTGTACAGAATATTTAAGAGAAAATTATGCATTTTATGTGGCGCATATTTGAAGGTTTAGAAGATTCAATCAGAAATCAAGACTTTCTAAATATAGAGACATATTAGGAAATATTAGATTGAATACCTATCTTTTTGGAGTGTATTTTGCAGTTTTGTAACAGCTATTGAAGCTGTGATTGAAGGCCCAAATCCAATTGGGTACAGGTTATAAATAAAAGGATTTGTAACCCTGGAAGAGTGACTCAAGATGTAGAAGTCTAGGGTTTTGTCTAGGTAAACCTCCCGACTTGTGGGAAGGTTACCCGTATCCTCAAAACCTGTAGGTAAGAGGCAGTACGTTTTGTTCTTGGAGGAAGCTTTGAAGCAACTCCAGAGTGTGTTCTTGGTTAAGGGAAAAAGCTAACAAACGATGGAGTTTGGCATCATACTTAGCTAAGTATTGTTCTCATCAGATGTTGATGTGTCATAGAAGTTGTGTCTTGGAAGGGTGTCTTCCTTGTTGAACAGTTGTATAGGTAAAGAACCGTTGATGCAGTGGCGGATTGTCAACTGCTAGACATCATTGCGATGATTGGGAGTGAGAAGGGTTTCTCATATCTAGAGAGGATCTAGGTAGAAGGGTCATTAGGTAGTGATTAAGTGATAAGCTCTAAACGGGTAGTTTAGCTTTGAATTGATACTGCTGATAGTGGACTTCATCCCTGGCTTGGTAGCCCCCAGAGTAGGTGTGTTAAACCGAATTGGGTTAACAATTCTATGTGTCTTGCTCTTTTCTTTTCAGTACCATGATTATTGCAATATACCTTGCCCTTTGTGATCATGTCAGACCAGATGTCGAACGGCATGTTCTAGGACATCTGAATTTTGCACATGTACCAGAATTTCACATGTGAACGACACTTGTACATGGGTTAGTCGATCTTAAGGGACGGGGGAAGCCCGTCTGATAGTGCTCTAAGCGTGTACACCGTAACGGAATCGGGTTAAAATTCCTGAACCAGGACGTGGTGGCTGACAGCAACGTTAGGGAGTTCGGAGACGTTGGCGAGGGGCCCGGAAAGAGTTATCTTTTCTATTTAACAGCCTGCCCACCCTGGAAACAGCTAAGCTGGAGGTATGGTCCAGCGGCTGGAAGAGCACCACACGCAGAGTGGTGTCCGGTGCGCCCCTAGCGGCCCTTGAAAATCCGGAGGACCGATTGCTTTCCTTGCTCGGTCGTACTCATAACCGCATCAGGTCTCCAAGGTGAACAACCTTTGGTCGATGGAACAATGTAGGCAAGGGAAGTCAGCAAAATGGATCCGTAACCTCGAGAAAAGGATTGGCTCTGAGGGCTGGGCACGGGGGTCCCAGTTCCAAACCCGTCGGCTGTTGGTGGACTGATTGAGCTGTTCCCACGGCGAGAGCGGGTCACCGCGTGCCGGTCATGGGACGGATTGGGAACAGGCCCTTTGGGACCTCTTCCTCGGGCATCGAACAGTCAACTCAGAACTGGTACGGACAAGGGGAATTCGACTGTTTAATTAAAACAAAGCATTGCGATGGTCCCTGCGGATGTTGACGCAATGTGATTTCTGCCCAATGCTCTGAATGTCAAAGTGAAAAAATTAAACCAAGTGCGGGTAAACGGCGGGAGTAACTATGACTATCTTAAGGTATCCAAATGCCCCGTCATCTAATTAGTGATGCACATGAATGGATTAACGAGATTCCAACTGTCCCTGTCTACTATCCATCAAAACCACAGCCAAGGGAAAGGGCTTGGCGGAATCAGCGGGGAAAGAAGACCCTGTTGAGCTTAACTCTAGTCCGACTTTGTGAAATGACTTGAGAGGTGTAGGATAAGTGGGAGCTGGAAACAACGAAAGTGAAATACCACTAATTTTAACGTTATTTTACTTATTCCGTGAATCAGAGGCAGGGCGCTGCCCCTCTTTTTGGATCCAAGGCTGACTTTGGTTGGTCGATCCGGGCAGAAGACATTGTTAGGTGGGGAGTTTGGCTGGGGCGGCACGTCTATTAAATGATAACGCAGGTGTCCTTAGATGAGCTCAACGAGAACAAAAATCTCATGTGGAACAAAAAGGTAAAAGCTCGTTTGATTCTGATTTCCAGTACGAATACGAATCGTGAAAGCGTGGCCTATTGATCCTTTAGACCTTCGGAATTTGAAGCTAGAGGTGTCAGAAAAGTTACCACAGGGATAACTGGATTATGGCAGCCAAGCGTTCATAGCGACGTTTCTTTTTTATCCTTCGATGTCGGCTCTTCCTATCATTGTGAAGCAGAATTCACCAAGTGTTGGATTGTTCACCCACCAATAGGGAACGTGAGCTGTGTTTAGACCGTCATGAGACAGGTTAGTTTTACCCTACTGATGATAGTATCACAATAGTAATTCAACCTAGTACGAGAGGAACCGTTGATTCACACAATTGGTCATCGCTCTTGGTTGAAAATCCAGTGGCGCGAAGCTACCGTGCGTTGGATTATGACTGAACGCCTCTAAGTCAGAATCCAGGCTAGAAGCGATGCGTGCGCCCGTCGTTCGCTTGACGACCAGCAGTAGGGGGCCTTAGCCCCCCAGAGGTACGTGCCGTTGGTGTACCCCGTAAGGTGGATGAGCCTTGCAGGACACTTTGAAACAAAAATTCCTATTCAGCGGCGGGTAGAATCCTTTGCAGACGACTTAAATATGTGTTGGGGTATTATAAGTGGAAGAGCGGCCTTGCTGCCACGAGCCACTGAGATTCAACCCTTCCAACCCACGTGTTGCTTGCCTTCCATAATTTCGCACGGTTACATGTGAAATATTTTTACTTGGAAATTTAAAAAAAAAAAAAGACAAAGTGTGCGTGACACCTCCTCGCTCTAAGGTCTTTGCCATTTTCTATCTTGTCTCCTCACGATTGACGTGTCAAGTTGCATGTACAATAGTGTTGAGCGGCGATTTGGGTTCGCGTCAGCCAAAAGCAAGGTTTCTCGTGACACTTTCTCTTTGGTTGCCAAAAGCAAGGTTTGCTCACGGGTGGACTTTGTGGAGGAGTAACAATGTGTCGACTCTATCCTCCAAGTTTGGTGCAGGGCATAAATGGGTGGGTATGCCGCATGTCATTTGTAGGTGATTTGCGAATCAAACAACGTAGTTAAAAAACTTAACACCTCTACGTGATCTCAAAGTGGGAGGTGCATGCTAAGGGTTCCGTTGTATCTACCTCTTGGACACTTAGCCCCAGAAAAGTCGAAAAAAGCCGAGGCATCAGCGGAATGAGGCCGAACTTGGAATCTGCGCCCTATTTGTTGGGAGATAGGCCCTTTTGAAAAAATAATCTCAAAACAATACGCTTAGGCTAGGGTTTTGCGTTGCATCCGCCTCTTTAACGCCCTAACCCCGAAAAGTCGAAATATATCGGGGAATCGTCCGAATAAGGCCAAACTTTGCAGTCACTCTCTATTTGTTGGGAGAGATGTCCATGCAAAATTTCGGATCAAAGTTCTTTGCACAGGCCATGGCTCATTTGTTTCCGCCCCTTGAGCGGACGGCACGGACCCGGTCACAGGGGTCCGGACCAGGTCACCGGAGGTCCGGACCGGGAAACCATAGGTGGAATGAAGCCTGGAAATTCAATATACACCGGGGAATTGTCCGAATGAGGCCAAACCTTGCAGCCACTCAACATTTATTGGGAGTGATGTCCGTGCAAAAATTCAGATCAAAATTCGTTGCGTAGGCCATGGTTCCGTTGTTTCCGCCTCTTTAACGCTTGACCCTCGAAAAGCCAAACTATGTCGAGGATTCGTCGGAATACTATGAAACTTTGCAGTCACTCTCCATTTATTTTAAGAGAATTTACTGCAAATAATCAGATCAAAATTCACTTCGTAGGCCAAGGTTTCCGTTGCTTTCGTTTTGGACGCCTCTCGTTTATACTAAGATTCGGTCGAAAAATCAAACTAAATCGAAGACTATTCAAAATACAACGAAACTTTCCAGATCCCTTCTATATGTTATGAGAGAAGTCCATACAAAAAATCGGCTCAAAATTTGATTCTTAGGCTAAGATTTCCGTTGCTTCCGTTTTGGACGCCTCTCGTTTATACTAGTTTCGGCCGAAAAATCAAAATTAATCGAGGACTGTTTGAAATACTACGAAACTTTCCAGATCCCTTCTATATGTTATAAGGGAAGTCCATACGAAAATTCGGCTCAAAATTCGTTTTTTAGGCCAAGGTTTCCGTTTTGGAAGAGCCGACGCGTTATACTAGTTTAGGCCGAAAAATCAAATTAAGTCCAGGACTGTTCGAAATGCTACGAAACTTTCCATATCCCTTCTATATGTTATGAGGGAAGTCCATGGAAAAAATCGGCTCAAAATTCGATTCTTAGGCCAAGGTTTCCGTTGTTTCCGTTTTGGAAAATCCGGCGCTTAGAAAAAATATAATTAATTCATACTTCGACGAAAAATTCCAATTTATTATGGGAGTGATGCTTATATTGTTTTTAACAAGCATGTAAAAAATCATGAAAAAATTAGAAGTCTTAGTCATAAAAAAGGGACTTATGCCTACAGGGAAAAAGGGACCCATTTGCTGTTAGAGCAAGGTTTGTTGTTCAAACATATATAGGGGGAGGCCCTTGGCTGGCCAGGCCAGGCCAAGGGTAGGCCAAGCCAGGCCAGGCCACACGCAGGCCATGGGAGGGCATTCCGTGGGAGTCCCGGGCAGTTCTAACGCGAAATCGAAGCATCTCTTGCACAAAATACAATCAAAATTTGAAATTTTCATCATCGAATCGAATTTTCTTCGATTAAAAATCGAAATTTGGATAAGTTTTGTGGTGCCCGGGCTGGCCAAACGGGAGGCCCCGACGAGGTCAAGGATTGTCGCGAGGGGGAAAATCTTGGGCAAAATTGAGGTCGTCCCGCAAAATCCTAGGGATTTAGAATTTCGAATCGACGAATCTAATTTATTTTGATCGAGGATCAAATTTTGGCCGGTGCCCGGCCTGGCCACGTGGTTGGTCCGGACGTGGTCACCGACGGTCCGCAATGTGAAATTTTTCCTAAAAATTGGTCAAAATTGAGGTCGTCCCGCAAAATCCAACGGATTTAGAATTTCCAATCGACGAATCTAATTTATTTTGGTCGAAGATCAAATTTTTGGCGGTGCCCGACCTGACCACGCGGTTGGCCCGGACATGGTCACCGACAGTCCGGACGGGGTCACCGACGGTCTGCGACGTGAAATTTTACCTGAAAATTGGGCAAAAGTACCACGCGCGCGACTTTGACTAAGACTTAGACTTTGACGATGACGATGACGATGACGATGACGTGCGCGCATGCGTGTGTGCCAATTGGCCTAGTGCCTTGGTTTTGTTTTTCATGCTTAGCGCGACAGAACTGGCATTGTTGGGTGCTTCCATTTGCCTGCATGCCTTGGCATGCGGGGGGTGGTACGTTCTGCAATGTTGGATCTTGCTGACGCGGGGGCGCGTGAGTGGCATTGCGGATGTTTGTGTTTGCTGGCTCTATCCTTTTACACTAAACGGTGAACACCACAATCCTAGTCATTTTTCATCGTGTGCATTCGGTGTTTGTTTTTTGTTCCTGTTTGTCTTGCCTATGAAATGGTAAATAAGTGGTTGGGTTAGGTTTGAACCATCCCATACCATTTCTTGGTGTTGAGGTGGCTTTTGAAGTGAAGTGTGTGTGTCGTTTTAGATGCCGCGTGCGACGTCTCTCGCGGTAAGCATATATTCACTGATTTCTTGGAGGCGGTACTTGAGATGACCTGTTGTTTATCCCATTATGTCCCTTACTAATGGTTGCTTAAAATTATGCCCTGCTCTTTAGCATGTTTTGCTCCGCTTTGGGGGCGCAAAACTTGTACTATGTGCAGAGTCATTAATGGATGCTACCTGGTTGATCCTGCTAGTAGTCATATGCTTGTCTCAAAGATTAAGCCATGCATGTGTAAGTATGAACTAATTCAGACCGTGAAACTGCGAATGGCTCATTAAATTAGTTATAGTTTGTTTGATGGTATCTACTACTCGGATAACCGTAGTAATTCTAGAGCTAATACGTGCAACAAACCCCGACTTTTGGAAGGGATGCATTTATTAGATAAAAGGTCAACGCAGGCTCTGTCGGTTGCTTTGATGATTCATGATAACTCGTCGGATCGCACGGCCCTTGTGCTGGCGACGCATCATTCAAATTTCTGTCCTATCAACTTTCGATGGTAGGATAGTGGCCTACCATGGTGGTGACGAGTGACGGAGAATTAGGGTTCGATTCCGGAGAGGGAACCTGAGAAAGGGCTACCACATCCAAGGAAGGCAGCAGGCGCGTAAATTACCCAATCCTAACATAGGGAGGTAGTGATAATAAATAACAATACCGGGCTCATTGAGTCTGGTAATTGGAATGAGTACAATCTAAATCCCTTAACAAGGATCCATTGGAGGGCAAGTCTGGTGCCTGCAGTCACGGTAATTCCATCTCTAATAGTGTATATTTAAGTTGTTGCAATTAAAAAGCTCGTAGTTGGACCTTGTGTTGGGTCGATCGGTCCGCCTCTGGTGTGCACCGGTTGGGTCTTCCCTTCTGTAGGCGATGCGCTCTTAGCCTTAATTGGCCGGGTCGTGCCTCCGGTACTGTTACCTTGAAGAAATTAGAGTGCTCAAAGCAAGCCTACGCTCTGGATACATTAGCATGGGATAACACCATAGGATTCTGATCCTATTGTGTTGGCCTTCGGGATCGGAGTAATGATTAACAGGGACAGTCAGGGGCATTCGTATTTCATAGTCAGAGGTGAAATTCATGGATTTATGAAAGACGAACAACTACGAAAGCATTTGCCAAGGATGTTTTCATTAATCAAGAACGAAAGTTGGGGGCTCGAAGACGATCAGATACCGTCCTAGTCTCAACCATAAACGATGCCAACCAGGGATCAGTGAATGTTGCTTTTAGGACTTTACTGGCACCTTATGAGAAATCAAAGTCTTTGGGTTCTGGGGGGAGTCTGGTCGCAAAGCTGAAACTTAAAGGAATTGACAGAAGGGTACCACCAGGAGTAGAGCCTACGGCTTAATTTGACTCAACACGGGGAAACTTACCAAGTCCAGTCTTAGTAAGGATTGACAGGCTGAGAGCTCTTTCTTGATTCTATAGGTGGTGGTGCATGGCCGTTCTTAGTGTAGCACCCCAAAATTTGCCTTCATGTTTCTAACACTAACTGGCTTTTGTTTCTTATTCATTTTGCATCGCATTAGGTCATAACTCGTATTCATTCATTTGCATTGGCGTGGGATCAAGGTATTAGGTGCAAGATTTTTCTTCATCAAAGGTTGAATTCACATTATCTTGAATGACTTGTTATTCAGAAGTTCTTCAAACAGAAATTCCGATTTCAAGTCAAGTGTGGTTGTTCAGTTACGATCCAATTTAGGTGGATGTTTGACTTAATCTTGGTCAAACTATCAGGAGTTTGCTTTAATTGCAGGTTATCTGTTTCAGTGGTTGACTTCTCAGGCAGCGTGTTTCCAAGGTTGAGTTGTGGACTTCATCAGGTTATCAAGCAATGGTTCGTGTGAGGTTTGGTTTAGAAAATCATGTTCATCATTCCATTAGTGGTTCAGTTGTGAATTCATTTTCCTCAGCACAGATTCAATGATCAGCGCAAGGTTTCAAATTGACTCAAATGGTTGTTGTTTCTGTTGCAAGTTGTTCAGTGGTAGCTGTATGCCTTTAATCAAATGTTGTGAAAAGTTCAGAGATTGGTGTAATGTGGTTGTCCAATTTTAGAACCATTCTTTATTCTTTTCCTATCATATCCATTATCCATTTTCATTTTCCATAACCATTTTCTAAACCATTCACAAATATCCACATTTCCAATATCCAATTCCATTTTTTAATCAATTTCATTATCCACTTTTAATACTCATATCTATTTTTAATAACCAATTATCCATAAATCCATATCACAATATTCATGTTACAAACCAATATCCATTTAAAAGACCATATAATTCAAAAATCATTACAAGAGACAAAACACCATTTAAAAAGGTTCACATGGCCCACAATTTTCCATTCCCAGCCAAGCCACTTGCATAACAACTCCTCAGCTCTAGCATACACACACCATCACTTGAGACAAACATTTGCTAAACCTTTCCAAATATTACCTCCCAAAACAAGCTTCTGCCATGTAGCCACAAGCAGACCACGACTCACGCATCCACTCCCACTTGGCTCTGCGCACAAACAAATGGAAAAAACACTAACAAACCATTCATGCAAAAATAACCTTTGCCATGATTCACACTCCAAGCCTGCACCACGACACAAACCGTATGAGGGGTGTCCCACATCCGTACTGCATAAACCTGCTATATTGAAACGTACTGCAGTAGCCTCCAAAAAACCTGATTCACAACACACCAAGACCGTTGCAAAGTGACTCGTACGAAATCCTCGTCACCACAATTTTTCACCACAATTCATTTCCAAATTCACCCTTCAAATTCTCCTATAAATGACACCATCCTCACTCCGTTTCGACAAGCTCTAGCAGCTAAGAAACCACTGCGAAAATCACTCCCGACCTCCATTCTTCAATAACCACCAACAAAGAAAAAGCACCTCCTTCTTCTTCCTCAACTCAACCTCGCCCTCCCTTTCAAACCATAACATCGACCAACCGCAACAACCATTAATTGTTCGACCCAACACCTTCAATAACCTCTCATCAACCCTTCTTTTGCAACACTTTCTGAGCAAACCTTTCAAAAACCTCTCAAATCTCCTCACTCAATTCAAACTGAAATCACTCCTCTCTGATCCACTCTTTGACAAAATACCACAACCCATTGATTCACAACTCTCACAAACCTACATCTCCTTCAAAGCTAACAAAACAATCTCAGAAACTTTCATTTTCCAAACTTCCTCAAACCTTCATCAACTTTATTTTCCAAACTCCAAAATCCAACAAACTCATAAACCCAAACAACAACAACACTCAAATCCTTCTTCGTCACAAACCGAACCACAAACCTTCATCAGATTTCAACGTAACAGCCAAACCCAGAACGAAGATCAGAAGGGAGAAGAAGAAGAGTTTGAGCCACACAAAATCTAATTGCAAACCTGGAATCAAACCCGAAGCAGAGACGGAGAGAGAATCAAAGCAAGCTCATCAGAGGCGGAGGTGATTCGATGAAATCAAAACAACAAACCGACCCAAATCGGAAGCGACCCAAATCGGAAGCGAACCAGAATCGAAAGAAGAAAGAGATCGATTGAGGGAGACGGAATCGCGAAGAGAAAGGTCGAGTTGCGCCGATGATGGTGTTCTCCGATTCACTTTGTTCTTTCTTATTGTGAGCGTGATGACAAACGCATGTGAAGAAGATGTCAAGCCGTTTCATTTTGATATCGTGGCCATGGGATCTGACTCTTTCTTCCTGGAACAGGATGGAAACAATACCTTGGCTTGTTAAACTTTGTTTTTTTTTATTTTTGTTAAATTACTGGGCCGTGAGGCCCATGTTTATTTTTTATTTTCACTGCCTCCTAATCAATAATGCACCCATTGTAGTTTAAGCTTAATAGTTTAATTAGATTTTAGACCTAGATTTCCTTTTTGGTTTATAGATTAATTCTGACTTTTGCTAAATTTTAGAATTAGACCTTAATGTTGATTTCTTAGTGGATTTTGATTAGAACTTTAATTGACTTTTTTTTATTAAGTTCTTTCTAACTATTTTATTCTCTTGTTAGCACTTTTGATTTTTGCTCAGTTGATCTTGGATGTTGATTTGTGATGTTGGACACTTGAGGATTAATCGAATTGATAATGGTGAAGCTTCTAACAATTCTTGAGCTTGTTGAGCGCTTTGAAGAGGCAACAGACCTTTCTCCGTTAGGTACCCTTGGAATCTCAATGTTATTTCTCTTTCAAGTATCATTCTAGGGTTTTACCCATGTTAGAAGCATACTGAGTACATATGAAGCCCTACCTCAAAGTAGGCTCTGTTTGCGCATCAGGTTTGGTACTTAAGTGCTTTGTATCTCTGTTGTGTCAACATATTGATGATTGAACACTTGTACATCTTTGTACTTTCTTTCTTTTCTTGAGACTTGTTTAAGTCTTGATTTTGTTGATATCTGTGATTGAATTGGTTAATGTTTACTTGTGCTTGTTCACATGATCCCTTAGGATTCCTCGTCCCCCTTAATTTCTAATTAAGTTGAGAGTAGGAGAGACATTAGGCTTTCAATCCTTTTCATGCTAACATTAGGTAGAATCTCCCCCTCTTACCTCAACCTTAGGGCCATCTTTGCATGACAACATTAGGACAAAATCCCCGTAGTGTTTTCTTTTCGACTTGAGTCTTCTCTTCTCATCTCATAACAATTCTAAAACACTTAATAAAGTTAACGTGTATTACGCATGAGCCTTGCATGTGGGAAGTGAGGAATGAGGGGTTTTCTCTCATTTTTCTAGAGTGTCTGGTGGACGTTCCATCTTGGAACGATTTGCTAGGCATTCGTTCCTATGTCATAGACTTCGGTGCAATGCAAGTTACGAATTAACTTCAATCCACTTCTATCTAAAAAATACAAAAACAAACTCAAACCTTTTTCATCCTTCGGGATTCTTCAGTTTCAAACCGTTTTTTCAAAAAAGAGCACGTTATTTCCATTCAAGTCGCAAACAGGCATCGACCCTAACTGCCGGACGCGAACTTAACGTCGCTCATAAAAAACACTAAGACCTTGTTAGGTCAAACTACGACTGCTCTGATTTCCTCCTTCTGGTTAGATTGAGGATACGTAGGCACAAGACGGCGATGTCTTGGCGAGCACCCTTCCTCCTTTTCGACCCTTAGGTCGAACTACGGACGCTCTGATTTCCTCTCTCTGGTTAGATTGAGGATACATAGGCACAAGACGGCGATGTCTTGGCGAGCACCTCTTCCCACCTTTTCCACCCGTAGGTCAAACTACAACTGCTCTGATTTCCTCTCTCTGGTTAGACTGAGGATACGTAGGCACAAGACGTCGATGTCTTGGCGAGCAAACTTCCCCCCATCCACCCGTAGTCCGTCGAACTACGATGACTCTGACTTTCCCATTGCATAAAGGGAATAGGTAGGCCTAGGACGGCGATGTCCTACCGAGTCTCTTTTTTCCCTTTTGTTTAACGTTTTCTGTTTAGCTATAGACTTTAGGATAACTCACCCTTTGATTAGACAACAAGCGTGGATCCCATCAAGTACGATGAATGCGTGGGGGTGCTAATACCTTCCCCTTGCGTAACCGACTCCCAAACTCGGACTATGGTTGCGATGACCATGTCTTCTCCCTCTTCAGGTTTTCTTTGATCGTTT